>CM046878.1:530923664-532183639 GCA_025667525.1 Glebionis coronaria | reverse complement strand
TGTCCCACTTGTCTCATCCCCGTTTATGTACGGGTACTCCTCGATTCTAGTTTCCTCGATTTGCGTGCCCTCGGGTCGTTTTACGAAAGACGTTTTTATAAATTATGAATCAACGTCACAAAACGAATCCAATAAAAATTGTTTCATCAAAAACGGAGTTCGAAAACGTAAATACGAAATCCTAAGGTTTCCGGTTTAGTCGTAAAGGACGTTAAAATAAAATCGTAAGTCCTAATATCTTCTCGTAAATTTGTGAGTTTATGAACCAACACAAATTTAAAACTCCAAAATAATATTCATGGACAAATTTATTTTCTTAAATGTCGGACTGTCACCAAAGACGGTGTAGGTAAACGTACGCACGTAACGTTGAATCCTCCGGTTTAGACGTAGTCGACGCTACTTCAAGACGTAAATCCAAATTTCTTCCCAAAAATAAGTGAGTTCATATTGTAAATTGTTTTTAAATAATATTCGAGAATAAAATATCAACCATAAATTGACGGATTGTCACAGCATTTACCCCTAAACAGGATCTTTGTCCTCAAAGATCATCTTACTACTCGCTTCTTATAGAGTTAAAGCCATGTGGGTATTTCCTCCACATCCGATCTTTTCTCATAAGTGTAATTCATTACAATACACGAGGTTCATCAAACATAACTACGGGAATAAGATCAGGCTTAATGTTGACTTACTTTCTCTATCCATGATGTTCTTGGGTTTTTGATGAATGCAAATTTTCGCCGATCTAAGCTTTACTAAGAACAATCAGATTTTCACTTGATAGATATTCCATCAAGTTCGATTTACGAAACATAATTCACGCATTTCTTGAAGTCCTAGGGTATATCCAGCTTATATGCCTTTCAATCCCAACTTTTACATCATCTCAATGGTCCCATACAACGAGGACTTATATCCCATGATTTGTCAGATCATGAATTCATTTTTCCAAGGTTAAAAATTGTGGCATAACTTCGCTACCCATTTGGCACTTCAAGATCTACATTTCACATTCACATAACCTCTTGCCCACTACCAGCTGTCAATAATCAAATCCTAATTTCAACAATCATTTCAGATTTCGTGGGTCGGGTATTTTGCAAGGTTAGGTTCGCCATCATAGGAAAACTTCAACCTAAAAGACATGTCCAACTCACAATGAGTGTATGTCGGTTGTCTTCATCTCAACTCCTGCTCACAGATGCTCTAATTTCTAAATCTTAACAAGATTCGATCTCGATCCTAATACGATGATTATCAATGATCATCTTTCCAAAGGAAAATGATTGTACGGTCTATTACCAAAGGTCAATCATTCAAACATAAAACAGCACTTATATTACTTTGTATCGTTACTTTACCTCGTCCCTTCGATTTGGGGTGGTACATAGTACTCTCATCAAGGTTCGTTCTCAATGATTTCTGAGCAAATCTCAGAAATTCTATGCGAAGCGAGGATCTTGATAAAGATGTTCGATACAGGCACACTATGTTTACATAACTCTTTTGTATTTATCATTAACGGGAATGATGTTAGCAGATTTGGTCAGTCTGTCGACGATGACCCAAATCGAATCTAATTCAGATGATGACCTTTGCAATAGCTAGACGTTTACTAATGTATAAGGCGATGTCTGCCTTCATAATTGCCATCAGTACAACTTCTTCAGACATAGATACTTTTAGTCATAAATGACATAAATAGAATACTTATACTTACAAATTCCAACATAACTATATCTCACAATCTCCATATTTAGGCAACCACAAGTGGCCTTTAAAACATTTAACGCTATCGGCTTCTCAATTTTAATGGTTCACATTAGACGCGAACCCCTTTATTATTTATATTATCCTTCGTACAAACATCGTTTATTTTAAATTGTTCGGCAATTTATTTTGCACCTTCATTATTAAGGAACATGTCCTAATTGGTTCTTTATCTTTTCTATATAATGTGTTAGTAATTACGTTCACTTTCCTGGATGGAATAAATATCATGACCGTATTCATTAAAAATTTCTTTCTTCACATTTTCTATGTTTTAGTTTCGTCTCAACTATCATTTTTTTTCTGTTTTACTCAATCTGACGTTTAAAGCGTCGATAATTATTACAAGTAAATTAATAATAAGTATTAAGTTTTTATGAAACGTAAACGTAAAAAGTTTAAATTTCTTAGTTCGACCAGTTATATAAAATGTTCTAAATAAATTTGAATTTAATTAACAAGATTTTTGTTGATTTATCGAAAATATTTAATAAGATTCGTAAATATTCGAAAAACCTTTGTTTAAACTTTGGTCAGAGTTTTCTTAGTTGAAAAGCAAAAATTGTCGTTTTAAGTTTTCAGGTTATGGTATAAATGGTTTTACTCAATCCTTCTTAAGTTATCTTGAGGTATACACGAACATTTACCCCTAAACAAAAGTTTAGTTAAATGGTTTGTGTATAAGGTAATAATCCCTTAAAATCCTTTTGTTAAAACATTTGTCAAAATATATTTGCACTTTCTTTTTAGTATAACTCAAGGTCTTAAATGACTTCTAAATTTTGAAAAGTCAATATAGGTTCCATTATCTTTTAATCCTATGGTCAAATAATGTAAAGGATTTACTCTTTAATCACATGTTAATTATTCAAGGTACAGGTTTTTGTTGTTCGGTCAATTCAGGGCAATCTATAATTAATATTTAACTCATTCTTATTCTTATAAACAAACATATAGTCCTTAATGATCACGAGCATGAATTTATCAAATTACAGCCTACACACGTGATTCACCAAATTTATGAATGCTACATGTGCATCGGTCAATCCAAACGACATCACGTGAAACTCATAATGTTCATCACAAGTTCTGGATGTAATGATTGGAATAGATAATCCTTTTCGCAGATGTGAAGTTGATGATAACCATGCCGTGGATCAAATCTTTAAAACCTACGCTAGAACCTTGTAAATGATCGAACAAATCTTCCATTTCGAGTTATGGATATTGTTTTCGATTGTCAATTTACTCAGTTTTATAGTAATCTATAAATATAAGGAATGATAACACCATAGCTCTTCAGGATGACAGGCTTGGTATAATAAAATCTTTCTCCGACAACTCTCAGTTGTACGGTAATTCCTTTAATTTAGATGGTGCTGACGTACAGTGCACAAGCCATAGGTGCAGCACCGGGAATGTAATCAAATACCAAATTCTACTTGCCTTAATGGCGAAAGTCTAGGTAATTCACCAATAAATACCTCCTAAAGTTTCAGATAACATAAACATCTTTTAATACATTTATTTTAAGTTCTTTCTAGATTATAATATCTATGACTAATTCACAATCATTCACAATATAATTTCAAGTCTAAATACAGGATATGATCATCCATCAAGAATTATTTAGATCACTTTTGATAATCAACATCTTATCTTTTAGGGGAATTCTATTCGAGTTCCCATCAATTAAGACAAAGTCGTCATGTCATAATCAATCAATCCATTCTACTGGCACTATTAACTTTTCAGTTTTATTGCCGTCGATAAGATGTGATCTTCTCAAAAGACTAATAATAACTCTTAATCCTTCACAAATTCAAGGATATCTGGATACACAACTACTATTAAAAGAGTAAGGTCAACGCATAATCTATGCGAGAGAATTTCAAATCAGATACAAACGAAAACATTTAACGAATACGAATATATCCCATGTTTTCATAATTTGTGTACGTATTCGAAAGCTCCTCGGATCGTTACCCAGGTCATTCAAATGAAATCAAATCAAAAGAAACGATAGGAACGTCCATACATCCAGTCGGGTATCAACACTCGGTAATCAGATACTTTTCCTAAGAATCTCACTACGGGAGAATTGGACAAGAAAGAATTGTCAATTGTCAAATAAGACAAATTCCACAGATGAGTAAATTCAACTCAGAAGAATAGATGCTACAGGCACATATGTAGGTATCCCTAACACTATGTCCCTATTTTTCACTTCTTGCAGATCTCATAAAATTTAATCTTTCACAATCTTCAAAGAAAATTTAGTATTTATTAATCAGTTTTATGGTGACTACTAATCAGCCTTGCATGGTCCATTCCAAATTGTATGTAGGCGCGCAACTATACACAATTTCAAGATCAACGATGCAATACTCAGTTCGTCAAAATTTTATCATCATGTTTATAATAAAAACATTTTCATGCTTAATTCTTAAATAAGAATCAAAAATAAATTTACAATGATTTTCTTTGTTATTAAAACAATTAGGTTTCCAAAGCGTTTCATAAACAACTTCATTTTGATATCAATCACTTATAAATCTCACTTTGAATAATCCTTATAGTGATGAAAATTCAATTTTCTCAAAGGATACTGTTTTATCTTATAAAAACAATGAGTGATCTGCAAAAGAGTGATGAAAAGTTGTTCACCAAGAACTAACTATAATGTAATAGGAAATGAGCTTAGCCAAATAATCATGAGGTGCATGACCTCGATGGCACTCAAAAATAATAATCCACAACGTAACTCAATTTGATATGAGTACTTGTTCAATGATTGCATCACTAATGCGAACATTAGAGACAAGCAAGAAAAGATAGATAACATTGATACATGTAGAATTTAGCAATCAAAGGTAGTCTTTTCATTAATCACAAACAAGTCAAAATTGTACCATAACACATTACATGTCACTATGTCATACAATTCTCAGAACTCATCCTACCAACTGTTGTCTCAGTTAAGTTAGGGATTATTTTTAAAAGATACCACAATGAATACTAACCTACAAGAGTCTTTAGGTGTTCCACATGTCCTGGAAGATCCATCGGTCTCAATTAAGAAGATTTCTTCAATTTATTTCTTGGACACTGGCATCCTCATTAGTGGACAATGGCCTAGGAACAACCCTTAACACGAATCAACAATCAATTAAAACCTTATAATTCAATCACAAAACTTAACGACTTCTATTAATAATCTCATATTCCATACAGGTTAAGTTTTACTTTATTCAAGTTTCAATCATCTTACACTAAATTCGATATCCTACTTCATTCTCCAATACTTTCAATCCTTATCCTTATACCTTCAAAGTGCAATAAAAGCTCGATATTATCAACACTTAATTTCCAATCCTATATATCTTTTATCAATAATTATCAAATGAGTCACTAGTATGAGATGAGTCATACGTTCAATCATATTTCTCGGAAAGGTACTAGTGGCATGAGGCTTTTGGGTAATGGTTCCAATGACAGCCTCAAGTGCAACATTCACCCTTTCGATTTCAAATTTAAGAATTGGATGACAACGAATCAGATGACATCTTTCCAGGTGATAACGTTTTGTCAAACTCCACTCTATAAGGAAAGATCGTCATGACATCGATATCAGATGTAATCTCGCCAATCCTTTTTCAATATAACAATCAACTACTATCTACATTTCTACGAATATCAACCATTTGTTGGGATCATAAATATCCACAACTTGGCTTAGATCTAGGATAGCTAGAATTCCTACGAGAATAGCTTCGATTAATTTGCTAGGGAAGTTAGGGTTTCTTGTGACAATCTACGTCGTATAAATACCTCGTATAAATATAGAAATAATCATCAAACAATCATGTAATCAAATTACATCATATATATATAATCCAAGTTATATATATATTAAAATAACACTTCCCAGTCTGGTCTTGTCGATAACTCGGGAATTCTTCGGCACCGTTATAGTCAAAAGATTTTTAGACATTTTTAAGAAAAAAAATTTTAGTAAAAAGATTTTGAAATGTTTTATTCAAAACCTTTGGTTTTAAAAATATTTCGTTCTCTATAACGAGAGCTCTGGTACCAAACTGTAACACCCCCAAAATTTATACAACTCAATACAACGGAAGACTAGTTGGTGTTACGGGATAGCACATTACTCACATCATAGACAACGTATAAAAATCGCGTCTTTATTAATAAATCATTTCCATTCATAAACATTAAAGTTACATCGGTCCCAAGTCATTATATTTCATACAAAGTTTTACAAAGTATTTGAATGGAAAATATTGTTTAAGTGCGGGCCATGAATTCTTTTCGTCTTCCCGAGAATTACCTTCAAGTACCTAAGATAAAACATGTTAAAAGAAAAGGTCAGCGATAACGCCGAGTGAATTCATAGAGTTTAATAAATTCCATCAATATAATATCAGTATAAAATTATTACTAAAAATCATTTTGTACAAATCATTTTAATAGGCCATAAAATAGCCAAAGTCGTTTTATACAAATCCTTATCGAAAATCATAATATAGGCATTTGCCTTAAAAATCATTATACGAGCCAATGTCGCAAAATATCATACAATACGTCTTATAACGTTGTATGAAAATAAAAACCGTGATATGAATATGGTTATGAAAACCAAAACATGAACATAATATCAATAGTATGACCCCGTATTGCTAGTCAGGCAATACTTCGTAATTCGGTGCGTCTAATAGTATTTTGTTAGTTTGGATTATTATAAGCCGCATGACATTGTTACCTTGCTAAACCAACAACGGGTAGCTAACCCGATACCAATTTTGCCCATCTAAAGTAGCGTGTCGTCACAAAGGTCACGCTATGGAAATCTTCTCATACATAAATTCGCTTACCAATCAATGTGGCACGACGGGGATCAACCGTCAAGGCGCGAACTGGGGTGATCATCCCCAAATAGTACTATTAAATGCATAAGCGTCTACCAAATCCCGGTAGTTCACAATTCATGCTAATGGGACTTTTAGTGACATAACCTAACTTTAATAATCCATTTAATTTCATCTATCGGGTCCTTTAATCATTTATCAGGTCATACAATCGGGTCATTCAATCATTCGGGTCCAAATCAATAAACAAACAATCGGGACAAATGGTGTCCTATTTTATAAAAACTAACATGTTATCTCCCTCGCGGGTTTATAAAACATTGCATAAAAACATTTAAAAGAGTGCGAGGCTATGAACTCACGTTGATGTGGGAAGACGGGTTATCGGCAATTCGGATGTACGGTACGTGCTTCAATCACGGAAACCTAGACAAATAATACTCGTCTTAGAGTCATGGCCAATGACTTTATAAAATTAACAATTATGTATACATATGATGATTTTATATATATGATGATCAAGTGAGTTTACATATCCTCATTTACTCATGTTTGTGTTATGTGTCGATAACTTTTATACTAGTTTTCTCGTTTTACCTATTTACGTGTTTTAGGTCCAATAAACCTATTATAAGTTTATTAACTTGTATTAATCCATGTTATACTTATATTATCAGTATTTACACTTTACAAGTTGGGCCTATATGGGTTAAGTCCAATAAATAAGTTTATAAGTGTTTTAGTCCATTTTGTTGTTTTATTAGTCCAATAACGTTAATTTAGTCCGTTAATGTCCGTATGTTATATAGTTCGAGTTTTATCGGTTTTTACTTGTTATGCATGTTTATATATCAGTATATAAGTTTTTATAAAGTTTACATTAGACGGGTCCAACCATCTAAGTTTTATTTAACAAAAACGTTAATTTTACGGTAATAGCCGAAAAAGTCGTAAAAATCATGTTTATAGTTTTATAACTTATAAATCATAACAAGTTATCATTTTTATAAAATGTCCACTTATTTAACCTTCAACATATTTATATAAATAAAATTCATGAGTTAGTGGGTTTTAACTTTACATTTTATACAATATAATTTTGAGTGCTTATATAATAGTATTATACTTTATCTTCCAAAATCTGATTTTTATCTTCACTTTCACCAAAACTGCCATATCTAGAGTTCTATATGGAGATAGAAGCTCAAATTTTTATCACATAAACTACATGATATGTGCTCCATTTAACTCTGCTGTAGCTACTGTTGAATCATCTTCTAAGTATTTTCTAAAAATCGTCCAAAACAGTGAACTCAGATTTGTACCTTAAACTTGTTTTGATCATATATCACTCATTACAATGATTCCATTGCATGGCCAACTCTCACATGTGTACAAGACCCATAGCTTACTGTAAATGGATTCTACTTCATCATTTTATCAGTCTAACATGTGGGTAGTTACTGTTTTTATACAGCCTACCATTTTAACAAGATTGACCCATTTTACATGTAGTTTATCCATCTTTTTAAGCATGTTTATCAACACCAAATCCCCACACAATACTTTTAATCATCATAAATCATCATATACATATACATAAGTAAAAGAAATACAATATTACATAATCAAAAATAACAAGAAGTTGAGAAGAACAATCTTTATACCACCAAGTTGATGTAGGTTATGATTTGGACATGGTTTTTGATGGAGAGACTTGTGAATAACCATGACCATCTTCAAGACCACCATGCTCCATGAACTCCTTGTGGAAAATCAGCCCCAAGTCACCATGAAAACTCCTCCATGGATGTTATAATCACCACCATTCAACAGAGCTTCAAGAGGGCTTCAACATATGTAAAAATAACATGAGGTTTATTGTTAAATTTGATCAAAAGTGGTGTTTATGGTGGTAAACTGGACGGCACAATGGAGTAGGATGAGAGGATTTGTGTGTGGTATTACATGGATGAATGGAGAGAATGGTAGTGGTTTGATGGTTTTGAGATGTAACTAGCTTAACTTGTAAGCTTTAGTTACAAGTGTTTACTTGTTTATGAGGTTGTGACACCTCATGGTGTAAGAAGCTTAATGTGGCCGATTTTGATGAGGGTGGGGCAAGTGTCCCACTTGTCTCATCCCCATTTATTTACGGGTACTCCTCGATTCTAGTTTCCTCGATTTGCGTGCCCTCGGGTCGTTTTACGAAAGACGCTTTTATAAATTATGAATCAACGTCACAAAACGAATCTAATAAAAATTGTTTCATCAAAAACGGAGTTCGAAAACGTAAATACGAAATCCTAAAGTTTCCGGTTTTGTCGTAAAGGCAAAACCTCAAATCAGAAATTCAAATAAGCAGATTCAACAATTTAAATTTTAAAAGCTATCAAACAATTTAAACGTATAACATAACCAGCAAATCCAAACTAAATAAAAACAATTAAATCCTAAAAAAAATTAAGCATAGCAGATTCAAACACACAGAACTAAACCAGCTCCTATTCCCAAAATCAAACAACTAAATAAAAACTTAAGCAGATCCAAATAAAAAGATTAAACACCAAACAAAACAAACTTTAACTAAATTAAAATTAACAGTAAAATTAAAAGAAATAAAACCTGATGGAGATATCCGTTGGGAAGAAGGGTGGTGCTGAACCCCCTTTGTCACCGAATCAAACACCACCTTTTACCATCTCGAATCATCAACATCAATAGCTTTATCTCGAATCACTTCTTCGAACCAATCAGTGAACCGTAACAGTAGCTTTCAATTCTCCCAGTAGGGAAGAATTAATCCACTTTCCTTTTATTTATTTATTTATTTTATTTTTTTTATTTTTTATTTTTTTATATTAATTTTAACCGAACAGTAATAAATATAAAAAACAGCTTTGAGAGATTAAAGTTAAACAGAAATTTGCAGGAAATAAAACAGGAGACGAAAATTAAATAAAATTAACTTTTCATTAATTAAAATCAATTACAAATACTGGAAATTTAAAATTACAATAACCCTAATCTAATTTTAAGAAAATTAAATCTAATTTAACCTACTCCTAATTTAATTAAAAACTGAAAAATAAAGAAAAAGATGCCTAATGAATTACAATGAAGGGGGTTTTATAGAGAAACCCTAAAACTATTCCCTGGTGCCTACGGCTTTCAATCCTAACCCTTCAAATCTTCTCTCTCTTTTTCTTTTGATCAAACGGATGAGATTAATCTGAGCCATGGATTGCCACGTTGGATGAAAGAGGACCTCAGTGGTGGATGCTGCAAAAAACTTGGGGATTTATTCCCCAAGTGTGTGAATTAAATGAATATGTAAAAACCCCCAATTTTTATTAGAAATTATTTAAGTGATTAGGGTGAATTTAGGGTTGGGGTAAAAAAGAAAATGGTAAGTCTGGTATTTGGGGGAGGAGAGAGTGAATGTGAAAGTTTTATTTTTTATCTCGATTGTATCGGATATGTGGGGAAGTGGGGAAAAAATGAGATTTATTTATTTAGTGGGGGAAAGTAAAAGTGGGATTAAACGTGTGGAAGAAGCTGGGGGTTACGTGTTGGTGTTTTGCGTGTGTTGACCGACCAAAAGTGAATAACTTCACTTTAGTAATTCGTCCAAGATTTACTTGTGCAATTGGGCTTGAGGCCCAATTTTATTTTACATCCGTTTTATAATTTCAATTGGGCCATGAATGGGCTTTTTGCCAAATGTAAATAATCATTACTCCTTAATGGGCTTTTGAGCCCATTTATATAATGTGGGACCCACAAGCCCAATAATCTCCATAAAATATTAATTCCACTAAAAATGAGCTCGATTTCGGTTTTCTCGATCTTTTTCTTTAAGCTCGTGTCCGTTTAGCCGGTTTTCGTGAACTTGGGCACACTTTTGGTCTTTTGACTTTGTCTTCGTCTCTTTTCGGACTTTTCTTCGACATTTGACCGTGAAATCTCGTGTTTTCTCTCCTTTTGATCATTTGTACCTATTTTAACACAAGAACACAAAACCACGCGTAATTCCGACTTTTACGATATAAAACACATGATTAGGTCTTGTTTTTCCTTGATTTTAGTGGCAAAAGGATAAGTGTTTACACACTTATTAAATTCCCTACACTTGACCATTGCAATGACCCCATGCAATGCATAATTTTGAAATGATCGAAAATTAAATAAAAAACAGCTTTGAGAGATTAAAATTAAACTGAAATTTGCAGGAAATAAAACGGGAGACGAAAATTAAATAAAATTAACTTTTCATTAATTAAAATCTATTACAAATACTGGAAATTTAAAATTATAATAACCCTAATCTAATTTTCAGAAAATTAAATCTAATTTAACCTACTCCTAATTTAATTAAAAACTGAAAAATAAAGAAAAAGCTGCCTAATGAATTATAATGAAGGGGGTTTTATAGAGAAACCCTAAAACTATTCCTTGGTGCCTACGGCTTTCAATCCTGACCCTTCAAATCTTCTCTCTCTTTTTCTTTTGATCAAAAGGATGAGATTAATCAGAGCCATGGATTGCCACGTTGGATGAAAGAGGACCTCAGTGGTGGATGCTGCAAAAAACTTGGGGATTTATTCCCCAAGTGTGTGAATTAAATGAATATGTAAAAACCCCCCAATTTTTATTAGAAATTATTTAAGTGATTAGGGTGAATTTATGGTTGGGGTAAAAAAGAAAATGGTGCGTCTGGTATTTGGGGGAGGAGAGAGTGAATGTGGAAGTTTTATTTTTTATCTCGATTGTATCGGATATGTGGGGAAGTGGGGAAAAATGAGATTTATTTATTTAGTGGGGGAAAGTAAAAGTGGGATTAAACGTGTGGAAGAAGCTGGGGGTTACGTGTTGGTGTTTTGCGTGTGTTGACCGACCAAAAGTGAATAACTTCACTTTAAAAATTCGTCCAAGATTTACTTGTGCAATTGGGCTTGAGGCCTAGTTTTATTTTCCATCCGTTTTATAATTTCAATTGGGCCATGAATGGGCTTTTTGCCAAATGTAAATAATCATTACTCCTTAATGGGCTTTTGAGCCCATTTATCTAATGTGGGACCCACAAGCCCAATAATCTCCATAAAGTATTAATTCCACTAAAAATAAGCTCAATTTTGGTTTTCTCGATCTTTTTCTTTAAGCTCGTGTCGGTTTAGCCGGTTTTCGTGAACTTGGGCACACTTTTGGTCTTTTGACTTTGTCTTCGTCTCTTTTCGGACTTTTCTTCGACATTTGACCGTGAAATCCCGTGTTTTCTCTCCTTTTGATCATTTGTACCTATTTTAACACAAGAACACAAAACCACGCGTAATTCCGACTTTTACGATATAAAACACATGATTAGGTCTTGTTTTTCCTTGATTTTTGTGGCAAAAGGATAAGTGTTTACACACTTATTACTCGTAAAGAAAATAACATGTAGTTAAGTATGAACCATGGTAGTTCATAACTTAACAAATATCGCAAAAATAAAATCCAAACACATCAATTATAATAAAATGCACACAAACCCCTATGACGCCTATATTCAGGGACCCTTAAGCTATAGACTAGGCTACGCGACTAGGCAACCTAATTCTCTATAACCTGTCTCTGATACCATTCTGTCACACCCTACCATGGCGGAATATGGGGCGCGACGTATGGATATCATCACAACAAACAGTGTCTCTATAGAGAAAACTAAATGCAAAAGAAATGTCATAAATAGCGACACAATGTCATGACAACATCTCAACTAAATGTAGGAGTCTAGATAAGTAGTTAACAGGCCTACCTCTTACCAAAGACAAACAAATAAACAAACATCAAACATATAGGTGTCTAAAATGTACCACTTATTCAAACATTAAATAAATACTAAGAGGAAAGGGATTCCTCCTAATGCAATCCTAGAAGCCTCTAAACTTTAACCACTTCTAACACCATCCTTCATAACTACCTCACCTGAAAATGACACTAAAATCTGTCAACATAAAGCTGGTGAGAACATAGGTTTAAGTTATCTAGAACATCATAAAAAACCTTGACATTCGCTGTAAATAAGTTCAAGAAAAACAATTTATACTAATGGACCATAATGTGATAATCATGTTCCATGCATCCACAACAAAACTTAAACCAAGTACCAATCACATCTAAAATTCACAAAGCACACTATAACAATCAAGAAGTATCCCGTCACACACACAAGAACACACACCACACTATCCAGATCTTTCCCACACCACCTGTGGAAGATGAACTATATCCCCGTCGAGATATCTTGCCTCCAAAGAGACGATGCACAAGTACTCAGGACGGATCGTGCCCCACGAACCAAGAACTCAAAACCAAGAACTCAGGACGGATCGTGCCCTACGCTCTACACACGTCACAACTGGTCCCATAGACCCGAGGGCACGCAAATCGAGGAAACTAGAATCGAGAAGTACCCGTAAATTAGTGGGATGAGAGAAGATAAATCTTGCCCCACCCCACTATATGGACGGAAACATGTAAGCCAACATATCTCATGATGTGTCAAAATGTAAACAACAAGCTAACACTTGTCTAAGTTAGCTTAACATTGAAGCCTTCCACCAACAAAACCACTAAGCTAAAACTAGCAACCTCATTTCATCCATGCAAAAGCTTCCATTTTTCTCTCTTGCTCTCTCTTTGTGCCGTCCAACAAACACCATCAAACACCCCATTCATATAAAATTTAACCACAAACATTTGTTATAATTAACATATGTTAATCTCTATTCAAAGAGATGAAGATTGGTGCAAGTTTTAACATCCAAGGAGGAGTTTCTATGGAGTCTTAGGGCTGATTTTCCACAAGGAGTTCTTGAAGAATGGTGGACTTGAAGATGGTCTTGATTTATCACAAGTTTCTCCATCAAAATCCATGTCTTGATCATAACCTACATCATCATGGTGGTATAAAGATTGTCCTCCCCATCCTTTTGTTAATTTTGATTATGTAATCATGTATTTTATTCTTAAATGTATATATGTATGATGATATATGATGATAAAAATATTGTGTGGGGATTTGGTGTTGATAATCATGGGTAAAAAGATGAAAAACTATATGTAAAAAGGTTAAAATCATGCTTAAAATGATGGTTGTATAAAACAGTAAAGAACCATGTGATGAACTGATAAAATGACATAGATTAATGGATATACAGTAATTAATATGTCTTGTACACATGTTAGAGTTGGCCATGCAATGGAATCATTAGGATGAGTGAGATATGATCAAAACAAGTTTAGAGTACAAATCTAAGTTCACTGTTTTGGACGATTTTTAGAAAATACTTAGAGGCTGATTCAATAGTAGCTATAGAAGAGTTAAATGGAGCACATATCATGTAATTTATGTCATAAAATTTGAGCTTCTATCACAATATAGAACTCTAGATATGGCTGTTTTGGTGAACATGAAAGTAAAAATCAGATTTTGGAAATTAAAGTATAATAGTATTATATAAGCACTCAAATAAAAATAGTATAAAATGTGAATTAAAACCCATTAACTCATATAATACATTTATATAAATATTTATAAGGATAAATAAATGGACATTTTATAAAAATGGTAGTTTGATAAGTTTTATAAGTTATAAAACTATAAACATGATTTTTACGACTTTTTCGGCTATTACCGTAAAATTAACGATTTTGTTAAATAAAACTTAGACGGTTGGACCCGTCTAATGTAAACTTTTATAAACTCATATACTGATATATAAACATACATAACAAGTAAAAACCGATAAAACCCGAACTATAAAACATACGGACATTAACGGGCTAAGTTAGCGTTATTGGACTAATAATACAACAAAATGGGCTAAAACACTTATAAACTTATTTATTGGGCTTAACCCATTTGGGCCCAACATGTAAAGTATAAATACTGATAATACAAGTATAAAATGGATTAATACAAGTTAAAGAACTTATAATAAGTTTATTGGACTTAAAATATGTAAATAGGTAAAACTAGTAAACTAGTATAAAAGTTATCGACACATAACACTAAAATGAGTAAATGAGAATATGTAAACCCACTTGATCATCATATATATAAAATCATAATATGTATTCATAATTGTTATTTTTATAAAGTCATTGGACATGACTCTAAGACGAGTATTATTTGTCTAGGTTTTCGTGATTGAAGCACGTACCGTACGTCCGAATTGCCGATAACCCGCCTTCCCACATCAACGTGAGTTCATAGCCTCACACTCTTTTAAATGTTTTTATGAAATGTTTTATAAACCAGCGAGGGAGATAACATGTTAGTTTTTATGAATTAGGACACTATTTGTCCCGATTGTCTGTTTATTGATTTGGACCCGAATGATTGTATGACCCGATGAATGATTAAATGACCCAATAGATGAAATGAAATGGATTATTAAAGTTAGGTTATGTCACTGAAAGTCCCATTAGCATGAATTGTGAACTACCGGGATTTGGTAGACGCTTATGCATATAATAGTACTATTTGGGGACGATCACCCCAGTTCGCGCCTTGACGGTTGATCCCCGTCGTGCCACTTTGATTGGTAAGCGAATTTATGTATGAGAAGATTACACAAGCGTGATTATTGTGACGACACGCTAATTTAGATGGGCAAATTGAGTTTCGGGCTAGCTACCCGTTGTTTGGTTTAGTAAGGTAACAATGTCATGCGGCTTATAATAATCCAATTAACGAAATACTGCTATACGCACCGAATTACGAGGTATTGCCTGACTAGCAATACGGGGTCATACTATTGATATTATGTTCGTGTTTTGGTTTTATATAACCATATTCATATAACGGTTTTTATTTAATCTATACAACGTTATAAAACGTATTGTATGATGTTTTTACGACAATGGTTCGTATAATGATTTCTAAGGCAAATGCCTATATTATGATTTTTGATAAGGATTTGTATAAAATGACTTTGGCTATTTTATGGCTTATTACAAAGATTTGTACAAAATGATTTCGGTAATAATTTTATACCGATGTTATATTGATGAATTTTATTAAACTCTATGAATTCACTCGGCGTTATCGCTGACCTTATCTTTTAACATGTTTTATCTCAGGTACTTGAAGGTAATTCTCGGGAAGACAACAAGAATTCATGGCCCGCACTTAAATAATAATTTCCATTCAAATGCTTTGTAAAACCTGTATGAAATATAATGACTTGGGACCTATGTAACTTTGATATTTATGAATGGAAATGCTTTATTATTAAAACTACGCGATTTTTATGCGTTGTCTATGATGTGAGTAATGTGCTATCCCGTAACACCAACGAGTCTTCCGCTGTATTGAGTTGTATAAATTTGGGGGTGTTACATTAATAGTTTGGATCCAAAATTATGATATGTGTTAAAGTAATGGTTATAGTATCCTTCGGAGGAATGTGTTATAGGGCGAATCCTTTTAAGAAATGGCCAATTGATGTTACAGTGGCGGATTCCCATGGGAAATGGCCAATTGATATTAGAAACCCTTTTCGGGAAACGTTATAGTAAGAAGTAGATCCAAGCATAACGAATGGTGATTAAAGATGGGAAATAAAAAGAGTAATGTGAAAAGTGAAGCGTTGATATTGATGTATGACCGAGGAACGTATAAGTTATATAAATGTTGAAAGTTAGAACGTGTAATAGTAATTGTGGATTTGCTTTTTACTAATTCGGTGGTCTTGGTGGGTGGTGGAAGGTGGTAGCCATGGATGAAGTAGAGAGAGAAAGAGGTTGTGTGTGAAAGAAAGAAAAGATGTATTAAACACAAATGAAACACAAGAAACACCCCTCCTTGGAAGCCTTGGAGGGGTATATATAGTCACACACCGCACCTAAACTATACATTGTTTCCTAGTCTAGTCTAAGCTGTTGTAACTATGATAACTAATAGGAATTCTTAAATGTCGTCACATAAAGTGAATTTCCAACAATCTTCCCCCATGGGACGACGTGTATAATTCCTTAGAATATTTTTCCTAACAAGTACATAATGATTAAGAACAAAAGCTTCCATGAAGCGTCCAATGCTGATGATGTCTTCTGAGGCCTTTGACTTTAAGTCTTCACTTCAAAACGACTCATCTTTAAAGTAAATTGTAGTAGAAATACTGTAACGACACGAGCTAATTAATACATATACTTTTGGTTAAGGAGAAGCTTTTGAATTAACTTCCCCTTTAATTCATGCCACATAAACTTGATGTAGAAGCTTTTAAATAGCTTCCCCCTAAACCGACAATCCTCGTAAGCAACTTCAAAGCTTTTAATAAAGCTTAGAATGATTAAGCGCACAACGGAATTTAAAAAGCAAACCCCATCATATAACATGATAATGTTACTATGAGTGATTGAAAGTAAGGGGCACACCAAGTAGATCAACAACGTCTCTTCTCACGCTTGAATAATTATTCTGAATTTTTCTTCCCCCTGAGAGTTCAAGTTATGCATACTAGAAAGAATCAAGACATTTCTTCCCCCACATAGTTGAAGAAAATAAATCAATCCCAAGTATGAAGCTCAAATACTGAAGTAGACACTTTATCCCATTCATGAAGTTGACGTCGTAACACCAGAGTCAATTAAGTCCTGGAAATGCACATATCTTCTTCCGGAGATGCACCAAAGTCAATTAAGTCCCGGAAGTGCATATCTCTCCATATAGGATAATGATGATGAATAATTGCAACATCAAAACAATTAAACATCGAATCAGTAGTGTACCGTTTAGAGATTGATAACGCCACGAGTTAAAACACTAATTTTCTCTACGGTTATGACAATTGTCTTCCCGGAATGTCTTCAAATCAAAAGAAGATATGAAGTTCATCACGTGTACTCGTTGTGCGTTTAATGTGTCTTCTTCTTCCCCCTTGATGGTTTTGAAACTCAGAACCAGCAATAAATCATACGCACATATACCTGAAATCTCGTGAGAATAATAAATAAGATGAATTATATATTTTGTGAGAATCAGCTGCTGATCGAAATTCTCTACTCATAAACTCTCCATGGCAATCTTTACCAACCCCCTTGTAGGCAATTTGAAGTGACCATTAATAGAATGCACCGGATACATCAAACGTGAAACTGAATAAGAATCCTTTGATCTCGTGACTTAAGCTTGCACTATTGTTGAATGAGGAACGGTGGAGGAATCTCTAAGTACCCAATACATCATTGAGGAAGTATATAAGCACAACACCTCTTGAAATTATCCACGTCGACTATGCGCGTGACAATCAGTACAACAATGTAACCCCTTTAAGTGATAGTTATCCGAGTCATCAACCAACCACCCCGAACCCGAAAACTAGATAAACAAGTCTTAATTCTAAGATAAAGCACGAGCAAGTTATCTTTCAAAGATAAAATAAGTACACTCCTTAGAAAAACCCGTCTTCAACTTCACATAATTAATACCCGATAAAAAATCCGTAGCCACTAAAAATATCACCAATTATTCTTGGTCTCGTTAGAATAAATCTTGTTACTTTGTCACGTTACGTTTATCACTTGGTCTCGTCTTTTTGCCTCATCACTGTTATCACATTATCAATCCAAACTGCAAATACAATCATAAACCACATTCTACAAAATTTAGCTTAAATAACATATTAAAGCTAAAATTTGCATATGTGTTGATAAGTCAAACGGCAGCCAAAACTTTGTCCATTGACACCTCATTTATACCAATTTTGGCCAACGACATGAAATATAACAGCCAATGAAGCTAAGAGTACTAAACACTCGGCCCATTATTTAGTCCAATACCCGGTCCAACACTATACCTAGAAACTAGGTATATAAAATGTACTCAAACCCAATCTCACTCATATTCTTAACCTAATCACATTTTACTTAAACGAACCGCAGCCACCAAAACACTCTGGAACCTCCGCCCCCTATTATCTCTCCCCATCTTATCTAACCTCAAAAACCTCCGTCCCCTTTCTTGCCTCATCTTAATCTATAACAGATCAATACAAACAATCATCTCAAATCCACCAAACTGAATCCACAATCATATCAATTGATCACAATCTTATGATCTTACCACAAAACAAATCCCACGAATCCTTTATGTTGACCAGAAATCTAGAGAATACACAAAGATCATATCAAATTGGTCTCGGGTAAGTTTTTTGACATAAAACCGAATCCAAGAGTGATTATAGTGTAACACCCCTAAATTACCACGCAGCGGAATACCACTTTAGGGCGCTACTCATAGCACATCACACACAATCATAGACAACGACCTTTAAAGAGACGTTAAAATAATATACAACCTTGTCTAAAAAGATTCCCATCCCAATATATATTAAATCAGAGTAGCGTTTAGTCCCAAAAACCGTTACCAACACAACAATCATCAAAGACTTAGAAGTCATTTATTCAGTTCAAAGGATGGAAAATAATATAAAATTAGACAAGTAAGCACCAACTCCCTCCTCGCATGCTCCGCTGCTATCCATCTTGATTACCTGAAATACATGCTTAAAATCATCAACACAACGGTTGAGTGAATCTATAGGTTTTGCAAATCATCATTTGAACACAAGCATTTTAATCATCTCAAGCTTGTCACACAGACAAGTCATATATATCGATAAATGCCTTAAGCTCATGCAACTGAACGTTAACCAACACGTCAAACCGAGTCACTTACGGCGCCCCTACAACAAGTAATATTGTCATATACCATCGACCTCTTATACATAATATCCCTCTCAGGTGATCACAAGGATACATACCCTAGGATAAGGTTGTCAAACCAAATAGATCTATCATATGTATTAGCGTTTACCTCGCAAGGTAATTAACAGTTCATGAAATTCAGGGACTTCATAAGACAATGGTACTTAGGCATTTATCATCATATTCGGGTCCAGCATACCGAAAACAACTTGTGTTCAGTTTATAAAACATCATGTATTCCCCCTCGCGGGTAAAAAATCATTTAAAAGATAATATAAAAGCGAGGCTATAGACTCACCTTAGCAAAAGTGATACCAAGCAATGATAAGAATCGACACAGTAGTCACGAAAGCATAACAAAGAAATAAGATAAGACGGGAAGCCGCAATATTCTAACGACGACCTAACATAAAACGGCGCATCTTAGAAATATGCACGATAACGTACACCATTGAAATAAGTTTTATAATATTTTCATCGATAATGAATGGTAACTGAGTCAAGTTTAAATATTTAACAAAACCATTTATTACAATTTAAAATATATTTTTTTTTACAACTTATATTTTTATATTTAAGGATATTTACACTTTAGTCCTTTTAGTTTAAAAAAATGGCAAAACTAGTCCCTATAGTTTCAAAATGACAAGTTTAGTCCCTAAACATAACTTTAAGAGTTTGACAAGTTTAATCCCTGATTAATAAGTATTACATATTTACAAACAGTCCCCTTGTTTTTAAAGATTAAAACACTTGATTTACTTTAAAAAATTTCATGTTGTGGGACAACTTTGGTCTCGACTTTTACCTAGGCTAGAGATCGACGTATAGGCTGAAATTCGGACATGTTCTAGCCTCTAAGATGGTGATTTACCAGATGTAAATTGTTGTATAGGTTGCGTTGACAAATCCTGAGTTTTGATGGTGCGAAAAGGTGTCTACAGCCATGTTGAAAATATGCTTTATGCAACCAATTTTTGGGACAGATTTGAAATTATCATTTGAATGACTTAGAAATTGATTTGAGAACTGATATTTTGGGTGAGTGTAGTCTATTATATGGTGATATAATAGATCCAAATAAAGATGGTGGTCTTGTTTAAGAATTTTGAGTTATGAAGGTGGGAAAGGGTGTCCACAACCATAGTCACGAATGGACATATGCAGTCATTTTCGGGACAGTTTTGGACGTAACTTATAGATGATCTAGACCAAGAATTAGGGGATGATATTAAAGGTATCTAGAGTATATTGGGTGTTGTTTAACATATCCAAAAATAAGCCTAGGTTGTTAAGAGAAACCAAAAGATACAAAGGTGCAAAACTGACCCGAGACACTCGATCTATAATTTTACGTGAGAATCAAAAACGTGTTTTAGCATGATTCGAGTTAAGAAAACTTTAGGACCAGATTATAGGTGGTATAAGGGCTATAATAATAGTGTATTGAACAAGTTTAGGACTTACGAGAACGTGGCATGAGATAAAGTGGGTCAAACGAGTGGAAATGAACCTGAGATCGTTTATATGATGAACCAACAACTTTGTCTTATAAATATGGATTCAATAGCAGCCCATAGTCCCTTCTTTCTTTTTCTTAATGCTGCTACAACACATGCGAGAGAGACATGGAGAGTTTATAGTATACGTTGTGTTTTAATCCGAGTTTTAAAGCGAGAAGAGTGTTAGAAAAATATAGTAACGAACCTTGGAGACTAAGTTTGCGATAAAGGTATGGTTGAACATGAAGTAGCCACGGATACTAGTGTAAAGCAATTGAAATGGTGGAATGAAACTAATGTGTGGATATGTCAAGTTAGACATATTAACTTGCAGAAGATAAGAAGAAAACGTGGCCCCTTTTTCTTATATACAAGATAGTGATGGGTAGTATAGTCGGCTAAGGAAAGAAAACAATTTAATACTTTTGTGTTTTGAATTTTTAGATATAAGCGGGTATTATCGAAACCGATATTTTAAAAGTTACGAGATTTGAAAGTTATACGTAAAATACGAAAAATAAACGCTCAATATGAAATAAAAACTTTGGCATTCGGAGAACATTAATGTTTCGATAAATAAATGAGGGCTCATATTTTAAAATACGTTAACGTGTTATATAAACAAATGGCACATAAAGGTTTAATTTAAATTGCGAAGAATGCTCATTAAACCAAAAATTAAAACCACGATAATAGAAAATATTTCTATGTCATAACAAAATGTTTACGGCCGATGACGGACATAGGCTTATCGATAAATAATAAATGACACGTATATGATACGTTAATGCCCTAACCTTGTCGGTTAGCCGGGAATTCAATATTATTCGTCGAACGAACATGACAAATAAAAGGCGAGTAATAAATATTGATCCGCACACTAGAAATCAGATTAGATCTCGTTCTAAAAGTTGATTTTAAAGTACGGGTTATTACATCATCTAACCCTTTAGGAAGCGACGTCCCGACGCTTAATTCGTCTCAATAGTCTTCAGTTTAACAGTGAAGAGTGAAAAACAATTAAGTCATCGTCTAGGTTTCTAAGGATGGTCAAAATATATTATATGGTACACGTTATCCATGATCGGACGTCATTGGACAATGTCGTCTCAAGTTCGCACAACTTACGATCATTCGACTCGATCACATACCATATAAGTACTTAAAAAGCAAAGGTCGAACATAAACATCGAATATAAATCTCCACTGTTGATCATTGAAAAAAAACTTGAAAGAACCCTTCAATAATAGCAAGTAAAATGACAAAATATTCACATCCACGATAATTCGTCGTTGATAACTTGATCCTCTGTCAATCCACAAGTACACGCATAAATCCTGGTGACGCTTAAACAAGTCGCATATTATCGGAACGGTCAATGGTTCTTAACGGTTAGCTTATAAAGCTCGCGATCATCGAGATACATTAGAAATGGTCCATCGAAATAAATCGCAACTCGAGAGAAGTCCAACGGGTCACTCGTACATAGATGAAAATCGACGATCATCATAATGACGACGGCACTGAAGGATTCACGCCAACGAAACACGATTTGAAGGAAGACGTATGCACACCAAACACTCACAAATCGAGCCAGACATACTTGGGCCCACTCATTTATAACTCCTTGTCTACATCAAAAGGCGTCCCTTTCCATGTATACAAGAATTTATAAATTTACGGTTCAGGAACTTATAACTTTCTTGTTCAAATAAAAAGGCGTCCCAATCCATTTTAACAAGACGATTATAAGTCATCCTACTCAAGTATTACTACCTCTCAACACGATTTCAAATCCAAATTACATACCATAGTAAGTACAAGGTGTTAATAAACTTACATCATGATTTCCGTATTCAAACATCCCATTCCATTTGAATAAGGAAAACACGACAATCTAAGGTCCAGTGGTTTAAAATTTTCTTATTCAAATGTCCCAACCCATTTCAATAAGACAACCTTAAACAACTCATAGTCGGGCGAGTTAAAATCTCTATATCTAAATGTCCCATTCCATTTAGATACAAGGTATTAAGTCACACAACCGAATGACTACTACGAGCATATCATTTTTGTACCCAAGTATATAGTTGGTTTAGACACATATATAATTTGGGTCCAACATTGGCATCCTCTTTTTCACCAATAAAACGTAGTCATATAAAATCAAATCACACGTCGCATTACATAGAAGATGTCATCTCGGATAAATGATTCTTCAAAATCATAAGAAGTACTCAGAACACGAATATCACATCAATCAATTACTTCGAAAATAGATGTCCTAAAATGGCATATCGCGGTCCGCTGACAACAATCGAGCTTAAACAAGTCGATATGCGATAAATTACGAAACAATATATACATACTCAAAGTATCAAATGAGTTTCATACTCGTATTCTGATAATACATAATCATCAAGATCGGTGATTTGTGGCGAGGACAAATCCGATACAAAACGTATTATAAAATGTACGACAATCATTCAAAGACCATTGCTTCACGCGCAATGCCTTTAAATACCACCGTATATTCATACATATACATATTACTATTCCTACATACACATAGGTTCACATAATCACAATCAATCATAAAGTAATGCAAGAATAGCCTTACCGGGGCCATGCAGAGTAGTTGCGTGCTTAAAACTTTTGGAAACACACCAAAGTTATAGTTTAGGTTTTTCAAAATTGACCTAGTTCTCTATAACTTGTGGCTCTGATTACCAATTTGTAACACCCCCAAATTACCACGCAGCGGAATACCACTTTAGGGCGCTACTCATAGCACATCACACACAATCATAGACAACGACCTTTAAAGAGACGTTAAAATAATATACAACCTTGTCTAAAAAGATTCCCATCCCAATATATATTAAATCAGAGTAGCGTTTAGTCACAAAAACCGTTACCAACACAACAATCATCAAAGACTTAGAAGTCATTTATTCAGTTCAAAGGATGGAAAATAATATAAAATTAGACAAGTAAGCACCAACTCCCTCCTCGCATGCTCCGCTGCTATCCATCTTGATTACCTGAAATACATGCTTAAAATCATCAACACAACGTTTGAGTGAATCTATAGGTTTTGCAAATCATCATTTGAACACAAGCATTTTAATCATCTCAAGCTTGTCACACAGACAAGTCAAATATATCGATAAATGCCTTAAGCTCATGCAACTGAACGTTAACCAACACGTCAAACCGAGTCACTTACGGCGCCCCTACAACAGGTAATATTGTCATATACCATCGACCTCTTATACATAATATCCCTCTCAGGTGATCACAAGGATACATACCCTAGGATAAGGCTGTAAAACCAAATAGATCTATCATATGTATTAGCGTTTACCTCGCAAGGTAATTAACAGTTCATGAAATTCAGGGACTTCATAAGACAATGGTACTTAGGCATTTATCATCATATTCTGGTCCAGCATACCGAAAACAACTTGTGTTCAGTTTATAAAACATCATGTATTCCCCCTCGCGGGTAAAAAATCATTTAAAAGATAATATGAAAGCGAGGCTATAGACTCACCTTAGCAAAAGTGATACCAAGCAATGATAAGAATCGACACAGTAGTCACGAAAGCATAACAAAGAAATAAGATAAGACGGGAAGCCGCAATATTCTAACGACGACCTAACATAAAACGGCGCATCTTAGAAATATGCACGATAACGTACACCATTGAAATAAGTTTTATAATATTTTCATCGATAATGAATGGTAACTGAGTCAAGTTTAAATATTTAACAAAACCATTTATTACAATTTAAAATATATTTTTTTTTACAACTTATATTTTTATATTTAAGGATATTTACACTTTAGTCCTTTTAGTTTAAAAAAATGGCAAAACTAGTCCCTATAGTTTCAAAATGACAAGTTTAGTCCCTAAACATAACTTTAAGAGTTTGACAAGTTTAATCCCTGATTAATAAGTATTACATATTTACAAACAGCCCCATTGTTTTTAAAGATTAAAACACTTGATTTACTTTATAAAATTTCATGTTGTGGGACAACTTTGGTCTCGACTTTTACCTAGGCTAGAGATCGACGTATAGGCTGAAATTCGGACATGTTCTAGCCTCTAAGATGGTGATTTACCAGATGTAAATAGTTGTATAGGTTGCGTTGAAAAATCCTGAGTTTTGATGGTGCGAAAAGGTGTCTACAGCCATGTTGAAAATATGCTTTATGCAACCAATTTTTGGGACAGATTTGAAATTATCATTTGAATGACTTAGAAATTGATTTGAGACTTGATATTTTGGGTGAGTGTAGTCTATTATATGGTGATATAATAGATCCAAAGAAAGATGGTGGTCTTGTTTAAGAATTTTGAGTTATGAAGGTGGGAAAGGGTGTCCACAACCATAGTCACGAATGGACATATGCAGTCATATTCGGGACAGTTTTGGACGTAACTTATAGATGATCTAGACCAAGAATTAGTGGATGATATTAAAGGTATCTAGAGTATATTGGGTGTTGTTTAACATATCCAAAAATAAGCCTAGGTTGTTAAGAGAAACCAAAAGATACAAAGGTGCAAAACTGACCCGAGACACTCGATCTATAATTTTACGTGAGAATCAAAAACGTGTTTTAGCATGATTCGAGTTAAGAAAACTTTAGGACCAGATTATAGGTGGTATAAGGGCTATAATAATAATGTATTGAACAAGTTTAGGACTTACGAGAACGTGGCATGAGATAAAGTGGGTCAAACGAGTGGAAATGAACCTGAGATCGTTTATATGATGAACCAACAACTTTGTCTTATAAATATGGATTCAATAGCAGCCCATAGTCCCTTCTTGCTTTTTCTTAATGCTGCTACAACACATGCAAGAGAGACATGGAGATTTTATAGTATACGTTGTGTTTTAATCCGAGTTTTAAAGCGAGAAGAGTGTTAGAAAAATATAGTAACGAACCTTGGAGACTAAGTTTGAGATAAAGGTATGGTTGAACATGAAGTAGCCACGGATACTAGTGTAAAGCAATTGAAATGATGGAATGAAACTAATGTGTGGATATGTCAAGTTAGACATATTAACTTGCAGAAGATAAGAAGAAAACGTGGCCCCTTTTTCTTATATACAATATAGTGATGGGTAGTATAGTCGGCTAAGGAAAGAAAACAATTTAATACTTTTGTGTTTTGAATTTTTAGATATAAGCGGGTATTATCGAAACCGATATTTTAAAAGTTACGAGATTTGAAAGTTATACGTAAAATACGAAAAATAAACGCTCAATATGAAATAAAAACTTTGGCATTCAGAGAACATTAATGTTTCGATAAATAAATGAGGGCTCATATTTTAAAATACGTTAACGTGTTATATAAACAAATGGCACATAAAGGTTTAATTTATATTGCGAAGAATGCTCATTAAACCAAAAATTAAAACCACGATAATAGAAAATATTTCTATGTCATAACAAAATGTTTACGGCCGATGACGGACATAGGCTTATCGATAAATAATAAATGACACGTATATGATACGTTAATGCCCTAACCTTGTCGGTTAGCCGGGAATTCAATATTATTCGTCGAACGAACATGACAAATAAAAGGCGAGTAATAAATATTGATCCGCACACTAGAAATCAGATTAGATCTCGTTCTAAAAGTTGATTTTAAAGTACGGGTTATTACATCATCTAACCCTTTAGGAAGCGACGTCCCGACGCTTAATTCGTCTCAATAGTCTTCAGTTTAACAGTGAAGAGTGAAAAACAATTAAGTCATCGTCTTGGTTTCTAAGGATGGTCAAAAGATATTATATGGTACACGTTATCCATGATCGGACGTCATTGGACAATGTCGTCTCAAGTTCGCACAACTTACGATCATTCGACTCGATCACATACCATATAAGTACTTAAAAAGCAAAGGTCGAACATAAACATCGAATATAAATCTCCAATGTTGATCATTGAAAAAAAACTTGAATGAACCCTTCAATAATAGCAAGTAAAATGACAAAATATTCACATCCACGATAATTCGTCGTTGATAACTTGATCCTCTGTCAATCCACAAGTACACGCATAAATCCTGGTGACGCTTAAACAAGTCGCATATTATCGGAACGGTCAATGGTTCTTAACGGTTAGCTTATAAAGCTCGCGATCATCGAGATACATTAGAAATGGTGCATCGAAATAAATCGCAACTCGAGAGAAGTCCAACGGGTCACTCGTACATAGATGAAAATCGACGATCATCATAATGACGACGGCACTGAAGGATTCACGCCAACGAAACACGATTTGAAGGAAGACGTATGCACACCAAACACTCACAAATCGAGCCAGACATACTTGGGCCCACTCATTTATAACTCCTTGTCTACATCAAAAGGCGTCCCTTTCCATGTATACAAGAATTTATAAATTTACGGTTCAGGAACTTATAACTTTCTTGTTCAAATAAAAAGGCGTCCCAATCCATTTTAACAAGACGATTATAAGTCATCCTACTCAAGTATTACTACCTCTCAACACGATTTCAAATCCAAATTACATACCATAGTAAGTACAAGGTGTTAATAAACTTACATCATGATTTCCGTATTCAAACGTCCCATTCCATTTGAATAAGGAAAACACGACAATCTAAGGTCCAGTGGTTTAAAATTTTCTTATTCAAATGTCCCAACCCATTTCAATAAGACAACCTTAAACAACTCATAGTCGGGCGAGTTAAAATCTCTATATCTAAATGTCCCATTCCATTTAGATACAAGGTATTAAGTCACACAACCGAATGACTACTACGAGCATATCATTTTTGTACCCAAGTATATAGTTGGTTTAGACACATATATAATTTGGGTCCAACATTGGCATCCTCTTTTTCACCAATAAAACGTAGTCATATAAAATCAAATCACACGTCGCATTACATAGAAGATGTCATCTCGGATAAATGATTCTTCAAAATCATAAGAAGTACTCAGAACACGAATATCACATCAATCAATTACTTCGAAAATAGATGTCCTAAAATGGCATATCGCGGTCCGATGACAACAATCGAGCTTAAACAAGTCGATATGCGATAAATTACGAAACAATATATACATACTCAAAGTATCAAATGAGTTTCATACTCGTATTCTGATAATACATAATCATCAAGATCGGTGATTTGTGGCGAGGACAAATCCGATACAAAACCGTATTATAAAATGTACGACAATCATTCAAAGACCATTGCTTCACGCGCAATGCCTTTAAATACCACCGTATATTCATACATATACATATTACTATTCCTACATACACATAGGTTCACATAATCACAATCAATCATAAAGTAATGCAAGAATAGCCTTACCGGGGCCATGCAGAGTAGTTGCGTGCTTAAAACTTTTGGAAACACACCAAAGTTATAGTTTAGGTTTTTCAAAATCGACCTAGTTCTCTATAACTTGTGGCTCTGATTACCAATTTGTAACACCCCCAAATTACCACGCAGCGGAATACCACTTTAGGGCGCTACTCATAGCACATCACACACAATCATAGACAACGACCTTTAAAGAGACGTTAAAATAATATACAACCTTGTCTAAAAAGATTCCCATCCCAATATATATTAAATCAGAGTAGCGTTTAGTCCCAAAAACCGTTACCAACACAACAATCATCAAAGACTTAGAAGTCATTTATTCAGTTCAAAGGATGGAAAATAATATAAAATTAGACAAGTAAGCACCAACTCCCTCCTCGCATGCTCCGCTGCTATCCATCTTGATTACCTGAAATACATGCTTTAAATCATCAACACAACATTTGAGTGAATCTATAGGTTTTGCAAATCATCATTTGAACACAAGCATTTTAATCATCTCAAGCTTGTCACACATACAAGTCATATATATCGATAAATGCCTTAAGCTCATGCAACTGAACGTTAACCAACACGTCAAACCGAGTCACTTACGGCGCCCCTACAACAGGTAATATTGTCATATAACATCGACCTCTTATACATAATATCCCTCTCAGGTGATCACAAGGATACATACCCTAGGATAAGGCTGTCAAACCAAATAGATCTATCATATGTATTAGCGTTTACCTCGCAAGGTAATTAACAGTTCATGAAATTCAGGGACTTCATAAGACAATGGTACTTAGGCATTTATCATCATATTCGGGTCCAGCATACCGAAAACAACTTGTGTTCAGTTTATAAAACATCATGTATTCCCCCTCGCGGGTAAAAAATCATTTAAAAGATAATATAAAAGCGAGGCTATAGACTCACCTTAGCAAAAGTGATACTAAGCAATGATAAGAATCGACACAGTAGTCACGAAAGCATAACAAAGAAATAAGATAAAACGGGAAGCCGCAATATTCTAACGACGACCTAACATAAAACGGCGCATCTTAGAAATATGCACGATAACGTACACCATTGAAATAAGTTTTATAATATTTTCATCGATAATGAATGGTAACTGAGTCAAGTTTAAATATTTAACAAAACCATTTATTACAATTTAAAATATATTTTTTTTTACAACTTATATTTTTATATTTAAGGATATTTACACTTTAGTCCTTTTAGTTTAAAAAAATGGCAAAACTAGTCCCTATAGTTTCAAAATGACAAGTTTAGTCCCTAAACATAAATTTAAGAGTTTGACAAGTTTAATCCCTGATTAATAAGTATTACATATTTACAAACAGCCCCCTTGTTTTTAAAGATTAAAACACTTGATTTACTTTATAAAATTTCATGTTGTGGGACAACTTTGGTCTCGACTTTTACCTAGGCTAGAGATCGACGTATAGGCTGAAATTCGGACATGTTCTAGCCTCTAAGATGGTGATTTACCAGATGTAAATAGTTGTATAGGTTGCGTTGAAAAATCCTGAGTTTTGATGGTGCGAAAAGGTGTCTACAGCCATGTTGAAAATATGCTTTATGCAACCAATTTTTGGGACAGATTTGAAATTATCATTTGAATGACTTAGAAATTGATTTGAGACCTGATATTTTGGGTGAGTGTAGTCTATTATATGGTGATATAATAGATCGAAAGAAAGATGGTGGTCTTGTTTAAGAATTTTGAGTTATGAAGGTGGGAAAGGGTGTCCATAACCATAGTCACGAATGGACATATGCAGTCATTTTCGGGACAGTTTTGGACGTAACTTATAGATGATCTAGACCACGAATTAGGGGATGATATTAAAGGTATCTAGAGTATATTGGGTGTTGTTTAACATATCCAAAAATAAGCCTAGGTTGTTAAGAGAAACCAAAAGATACAAAGGTGCAAAACTGACCCGAGACACTCGATCTATAATTTTACGTGAGAATCAAAAACATGTTTTAGCATGATTCGAGTTAAGAAAACTTTAGGACCAGATTATAGGTGGTATAAGGGCTATAATAATAGTGTATTGAACAAGTTTAGGACTTACGAGAACGTGGCATGAGATACTGTGGGTCAAACGAGTGGAAATGAACCTGAGATCGTTTATATGATGAACCAACGACTTTGTCTTATAAATATGGATTCAATAGCAGCCCATAGTCCCTTCTTGCTTTTTCTTACTGCTGCTACAACACATGCGAGAGAGACATGGAGAGTTTATAGTATACGTTGTGTTTTAATCCGAGTTTTAAAGCGAGAAGAGTGTTAGAAAAATATAGTAACGAACCTTGGAGACTAAGTTTGCGATAAAGGTATGGCTGAACATGAAGTAGCCACGGATACTAGTGTAAAGCAATTGAAATGATGGAATGAAACTAATGTGTGGATATGTCAAGTTAGACATATTAACTTGCAGAAGATAAGAAGAAAACGTGGCCCCTTTTTCTTATATACAAGATAGTGATGGGTAGTATAGTCGGCTAAGGAAAGAAAACAATTTAATACTTTTGTGTTTTGAATTTTTAGATATAAGCGGGTATTATCGAAACCGATATTTTAAAAGTTACGAGATTTGAAAGTTATACGTAAAATACGAAAAATAAACGCTCAATATGAAATAAAAACTTTGGCATTCAGAGAACATTAATGTTTCGATAAATAAATGAGGGCTCATATTTTAAAATACGTTAACGTGTTATATAAAAAAATGGCACATAAAGGTTTAATTTAAATTGCGAAGAATGCTCATTAAACCAAAAATTAAAACCACGATAATAGAAAATATTTCTATGTCATAACAAAATGTTTACGGCCGATGACGGACATAGGCTTATCGATAAATAATAAATGACACGTATATGATACGTTAATGCCCTAACCTTGTTGGTTAGCCGAGAATTCAATATTATTCGTCGAACGAACATGACAAATAAAAGGCGAGTAATAAATATTGATTTACACACTAGAAATCAGATTAGATCTCGTTCTAAAAGTTGATTTTAAAGTATGGGTTATTACATATAGCAATATTATTTTAAATCATTCTTGTAAATTCGAATATTTACTTTAAAGGTTTTGAGTTGGATATGTCTTATCGAAACAGAAAAACATAGGACAAAGCTATCTAGCTTATGCTCCAATTTTTTGTTTCGAAAATTAAAGAGATTGATATCATTAAATCAAAATAGATCTCTGATGATAAGTTTGTTTTCGTGTTAGATCTTTAAAGATCTCAACATGCATGTCTAAACACGAAAAACGAATCTGGGATCTGTTTTAATATTGTTGGTTCGGATCGAGTCTAGATGCGAAGGGGTTTAGGAGACGATGGGAATTAGGTAGATTAATGTTGGATTTGATTGGAGTAATAAGGATGTTGTTTGGTTAAGGTGTCAGAAAGTTTTTTAAACATGGTCTGTCCATCGGAAAGTTTTTTAGGGTCGAGTCTAGATGGTGATTAAGTGCTCAGTCGCAATGTTTTCATTTTTAAGCATTAGTCATCGCAATGTTTACGAGACACCATCAGAATGATTTCTGACTGTAAAGGCCATCACAATGTTTTCTTAAAAAAATCCCATCGCAATGATTTTACCAGGCCATCGCAATGCTCGCATCGCAAAGCCATCGCCAAGCCATCGCAATGTCAGATCTTATCCATATCTGTCCTTTTACTGATTTTCGGTATCTGGTCTTTTGTGAGTATCATCTTCATCTGGATTTGATTTTATGGGCAATCATCAAAAAAAAATGAAAACAAACGAAACCATGAATCAAAAATGAGAACACTGATAACCGATTTGAAACCATGACCCATGAGACTGACCATAAAAACAAATTTTGACCAGGACAGATCTGAAAGTTTGACTTTTGGAGAAGTGAGATATGAATACCAGATATGAACGTGACAAAACCAGTGGCTGAAAACAAGAACAATATGACAAAATTTTGACTGTTTAGACAACAAACAAGAACATCGTGACAAAAAAATTTGGATAGTTTGAGACCAAAAAAAAATTTTGACCACCAAATCAGAAACAAGAAACACAATCCAAGGATTGAACGGAGGCTCTGATGCCAATTGTGGATTTGCTTTTTACAAATCCGGTGGTCTTGGTGGGTGGTGGAAGGTGGTAGCCATGGATGAAGTAGAGAGAGAGAGGGGTTGTGTGTGAAAGAAAGAAAAGATGTATTAAACACAAATGAAACACAAGCAACACCCCTCCTTGGAAGCCTTGGAGGGGTATATATAGTCACACACCGCACCTAAACTATACATTGTTTCCTAGTCTAGTCTAAACGTGTGTGACTATGATAACTAATGGAAATTCTTAAATGTCGTCACATAAAGTGAATTTCCAACCGTAATGTAATGTTATGACTGAGATATATAAGTAGACTGATTCATAGTCTCTTTATTTAAATGTATTGGGACGCCTCTTTATTTAAATAAAGAAATTGAAAATCACCGAACCACAAGTTTATATTTCTTTATGTACATCGATTGGGACGCTTCTTGATGTAGATAAAGGAGTGTAAATGAGTGGGCTTATATGTTCCTGTCATGGCATGAATAAAAGTGTGGAAGATAAAAGTCAAAAATCTAAATGGATGATATAAAGACTATAATAATCGAGATTTTATGTGGAGTGAATGTTTAAGATGCCTAAATTATGAAAGATTAAATTTGAAGATTTAAATTTAAGTTCTAGTATCCCTTACGAAGTGAACTAAATGTGAATGGTGATTATTGTGATCACTAGAATGTATACAACTCATTGAAATACGAAAATGCTAATTAATATGTGACGTTGGAAAGTAAAAGTACTAAAAAAAAGTTTCAAGTGATTTATACTCCTTGACATAAAACCCTTAGATGGGAAAAATGAAAGTAAAATATAATAGAAGAGAATTTTAAAAGAGTAATAGAGTTGACTAAATTATTTGTTGATTTTAGTTATGTATGTCTCGGAGGACATAGTGACTAGTATAAAAAAATTGTATGGTTATAGAGGTATGCATGTAAAACAATAGATTAAAACGTAGATTAAAGTTAATAGTATTCCTAGAAATTGCGAGATCAAGTAGATCATCGCAACTAAATGAATGACATGGGAAGTAGTAAGAATGTGTGAGTAATTTAATCACGATTCAAGAAGTATAAATAAGAGATTTCGAGGACGAAATCCAAATAAGGGGGATAGATTTGTAACACCCCAAAACCAAGCGTTAATTTACAATAATAACATTAGATAGTTGACCATGACTTTTACAAGTTTGAATGTGTTATGTGATTGGCTAGTCAAACCCATTAGTCAAACTAATATCTAATGTATATGTAAAATGGGTTTAAAAAGTATCATGTGTCACAGTTATAAAGAATTAGACTTAAAGGACCATTACTGACAAATGACCTAAGATATAACTACCATATCCTAGAAACTCTACACCTCTCATTCCTTATCTAGAAATGTGTAGAGAGCTTATGTGTGTCGGCATAAACAAAAGGGTGGGAAACCTTGAAGTTTTGATGATCAATTTTGGAGGAAGATTATTGTTTAGGTTCTTGTAACTCATCTTTAGCAGTGATTTCCCACAAGTAAGTGATCATATCTAAAAATTAATTAGTGAATTAAGAATTAGGGTTCATGTACCTACATTGGGGATTTTGGGTTATAGTTCTAAATCAAGGATTATAAAGGGATTTAGATATGGGTTAAAGAAACTAATGGATTGAAATGAATTGGGTAAATTGGGGCTTCATAATATGATCGGAGTATGATCATATGATGATTAGAATTATTGGTTGAAACATTATGTGTAGAAGTTCTATAAACCCTTGATTAATTATAATTTTCTAATATGAAAATAGGTATTTATATGACTTTCAAATATGAATCAAGCAAACATGATGATGATGATGATAATGATGATGATGATGATGATGCCTTAGTATTTTGCTTGGAGAGAAGGTTCATTATGAAGGATGTAAGGCCTTGGTATGATAGACCCACTATTGAAAACTTGATATTGTTATGATGCTAGAATTAGAATACCAAGCTCGGAGTAAAGTTGAACCCCAAGTGTCCTTAAGGGTCTTTTGGTAATGTTTATATGTGTCAAATGCTTTGTATGTCAATGTTAAAGTGGGTCAAGGTCACTTGTTATAGTTGTATGTTAAAGTGTATGTAAATGGGTCAAAAGAGAGTGTTTGGAAAACTCCGTGAAGTATGTGTGTCTGGGTCATTTATACCTTGAATGTTTATGACAATGATGTAATATGTTGTGATAATGATTTCTGGAAAGTCTCATGTCATCTTGAGTTATAGAAGTCATTTTACAGAAAAATGGGTCAAAAGTGCACAAGAGGCATTTTTCAGAAAAAATAGTGCTTTGGAGGGTATTTTAGTATCCTCGAAACATGTATGAAAAATTAGTGCACAAGAGGGGTAATTTAGTGCACTAGAGAGGTTTCCCATAAAATAGTGCACTTGAGGGGTCTTTTAGTGCACTAGAAGGGTTTTGCAGGAAATAGTGCACTTGAGGGGTCATTAGTGCACAAATGGGTTTGCCTGATTTTAGTCTTTTCATTTATTTTGTATATAATAAATCGTAAGGAGCTAGAAGTTGTGTCATATATCTTAGAAAGATTTTGAGTCTAGTTTTATCTAAAAATTCCTTCAAGGTCTAAATGTTTAGTGATTTTGTTCAGTTTATGAAAGAGTGACATAAGGTCAATACCAATCATGGTTTTGTTAAAGATTTTTTTTTTAGTCAAATTTTAGAGTCGGGAAAGAGGCGTTTCAATAATACGCGAGTTTCATCAAACATAACTATGGGAATACGATCATGCATAAGTTGACTTACTTTCTCTTTCCATGAGGTCCACAGGTTTTTGATGAATGCAACTTTTCGCCGACCCAAACTTCATTAAGAAATAATCATATTTTCACTTGATAGACATTTTATCAAGTTCGATACACGGAACATATTTCATGCAGCTCTTGAAGTCCTAGGGTAGTCTAGCTTATATGCCTCTTGGACCAACTCTTTACATTATCTCAATGGTCCTATACAACAGGGACTTAGCTTCCCATGATCTTTCAGGTCATAAATTCAGCTTTCCACGATGAAAATTCTTGGCATAACTTCACTACCCATCCTGCACTTCAAGATCTACATCTCACATTCACATAACCTCCTACCCACTATCCGGCAGTCAATAATAAGATCCTAATTTCCACAATCATTTCAGGTCTCGTGGGTCGGGTATCTTCATCCCAACTCCCACCTACAAGTGCTCTTTATATAGATTCTCACAAGATTCGATCTCTATCCTAATGCGATAATTATCAATGATAATCCATCCAAAGGTAAATGCTCATACTAGACACTACCAAAGGTCAATCATACAAGCACAAAAAAGACTTCCAGGGTTTGTATCGTTTATTTACCTCGTCCATACAATTGTGGGTGGTAAGCAGTACTCTTATCAAGATTCGTTCCCAATGACTTCTGAAGGGATCTCCCGAAATTCGATGCGAAGCGAGGTTCTTGATAGAGATGATAGATACATGCACACTATGCTTACACAACTCCTTTAAATACAAATGTGCCAACTTCTCCATCGATAACCTATCATTAACAGGAATGAAATGATCAGATTTGGTCAGTCTGTCGACGATGACCCAAACCGAATCAAATCCAGATGATGACCTTGGAAGATTTGCGATAAAATCCATGGTGATTCTATCCCACTTCCAAATAGGAATAATAAGATGTAGAAGCAATCCTGATAGATTTTGGTGTTAAGCCTTGACCTTCGCAAAAGTTAGACATTTACTAACGTGTGTTGCAATGTCTGCTTTCATATTTGGCCATCAGTACAACTCCTTCAGATAAAGATACATTTTATCAAAAATGGCATGAATAGAATACTTAAACTTATGAGACTCCAACATGACTAAATCTCATAAACCTCCATATTTAGGCAACCACAAACGAACTCTTAAACACCTAACACCATCAGCTCCCAGTTATAATGGTTCTCATTAGCCGCAAAACCCGCTTCATTATCTATATGTTCCTTCTTACAAGGCTCGGGAAAATTATTGTGAATGGTCAAATAATGTAAAGGATCAAGCCTTAAATCACATGATAAATACTCAGGGTACAGGTTTTCGCATCTCGGCTAGCTCAGGGTAGTATACAGATGGTTACTAAGCTTCTTCTTATTCTTAGAAACAAGCAGATGGCCCCCGATAATAACAAGCACGAATTTAAAGAGATACGGCTTACACACACGATTCATCAAACTCATGAATACCACATGTGCATTGGTCAATCCAAACGGTATCACATGAAACTCATGATGTCCATTACGAGTTCTGGACGTAGTATTTGGAATATCTTCCTTGCGGACGCAAAGTTGATAACAACAATACCGTAGATCAATTTTTTGGAATATACGCTAGAACCTTGTAAATGATCGAACAAATATTTCATCTTGGGTAATGGATATCAATTTTGATCGTCAATTTATTCAGTTCACGGCAACCAATGAATATATGGGATGATAATACCGTAGCTCTCCAAGACGACAGGCCCGATAGGATAAAGCTTTCTCCGACTACTCTCTTAGTTGCACGGTAATTCTTTTGATTTATATGGTGCTGACGTATGGTGCACATGCCACAGGTGCAGCACCGGGAATACCATCAATATGAAATTCAACTTGCCTTAATGGCGAGGGTCCAAGTAAATTTTTAGGAAATACATCTGAAGTCTCAGATAACAGGAACATCTTTTAATAAATTCACCTGAGGTTCTTTCTAGATTACAAGATCTATGACTAGTTCACAACCATTCATGGTATAATTTCAAGCCTAAATGCAGGATGCGGTAACCCATCGGGAATTATTTAGATCACCTTTGATAATCAAAATCTTATCTTTTAGGGAATTCTACTCGTGTTCCCATCAATTAAGACAATGACATCTTGTCATAATCAACCAATCCATCCTAATGGCACTACCAAATTTCCAGTTTTATTATCGTTGATAAGACGAGAACTTCTCAAAAGACTAAGAATGACTCGTAACCCTTCACAAATCAAGGATATCTAGAGACATATCTAACATAAAAAGGGTAAGGTCAACGCGTGATTTACACGAGAGATTTTCAAATCAGATAAAGACGAAAACATTAACGAATATGGATATATCCCATGTTTTCATGATTTGTGTATGCATCCGAAAGCACCTCGGATCGTTACCCATGTCCTTCAAATGGAATCTAATCAAAAGAAATGATAGGAACGTCGATACACCCAGTCGGGTATCAACACTCGATAATTAGAAAATTTTCCAAAGAATCTTACCATGAGAGAATTGGACAAGAAGGGGATGTCAATTGTCAAATAAGACAATATCCACAGATGAGTAAATTCGATTCGAAAAAATGGTACGGGCACATATGTAGTTGTCGCTAACAATATGTCCCTATTTTGCACTTCTTGCAGATCTCATAAAAATTTAATCTTTCACAATTACAAAAAAATGTAGTGTTTATTAACAATTTCATGGTGACTACTAATCAGCCTTGCATGGTCCCTTCTAAATTGTACGTAGGTGCGCTTCTATGTACAACTTAGGATTAACGATGCAATACTCAGTTCGTCAAAATTTTGTCATCATTTTTACAAATATATATATATATATATATATATATATATATATATATATATATATATATATATATATATATATATATATATATATATATATATATATATATATATATATATATATATATATATATATATATATATATATATATATATATATATATATATATATATATATATATATATATATATATATATATATATATATATATATATATATATATTCATGCTTAATTATGGAATAAAAATCAAAATGAATTTACAGAGTTGTTCTTCGTTATGAAAGCAATTAAATTTTCCAAGGTGTTTCATAAACAACTTTATTTCGATAACTATTATTTATAAGTCTCAATTTAAATAATCCATATGGTGATGAAAATTAAATTTTCTTAGGTGATACTGTTTTGTCTTATAAAAAAAATGAGTGATCTGCAAAGGAGTGATGAAGAGTTGTTCACCAAGAACTAATTAAAATATGATTGGAAATGAGCTTAGCCAAATAATCATGAGGTTCATGACATTGATGGTATTCAGGAATACGAAAGAATAATTCACAATGCAACTCAAATCGAGATGAGTATTCGTTCGTGGTTGCATAACTAATGCGAACATTAGGAAGAAGTAAGAAGAGATGGATAACAATGATACATGTAGAATTTAGCAATCGAAGATAGTCTTTTTATTAATCACAAACAAGTCACAAGCTGTACTGTCACACATTACGTGTCACCATGTAATGTCATACAATTCCAAGGACTCATCCTACCAACTGATGTCTTAGTTAAGTTAGTGATTTTAAAAGATACTATAATGAATACTAATCTACAAAAGTCATTAGGTGTTCCACGTGTCCTAGAGAATCCATTGGTCCCAAATCAGAAGAAGATTTCTTCGATTTATTTCTTGGACACTAGGCATCCTCGTCATTGGACAATGGCCTAGGAACAACCGTTAACACGAACCAACAATCATTTAAAACCTTATAATTCAACCAAATGACTCAACGACTTCTCCTTAACAATCTCGCATTCCGTACGAGTTAAATTTGACTTTATTCAAGTTTCAACCAACTTATACTCAATGCGACATCCTACCTCATTCTCCAATACTTTCAACCTTATTCTTCGGCTTTGGAAGGGCAATAAAAGCTCGACATGAACAACACTTAATTTCCAATTCTATAGCTCTTATAACAATAATTATCAAATGATTCACGAGTAGTAAATGACTCACACATTCAGTTAGACTTCTCAGAAAGGTACAAGTGGCATGAGGCTTTTGGGTAAGGGTCCCAATGACAGCCTCAAGTGCAACATTTACCTTTTCGATTTCAAATTTAAGAACTGGGTGTCACCGAATCAGATGACACATTTCTAGGTGGTGAGGTTTTGTCAAACTCCACTCTATAAGGAAAGATCGTCGTGGCATCGATATCAGAATTAATCTCGACAGTTCATCTTCAATATCACAATCAACTAATATCCATATTTCTTGGAATATCAACCATTTCGTTGGGATCATAAACATCCACAACTTGGTTTAGATCTGGAATAGCTAGAATTCCTACAGAAATAGCTTCGATTGATTTTCTAGAAGAGTTAGGGTTCCTTGTGACAATCCACGTCGTATAAATATCTCGTATAAGCATTAGAATAATCATCAAACAATCATGTAATCAAATTACAACATATATATAATCCAAGTTTTATATATTAAAATAACACTTCTCAGTCTGGCCTTGTCGGTAACTCAGGAATTATTCGGCACCGTTATAGTCAAAAGATTTTTCAAAACGTTTTATTAAAATTTTCCTTTAAAAATATTTTGTTCTCTATAACGTGAGCTCTGGTACCAAACTATAACACCCCCAAATATTCACGTTTCAGATCAGCTGAAGAGTCGTTGGTTTTACGGGATAGCACATTACTCAAATAATAGACAACGCTTAAAAATCGTGTCGTTTAATAACAAAACATTTTCCATTCATAACATCAAATTACATAGGTCCACAGATCAAAGTATGTCTTAAAATTTTACAAAACATTCGAATGGAAATTTTTATTTAAAAGCGGGCCAAAAACTCTTGCAGTCTTCCCGAGAATTACCTTCAAGTACCTGAGATAAAACATGCTAAAAGTCAGCGAAACGCCGAGTGAATCCATAAAGTTTAATAAAAACCATTAATATATCACTGGTATATAACCATTACCGAAAAACATTTTATACGAATCTTTGTCGTAAATCATAATATATGTCTTTGCCTTCAAAACCATTATACAAACCATGTCGTAAAAACACCATACAATACGTTTTATAACGTTGTATAGAGTTTACTAAAAACCGTTATATAAAAACAGTTATGTAAAACCTAAACACAAGCATAATATCTATAATAAGACCCCATATTGCTAGTCAGGCAATATATATATATATATATATATATATATATATATATATATATATATATATATATATATATATATATATATATATATATATATATATATATATATATATATATATATATATATATATATATATATATATATATATATATATATATATATATATATATATATATATATATATATATATATATATATATATATATACATATATATATACTTATATATATATATATATATATATATATATATATATATATATATATATATATATATATATATATATATATATATATATATATATGTATCTATATATATATATATATATATATATATATATATATATATATATATATATATATATATATATATGTATATATATATATATATATATATATATATATATATATATATCATACTTTCAAATCATATATCATACACCTTCCTTGAGACAGCAGCCTCAGTATTTCCATTATCAGTATTATTATCGGATTATTATAAGTCGCATGACATTGTTACCTTTGTATAATATGCATCGGGTAGCTAGCCCAGAATTCATTTGCCCATTTAAAACAGCGTGTCGTCACAAAAAATTACGCTAATTCTATCACTCTATAATATACATCGGGTAGCTAGCCCGGAATTCATTTGCCCAATTAAAACAGTGTGTCGTCACAAAAATCACGCTAATTCTATCACTCTCATACATAAATTCGCTTGCGTATCACTGTGGCACAACAGGGATCAACCGTCAAGGCGCGAACTGGGGTGATCTTCCACAAATAGTACTATTATATGCATAAGCGTCTACCATCTCCGTGTAGTTCACAATTCATGCTAATGGGACTTTTAGTGACTTAAGCTAACTAAATATAGTCCATTACAATCATTCATTAGGTCATCATATCAATTGGTTCATATCAATAAACATACATTCGGGACCCCTCGTGTTTATTTTTATTAAAACTAGCATGTCATCTCCCTCGCGGTTTGTAAAACATTTAATAAAACATTTAAAAGAGTGCGAGGCTATGAACTCACCTTAGATGCAAACAATCAGCAGAATATAAGTATCAACACCACACGGCATATCATAACCCAATACCGCTTCACATAATTATCAACACAACATCATATAATCTACACGGCTTGATTCCAATAGTCGTAATACACCATAAATAGCTAATAATCATGTAGCGTCATAATAACTGATTTTTTACTCGTTGAAATTGTTCTCGTATGTCTAATCGAATTGATCTTGGGTTAACGTGTGACTCAGTCGTCCATTTTGGTGAATAAAAGAAAAGTTTTTGTCGTTGTCTAAAACTAATAAAAATAAAAGCTTGGAAAGATTAAACTAAAAATAAAGACTATAAAAGAAATGACTAAAATAAGGCAATTTAAAAAAAGACTAAGAAAATGGCGGGAAAATAAAATCTTAAAACTATCTAGAAAAACCTAAGTCAGAAAACTATAATAAATAGACCTAATCTGGAATCCCAAAAAAGTTGTCACTATCCGAAATGCAAATTCCGGACACTTATCCGGAATCCGTGTTATGGGTACTATTCGGAATTGGTATTCTAAATACTATCCGGAATCTATGTCCTAACACTAATCCGGAATACAAATTCTAACCCTTATCCGGAAAACAAATTCTAACCGCTATCCGGAATCCTATACTTAGAACCTTATCCGCAAGCCGTCTCGAAGGATTTATCCGGAATGTTTAGTATGAAGTCTTATCTGGAATCCTATTTTCTACGTGCTATCCGGAATACTAGTTTCGTGGGCTTATCTGTAAAAAGAGGATTTTAAAGAAAATAAGGAAAATTTTCAAATAATCTTGAAACAAAAATAAGCCAAAAACTAATAAGCACTTATCTAAGAACTTAACCAAAATACTTTTAAGAAAAAGCTAATAAGCCAAAATTTAAAAACTTTTAGAAACACTAAATAATCTAAATATATAAAATCAACTTTTTATAAAATAACTTTTATAAACACTTAATCAAATTTAAGAAAAGCACACAATAAGCTATAAAACCAATAAGCTAACACAATCAATCACATAAAAACATAACAAGCAATCAAATAAACAAGACAATAAGCAAGTAAGCATAAAGATTAAGCAAAACAAGAAAGGTAGAATGAGAGATTAATTAAAAACTTGATTAAAAATAAGATTCAACAATAAAATTAAAACTTACATGGAATTAAAGACTTCAAATTAAAGACAATAATGTAAATGGACAATATGAAAGTGCATAAAAATAAATTGTAGAGCCATGTTGTTAATTTAGCTAACACCTCACAAATGAGGTTAAGGATTCTATTTATAGTGGAGATTAAATGTGTTTATGCTTTCTTCTTCTTCTCGTCTTTTCGTCTTTTGAATTCTTCGTCTTTCTCGACTTTGTCTCAGGATTTGTCGATGGATAAATTAAACTCGTCTTATAATTTCTTCATTTATTAGACTTGAGTTCTTCGACTTCATTAAACTTCCGTCTTTAGACTTTTTCTTCGATAAATCTTCAGAATAGGCCTTGGACTTCTGTTCTTTTTGCACTCTTGATCTTTTGACTTCGTCTTTTGTCTTTTTCTTTGATAAAAGCCCGTGAAAGCCCGTGTTTTCTTCCTTTTGTTGGGAATAAAATGTAGCTAGTACACTTGAACGCTGACAAGAAGAAAACAAGCGTTGATAAGAAGAAAACAAGCGTTGACAGGAAGATGTCAAGCGTTTATAGGATGAAGTTAAGCACTGATAGAAAGATATAGTCTACGCGTATTATGTTTCTAGTTTGTTTCTAGTAAAGATAGGATCAATAATGTATTTTCTATATTTATCTTTACCTAGAATAGTTGATACGTAGACTCTTGTACAAGGCTTCTTATGTCTATAAAAGAATACCTTTAGGTTTTGTTTCAAATAAGTTTTTCATTCATTTAAAACACTTTCATTGTAAGCAAGTTCGATTCAGTCAATCAAAGTGAAAGTTTGTTTTACATTGTTTGTGTTCTTGTTTAAGTATTAATTCCGCATAATACTTAAATTGTTTTTATATACAACAAAGTTTCTCTACGTGTTTAACTTGATTTAATCTCGTTTTCACAAGCTAAATCGATCTAACTTTGGGATCAACAAGTGGTATCAGAGCTTGTTGAGAAACTTTGATCTAAAGAACACAAGAACCCTAAACTGCCAAAAACCCTAAATTTCACAAATCCCTAAAATCATCATGTCTACCCCAGAAGTAAACTCCTCCTCCTCCTCAAACCACAACATCAAGATTCCCACGCTAGATCCAGACAATTTTGAGCTGTGGAAGTTTAACTTTGAGCAATATCTACAAATCCATGATTACACTCTATGGGAAATTATTGAATATGGAAACACATTCAATAAGGCCCAAAAGATTGTAGCTGCCATTGCTGCAAGAATAGCTATTCAAGGTTCTACTAAAGAGGATCGAAGAGAAAAACCTGAAGATGGTAGAGCTGTCTCAGTTGAGGACATAGCAAAAATAAAGGTTGACATGAAAACCCTAAGCTTTCTGAAACTCTCTTTGGGACAAGAGAATCAGCACAAATACAGAGGCTACGAGTCTGCAAAAGATCCTTGGGCAGCTCTTGAAGTTGCTTATGGTGGTAATGCTGATACTGTGCAAGAGAAAAAGAAGCAACTCTTGCATGAGTATGCTGTTTTTAAGGCTCAACCTAATGAGAAGCTAAGTAGTGTGAGAAGCAGACTTCTTGACATCACAAGCAAGCTATCCTTCATGGGAACAGTGCTTGGTGATGTTGATATTATCGCTACTTTTCTTAAAAGCCTTGGTGATGCATGGAAGATTGAAGCAAGATCTATTATTGCCAATAACAGTCACAAAAGTTCTACTATTGATGATGTTTACAACAAAATAAGGCTGGTGGAGAATGAAACTATCTTGGATCATGGAAGCAAGTCTACCAATTGGAACATGGCCTTCTTCTTACATAGTGAAGGTCAATTTGATCAAAAGGAGTCATACATGCACCCCGTTACTGGATCCACTTGTGTCAGCGCTGGAGCATATCCTGTCAACGCCTCATATTCAGATGCTGACACATACAATATTGACTCACCAAGAGTTAAGCCTGCTGGTATTGATCTGGATACTGTGTGTGCATACATTTCTTCATTGCCCAATGATTCAGTGATTACTTATGAGGACCTTGAGCAAATTAGTGATGAGCATTTGGAGGAGATGGACATAAAGTGGAACATGGCTCTTGCAAGTATAAGAGCAAACAGATGGAATACGAGATTCAAGAAGAAGATGACTTTTAATGCAAAGGACACTGATGGATTTGATAAATCTAAGGTTGAGTGTTACAATTGTCATCGTATGGGACACTTTATGAGAGAATGCAGATCTCCAAGAAGATCTGATGTTGGAAAACCCTCAAGCCAAGTTGTTAAGGCTCAGGATCCCAAGGCCATGGTTGCAATGCAAGAAATTGATGGTGTTGGATGGGATTGGAGCTATTTGGCTAAGGATGAGGAAGAGAATAAATCTTTGGTTGCTGAGATAGAAGAAGAAGAGCATGTTCAGTATGCTCTTACGGCACACTCCTCATCTTCATCAAACAATGAGGTATATGATGATGCTTTTTGTAGTAAGGGTTGTCGTTTAAATACTGAAAAACTTAACAAAGAGGTTTTAAGGTTGTCAACAGATGTGAGTAATGAAAGATGCAAGTTGTCTAACTATCAACTTGCTCTTACTCAATCTGAAAAGACTGTAGCTAAGTATAAGAAAATGGAGCTTGACCTAAAAGATAAAATCAATATCTTAAAGCATGATTTAAATGCTAGTACTGATATTAGAAACATCATGGAGAGGTTCAATTCTGAATTACATGCTAAGTTAGATGAGGCTATTTAGAATAAGGATAATGTAGATCTTAACATTCAGAGATTTGATAAAGCCTCACAAACCCTAGGAGAATATGTTAGTAAACAAAGGGATACTAGGGATATGACTGGGATTGGGATGAAAGAGTATGCTAGTGTTTCACCACCAGCTGGGGACTTCTATGGTGTCCAAAGAAAGGACTTGTGTTGGACTTGTTTACCAGAACTCCAAGAAGAGGAATTTACTCCTCCACCAAGAGTTCTTACCCTAGTAGAAGAATATAGGCAGAAGTTGACTGATTTGGACCAATGGAAGAAAGCCAACCCTACCTTGTTTGTCAAGGGTTGCATGCTTAGTGATAGTCCTAATGAGTCCACCCCTATCAAAGTAACAAACCCAATCACTGGCAAGACTGTTGACCTTGGCTCAAACGTTGTTAGAAAACGTAGCATTAAATATGCAGAAATGTATAGAAAAACTAGGTCACCAAAAAGCCAAGTTAGTAATGATGGAACAGGTTTCTTTTCTTCTAGACCTAGAGTTATGTCTAGAAAAGCCTGTTATACTTGTGGTAGCTTTTCACAATTAGCCTATAAGTGTGTCAACGTTTCAAAGGTCAATGCTGACAAAAAGTCAAACACTGTCAAACCCAAAACTTTTGTTCAGCAATGTCCACAAGCTGTTAGACCAACCCCATTCTTTACTAAAGGGTTTAATACTTATGGACAAAGACCTTTTCAGAAGACCAATACATGGTCTAATAGACAATGGGTTTCTGTAGCAAACCCTAGGTTCAACGCTGATAAGGGTAATTTCAACGTTGACAAGACCAAATCAAACGCTGTCAGAAACGTTGCCAGACCAATTAATGGTAAATATTTGCAACAAAAAGGAAAAGGGTCTAAAGCTTCTTCTAGCTTAACACGGAGACCTAAGCAATATCAAAACCCTAATTTATATGGGATTTCTATGACCTGTAACAGATTTAATTATATTTCAAAGGTCATCACAAAACCAATTGGGGTTGAACTAGGTGCTTAATCCAAAGAGGGATAAACAAGAGGTTGTTATCAGGACTAAGTCTGTTCTTGTTGAACAACCAAATGAATCTAAGTCTACTCAGGCTTGGGTTCCCAAAGAAAACTAATTTGTTTTCTTTATATGCAGGGCATTCAAAAACAGGTTAATGATTACGGCTATTGCGATAGTGGATGCTCTAGGCACATGACTGGGAAGGAAGATTATCTCACAAACTTCACTCCTATTAAGGATGATTATAAAGTTTACTTTGGAGGCGGATATGGAACTATCACAGGCAAAGGAACTCTTCTCACCAATAATTTGCGTTTTGAAAACGTGTTTCTGGTAAAAGAATTTGACTATAATCTTTTTAGTGTATCACAAGTTTGTGATAACAAAAATAAGGTTCTTTTCACTGATACTGAATGTTTGGTGTTGATCAAGGATTTTAAATTACCAGATGAGAAATTCATTGATTATAGGACACCTAGGCATAAGGACATTTATAATGCGAATCTTAATGGGATTAGGATGAATAATAACTTGTCATGTTTTTATGCTAAGGCTTCAGTTGATGAGAGTAATCTATGGCACAGGAGACTAGGGCACATTAACTTTAAAAATATAAACAGACTTGTGAGACATGGCTTGGTTGATGGTTTGCATGAAAAGGCTTTCCACAATGACCACTCTTGTGTTGCATGCCTTAAAGGCAAATAGCACAAGGTCTCATTTAAGTCTAAACAGGTTCACTCAAGTTCTAAACCACTTCACTTGCTGCATATAGACCTTTTTGGTCCAACTAATATAGAAAGCTTGATTGGTAAATCTTACTGTTTCGTCATCACTGATGACTTTTGTAGGTTTACTTGGACTTTCTTTTTAGCTTTGAAAAGTGACACTGCTGATACTTTAATTAACTTTATTAACCAAATTGAAAAGAAGACTGGTAATGAAGTTAAAATGCTTAGAAGTGATAATGGTGGTGAGTTTAGAAATAAGTTGTTGGATGATTTTTGTGCCAAGAAAGGGATTACTAGACAGTTTAGTGTTGCCAGAACCCCACAACAAAATGGGGTTGCTGAGAGAAAGAATAGTACCCTCATAGAAGCAGCTAGGACTATGTTGGCTGATGCTCACTTTCCCATTGCCTTTTGGGCTGAGGCTGTGAATACAACTTGTTATGTTCAGAATAGAGCATTAGTCAACAAGATACATAACAAAATAACTTATGAGTTACTTTGGGGAAGGAAACCTAACATTGGTTTTCTTAAACCTTTTGGTTGTCATGTAGTTATGTTGGACACTAGTGATGCCTTAGGTAAATTTAGTGCTAAAGGTGATGAAGGATACTTCATGGGTTATTCAGTACAGAGTAAAGGATATAGGGTTTACATTAAAAAGGAAAAACGTATACTTGAAAAACTACATGTTAGGTTTTTAGAAAGTAAACCCAATGATCCTGAAAGTGGTCCAAATTGGTTATTTGACTTGGAACCTCTATCTAGGACTTTGAATTATATGCCTGTTGCTAATCCAAACATTGTGAAGGTAACTTCAAGTGTTGTGGAAGAACCGGTTGTTGATGTTTCAGGTACACAGGTTCATAAAGAGGTTGGATCATAAGCAGACAAATCATCCCCCATACCTGAGTATGTCACTATTCCCATATGAACAGATGCATTTGATGCTGCTGCTGCTGCTGGAAAGGAAAATGGTGGTCCCCAAGTATCCCCAATTGACAACATGCATGATCTTTCAGGCGCTAACAAAGGAAAATCTGGCGCTGACAAGACAACTACAGACGTTGATGGCTCAAACGTTGACAACCATGATTCAGGCATTGACAACTCTCTTGGCCATATTTTATCTTCCAATTTTGAACAAGGAGAACCTTCAAACAGGGGTGAAGAGGTTCATTCAGATATTGAGGAAAGAGAGTCTGAAGAAGATATTGGTAACATGGAAAATGAGATTGAGGACAACACACTTTTTAAAGGAGGAGTGCTTACTACTATAACCAAAAATCACCCTCCTTCTCAAATTATTGGTGATGTGATGTCTCCTGTTCAAACTAGAAGATCTCATCAGAATCTTGGAGGTTTTATTACCAATATTCACAAGAAGGTTGATACCCCTCTTGTTCAAGAATGTTTGTTTGCCTGTTTTCTGTCACAACAGGAATCCAAGAAGATTTTTGATGCTCTCAAAGAACCAAGTTGGGTGGAAGCAATGCAGGATGAGCTTCACCAATTTGCTATCCAGGATGTTTGGGAGTTGGTTGATTGTCCCAAATATGTCAGAACTATTGGGACAAGATGGGTTCTTAGAAACAAGAAGGATGAAAGAGGTATTGTGGTTAGGAACAAGGCACGTTTAGTGGCTCAAGGATACACACAAGAGGAAGGGATAGACTATGAGGAGGTCTTTGCACCAGTTGCAAGGATTGAGGCTATAAGGATATTTCTAGCCTATGCTTCCTGCATGGGCTTTACTGTCTATCAAATGGATGTAAAGAGTGCTTTTCTTTATGGCACAATTGTAGAGGAGGTGTATGTAATGCAGCCTCCTGGTTTTGAAGATTCAGAGCATCCAGACAAGGTATATAGAGTCAAGAAAGCTATGTATGGACTTCATCAAGCCCCAAGAGCATGGTATGGCACCTTGTCCACCTATCTGGTGGAAAATAGATTTAAAAGGGGCACCATAGATCAGACCTTATTTACAAAGAAGACTGGTAAGGATGTCTTACTTGTTCAGGTTTATGTGGATGATATCATCTTTGGCTCATCAAACCCAAAGATGAGTGAAGACTTTTCCAAGATTATGACATACAAGTTCAAGATGAGTGCAATGGGGGAGATGAACTTCTTTCTAGGGTTACAAGTTCAGCAGAAAGAAGTTGGTATCTTCATCTCTCAGGATAAATATGTAGCAGAAATCTTGAAGAAGTTTGGCTTTTCTCCACATGAGAAAAGGGCTAGTACTCCTATGCATAGAGAACACCCTTGGGGAAAAGTTGGAGATGGAAAAGATGTGGATGTCAGGCACTATAGGTCAATGATTGGTTCATTGATTATCTCACAGCTTTCAGACATGACATTATGTTTGTTATGTGTGCATGTGCACGTCATCAAGTGACTCCCAAAGAGTGTCACCTTCATGCTGTCAAGAGAATCTTTAGGTACCTTAGATGTTATCCAGACTTAGGATTATGGTATCCAAAAGATTCACCATTGGAGCTTATTGATTATTCAGACAGTGATTATGGTGGTGACAAGTTTGATAGAAAATCCACAACTGGTGGATGTCAGTTTCTTGGGAGTAGATTGATCTCTTGGCAATGAAAGAAACAAACAGTGGTGGCTAATTCTACAACTGAAGCATAATATGTAGCAGCAGCTGCTTGTTGTGGACATGTCTTGTGGATTCAGAACCAGCTGTTGAATTATGGGTATAATTTCATGCATACTGTTAGCCGTATATTTTATATAGTCAAACAAGAATGTAATAGGTCATCTTAGTCGTTATTGGTCTTGTATAGTAATAGGTTAGTCGGGAAAACCGGGCTTGTACTTTAAGCTAATATTGTATAAGTTAGGGGCGTAAGCCCAAAACAAAGCCAAGCCCAGCCCAAGGATACTAAACTCACGGCCCATATGCCAAGGGTATATATACCCTCTTCCATGTGTGGAAGAGGGTGTTGGTTCATTTTACTTTCTCTCTCTAGTAAACATAAACCTTCCAAATTCTCTCTTGTTTCTCTCTCTACTTTCTTCTCTTTCTCTCTCTAAATATCTCTTCTAAATCTTGTGTTATAGATTAATATGTGATTAACATTTGGTATCAAGAGCCTATAGTGGATAGGTGATTGAAGATTCGTGTGGTGTGTTCTTGATTTTTCGTGGTCATTTTGATCTATATATCACGTCCCAAAATTTTTCTTGTGTTTTTTATGGTTTTTTCTCGATACAAATCTTCTACATAGTTGTGGTAGAGATTTGGTATATTTACTTTGGCTAAAAACACAACATTTTTGGGTGTTTTGATCATTTTTTGGCTTAAAATCACGAATTGGTTGAGTTTTGTCCGAGAAAAGTGGGATTTATTCCGATCAGGTCATCGGAAAAGGGCTTACAGTTATTCCGATCAGTGTAATCGGAATAGGGTTTAAGGATTCCGATTTGGTGCATTCCTATAAGGGTATTCCGATTAGGGATATTCCGATCAGGGTATTCCGATAGGGTTTATTCCGACAAGGGTATTCCGATTAGGGATATTCCGATCAGGGTATTCCGATAGGGTTTATTCCGACAAGGTTATTCCGACAAGGGTATTCCGATCAAAGACATTCCGACAAGGTTATTCCGATGGACATTCCGATGGATATTCTGTTTGAGTAATTTTTAGACTTAGCTACTATCTAGACTAGTTTCGGAACATCGTTTACACGAAGATTAAAAAATAAAAAAATAAAAAGAGTTTTTTGGCGGGAAAACTCTAGAAAAAAATTTTTTTTCCTAGACCATTTTTAGGCCATTTAAGCTTCAATTTCAAATTTTGGCGAAGCGGAAAATTTTTCGATCAAAAATTCAAATTTTCCGACCAAAATTCAAATTTTTAGGCCAATTTTAGGTTTTATTTTTGTCAAAATTTTTCATTTTTCAAATTTTTTTCCCTACTAGTTTTTGGCTATTTCTAACTCGATTTCAAAATTTGGTGATTCAAATTTTTTTTCGGCTTACCGTTTTGTCCGACTGAGGAATTTTTTGTCGGACTGAGAAAAAATTGGAATTTTCGGAATTTCAACCACAATCTAATCACAACACATCCACTAAGATCCGTAATCCATACACATCATATCCTCTTCGAGACATCCGTTCAATGGACATCTTCGTGGATTCAACACCAACAACGTCCATGACTGAGATGAATAAAGAGAAGATGCAGAATCCAGAGGTTCAGACAAATACTGAGACTCCAATCAGTAAACCTTCTAACAAGGATTCTACCACCAAAACCGTTCATGCAATCAAATACAAGATGTCGAAAGCAAAAGAAAGATGCATGGAACACATAAAGTTGCTTCAGTCACACCTTGAGGTTCTTTCAAGAGAAGACCTAAAAGGCACTCGTCTTGAAATTGGATTCAAACGGGTATTCTTTTTACTATTTGGTCAAGATGTTGAGACATTCATCAGAACGATGCTACTTAATGTGGACCATCTTCAACAAGAACTTGACAGAGACGATTTTCACGAGAATATATCCATGGAGGTCCTTTTAGCTCTCAACAATCAGTTCCAGCAATTCATTGACTCAAGTGGCTTATCCAAAAACGATCGAGAGTTCATAAGCACATACTTTACCAAATATACTCTTGTAGATCTTCAAGCGTTCAAAGAGACACTTCTTCAACATATGAGCAATATAAAGAAGTCAATTGCTGAAAGAACACGCCATCAAAGGCACTTTCAAAGAAGGGTGAATCAAAGACTGATGCAGACGAAAGAGAGCACTGTCGATATAGATCAAGCATTGGATGCTTCTTCGGTTGACACAGTGAGCAGCGGGACAGAATCAGAAACGCAGCATATCAGTACCAGGTCAGGGAATGATCAAACAACCAATGATGCGGATATCAGACCCATTTATGATGATCAGCCAATTGGTTTGGTACATTTAAATGCTGAATACGATGTTCCTCAACATATTGAGCAATCTTAACCCATTCTTGACACGTATCTAGTGGAAAAGGTTGATAGCAATACCACACCTGATTCATCAGATACGAGTACTAATGGAGGAGAGACTTCTCAGGATGTTGATTCTAAGATTCACGAGCTTGAAATTCTGTTAGCTCAGAAGACTAAAGATTTTGAGGATGCCAAACTCGATTTTTCAAAGAAAAATAACAAATTTGAGGCTTACTTTGAAAAACTTGAAAAAGCAAATGTTGTTCTTGAACAAAAATTGGATCGTAAGATTCAAGATTTTAATGTGGAAAAAGAACATTTTGTGAAACAAATAAATTTGTTAGAATCAAAGTTGGCTTCTCAAAATCCAAGTCCTCCGCCTGCTTCATTAACTTAATTATCTGTGCAACCTATCGACACTGTAGATAGTAATGACGCGAATGCAGAAAATGACATATTTGACAATATGAATATTAAGTTAGAACAACGTGTCGCTCAATTACTTCTACAAAATGAGCAATTAAAGGCTCAGATTAAGGAAAAGGTTTTTGCACTAACAGCGGTGAAAAATGAATTAAGGAAACTAAAAGGAAATAGTGTGGATACTAAGTTAGCAAAACAGTCAGTCTTGGGGAAACCTCCTTCTCAACCAGTCAGAAACCGCTCAGTTGCTAGACAACCGAATGCGTTTAAATCTGAACGACTCAAAACGTCGAATCTGAGGTTTTCATCCCAAGTTGACGTGCGTAGCAATTTACCTAAACTAGTCACTCCACAATCTAAACCCCCATTAAGAAAATCCGCTTCTGCAAAGCCCGATCACATGAATGCTTCAACCAACTCTAGAAATAGCTCCAAGAACATGCCTAGGTGTAGTTCAAATGACACGGGTCACAAAAGCTATCTAGAGGATGCTAAAAACAATACACAAGCAAGAGATAGGACCAAACCACAACCTAGGAGCGTTATTCACACATCTAGGAATTCTAGACCCTTTTATGATGTGCACAATTCTGCCAACCCTTGGAAATCAAGAGCCTTCTCAGATGCTAAGCACTTTGTTTGCACGAAATGTAAAAAATGCGTGTTTAATGCCATTCATGATGATTGTATCACTAAAGTCCTGAACAAGGTGAACCAAAAAGCTAGAGCACCTCAAAGACGGAACCCTAAAGGAAATAGGTTTTCTCCAACTAAGTCTTCCACTGTGCATGAGAAACCTATGTCTCCTAGACCTTGTCTTAGGTGGATACCAACGGGTAGAACCTTTAAAACAATTGGTCTTAGGTGGGTTCCTACTGGAAAGATATTTCCCTCTAGCTCGACAAAGGTTCATAGTGAACCCCCACATGGTTCTCATCAAGATATCGCTAACCCACATGCAAGCATACAAACTACTGATGTAAGTGCATGTAATAAAGTAAAGTTTCAACAAGAACACAACGGTTTTCCATATACATACCGTTCAACAAAAGACACTCTCAGAGTTTGGTTGCTGAAGAAGCAGATATTAGAGAAGCAAGCGTCTCAGGGGTTTCACAATTAAGCTTCAACAAAGACTTACAGTCACACATCAGACTCTAACTCGAACGTCAAAGAAAGGGAACTCTATCTCTTCAAGAATTTCTCAAAAGGTTTTTCTAAATCTTTCAAAATTGTGTGTTCAACACTCCCTTCCTCATAAGTGGTTTTTATATCTCAAAATTGTCATATGTTATTTTGATCAATTTTTGAGGGGGAGCGTTTTAAAATCAAGCCTTTAATGTTGTTGGGTACATCTCTAAAATTGTCATATTTTATGTATCCAACACATTCCGAAAATGATATTAAATCTGTCATATATTATTGGTAAAGGCATCTCAACTCCGTACCTCAACATATTTTGTGGTGTCGTTTTTCTAAAATTTTGTCAAATTTTGTCTCAAGACACACATATATTGTTGAGGGGCAGCGACCCGACTGAAAATGTTCCATGATTCATGCGTGCACACATGTTTCTCTCCCGTCGATTTTTCGGAAAATGTCATATTTTAATCAATTGGTATCTTTAATATTATATTTTTATATTAGAGATAGGGGGAGAAAATGTGATTAAAATGTAATATATCGCAACATGTGATCTTAAAGACTCAATTGCAACTCTTTCCTTCACATGCCAAACTATTTCGTATATCGATGCATGTGTGTAGGGGGAGCTTTTCGGAAATGTAAAACTTTCAAGTGTTAAAAGTTTTGATTTTTATCAAACACTTTGAATGGTTTTCAATGGTTTATGGTAACGATCTATACCCAAAACAACCTACTATCCATGACGGAACGATGGAGTCAAAAGGTGGTTTAGGATAGGAAACTAAGTCCTATGATCCAACCAGAACTGGAGGGATCTACCCAAGGACATTCCATAGCTAGAAATAGTTGTCCTTAGGAAAGATAGAGTGGAATGAAGCTGAATGCGGACCAAGTACTTAAGTTAGCACTGGAACAATCACAACAAGGTGCTAATGATGACGTATTGGTAAGCATTGAAGGAGTTGAATATTCTATGCAACTTAGGCAGAAACCGGGTCAATACATCTATTGAAGACAAGTCATCATGGACCCAGTGATGCAATGCACAACCCTTCCCAGCCATTCGAGTTTCTCTCAAAAGAAACTTGTCTCATTGTCATGGAGATCAACACGTATCTATTGACTTTCTCACTCCGAGTCAGTTAATATTGAAAAGGTGGCAGTCTGCTCCAGCCTCCGATTACCAAAATGTACTTATTGAGTCTAGAGCCAAACGAGATCAATCTATCATCTCATTAGGACACAATCGAGTCCTACGCATTATCCTTGTGATATTGCCAGAACATCTGAGTGATACGATTCACAATGAAGATGGAAATCCTGCTTGAGCCAGCATTAAACAAGCTCATGATAGGTAATATGTGTGATTCTACACGAATCAAACTTGTGAGAACTGGAAAGCAACTAAGTTTCGATTCTTAATTGATTCAAACTTGATTCCAGGTTTCTTCGCAAAATCCGTGTGATCTTGCCAGAACATTCAGAGTGACACTCCTTAGTGTTCACAGTGACGAATGGAAATCCTTCCAGTGTCAACATCAAACAACACTGCGGTAGGTAACATGTAAGATTCTTATGAATCGAGCTTATGGAAAACTGGAAAGCAACAATGGTGCGATTCTTATAGAATCAAACTTGTTCCAGGAATTCTGAATTGACGACACTAATCAAACGGATAACCGTATCCTTTTTTATTCACTCTTTACGTTCGCAGTCTGCTTTGAGACGGTCGAGTAAAGAGAACTGGCTACTACCGCTGGGAAACCCTGTCAAGGAGGTTCTTATTCGAATCTACCTGATCACAGGTACGGTATTTAATACCGTTTAACGGTCTTCACCGACCGGAGGTAAAACGCTACCGAGTTAGGATGAAATGTTCAAAGCCATTTTATCCGTGTCTATATGTGTTGCTGCATATCAAGAAAGGTGGCGTAGCTGTGTAACCGATGTCGATTCAGAAGTCACAAGAGCACAAGATGGTGATAATCAAGATACCTAAGAATGTAAGAATGTAATAGGTCATCTTAGTCACAAGGAGCACAGATGAAGATCTCAAGCACTCAAAGTCAAATGACAAAGGCTCAAGATAAAGATCACGAAAGCATGAAGGAACAAAGCTGTTACAAACAAGATTAAGACCAAGATACAAGACCAAAGCAGGAAGATCTCCTCTACAAGAATGTATTCACTCAATCATCATATGCTTTTTAAGCTTTTTAGGATGACCGATACATTGGGGGAGATTGTTAGCCGTATATTTTATATAGTCAAACAAGAATGTAATAGGTCATCTTAGTCGTTATTGGTCTTGTATAGTAATAGGTTAGTCGGGAAAACCGGGCTTGTACTTTAAGCTAATATTATATAAGTTAGGGGCGTAAGCCCAAAACAAAGCCAAGCCCGGCCCAAGGATACTAAACCCACGGCCCATATGCCAAGGGTATATATACCCTCTTCCATGTGTGGAAGAGGGTGTTGGTTCATTTTACTTTCTCTCTCTAGTAAACATAAACCTTCCAAATTCTCTTTTGTTTCTCTCTCTACTTTCTTCTCTTTCTCTCTCTAAATATCTCTTCTAAATCTTGTGTTATGGATTAAATGGGATTAACACATACCAAGATTTTTGTAGACAATAACAGCACTTTATGCATTATTAAAAATCATGTACATCATTCTAAAACAAAACACATAGAAATTAGACATCATTTTATAAGTGACTGTTTTGAAATGGGTTTAATACAACCAGATAGGGTTGACATAGAAGAAAATGTGTCTGATTTATTAACTAAACCTTTTGATACTGGAAGGTTTCAATACTTGGTAACGAGTATTGGAATGATCAATCTCACTTCATCTGTGTTTTGGGATCTTTTTGTAAAAGTATGTACAGGATATGCATTGTTATTGGTCTTTTTGGGAAGTTAGATTTTCCACTATATTTGTCTAACGCTGACACGGGTTATCTTGATGCTGATAAGTGTTATCGTGACGTTGTCAGCAACATGTTAGTTTTATGGTTTTTGATCTAAGTGTGCAGGTGTTGTTAGCATTGTACCATTGGATACAGAGTTGCTTATGGATCCTTGGAGAATCATTGGAGCATGTTTCAATTTATGGTTGATGGTTGGAATATTTATATTCCTATATTGGCATAAATTTTTATTTAACATGCATGTTATTTGGCAACTTGTGTATCACAGTTTAAGGGGAGGTTTTAGGAACCTTTAGGACTCTTTAGGTATTCTTATAATACTCTTATCACAATTTTAGATTGTGTCCACTAGTGAGTATGAGTTAGTTTAGTAACTCATGAGGCACTGTAGCATGCAAAGTTGACATACTATGAATGCTGCCAAGACCTTTTTGGCCTAGAATTGGATGTGGTCTGTTGGGAGACGTGGGTAAGATTTATATTGGGTTTACCTGGGAGTTACAAGGAATTTTATGAGATAACTTTATTGTTAAAAATTTTGGTTAGCAAGGGACACTAGAGGACTGGTATATCTATCTTACATAAGCAAGTGTGCATAACTGGACAGTGCTTGCCGCCCTATAATAATTTTCAGTTTATAGGTTATCTTCACTAGGATAAATTATTTTGTTAAGGTCCTTTTTAATTTTTATTACTTTTATTTTTGGACGCTGACAAAATATTTTACCAAGCGTTGTTGTGACCAATTTAGACGTTGATATGGCTTGTGCAAACGCTGACAAGAATATAGCCGTTGGGCGTTGATGGGTTATTTTTGACCGTTGACACTCATTGGGACCTACCCAGTTGTTATTTTTGACGAATTTTGGGGCCGTAATTTTGGGAGTAGATAACTTTTAATTAATGCACAAGATAACTTATTTTCTTTTCAATATTTTCATCATTATATTTTGAACATACTTGCCTTATTTTTGACCAATCACATGTGCCTTTCTCTCCTATATATTTGGCTCCTATTTTTAAACAGGGTACTATCATATTCTTGTCTAACATTTTTCTCCTAAAATTCATTTTTCATCAATCTTTCACGAACAGCTTTCTTCAACAATGGCACCAAAGTTTAAACCAAGTGACTTGGTATTGGGATTTAGGAGTCAACACAACATGATTGCTTATTTGGAGGCTGATGATACTTTGTTTCCACAATACACTCAGATGGTGGCGTATTTGAATGCATCTCCTCTTAGGTATGCACTTTCTCATGCTCCTCTCATCACTGTCACTCATATTAAACAGTTTTGGAACACTGTTAGTTCCTCAACGCTTAATAATGTGACTACATTAACAGCTATTGTTCATGGGCGTACTTGGGTGGTTACTGAAGCCTTGGTTCGCCAGGCTTTGCATCTTAATGATGCAGATGGTACACTCTCTCCATTCATGAAATAGAACAAGGACTTCAGGTTTTGGGGTATCCTTTCCCTGAAGAGGGTACTTTAAATAAATATCATAAACAAGAATTTCCCCCAGCCTAGAAGTACCTCATACATGTCATCCTTCAATGTTTGAGTCCCAAATGTACCGCACATAATGAAATTAACAGATCTATTGCTAGTGCAATTGTGTGCATTACCAATGGGAAAAAGCATAATTTTTCAAAACTAAGTTTTGATCGCATGTGTAAAAACAAAGGGAATAAGATGACTTTGGCTTACCCTAAATTTTTACAAATGATTTTTGATGACCAAGGGTATTGTACAAGGGATCATGCTAATTTTTATGAGATCCCTGTGCAAAAGAAAGCTGTTTTTAGTAAGATGGACTCACCCACTCATCGTGAATTACCCCTCACCCAAGCTATGCTTGCTGTTATTGCAGCAGCACAACCTCAACCAGACCCACAACCACAACTTGACCCAATAACAGAACCTTTGCCTTCACCTCAACACATGGAAATTGACCAAGAATCCTTCAACGCTGACACGTTAAATGTTGGCGTTGACACTAGTAATCCAAACGTTGACACCTTTCCTTCACAGACCCAAACGCCCCTTAACCTTCAAACTACCACCCAATCCACATCATCTTCTACACCACCTGAATATAGGTTGCAAAAACGTCCAAGGACTACTGGAGTGTTCTCCTCTAGTGGTCCTAGCCATGTTGCAAAGAGAACCACCACCACAAGTGTGGTTGGTGATATGGATGAGGCTGGGACTATTTGTACTAGCTTAGATGCAGGCCAAGCCAGTCCTAACATCTTTAAGACCTCATTTATGCCCCATGACTCTACTTTGAGAGGTCAAATACCCATTCTAGAGGAGGGCAGATTGGAACCATACACATTGATGGAATTGACGGCTGTCTGCATTAGCTTGCAAAAGCAAAATGCAGACCTGGTACAAACAGTCAGTACACAAGGCCTTGAACTCAAGCAATTAAGGGAGAGGATTGTTGTTTTGGAGACTGCAAGGTAATTCTGAAGCATAAGGCTAGTAATGTTTTTTCACTGCTGAAGAGGGATAGAAGGGAGGTTTACTACAAGTTACTCTGATGTCATGGAACTGGATGGACCTTCAAGAAATTGCAGGAATTATCCTTTGAAGAATTGGAGTATAAGGCTTATCCCATTTGGGCAAGAGTGCAGGAAATGAATACTATCAGACTTCTTTCAGATGAAAGGAAAGAAGAACTTACAGAAGAGATGGAGATTTAGAAGGCTATGATTGTACCAACGCCTTTGAAGAAGGGAGTTCCACTTGAGTTTCCTAAAGATCTAAATGAAGTGGTTCCCAGTGAATCTGTCCTTAGAAGGAGCATTAAGCTCTCACCCATGGAAGTTTCAGATATGGTACAAGTGTTACCTCTTGATGCCAGAAACCTTATCATTAGCTATGAAGAAGATGCAAGTGGGTTTTGGATGATTGGCAGATATGGAAAAGAGGTACACACATTTACTACTCTTATGTCTCTCTATGCAAGTATGGATAGGGAAGACTTGGCAGACCTTTGGAGGTTAATGCAGGCCAAGTATGAGACTGAAGCACCTACTTCAGTCAATGGAATAAAGCTTTGGTCAACATTCATGAGAATGTGTGCACCAAAGGAAGAAGATCATGTTTGGAAGGATCTTGAGGATGATATCAGTGGACTTCAATGGCGTTTGTATTCAGCTGTTGGTGTGTATTATTTAAGTTCTACAAAGTTTGCTGAGTATCTACTTGTAGATGCTGAGTATCCCATGTCCAAAGAAGTTTTGGAAAAGATGAAGACAACACAGCTGGAGATTGACTATTCAAGTGACGTGGCCAAAGATTTGATTAGGCATGTTTATTACCAATATGATAAGATTTGTAAGATTCCTCCTAGTTCTTAATTTTTATTTGGAAACTTGATTGCTAGAGTAAATATCAAGTTTAGGGGAGGATTGTTGGGAATAAAATGTAGCCAGTACACTTGAACGCTGACAAGAAGAAAACAAGCGTTGATCAGAAGAAAACAAGCGTTGATAGATCAAGCATTGACAGGAAGATGTCAAGCGTTGATAGGATGAAGTCAAGCACTGATAGAAAGATATAGTCTACGCGTATTATGTTTCTAGTTTGTTTCTAGTAAAGATATGATCAATAATGTATTTTCTATAATTATATTTACCTAGAATAGTTGATACGTAGACTCTTGTACAAGGCTTCTTATGTCTATAAAAGAAGACCTTTAGGTTTTGTTTCAAATAAGTTTTTCATTCGTTTAAAACACTTTCATTGTAAGCAAGTTCGATTCAATCAATCAAAGTGAAAGTTTGGTTTACATTGTTTGTGCTACTGTTTAAGTATTAATTCCGCATAATACTTAAATTGTTTTATATACAACAAAGTTTCCCTACGTGTTTAACTTGATTTAATCTCGTTTACACAAGCTAAATCGATCTAAGTTTGGGATCAACACCTTTTTCATATTTTGATCCTAAAACACAACAAAAACACAAACCACGCATAATTCTGACATTTACGACATAAAATACACGTTACGGTCTCGTTTTTATTATAATTAAGTGGTAAAAGGATGGGTGTTTTCACACCTATCAAATCCCCTACACTTGACCATTGCAATGACCTCATGCAATGCATTAGTTTTAAGGAAAATTTACATTCTCCATCATAATCAACCCACCTTGGCCTTTATTAAATACTAGACACTAAGGAAAATTCAAAAGATAGAAAATTACAAAATGCTAGAAGGAAGAAACTTGTAAAGAAATCTAAGACTTACATTAAGGCTTTGGTGTCATGAATGTTTATCACCCTCAAGTTTCACGTTCCCCATGCCAAGCTTAAAAACGAGATCATTGTTATTACAAGTTAGCACAACTAACCCTTACTCATGCAGTTCAATCACTCACTTAGACTCCCTTATACCTATGGGGTACCTCTTATATTTTATTATTGTCTTGAATGATCACGAAGATGCATTTTTGACTTATTTTGATAGTTTATTAGGGCTGAAAATAAAGTAGGACGATCTAATCCATAGTTAGCTAAAGGACAAAATCTTTTAAAACTGCTTCTCGAAACCTCATAAAGTTCATATCTTGGCATAACTCGTTTCATGATTTGAGACCTTTCTCGGACCGATATTTGGCATTTACTTCATACTTCGAATCTTGAGAAGACGATCTTGAAATTATGGTCTTCTCTTCGTATATAGTGTATATCTTCACTTGGTGCAGTTGAGATATTCTTCAAATGTTGACCACGACTTCTTCATTATTTCTTCAATCCTTATTTGGGATTTTGATGTACAACGATCCGCCTCCTTTTCGGACTTTGATCTATTTATCCTCATACCTTGTTAGGGTCTTTTCGGATAGACATCTCCATGATCTTTATGAGAGTGATTGCTTTTCGTCGTGTGTCTTGATCCTTCATATTGATTTTGGAATAATGATACTTCACATCATCTTGGATCTTTAGCAACAAAATGGAGCCCTCATGCCTTGTTAGGGCCTTTTCGGGCTCGCCAATCTTCGCGTCCCGTTTCAATAAGTTATGCCTTGGCTATGAACTCTAATTAATACCGAGCAACCTTTAAACGATCTTGGGCTAGAAGCTAAGTAATTTTTCAAATCATACGACCTTACTTATTGCAATTATTTATTTACAAGTGATGGGAGAAAAAGCTCATAATTAACGCACATAAGTTAATGAAAGAATACCAAACTTATAATTAACTCTATCATCTCTCATTCTCCACAATTTAACATCTGAAGAAATGAGACTCGTGGATTCTTAGCCTAATAAACCAATTAAGGTCTACATGGTTAAGGATACTAGCTAGAGTAAACTTGCATAAGTAAACTCAGGTTGAGACAAAATATTCACGACATGCCTAATATATCTAAGACATCTAAACTCGCTAAAACCATTTTATTGAATAATAGAAAATAACAATAATAAAGGAAACTACTACTAGGCCAAAATAGATCAAAAAATTTGAAAAATGTCGAAAAATCGAATTTCCGATTAAAATGAGGTCAAATTCATGGAAAAGCCCACTTAACTTCGATAGAAGTCCCCCTACATTTGACATAAACATTGTCCTCAATGTTTAAGCATGTGGGAGTAAACTTCCCCTACACTTAGGACATTGTGCACGTTATTTAAATCTTGCTAAGGAGAGGACAACTAAAGTGATTCCTATTTTAATATTGGAAAATATAAAATAGTGAATCAAAAGAGTTTAGGATAGAACCGGGAAGACGGGAGCACGGGTCGTCAAAAGTCATTAAGAGTGGATTTGTGAAGCCCTAATCCCTGCACATCAAAAGAAAGAAAACAACAAACACCTACGAGGCTCCCCCTACACTTATTATGAAAACGGATAAAATGATAGATACTCGGGTTGCCTCCCGAGAAGCGCTTTGTTTTTGTTCACCGAGTCGTGAGCCTAACTCGACCTTGAATAGAATGGTAAGCAGCTTGAAGAACATCCACCGGGATCAAATACATGATTTTCGTCCATCAAATAGCACAAGCTTAAGGTGAACAAGACAAGCCAAAGAAGAGTAGGCGAGGTTCCCTTAAGCAGTTGTTGAGTACGGTGGTAGAAAGTGTGATGAAGTGCAAGCATATCTCCATTGTTTCCAAAAATCTTTCCTTTTATTTCATCAGATGGATACTGAGATGGCTTAAAATTTGCAATACCGGGATCGAACACCTTTTCCTTTTGGGGAAAATAACACTCAGGCTCAGTAGACCTTGAAGAGGATCCGCTCATAAATCTCATAATCTCATCCTCAGAAGGTGGATAAAGAGGTGTCAAGACATAGGTACTACGGATATCGGTGTCTTCTGGCTTCTTCTCCTTTGAAGGTGGTTTCTTCATATCTGAAGGAGGATAAAGACCATAATCAAAATCCAAAGGAGGAGACTCATGCTCATTGGGGAAGTATGGATTGTGAAAAGTAGCAAAATCTTCCTCAAATGAGTAATCGTCTAAAGTAGGATCAAGTATTGGTGGCGGAGGATCTTCATCAAAAATAGGAGTAAGGGCATCATGCGAAGAATCACTCGAAAGAGTATCAACATCATCAAAGTCATCATAAGTCGGCATGTCTTTATACTCTGAAGAAAAATCATCATAATCATCCACATCGGAACCAGAATCATCATCATAATCATCATAGATCGATGGAGAATCATGAATTGGTGGGGCATCATATATGGGTGGAGGATCCAAATTGGAGAGAGAATCGTCCACATCATCTTAAAAAGGTGGATTATCATAGAGAGGCTCGAAAAGAGGATTGTTGTTGACGACAAAATCATAAAGCTTTAAACTTTCCAAAGGAGTTGTAAGCGCGTCTTGAAGCACATCAATCATATTCGCCGATTCTCTTCCATTGCATTTGCTTGTAATCTTCCCCATTTTAAATACTTGTGCATCATTCCCGACTCTTAGAATGAGTTCACCTTCGGCAACATCGACTAAAGCTTTTCCGGTTCGCAAGAATGGCCGTCCAAGTATTAACAGAATACGAGGGTCCATTTCATAATCAACAACAACAAAATCGACCGGAAAAGTGAAGGTACCAACTTTAATAAACACATCTTCGGCAATACCAACGGGTTAAGCGAGAGTTCGATTTGCTAGCTCAAGAGTCATCTTTGTTGGTGTAAGATCGGGTGATGATAACTTTTGCCAAACACTTAAAGGCATCAAATTAATACTTGCCTCGAGATCGGCTAAGGCAGTAAATTCGTCGGTTTGTTTAAAAGTAAATGGTAGCACAAAACGACAGGGATCTCCAAGTTTTTCCGGAAGTTCTTTAAGAAGGACTGCAGAACAATTTTCATTTAAGCGGGTGTTGACAAATTCAGCCATCTTCTCCTTCTTATTAAGAAATTCCTTGAATGATTTCACGAATTTCGGCATTTGGACAAGTGCTTCAACGAGGCTAATGTTAAAGTTCATTTGGGAGATCATCTTCATAAAAGAAGCGACTTGAGCATCCTCTTTAGTGAGCAGTTTGCACTTGTCTAACCGAGAAGGAAAAGGGATGTTGGGTTTAGGTGGTGTAGGTGTAGAAGGTGAAGGTTGAGATGTTGAAGGTTTAAAGGTGGAGGGTGGGGTTGGTGAAGGGTTTTTCTTGGGTACTTCTTCATTACGAGGTGGAGACGGTAATGGAGAACTAATACTAGGCGTGGGAGTAGGAGGGATAAATGGTGGGGGGAAGATGTAGATGGAGTAACTGGGGGAGGGGTAGATGGTCCTACTAAAGTTACTCCACTGCGTGTAGTAATAGCACTCACATTCGCTCTTGGGTTGGTGACGGTATTTGAAGGAAGAGAGCCCGAAGTAAAGGGTTGATTACCTTGAAAGAAACAAGCCATCATATTCTTCAAATCATTCGTTTGTTTGCTCAAAGAAGTTTGCATATTATGTCGAAGCTTGGTTCTAATATCATTCCCTTGTTTAGTGATATCACCTTTCAAGTTGATGATTTGGCTTTGAAGATTCTTAATTACCTCTCCTTGGTTCCTCATGAAAGCTTCAACATCATGATTATAAGTCGTGGGTTGAGTGATGGGTGGTGCTTGTTGAGCGGGTGGGTAATATGGAGTAGAAGCTCGAGGTGGGTTAGGAGTGATTCTATTGTAGTTGTTGGGGTTGTGGTTTTGAGGAGAAAAACCGGGTGAAAGAAAGTTGTTAGAACGGTAACTTAGCAAGTTACGATCACCTTGTGGTCGGGCTTGATAGCTTTCCGTTGAATAGTTACCATGAGCCGCATACACGTTTTCCGGATTGTCATGAGTAGAAGGACAATCATTGTATGAATGAGGACCGCCGCAAATCTCACAAGAAAGTGTTACAGCTTTAACTTGTTGTTGTTAATTCGTAGCTATGAGTAGGATATTTTTGTTCATTTCGGCCATCATGCGGGTGAATTCGGTCATCTCGGTGTGTGATAAAGTAGAAGAAACATTGACTCTCGGGTTAGTCCTTGAAGATGCAGATGAATCCCAATTTTTGTGATGAGTAGTCATGTTCTCTATAAGCTCTCTACACTCCTTGGGTCTTCTTTTCATAAATGTGCCACCGGCGGCTGCATTAATCGTATCACGATCACGAAAAGTTAAACCATTGTAGAAAGTATCAATTAAGGTGACGAGGAGCATATTGTGGTTAGGACATCGATCGATCAAAACATTATAGCGTTCCCAAGCATCAAAAAGTGATTCGCCAGGTTCTTGCGTGAAACCACTGATTTGATTCCGAAGGCTCGTGACCATGGATGGTGGAAAGTAGCGCGACAAAAATCGTTGAGTCATCTCGTCCCATGTATGAATTGAATTCTTCGGAAGACGATCAAACCATTTTTCGACATGGTGGGATAAAGTGTGTGGAAATAGATGAAGGCGAAGAAAATCCATAGTAACCCCGGGCAATTTCATGCTTTGAGTGACGGTAATGAACTTGTCGAGGTGTTTATTGGCATCATCATCGGGCAATCTGCGAAAAGGACAAGTATTTTGAACTTGTTGGATCATGTGATGCTTCAACGAAAATTCTAGAGCCGTGATTTACATCGGTGCAATCGGTCCCCCTCGTCCATTCATTGTTGGTTGACAAAGCTCCTCCATCGTTCGAAGGTCTGGTTGAGGGCCATGGTTGTTATTATTGTTGTGTACACCGGCCATGTCTAAGTTTTCAAGAGTCTCGGGCTCAGAATAAGACGAAGATCTAGTACGCATACACCTGCAAAAGAAAAAGAAAAAAGATACCAAAGAAATAGAGAATATATATGTACTTGTAAAAATAAAATATTTTTGATGCAAAACTTTAAAAAAGAATGCTTTTTATGATTTTATTAATGTTTTTGTTTTTTTTGAAAATTTCTAATTTTTATGGATTTTTGAAAATTTTTGACACGAAAAATAACGTTCACGAATGAACGGATCCCAAAATGCAACGCGTCTCTCACAGAAAACCGTTAATCTTTACGAAAAGAGCCGGTAGCGGCGCCATTTTAATAACTGGTTTTTTATTCGTTGAAGTTGTTCTCGTATGTCTAATCGAATTGATCTTGGTTTAACGTGTGACTCAGTCGTCCTTTTTGGTGAATAAAAGAAAAGGTTTTGTCGTTGTCTAAAACTAATAAAAATAAAAGCTTGGAAAGATTAAACTAAAAATAAAGACTTTAAAAGAAATGACTAAAATAAGGCTCTTGATATTATCTGAACTGATGAAGTGAGTATGGATCTTAAGTAGATGTGTTGTGATAGTTGTTGTGGTTTAAATTCCGAAAATGGCAATTTTCTTCAGTCCGACGATAAATTTCCCAGTCCGATATAACGGTAGACCGGAAAATTTTGTAATTGCCAAATTTTGAAATCGGGCTAGAAATAGCCTAAAACTAGTATGGAAAAAGTTTTAATTTATTTGACGGGAAACTTTTATCTCTTTTTTTTTATCTTCGTGTAAACTATGTTCCGGGACTAGTCTAGATAGTGGCTAAGTCTAAAAATTGCTCAAACAAACTTTAGCATCGCAATGTCACTCATCGCAATATGACTCATCGCAATGTTCCCTCTATCGCAATATATGCTCTATCGCAATGTTCCACTATCGCAATGTGCCCTCTATCGCAATGTATGCCCTATCGCAATTTTCTATCGGCATGTTCCTTCTATCGCAATGTTGACGATCGCAATATGGTATCGCAATATGGTATCGCAATGTATGTGTATCGCAATATGGCTAATGAAATTTTGACAGAGTAACGTTTCACTTTGCCTTAATTCCGTCGCAATCCACGATCACAATGTACGATCGCAATCCACGTCGGAATAAGGGGTATCGAAATAACTGATCGCAAAGTAAAACCCTAGGGTTATTGCGATCAAACTGTCCTTTCTTGTACTTTCGGATGGAAACTCTGTCGCAATGAAGGAAGAAAGTTCGCAACTTTAGGCACCAAATTCGTGTTTTTAACCAAACAAAAATACCCAAATCACTACTACAACTATAGAGAAGATTTGTAGCAAGATTTAGAACACGAAAAACACAAAAAAAAAAAATTTGAATCCGAGATGATTTATTGATTAAATCATTCGAATCAAATATAATAACAACAACCAATCACAAATCTACACCCTGGCGATTGATACCAATTGTTGTCCCATATATTTGAGATAATAGAACACGAATTAAAGAAAGAAAATAGATGAAGAAGATGAATTTCTAGAGAGAGAAAGTAGTGAAAGAAAGTAGAGAGAAGGTGGAGAAACTAGGTGAATATTAGATTAAGAAAGAGAAACAAATGAACAATCAACCCTCCTAACATGCTAGGAGGGAAGTATATATAGTCCACCCACATGCGGGCTTTAATGGGCTATATATTGGGTCGGGCTTGTCTTTTGGACTTTAAGTAGTTTAAATCCAATCCCGTAAACCACGACTAATTAACTAACTATTACAACATTCTAATAAATGTTACAATAATAAACTATGACCGAGCATTCTTGTTTGACTCAATATTTTGAGGCTAACACAAACGAAGCCGCACAAAGAACCGAACCCGAATCATGATTTTCCATTGAAGTCCTTGAAGTTTAAAATTTTGTCAAGATTGGTCCCTCAGGAATTGAAGACTTGTCATTTTATACCTGATGTAGTGATTTTGTATATACTTTATTTTAGGAAAAACAAAGCAACACAAAAATAGGGTAAGCACGACGATTTAGGAAAACCGTGTGTAAATGACCCTTGAAAGTGAGTTCGTTCTCTCGAGGAGGCACGTGTGTTGTGTAATGAATTGATTGATTATGTTTTTGATTATTAACAAGAAGAAAAGAAGAGAAAATGACGAAGACGAAAAAATAGAAAAATAAGGCGAAAACACTACTAGAAAGTTACGACGTATAACGTAAAAAGTGCAAAATTTAAAATTTTAACCTAAAAATTCCTAAAAATTACTAAAAATCCCAAATAATATTCTAAGAGTTTACAAAAAATCCAAGCTTGCCAAAACCTTTTAATTAATTTAATAATGACTTTTTAATGCTAATTAAAGCCCTAAAAATCACTTTTAAATATTAAAAAGCCCTAAACAAGATTTTATAGTTTGTAAACCTCAAAAATGACCTAATTAAACTAAAAACTATTTTTAAAAATTTTTAAACCAATTTAAACTATTTTTAAACTCCTAAAAACTATTAAAAACTATTAAATCTTAAATTAATTCTAAAAATTAATTGAAAAGCCTAAAAATTATTCTACAAATGGGAAAAGTCCTAATTAATGATAAAGAACCTAGGAAAAATGAAAAAGAAATAAAAATAAAACTTTTTATTTTAATGAATAAAATAATATTAAAATATTCTAAAAAATTAAAAGTCCTCAAATAAATTCTAAAAAATTCTCAAAAATCCTAAATAATCTAACTAAGAAGAAAATGTAAACAAAAGCTCCTAAAACCTTTTAGTTAATTTTATATTAATTTTCAAAGTTTAATAAAAAACCTAAAATCAAATAAAATTAAAAATTAAAGTTTTTGAAAACTTTTTTATATGTAAACCTCAAAAATACAAATAAAAACCTAAAAACTATTTTTTTGTATTTTTATGTTACTGTTTAATATTTTTTTAATGACTTTCTAAAAATAAAACTAGAAATAATCCTAATAATTAATTACATAAAAGAAAAAATAATAATTTTTAACAGAAAAATCCTAATATCTATAAATGTCCTAGGAAAAATGAGCTAAGCCCAAAAAACTTACTAAATAAGCTGGAAAATAAACAATAAGCCACGGCTTATTTAAATAAGCCCAAATGAAAACGTCCTTAAATATAATTCAAAACCAAGTCTATCAGTCAAAGTCCCTAGGGCGCAATGGTAACTTGTATGTGTTGTGAGAGGAGTGGCGCAGGTTCGAGTCCTAGCCACGTCCTTTTTGGAGTTTATATTTTTTTATTTTTTTTTTAAATTTTAAAACTTGAATCTAGAAACTTATCAACACACAAAAACACAATTACAAACCCAAAGTAACCAAGATTGGATCAATTAGAAGCTCAAAGATGCCCAGGTCTGTTTATGTTTCTGAATAACAAGTGTGAGTTCACACTTGCAAAATTTTGAGCCAAGAGGGGCTTGGTGTGTTTGATTTGGTGGTGTATTCTTGGGACAAAGGCACCCCTACACTCTTTGGAGTGTAGGGAGTCAAAAACAAGCAGAAAAACAACACTTAGCAATCAAAAATCCCACAATCCAAAGCACATAAGGCACATACAGTTTCTGTGACAAATTTCTAGGTCTGTGGACTAATGAGCTAATAGCTTGCACTCTAATGAACTTCAAACAACCAAACTTTGCACACACAATCACCAAATGGTACACAATCAAACTTCAAACCTTAGACACCCTAAGTCTAAACAGATTACAAGTTCTTGGACAATTTTTCAATCAAAATAAGCAGAAAGAGTGATATGCAGATTTTGCTTACTCTTTTTTCTTTTTATCATTCAAATTGTTACAAACATGCATCAAACTGAAACACAACTAGTAACAATCCTAAATAAACCTATTCTAATGACTCTAACACGTTTTTAAATCATGAGTCAAGATTTTTATCCTGCTTAAACCTGTTTCCAAACACCCTTTTAAAACTTGTAAACCAAGACTTAACAAACCAAAACACTTAAGAACTTGCTCACTTAGATCCTACTAGCATCTAACAAGCAAATAACAACATAAAAACTCAATTCACACCAGACTTATCAACAATTATCACATAATCATGCACATCACATAAACCACAAGTTTCTGAAAGTTTAAAAGGGAAAAGTATTTTTTACCTAAGGACCTTACATCCAAGGTCCTTTGTGGTTGCAATACCACCTCCTTACCAACTGGGGTTGGTGCAGAACTGAATCAACAACAAATCAACAAAAACCTGCAAATCAAGAACAAACACAAGTATATGCACTTTTCTGATTTTCTGAAAACTTCCTTAAAAACTTTGAAACAATGAACCAAGAAACTTAACAGGTTTTAAACTAACTCAAACTCACAAATCAAACTCCTTTTCCACTTTCACTTCAAAGGTTTTTGCTTTCTGAATTTTGAATCAAATTTAAAACTTTTGAAAATTTTTGAAAATACTCAAAACACACAAGTGTTTACCCAAAGTTAAATGGAACTCAGTTATAGCCTTAACACAACACACAAAACTTTTTAAAAACATAAAAGGAATTACAATTGCATTTCACAAACACCAAACTTTATTTCTTAAAAAAGGAATTACAAGGTTAAAGGCTAAAAACTGGAACAAGAGGTGAATGAACAGGCTCATTCCCTTTAAATAGAACTAAAAGACTATTCTAGAATGTGAAACCCTAGCTAACTGAAATGCCTAAAAAGCCCTTGAAGATTTGACTGAAAATGGGTCAAAATCGTGCCCATGTGATCATGTATTGGATGCCAGCTTGGAATCTTCAATCTTGGACGTAGGATTGAACTTGGGGACCAAGGGGATGATCTGAGGTGTTAATTTGGTCGGGTGTGGGTTTTGGTGCGAAAGTGATGTAGCAGGGGAGGCTTGGGGAGGGTCCCACAAGCCATGTGATACTGTTGGGTGAGGTGGGAAAGGATGAGAGGGACGTGAATCATGGTTCTGGAAGGTATCAGGGTAAAACCCTTTGTTTTGGGTGAGATGGGATCTGGGGTAGGATTAGGGTTTATGGGTTAATTAACCAGGTTTTAATCTGTTTGGTTTAATTAAAATTTCAAATAAGTGTTTAAGGAGGGAAATGGGGTTAGTGGGATCAGTTGACTTGGGTTTGACCAAGTTTAAAACTAAACCGGGTATAGGGTATTGGGTAGGGTCGGTTTAATGGGTATTTGGGTTAATGGGTGGGTGGATAATGAGGTGTCACGTCCTGAGTGGGGGATAAGGTTTGTGGGTTTGGCAATTTGAGTCCCCAGGTTATCCTTTTCTTTCCATTTTGTTTTAAATCCCATCAGCGCCAAATTTGCTCTTGACAACTTTGGATAAGTTGTCAAATTTGGCACAACTTCTTCAAAAACTTTTCCAAGGGTATTAAATGTATATTCTTGATTCCCAAGGGCTGAACTTGTAATATCTTCAAACATAAAGGATCATACTTGTACATTTGATAATTTGAGGGTCAAATGTGACAAGTTCTTCAAAGATGAGGGACCATTTTTGCCAATCTTCAATTCTTCAAGGGTCTTTTTGCAAAATTCCAAACTTGGGCCCGGTTCATTGTGCGACTTCGTTTCCCGTGTTCGTTTTTGATTGATTCTTGTGTTCTTTTGCCAATTCCACAATATCCGTACCTAAAAATACACAAGTAACAAACACGAGCATATATTTGGTCCATTTTATGATATTTTATGCAATTTAAGGCCGATTTGGACGATGAGACCATGTATAAAAGCAGTCTCATCAATACCCTTTTAAAACCTCAAATTACATATGGGTCCTAAAATATCAAGAATGTACAAGAATGGTCCTTGGAATATGGTCAAATTGCACTATTGGTCCTTGACTAAAGTTTTGAGAATAGTATGTGCCAAATTTGACAAATGGCTCAAACTATTTACAAAGGAATGATCATAATAGCTGATGGAAACTTTATCTGACAAAGAAATGGGAATGTAGGGACTAATTCTTGCTAGACAATGAAAATTCACACCACCTATCATATCATGCCACCTCAGCCACTCACCCCCTCTCCTCCACTTACCTTTGCCCACGTCATCACCCCCTTCCACCTCACACCCCACTACACCAAGACTATATATATTAATCAGTATTTTTAAACTGATTAATAAATCTGTTAATCATGGCGCCAAACACAAACACCACTCCCTAAACCTAATCAAACACACCCCTAATCATCCCCATGAACCCTAATCCGAATGTCCAACAAAATAAAGGGGAAAATCACAATACTTTCCAGAACCCTGATTGATACTAACCTAAACTAATCCTCACTTTCACTTTCCCTCCAGCTCACACGTGGGGCTCACACGAGACACCCCTACACCCATCGCTTTCCCTCAATTTTTTTGAAAAGCCATCAGTTATATAAGCACAACAACAAAACATACAGAGAAAGAGAACCTTGCATACAACAAGCTCGTTGAAGCAAGGACCCATGATCATACAACCACCTGGGCTACAGGACAACCCAAGACAAACAAAAAAGAAAAGAAAACACAGATAAAAATAAGAGGGAAGCAAAATCTAACAGTGAGCTAACTAAGATACTTCTACATATTGAACGCCAGCTTCCACTTATTCTATTTCGCAGAAACTAAATACCAGCTGCACATCGCGACACTGCTGCAAACTCAACTAGATGAAACCGGGTCAATATTGCACTCGACATATTAGAGACTTTCCCTCAGTTTTAAGAAGCAGACAAGATGAGTGGCTGGATCCTATTCCTTGGTCCCAAAGGCATTTCCAACGCCTATAATCATCTCAAAACAACTGGCACAACAACAAGCATCACATGGCCAAGATTTAACCAAAAATTCAAAATCTCTTCAAGGGCTTTTTTGTAAAATAGTTGTTAGGGATTCATGTATATTTTATGAATTCTAGAATGATCCTAGCATAGTATAAATGGGAGGTCGCATGTGACACTTACCTTTGTTCCAGTTTTAACTTGTAAAGAATTTTCTTTCATGAATATTTAAAGTGTTTTTAAACCCTCTTGCAAGTTACTCTGAGTTCCACCTTTACTGTTTTCATTAGTATAATGTTTACATTATTTTCAAGTTAGCTTAAGTTTATCAAAGTTTTACATTTTACAAAATATATTCAAAAAGTTGTTTTTGATAAATACTTTGGATCCGAGTATAAGTTGTTGAGTTATGTTAATCCTGACAAGATTGATTAAATTTAATAAGTTTATATTTGTTATTTGTTAGTTGGTTTGATTTCAAGTTTGGTTCGTAAAAAGTTGTGTTTCAAGATTTTTCAAAAAAAATATGTTTTTATTGTTTTTAAGAAACTTACTGTTCCAAAAGTTACACCATAAGCTGTTGAAACCAGATTATGGTCACTTTTTGGAGCTTGAGTTGTTTTCTTTGATTTGATATGTATGTGTAGGTGTTCAATACATAGCACTCTCATCATCATTCCTTTTTCACTGTTAAAAGACATTATGAAATACCCCCTTGGTCTGTTGTAGACCAACAAACAGAGGTCTCTACATAAGCTTCTCAAGCTCATAAACTTAAGTTGGGGCATCCGCAAGGTATGCTTGAACTCCATTGGTTTATATTGCTTGAAAAATGTGGCCTATGAGATTTGTGAACTTTTTGATTTTGTGGAATATGTTAGAATGCTAGTTTAGGAAGTGTTTTGATTAAAATTCCTTTGTTAATTTGTGAAATCAGTAACATAGGGGTGTTTGGATCTGAATGATTAGCTTTGTGGATGAAAACACATAGGTTTTGAATCAGCTCTAACATGCTCTATTAGGTTTGGTTAGTCAAATTTTACTAGTTTTATAGATATGATAGTGTAAAATTTGGATATTGTAAGTTTAGCATAAAACTGCATAAATTCCTTAATAGGCATGCCTTAGTTTTATAATTGTGTTTTTGAAGCTTAAACTTGGTCATTAGCTAGTGTTAGTAGTCATCTATGGTTTTGTGTGTTTAGTTGTAGTTAGGTTGTGGTATAGCCAAGTTGTGCAAGCCCAAAGTTCACCCTAGGTGCCATATAGATCAACAAACCTAGACCAAACCCCCTTTGCTGTGACCAGTGAGTGTTTTTCCTTGATTGGTGTGCCTATTTGTGTTGGTTTTGTGTTCTTTTTGCTTGCATTGACTCCCTACAACCTTACTAGTTGTAGGGGTGCCTCTTGTACCAAAAATGAACAAGAAATCAAGCTTTAATAAGCTCAAAAACGTTTTCTGTAGTGGAGCAGTGGGAACTCCTTTCCCACTGCTGGTTCATTCGAGCCACTGCTTTGCTAACAGACAAAATTAATCCACAAGTCAACATCAGTTTTGTGATTATTTGTCATTAGTGGGCAAATTTCAACATTTTTCAGTTATTTCAATTTTCCTAAGTTTGTTTATTTATATTAAGAATTTTAGAAAAAATTAATATTATATATCTGTTTATTTTAATATATTTAGCATTATTTTAAGTTTTAATTGGGTTTTAAATATCCCGTTTTTGTCTTATTAGGGTAATAGTTACTTTTTTCAACTTTTTTAATTTTTCTCCTTTTTAGTTAAGTAAAACAGAATTTTCAGTAAAGTAAATTTATTTTTCTCATTATTTTATTATTTTTATCATTATTTTAATTTAAAATTAGTTTTTAGTTAACTAAAAATAGAAAAATAGTTTTAAAAATTTAGGAAAAATACTTTTTAGCTTTTATATAATATAATTAAATTATTGATTTGATAAAATATAGTTTTCGACTTTTTGTTGATTTCATTTAATTTTTGGGCTTTAATTAGCATTAAAAACTAAATATTAAATCGATAATAAGTTTTAAAATTTATTTATTGCATTTTTTAATTTTATTTATATTATTTCGACTTAATTTTGATTTTTAATTAATTTTTATTTAAATTTTTATTTTCGTCACGTTTTACGTTTTACGTTTTACGTATACGTTTTTTGTTTTACGTCGTAGTGTAATTTAGCGTAATTCGTCTTTAGTTTTAAATATTTCTCTCTAAAAAACGTTACTAATCCAAACTTGATTTTATATTATTGGCACATGATAGACACACCTCCTTCGAGAACGAACTCGCACTTATCGAGCATTCGCGTTTTCCTAAACGTGAACGTTTAATACTTGCCGATTATACGTGTTTTTCCTAAAACGTGTACGATTTTACTACATCAATTTTGCCGCTGCTACCGGGGAGGTGTTTAGTGCCTTATACATATCGTGTTTGTGTGAGTAGTGCGTTTTTGCTTTTCATTTTTGAAAAGCCTAAATATCGTACATACTCGTTCTTATTTTTTTTACTATATTGTAGAATATCCAAATAAATCACGTTTAGTTGTCCTCAATTAAACACATAACAATCTTTTTAATATATTGTATATATCCTAATATCGTTTTCGTTTTTTGTGAATATTATTATTATATTATATACGTATCACAATAAATTTACAATATCTCCAAAAGCGTGAAAACGAAACCTTAATTGGGATTTCATCACTCAATTATTGTATACAAATCCAAAGCAAAAAGAAAAGGCAAAATAGATAATTACTTTCGAAAGGCTTAATTTTGATTAACACAAACTATAAGGTGGGTATAAGGCGGTTGTATTTCACGACCTAAAGAAAAAGGCTCTTCAGTGCGTCGCGCCGCCTCGTTTCCTCCGCTTTCTTGTGCGTGTTTTGAGAAAAAGGGCTAATCGAGGGTTTGCCAACCAAAGTATTATCTACGTATCATATATATTTGCTTGTTTTTCAAAGATTAAACCCTCTTGAATGTTTTGTTGTTCCACCAATGTTCTAAAGTCATCGAAGGCGTTCACTCAACGTGATCGTTTTCATTTCTTGAGGCTCCTTTAATCGAGAAATTGATTCGAGGAGAGATTCGTAGATTTGAGTCTACGTAATATACCAAAAATCCAAAAAATTAAAAAACAATCAAAAACCAAAAAAATTGAAAAACGTTAAAAACCCCAAATGAGTCTTCTTTGCTAACCCCCCCCCCCCCCCCCCCCCCCCCATTTCTACGTTAGTGCATGCGCACTCGATGGAAGGACTATACGAATTATAGCGACGCATCGAATCGACGCAATCGAAATCGAAGGAATAGACGACGAATACAAAGTTTAGAAACGAACGTTCCTAATATCGTTGTCGAAACTGACGACGAGATGGCCGAGAATCGTACGATGATGGAATTACTCCAAGCACCCACCGAGGGTTATGGAGACGCGATCGTAATTCCAGCTATCGAAGCGGAGAATTTTGAGATTAAGAGCGGAATGCTTTCGTTAATTCAAGCTACGAAGTTTCGAGGTCGTGAGGCGGATAATCCTCACGATCACATTCGGAATTTTGATCGTCTTTTAGCCACGAGCAAGTTTAAGAACGTCGACACCGATGTCGTCAAGCTTATGATTTATCCGTACTCACTCGATGGTGCCGCCAAGGATTGGTACGAGAAAGAGCCACCTAATTCCATAATTACGTGGAAGGATCTCGTTTCCAAATTCGTTAATCATTTTTTTCCGCCGTCTATGACGACGTTTTTCAAAGGCCGAATGAATCGTTTAGAGACGTGTGGGATCATTTTAAGGAATTGCTTAGACAATGTCCTCACCACGGATTTTTCGAGTTGCACCAAATCGATATGTTTTATAACGGTCTTAGCTTTCAAGAACAAGATTCGTTAAATTCCGCCGCCGGTGGCAAATTTTTGTGTAAAACTCTGAAAGACACGTTAATGATTATCAAAAATCGATCCAAGGTTTTCCAACTCCGTAGCAAACCGAGTGTTGCCAATGTCGCCAATGTTAGTAATTCTAATTGTTAGGAATTATTATCAAGTGTCAAGTATCGTCAGTGTAAACTTAAGTACTGTTAGTATCTTTCAAGTACCGTTAGTGTTAACGCGGTACATAGTAAGTACTGCTACTTATAAAGTAAGTACTGCTATGATATTTAGGACGAATATATCTTTGTATAAGATATGTCATAGTTTATAGTAAGTATATATCTTATGTGATATACTTTAATAGTTAGAATATAGATAATATATAGTCTGTGATATAGTTATCTTTATAGAATATTCTAAGGATTCTAGGGTTCCTTACTCTATTAAAGGAACATAGGTACGATGACATTCACGTACCTCATTCAAGTCGATTAATAAAAGAATTGAATAGTTAATAGTATTCTGTTTGTTCTGTGCTTTATAAGTTAGATTCCGCATAACTTATTCAGTGTTAAGTAAGAGATCTCACAGTGTTTTAGTTTGATTACAAACTGTTATACTAGTTCTTAACAGAATATAGATCTAACCAAAGGGATCAACAAGTGGTATCAGAGCTTGTTGAGAATCTCTGAAAAAGAAGAACAGAAACCCTAAACACTCCACTCACTCCAAAAAAAAACTCAATGTCTCAACATAGTGAAGACCCTCACTTGGAAGAAATTCCAGAACCTGATCCAATACCACATGGACAACCCCAAGTAGTGCATCCTGCACCACAAGGTGTTCAAGCCATAGATGTTGTAGTTACTCCTTCAACTACAACACCTTACCATACTTTTTCTGCTTTCAAGCTCCCAGTTCTCTAAGGTAATAACTATGAGACATGGGCTATACAGATGGAACATTACTTGAATCACACAGACTATACTCTGTGGCAAGTTATTAGGAATAGGAATACACCTAAGAAGCTGCACTGGTTACCTGATGGTACATGCTATGCTCTACCTGTTGTGACTGCAGAAGAGGTACAAGTAGAGATCAAAGAAAGAAAGGCTAGAACTGCATTAGCTATGGCACTTTCAGAAGACATCCTACCTAGCTTTCATCATTATAAAGATGCAAAGGATATGTGGGAAGCAATCAAGCTTATATTTGGAGGCACTGACAAATCTAAGAAGATCAAGAAGATTGTTCTCAAACAGGAATTTGATAACTTCTCAATTTCCAGTATTGAAGGAATTCAAGGTGGATATGGGAGGTTCAGTAAGTTGCTAATACAATTGGTAGTTTATGGACTAGTAATTCCTAATGAAGAAGCCAACCTGAAGTTCCTAAGAAGTGTTCCACATGAATGGAAAGCAATGGCTATGCACTTCATCACAAGGGATGATCTGGATGCAATTCCTTTTGATCATCTCTACAACAATCTTAGAGCTTATGAGATGGATGTTAAGAGCATTGAGGTGACCAAAACAACAGCAGCAACAAAGTGTAACTTGGCTTTTGTGTCAGAAGGTAATGGCGGTACTTACTTTCAAAATACCGCTGGAGGATCAAGCAGCGGTACTTACTTCCAAAATACCGTTGGAGGACACACAAGCAGTACTTACTCACCAAGTACTGAAAGCAATCCTATGATCTCCCAAAATCTACAAGGGAGATCTTCACCATTGTTTAGTGACAATGATGCCTTCTCATACTTTGTTGGACAAGACAACAGGCCAAGACTAACCCTTAATGACTTGTTCCAAATGGATGATGCTGATGTTGAAGAGATGGATCTCAAATGGCAACCTGCTATGATTTTAGTAAGATCTAATAGGTTCTTTAAGAATACTGGAAGGAAGATGACTGTTGATCCTAATGAACCATTAGGATATGATAAGTCAAAGGTCGAATGCTATAACTGTGGAAGGAATAGACACTTTACAAGGAAATGTACCAGAGACAAGGCTGAAAGTAGCAGTCAGAAGTCCAATCACAACTATAGAACCAGTCCAAGGATTACGGAAAGTGTTCCAAAAGGGAACAACAGGAATACCAAAGGAGCCAAAGCATTAGTGACTACTTTAGATGGAGTGGTAGATTGGACAGAAGATGAAGAGGAAGAGCTTGGTCTAATGGCTCTCTCGCATGAAGATACTGAGGTACATCCTTGTTCTAAAGACTGTATTCTTAAATTCAATAGTTTAAAAGTAGAACTAGATGAACAGTATCAAAAGGTTAACACTTGCACTGTAGAAGTAAATGCTTTTAAAAAGGGTGTTGCTAAGTTAGAAGAAAATATAGTTTTGTACAAAAAGGGTCAAGAAAACTATGAAGAGAAAATTAGAATTTTAACTCTTCGAATAAAGGAAAAAGATGTGGAAATTAAAGCTTATGAAAAACAACTGTTGAAAGTGTCAGCAGAAATTGAAGTTTTAAAAACCAGTCTTTATAATGAAAGGGAAGTGATTAATCATTGGAGAAAATCCTCTAAAGGTTTAAGTAAACTGATTAATTCACAAATGGGGTATTATGACAAGGCATGCCTAGGATACATCGAGAACCAACCTGGGATAACCTTAAATGACAAGGACTTATCAAAAGGGATTTTTGATAGCTCTAGTGAAACAGATAATACACCTGAAAATGATAGGTATGCTGAAGGAATGAAAGCAGTTCCTCCACCATTATAAGGAATTTTCATGCCCCTAGTAGTGATACAGTAATAGAGTTAGATGAATGAAAAGGTGATGGTGATCTAAACTCTAGTTCTTTAACCCAGGCTAAAACTGTTGTGACCAAAAACATTGTCTATCCTCCTTTAATGATCACATTTATGCCAGAAGGACATGTCTTTGAAACTAGTTCTGACCCCAAGCAGGTAAAAACTCCTAGCAAGACTTTGGATAAAAATGTTGAACATAATAAAACCAAGAGGGGTGGGATAGGTTTTGAGAAGCTTAAGTCAAAACAACCTTTTGGATCTTCTCTTAAAACGAAAGGATGTTATGTTTGTGGTAGTCTAAGTCATTTTATCAGAGATTTTACTTTGCATGAAGATAGTAAAACAAAAGGCTGCACAAAAGGTTACAAGAAACAGTAAGGCACAGGTAAAAAGGCAGCTGGGACAAAAAGATGACAAACCTAAGTTTGGTCATACTAAGAAAACAGGTGTAGAAAAGGCCAAACAAACCTTCAACCCTGAAGACTTCATTCCAAGAGCAGTACATATGAAGCAAGGTCTAGTACCTTTGAAATATGGTAAGCCAAGTACTGGCAAACCTAAGAATGCAAGTACTGCTAAGCCAAAGGTAAATACTGCTGGTGGAAAGTCTGCTAAACCACAGTCCCAAAAGACTTCTAAGGATGTAGTTGAACAAGTTAGAACATCTAGAAGTAAGCCAAGTAACAAACCAGTAAAAAAATGGGTTCCTAAAAGTGAGAAATCATGTGTTCATAAAAGTACTGCTAAAACGGTACTTAAGCCAAAAGAGGACAAAGACAATGAACCTACTTATGTCTTCGATTATGTGACTGGAACCATGAGGTATAAGAGTGTTTGTAGTCTTGCTGGAAAAACTACATATCAAACTCTTAAGTATGTAGGTCCCACAAGATCCGAGCCAAATGTGGCTTGGGTCCCTGTTAAAAATTGATATGTTTTGTGTATGTGTAGGGTATCTAATTGATGAATTAAAAGATAAAGGTATAGTGGACAGTGGATGCTCAAGACACATGACAGGAAACAAAGATTTCCTTGCCGAATTTGAAGAATTTAGAGGTGGACCAGTAGCCTTTGGAGGTAGCAAAGGTAGAATTACTGGCAAAGGAAAAATCAATACATGGAAGTTAGAATTTGAATATGTGTTCTTTGTAAAAGAATTGAATGAATTCAATCTCTTTTCTGTATCACAAATGTGTGATAAGAAGAACAAGGTGTTGTTTACAGATACAGACTGCTTGAAGCTCTCCAAATACTTTGAGATGCCTAAAGAATCTCAAATACTGCATAAAGTACCCAGGCAAGAAAATATGTACACCTTTAATCTTCATACTATTACTCCAACAGGTGGAATAACATGTTTGCTAGCTAAGGCTTCCAATGATGAGTCTAATTTATGGCATAGGAGGTTAGGTCATGTGAATTTCAATAATCTCAATAGGTTAGTGTAAAACCCGTATTTAATTATTCAGAATATTAAATACGCAACTTTAATTTATAAAAAAAAACTTACTAAAAGAAAAATAAAAAGGGGCCAGTTGGTTTGTAAAAAAAAGAATGAAAAGGGCCTTATGGCCGGTTATGTTTTGAAAGAAAAGGGAAAATAAGAAGTTGGGCTCAAGCCCATTTTGAATGCACAAAAAAAAGAACAACGGTTACTCCCCTCTCCCAAAACAGTCGACTCAAAACAAAAATAAAAATAAAAATAGGTTTCCTGTTTCTTGAGGTGGCCGCCGCCTGCAGAAAAACGCAAGAAAAAAAATGAAGGAAAAAAAAATGAATCTTGTTTTGCTGGTGATATGGCTCACGTATTCTTGATAAATCCTAAGTTATATAACGGTATAATCCATTTTCTTTAATTCCATTTATATATCACGATTGGTATTGTTAAGATCTTTACAAACGAAATTATAGTATAAACACGAGCTAATAATCAAGAAAAGGGTGTCGTGCTTTGTCTGATTCACGAAAAACAAAAAACGAGAGCATAAGCTCTCGGTGGGTTTTGATTTCACGGCCGAGGCCACTAGGGGTCTCGGTGGCTTTTCTTTATGTTTTGTTTATTGCCCAGCCTCGAACCACAAGTCAACCAGGGGTCGGGTTTGTAAACAGTAAGAACATGGAGTCCTTGGCTCGAAAACAGTGGGAAAATGCAGCAACTGGGGACGTTTGGGAATGTTCTATGATTAAGGGGGTGTTTGGGGCTGCCAGAAATGAAAGCAGTGGGAACCACTGCATAAGCAGTGGGAACCACTGCACCAGCAGTGCGAAATGTTAACTAGCAGTGGAACCTAAGGAAAACAGTGGGAACGAATGGCAACAGTGGGAAAGGTTTTGACTCGGGATTCGGGGTCACGGAAAATAATAAATTCAAGTTTCATTTTAATATCTTATTTAAATCATGTTATAAAATTGGTTTTATAAATAAATAAAGTAAGTAGTTGTTTTATTAATTTAATTAATAAATTTAATTTATATTAGTTAAATCATTTTAATTACTTACAAACATGTCATTTATTTTATGATTTAAATTTCAAGAAACTAAATTGGAAACCATTTCTAATTCTGGAAATTTTCTAATTATAGCAGATTTCTGTTTTAGTAATATCATCAATTTAGAAGGCATATTATACAGTAATCAGCAATACAGAAATACATTTATTAGTAACATTATTGAATAGTAGAGTTATCAGATTTTGCACCAACAATAATATTTGTATAAAATAAATAAAGGCGAGAACAATTTAAAATCAGTAATAATAAATGGATATCAGTCAACTCATCCCAACGTCCTTTATGTATGTAGTATCCGAGAAGTCAGAGTAGATCTTTCAGCTTTCATTCTTATCTCAATACTGGACACGAGGTACAGATTTTCCGTCCTTTCGGTAAGGACTTCCTTTCTATGCATGATTAGGATTCCCCGTCTTCAGCCAAATGTTTTCCCCAGTATATGTTTAAGCTTATCAGTAATCATGTTAATAACTAAATAAATTGCCTGAGCATTATATACAAGCATGACCAGTTTATGTACTAGTTACGGAGGTACCGTAACCACGACACTAGAGGCACCGGTGTCGTCGCTCACATGCAGGAGAGTGATATCCTGCATCGTCCCACTCATGTTCAGGTTGGCCATTTTTATATGTATGTTTAGTGGGGCGTATGGATGCATCCTAGGCTTATAAGTGTTACAAGTTATCAGGGTGAATATGGTGTGTGCTCTACATCCTTCACATTGGAGCTGATCCCTCCACCCAGCACAGTTATTTAGAGGTCACCCCTCTATAGCATGACGAGGTCACCCCTCCAGTTATTCATGCACAGTTGTTACAACACGTGACCTATATAAGCTCTGGCATTTAAAATACAGTAAAAGCATGTTTTCAGAATTAATAGTTATATTTCAGTTTCAGTATATATGAATCAGGTTTCTCAGATTTTATGTAGAGTTCTACCACATGTTACATATCAATCTTATAGCTTCATTGTTGTCTTCTATTCCATTACTTTCAGTACATTCTTATCATGTTATATCCGTTCACTGAGCGTTATGCTCAGCCGTAGTTCCTTTCATGTTCTAACGGCAGGTACACCACGACACTCTTAGGATTCTGAGAGCATGTGCATTTGGATGGAAGCTATCCAGACTTCTTACTTTATGCATTTCTTACATTATTCTGCTTATTTGGACATTGTTTAGTCCTTTCCTTCAGTATTTACTTTTCATGTTTTGAGCTTAGGTTAGATTACCGATGTTTGATTCCGGTATTTCCGTTATGGTCATTTAATGTTTTAGGACATTTACCTTATGCTTTGATGACACGCCATAAATACACGTAACGGTCCACTTATCCAAGTGGGGTGTTACAATTATGGTATCAGAGCGCAAGCTTCGACCTGTAGGCTCTAAAACTTGACCTGTGACTAGTGGGTAGTCACCAAGAACTTCCCAGATCTTGGCGTTGTTATCTTTCATGTGTTTGATGCATTTATTAGTCAGTTTTCTTCAATTATCAGTCATTTTCTTAAAGTTTTTGACTAAGTAAAAGGTTGGTACAGGACTGGCCATATTTAGTCACATGTGCTTTTCTGCGAATTTTGTTTTGGTGAACCTACCCATCGGCGTTCACCCTTGCTCGTTCAGATTTTTGTATTGGTGAACCGAACCAACGGCGTTCATCCTTACTCTTGACAGATTCATGTTTTCAATCGAATATTATCTGGTGAACCAGCCCATATGCGTTCACTAATGTTCAGATCAAATTTCATGTTTTTCAATTTAATGTTGTTTTGTGAACCGATCTATAGTTGTTCACCTTTGTGATATCATGACGTTTCATAAAACCTTGACAAATATGAATTGGACTAAAACCAACCACATTTAGTCCCAGATTGTACATTTCTATTCGTGACAGTTCTCAGAAAATTTTGACAGGTATGGATCGAAACAGAATCGCCCATACTTAGTCACATGCTTCCTACTTTGAATAATGTGGAGTAAACCATAACTATCCACATCAGTTGATGTTAAACCTCAGTTGATTATTCTCCTATGTTATTTGTATCAGTCAAGTTTATACTTTCACGTGAATGTCGTTTTCATGCTGACTAAGTTCATGTCTCCTTATGAGGATTATGTTTTCAGCAGGGTGATAATGTTTTCATCCTAACATACAGAAGGATTTCAGTATCATCCTATTTCATGATAAATCATGTTTGGTCTTCATCAGTCGTGTCCTTATCCTGACCATTATTGAAAGTCCATTTAATCATATTCTTGAACCTCTATACAACCAGCATTAAGTCTACGCAGGAATTACCAGGCTATCATGTTACTCATTTCAGTTCAGTTACTACCGTTTAAATCAATTTATTTCTTTGATCATGTCAGACAATTGACACCAGTATCGATCATCCCATAAATTCCTACCAGTGACATGTACAGTATTCCATACGTACCCCATGTACAGTGTCTCAGATATGCTCCATATGTAGTATTTATTTTGTACTTCATGTACAGTAATCCAGGTGTACTCTAGGTACCCTATTCAATGGATATTGCTAATCGATTCTCAATCATCTTAGGCGTTTCCACTTGTCGATACTCTACCAGGTGATGATGCTGCTCGTGAGTTGAAGATTTTACCAGATGCTGATGCTGCTAACACTTTGAAGACCTCAAAAATGCTGACGATGCTGATACGTTGGAGATCTCTCAAGATGCTGATGCTGTTTATACTATGAAGACTGCAGAACAAGGACAAAAACTATAAACTTGAAATTTCTGACAAGAATAAATTTCAACCATCAGACACTACCATTCTATTCCATGCTTTTACTTTCTTAGTTAGATGTCACACGTTACTCAGCTAATCTTTCAGTCGGAATAGTTGCATGAATCATGGTCATGATAATGACCGTAAATTGACAGACAAAGCAGTATTGACAACAACCATGCTTATAATTAATCAGTCAGTAACATCGTGACTCCGGCACGGACGTGACCAGAAGTACAGGGGGTCAGTAGTCTAACCGGTTCGTCAATCCTAGCAGTTACCAAAATTCTTAACCTTATTCAGATTCACCATTAAAATACATGTCTAGACAACAGTTAAGACACAGGTCTCAAGTATCATTTCGGAAGACATTTTTCAAGACACCAGTCATGATATACGTCATACGAATATCTTCTCAAAGAACGAGTCAGAACTCATAACTCCGTATATTTCTAAACCAGGCCCTCAATGAATCAAGGCACCCTCCAAGGGGGATACACTCGTTCTATTATGCCACGCATAAATCAGATCATTTGAAAATTTTAGTCACCACCACTGGAGTGTTATTCAGGTTAAACACGTAGTGTTCACTCTGTGAGGTTACAGACGAACACATTCAGTAAAAAGTCGACATGTTTACTTCATGTATTCCTATGTCAGCTTTATCTTAAATCAGGTAGTCACCTGCCTCTCAGCCAGAAAGGACCCAATAGTATCACCATATTTATTAAGTTTTATTTTTAGTTAACGACGAGATCCGTCCTACCGACCCTGAACATATTCATTTTACTCCTGCCAGAAACATAAGTATAATTGTTCTATCTTTACGAGCACGTGAATTATTATCCTATAGCTGCAAAGACTTTCTAGCCACCAGTTAAAATCCACTTCTGAAGTTCTTAAAATTTATGATCAGCAGATATTTCAGCATTTCCAGAAGTAATTAAGAAGGTGTTCCAGAAATTCCTTCTTAACCACGAGACAATATTTAACATCAAGCTTGTCTCAATAATAGAACCTGTTTTCAAAACTCTTTATTCCAGGGCTTCAGCTAAGTTAAAAGAGTTGCAGTATTAGCTGCCAGAGTTACCGAAACGAGGCTTAATCGCCCTAGCACATCACCAGAAAATGCACCGCTTTCTGTCCATCAGGAAGAAAGCCAGTAACATGAGATCATGTATCGATCATCGGAAGTTACAAGATCATCATTCTTAATAGATGTTCATCTCGCGTATAGAAGGTTTATCTGACCTGCTGCGATGCCTTAAACAATTTTCCAAAATAAGTCACGATCATGCCGCCATCAGTGGAGAGGAGAAAGAACGTGATGCTTTCCTGACTGCTATTACACAGATTATAGCCTCTCTAAGATTTTTTACGTATACTTCTGAACTCCCTAATGCTCCAGCTATAAAAGGAAATTTATGAATAAAATTTTTTTCATGAATTCTCAGAAAAAAATCGTCAGTATATTCAATGATAACCTCCTGCTCTAAATTCTAGAGAAGTACAAGGGAATCATCTTCCCACAGTTGTACTGATTCTCCGATAGGAAAATTATATATGCAGCTTTCTAGATATGAGTTCCAGATGAACGAAGTGGCATTTCTGAGCCACCCTAATTCAGTAGAAAGAAATTTCAGACAAGCCTGCGAAGGTGAAGGCCATCACCTGATGGTCCCGACCGACGCCTGTGAACGAAGTACAAACTTTTCTAGAACTCAATTGACTGCTACCGCAGAAATTGCTGATAGTTCTCACTAAAATTTTTATGACTATTCAACCAGAATTCCACCGGAATGTTCCATAATCCCAGGAAAAACTTTGATAGAAGCAGTATCACACAATAATGCAGCTATGTTCATATCTGGATGCCTGACATACCGCAGGTTCAAGATAGAACACCGTCATGTTAGTGAGTTACTACGATCCTTAGAAATTTCTGAACAGAAATGAGACGCATTTTCATGAAGTCATTATCAGTTACCACAGACTCAGAAAAAGTATGATACTATCTAAGTCATCGCCAACTATGTAATCAGCATGCACGTTTTCTTTCATCTGAGCGGATTACGCAGAAGCGGACCTGCAGAAAATTTAGTAGTAAATTGTACGAATTCAAGGTATTCCGTCGACCATCATATCAAACAGAATTCATGTTCACGATCACGTGTATGTTTACGTTCACCTTTACGTTTACGTCTCATTCACAGTATGATGTTGTTTCAGTTCATGTTTATAATATCTCATGATTTAAATTCACGATTCGCGTTCATGACATTGTTTACGATCAGATTCGTGTTCCATCTCACGATGCACATTTCACAGCTTGTTACCGAATACGTTACAGAAAACTTAAGAAACCAAACCCAAGTTTGCATAACTTTTACATAATCAGACAAACGTTTCACATCTCAGGATATATCGATTGGCATTCTTTCCTCAGTCAGCATAGGTTTATGATATGTCCTAGTATCACGTTCACAGTATGTGTCAGGTTTGTAATAAATTCCATGCCCATCGTTCCTCATATAATCGTAAACCACGTTCATAATTGTTCACGTAGAACGTTCACAATTGTTCACGTAGTTCGTTCCTTATATTCTCAGCAGCTTGCTCAGAGAGATAAATATTATCTTTTCAGGATAATCGTATGTACCGTTTCATGTACCCTACATGCTACAACTTATTCATTCTATCAGATTCAGAAAAATCCATTTTAAATATGGAACCAGAAATTTTTCAGCATTCATCAGGACAGGGTCAACAGGTTCAAGATTTTAGTATGTGTAGATCTTTTGAAGGAATCGTTTCGAGCGGGAGGCTACTCGAAACGGAGGAGTCCATCTGGACCTCTCATTATTTTCTTCAATAATTCAGTAAAGTTCTTTCAGTCGGGTTACGTTCCATGCCTCTTTAAATATGTCATGTTACGTGTTCACTTCAGTCACGACATGTTTATACCTTTCAACAGCAGCAGTATGTCTTAATAGGAAGACGAAATATCCTTTCAGCTCATAGGCCTTTCCAGCTTTCATGTTCTTTCAGTATATGTGTTCCTTCAGCTTATACGTCTTTCAGCTTACGCATACTTTCAGCTTTTACCCCAGTCAGCTTAAATACCTCATAATTCAAGGACGAATTCTCCTTTTTAGAGGGGAAGAATTATGAAACCCAGGATAGTTGTATCTTTAATGCGGGGACGAATTATTCTTTTAGAGGGGAAGAATTGTAAAACCCGTATTTAATTATTCAGAATATTAAATACGCAACTTTAATTTATAAAAAAAACTTATTAAAAGAAAAACAAAAAGGGTCCAGTTGGTTTGTAAAAAAAAGAATGAAAAGGGCCTTATGGCCGGTTATGTTTTGAAAGAAAAGGGAAAAGAAGAAGTTGGGCTCAAGCCCATTTTGAATGCACAAAAAAAAAGAACAAGGGTTACTCCCCTCTCCCAAAACAGTCGACTCAAAACAAAAATAAAAATAAAAATAGGGTTCCTGTTTCTTGAGGTGGCCGCCGCCTGCAGAAAAACGCAAGAAACAAAATGAAGAAAAAAAACGAATCTTGTTTTGCTGGTGTTATGGCTCACGTATTCTTGATAAATCCTAAGTTATATAACGGTATAATCCGTTTTCTTTAATTCCATTTATATATCACGATTGGTATTGTTAAGATCTTTACAAACGAAATTATAGTATAAACACGAGATAATAATCAAGAAAAGGGTGTCGTGCTTTGTCTGATTCACGAAAAAAAAACGAGAGCATAAGCTCTCGGTGGGTTTTGATTTCACGGCCTAGACCACTAGGGGTCTCGGTGGCTTTTCTTTATGTTTTGTTTATTGCCCAGCCTCGAACCACAAGTCAACCAGGGGTCGGGTTTATAAACAGTAAGAACAGGGAGTCCTTGGCTCGAAAACAGTGGGAAAATGCAGCAACTGGGGACGTTTGGGAATGTTCTATGATTAAGGGGGTGTTTGGGGCTGCCAGAAATGAAAGCAGTGGGAACCACTGCATAAGCAGTGGGAACCACTGCACCAGCAGTGGGAAATGTTAACTAGCAGTGGAACCTAAGGAAAACAGTGGGAACGAATGGCAGCAGTGGGAAAGGTTTTGACTCGGGATTCGGGGTCACGGAAAATAATAAATTCAAGTTTCATTTTAATATCTTATTTAAATCATGTTATAAAATTGGTTTTATAAATAAATAAAGTAAGTAGTTGTTTTATTAATTTAATTAATAAATTTAATTTATATTAGTTAAATCATTTTAATTACTTACAAACATGTCATTTATTTTATGATTTAAATTTCAAGAAACTAAATTGGAAACCATTTCTAATTCTGGAAATTTTCTAATTATAGCAGATTTTTGTTTTAGTAATATCATCAATTCAGAAGGCACATTATACAGTAATCAGCAATACAGAAATACATTTATTAGTAACATTATTGAATAGTAGAGTTATCAGATTTTGCACCAACAATAATATAAGTATAAAATAAATAAAGGCGAGAACAATTTAAAATCAGTAATAATAAATGGATATCAGTCAACTCATCCCAGCGTCCTTTATGTATGTAGTATCCGAGAAGTCAGAGTAGATCTTTCAGCTTTCATTCTTATCTCAATACTGGACACGAGGTACGGATTTTCCGTCCTTTCGATAAGGACTTCCTTTCTATGCATGATTAGGATTCCCCGTCTTCAGCCAAATGTTTTCCCCAGTATATGTTTAAGCTTATCAGTAATCATGTTAATAACTAAATAAATTGCCTGAGCATTATATACAAGAATGACCAGTTTATGTACTAGTTACGGAGGTACCGTAACCACGACACTAGAGGCACCGGTGTCGTGACTCACATGCAGGAGAGTGATATCCTGCATCGTCCCACTCATGTTCAGGTTGGCCATTTTTATATGTATGTTTAGTGGGGCGTATGGATGCATCCTAGGCTTATAAGTGTTACAAGTTATCAGGGTGAATGTGGTGTGTGCTCTACATCCTTCACATTGGAGCTGATCCCTCCACCCAGCACAGTTATTTAGAGGTCACCCCTCTATAGCATGACGAGGTCACCCCTCCAGTTATTCATGCACAGTTGTTACAGCACGTGACCTATATAAGCTCTGGAAATTAAAATACAGTAAAATCATGTTTTCAGAATTAATAGTTATATTTCAGTTTCAGTATATATGAATCAGGTTTCTCAGATTTTATGCAGAGTTCTACCACATGTTACATATCAGTCTTATAGCTTCATTGTTGTCATCTATTCCATTACTTTTAGTACATTCTTATCATGCTATATCCGTTCAATGAGCGTTATGCTCAGCCGTAGTTCCTTTCATGTTCTAACGGCAGGTACACCAGGACACTCTTAGGATTCTGAGAGCATGTGCATTTGGATGGAAGCTATCCAGACTTCTTACTTTATGCATTTCTTACATTATTATGCTTATTTGGACATTGTTTAGTCCTTTCCTTCAGTATTTACTTTTCATGTTTTGAGCTTAGGTTGGATTACCGATGTTTGATTCTGGTATTTCCGTTATGGTCATTTAATGTTTTAGGACATTTACCTTATGCTTTGATGACACGCCATAAATACACGTAACGGTCCACTTATCCAAGTGGGGTGTTACAGTTAGTGAATGAGAATTTGGTTAGAGGTTTACCTAACAAACCTTTTCAAAATGATTCACATGTACTACTTGTCAAAAAGGTAAGCAACATAGAGCTTCTTGTAAGACCAAGACTGTCAATACTATGACAAAGCCTTTGCAACTTTTGCATATGGATTTATTTGGTCCAGTTTCTGTTAGAAGCATTAGTCATAAGACTTTTTGTCTAGTCATAACTGATGATTATAGTAGATTCAGTTAGGTTTTCTTTTTAGCTCTTAAAAGTGAAACCAAGGATTTGCTTAAGGACTTTATCACTTTAGTTGAAAAGCAGTTCACTAAACAGGTATTAATCATTAGGACAGATAATGGAACAGAATTCAAAAATGTTGAATTTGATGAATTTTGTAGGTCTAAAGGAATCAAGAGACGATTTAGTAATCCTAGGACTCCACAACAAAATGGGGTAGCTGAAAGGAAGAATAGGACACTAATTGAGGCTGCTAGAACAATGCTGGCTGATTCTCTTTTGCCAAATACATTTTGGGCAGAGGCAATCAACACTGCATGCTATGTGTTAAATAGAGTCTTAGTGACAAAGCCTCAGAATAAGACATCTTATGAACTTTTGACTGGTATTAAGCCAATCATAAGTTATTTTAGGCCTTTTGGGTGTCATGTGTCGATACTAAATACTCTTGATCACTTGGGTAAGTTTGATGGTAAATCTGATCCAGGATATCTTGTAGGATATTCAATGAAAAGTAGAGCATATAGGGTTTATAACTTGGCATATAAAAAGGTTGAAGAAAATGCCCATGTTAACTTCTTAGAAAATAAACCCAATGTTCCAGGAATAGGTCATGCTTGGATGTTTGATTTAGATTATCTAACTAATTCCTTGGATTACTATTCTGTACAAAAATATTGTCAAGCTAACAATGCAGGTAAGGAGATTGGTATAACTAAGACAGGTACTCAAGGAGAATCTTCTTCTCTAGACTCTCAAGATGATGATGTTCACATCTGTGTACCAAGTATGCCTACTATTACTCCTAAAACTGATACTCCCAAGAAGCAAACAATGCCATCTACTGATGATCAAGCCTCCCAAGAGCTTCAGAGGCTTCAGGATTAAGAAAGGAATGCTGTAACTACAAATGAGCATTCAGGAGAAGAATCTTTTGAGTCACAACACTCAGCAGTACATACTATACCTAGCGGTACTTCATCTGCAAGTACTGCTAAGTCAATATCTGCAAAGTCTGTTGACTCATTAGAAGATAATTTACAAGCTATGGACGATGAAGACATGTTTGCAAGTCCAGCTGAAGGAATCTTCTCCAAAGCTTCCTATGATGAGCAGGGTGCAGTAACTGATTTTAACAATTTGGAAACAGAAATTCCAAATAGTTCTATTCCCACTCACGGAGTCAACAACAACCATCTTACTACTCAGACTATTAGAGATCCTAAGTCTGCTGTGCAAACCAGAAGACAACTTCAAACTAATACTGAAACTCATGCACTTGTGAGTTATGTCAAACAACAGTAGAGGACAAATCATAAAGATACTCAGCATTGTTTGTTTGCCTGTTTCTTATCACAAGTAGAGCCCAAGAATATTTCTCAAGCTCTTGATGAAGAAAGTTGGGTAGATGCCATGCAAGAAGAATCAACATAATTTGAGCTACAAAAGGTTTGGATTCTTATGGATCTTCCATCAGGTAAAAGAGTTATAGGTACTAGATGGGTTTTCAGAAACAAGAAGGATGAAAGAGGAGTTGTTGTGAGGAACAAAGCAAGGCTAGTTGCTCAAGGCTACAGACAGGAAGAAGGGATAGACTATGATGAGGTCTTTGCACCAATGACAAGAATAGAAGCCATTAGGTTGTTTTTGTCCTTTGCATCATATATGGGTTTTATAGTCTATCAAAACGATGTGAAAAGTACCTTTTTATATGGTACTATTTTAGAGGAGGTATATGTTTCACAACCTCCAGGTTTTGTAGATCCTAAATTCCCCAACACAGTCTATAAAGTTATCAAAGCACTTTATGGTTTACATCAGGCTCCAAGGGCTTGGTATGCAACCTTATCCAATTTTCTGTTAGAACATGGATATAGGAGAGGAACTATTGACAAAACTATATTCATCAAGAAGAATGCCAAAGACATTATACTAGTACAAGTTTATGTTGATGACATCATTTTTGGTTCAACCAAGAAATCATGGTGTGAGGAGTTTGAAGCTTTGATGAAAGGAAGATTTCAGATGAGTTCTATGGGAGAACTTACTTTCTTTTTAGGACTACAAGTCAAACAGAGAAAAGATGGAATATTTATCAGTCAAGATAAATATGTTGATGAAATCTTGAAAAAGTTTTCATGTATGGATTCAAGGAGTACAAGCACACCATTTGAAGCTAAGAAGTCTTTATCAAAAGATGAACATCGTGAAGATGTTGACATTCATCTTTACAGGTCCATGATTGGTTCATTGATGTATCTTACTGCTTCAAGACCAGACATTATGTTTGCTGTATGTGCATGTTCAAGATTCCAAGTTAACCCAAAGGTTTCACATCTACATGCTGTGAAGAAGATTTTTAAGTATCTTAAAAGTCAAACTAATTTAGGATTATGGTATCCTAGAGACTCAACCTTTGAATTGGAAGCTTACTCAGACAGTGATTATGCTGGAGCTAATCATGATAGGAAATCCACAACAGGAGGTTGTCAATTCCTAGGCAGAAGACTCATATCATGGCAGTGTAAGAAGCAAACAATTGTTGCTACTTCTACAACTGAATCTGAATATGTACCTGCTGCTCATTGCTGTGGACAAGTACTCTGGATTCAAAATCAATTGTTAGATTATGGGTTCAACTTCATGATCACTAAAATTTATATTGATAATGAGAGCACTATATGCATTGTCAAGAATCCAGTATTTCACTCCAAGGCCAAGCATATTGAAATCAGACATCACTTTATAAGAGATGCCTATGACAAGAAGCTAATTCAAGTCTTGAAGATTCATACAGACAACAATGTAGCTGATTTGCTGACCAAGGCATTTGATACTAAGAGGTTTTAATTCTTTGTGACACATATTGGTATGCTAAACCAATAGATTGCTGCATATGTTGAGGGGAGGTAACAACTGTACAATTTTCAATGCTAATTTTATTGTATAGAATGTATTTTGTGTTTTTGATGTGATTACAGGTTGATTGAATAAAATAAAAGAGGTTACAATGTTGATAGATTGCATGAACCGGTCTTATGTTTGAGGTACCGCTTTACTACTAAGTACCGCTAGGCAAATTTGAAGTACTGAGTATGTTCTATGTACCGTTACATAACCGTTGTACCGTTGAGGGTGTCTTTTGTAAATTTGGCAGTTTCTTCGTGGATGGGTTATTTCATTCTATAAATACCAACCCCAATTACATTATTGATTCACCGTATCTTTTATTTTTACACCTCGATTCTACACCCTTCGTTTTAATCGTCGATCATCAAAAATAAGCAAAAACAACAATGGCTGCTCTACAAGTGAATTCTAAGCACAATTTGGTTGCGAACCTTGCTCAGAATGATGATTCACTTGGCTTTCATGAGATGCTAGGCTTTTTATCTCGAAGTCCTGTTAATTTTGCACTCACTGTAAGTCCCATTATCTCTATTCCTATTGTTGAACAATTTTGGAATACTGTTGTTTTAGGTACTCGTTTTGATCAACCTTGCATTAAGGCTAAGGTAACTCATAGAAATATCTATGTGACTGAAGTACTGCTAAGAGCTAGTTTGAGATTAAATGATATAGATAGACTTAGTATGCTTAATAATACAGAGATACATGATGGCCTTACAGCCATGGGATATGAAGGTGGTAGGTAAAGTTTAACTTTCTTTAAGGCATTATTTTCACCTCAATGGAAATTTCTTTTTTATGCTATTATTCACTGTTTAAGCTCCAAAAGTACTTCTTTTGGTCAGATTCCTGCTGCTTTAGCATCAGCTGGTATTTGTTTACCAAACAACATGATTTTTAATATTTCAAAATTGATTTTTGAAGGCATGAATAGGAATTTGGAAGGCTCCAAAAAGTATTTAATGTATCCTAGATTCATTCAGATTTAGTTAATGACCAAATCCCTAACCTACTAGAGTTGACAAACACTTGGGGTGTTCCTTCTTTCACCAAGAGAACTTTCTCTTTCTTAACCAAAAGAGGCAATGCCTTTACAGGAACTGTCACACCCTTGTTTGTTCATATGTTAGCTCAACCTGCACACCAAGAAGGTGAGGATTCTAATATTGCTAGTGATTCTCAGCAAACTCCTTCTAACCAGAGTCCTAATTCCCCAGAAGATACTCAATCTTCTTCTTCTCATAACATTGATCATAAACCAAGTTTTGATGAGATGATCCACACATCTTCTGATGTTGCTGTAAGTGGTTCACCACCAGCTCAAGCAACAGAAGTTGTGGATTTTGCAAATTTAAGTGCTTTATGCACTAGCTTGTCCAAACAGGTACAGGTATTGCAGAAAGAGAAGCTTGTTCAAGACAAGAAAATTGCTGAATTGGAGGCCAGCCTAATCAAGCTAAGGAATAAAGTATCACCTTGGATAAGGCAACACAGGTCTATTCAGAAAGATTCTCTTATGAAGCAAAGGTTCAGAAACCTCAAGAAAAGGCAACTGAATGCAACCAAACAGGGGAGGAATTATGAAGAACAACAACCTTCTTCTGATATTCAAACAAGACTGTCTAGGAATGACATCAACTTTGGAGCTGATGATGCCAATACAAATTTTGAAGATGGCAATGGTCTAGGTGTTGGTGTGGAGATAGCTAGTTTGGAACCAGTTAACATGAAGATTCAAACAAAAGAACCACAAGAAGAACCACAACCTACTCATGAGGAACCACATATTGAAGAACCAATGGTAACTCAGCCAGAGTCACAACATCAAGTAAACTGGAGTAGTTTCTATGAGAGACTAGAGGAGATTAACATTCAATTTCATATATCTTCAACTCCACCACAAAGACAATATTGGTTTCACAGGAAACAGTCTTTCCAAGTACTGTCAAGATCAAAAGTAAGCCATGGATCAGACAAGACTGAGGAGGTACAAGTTGAGAAGATTACTTCAATGGAAGAAAAAGTATCTGAAGATACTTTGGTGTTTGAAGAAACAAGTGTGTCATATACTGGTGAAGTCAACACTGTTGAAGATCTAAGTACTGATAAGCCAACTAAGCCGACTGCAAGTACTGCTGACAATGTTGAAGACCCAAGTACTGCTAAGCCAACTAAGCTGACTACAAGTACTGCTGATGATAATCCTTCACTAGAAAGTCAAACTCCTTTTGAGGAAGATGATACTTTAGCTCAAGTACTGCTTGATCTCAGAGAGAAGAATTCAGTTGAGAAAGCAAGACAAGCAAAAATAGAGAAAAAGGCACAACAGGAAATTCTTGCCAAAAGGAATAAATCTAAAGGTAAGAAAGGTCAAGCTTTACAACCCACTAAAGGTATTGTTATTCAACAGCAAACAGATAAGGATGAAGACAAATCTTCCAAGCTGAAGAAGAAACTACAAAAGATTAATCCAAAGGATAAGGGCAAGAAGCAAAAACTATCAGAATCTGAAAATGAAATTGATTCAGATGATGATATAAGCAAAGTCATGTATAGATTTAATCAAATATACCATGATAAGTAATATGCTATGAGAATACAAGCTCAGATTCGTGAAGAAGAATTACAGGAAGAACTTACAGCAAGACAACAATTGCTTGAAGCAAAAAGGATACAGCAAGAATGGAACATACAAGAGTATGATAGGATTTAAGCTCAATTACAAGCAAGTGAACTTCTTGCAGAAGCATTAGTGGCTAAAGAGAGAGATGCTTATGATGAAGATGAGAAAGCAAAATTGATTGATGATTTGGTAAGGGAGTAACAGAGATACTTTGCTGAGAAGAGAAGAAAGGAAAAGATCAAGCCTCCAACTACCTTGCAAATCAAAAGTCAGATGATGACTTATCTCAAGAAAGTTAGGCGTTTCACTCATGTTCAATTGGTCAAAAAGAATTTTGAAGAAATCAAGGCTTTGTGTGAACAACAGAAAAGAATAGAATTGAACTTTGTTGAAAGAGGTTCTGAAAAGGACAATCAAGAGATTGAAGAAGTTAAGAAGCAATTTCAACAACAAAGACAATTTGGAAGTACTCCTAGACTTAATGCAGGTACTGCTGAACCTACAATAACATCTACACCTATCAAAGCTACTTATGCTAGGAAAAGTGTGATGGAAAAGGTAAGTTCAAAAGAGACAGAGGCTGCTCAAAGAATGAATAAAGGAGAACAAACTCAAACTGTTGATAAGACTAAAAATGTACAAGCAGTACATACATAGTCAATAGTACATACTGAAGAAACGGTACATGCTGACTTTGAAAAGGTTTCTGATGAATCAGACCAAGATGAAGTTTTCAAAGGAGGTTAAAGGAAGAGATCAACCAAGAAGAAGCTGAAAGCCAAGAAAAAAGCTAAGTCAACCACATAAAATAGTGATGAGGATGAGAGCTTAAGAAAGTACTTGAAGATAGTAGATTTTGAGGATCAATGTGTGGATACAGAGATTCTTAGAAAGAAATCATGTAACACCCCACTTGGATAAGTGGACCGTTACGTGTATTTATGGCGTGTCATCAAAGCATAAGGTAAATGTCCTAAAACATTAACTGACCATAAAGGAATACCGGAATCAAACATCGGTAATCCAAACATAAGCCCAAAACATGAAAAGTATAATATTGAAGGAAAGGACTAAACAATGTCCAAATAAGCAGAATAATGTAAGAAATACATAAAGTAAGAAGTCTGGATAGCTTCCATCCAAATGCACATGCTCTCAGAATCCTAAGAGCATCATGGTGTACCTGCCGTTAGAACATGAAAGGAACTACGGCTGAGCATAACGCTCAGTGAACGGATATAAAGCATGATAAGAATATACTGAATGAAACAGGCGATAGAATACTGAAGCTGTAAGACTGATATGTAACATGTGGTAGAACTCTGCATAAAATCTGAGAAACCTGGTTCATATATACTAATACTGAAATATAACTATTAATTCTGAAAACATGCATTTACTGTATTTTATTTGCCAGAGCTTATATAGGTCACGTGCTGTAACAACCGTGCATGAATAACTGGAGGGGTAACCTCGTCATGCTATAGAGGGGTGACCTCTAAATAACTGTGCTGGGTGGAGGGATCAGCTCCAATGTGAAGGATGTAGAGCACACACCACATTCACCCTGATAACTTGTAACACATATAAGCCTAGGATGCATCCATACGCCCCACTAAACATACATATGAAAATGGCCAACCTGAACATGAGTGGGACGATGCAGGATATCACTCTCCTGCATGTGAGTCACGACACCGGTGCCTCTAGTGCCGTGGTTACGGTACCTCCGTAACTAGTACATAAACTGGTCGTGCTTGTATATAATGCTCAGGCAATTTATTTAGTTACTAACATGATTACTGATAAGATTAAACATATACTGGGGAAAACATTTGGCTGAAGGCGGGGAATCCTAATCATGCATAAAAGGAAGTACTTGCTGAAAGGACGGAAATCCGTACCTCGTGTCCAGTAATGAAATAAGACTGAAAGTTGAAGGATCTATCCGACTTCATGGTTACTACATAAATAACGTACGCGAAAATAAGTTATCTGATTGTATTGAATTTACTGTTCTTATCGGCTTCTTATTTATTTATTTCTGAAGTTCTGCACGTAATTTACTGATAAATATGTTCTTTAATTATAATTCATTATAATATATTAACGGCCTACTATTATTACGATACAAACGTATTCTGACGTTATATTAATACTATAATAGGTAACCCTGTTAAAATAGAAAGTTTCCTAATTTAGAAGGTTTCCAAAATAATCTTCGAATTTAAATCATTAATAACCCATATATTTTCAATTGGATAAAACGATAAAGTTAAAATCAATTTAAATTTTTTTTTATTAATTAAATTAATAAATTTGGACAATATAATTTTAGTAAAACTCATTTACAAAAATAATTCCGTGTTTCCACTGTTTTTATTACGTTCACACTGTTTTTAGCAATTCCAAACACTCCCTTAATGATTCCTACTGCTTTCATTATTAGTTCCCACTGCTTGTTTTATCGCTCCCACTGTTGGTCGAGTTCCCACTGTTAGTGCAGTGGTTACCCCTGCTAGTGCAGTGGTTCCCACTGCTCGCAGTCCCGAACACCCCCTTATGATGATGCAGACCCAAACGCCCCCTAACTGCCTGATAATCCCAAACGCCCCCCTGTTGCTGCGTTTTTACCACTATTTTCGAGCCAAACACCCCTGATGGGTCAGTTATGTTTGCGTTTGGGCCAAATAACACCACCGAGACGTGGTGGCGTCTCAGTTTTATTAAAACAGTTAAACCCGACACCCTTTTTGATTATACCCACTGCTATGTAGCCCAAACACCCCCCTGGTCGTGTTTTTTGCTGAGGCTGATTAACGAGAAGCACCACCGCGACATAGAAGTCTCGGCTGTACCCCAAACTCACACACCGAGACATAGAAGTCTCGGTTGTTTCTTACGTCGAGTAAAAACACGATACTCCCTTTGATTTAACATGATTTTGAATTTTATTTTATTTTATTTTATTTATCTTGGATCCTTGATCAATTCATAAAAAAAAGAAATGAAAACGTGATATAGGATTACCTTGATTTCGTGTTAAGGTTAGGGTATCAAAACGAATCATCACAAATCCCCCTTATTCTTTTTTTTTTTTTGAACTGAAGCCCCGATCTACTTTTTTTTGTCTGTCTCTTCTGTCGGCTGCTAATAAACCACCAGCCCTAATATTTTTTTTTTGTTTACCGTTTTGAGAGAAAATGGGAAAGGTTTAAACCCCCGTATATTTTTCTTATTTTTTTTTTGGATAAAAAGGGCTTAAGCCCAGCTTCCATTCCTCCTTTTTTTTCTTTTATTCATAATCGGCCCAATTTAACTCATAAAGTCTACACATTTTTTTTAGAACAAAGGCGTACGTTCTCGAACACGCGTATTTAATATACTAATTTAAATACATGTTTTACAATTCTTCCCCTCTAAAAAGAATAATTCGTCCCCGAATTAAAGATACGACTATACTGGGTTTTGCAATTCTTCCCCTCTAAAAAGGAGAATTCGTCCTCGAATAATAAGGTATTAAAGCTGAGTGGTGTAGAAGCTGAAAATGCAAATAAGCTGAAAGACGTAAAAGCTGAAAGGACATACAAGGCCGAAAGAACATGAAAGCTGAAAGGCTTATGAGCTGAAAGGATACTTCGTCTTCTAATTAAGACATAATGCTACTGAAAGGTATAAACACGACATGACTGAAATGAACATGTAACCTGACATGGCTAAAGAGGACATGGAACGTAACGTGACTGAAAGAACTTAACTGAATTATTGAAGGAGAGGATGAGAAATCCGGATGGACTCCTCCGTTGCAAGTGGCTTCAAGCTCGAGACGGTTCCTCCAAAGGTCTTGACATATTGAAAATCTTAGTCCTGATGACCATGTCCTGACGATGCTGAATAGTTTCTGTTTTTATTTATTTAAGATGGATTTTCTGAATCTGATAAAATGAATGAGCTATAGCATGTAGGGTACATGAAACGGTACATACGATTATCCTGAAAAGATAATATTTATCTCTCTGAGTAAAATGCTGAGAATATAAAGGAATGAACTTCGTGAACAATTGTGAACGTTCTACGTGAACATTTTGAACGTGGTTTACGATTATATGAGGAACGCTGGGCATGAACTTTATTGTGAACGTGATACGTGAACATACTGCGAATTATGATATTAGGACATATCATGAATGTATGCTGACTGAGAGAAGAATGCCAATTATATGGCCTGAGACGTGAAGCGTCGGTCTAAGTATGGAAAAACTGTGCTAGACTTGAGTCTGAATTCTTAAGCTTTCTATAATCGTATTCAATAATCTGTGAAACATGTATAGCGTAATGGAACACGAACTTGAAAGTGAACAATGTTATGAACGCTAACGTGAGTTTAAATCATGAGATAACATAAAAGATGAACTGAAACAGCATCATATCGCGAATGAGACGTAAACGTGAAAGTGAAAATAAACATGAACTTAAAGTGGGCGTAAACATACACTTGATCGTGAACATGAATTCTGTCTGATATGATGGTCGATGGAATGCCTTGAATTCGTACGATTTACTGCTGAATTTCAAAATTTTCTGCAGATCTGCTACTGCGTGATCCTTTTGGATGAAAGAAACGCGCAGGCTGATTACATGGTCGACTATAACTTAGATAGTATCATACTTTCTCTGAGCCTGTGGTAGTTGATAACAATTTCATGGAATTTCGTCTCATTTTTGTTCAGAAATTTCTAAGGGTTGTAGTAACTCACTAACATGACGGCGTTCCATCTTGAACCTGCAGTAGGTCAGGCATCTAGATATGAACATAGCTGCATTAATGTGTGATGCGGTTTCTATTAAAGTTTTGTCTGGGATTATGGAATATTCTGGTGGAAATCTGGTTGAATAGTCATAAAACATTTTTAGTGAGAACTATCGGCAATTTCTGCGGTAGTAGTCAATTGAGTTCTAGAAAATTGGTACTTCGTTCATAGGCATCGGTCGAGACCATCAGGTGATGGCCTTCACCTGCGCAGGATTGTCTGAAATTTCTTTCTGTTGAAATGTGGTGGCTCAGAAATGCCACTTTGTTCAAGTGAGATTTATATCTAGAAAGTTGTGTATAAAATAACTCCTATTGAAGGTTCGGTACAATTGTGAGAAGATGAGTCTCGTGTTCTTCTCTAGTATTAGACATACCAGAATGTGATCAATGAATATACTGATGATATTGCATGAGAGTCATAAAAAAATTTTATTCATAATTTCATAATCTAACTGGAGCGTTAGGGAGCTCAGAAGTATAAAATCAAAATTTTTAGAGAGACTGTAATATGTGCAACAGCCGTCTGGAAACGTCATGTTCTTTCTCTCACCACTGATGGTAGCGTGGTCGGAAATTTGTTCTTGAAAATGTTTAAGACATCATAGCAGGTCAGATAAACCTGTTATTTATGGAATGAACATTGATTAAGAATGGTGATCTGATAAAAAAATTTTATGGTCGATACATGATCTCATGATACCGGCCCTCTTCCTGATAGACACAAATGGTGCCCTTCCTGGTGTGCGCTAGGGTGAATAAGGCCTCGTTCCGGTAACTATTGCAGAAAATGTTGCAACTCTTTAACTTAGCTTAATCCTTGCAATAAAGAGTTTTGAAGACAGGTTCCGTTCTTGAGACTAACTCGATGTTAAATTATGTCTTGTGGTTAGGAATAAATTTTTGGAAAACCTTCCGGAATTACATCTGGAAACTTTAGGATAATATGTTGATCATGAATTTAAGGAATTTCAGAATTCGTATCATGAATGGTGACCAGAAGTCTTCGCAGCTAAAAGATAATAATTCACGTGCTCGTAAAGCTGGAACAATTTGTACTGATTTTTCTGGTAGGAGTAAAATGAATATGTTCAGGGTTGGTAAGAAGGATCTCGTCATTAACAGAAAATAAAACTTTAATAAATATGGTGATACTGTTGAGTCCTTTCTGGCTGAGAGACAGGTGACTACCTGATTTAAGATAAAGCTGGCATAGGAATACGTGAAGTAAACATGGGGACTTTTCATTGAATGTGTTCGTCCGTAACCTCACAGAGTGAATAGTGCGTGTTTAACCTGAATAATACTCCAGTGGTGGTGACTGAATTTTTCAAATGATCTGATTTATGTGTGGCATAATAGAACGAGCGTATCCCCCTTGGAGGGTTCCCTGAATCATTGAGGGCCTGGTTTAGAAACATACGGAGTTATGAGTTCTGACTAGTACTTTGAGAAGATATTCGTATGACGTGTACCATGACTGGTGTCCTGACAAACGTCGAAATGATACTTGATACCTGTGCCTTAACTGTTGTCTGGACATGTATTTTAATGGTGAGTCTGAATAAGGTTAAGAATTTCTGGTAACTGTTAGGATTGGCGGACCGGTTAGACTACTGACCTCTGTATTTCTGGTCACGTCCGTTCCGGAGTTCTGATGGTTACTGACTGATTAATTATAAGCACGATGGTTGTCATTACCGCTTTGTCTGTCAGTTTCATGACGGTCATTATCATGACCGTGATTCGAGAAACTACTTTTGCTGAGTGGCCGGATGGGTAGCGGTTCTCACTATTCCGACTGAAAGATTAGTTGAGTGATGTGTGACAGCTAACTGAGGAGGTAAGGCATGGAATAGGATTGTAGTGTTTGATGGTTGAAATTTATTCTTGTCAAGAATTTCAAATTTATATTTTTCGTCCTTGTTCTGCAGAGTCTTCATAGTATAAACGGCATCAGCATCTTGAGAAATCTCCAAAGTATCAGCAGCATCAACATTTGTGAGGTCTTCAAAGTGTTAACAGCATCAGCATCTAGCAAAATCTTCAACTCACGAGCAGCATCAGCACCTGGTAGAATATCGACAAGTGGAAACGCCTGAGATGATTGAGGGTCGATTTGCAATATCCATGAAATAGGGTACCTGGGGTACACCTGGACTACTGTACCTGAAGTACAAAATGAATACTGCACATGGAGCATATCTGAGACACTATACGTGGAGTACACGTGAAATACTGTACATGGAGTATAACTAAGACACTGTAAATAGGGTACATATGGAATACTATACATGGAGCTGGTGGAAATTTTATGGGATGATAGATACTGGTGTCGCTTGTCTGACATTATCAAAGAAATAAATTGATTTAAACGGTAGTAAACTGATCTGAAATAAGTAACATGATAGGCTGACAAATCTTACGTCGACTTACTGCTGGTTGTATCGAGGCTTAAAAGTATGATATAATCGTAGTCCCAATAGTGGTCAGCATGAAGCATGATTAATGAAGGCCAATCATGATTTATCATGAAAACAGGTTTTACTGAAATTCTTGTGTATCTTAACATGAAAACATCATTACTTTGCTGAAAACAAAATCCTCGTAAGGAGACATGAACTTAGTCAGCATGAAACGACATTCACCTGAAAGTATAAACTTGACTGATACAAATAACATAGGAGAATAATCAACTGAGGTTTAACATCAACTGATGTGGATAGTTATGGTTTAATCCACAGTATTCAAAGTGGGAAGCATGTGACTAAGTATGGGCGATTCTGTTTCGATCCATACCTGTCAAAATTTTCTGAGAACTGTCATGAATAGAAATGTACAATCTGAGACTAAATGTGGTTGGTTGTAGTAAATTCATATTTGTCAAGATTTAATGAAATGTCATGATATGACAAATGTGAACAACTATAGATCGGTTCACAAAACAACATTTGACTGAGAAGCATGAAATTTGATTTGAACAATGGTGAACGTTTATGGCTGGTTCACCAAGTAATATTTGACTGAAACATGAATTTGTCAATAGTAAGAATGAACGCCATTGGGTCGGTTCACCAATACAAAAATCTGAACGGGCAAGGGTGAACGCCTATGGGTCGGTTCACCAAAACAAAAATTCGCAGAAAAGCACATGCGACTAAATATGGCCAGTCCTGTACCAACCTTTTACTTAGTCAAAATTTTAGGAAAATCTACTGATAACCGAAGAAAACTGACTGATAAATGCATGAGAAACATGAAAGATAATAACGCCAAAATCTGGAAAGTTCCTGGTGACTACCCACTAGTCACAGGTCAAGTTTTAGAGCCTACAGGTCGAACCTTGCGCTCTGATACCATAATTGTAACACCCCACTTGGATAAGTGGACCGTTACGTGTATTTATGGCGTGTCATCAAAGCATAAGGTAAATGTCCTAAAACATTAACTGACCATAAAGGAATACCGGAATCAAACATCGGTAATCCAAACATAAGCCCAAAACATGAAAAGTAAAATACTGAAGGAAGGGACTAAACAATGTCCAAATAAGCAGAATAATGTAAGAAATACATAAAGTAAGAAGTCTAGATAGCTTCCATCCAAATGCACATGCTCTCAGAATCCTAAGAGCATCATGGTGTACCTGCCGTTAGAACATGAAAGGAACTACGGCTGAGCATAACGCTCAGTGAACGGATATAAAGCATGATAAGAATATACTGAATGAAACAGGCGATAGAATACTGAAGCTGTAAGACTGATATGTAACATGTGGTAGAACTCTACATAAAATCTGAGAAACCTGGTTCATATATACTGATACTGAAATATAACTATTAATTCTGAAAACATGCATTTACTGTATTTTATTTGCCAGAGCTTATATAGGTCACGTGCTGTAACAACCGTGCATGAATAATTGGAGGGGTGACCTCGTCATGCTATAGAGGGGTGACCTCTAAATAACTGTGTTGGGTGGAGGGATCAGCTCCAATGTGAAGGATGTAAAGCACACACCACATTCACCCTGATAACTTGTAACACATATAAGCCTAGGATGCATCCATACGCCCCACTAAACATACATATAAAAATGGCCAACCTGAACATGAGTGGGACGATGCAGGATATCACTCTCCTGCATGTGAGTCACGACACCGGTGCCTCTAGTGCCGTGGTTACGGTACCTCCGTAACTAGTACATAAACTGGTCGTGCTTGTATATAATGCTCAGGCAATTTATTTAGTTATTAACATGATTACTGATAAGATTAAACATATACTGGGGAAAACATTTGGCTGAAGGCGGGGAATCCTAATCATGCATAAAAGGAAGTCCTTGCTGAAAGGACGGAAATCCGTACCTCGTGTCCAGTAATGAAATAAGACTGAAAGTTGAAGGATCTATCCGACTTCATGGTTACTACATAAATAACGTACGCGAAAATAAGTTATCTGATTGTATTGAATTTACTGTTCTTATCGGCTTCTTATTTATTTATTTCTGAAGTTCTGCACGTAATTTACTGATAAATATGTTCTTTAATTATAATTCATTATAATATATTAACGGCCTACTATTATTACGATACAAACGTATTCTGACGTTATATTAATACTATAATAGGTAACCCTGTTAAAATAGAAAGTTTCCTAATTTAGAAGGTTTCCAAAATAATCTTCGAATTTAAATCATTAATAACCCATATATTTTCAATTGGATAAAACGATAAAGTTAAAATCAATTTAAATTTTTTTTTTATTAATTAAATTAATAAATTTGGACAATATAATTTTAGTAAAACTCATTTACAAAAATAATTCCGTGTTTCCACTGTTTTTATTACGTTCCCACTGTTTTTAGCAATTCCAAACACTCCCTTAATGATTCCTACTGCTTTCATTATTAGTTCCTACTGCTTGTTTTATCGCTCCCACTGTTGGTCGAGTTCCCACTGTTAGTGCAGTGGTTACCACTGCTAGTGCAGTGGTTCCCACTGCTCGCAGTCCCAAACACCCCCTTATGATGATGCAGACCCAAACGCCCCCTAACTGCCTGATAATCCCAAACGCCCCCCTGTTGCTGCGTTTTTACCACTGTTTTCGAGCCAAACACCCCTGATGGGTCAGTTATGTTTGCGTTTGGGCCAAATAACACCACCGAGACGTGGTGGCGTCTCGGTTTTATTAAAACAGTTAAACCCGACACCCTTTTTGATTATACCCACTGCTATGTAGCCCAAACACCCCCCTGGTCGTGTTTTTTTGCTGAGGCTGATTAACGAGAAGCACCACCGAGACATAGAAGTCTCGGCTGTACCCCAAACTCACACACCGAGACATAGAAGTCTCGGTTGTTTCTTACGTCGAGTAAAAACACGATACTCCCTTTGATTTAACATGATTTTGAATTTTATTTTATTTTATTTTATTTATCTTGGATCCTTGATCAATTCATAAAAAAAAAGAAATGAAAACGTGATATAGGATTACCTTGATTTCGTGTTAAGGTTAGGGTATCAAAACGAATCATCACAAATCCCCCTTATTCTTTTTTTTTTTTTTTGAACTGAAGCCCCGATCTACTTTTTTTTTGTCTGTCTCTTCTGTCGGCTGCTAATAAACCACCAGCCCTAATATTTTTTTTTTGTTTACCGTTTTGAGAGAAAATGGGAAAGGTTTAAACCCCCGTATTTTTTTCTTATTTTTTTTTTTTGGATAAAAAGGGCTTAAGCCCAGCTTCCATTCCTCCTTTTTTTTCTTTTATTCATAACCGGCCCAATTTAACTCATAAAGTCTACACATTTTTTTTAGAACAAAGGCGTACGTTCTCGAACATGCGTATTTAATATACTAATTTAAATACGGGTTTTACAAATCATCTATTGTTAAGTGGATATATTCTGCATTTCAAGGACTGGAAGCTCATGGAATACAAAGATCAGATGGCTCAACAAGAATGTTTAAATTGTTAGAAGATATTTTGCACATTCTTGATAGGCAAGATATTCAAGATCTTTTCAGGCTAACTCAGGAAACCAGTATAGTTAAAACTCAGGTATCACTATTATACAGGGAATTTATCTTTATGTATGAACCACACAAATGTGATCAGAAAATATTGAAGGACTTAGAGAATCAGGTTCCTAGTTACTGGAGATATTATAGGTCATGTGGAATACATGCTTTGGATGTAGATGACATCACATACTACATGCTGCAAGAGAAAAGATATCCTTTTGGAAGAAGATTGTTGGAAAGAATGTTAGAACAACAATTGGAAGTTTTAGAAGAATATGTTGGTGCTTTGGAGTTGATCGAAATGGTTAAACAAAAAATCAAGGATTTGGAACAAGAGGAAGAAGCTGAGAAAGAGCCTTAAGTGTTTGACTTTCAGTCACACTTCATAAATGGTTCTCAGTTCACCATGTCTAACACACATAAGAACTGGCTAGTTCATAAGCAAACGGTTTGTGGTAAAGACTTCTCAAATCCGTTGACAGCAGATAGTTTGCTAAAAACTATAGGGTTCTAACTCACCTTGTTTCAAAACAAAGAGGTGGCTAGTCCTAGACAAACGGTACTAGGTAAAGACTTTCTCAAATCCGTTGATGGTTGACAATTACCAATAATTGTAGGGTTATCAATACACCTTATTCTTTATGAATAAAGTATTGGCTATTCCAGAGGATACGGCTAACTGGTAAAGAATAATCAAATCTATTGATAGCTGGTGATTTGCTAAAAATCATGAAGCCAATACAGATTGGTTTTTGTTGTTAACTGTTGTATTTCAGGTATGAAGTTGCAGGCAAGGAAGTATTGTAAAGAAATACTTGAAAGTTTTTGTCTCATCAAATCAAGACAGAAGTCATGATTCAGAGTTCATAAGTTTTACTCACAGAAGACAATTACTGTTGGAAATACGTTTTTACGTATTTAGAAAGGATCGGTCACTCCAACGACTTATACGTAGTATGGGCTCGTGATCCATTATGTTAAACAATATAGCCCACCAAGCCCACATGTAGGGTGGCTATATATACCCCCTCCTAGCATGTTAGGAGGGGTTGGTCATTGGTTGTTGGTTCTCATTTTCTTCCAATCTAATATTTATTTCTTTCTCTCAACCTTCTCTCTACTTTCTCTCTCTAGTTATTCATCTATCTCTTTCTTTCTTTAGATCATTCCAAGGTTAAGATAATCCAAGGATTACGTAGACCTACAAATGGTATCAGAGAGCCATGGGATGATTGTTTGGTTTTTGTGTTTGTGTTCTTGATTAATACGCCTATTTTGATCCTTATTCATTCGTACCAAATTTGTTTTTGTGTTTTTATGGTTTAATCTTGATACAAATCATCTACATACTTGTGGTAGTGATTTGGTATTGTTACTTTGGTTAAAAACACAAAATTTTTGGGTGTTTGATTCGTTTTTAGGCTTAAAATTTCGAATTTGTTGTGTACTATCCGAGAAAAGTGGTACTTTTATCTCCATCGCAAAGTTAGTTTCCATCGCAATAACCCTAGGGTTTCTACATTGCGATAGACGAGTATTCCGATACTTATTCCGATCGTGTACTGCGATAGCTCCTTGCATCGTACATTGCGATCGGGTATAAGGCAATATTGCGATGTTACTCTGTCCAAATTTTGTCAACATTGCGATAGGTATTGCGATCAAACATTGCGATAGGTATCATTGCGATAGGTATTGCGATCAAGCATTACGATAGGTAACATTGCAATAGGTATCATTGCGATAGGTATTGCGATCAAACATTGCGATAGGTAACATTGCGATAGGTATTCAGAAAGATACTCCGACAGTGATTCCGACAGGGTATTCCGATAGGTATTCCGATAGTGTGACAAGTTTTTCAAGATTTTTCAAAAACGTGTTTTTTAAAAATTTTAACAAAACGTGTTTAGAGGATTTAATCATTTTTCTTCACTACTCAAGGAATCTAATCTACAACAATAAACACATTAACTTTCTTTCATTGCTCGATCGATACGTAATTATTACATTTATTTTTATCGAACTTCAATGGAATCGTTGAATTCGACATCTCAAGAGGGAGATTTGCATCAAATGCAAGACAAAGCTAGAGAAAGTGGTATAACTTTATTTCGACTGCTTCAGTATCATCTGGTGACCATTTCATGGTTTCAAGGCGGAAGTGAATTTGTGACACTCTTTGGTAAAGATCGTTATATATTCATCGACTTAATATTCCTCAACTTGAACCAACTAGCTGAGAAACTCCACAAAGAGGAATTTAATCACTCTACATCTATAGCTTCATATAAAGCTCTCGTGACACAACTTACGCACTTCTTCCAATTCAACATCGTTAAGTCTGAAAACTCAGGGGTCTGCCAATCATTTCTTCAGTACACACATACAGAGGTTCAAGATTTCTGTGGTACACTGTTGAAAATCATGACATCGGTATCATCTTCGATTTATGAAAGATCCCGACTTCAGCAAGCGTATGATAGTGAACTGCAAAATTCTACGATGAAAATTCAAGAGAAGAATGGTCATACAGTAGACAAGGTAGAGACTAAAGATTGCAAGAGCATGAAATCAGGAGGAAAGCATGAAACAAGCAACATGTTAGGGAAGGATACAGACATCTCTTATTTATGACACCTTACCCGTATATGACGAAGAGCCTGTAAATACAGTACAACTGAATGTTTTATCCGATGAATGTATCAATGATACACAGCATGTTGAGCACTCCGAACTTAGTTATGACAAACATGGGATGGAAAAAGGTGATAGTAATACCACTTCTGATTCATCCGATGTGAGTCATAATGGGGGAGAGATTGCTCAGAATGCTAAATGCTTTATGACTGCTTCATTAACTGCTTCTGATTCCAAGGTTAAAGAGCTCGAAATGATTATAGGTCAACAATCTAAAGATCTTGAGGATGCTAAACTTGAATTTTTGAAGAAAAGAAACAAATTTGAAACATATTTTGAAAAACTTGAAAAGTCAAATGTTGTTCTTGAACGAAAATTAGATCAAAAAATTCTAGATTCTAAAGCTGAAAAGGATAATCTTTTGAAACAAATTAAGTTTTTAGAATCTAAATTGGCATCCCAAGGTAACTTGCTCAAAGAGAATGAGACTCTAAAGGCTCAAGTACAAGAAAAGGTCTTTGTTATAGCTGCGTTGAAAAATGAATTGAGAAAAACTAAAGGATCTAGTGTGGATACTAAGCTTGAAAAACCATCAATCTTGGGGAAACCGCCTCAAATTCAGTCTGTGAGACAACCGACTGCATTTAGATCCGAGCGACCAAAATCCTTGAGACCGCGGTTTGCCTCCCAAGTTGATATGGTTCATCTTTCTAGACTAGTCACTCCACCATCTAAGCCTAATGTGACTAAAACAGCTTCTACAAGACCTAATCACATGACTGCCTCTAGTCTCCCTAGACATAGTCCAAAGAACACGTCTCGAACTAGATTAAATGACGTTCACCACAAATTTGGTCTAAGGGAAGCTATTCAAAAGACACAAGTAAGAGATAGGACTTTCAAACCTAGTCAGATGCCTTCTAGATTACCTAACACTGCTAACCGTAGCATGTCATATCCTAGGAGCATCAATCAATCATCTAGGAATTCTAGATCTTACTCAGTCTCTGATCCTACTAAGACTGCTAGGGAGGAAATTGAAAAGGATGATACATCACTTAAGCCTGAACTTAAGGTTTTCTATAAATGGAAACGTTTGCCAGCTAAGAAAAGTGAATCATCTACTCAGATCGCCTCTGGCACAAGAAAAGACAACTGTGAACCCCCACTTGCTTCTAAAATAGATATCGCTAACCCATATCAAAGCTTGCAAATTCCGAATGAGAATGCAGGTACCAAAGTTGATGTTCCGAAAGAACGAAGCAGTCCATTCATTGTATACCGTTCAACTAAGGACACTCTAAGAGTTTGTCTACTGAAGAAGCAGATATCGGAGAAACAAGTGTCTCAGGGGATTCACGGTTAAGCTTACCAACATAGGATTTATAGCCACATCACATACTGTAACTCGTTCATCAAAGAAAGGAAAGTTTTTCGCCGATGATAAACTTATCCTCACAACGAGAAATTAAGTTTTCTCGGGCATGGGCTAAAATCAAAAACATTCGAAGTTTTTAAGCTCATGCACGATGGCTCACAGTCATATCACAGTCTATGACCCGCTCATCAAATAAAGGAAAGTTTATCGCCGATGATAAACTTATCCTCAAAACGAGAAATTAAGTTTTCTCGGACACGAGATTACAGTAGAACTATTCAAAAGTTTTAAGCTCGTGTAAAGGACTTATAGTCACTGAAATGTGTATAGTTGAAGTTCGTTTTTCTCAGTTCTTAACAAACTGAAGGTCCTAACAAGATCGGGTTTTTAATTGTTTTTGGTTGGTAAAGTTTTTTGGATATTCTATTGCTAATTCAAACAAAGTCTTGCCAAAATGAAAAATACCGTCTACTTATATGTAAAACAAAGTGCACATTCCAAGTTTATATTCAAGTAAAATGCCAAATGTAAATACTACAAACTATAAGGGCTGAAATTGTAAATTCTATGAAATATAAAGGCTAAAAAATGTAAAGCCACAAAGTCTAAGGACTAAATGTGTAAATTCAGTAAACTAAATGGACTGAAAATGAAAACTTATCAAACAATGTAACCAAATTCCAACTAACTTGAAACTAACTAACTACTTTTGAACAAACTTGAAAAATGCAAGGACTGAAATGTAGCAAACCCTAAAAAATTGGAAGATTAGTAAAGTTTTCAAACAGCTTAATAATAGAAGGACCAAAGTGCAATTTTTGACACTATTTGAACAAAAACGGGTTCAATGACAAAATAAGCTCGTTTGAGCTTATTTCTCAACCAAATTTGATCAAACCAGTTTCAAACGTTTTAAAATCAAAAATTAGCTAGACCTGTCCAAGGAATTAAGCTAAAAGTGACTAGAACTCTGATAAGCTAAATCCAATAAGCTCAAAATAAGCTACCAGTTAAGCCAGACTTGCACTACTTGATTTTAGTGAAAATTCTTGTTAGACAACTCAAAAGAAAGACGAGAAATCAAGTCTCAAAGAAAATGATCAAGTAATAAGCCCTAAATCTGAAAATAAGCCAAAATTGTGCTTATGTTGACTTTCGTTGACTAGAATTTTCAAAAAGCTCAAAATCTCAAAATTTATCCAGGAACACTATTGGAATAGAAATGTGAAAGAAAATCAGCTAGTTTATGAAGTAGAAAATGAGATATGAAAAATCAGATTGCATTTCTTTACAGGGAATTGCATTTGCTCTAATGCTTAATCTTTGGCTTATTTCTTACTCAATTCTAGATACTGTACAAATTACTTTTACACATTTAAAGTTCATATGTTTAGTGAAAGATTAGAACTGGTTTGGAATGATTTCATCTATTATTAAAGAAATGCCAAGCAAATCAAAATCAATACTTTCTGAAAGTTTACTTGCTAAAAACTGACCCAAACCTTTTTTTATGACCAATTGCCTTTTTGACCAAATTCTTGACTAGAAAATGACTGAAAACTAATTGTTATGACTAGATGACTAGAAATGAACCAAAGTTTTCCAAATACTAACACTTGAAAAGCAATTCAAAGCTAATACCAAACACTACTTATCTAATATTTTTCAAGCTTTTATGAAGGATTTTTGAGCTAATGATTAACTGAATGAAAAACGATATCACACTAAGTTTACTAGCTAGAAAGAAGTGTATTAGAACTAGTTACAAGCAGTCTAACCAACAAGAACTCTAAATGACTAGCAAAGCTAAACTGACTGATAAATGTGAAAACAGGACAAGTATTAAAGCTAATAAGCAAGTATAAGCTACACTTAAGCTACAAAATCACTGAAATCAGATCAAAGACGAGCTAAAACACATTTTATAATGCAATCAAGTAGATTTAAGCTAGGAATGAATCATGCATTCAACAATTGAGTGGAACTAGAAACTTAGAAAGTGAAACCTTTTGCTTAGGCCTCCTTTGGGGAGTAGAGGAGCGTTGAGCTCTCTAAACTAGTGTTAACCACCACCTTAGCACTAGAACACACTAAACAACTACCAATCAACAGCTATCTATCACCAAATCTCCATTAATGGACTGAAATGCTTCAACATCTGCTATAATTGGAACTTGGATGAAAAGAACATGTACAACAGCTACAATCTTCACAACTAGCCAATTATGATCAAGTGATGATCATAACTAACTAATAACAGCAACATGATAACGATGGTGCAAGTATGAACAGTGATGAAGAAGGATGAAATGAATTTTTATTGATTTGATTGAGAAAGTAGTTACAGAACTGGTAAGTTTGTTACAACTAACTATAACAGACTCAAGAGTTTGTCAGACTCTTGAGTTGTTAAGCTACAACTAAGCTGAGAAGAGAGAAAAACTAAAAGTGTGTGTGATTTCACACTTTTCTACAATACAAGAAATGAAACTAATCCAAGGTATTTATAGACTGCGTATGTGAAGTGGTTGGGGTTGGTGACGTGTTAGAACCAATCAGAAACTTCCACGTGGACAATTGAGCTCAATTGAATTTTGCAGGTTATGAACACATTTGGGGATTTTTGATTGGAATGATTTCAGGTTAATTGATTGTGACCATTGTACTCGTCTCTCAAAAACGATCAATTTTGATGTTTACATCATCTTCTGAAATTGCCTCTAGCTAAATCCCGTTCCTGGTAAATTGCGTTGAAGAAGATGACACGTGTCAAGATTATATTGGATATGGAATTAGCACGCGGATCATTATCCAAGTTGAATAATCTGATTATTGCATGTTGCGTTTCTATTGGTGGAGAAAATGTGAGTGGCAGCACTGTTGGGATACGGCTAATTAATGCCAAATGAAGTTAGTGGCCAGGTGTCACTTTTGTTGGCAATCCATGTTACAAGCTTCCTTCATTCTCATTGGCTGATGGCATTTCACACAGATCAAGCATATATAACTTTCCAAAAATGGCAGAAATGACCCTTGTACTTGGCAGTTTTGTGATTTAAGCTATATTCTTCATTTCTTTTGCATGAATGGTCCTTCAAACTTCATTCTTGAACACAATTGATCCCTTTGACTTGGTTGACTTGAGAGTTGACCAGATTTGACTTTGATCTTGACTTTGTCATATTTACACTTTTGGTCCTTCATCTTTGGCAGATTGTCAAGATAGGTCCTTTGTCTTCAAAGTCTTGTCACTTTTGATCCTTCTTTGTCTTTTTCATCAAATTAAGCTTGATTTTCCTTTGTTTGCTTGAAATTGCATCCTTCTTACCTATTTGAGCACAAACACAAAACATACCACATAATTCCGCTTTATAGCACAAAGTTTAGGTATTTTTATTGTGTTTTAGGGTGATTTGATGATAAATTGATATGAGTTTTTGCTCATATCAAATCCCCTACACTTGAACATTGTCATGTCCTCATGTAATGCTATATATTAGAGCACAAATTTACATTTTCCTCATAATTAACCCACCTTAGCCATTATGGAATGTTTCTACACTACTCTACACTATATGATGCATGATTTGGAATTTGTACAATGCAATGAACAAAATACAATTCTATCTATATCTTTTTGGTTTTTCTTGAAATGGTTTTGATGGAAATAACTCATAAAGAATTCAATGACTTAGATTAGGGCTTGGGTACCATGGACATTTATCACCCTCAAGTTTCATTTTCCCCATACCAAGCTTAAAAATGGGATCATTGTATTCACAAGTAAAAAGTGCATCAACTTATTCATGACAATTAAATGTGGAACCGGTTATTATTTGATCAAATTGCTTGTGGGCAAATTTGTCATTATTTCAAGCGTGAAATATAAGAAATGTAAAATCCAAAAATAAGGAAGCACGGTTTTAATCCTAAGTAATCCTCTCATCCATTACTTGAAAAACCGCTCACAATTAATATAAGTCTGTTTCAAGAGTAATAAGTCATTCACCTTATGTGTAAAATCCTCATGTCATGCTTTCATAAGTAGCTACACACTCGCTAAGGAAAGAAAAATAAAACTCACGCAATAATTTACATCCGCCGCCTTTTTGAGACCTTGGATCTTCAACCCCGCAACCCGTCAAGGTAATATTGGATTGGAGCAATCTATTGAATCCCCGCAACCCGTCAAGGTAATATTGGAACTCAATAGTCACTATAATTAACACCACACTGCCCCTCTTGGGAGTCTTGTATATATTTTTTTCTTTTTCTTTTTTTTTCTAGCCACTCATTTTTTTATAAGCCGCTCTTATTTTTCTTTATTCCTCACTAAGAAATTTGAAAAGAAGAAAAGGAAAAACACCTGCTAAATATTGAGCATGACATAAGTCTAGTACAAATAAAACGTTCTAACTTAGAATCTTAAGACGTACTTATATCAACCATGAATGATTAGACAAAAATGCATAAGAGATTACAAACCAATTAAAACCGTTCTTTATTATTTATTAACATATATACATGCGAAGAAAATAGAGGTAAAGAAGAGAAGGGTTTAGCCACAAGTAATTATCATGAAGTTTATCTAGCCCTTTTATACTTGCTTCAACTCTATCATTTCCCATTCTCCACAAATTTAAAATCTCAAATAATGAGATTGGTGGATGCTTAGCCTAATAGACCAATGAAGGACTACATGGTTAAGGATACTAGCTAGAGAGTGTTAAGATAAGCAAACTCGGGTTGAGTCAAAATATCCATAGAGGGCCTAATATGTCAAAGAAGTCTAAATTTGTTAAACCATATCCTTTATTATATTTTTCTCTTTTGGAATTTTGATGAAAAGCAAAAGAAAAACATATACAATGCAAATGTGTTATGCAAATGAAAAATGATTGATGCAAAAATTATGAATGCATATTTTTGGTGGCCAAAGTAGATCAAAAATTTGAAAAATGTTTGAAAAAATAATTTTCCAATTTATCATGAAAGACAATGACAAGTTCTAGATAAGGTCACTTTGATAGAAGACCCCCCTACACTTAAGCTAAACATTGTTCTCAATGTTTAAGAGCATGGAAGTATAAAACTTCCCCTACACTTATGACAATGAATAGACTTTGCTTAACCCAAGTTAAGGAAAGGTCAACTATTGGTGAATTCATGTTTGAGCACAAGGTGTCAATAAAAGATCACAATAGTAACGAAGTGAACCGGATACAAGGGCCTCCTCCATAAGCTCCAAAGCATGAAATGAGTGAGCAACCCTACAAACAACATGAAGACAAAAGAAGGTCTCCCCTACACTTATCTCCAAGTCTATACCCTTATTGCTAACCTACAACACTCTAAACCTAGTTATACGATGCATGAGTTAAGGAGTCTCTAGCTCGACTCATCCCACACTCAAAAGTGTCTAAAACCTATCATGGAGAAGAAAAAAAAAATTTGCCCTTTTGAAGAAAAATCTCCATGATGAGGTAAAACAAGTTTTCATTTATCAAAACTCCATAAATATCCCCCAGGATCAAATACATAATTACCATCCAACTTATAACACAAATCCACAACTAACTTCCCAATCAATGGTGAAAAGAGTGAGGTGTTGTTCTCCAAAATGGTTTCCCAATTGTTCTTCACAAGGTGATAGGGTATAACTCTCAAATCTTTCACAAGTTTTCCTTTTGTTGCATCAGGCGGATACTGAGATGATTTAGCAAGCTCTATGCCAGGATTAAAAATCCGTTCCTTGATGGGAAAACAACAAGTGTTGGTTGCCTTATAAGATTCTCCCTTGTAGTTCACATGGTGAGAGAAAGGTTGTGGAGGCATGGGTAACAAAAAGCTCTTGGAAGGAACCATCATGGTTTGTTTTCCATGTTCACATGAAAGGGTTGAAGTGGACAAGGAAGTAGGTAAAATATCTTCATGCAAAAGAGATTCTAGATATAGGATGTCCCCCTCCTCATCAAGATAACCAAGAGTGTACTCAAAAGATATATCCTCCGCTAAAAACTCATCACTCTCATCCATTATAGAATCCGCCTCATCACCATAAACATCATAGATTGGGCTATCAAAGATTGGTGATTCTTCAAAACCAAAGTAAGTATGATCATTAACAAATGGAGAGTCACAAGTAGAAAGCTCATCATCACTGTAGTCATCATATGTTGGTGTAGCACAAAGAAAAGAATCTCCATCACTAAAGTCCTCATGAATACGGTTATCATTGTGGAAAAATGAATTGTCATATGGGGTTTCACAAAAGTTTAGCTCTTGATGTTCATAAAAATCCAAGTATGAAGTAATGGAAGCAATGGTCTCAACATGAGGTAAATCATAATCTCCACTTGAGCAAGCTTCATAAAAGTATTCATCACAAACTTCATCAAGGATATCATCTTGTGTTTCCTCCTCATGCACAACATCAATATGTTTTACCGCTTCGGGCTCATTAGAGTTTTTAGACAACTTCCCCATGTTAAACACAACTCTCTCATCTCCTACCCGCATTGTAAGTTCTCCTTCCGCTACATCTATTAAAGTACGACCCGTTCTCAAAAATGGCCTACCAACAATCAAAGGCACTCTAGGATCCATATCATAATCAACCACCACAAAATCCGCGGGAAAGGTAAATCTATCAACCCCCACAAAAACATCCTCCGCAATTCCCACCGGATATGCTATAGTATGGTTGGCCAACTCAAGAGTCATCTTAGTAGGAGTGAGCTCGGGAAGTGAAAGTCTCTTCCAAACCGATAATGGCATAAGATTTATGCTTGCTCCTAAATCCGCTAAAGCCATACAATTTTCTACCCCGGGAAATTGCACAGAATCAAAAACCTCCCCGGATCTCCAAGCTTAGTATGCAACTTCTTAAGCAAAACCGCGGAGCAATTTTCATTCAAGGAAGCATTAGGCAAATCCACCAATCTCTCCTTGTTAGAAAGTAAGTCCTTAATCATCTTAGCAAACTTAGGCATATTGGCTAAAGCTTCCGCAAAGGAGATATTAATGTTAAGTTGCTTGAACATCCTCAAAAAGTTTGAAACTTAGATATCATACTTGTTCTTAAGCTTTTCTTTTCTCAATCGTGATGGATAAGGAAGACTTGGTTTTGGTTGTGGTTGAGTGGTTGATGAAAGATTTTCCTTATTGAGTTCTTCATGAGTAGGTGTTGAAGTGGGAGAAATGGGAGCATTTTGAGGTGGTGAAGTAGATGTAGAAGGCTTGTCATATGTAGGAACAAAAGTGGGTGGAACAATAGGAGGCTTAGGAGGTGAAGGATCCTTTGTTGTCTTTCCACTTCTTGTTGTAATAGCATTAACATTTGCCCTTGGGTTTGTTTGTGTGTTTGAAGGTAAAGCCCCTTGTGGTCTTTGATTATAAAGCATCATAAACTTCTTATTTGTGTCTTCATACATTTCTCTCATTCTTCTCTCATGAGCTTCATTCATTTCTCTTAATCTCTTCTCATTAGCTTGGAACCTCATTTCATGCTCTTGATTCATTTTGTGAAGAAGCTCAATTGTGTTATAATCTTGTGGCACATTTCCTTGAAAACCTTGGGGTTGGAAAGGTGGAGGTTGATTGTAAAACCCTTGGTTGTTACCTTGAAAGGTATTGCCTTGATTGTTAAAGGTATTTGGTGGTCTATAGTTATTCCCTTAGTATGGTGGTCTTTGCCCTTGATTCCTTTGTAACACTTGAGTAGGATTTTGTTGAATTTGGGTGGGTGGTTGGGGTGGGAATCCCGGTGGAGTAAGGTAATTTTGGGACTTGTAAGAAAGGTTATTGGGATTGATGTTTGGCTTGAAGTGTTCACGATGTTCCTCTTGGTAAGCATAACATTCCCCTTGATAACCTTGCACCTTATCACATTGTTCATAGGAATGGGGACCTCCACAAGTTACACAAGAAAGAGTAATGGCATGTACATCATTTGAAGAATTGTTCAATGAAAGGCTCTTAATAGATTGAATCATTTCTTGTTGTGCCTTAAAACTCATCTCATGATCTCTATCTAGCTTTTGCGTGATCTCTTGGTGATACTTGAGGAATTGGTTATCACAAGGTGTTTGAGAATCGTTTTGGATAACATGAACCCTTTCTTCACATTGAGTGTTTGTTTGAACCATTGCTTTGGTTTAAATGATGTCCAAAGCCTCTTGAATGGATTTAAGAAGAATATTCCCTCCCGCGGAAGCATTGAGTGAATCTTGGTGATGAGGTTTAAGGCCATCGTAGAAAGTATTGATTTGGTGAACTTCATCCAATCCATGATTAGGGCATCTCCTCAATAACTCTCTAAACTCCTCCCAAGCATCACTAAAGGATTGAATAGGTTTTTGTTGAAAGCCTATAATTAAGTTCCTCAAAGCCGTGGTCTTAGATGGGGGAAAGAACTTGTTCAAAAACTTAGTGGTGAAACCATCCCATGTGGTGATACTATCGGGTGGTTGTGTGTCTAACCAATGCTTAGCGGGTCCCTCTAGTGAAAATTTCACTAATATCAACTTAATAGCATCATGTGGAACTCCATTGTACTTAATGGTATTGCAAAGAGCAAGGAATCTCTTAAGGTGATCATGAGGATTATCATTCTTGTGACCATAGAAAGGTGTGTTTGAAACCAAGGTAATCATAGCCGTTTTTAGCTCAAATGAATTTGCGGGAATGTCGGGAATCTTAATAGCATCGGCATATCCGTGAACATTGGATTGCAAACGTTCCATCAAAGAACGATTATCAACAGCCATGGCTTCTTGTTGTGGATAAATCAAAGCACGATTCTCGTGATCGGCTTGATGGACGGTGGTGTTCTTACTCTTTCTCTTTTTCTTCCTTTTTGGAGGAAGGGGTTGTACACCAATCGGTATTTGTGCACGCCCGCGAGTGAGCATGCAACTCAATACGAGGAATAAGAGGGAAGCTCTCGTGTGACTTTGAAGAGAAAAGGATTATCCTCTTCGAGTTTCAATATGAAATATCCACAAGAAAATAATAATATACGTATGTACTACTTGGGTGCAAGACCCCCAAGGAAGCCTTCCTTCTTAGAATACTCACAAGTGAACGGGGGGTTAGGTGGCGTGAAGCACTTAAGTACCTATTGACCCTTAGATGGCATTTTATAGCACATCGCCTTTCTATTCACTTAAATGTTTGTATTCTTCGAATTATTGCTTATTGGAAGTATTAAACTATTCTTGCTTTATTTTGTTTGATCGATACACGTGTCAAGGACCGGAACGCCCCTCGACACGATGTATTGCCTTGGCAATACTTATGGAGAATATGTGAATTGGTTGTTCTTATACGTATACGTATTTACTTATAATAATATATGGAAAATATTTTTGTATTTATGAGTTTTTAAGAAAAAATACTATATGTACATAAAAACCGAGAGAATCCAATAATATATATTTTTGGGTGCAATCTCTTAGGAGAAAGATTGCTTTTTGGATTTTTTAATTTGTTTGGTCAATTCTTTAGGAAAAGACTTGTTTTGTTAATTTTTTAGTTTTTATATATTTTTATATTTTTTATTTTTTATTTGTTTTTGATTTATGATACGTAAAAATAACGTTCACTAGGTGAACGGATCCCAAAAGCCAATGAAAACCGTCAATCGATAGTCTCTCGTAAAGTCAAAGAACCGGCAGCGGCGCCATTTGAAATGTGTATAGTTGAAGTTCGTTTTTCTCAGTTCTTAACAAATTGAAAGTCCTAACAAGATTGGGTTTTTAATTGTTTTTGGTTGGTAAAGTTTTTTGGATATTCTATTGCTAATTCAAACAAAGTCTTGCCAAAAATGAAAAATACCGTCTACTTATATGTAAAACAAAGTGCACATTCCAAGTTTATATTCAAGTAAAATGCCAAATGTAAATACTACAAACTATAAGGGCTAAAATTGTAAATTCTATGAAATATAAATGCTAAAAAATGTAAAGCCACAAAGTCTAAGGACTAAATGTGTAAATTCAGTAAACTAATTGGACTGAAAATGAAAACTTATCAAACAATGTAACCAAATTCCAACTAACTTGAAACTAACTAACTACTTTTGAACAAACTTGAAAAATGCAAGGACTGAAATGTAGCAAACCCTAAAAAATTAGAAGATTAGCAAAGTTTTCAAACAGCTTAATAATAGAAGGACCAAAGTGCAATTTTTGACACTATTTGAACAAAAACAGGTTCAATGACAAAATAAGCTCGTTTGAGCTTATTTCTCAACCAAATTTGATCAAACCAGTTTCAAACGTTTTAAAATCAAAAATTAGCTAGACCTATCCAAGGAATTAAGCTAAAAGTGACTAGAACTCTGATAAGCTAAATCCAATAAGCTCAAAATAAGCTACCAGTTAAGCCAGACTTGCACTACTTGATTTTAGTGAAAATTCTTGTTAGACAGCTCAAAAGAAAGACGGGAAATCAAGTCTCAAAGAAAATGATCAAGTAATAAGCCCTAAATCTGAAAATAAGCCAAAATTGTGCTTATGTTGACTTTCGTTGACCAGAATTTTCAAAAAGCTCAAGATCTCAAAATTTATCCAGGAACACTATTGGAATAGAAATGTGAAAGAAAATCAGCTAGTTTATGAAGTAGAAAATGAGATATGAAAAATCAGATTGCATTTCATTACAGGGAATTGCATTTGCTATAATGCTTAATCTTTGGCTTATTTCTTACTCAATTCTAGATACTGTACAAATTCCTTTTACACATTTAAAGTTCATATGTTTAGTGAAAGATTAGAACTGGTTTGGAATGATTTCATCTATTATTAAAGAAATGCCAAGCAAATCAAAATCAATACTTTCTGAAAGTTTACTTGTTAAAAACTGACCCAAACCTTTTTTATGACCAATTGCCTTTTTGACCAAATTCTTGACTAGAAAATGACTGAAAACTAATTGTTATGACTAGTTGACTAGAAATGAACCAAAGTTTTCCAAATACTAACACTTGAAAAGCAATTCAAAGCTAATACCAAACACTACTTATCTGATATTTTTCAAGCTTTTATGAAGGATTTTTGAGCTAATGATTAAACTGAATGAAAAATTATATCACACTAAGTTTACTAGCTAGAAAGAAGTGTATTAGAACTAGTTACAAGCAGTCTAACCAACAAGAACTCTAAATGACTAGCAAAGCTAAACTGACTGATAAATGTGAAAACAAGACAAGGATTAAAGCTAATAAGCAAGTATAAGCTACACTTAAGCTACAAAATCACTGAAATCAGATCAAAGACGAGCTAAAACACATTTTATCATGCAATCAAGTAGAATTAAGCTAGGAATGAATCATGCATTCAACAATTGAGTGGAACTAGAAACTCAGAAAGTGAAACCTTTTGCTTAGGCCTCCTTTGGGGAGTAGAGGAGCGCTGAGCTCTCTAAACTAGTGCTAACCACCACCTTAGCACTAGAACACACTAAACAACTACCAATCAACAGCTATCTATCACCAAATCTCCATTAATGGACTGAAATGCTTCAACATCTGCTAGAACTAGAACTTGGATGAAAAGAACATGTACAACAGCTACAATCTTCACAACTAGCCAATTATGATCAAGTGATGATCATAACTAACTAATAACAGCAACAGGATAACAATGGTGCAAGTATGAACAGTGATGAAGAAGGATGAAATGAATTTTTATTGATTTGATTGAGAAAGTAGTTACAGAACTAGTAAGTTTGTTACAACTAACTATAACAAACTCAAGAGTTTGTCAGACTCTTGAGTTGTTAAGCTACAACTAAGCTGAGAAGAGAGAAAAACTAAAAGTGTGTGTGATTTCACACTTTTCTACAATACAAGAAATGAAACTAATCCAAGGTATTTATAGACTGCAGATGTGAAGTGGTTGGGGTTGGTGACGTGTTAGAACCAATCAAAAACTTCCACGTGGACAATTCAGCTCAATTGGATTTTGCAGGTTATGAACACATTTGGGGATTTTTGATTGGAATGATTTTAGGTTAATTGATTGTGACCATTGTACTCGTCTCTCAAAAACGATCAATTTTGATGTTTACATCATCTTCTGAAATTGCCTCTAGCTAAATCCCGTTCCTGGTAAATTGCGTTGAAGAAGATGACACGTGTCAAGATTATATTGGATATGGAATTAGCACGCGGATCATTATCCAAGTTGGATAATCCGATTATTGCATGTTGTGTTTCTATTGGTGGAGAAAATGTGAGTGGCAGCACTGTTGGGATACGGCTAATTAATGCCAAATGAAGTTAGTGTCCAGGTGTCACTTTTGTTGGAAATCCATGTTACAAGCTTCCTTCATTCTCATTGGCTGAAGGCATTTCACACGGATCAAGCATATATAACTTTCCAAAAATGGCAGAAATGACCCTTGTACTTGGCAGTTTTGTGATTTAAGCTATATTCTTCATTTCTTTGGCATAAATGGTCCTTCAAACTTCATTCTTAAACACAATTGATCCCTTTGACTTGGTTGACTTGAGAGTTGACCAGATTTGACTTTGATCTTGACTTTGTCATATTTACACTTTTGGTCCTTCATCTTTGGTAGATTGTCAAGATAGGTCCTTTGTCTTCAAAGTCTCGTCACTTTTGATCCTTCTTTGTCTTTTTCATCAAATTAACTTGATTTTCCTTTGTTTGCTTGAAATTGCATCCTTCTTACCTATTTGAGCACAAACACAAAACATACCACATAATTCCGCTTTATAGCACAAAGTTTAGGTATTTTTATTGTGTTTTAGGGTGATTTGTTGATAAATTGATATGAGTTTTTGCTCATATCAGTCACATTACAGACTGTAACTCGATCTTCAAAGAAAGGAAGGTTTATCGCCGATGATAAACTTATCCTTACAACGAGGAATTATTTTTCTCGGGCATGAGCTAATATTAAAAAACATTCGAAGTTTTTAAGCTCATGCACAATGACTTACAGTTAAATATCATACTGTAACTCGGACTTCATATTTAGGAAAGCTTATCTTTAAAGATAGCTTATCCTCTTAACGGGAAATTAAATTTTCTCGGTCATGAGCTTGTACTAAAACATTCTAAGTTTTAAGCTCAGAAAGGAAAGGGTATCTTTTAAATAAGAGAACTTTTCCTCATAACGAGAAACTCATATTTTTCGGTCATGAGCTTTCCGTTAAAATATTCAAAGTTTTCAAGCTCATGAACACGACTTCTAAGTAAATGTCAGCTTAGAACTCGTTCTTCAGTTAAAAGGAAAGTTTATCGCCGATGGTAACTTATCCTTAACAACGGGAAGTTTACAACTTCTCGGACTTGAGCTCGTTTTGTAAGATATTCAACATCTTAAGCTCAAGTAATTGATTTCCAAACCGTTGACACAAGTTTTCAAGAATTTTTCAAAAGGTTTTTTCTAAATCTTTCAAAATTGTGTGTTCAAAAATGTTTTGATAAAAAGAGCATGTCTTCTGGAATCGATAATATTTACGATCCTAGAAATGTCATTCAATAATGACACGGGGTTATAAATAAAGTTCGAACAGAAGTTTAAATGATTTAAAACATGCTCAATTTAGGCTTGCTATTATTTTTTATAGTAACCCGATTTTCACATTAAAGTCAAGCATTTCACCGGAAAGCTTTGACTCAACAACGGGAATTAATTTTCTCGGGCATGGTTTACTTTATAACCATGTAAGGGATTGTGTTTACTTTATAACATGATCTAACACGAATAGATGTACGCATCAGTGCATTTATTTGTTACAACAAGATAAATCTTGTTTTATGAAGTTATCATCTCTACATCGTAGAAATCTACAATTGGTATCTACATACTCGACGATGCGACTGCTCAAACGACGACTACAACTCTTTCAATAGAACACGGGTCAAAAATTGAGGGGGAGCAATTGTCAAGCATTCAGAATCTTCGATGTCGAACGTGCCAAGTTCACAAATTGGTGTCAAGACAAAAATACCAATCGTACCCATGGTATCAAGAGATAACTTCAGACGTGACGTGGCGACCAACATTCGTGAACAAGAACCATGTGATTCTATCATATGATGTTCTCCATCATTCAGGTCCAATCTCGTAAAATTGCTAGTCTTGTGAATACATTATCATATATGATCTTTGCACGTGATAATACCTTACACTTGTGTTTAAAAGGTATTTAATTTACGTTTCAAGTACACCCTCATTAATTTGAGGGGGAGCTTGTGTGAATCATGGAGATAATTAGATTTGCATTTTTCTTCCAAAATTTTCTTAAAACTTTACTAAATCAATTGATATTAAAAACATCGATTGGGTTAATATTTTTAAAATGGGGGAGAAAATGTGATTTGATAATGAGATCAATCAGTTTAATGGTTTGACTTAATGTGTTGGCTCATCCCGACATGTGTGAAATGTTTTCGAATATTGTGGCATATGTTAAGGGGGAGAAAAATGGATTTGGATATCAAAATGGATTTCATGGTGACATATACTTACCCACAACATCTCTATTCACGACGGTGACGATAGTGGTGACATAAGGATGGTAGGATAGGTTAAAGTCCAATGATTCTTCTAGAACCAGAGGAATCTTCCCAAGGACATTCCATAGCTAGAAATAGAAGTCCTTGGGAAAGATGGAGAAAGATTGTGAACGTAGCTGAATGCCGAACAAGTACTTAAGTTAGCACTGGAACAATCACAACAAGGTGCTAGTTATGACGTATTGGTAAGCATTGAAGGGGTTGAAGAATGAAAAAGAACTGTAAAGATAAAGGGTGTAAAGAAAGAAGCCCTCTTTACAACTTAGGCAGAAACCAGGTCAACTCATATGCTATTTAGATCATTTTAATGATGCTCGATATTGAATATAGACATCATAGACCCAATGATGCAATGCACAACCCATCCCAGCTAACTCAGATATCTCTCAAAAGGTATTTGTTTTAATCACACGGAGACAACGCATTATCTATTGATTTATTCACTCCGAATAAATTGGTATTGAAATGGTGGCACTCCTCTCCAGCCTCCGATCACTAAAAATCCAAAATGCACGATCGGGTCTAGAGCCATTTGAGATCATCAAATATCTCATTAGGACACACTTTCATAATCCCTTGCTTCTTCACACACTGTGGCAAGTAAGAAAGATCTTAAGAGTCCTACGCAAAATCTTCATGATCTTGCCTGAACATCCGAGTATTACGAAAGTATTTACAATGAAGATGGAAATCCTTCTTGAGCGAACATCAAAAAGCTCATGGTAGGTGACTTGTACGATTCTTTATGAATCAAACTTGTGATAACTGGAAAGCAACAGTTGTTTAATTCTTAATTGAACTTAAACACGTTCCAGGCCTCTACGCAATATCTTAGTGATCTTGCCTGAACACTCATAGTGACACTCTATAGTGTTCACAGTGTTGAGTTGAAATTCTTCTAGTGTTAACCTCAAACAGCACTTGGTAGGTAACTTGCAAGATTCTATACGAATCAAGCTCGTGACAACTAGAAAGCAACGATGGTGCGGTTCTTAATGAATCAAACTTGTTCCAGGAATCAGATTTGACGACTTCAAATCATACGGATATTATTATCCAAATGATTCACTCTTTATTTTCGCAGTCAGCTTTGGAGGGTCAAATAAAGAGAACGGGTTTACCCGCGAAATCTTGTCAAGGAGGTTCTTAATTGAAACTACCTGCCACAAGTACGATATTTAATATCGTCCAATGGTCTTCAGCGACCGGAGGTAAAATGCTACCAACTTAGAATGAAATGTTCAAGGCCATTTCATCCGTGTATATGTTTTGTTGCTAACTGTCTTATGCAGCGTAACAAGAAGGTGGCATTGAGGTGTACAATCCAGAAGAAGTCGTCACCACATGCTTATACTACATACACTTAATACTTCAACAAATTCAAGAAAGTCTGAAAGTCAAGTCTTCTGCTCTATCAAACTCTGAAGCTTTCAAGAATTTATAAAGGTATAAGTATGTGGAACATGAAGTCACAAGGAGGCGAATATCACAAGTGATGAATGCACAAGGTCAAGGCAAGGAAACATGCTCAAGACTAAAGTCAAAGATCTCATTTGCATATTCACAAGAACAAGATCGAAGACTCAAGCATAGTATGCTAGGTTTAAGTTTTTGTAAAATGGTGTGACCTCCCATAGGGGGAGATTGTTGGAAATACGTTTTTCTAAAGAAAGTCTCGGTCACATCGTTAATAGCATAGCTAGCTAAAGATCACGAGCTATATACTATTTAGGACATTGTAACTTTGAGTGACCTCTCGTAGGGGGAGATTGTTGGAAATACGTTTTTACGTATTTAGAAAGGATCGGTCACTCCAACGACTTATACGTAGTATGGGCTCGTGATCCATTATGTTAAACAATATAGCCCACCAAGCCCACATGTAGGGTGGCTATATATACCCCCTCCTAGCATGTTAGGAGAGGTTGGTCATTGGTTGTTGGTTCTCATTTTCTTCCAATCTAATATTTCTTTCTTTCTCTCCATCTTCTCTCTACTTTCTCTCTCTATTTCTTCATCTATCTCTCTCTTTCTTTAGATCATTCCAAGGTTAAGATAATCCAAGGATTACGTAGACCTACAACTACTATTGCTGCATAGCTTAATGAATGTTTACAAGACACAAGAAGATCATAGATCAAGATACTGTTCATAAGACTTGAAGGTTATCTTATCAGAAGAAGATCTACATTGAAGTGTTTGGCTACATTCAGTTGGATACAAGTAACAATTCCAAGTTCAATCCAAGTTAGAAGAGAAGGCTGAAGATATGTATTCAGATACATTCAAGACAAAGAGAAACAAGAAGACAACAAGTTATCATTCTTGTTTAGGGGAGGATTGTTGGGAATTATTATCAAGTGTCAAGTACCGTCAGTGTAAACTTAAGTACTGTTAGTATCTTTCAAGTACCGTTAGTGTTAACGCGGTACATAGTACGTACTGCTACTTATAAAGTAAGTACTTCTAGGATATTTAGGACGAATATATCTTTGTATAAGATATGGCATAGTTTATAGTAAGTATATATCTTATGTGATATACTTTAATAGTTAGAATATAGATAATATTTCGTTTGTGATATAGTTATCTTTATAGAATATTCTAAGGATTCTAGGGTTCCTTACTCTATAAAAGGAACATAGGTACGATGACATTCACGTACCTCATTCAAGATTAATAAGAGAATCAAATAGTTAATAGTATTCTGTTTGTTATGTGCTTTATAAGTTAGATTCCGCATAACTTATTCAGTGTTAAGTAAGAGATCTCACAGTGTTTTAATTTGATTACAAACTATTATACTAGTTCTTAACAGAATATAGATCCAACTAAAGGGATCAACACTAATCGCGACATTGAGATGGTTGATGCGAAAGTCGATAAGTTGACGAATGTGTTTACGTCGTTCTTAAACGAAATGCAAAAGAAAGACGCTCTCGCTACGGTGAAAGCGGTTGAGGTTTCGTGTACGTTTTGCGGTGGACCACATAATTATTACGAGTGTGCGGCTACGGATGGCCAAACGTCAAGTGTAAACGCGTTAAACATCAATTTTTTAAATTAAAATCAAAATAACGCTGGTCCATCGCAACAAACAAATTTTAATCAAGGCAACAATTATCAAAACCGTAACAAATTTCAAGGGAATAATAATCAACAAGGAAATTTTTCAAATCAAGGAAACTATAATCAAGGTCGTAATCTAGGTTGGAAAAATCGAGATAATAATAACAATCAAAACTCGAATTTTAACAACAACAATCAAGGGAATTTTCAAAGAAGTAATCAAAACCAAGGGAACTTTAATTCTAATCAAAATAGTTCGTCGAACGATTTTCAAAATTACATTAAAATGAATGAGGCTAATATGAGATGATTAGAGGGATAAATTGGTACTTTGAAAAACAAATTATTCACTACGTTGAGGAATCAAAATACTAAAATTGAACAAGGACAAATCGACATAAAAAAGATGTTTTCGGCCATTATGAACAAGTCTTCGGGTTCGTCATCGAGTACGTTACCAAGTGACACCATAGCAAATCCGAAGGAACACATCAAAGCCTCGTCTAGTGGAAAAGGTCGTTCGATTTCCCCAAACCTTGATGGTTTTAGATTTCTACATTCGTCTCGACCCTCGACTTCTCAAACGCCTTTATGTTCTAAAGTCGAGGGAGTGAACGTGGTGACCAAGGAAAAAGAGCGCACACCCTCGTGTACCTCAAATTCTATCCACGGTTCAAAAAGAGAGTTTTATCGACTTAACCGAAGTGACCCTTGAAGAAACTTGTGCTTCGATTCTTCTACAAAAGCCTAAAAGGCATATGCCGATAAAGGAAGAAGATCCGGGCCAATTTCTATTACCTCGTGATTTTCACGAGATTGAGGGATGTATAGAACTTGCCGACTTAGGTGCTAGCATCAATCTCATGCCTCATTCTCTATGGAAATTGATGATACTGCCTAGTCTTACCCCCACGAACATGACAATCGAGCTAGCGAATTGTACACCACTAAAACCAATTGGAATAACCGAGGATGTCTACGTTAAGATTGGAAAGTTTATTTTTCCCGTGGATTTCGTCATTTCCGATTAAGAGTGCAATCCTAAATGTCCCATTATTTTAGGTCGACCCTTTTTATCGACGGCTCGAGCCGTAATCGACGTTCACGGTGGAAAATTAACTAGGACTTATGGGGGGAGAAAATGGACTTTTTCGCGAATAGATCCCAAATTTCAAATGATCATGATAAAACCAAGGTTACAAATTCTAATGATTTCAAAATGTTAACTTTAGCGGAAAATATGAGGCTTGATGCATGTTTTGAAAGAATGAAAATGAACGGTTTTAAAGATGACGATTTTAACGATAAAGAATACGTTTACTTAATTCAAAAGGGTATTCGTAGATTTATGGATGAAAAATCATTTTGGGATATATTCGGCGAAACAAGTGAACAACCAATTCTGAAGGGCGACGTTAGTGCCATCACAACAATGACAATAATGGACTCATCTTCACCACCTTTGAAGGACCACGTCTTTGAGGCATCAACTTCTAATTTCATTGAAGTGCCTCCATCGCCTAGCCCAAGATCTATTGAGGCTAAAGGTTTTATCTATCTCGATCTACACGTAATAGAAAGGTCACCCAAGCATAGTCGATTGACTTGTAATACCATGGTTGTGAGTCCTCACATCGACACTTTCTTTGATGACGACGATGAGAGCGATTTTTCTGAACTTGATCACATACTCAATAATCCACAAGAAAATTTTGATTCTCCAAAAAATAATTCTACGTGTGGTGAGTATGATGATTTCGTATTCGAGCCCGAGATTGAGGTAATTATCGAACGAGAGCTAGCTCTTTTGCCTCCACTTCCACCTACGAGTGAGATCGATTTTCCAACGTCGAGGCCGAACTTGATGAGTTGGAACGTCTTATTTTTAATGATGACGAACCAAATCACGTGACCGAAAATCCAATTCTCGAGGAGTTACCTAATCAACACTCCTCAAATAAGAATTACGTTCACCACATTCGTGAGGATTTAACTTATAAACAATCCCCACAAACGAATGATGTTTTCGTGCTTAATCGTGATCTTTTCGAGAGAGTTTCTAAAATCCTCAATGAGAGGAACGAAAAACCTTGGTTTGACGAGCCTATCTATGATGAAGAAATCGAAGAGATTAACGTTCAAATGGATGACGAATATGTTGACCCCGAGGGGGCGGTGTTCTTTATCGATCATCATTTTGAGAGTTTGTACAACCCACCCCCTCCCACCAATGACGTTAATGTGAGAATTTTTAGTGTGCCTAACCTCGTCTTAGAAACGCCAAATATTTTCGACATAATTAAATCGGGTTTTCATAAAGAGTTAAGAAACGATGAAAAAGGAAAATATTTTAAATTTGATTTAAAAGATTTTTATACAAGTCTTACTCCGTCATCATCGCGTTTATTGAGTGCTACGAGCTCGTCTACTCCTTTTTACGATGCGTCGTGTGGATCTTTTGTGGGGGAAGCCCCTTATGTTTCCTCACATTTCTCCACCGAGGACAAGATATTCGATCCCGGAATCGCATTTTTATGGAAATATCGGTCTTCTACCGATGTAATAAATGGAAATTACTTTCTTTTACTTGGTGTGAGTCTACCTCGAGTAGCTCATTGTGTTGCCCCACCCTTATATTTATCACCTCTTTTCTTTTACCTCTTTGAGGTTCTAGCACGTGTTAAAGTACCGTTTTTTCGTCTTTCATCCGAAAACGAAGACGCTATCTTTGACCCGGTATATGTTTATTGGGTTTTTAAAGTACTACACGTACGTTTGGGCATTCTTTATCATGTAAGCCCCCCCCCCCAAAAAAAAATGACCGAACAATAATAATCCCTAAATGATCACATATGGGGATTCGAGTCGAGCTCTTGACTCGGTGATCAAAAACGAGGTGCCTCGTGGGGGAATCCCATGTTTATCCTTGTACATATTATCGCTTTCTTAGATTAACGAGGGGACTTGTGCTCTTCCAACCGTTGTTCCGTGGTTGTTTTTTATTGTGATTTATTAGGTTCATCGTCATCATTGAAGCCTCTCGTGTTCGTTTTACGTATCACTCGATCTTCGATCGTTGGCTTTGAAGATTCTGATATCCGATGATATCCTTTTATGTTCTAACGTTTATCTTATTAGCATAATTCATAAACGGATTTTAGGTTATTCGTTTTACCCTTTCCATGCTCGAGATTAAAGATTCGACTTTTCTTCTCTAATATGGGGGTGTTTCACCCTTAGACTCGAAACATTTAGGACAATGTTTAGTTTTAGTATGGGGGGTGAATAGATACTTCACCTTGCTCACGTCATCACGCAATCCAATTTTCATCTTTTTGTTATCGTTTTATGCAAAATAAGGCTAAAAATGGCCAAATTTTAAAATTTTTCTTGTTTTTCGTAAGTGTTTAACACTCAAATGTAGGTTTTCCGATAGTGCGAATAAGAGTAATTTTTGACTCGACCGTGCGTGTTGAGCACATAGTTTCGATTCCTTAACTATATTAGGCTAAGTCTCATTAAATTGAGGACGAGAAATGATAGCGTTAATTATAAGTTACTATGCTAAACGTAGAGTACTCGTATTCTTTTAGAAACTCATGTGTCCTAATTATTTGCTTATTCTCCCCACGCTTTAATAAATAAATTATTAATAAATACTGATTTAGCGGTTTAATCTCTATTGTTGGTTTCTAATTGATTTTAGTAGCTTCCATGTAATTAAATTGGGAAAACATTAAGGTATCGCCAGTGTCACGGTTTTGAAGTATTGGCACCCGAATAATCAAAGGCTTCCGCCAGTAATAATTTAAGTTCCTCTTCACCTAAGTCAAGCAAAAAATTTGAAGCTTACAAGGCCGAAAAATCTATGCGGAAATTGAAGTGAATGTCTTAAATCTTGAAGCCTTAAAGATCCAAAATTCGCTTTAGCGTGAGGATATACATCAAGTCATAAAAAACACCTCATGGCGAGGTTAAAGAAAAGACAAGGGCAAGACCGAAGTCATAATAAAAGCTTCATGACGGAGTTGAATAAAAGATGGAGGTAAACCATGATAATCAAAGCTACCGATGATGAGGTGGGTAATAAAATTCATGGTAATAAGTCAAATTTTCAAAACCGTTCTAAAACCGTGTTTATCGATCCTTTTTGTTGACTTAAATTTTTGACATCGTTGTCTATTAGGGTTGATTATTAATTTGATGATTTTGATTACACCGTTAAGACTCTATTTTTGGACCTAATCTTTAATCACACATAAGTAAAAAATGTATCCTCGTGATCATTAAGACAAAAATAAAATATAAGAGATACACTTTAGGAATAAGGGAGTCTAAGTACGTGATTAAAGCATATGAGTAGTGTTAGCATTACTGACTTATAATGACAATGATCTTGTTTCATGCTTAGCATGGAATTGGGTGAAAATCGAGGATGACGAACTTATCTCTAGGAGGCATTCACGTGTTCTTATTATATGATCCTAAACATCCAATTTTGCGATGAAAACAATACATTATGTCTAAAACACATGTAGTAGTTTATTTAAATTTACGTTTCAATAAATGTCACATAAAAATGAATTTTGGAAGTGCTATGATACTAATTTTAGCATTGCGAGAGGACACTACAATGGTTTAGTATGGGGGAGTGATGATACTGCATTTATACATAGTCTCATCGTCCAAATCGGGCTTAAAACGCTTAAAATGTCATAAAATACCCGAAAATATGATTGTGTTTGTTCATTGTGTATTTTAGGTATGGATATCGTGAATTCAACAAAAGATCACAAGAATAAAGCAAAAACGAACACGGGAAACGAAGCCGCACAAAGAACCGGACCCGAATCATGATTTCCCATTGAAGTCCTTGAAGTTTGAAGATTTGTCAAGATTGGTCCTTAAAGAATTAAAGACTTGTCATTTTATACCCTTGTAAAACCTCAAATTACATATGGGTCCCTAAAATATCAAGAATGTACAAGAATGGTCCTTGGAATATGGTCAAATTGCACTATTGGTCCTTGACTAAAGTTTTGAGAATAGTATGTGCTAAATTTAACAAATGGCTCAAACTATTTACAAAGGAATGATCATATTAGCTGATGGAAACTTTATATGACAAAGAAATAGGAATGTAGGGACTAAATATGGCCAGACAATGTGTAACACCCCATTTTGATAAATGGCAGGTCACGTGTAATTATGGCGTGTCATCAAAGCATGCAAGGTAAATGTCTTAAAAACATTTATTGACCATAAAGACATAAGCCGGAATCAAACATCGGCAGTCTAAGTAGAACTCATCGCACATGAATAATAATAGTACTGAAATGGAAAAGGACTAAACAATGTCCATGAAATGAAATAAAGTACTGAATGTAAAGTAAAGGAAATACATAAAGAAGAAGAAGTCGGATAGCATCCATCCGTATGCACGTACGGTGATAAGCCTACGAACGTCCTTGAGTACCTTCCGTTTTGAGAACATGAAAGGAAAACGGCTGAGCATAACGCTCAGTACACGAATATACAAGCACAACATGAATAATATAAGCATATAAGACATATAGCAGCGAAAATGAATAAGTCTTGGAAAACATGGTCATAACTTAGGAAAACTGGTTTTATAGTTTGAAAAGCCTTATATTCATCTTGTAAAAAACTGTTTAACTGGTTAACCTTTAAGCCAATATAGGTCTTGAAATATCAACGTGCATGAATACTTAGAGGGGTGACCTCGTCATGCAATTAGAGGGGCTGCCTCTAATTAATATAAGTCTGGGTAGGAGGGATGAACTCCTTGTGAAGGATGCAAGGCACACACCTCATTCACCTGATAATACTGCTAAACATGTAACTAGGATGCACCCATAAGCCCCACATGATAATATAATAATATGGCCAAAAGTTGAAAGGGACGCCACGAGCAATCACTCCGCCGTGGGGAAGTCATAACACTGTTGCCTCCAGTGTTATGGTTATGGTACCTCCATAACTAGGTGAAACTGGTCATGCATGTATATGTCTTAGGCATTTAAAACTAAACATAAGCAATTCAAAAACATATAAAACATATACTGGAAAAACAGTTGGCTGCATACGGGGAATCCTAATAAGGAAAGAATGTCCCTACTGAAGGACGGAGAATCCGTACCTTGTGTCCAGTGAACCGAAAAGAAGCACGAAGGAAATCCTACTCCGATCTCACTAATGCTACATAGAAGGATACGTGTATAAGTATATTGTTACTGCATACGTAATCTGATTATAGTATGTCTTGACTTGTTTTATATGTTTTAGTCTTGTTTTACTGAGTTTAATGTTATACTGCTTTTATCATGTGTTTTGAGTCTTCTGATTAAGTATTAACTTATATTCTTGTGTTATTATACTTGTAGTGTAATCATAAGTAACTTTCTAAAAATAGCAGGTTTCCTAAAATAGAAAGTTTCCAAAAATAGATTAACTGCTTAAAATAGAATAGTTTCTAAAATTAGAAAGAAAGGAGAACGATAACACTAACAATCTTGCAAGAATTGATCACCAAAAATCAGCCAATCACACCCTTTTGGTGTGTTATACCCGGCGGCCAAGAGAGAGCAAAAGAGAGATTTAGGGTTTTGATATTTTCTAACTTTTTGTAATTATGAAAGTATAGTTTCCTTATATCTTGTTTTAGTAAAAATCAATATGGGCTTGGCCCTTGGTGCTTGTTCTTGTCGCGGGTATGTGGGGCCCACAAGGGGAAACCCATTGTTTTCGTGTCTAAATATTATACGTGTTCTCGTGTCTTGTTTACGTGATTTATTTATTTATCGTTCGTGTCGTAATATATATTTATACATAACCGTAATAATTACTACGTAAATACTTATAATGTGTTCGTGATTATTTACGTTCATGATTTCATGTTCGTATGTTCGTGATTATAATTATTGTTGAAATAATTATCGTGCACTAATACGTATTAAATACTTATCGTGTAATAACACGTATGTAATACTTGTAATTAACATTCGTGAAACGTAAACATGTTATAATTCTTGTAAGTTTTAATCATGTACGTACGATTATATATGCACTGTTCATGGTAAAAGCATGCGGGTTTTTCAACTCTTCCCCCCTAAAAAGAATAATTCGTCCCCGAATTATAGATAAAATATACTGGAAAAGGAACATACCCGAATTCAAAACTTGAAATGAGGGTAAGAAGTTCGGATAGACTCCTCTGTCTCCCAAGTGGCTTCCCGCTCAGTGTGATCCCTCCAAAGGATTTTGACGAATGGAATCGTCTTCTTCCTCATGATCCGTTCTTGTCTGTCAAGAACGCGTTCGGGTTCCTCTATGAAGGTAAGATCTTCACGTATTTGATCAAGTGGATATTGAACCATGTGAAAAGATGATAATTGTAACCCCTAAGTAGAGATACATGGAAAACGTCGTGAACGTGTGAAAGCTGCAGAGGTAACGCTAAACGATAAGATACTTCACCAATCCGCTCAATAATGTCAAACGATCCAATGAATTTGGGACTGAGTTTTCCCTTGACTCCAAAACGTTTAACACCGCGTGACGGTGATACCTTCTCATTAGTCAACTCTATCATCTCCGGACCCTCAAGTGTTCGCTCACCAACTTGGTCCCAGCAGATTAGAGCGCGACACTTCCTGCCATACAACATCTCGAATGGTGCACACTTGATGCTTGCGTGCCAACTGTTGTTGTATGCAAACTCTACTAGACAGATATAATCATCCCAATATCCTGTCCATTCTAGTGCACATGCGCGGAGCATATCTTATAGTGTCTCAATAGTCCGCTCTGACTGTCCGCTTATTTGTGGATTAAAGGCTGTGCTAAGCTTAAGCTTTGTACCACAAGCTTTCTGCAGACTCTTCCAGAATCGCGAAGTAAAACGAGGATCTCTGCCCGAGACGATACTGGATGGAGCACCATGAAGTCTCATGATCTCCTTCTGGTAGGTGTCAGCGAGTTTACTGACCGCATCGTCTTTGCGAATTGGTATGAAATGAGCTGACTTCGTAAGTCGATCAACAATGACCCAAATTGCATCATGTTTCCTCTTAGTCTGCGGAAGACCGGTAACAAAATCCATGGTGATTTTGTCCCACTTCCACTCTGGAATGTCCAACGGTTGTAGGAGACCGCTAGCTCGCTGATGCTCGATCTTAACCTACTGATAGGTAAGACATTTGGAAACGTAGGTGGCAACATCCTGTTTCATACCGATCCACCAAAAGTATTGCTTGATGTCGTGGTACATCTTGGTTGAACCAAGATGAATAGAAAATGGGGAGCTATGAGCTTCAGCTAACAATGCTTCCCAGAGTTCTTGGTTGTCGGGAACACAAAGTCTCATTCCCTGCCATAAGATATTGTCTTCGTCTAAGCGAAACTCTGTCTGCTTCTCCACGTTCTGAATTATCGCCCAGATTTCACCATCATCTTGATGAGCTTCCTTGATCCTAGAGAGTAATTCAGGTTCTACTCTAAGATTAGCCTAGTACCCGTGATGTCCTCGTACCATGATTTCTATGTCCAGTCGCTCGAAATCCCTTATAATATGCTCCTTGATTTTAATGTCGTTGATCATACCCGACTTCCTACTAAGAGCATCTGCTACCACATTTGCTTTGTCGGGATGATACTGCAGATTAATGTCATAATCCTTCAACAGATCTAACCATCTCCTCTGTCTCATATTTAGCTCATGTTGGGTGAAGATGTATTTGAGTCTCTTGTGATCTGTGAAGATATCATATGATTCGCCATACAAGTAATGCCTCCATATCTTCAGTGCAAACACGACTGCTGCAAGTTCCAAGTCATGTGTAGGATAGTTTGCTTCATAAGGCTTAAGCTGTCGTGATACGTAAGCAATCACTTTCCCATGTTGCATGAGAAGACAACCAACTCCCTTCCCTGAAGCGTCACTGTGAATTTGAAATCCACCCGTACCAGATGGGAGAGTAAGAATAGGTGCAGATACTAACTTCTGCTTCAGGTTTCCAAGCTCTTCTCTCTTTCCTCAGTCTAGACGAATTTCTCCCCTTTCTGCATCAGTTAGGTCAATGGTAGTGCTAAACGAGAAATGTTCTCTACAAATCTGCGGTAGTATCCAGCTAAGCCTAAAAAACTACGAACTTCAGTCGCGGATGTCGATCTTGGCCACTTGGTGATAGCCTCAACCTTTGCTGGATCCATGGTTATTTCGTCTGCGGATACAATGTGCCCTAGGAATGCCACACTAGTCAGCCAGAATTCACATTTGGAGAATATAGCATACAGCTGCTTCTGTCGAAGTATCTGTAATACTGTGCGAAGATGGTCTTCGTGTTCTTCCTTTGACTTAGAAAATATGAGGATGTCGTCAATGAATACTATGACGAACTTGTCCAGAAATTCATGGAAGATATGATTCATCAAGTCCATGAAAACAGTTGGAGCATTGGTAAGGCCACATGGCATGACTACAAATTTGTAGTGTCCATAACGTGTACAGAAAGCAGTCTTGGCGATGTTCTGCTCTTTAACCCATAATTGATGATAGCCTGACCTCAGATCAATCTTGGAGAAATGCTTGGCCCCTTGGAGTTGGTCAAACAAATCGTCAATGCGTGGTAAAGGATATCTATTCTTGATGGTAATCTTGTTGAGCTCGTGATAATCTATGCAAAGACGCATACTACCTTCTTTCTTCTTCACGAATAAGACCGGTGCGCCCCATGGAGATGCGCTAGGTCGAATGAAGCCCCGTTCTAGAAGTTCTTGCAGTTGATCCTTCAAATCCTTTAGCTCGATGGAAGCCATGCGATATGGAGCCTTGGAAATTGGCTCACCTCCTGGGATGAGCTCGATATTAAACTCTACTTCGCGTGCAGGTGGAATGCCCGGAAGTTCTTCTGGAAACACGTCTGGGAATTCTGATACTATTGGCTGATTCTGGATCGATGTAGATTCAGCATCCATGTCATGAACAGTAGCTAGATAGCCCTCGCAACCATGTGAAAGTAATGCACGTGCTTGAAAGTCGAGATGATTTGTACAGACCTTCCGGGTATGAACCCGTTGTGAATGTACTCTGGTGCATTAACATCACCAAAGATGACCCAATATGAGTGGCAGTCGATGGTGGCGTGATGTTAGGATAGCCAATCCATGCCTAATATCATGTCAAAATCGCACATATCTAGAGGAAGTGCGTCTACTGGACAAATCTTGTCGTCAAACTCGAGGGGAAGACTCTTGTACCCATGTGTAATGCGTACAGAGTCTCGTAAGGGCGTGGAAATGTTTAGGACATTTCCTAATGGCATCGGGGATATCCTAACATTTTTGGCAAAAGTAGTAGAAATGACCAAATGGGTAGCACCCGTATCAAAAAGTACACATGCAGCTCGACCATACATATATAAGATCCCAGTAATGGTACATGTGGACTTAGCAGCCTGATCACACGAGGTCGTGTACACCCGCCCGGAAGTAGGAGGTGGCTTGTTGTCGGCATGTCCAGATGTTCCCTCTATCTCGTCTTTACGGCAGTCCTTCATGCGATGGCATGACTGGCCACACTTGAAGAAAACGTCGCTGTCACGGAAACATGGCCCTGGGTGCCTACGGTTGCACGTGGTGCAGAGAGGATGAGTATATCCCCCAACAGGAGCCCTTGCTGGCTGGGAGCCTGTTAAGAACGTATACGTGAGACATGGTTTATGGATGTAATTTGGACAATGCGGAAAAATTTTAAACATAATACTAGTGATAGTTGGACGGTTAGGCTGGGAACCTCTTCGGTCCTGATCCCTTCCGTTTCCATGATTCCTGGTAAGAGATGCTAAAGTGTCAGAATCGAGTCCATGAAACATATGCATAATAATTAAGTAAGTTTAGGGACCTGTTGCTGTTGGGATGGCTAACATTGTCACGGTAATGGTCATTACCGTTGCGCCTGTACGAAGCAGAACGGTCATGAGTTTGACCGTTACCCTTGTGCTGACTCTGCTAAGGCTGAGTGGCCGGTTAGGACCGGTCCCCAGTCTTCTGCCTAAAAGATGCAATTGTTTATAGAAAGATAAATATTTGGAATAATATGAAATGAATTGAATGATCACGGCTGAATGATAATATATACCTCTTTTCGGGTCTCTCTGCTTCACCGAACTCGTCTCTCTCATGCAGCATCTCCAACTTATGCGTTGCGTCAGCTACTTGTGCCACCGTGTTGAAGGTAGCACACACCAAGTTGTTGGTAACTGAGGTACGAAGAGCCCAACGAAAGTGGTAAGCTTGCTCTTCGGCCGTACCTGCTGCAGTGCCAAGAAAACCAGCCAGACGGAGAAAACGCTGCATAAACTCGTTGTTGTTCTCCCCAGCTCTCTGTCTGATTCCGTGGTACTCCCTCTTCAGCTTGTCCAGCTCAGCCTTCGGGAAGAATTGTCCCATCACCAACTCCCTGAACTGAGCCCAAGTCAAACCAGTCACCCAAGCATCGCCTCCCTCTGACTGCTTCACTGACTTCCACCAACCTAACACGTCGCCTTCGAACTTTTAACAGACCAACCTCGCCTTGAAGACGGGGTCACAGCCCATTGCATCAAAGATCTTCTCGATATGAGCCAGCCAGCTCTCAGCCTCGTTGGGGCTGTCAGTCTTCTCGAAGGAACGCGGGCGCTGCTTATAGAAACGCTCCAACCATGTGATCAATGTGGCTGGAGGAGGAGGAGGAGGAACTGGGCGCTGTTGCTGATTGTTGGAAGCTTGCACCTCTTCTCGGATTTCGTTCCTCAGCTAAGGAAGCATGGCTTGTAATGCAGCTTGGACTGTTGCATTGAGTTGTTCTTGCTCACGTGTGAGAACCATCTGACAGTATAAAACAAATGCAATAATAAAACCTTGTTAGAACATAATATACATAATCATGAAAAAAAAACTATGCAATAATCATGAAAAAAAATTATGCGTGAAAACAGTGCATGAATGCATGATGCAGTTTGTAAAACCTTTTATGTGCGAAGGTAAACGCCTATGGTCAGTTTACCAAAAAAATGACAGGGCGCGGGGACGCAATGGGTCGGTCCCAAAGTTAAAAGTTTCGATAAAAGCACATGCGACTAATATGGTCAGTCATGTACCAACCATTACTAGTCAAAATTCCTGTAACAAATGACATATATATATATATATATATATATATATATATATATATATATATATATATATATATATATATATATGAAAATATGCATGCATGAAACAAACTGTCAGTTCTAGGAAGACCATGATGATTACCCACTAATCACAAGTCATGTTTTTAGAGCCTACAGGTCGAAGCCTTGGCTCTGATACCATAATTGTAACACCCCATTTTGATAAATGGCGGGTCACGCGTAATTATGGCGTGTCATCAAAGCATGCAAGGTAAATGTCTTAAAAACATTTATTGACCATAAAGACATAAGCCGGAATCAAACATCGGCAGTCTAAGTAGAAATCATCACACATGAATAATAATAGTACTGGAATGGAAAAGGACTAAACAATGTCCATAAAATGAAATAAAGTACTAAATGTAAAGTAAAGGAAATGCATAAAGAAGTAGAAGCCGGATAACGTCCATCCGTATACACGTACGGTGATAAGCCTACGAACGTCCTTGAGTACCTACCGTTTTGAGAACATGAAAGGAAAACGGCTGAGCATAACGCTCAGTGCGCGGATATACAAGCACAACATGAATAATATAAGCATATAAGCCATATAGCAGTGGAAATGAATAAGTCTTGGAAAACATGGTCATAACTTAGTAAAACTGGTTTTATAATTTGAAAAGCCTTATGTTCATCTTGTAAAAAACTGTTTAACTGGTTAACCTTTAAGCCAATATAGGTCATGAAATATCAACGTGCATGAATACTTAGAGGGGTGACCTCGTCATGCAATTAGAGGGGCTGCCTCTAATTAATATAAGTCTATGTAGGAGGGATGAACTCCTTGTGAAGGATGCAAGGCACACACCTCATTCACCTGATAATACTGCTAAACATGCAACTAGGATGCACCCATACGCCCCACATGATAATATAATAATATGGCCAAAAGCTTAAAGGGACGCCACGAGCAATCACTCCGCCGTGGGTAAGTCATAACACTGGTGCCTCCAGTGTTATGGTTATGGTACCTCCATAACTAGGTGAAACTGGTCATACATGTATATGGCTTAGGCATTATAACTAAACATAAGCAAATCAAAAACATATAAAACATATAATGGGAAAACAGTTGGCTGCATACGTTGAATCCTAATAAGGAAAGAATGTCCCTACTGAAGGACGGAGAATTGTGTCCAGTGAACGGAAAAGAAGCACGAAGGGAATCTTACTCCGATCTCACTAATGCTACATAGAAGGATACGTGTATAAGTATACTGTTACTGCGTACGTAATCTGATTATAGTATGTCTTGACTTGTTTTATATGTTTTAGTCTTGTTTTATTGATTTTAATGCTATACTGTTTTTATCATGTGTTTTAAGTCTTCTGATTAAGTATTAACTTATATTCTTGTGTTATTATACTTGTACTATAATCATAAGTAACTTTCTAAAATAGCAGGTTTCCTAAAGTAGCAAGTTTCCAAAAATAGAAAGTTTCCAAAAAGAGAAAGTTTCCAAAAATATATTAACTGCTTAAAATAGAATAGTTTCTAAAAATAGAAAGTTTCCAAAAATAGTAAGTTTCCTGAAATAGAAAGTTTCCATATTTAGAAATAAGCTGAATTAATAAGCGAATAATATAAGCTTAATTTTACTGATTAATATTCTAAGTCATGTGATTAAATAGTATAGTTTATTTATTATTAGATGTGGATTAAATAAACTATAGGTTAAAAGATTTAATTAAATATAGCATGCTTTAATTAAATTAAGTGGTTAAATTACTTAGGTTAAGCATGTATTAATATCTATATTAATATAACCTAAGTCATGGAAATTAAATAATTATAAGTCATGATTTTAATAATTAATTAATTACTTAGTCTAATTTTCATGATTAAAATACTTAGGTTAAAGTTATGTATTATTAATAATAATAATTAACCTAAGTCATGTTTTAAATTAAATTAATTATGTAGCATGTTAAATTAATTTAATAAATCTTGTAATTACTTATCTTGTCAAAATAGTAAGCTTGTAAAATTAAGTCATGAACCGAACCCGTCTTTTAAATCTAAACATGTCGTGAACCGTGTTCGTGAACCCGTGAACCGGACCCGAGAACCGGCCAAACAAACGCACCCTTAACAGTGGCAAAACCGGCTTGGCCGGTTGCCATTGTTTTCGTAAAACAGCCACCGGCCTACGCCGGTGGTTTCCCCTGGTCTCTCGGCTAAATCCACCAACAAGGCAAAGTTCCCACCGGCCTTAGCCGGTGGTCCCCCTGCTGTCGCGGCTGTGGTTCCCCTTGCTTTCCTTATTTAGCCGCCGGCTTAAGCCGGTGGTTCCTTGTTTGTTTTTAGCCGAGACCCATACCAACCAAACCACACCCCGACATAGGTCGGGGTTCCCTTGTTCTTGCGGCGGAGACACAACAACACCACACCGTGACCATGGGGTCTCGGTTGATGCGTAACAAAGCAAGACGAGACCATGGGGTCTCGGTTCCTTGCGTTGGCCGAACAAACACCCCTAAAACACCATGATTAATTACCCCCATGATTAATTACATGCTAGTTAACTTGTTTTTATAACCTTATGATTTCATGTGTTATAATTCCATTAAAAGATAAAAAGAAAAGGGGTTTAATGGTTTACCGAATACGTGAAACAAAGGAGAACGATAACACTAACAATCTTGCAAGAATTGATCACCAAAAATCAACCAGTCACACCCTTTTGATGTGTTATACCCGGCGGCCAAGAGAGAGCAAAAGAGAGATTTAGGGTTTTGATATTTTCTAACTTTTTGTAATTATGAAAGTATATTTTCCTTATTTCTTGTTTTGGTAAAAATCAATATGGGCTTGGCCCTTAGTGCTTGACTTGCCGCAGGTATGTGGGGCCCACAAGCGGAAACCCATTGTTTTCCGTGTCTAAATATTATACGTGTTCTCGTGTCGTGTTTACGTGATTTATTTAGTTATCGTTCGTGTCGTAATATATATTTATACGTAACCGTAATAATTACTACGTAAATATTTTTTTATTTTTTTGGTAACCGTGATTTCCGACTCATTAGCCGACTAATCCACGGGGTTTGAGCCCACCACCACACAGACTCAAACCAGGTAATGCCCTCCCTTTTCAGGAGGTTGGCGTGGCCACTTCAAGGTGCATTAATACTTATAATGTGTTCGTGATTATTTACGTTCTTGATTTCATGTTCGTATGTTCGCGATTATAATTATTGTTGAAATAATTATCGTGCATTAATACGTATTAAATACTTATCGTGTAATAACACGTACGTAATACTTGTAATTAAAATTCGTGAAACCTAAACATGTTATAATTATTGTAAGTTTTAATCATGTACGTACGATTATATATGCATTGTTCATGGTGAAAGCATGCGGGTTTTACACAATGAAACTCCACACCACCTATCATATCACGCCACCTCACCCACTCGCCCCCTCTCCTCCACTCACCTCTGCCCACGTCATCGCCCCCTTCCACCTCACACCCACTACACCAAAACGATATATATATATATATATTAATTAGTATTTTTAAACTGATTAATAAATCAGTTAATCATGGCGCCAAACACAATCACCACTCCCTAAACCTAATCAAACACACCCCTAATCATCCCCATGAAACCTAATCCGAATGTCCATCAAAACAAAGGGGAAAATCACAATACTTTCCAGAACCCTGATTGATACTAACCTAAACTAATCCTCACTTTCACTTTCCCTCCAGCTCACACGTGGGGCAGACACGAGACACCCCTGCACCCATCACTTTCCCTCAATTTCAAGAAGCAGACAAGATGAGTGACTTGATCCTATTCCTTGGTTCCAAAGGCATTTCCAACGTCTATGATCATCTCAAAACAACTGGCACAACAGCAGGCATCACATGGCCAAGAATTGACCAAAAATTCAAAATCTCTTCAAGGGCTTTTTGTAAAATAGTTGTTAGGGTTTCATGTATCTTTTATGCATTCTAGAATGATCATAGCATAGTATAAAAGGGAGGTCGCATGTGACACTCACATTTATTCCAGATTTAACTTGTAAATAATTTTCTTTCATGAATATTTAAAGTGTGTTTTTAAATCCTCTTGCAAGTTACTCTGAGTTCCACCTTTACTGTTTTCTTTAGTATAATGTTTACATTATTTGCTAGTTAGCTTAAGTTTATCAAAGTTTTACATTTTACAAAATATTTTCAAAAAGTTGTTTTTGATAAATACTTTGGATCCGAGTATAAGCTGTTGAGTTGTGTTAATCCTGACAAGATTGATTCAGTTTAATAAGTTTGTATTTGTTATTTGTTAGTTGGTTTGATTTTAAGTTTGGTTCACAAGTAGTTGTGTTTCAAGATTTTTCAAAAAAAATCTATTTTTATTTTTTTTAAGAAACTTACTGTTCCAAAAGTTACACCATAAGTTGTTGACACCAGCTTATAGTCACCTTTTGGAGCTTGAATTGTTTTCTTTGGTTTGTTATGTATGTGTAGGTGTTCAAGACATAGCACTCTCATCATCATTCCCTTTTCACTGTTAAAAGACATTATGAAATACCCCCTTGGTCTGTTGTAGACCAACCAACAGGTGTCTCTACATAAGCTTCTCAAGCTCATAAACTTAAGCTGGGGCATCAACAAGGTATGCTTGAACTCCATTGGTTTATATTGCTTGAAAAATGTGGCCTATGAGATTTGTGAACTTTGTGATTTTGTGGAATCTGTTAGAATGCTAGTTTAGGTGTTGGTTTATGTTTATTAGTTGGTTAGTTACAAGTTTAAGATATTTTGAATCGAATTGGAAGTGTTTTGATTAAAATTCCTTTGTTAATTTGTGAAATCAGTAACATAGGGGTGTTTGGATCTAAATTATTAGCTTTGTGGGTGACAACACATAGGTTTTGAATCATCTCTAACATGATCTATTAGGTTTGGTTAGCCAAATTTTACTAGTTTTGTGGTTATGATAGTGTAAAATTTGGATATTGCAAGTTTAGCATAAAACTGCATAAATTCCTTAATAGGCCTGCCTTAGTTTTATTATTTTGTTTTTGAAGCTTAAACTTGGTCATTAGCTAGTGTTAGTAGTCATCTAGGGTTTTGTGTGTGTTAGTTGTAGTTAGGTTGTGGTATAGCCAAGTTGTGCAAGCCCAAAGTTCACCCTAAGTGTTATATAGATCAGCAGACCTAGACCAAAAGCCCTTTGCTGTGACCAGTGACTGTTTTCCCTTGATTGGTGTGCCTATTGTGTTGGTTTTGTGTTCTTATTGCTTGCATTGACTCCCTACAACCCTACTGTTTGTAGGGGTGCCTCTTGTACCAAAAATGAACAAGAAATCAAGCTTAAATAAGCTCAAAAACGTTTTATGTAGTGGAGCAGTGGGAACTCCTTTCCCACTGCTCGTTCATTCTAGCCACTGCTTTGCTAGCAGACAAAATTAATCCACAAGTCAACATCAGTTTTGTGATTATTTGTCTTTAGTGGGCAAATTTCAACATTTTTCAGTTATTTCAATTTTCCTAGGTTTGTTTATTTATTTTAAGATTTTTAGAAAAAGTTAATTTTATTTTTCTGTTTATTTTAATATTTTTAGCATTATTTTAAGTTTTAACTAGGTTTTAAATATTCTGTTTTTGTCTTATTAGGGTTAAAGTTACTTTTTTCAACTTTTTTCATCTTTCTCCATTTTAGTTAAGTAAAAAAGAAGTTTCAGTAAAGTAAATTTATTTTTCTCATTATTTTATTATTTTTTATCTTTATTTTATTTTAAATTAAGTTTTTAGTTAATTAAAAATAGAAAAATAGTTATAAAAATTTAGGAAAAATAATTTTTAGCTTTTATATAATGTAAGTAAATTATTGATTTGATAAAATATAATTTTGGACTTTTTGTTAATTTTATTTAATTTTTGGGCTTTAATTAGCATTAAAAATTAAATATTAAATCGATAATAAGTTTTAAAATTTATTTATTGAATTGTTAATTTTATTTATATTATTTTAGACTTAAATTTGATGTTTAATTAATTTTTAGTTAAAATTTTTATTTTCGTCACGTTTTACGTTTAACGTATACGTTTTTCGTTTTACGTCGTTGTGTAATTTAGCGTAATTCGTCTTTAATTTAAAATATTTCTCTCTAAAAAACCTTACTAATCCAAACTTGATTTTATACTATTGGCACATAATACACACACCTCCTTCGAGAACAAACTCGCACTTATCGAGCATTCGCGTTTTCCTAAACGTGAACGTTTAATACTTTCCGATTATACGCGTTTTTCCTAAAACGTGTATGATATTACTACATCAATGGATTTTTGCCAAATTCTGAGATTACTCAGCCTATATCTCAAGGCTTTAGTCAGAATGGAGGGCATTCTACAACCCATATTGATAAGAGCATCCAAAACTAGTCTAAGGGCAATGTTCAAAATGATAATCTTAGTCCAACCCATAGACATGATGATGTGCAGACACCTAAAATAAGAAGGTCTAGCAGAGAAACTAAAGTTCCTCTTAAGTGTAACGATTATGTACTTAATGCTAATGTTAAATATGGTATTCACAAGTATGTTGATTATTCTAATTTGTATGGTAGCAATTTGTGCTTTACTGCTAATTTGAATAAGTCAGTGGAACCTACTTGTCTTGCTGAGTCTTTAGATGATCCTAATTGGGTTGATGCGATGAATAATGAAATTGAGGAATTGAATAGAAATAATACTTGGACTGAATGTGATCTTCATGTTCGAAGAAAAACTGTAAGTGCTAAATGGCTTTGGAAGATTAAGTATAAATCTTCTGGTGATACCGAAAGGTACAAATCTAGACTTGTGGTTAGAGGTTTTAGTCAAAAGGAGGGTTTTGATTATGATGAAACTTTTAGTCATGTTGTCAAAGTGTTACTGTGAGATGCTTAATTAGTATTGTTGTTGTTAAGAATTGACCTTTATATCAGCTAGATGTTAATAATGCTTTTTTATATGGTGATTTTGAATGAAGATTTGTATATGGCTCCTCTTGATGGTTATAATAGTAAGTCTAAAATGTGGAAGCTAAATAAGTCTCTATATGGTCTTAAACAAGCACCAAGGCAGTGGAATGCTAAGTTAACTAATTCCTTGGTTGAGCATGGTTTTGAGCAAAGTATGTTTGATTATTCTTTATACATTAAGAGTAAAGATGATGTGTTTATTGCTCTTCTTGTTTATGCTTATGATATAGTTGTTACTGAGAATAATGAGAAAGAGATTAACAATTTCAAACAGTTTTTGAAAACTAAATTTCTTATTAAAGATTTGGGTGAGCTCAATTTTTTTCTGGGTATTGAGATTTTAAGAAATGAAAAATGTTTTAGTATGACACAAAGGAAATAATGTATGAAACTTGTTCATGAATATAGGTTTTTTGAACGACTAAAATTTTATTTAAAAAAACTAGCAAGGCGCTAGAATTATAAAGGCAATTTAAGCTTTGAATATGGTTTGTTAGCTGTTAAACCCGTTAATATTCCTTTGCCTGAAAATTCTATGTTGAGCTATACTGAATTTGATAATGATAAGTATTTGGTTAATTTCACTAGTTATCAAAAACTTGTTAGGAAATTGATATATATCTAACTAATACCAGACCTGACATTAGTTATGATGTGCATTGTTTAAGTCAGCATATGCATAGTCCTTTACAGTCTCATAGGAAAGCAGCTCTTAGAGTTTTATACTATTTTAAGGGAGCTCCAAGTCTTGGTATTCAGTTTGATATTAATTTTATCTTAGACTTGCTATTTGTTTTGATGCTGATTGAGCTAAGTGTCCTAAAACTAGAAAGTCTGTGCCTTTCTTTTATGTTTTTTCTGGGTAATTCTCCAGTATGTTGGAAGAGCAAAAAACAAGCTACTGTTTCTAAGAGCTTTACTGAGGCTGAATATAGAAGTCTGGCTTCTACTACTTGTGAAGTCATTTGGTTGGCTAACTTGTTGTACAATATTAAGTTACCTTGTATCTATCATGTTTTGATATCATATGATAACTCATCAGCCATATAATTGCAGCTAATCCTGTATTTCATGAAAGATCCAAACACTTTGAGATTGATGTTCATTTTCTTAGAGTGAAAGTTTCTGTTGGTGTGATTAAACTTGTTAAGGTTCATTCTGATATGCAAGTGGCAGATTTGTTTACTAAGTGTTTGGGTGTTGTTCAACACAAATTTTTGTGTGGAAAATTGGGATTGGTTAATATGTTTACAGGTATCAAGTCGGGGTGCATTGAGGTAAAGAACAAGCTTACATTAGGTTTGAAGAAGGGTGTTGAAACTACAAGGGTTAAAGTTGGTCAAACCATAATTTAAAGACTCAAGTTGTCTTATGCTAATACTAAGGATGGAATGACTACTTGTGCACACCAGCAAAAGTTTGAAGGGTGTAAAGCGTACAACCCTAAACATGAGCTCAGTATTTAACTTGAACTCATGTTTAGGGTTTTATTATCTTTCTCAACCCCTTTATTCTGTTTACACACTTTTTTACACACAGTTCTTGATTTCTTGTTAGTTTGTTATCAAGTTATCTATGTTGATAACTAGTCTTGTATTTGATCAATCTGTATTCATAATTAAATGTGAGTGTTCTTGTAATGAGGTAACTGGATCAACCTAGTTGGGTCAGTCTTTTTTTTATTACTAGCACTCGTTTAAGGACTAGCTGTATTATACTGAATCATTCATTATATTGCATTTGAGGAGGTTGATTATGTGCATATTTGATATCTTTAATCTTGCTTACACATTATCTCTTCTCCGTTTTAAAACACATAATTTATTCTTAATAAATAACCTCAAACCTCCTCCTTTACTCTTTTAGTATGGCTTGTTAAATGCCTAGTTTCTTATTCTATTTACCTTGGGTTGGAAAGATGTTAGGGTCAAAAGCTATTAAGGCTGAATTTATCAGTCACACTAAAAATATTTTTCACACCTTTTACGTTAGCGCTACATCAGTTTTCTCTCTTCTATTTTTCACCCTTACCCTCACTCACACTTTACTATTATCAAACACACAAAAAAACAATCGCACACCAAAAGACACCCACACACCAAAAACACTCTCACACCAAAATAATATATTTTAATTAAAATAAAAACAATACATTAAAAACAAAAAAAAAACCTGACAGAAATAAAAAAACGTACAGTTATGAAATTAAAAACTTTACGAAAACAAAAACGTACATTAATAAAGGTTACAAAATTAAAAACTTTACGAAATAAAAACGCACATTAATAAAGGTTACGAATTAAAAACTTTACGAAATAAAAACTTTACGGATTAAAAACGTTACGAATTAAAAACATTACGAAAATATGAAATGTTACAGAATTAAAAATGTTACGAAAATAAAAACGTACATTAATAAACGTTATGAAATTAAAAACTTTACATAATAGAAACATTACGTATTAAAAACGTATATTTCCGATTGTTCTTGATTGTTGACGATTTGGGTTTCGGAGAATACGGGAGTTGGATATCTTGTGATTAATAAGAGTTGTGTGTGTACTGTGTAGAAATTGTAATTCTTGTTGTGTGAAAATTAGTTTAGTTTGAAATGTATTTATAAGAAATACATGAATTTTAAATTTATTTTTTTTAGAATATTCTACTATTAGAAAAGTGAGACCCGTTTGTACATAACTAACGAAAATGAGGGCCTCATCATAAGTGAAGTCTTTTGGCCTCAGTCACGTGCAACAAATGGAACAAATCACCAAGCTCACGCGTGAGGGAAGTGAGTTTGTGGCTCACGATCTACACCTCACGCACCGATAAAACCAACCTAATACAAGAGCAAATATACTATTTAGTGTCTATTGTTTGAAAAGTTACAAGGATCTCGTACTCTATGTATCATTCGCAAACGATATACCACGTCTGTTTTTTTATTGGCTGTTTTTATTTTAGGATCTAATGAAATACCATGATAATTTACCAAACCAGAAAGTTACGGTCCAACAAAAATTGCAAGAGATATAGTGATAAATTAACATCCGTCGCAACGCGTGAGCACGTTTCCACTCGTTTATCAAACAAAATGCCTTTCTTTCATGTAGCCCCAGTTGCTAGGCGTACAATAGCCCATTTACCCCACGGTGAAATTTACTTCCTGAAATATCGTATATGTGCATGCGTCGTACTTTGTAATCTCAATAACGGAAATGCATTAGTGTTAATCAGACCTAAATTGCGTCCACGAAAATTTTAGGACACTTCAATCATATATAGGCAAACAAGTGTAATAACTAACCTCAGTATGCCTACACCAATAGTGCATCATACCACCAACAAGTTAGTAAAATAGCTAGTAATAAGAGTTAAAGACGATTAGTTTTTTGATATAACAATAGTTGAGCAACACATTACTCCGTAATAGAAAAAAACGTGAGAGTTAACTCTAAGAACTAGTTCACATCATTTAAGCAAGCATAAGGATTAACAAAAAGAAAAAAAATAGCTGATACGTAAAATTAACAACAATATTGTTCATGCAAATTAAAGTGGTTCTTGTCTCTTGAAAGATGGGTCAAAGGTCCGATCCGGTCTAATTAGCCGTAATCGACAAGATTTTTAGTCAGACCGAACCGAACGATTCGAACCGACAAGACCGATGACTGAAATAATTGTACAAAACCCAGTCCGAGGACCGGACTGAAATTATACAGTCCAATTCAGGTCGGTCTGATTTGATCCGATTATCCAATTCGAATCGATTTTGAGTCTGTCATGCACCGTCTTAATTCTTACACCATGCTTATTTCCTTTAATCTCATTTATGTGTAATTCTTACACCATGCTTATTTCCTTTAATCTCATTTATGTGTAATAAAAAACAGAACAAAATTGAACAAGTGCTAAAATAACGTATCATTTTATTCTAAGTAATTTGAAATCCACTTCGACATATTTCAAAAGTGTGTGTGATTTTTAGAATCGCAATAATTAGCAATATGCACAACTTGAGCAATTTAATTGTCATGGAAGATGGTTCTAAGATACTCCTAAATAGTTTTGTTCGCTACATTAGGACCGATAACTAGATCCACTCAAGATTATGGAAACATTGGTTGAAGCCGGGATAAAAAAAAACACGAGTGGATGATGCATTAGGCGAGGGACCGGCTGCGTGTTTTTGAACGTAATAGGTCTTACAAAAGTCCATTAAACCGTTCGCGTCACTTATTGTAGTCGAGCTTGTGTAAATCGAGAGGTTATGTGATTTACATGTTTTATATACTTTCAACCGAATGGGACTGATCAATTTTGCTTGTGTTTGCGATATGGGCTAGGCCTTACATGAGCAATTTTCATAAATTTAAGTCAACTATGTTAAAATAAGAGACAATATAGATAGTAAAATTTGAGGCACATGATAAACGAAATGTTTTGAATTTACGATACACTAAGAAAAAAGTTAAAAAAATCAAAAAAATAATATTTGGACTCATGTTTTCTTATGCATACAATTTCAGTTGTGTGGGTCACCACGAGTCTTGTGGGGATACAGTGACATAATGGTTTCGTAAGTTTCGTCCTAGGACGTTGACATCATTGGATTTTTTTGTTGACAGTTATTTTTACTAGGGTATAGAAATAGAAGTACACAAATAATTTTCAAAATTTACACCTAGGTCATAACTTTATATGATAGTGTTAAGCAACTATCAAGAGTCGATGGTAAGATTGGTTGTGTTATATTCCATAACACAACTGATTATAGGTTACTAGCTAGCGCTCATACATTTTGAGATATTACCGATTTGAACTTAATTATCACAGCATGTCGTTCGGTTGGAACAAAGGACTAATGTTTACTTGTAGTTTGAGGTTTTGATTGATAGTTTGATACCATGCATCTTCTAAAACCATGCATAAACACTATACAAATTTTTAGTCTATTACCTCTAAAATGATCTCTTAAATTGATACTAGTTAACGTCAACATACATGTTTATTACCAAACATTTTGATCTAGTTTTATCGCACATTGCAAGCTAGGATGAACAAATTAAAGGAATCTTCTAAAAAGAAAAAACTCTTTATTTATGCTATAAAAATATCTTGCTTGTAATTTCAAACTAACTCCATGAAACTAGTAATGATATAATCATGTGATGTGAATTGTACCTTACAATGAGATTCTTTAATATTTTGATACGAATTAAATACAAGTAGCTTTAGCTAGCTATTTTTATTTGCTAGTGTACTATAATTTCTTTAAGAGCAACTTACATTTATCTATTTTGTTCCCACAAAAATACCAACTTTTATTAACGTGTAAAATATTTACCTTCTAAAATTAACTTTATCATAAACAGGACAGAACTAGCTAAAGTGTTCATGATCTTCACAACGAAATGAATGTTTTCTAAAAAAAAAAAAAAAAAAAAAAAAAAAAAAAAAAATATTTTAATAATCAAAACTTGAGAAAGTACTAACTTCTTCTCCAAGTAATGTGTATAGTGTTTGTTGCTTGTTATAAATATTCTTTGTACTTTGATATACAAACTTGTATGTGCATAATATTATAATAATGTGCGTATTTTTGTAATATCATTTGTGTCTAGATATGAGTAACATAATTTTGAGGCCCAAAGGAATTACGACGTCTTGTAGAATGCAATATGTTTAGTAAAATACTTACTTAATTCAATACTATTTCACATATACATTAATAATATCTTAAACTCGCACATATTATTACGTTTTCCTTTACCGGCTAATTCATTTTAACGGGTGTCTAGCAGTTCGGTTAAAAGTTTTTTTAGAGCCAACCTATACATTGATCTAAACTCAATTGAAATTCGGTTTTTAGTTCGGTTCGGTTGAAACCTAGTTCGATTCGGTTTTCAGATATACCTGAATTACACAATATATTCAAAAAATATACATAAATATAAAAATATATCAAGAAAAAAATTATTTCAAATATAAAAAATATTTTTTAACTAGAATAGTATTTTATTGATTTTTTCTATATATAATATATATATATATAAATATAAATATTGATATTTAGATATATAATTTTATTGATTTTTATATATATACATAAATGTATAAAAATATTATTTCAAGTATATAAATTGTATCTTTATATTTTGATTAAATTTTAATACTTATTTTTTATATATAAAATATATATATTTGTATAAATTCGGTTTTCGGTTTCAATTGTAAAACCCATACCCAACCGAAAATCAAATTAATAGTTCGGTTCGGTTCGGTTATTATCCACAACTCGAATTCTAGTTTCGGTTCGGTACTAATTCGGGTTGGATTCAGTTTGATTTTCAGTTTTCGTGGGTCAAACCCAAATAACGAACACCCGAATTCATTTAAACTGGTTTTTTAATGTTGGTCAACAAAAAGACGTCGTATTATTTTGGCTTTAAGATTTTAGAACCAAAAATACACACAAGAAAATGAAAAATCATGCACGCAAAGAGTAATAAATCGTCTTACATATCTTTTTAATTATTTTGTGAGTAATAAATCGTCTTACATATCTTTTTAATAAATCGCCTGTTAGACGTAGGAGGGTGAAGAGTCTTTAATTATAAAATTGTAATAACAATATCAGGCGTACTTATTCTATAGTAATGTACTAATAGCCAAACTCGATCACGATTGTAATTCGACAATATGCGTGCATATAGGAGTGTCAAAAAAGTCGATTCGAACTCGAACTCGAATAAGCTTATCCGAGTCGGATCACTCGGGTCAAAAAACTTATTCGGGTCAATTCAGATTGATTCGAATTACCCGAGTTTCAAATAAGTCGGGTTCGGGTTTATATTTTTTACCTTTGACCCGACTTGACCTAAACCCGACCAACCCGACTCTACTAACACTTTTTACAATTAAAATATACTTAAATAAACAATTTTTTAAATTTTCTATTTATATTCGGGTTGACCCAAACCCGAATTAACCTGACCTGAATTGTTCCAAACCAGAATAACCCGAGTTCTAACACTACAAGAAAAAAGGCCTTTAGTGACCGATTTTTTTGTGACCACTTAATATTTGGTCTCTATTATGCTCGTTTAGTCACCAATATACTTGTGGTCACTGCATTTTGGTCATTCTCATAAATTTAGTGATGGTTTAAAAATTGTGGTCATTAAGTTGTCACAAATGACAACTATTAGTGACCACAAAATAATGGTCATTGAGTTTCAAAATTAGAGACCAAGAATAATGGTCACTACTTTAGTATATATGCTATTGGCAAGGGTTTGAGAGACCAAATTTTTAAGTGGTCAATATGTTTCCAAGTTAGAGACCAAGATTAATGGTCACTGATTTATTAAATATAAAAATGAAAGATGGTAACCATACAAAAATCCTAACTATTAAAATTAAAGACAAAGTTTGAGTGGTCATTATGTTATCAAGTTAGAGACCATTTTTGGTGGTGACTAAGTTTTCAAGTTAGAGACTTATACTTGTGGTCACTGATTTATTAAATATAAAAATAAAAGAGGGTAACCATTAATCCTAACCCCTAAACTTAAAACTAACCCCTAAAATTTAAAGACAAACTATGCGTGGTCACTATGTTTCTAAATTAGAGACCAATGATGATGGTCACTAAGTTTTTAAGTTTGAGACTAACTTGGATCAGACTAGACCGGATAATTTTAGTCAGGAGTTTTGAACGATTACGGACCTCGGTCCGATCAGTCCAGTTTGGTCTTATTCAAAACCCATCGATTATGCCTATTAAGATTGGACCAGACCGAAAACTAAATCGCACCGGACTGAACCGAACTGAACCGAACCATTTCGGTCCTATCTCGATCTAAAATTTTATATCATTTCGATCTTCCGTTCAATCCAATCTTGTTTACTCCGACCCAATCTAAACCCAATACTCGACCATAGAATAAAATAAGAAAAAATTAATATACATATAAAATATTACGCTTTATCCCCCCGACCATAAGAAATAAATATTTTCTTCCCAAATTCACACCATAAACAAATTACGGAGTAACAAATTTACAAACAGCTCCGACTCATAAAAAGCGGATCTAAAAAACAGCTTAAACAAATTCACACTCATAATCCACAATGAATCAATCCGATCCGATCCGATATTGAGGTTCGTTATGTTTAATCTTATATGCGGTTATGTTTAAGCTTATATGTGGTTATGTTTAAGCTTAATGCGGTTATGTTTAAGCTTAATGAGCTTATTTTTAAGCTTAATTAGGTTATGTTTCAGCTATATAAGTTTGCACGCCAAGTGTTCGATGAATTTGCTGTTTAAACTTATATAAGTTTCTGATATTTAAGCTCTATTAACAACTTTTAAACTGTTTTAAGCTTATATAAGTATTTGGTGTTTAAGTTGGTATGCAACTTGATGGTAGGATTTCTGGTGAGATAATGACCAAACTATGATTTGTATTAAGCTTATATAAGTATTTGGTGTTTTAAGCTCAAACTATGATTTGTATTCTGTAATGTTGGTATGCAGATAATGACCGTATTAGATTATAATCTGTTATGTTTAGGGCTGATTTGGTTTTGCACTTATTTTATAGAGTAGTTAGGACTTATGATGTGAGTCAAGCGGACAAAAAAGTAGGAAATGGTAAACTGTTTGATATAATAGGTGCAAAACCAATTCAGCCCTAAACATAACAGAGCCCATATTATTATTATTATGGTAAACTGTTTATTAAGCAATAAGAAGGGCATTATTGTTCTAAGTGTTTCCTATAGTGCAATAGAAATTTTTAATATTAGAAAGTGTGTTGCATAGGAATCGGCATTGGAGTACTAACATAACTATAGAAATTGGTTAGGTCGAGGCTTGTAACACCTAGAACATAGGATAACTAGTCTAATTCCATGGTTTTTTTACGGGTGACATAGGGTTACGGTTGGATGGACCGGGTTGGTTGATCTGCTTGCATTTAAGGGTTGATAATGTCATGACAGTGGGAGGGTGAGTGTACCTTTGGGTCATTCATCATAGTGATATGTGACTAGTGCACATGAGTGTTCTGTGTTTCGTGCATGTTTATAAAGTTTGAGGATAGTTTTTTCGCTGAGAGACTATGGTTCTGGATTACATAAGTATAGGCAACTTGTGTTTATACCTTCTGCTAGACTTGTTTATGGAAGTTTGAGACTCAAATACCTTCTACATTGTATCAACTACTGCTTAAAGAATCATTTAACATTCACAATCAACATTCTCATGTTAACAGTAGTGGTAAATAGTGTTATTTTTATCCGAGTCTGGTATGACAAACCATGTTTATATCGTTAGTGGTCCACTTGTTATGGCAAACTGTTCTTATCCTTCCACGTTACTGGAAGACGCTGGGTTCCATATTAGACTAACCATACTTTCAAACGTAAGATTTTACTAGCAAATGATTAAAGTGGCTGAATAACTATTTATATGTAAAAATTGTTGTAGCTCACCCTTTTCTTGATGTAAGTCTAAACTTGTTTTGCTTAACTGTTAGTTTCTACATTGTATTAGAGTAAGCTTTTTCTTGATGTAAGTCTAAACTTGTATTAGAGTAAGCTTATTATTTGGCTTAGACAATCGTTGGGTATGAATAGACTAATAAATCTGATTTTCTATACTTGATAGATTTGGTTGTATGAGAGAATATGGACAAGTCATGGATGAACATAGCTCATAGGCTAAGCGATCCAAGATATGAGTTAGGTGTAAGTGAGTTCCTTGATTTTGCATACCGCGACAAACAAGTTTCATCAAAAGTGCCTTGCCCTTGTAAAGACTGCAACAATTATCTTAAACATAGCAGACCTACAATATCGAGACATTTACTTCTAAGAGGAATCACCGTTAGTTATGAGAACTGGATTCATCATGGCGAGCCATATGATGATTTAGATGATAGTGATGAAAAATTGTAAATACGGTAAAACTTGTTAGTTATTCATTCCACGCAAATCCTAAGCTGGATCTAAATGTTTTCCTGATAGCAAATCATAAGCTGACTATGGAATTCAGGATGGCCATTGAGAATTATTTTATTAAAATGTTGTGGATCTATATGATTGTGTGTATTGTATGAATGTCAATACGTTGCATCTCTAAATGTTAGGCACATATTTACCCCCGAGAGCATGTGTTATGTCTTTACTTTCCTTCAAAGCTTACATATTTGGTGGTAGTTGCATAATTGAGGATAAAGCAAAAACATATTGATGCACCAATCTTGCAAAAACAATTAGGAGCAAGCGGAAACTGGACTATTAGCTTTAAACTAGCAAATTTATATAACTGCTATGTTCATGTATAGTGATGTATTGTAAGCAAATTCTATTATTTTACAAATTTGATGCAAGTATTATGAGTGAGACTAGTAAATTACTTTTTACCGCTCGTCATGATAATCATCCTCACGTATGTAGTTTCAAGGTTTTGTTCTATGATGTGCTATGTTATTATCTGCTTCGTTTGACTCTTGGTACTACTTTTATGCTACTATTGATGTGTAAGCGTGTTTGTTTTCTATGTTGTTTTCTGCTTCGCTCTACTCTTGGTACTACTTTTTTGCTAGCTGACTTATTACATCTACGTACATGTCAATCAATTTAGATGTTCTTGTTGTGATAGTCCTTCATGTTTACCAAATCAAGCGTTGAGTCCATGATTGTTGGTTTATGCGACCCAAGTATTTTTCTTAGATATACATGTCTATTCTGTGTTTGTGAATATCATGCAACTATTTGGAATGGTCTAAGGAGCTAATGTTAGTCGATGATTGTTGATTAGTAAGTTTGAGAAGGAGTGATGGTGTAGAATAGATGTTGTGTTTTGCTATGCTGGCCCTGGTTAGCATGGACTTTTTTATAGTAAGCTATGCTATACGTAGTAAATGGTTTAGTTTCATAAAGCAAAGCACCAAGATTATCCAGAATGTCGTTTGGTTTCGTAACCAGACAGTGAGAAAATGATAGCTAACTTAATTCAGTTTATGATAATTGAGTTTTGTGTTTGGTTGAAACTTGAGTTCATTTAGTTAACTTCATGTTATCAAGACCCTTAATTTATCATCATAATATTCGGAGTCTACTAACCTTGATATCATGTGTTTCAGAATGAATGCCAAACAGATACTTGAACGAAAACGACTTGCTTTAAAAAAATAAGTTCAAACTACTGCTGTTTCCAAGCCTTCTCGTCAGAATCCGAATGTTTATTAGGTACAATTCTTGTATTAGTTTATTTGATCTGTCGCTGGTATAGTTATTGTGTTGATTAACATGTATTCTTTCGATGCTGATTAAACACATAGATGTCTGGCCCTGGAAAAGTAGCCTTAAAAAGGGTTGTTTTTCAGAGTTCAAGCAGTAGCCATGGAGTTTCAAAACAACATTACTCAAGTAAAAGTCAAGATGTACTACAACCATACAAGTCAAGGACCAGTCGTGTAATTTCAAAACCATCCAAGTTAAGTAAGAGTCAAGATGTGTCACATCTTTACAAGTCAGGTAGAGAGAATGATCTACGAAAGAGAAAAGCTTATATGCAATTAGAAGATAAAGATGTGCAAGAAGAGCGTTAGACTCAGTCTGGAGAGCCTTGAATGAAGCAAAGAAAAGGCGATTGGACAAGGGGAAGCTCGTTTTCCAAATTGATGAATGCGCTGGGCGAATAGTTGGGCAGGATAGCCAAAGTTTCATCACTAAGGGCGGGTGTTTGGTGCGTGTATGTTTGATGGTACTACATGGAAAAAACTTCCAGATTTCTTGAAGCGATATTATCTCTAAATGCGTGGTAAATTCTTGAATGTTCAGATTTATATGAATGTAGATTTTTATTTCGTGGTAAATTGCTTTTTAATTTAATGAAGATTTTTTCCTTTCATTATATATTAGGAAAGTTCAACTTTTGATGGGAAGTGTAAGAGATGCTATAGATTCACAGTTAGGTAACCAACACAAAAGTCGGCAGTGGAGGTTGCATGTCATGTACCAAAAGTTTGCTACATACGAGGAGGCACTATTGCAACCCCCAAGCGGTAAGCCGATTGGGTTAAGCTTTGTGAAAAATTTGCATGTGAGGATTTTCAGGTATAAATTTTTGTTTTCTATATTTTTGTAGTATTTTGTTTATGAAAGTACTTCTGTAATCCTTTATATATATATATTTTGCAGAAGTTAAGCGCCCAAAATAAGAAGAACCGTTCGTTAAATTTGATTCCACCCGCTGTCGGCACAAAATCAACTGCAAGAAGAATTGATGTGGTGAGTAGTTCTATAAAACTTGTATTATTCATTATGCATGCGTGTATTATATATCTGAATTATTTTTTTTATTTTTTTGGGTATATATCTGAATTATTGTTTCTATATGAAACAGAAAAGGAAAGAAGGTAAAACTGTAACTACAATTGATGGCTATGAAATTTCACATTATTGTGAGAAGACGAATAAGATGGTTAGCGAGGAGGCCGCTGCGGTTTTGGTATGCTCTCTAGCATGTGCTTCTTTTAAAGTTTAAAATGTGCCTATTAAATACAATAATAGCAAACTAGAAAAGTAAACCAACTTACTATCCAATATAACAAGAAATTTACCTATTGACTATAAATTACATACAGAAAAAGTTACGAATCGCAAAAGCTGCTGGTTCGGGTACACCAGCGGAAATATGTTTCAAACTGCTTAAACGGGTTCCTGGACATCTAAGAGGACGTTCATCACCAAAGAAAGAGATATTGGCTGTGGAGAATTTAAGGACAATTGTCGAGCTTGAAAGGAACAAATCAGCAGGCATTAGAGGAAAAGTTGAAAGAAGTCACCCTGGAGCATGGCGAAATGAAGAATTGTATGATATTAATGATGAAAGAGATTCAACGTCTGTCCCAGTTGACATCTGAGAAATCTGTAAGTTACTTCACAATGTTGATTTGTTGAACTTATAATATAAAAAATGATAACAAAAACAAATAGTATAAATTAAAAATATTAGTTTAGCATATGTAGATATTACAATCACACAATTTCGTAGCAATTGACCAAGGAACCTATAAGCAACAATTGTCTAGATTTATATTAGTACTATTATACGGAGTATAAGATTATAAAAGTACTATGGCTGGTCATTGTCTCGTTGATGACTTGGTGACGTTTTAATATATGGGAGATTTATAGTGACGTTTTACGGGGTATTTGGGTAAACAGGAAACCTGCTGAATCATTTTGTATGGTCTAGCATGCAAAATCGTACAGCGCCTAATTCATTGTTCAGTTGTCATTTTTTATTTATGTTACGAAACATGCTTATCGATTCATTTTTGGAAATTCAGTGCTGATCTATTCCATTAAGTGGTAATCAAACACACCCTAAGTAGAGATGACGGTGCTAGGCGTCCTAATATGATGATAATCCGCTAGAAGTCTATCTGCTGCAATTAAATCTTACTATACTAGCAATATTGCATTTTCTGTTGTATTTCATGTGTTAGATAATTATTATTTTGTCTGACTGAGTTGACTGCATTTGTAGGGTGCTTAAAAGTTAAGATTGAAGGGCGAGTTGGAAGGAAGGGTAGCGTTGTTTGTTCGATTGTCAGTCATTGAGGGTTGATATGATTCAATTCAATACAATGCTTATCTGCTAATACACATGATGTCAAGTACTTGAACTTTATGTTTTTTTTTTGTGGTTATATTTTGTATCTTTGATATGTTGAGACGAGTTGGAAGCCGGATACAGAAAATTGTATGTTGAGACGAATCTTATGTTATGCAATCATTATAATGTGTGATATTTTTGCTGTTCAACTGCTTCACAGCTATACATTATACGAAATTGTTAAATAGTTTTGTAGTTATGTCCAATGTTTTGAAACCCGGGTCGACCCGGCCGGTTCAACCGGTTGGACCGGTTCCGGCCGAAAAAACGGGTCAAATTGACCCGGGTCTTACATTTTGGAAACCCGGTGTGACCCGCCGGGTTTGAAGCGACCCGGGTTGACCCGGTTCGTGCGACCCGGCCGGGTTTTGATTTTTTTCGATTTTTTTGTTTTTTTTTTTCGTTTTTTCGCGATATAATTATACGTATTTATAACGTAACTTTGTTTTTACGTGTTATATTTGTTAGTAAATGGTTTTTTGGGCCAAATATATGAAATATTCATGATTTATATTTATATATATATAGTAATATTGGAAATATATAAATATTTTTTTTTAATTGAAAACCGGGTCGACCCGGCGGTCCAACCGGTTGAACCGGTGACCCGGTGACCCGGTGGCTCGACCGGGTCGATTCAAAACCCGGGTTTTAAAACATTGGTTATGTCTGAAAAGGTGACCTCTTTTGCTATTATGAGTAAATAGATGGTGACTACCAGTTGGTATCTAACACACATATTGTCACTGATGGGCGTTAACGAGTGTTAAATAGCCCGTTATCTTTAACAAAACAGTGACCACTTTCATGACCACAATTATGCGACACTATCTATCAATTCAGTGACCACCTTCACCCTTTAGTGACCAAAATTAGTGACCGAATATATTGTCACAGATTTAGTGACCACTATAGTTTCGTCATTGGTTAGAGACGGATTTCAAATTTTGGTCTCTAATAGAAATAGTGACGGAGCTATAGTGACGAAAAGTGACCACCCAGGTTTCGGTCACTAAACCGGTGTTTGTGACCAATTATATACATATAGTGACCATTTTGGCTTGGTCGCTGAATCTAGTTTTTCTTGTAGTGTAATTAAACTCAAGTTCCGATATGATATATTTAGTCTCAATTCGAGTTGATCCGATCTAAATTAACCCGAACCTAACCGAATCAACCAAATCACACCCCTACATGTATATATATTGATCATCGTATACTGGTCATCCCACGGTTTAAACACTTTTTTCTTCAGATATCTTAAGTGCATGTAGAATTTTAGGTTTATCAACATTTAATAACGTGTGTAAAAATTAGTTACATGCATAAATATGAAAAAAAAAAAAGTTATAAAATAATTCATCATTTACACTTGAAAAAAATCACACTTTCAATTTAAAGAAATAAAAAATATGTTCACACTCACATGTAGGGGTGTGATTCGGGTTGACCCGGTCGGGTTCGGGTCAAGTCGGGTCGGGTCAAGTCGGGTCAAGAGTAAAAAATATATAACCCGAACCCGAGCCTAATTAGAACTCGGGTCATTCGGGTTCGGGTCAATTCGGGTCGGGTCAACTCGGGTTCGGGTCAACCCGAGTTTGAGGAAAAAGTGTAAAAAGTGGCCTAATTTTGTACTAAAACAATGTAAAAAGTCTAATTTTAGTCGGGTCAAGTCGGGTTGGTCGGGTTCGGGTCAACTCGGATCGGGTCAAGTCGGGTCAAGGGTAAAAATATATAACCCGAACCCGAGCCTAATTAAAACTCGGGTCAATTCGGGTCAACCCGAATTGACCCGAATACGCTTTTGGACCCGAGTGACCCGACCCGAATATGATTATTCGGGTTCGAGTCGAGTTCGGGTCAGGTCAACTTTTTTGACACCCCTACTCACACGTATGAAACTCATTTGTATCTTGACACCTAATTTGATATACAATATCTTCTAACTTTGTTTTAGTATTTTTGTTGTGCGTGACATTGATTTATTTCCTCCCGTATATATGCGATCACTACTACAAAACAACACAATATCGACAAACGGAATTCCGTCAGTAATAGTTGTTTCCGACAGATTTGTGATGGAAAGATGTGGTCGATTATTTTTTATCGGTAACTACTATCCGTAGAAAATCTGTAAGGAATGATGACGAGAAAAGGCGTCAAAAATCTGTTGGTAACTTTCTTGCAGGCTGTTGATAAATTTGTGTCGTAAAATCGTCACAATAAAAAGATTTAAATATAAATTTTCGAGCAACAAGTAGATTAAAACAATGAAAGAAGATTGCTTTAGATGATAAAGAGATTGAAAATGTGTCCAAAAGTTGTCGTAGAAAAAGTATTTTTGGCATTTAAAAAGAATCATAAACATCATGAGTAACAATGAATATCTATAGCTTATCAAACAAAATATTTTCATTCATTTAAAAGAATTCACGGTTTCAGGTTCGGGACATTTTTAAAATCAGCAGATTAATTAATTAAATTATTTTTATGACCATTTAGTTTAAATAAGAACATGACTAAGGTTTAAATATTAAAGTTAATATTACATGATTTAACCTAAGTAATTTATTAGCTTAATTTAATTAAACATCTTATTTTAATTAAATTCTTGTAACCTATAGTTTATTAAGTTTACTATGTTAATTATTTAATAAGCTATAACATTTAATCCATGATTTGTATTTTTTTAATAAGCTTTAACTTATATTTCTACCTTAATAATTCAGCTTATTTATAATTATGGAAACTTACTGTTTTAGGAAACCTGCTATTTTTAGAAAGTTACGTAATATTATAATACAATTACTACATGAATAATATACAACATAACACAAGAATAATTACACATAAGACAGTAAACAGTAAGACATGACAAAATACGTATAATAAGTTAAGAACACACAGAACCAGTAAAATACATGTACCTCAGACAACTCATACACGTTCCTCATCTTATGTAGTATTATCCGTCAAGGCGGAGTAGGTTCTTCGGCGTTTCTGTTAGCTTTTACTGGACAAGAGGTACAGATTTTCCGTCCTTCAGTAAGGACAATCTCTTCCTTTATTAGGATTTTCCGTATGCAGCCAACTGTTTTTCCAGTGGTTACATATTTAAATGCTTATGTTAATTAGTTGCCTTAGCCATATACATGCATGGCAGTTCCACCTAGTTATGGAGGTACCATAACCATAACACTAGAGGCACCAGTGTTATGACTTCACCACGGCGGAGTGATTGCTCGTGGTGTCCCTTCAGTTTATTTGGCTTTTATTTATTTATATTATCATGTGGGGCGTATGGGTGCATCATAGTTACAGTTTCAGTCAGGATTTCATGGTGAATGTGGTGTGTGCCTTGCATCCTTCACAAGGAGCTGATCCCTCCTACCCAGACCATATTAATTAGAGGCATCCCCTCTAATAGCATGACGAGGTCACCCCTCTATGTATTCATGCACGTTGTTGACCTCATGACCTATATTGGCTTTTGGTATATTAAACTAATACAGTTTTCACAAGTAAACATAAGCTATATTTTTCAGAACTAAAACCAGTAACATGTTATACGCCTAGGTTTTTCCAGGAATTATTCATTTACGCTGCTAATCATGCTTTATGTTCATTATATGTTTTCTTTACTCTATGTCTTTGCATGCTTTATTGTATATCCGTGCACTGAGCGTTATGCTCAGCCGTTTTCCTTTTCATGTTCCCAAACGGCAGGTACCCAAGGCCGCAAGTAGGATTTCAAGAGTACGTGTATTCGGATGGAAGCTATCTAGTCTTCTTTATCTTATGCATTTATTCATACTTTCTCATACTTTATTTCATTTGGACATTGTTTAGTCCTTTCCTTTACAGTACTTATATTTGTTTGTGTGTGAGTTACTTGGACTACTGATGTTTGTGTCCGGTATTTCCTTTTATGGTCATGAATGTTTAGACATTTATCTTGCATGCTTTAATGACACGTCATAATACACTGTGATATTCCATTTTACCAAATGAGGTGTTACATTTATACTATGTACTGTTTATCCAACATGGGCATCAACCACCCACTGAATAAACACATGCATGGTTACCTGTGATTGTACACCCTAGTTTTGCACTGTCTATATAAGGAGTACCCTTGGGAGAGAAATTGTTAACCCTTACAAGAGAAAGATAAGAATCTCTAATTAAGCTTTCTCTCCCAATACCAACCAAACCATATAGCCAAAGTGCATATGAACGTTTAGGTTGGAACTTAAACTCTTGACTTTGGTTAAAAGTTTAAGTAGAGGATATCGACCCACATTGTCATTCAACCACTTTGTTAGTCCGCAAACAAAGTGGCTTATAGGTTCTTTATTGAGTTTTTAATAAAAGTCTATACGTTGAAAAGTTAATTGGTATTGTTGTTTTATTTGTTCTTAGTTCTTATTAATTGATAAAACAACACACTTGAATCTTATTAACAAGTTACTACTAAAGGTTGATAAATAGTAACTAGTTAAAAGGGACCAACACATTAACCTTATTCAAAATCAGTTTAATACCAAAATCAAGGTTTTTAGACCTGACATTGGAACTAAGTTTGTTAACAAACATGTTTACACCTTGTTCTCTAACTTGGTTATCATCCATCAGACCTCCTGCTCTCATACCCTTTAGCAAAATGGTATTGTTGAAAGGAAACATAGACAACTGCTCAATGTTGCCAGAAGTCTTATGTTTCAGGGAGGGATTCCTATTAAGTTTTGGCCTGAATGTATTCTAACTTCTGTCTATTTGATTAACAGACTCCCTTATTCTGTCCTAAAAGGTAGGTCCCCCCCTATGAAATGCTCTATAAGAAAAAAACCAAACCTCTCTCACCTTAAGTGTTTTGGGTGTCTATGTTTTTCAACTTGTCTTAATAATAGTGATAAACTTACATCTAAATCTGAGAAGTATGTGTTGATTGGTTACTCATCTGTTAAAAAGGCTTACTGACTTTTTAGTTTGGATAATAAGAGAGTATTGTTCTGTAGAGATGTGAAGTTTTATGAAACTGTTTTAAACACTAAAGAAAATGATTTGGCAGATGTAATTTCTACAATTGATGGTGAACTTTTAAACTTTTTTGATAACCAAAGCCTTTTAAGTCTCTATGATGATGAGAGAGCTACACCTGGTGAGGATGGTAGGGTCCCCTCTACTACTGAGGCTACATCTTTGCAACCTCATGAGGAGGACTCTACAACTCAAATAGGTGATAACCAACAATCTGAGGGCAATCATGATGATATTAATCTCTATGTTACTTTTATTGAGCATAGTGGGACCAATAGTGAAGAAGAAAAAGGGAAATCTAGCATTAGGAAGTCTACGAGACTCACTAAACTACCTGCTAAAGTTAATGACTTTGTTCTTGATAGTAAGCTTAAATATGGTATTGAAAAGCATGTTAATTACTCTAAACTTAATACTATCAATTTCTGCTTTGCTACCACTCTTAACCAGTCTGTTAAGCCAGCCACCTACTATGATGATATCAAAGATAGTAGGTGGGTTGATGCTATGAACAATGAGCTTGAGGCTCTCTTAAGAAACAATACTTGGACCTTGTATGAGTTACCCATAGGGAGGAAAGCTATTAATAACAAATGGGTCTACAAGATTAAATATAAATCATATGGTCTTGTTGATAAATTTAAAGCAACAGGTATTGCTAAGGGGTATAGTCAAAAGTAAGGAACAGATTTTGATGAAACCTTTAGCCCTGATGTAAAAATGGTTACTATTATGTGTCATATTAGCATTGTTGTTTCTAATGATTGGTCTTTATTCCAACTTGATGTTAATAATCCCTTCTTATATGGTCACCTTGATCGGGACATCTATATTACTTTACCATTGGGCTTTAATTGTAATGATAAAAACAATGTGTGTGAGCTCAACAAGGCTCTCTATGGTCTTAATCAAGCCCCAAGACAGTGGAATGCTAAATTAACCACTATCTTGGTTAAGCATGGCTTTCTCCAAAGCAAGTTTGATTACTCTCTCTACATCAAGCAAGCTGGGAACACGTTTGTTGTTCTTTTGGTTTATGTTGATGATTATCATCACTCGTAACTGTATTGAGAAAAATGAAAGTTTCAAGAGCTTTCTTAAAACTAAATTCATAATAAAAGACCTTGGGGTTATAAAATATTTTCTAGGTATTGAGATTCTTGAAAATGGTAATGGGATATGCATCACCCAAAGAAAATATTGCCTCGAACTCATTCATGAATTTGGTCTGCTAAACCAGCAGCTACTCCTTTGCCTGAGAACTGTGTGCTTGCTGTTAATGAGAGTGAGAATGATAAGTTTTTTGACAAAATCTTTGAATATCAAATACTTTTAAGGAGACTTATTTATCTTATCCACGCTAGATCAGATATCTCTTATGTTGTTCATTGTCTTAGCCAACATATGCATGCTCCCTTGCAGTCTCACCTTAAGATAGCTTTAAGAGTTATTAGATACCTTAAGAACTCACCTAGAACTGGTGTTCAGTTTTACAAAGATACCTCCTTGAGAGTATCATGTTTCACTAATGTTGACTGGGCTATGTGTCTTAAGACTAGGAAGTATGCATATGGGTACTATGTTTACTTGAGAATGTCTCTTGTCTCTTGGAAGAGCAAAAAGCAACCCACTATATCCAGGTCCTCTACTGAGGCTGAATATAGGTGCATGGCTAGTTCCAGTTATGAGGTAATTTGGATCACTAATCTGCCGAGTGGTCTCAGAATCATGAACTTGTTTCTTGTAAATCTATATAGTGATAACAGTTCTGCTATCCAAATTGCTTCTAACCCTGTGTTTTATGAAAGAACCAAGCATTTTGAGATGGATGTTCACCTAATCAGGGAAAAGGTTCAAGATGGTGTTATCAACACTATTAAGGTTGCATCAGCATATCAAACTGCTGATATGTTTACCAAAGGTCATGGAATATTTCAACACTTGAAACTTTGCAAGCAACTAAGGCTTGTGGACATGTTTGGGAAGTAACTGGTGTGTTCCTTGTTCAGATTGAGGAAGGGTGTTACAATATATCAATCTTTCCACGTTATTCTTTGTGTTCTTTGTTTGTTTCTCTTGTGTCAATAGGTGCAATGATGGAGGACCTATTCTGTCAATTCTGGTTTCTCCTTTCTAGGCTCAAGATGGACTGGGTATCAGATGTTGGGCTTATGGCTTACTGGGCTTCTATACCGTTGTTGGTTTAAGTTATATTACCCTAGCTCACACATACCTAGGGTTAGCAGTCTCATTTGTCACACACACTTTTGTGTGTTATTGCTCGCTCTCTTTCTTATCTTTAATAGCTGTTTGTAGCTTATCTTTGGGAGGTATTTCATCTTGTTACTTAATTTTGTGTGTTGAGAGATTATTGTAGTGAGGAATATCAGATCAACCTAGTTGGGACGATCTCAAACTATTTCCTTTGTATTCTTTCAATTAGCACTCGTTTGAGGACTAATCTTTATCTTTCTTTTTGTACTTTAATTATCAATAAATTTTACCAAGAGGTGGTTGGTCGAGTGAGAGATTTGTGTCATTACTTTGTTTATCATGTTCTAACACAATTAACCTCAAAATTTCTATTATCAAGTATTTTTATCTAGTTTTATCACATTGCTTAGGAATTTTTTTAACGGCGTTCAAGATGGAGATAGAAAAATTGCTTAGGTAAAATGGTCTAAGGTTCTCGCTTCTAAGAAATGTGGTGGGTAGGGTGTCTCAAGTTTTTTTTTCTCTCAATCAGGCTCTTCTTTTCAAGTGCGTGTGGCGTTATCTTTCTCAAGATAATTCCTTATGGTTTCGTGTTATAGCTGTTATTTATGGTTCGATCATTCATGCTCTTTCTACCACATAGAATTCGATATGGAGTTCAATTATCAAAGAAGTTAAACTCCTAAAAGATAAAGGTATTGATCTCATTTCTCATTGTAAGATCAGGGTGGGTAATGGTACGCGCACAAGTTTTTGGAATGATTTATGGATTGGTGATTCCCTGCTTAAGGTTTCTTTCCCTCGTCTCTATGCTTTAGAAGAAAACAAGGACCTTTCAGTTGCTGATAAGATGAACACTCCTATCACTTCTTATTTTCAACGCCCTATACGAGGGGGTATTAAGTCCCAACAACTTGATCAACTTCTGGTTTTGCTCGATTCAGTTATCTTATCTACTATGGATGATAGGTGGTTCTGGGATTTAAACGACGATGGTGTTTTACAGGTTAAGGATGTTCGCAATTTGTTAGACGAGGATTTTCTCCCTTAAGTGGATGTTCCTACTCGTTGGATAAAGAGCATTCCAATCAAGGTTAACGTTTTTGCTTTGAAACTTTACCTCGATCGACTCCCTAGATCGAATTTGGCTCGTAGGAATTTTAATGTTCCTTCTTTGGTGTGTCCGCTGTGTAGCCGTGCAACCGAGGATTCCTATCATTTGTTTTTTGGTTGTAACGTGGCGAAGGATGTTTTGAAGTTTATTTTTTGGTGGTGGGATTTGGATTTTCACGATGTCGATTCATATGATGGTTGGCTCTCTTGGTTCAAATCTATTCGTCTCGGTTCTAATTCTAAAGATGTGTTGGAAGGCGTGTTAATGTTTCTTGGTGGAGGCTTTGGTACTACAGGAATGAGCTTTTTTTTGCGGTTTCTAAACCCCGTAAAAGATCTATTTTCGACGATATCGTTTTACGTTCTTTTAATTGGTATAGAGGTAATGGAACTTTATGTTGGGTTAGTTAGCTTCAACACCCACAATTGCTCTCTTTGTAATTTCTAGCTTCTTATTAATATTTTTAATAAAATCACCATTAATTTTTTTTATCACATTACGAGTTGGGATGAACAAATTAAAGAAACGAGATCATTATGTATGACAAAGAACAAAAGTATCTTGCTTGTAATTTCAAACTAACTCCATCAAAACTAGTATCATATAATTATGTGATGTGAATAGTAGTACCTCACAATGAGATTCTTTAATACTTTTAAACGAATTAAATACAAATAGCTTTAGTTAGCTATTTTTATTTGCTACTGTACTACTAGTAATATTTATTTAAGAGAAACTAACTTTTATTTATTTTGCTTTCAAAAAATACCAACTTTTATTAACGTGTAAATATGTGTTTTTACCTCCTAAAATTAACTATAGAGCTATCTAAAGTGTTCATCATTTTATGTTCGTCACTAGCGGTGGTGAAAACAAGTCGAGCTGAACTCGAGCTTGTTTAAGTTTTACAAAGCTCAAGTTTGAGCTCGGCTCGTTCGAGTCTTATTATTTTCATCGGGCTCGGCTCGTGATATGGTAGACAAGCTCCATTTCGACTCGAACTCGGCTCGTTTATACGATTTGGCAATGTAAAAATATAATTTGGCTCGATCTCGGCACATAATATATCTAAATTAGGGTGGTTAATAAGCTTGTTATTAAGCTCGTTAAGAAGCTCGTATATAAAACATTAGGGTCGTTTAGGATCGCGAGCCCAAACGAACTGTGTACGAAAAGCTCGGGCTCGAGCTCGTTTAATATACACGAGCTGCGACTTAAGCTCAAGCTCGGACTTTAAGCTCGACTCGTTCAAACTTTTTACCGATTCAATCTCGAACTTTTTACAAACAGCTCGCCTCGTTTTCACGCTAATCTTCACTACGAAATGAATGTTTTCTACAACTAATTTTAATCGGTTAATTTAATAATCAAAACTTGAGAAAGTACTAACTTCTTCTCCAAGTAATGTGTATGTGGTTGTTGCTTGTTATAAATATGCTTTGTACCTTGAATCCTTGATAGACAAATTTGTATGTGCACAATATTATAATATTGTGTGTATTTTTGTGATATCATTTGTGTCTAGCTATGAGTAACGTAATTTTGAGGGCCAAAAGAATTACTGTACAACCTAGTTGCATTTAATACTACTCCGTATTTCACATATGCATTAATAATATCTTAAAACTCACAGATATTATTACGCGCGCTGTCCTTTATCGGCTATTTCATTAAACTGGATTATTAATGTTGGTCAACAAAAAAACATATTATGTTAGGCTTTGAGATTTTAGAAAAAAAAAACACACAAAAAAATCTGTAGCTTATCAAGGAAACAATTTTCATTAGAGGTGCTCAAGGATAGATCGATAAGTATCAAAATTCAAAGCTTATGACAATATTGAATAGAAAAATTATAATTTAAGTGTTACAAAATAATAAATTAGCCAATTTTTCGTAAACTATAAAATGCCCGTTTAAGTTTTTTTGTCCTAAAATACAAAATAATGAATAATCTTAATACCCAACCTCCTAATAATACAAAATATAATAGTTTTTAAGTTCATAAAGTTACACTTTTCATTACCACTCAAATTTGCTAATACTACATACAATGACATGAGGGTTTCATGACTTTGGTACTAAGATGTTGACGTTAATGGATTCCTTCTGCTCACCAGTATTACTACATGTGAAGATTAATTATTATGGAGTGTTTAATTTTACATGTGAAGATTAATTATCTTCGTAACTTAAGGGATGTGTAGATGAGGTTAGTGAGATGTTAACTTAGATATAGTTACATGCATAATGCATTTACGTAAACTTTTTGGAACCATTTGATCTTGTACCCAAGCCTTGGTGAATACTCCTTAAGTTTACCTCAAACTTTAAAGGTCGTAATTTTGAAACCTCAAACAATCTAATGCATGTGTTTAAAAACATAAGCATATAAATTTAGAATTCTACAATTTCTCACAACACAATTGCAACGAATTAAGATGGCCCGATTGTTATCATGTGTAGTCTTTACTCTCTAAATATCACTTATTTTCACTTGTAGCATATTATGAAATCGAAAACTTCAAAACATGAACTACCAAACAAAAAAATTTGATCAAAAGCTAAATAACGTAATATTTGATAATACGGAGTACTTAACTTCATATCCATTCCATAGTTTGCGATTTTTTAGAATCGCAATAATTAGCACACAATAGATGTTAATATTTACATATCATTATTTAATAACCTAAATACTCTCGTACCCCCCTACATTTATTCTAATCACACGAGTTAAGAACATAACTTAACTCTAAGTACGAGTCATATATATAAGCTTCACCACCATTGCTAAACTTCATAGCTTCTTCTCCGATCCATCCCCATGCACTAGCGGGGTCGTGGTCGCTGAAAATAAATTGTTATCAAAACAAAAATCTATTATTCATTTTTTAGGACGTAAAGAAGAATTATTGGAAATGTGTATACGTGGTACTCACCGTGCAAACTTTGTTTTCGTGCTTTACTGCATCATAATAATTGCCTTTAACTGGGTTCCCACATCTGACGCAGGTAAATTCGTTAGGGTTTGCGGTAGCAATAGGCATTCTGTGTAAATTTGTTTGATATGTGTGACTATGTGTAAAGTGTTTGTTTTTTTGAAAGAGAAAAGGAACTTGAACTTACTAAACTAGTGTGTGTAAAATGTATGGGAATATGTTGTAGATGTTGGCCTCTTATATAATGGGAAATCCTCATGAAATGACATATATAACCCTTGTGATAAGGAACTTTGTATAGCTTTTCATAAAAGTTAAAATGAAATTAAGTTCTTGTAGTTACGGTTAAGGTGTGAAAAACTCGACTCGATTCGAGCCGAGTCGGACCCCAACATAAATGAACTAATTTAGGACAAGTTAGTCGGGTCAAAAATGTACTTGGCTTAATCGGGTTAACTCAGCTAACTCGAATACTAATAAAGTCGGGTATCGAATATGAATATTTTGGCTAATCCGGGTATCGAGTCGACCCTGTTGACCCGAATAAGATTTTTTTTTATTTTTTTAACTTTTATATGTAGTCTATATAAAGGAAGTGAAGAAAAGAATTATTATTTTTTTCGTTTTACTCATATTTAGGTTGATCCGATCCGAATTGACGAGAACCTTAACTCGATCTGAACTGATTTGAACCCAAGTAACCCTAATTTTAATAGGGGCCGGGTTTGATATTAGATTTTTATTACTGACCCGACTTTGACCTTACTTTAATGACCTGAAGCCGATAACCCGAGTTGACTCACAACCCTAGCTATGATGATCATCTAGCTTATTATTATAAACCTCACTGTTACTTCCCCCGTCCCAAATTTTTTGTCCCCTCACAAAAAGCACACAAGAATTAGAATTCAGGCTTTGTAGTAGTTAAGTACATTAAAGATCCAATCATTCCTCTAAATAGGGTTTGATTTACTGATTTACCACTAAGAGCAGGGCCTAGGTTGTTAGGAGGGATCATGGGTTGAGTTTTGACTGAAGCACACCGAGATATGTTACATTTTTTTAGTATGTCTCTGGTATACTTCTCTTGAAAAATTAAGATCCATTTCCCACTTTGTTTATTTGAAGTCCATGTTCATCTATCTTATTCATTTCATTTTTTCATATAATTTTTAAACTTTTTACAAAGTTAATCTAAAGAGCTAAATATGATGTCATAAACATATATTTGAACAAGAAAAACATCATTCTTGCTTCTAAAAATGAAGAAAGTGTTGTCAATTTCTCTTATAAAAACTTATTCATGAGTAGAAAGGTTGATAGAGTTCCATACCATACCTTTGGTGCTTGTTTTAGTCCATGAAAGGTTTTTTTCAAGCTTTCATACATGGTTAGGGAACTCAGAGTTTCCAAAGCCAAGGGGTTGTTGGACATAAAGTTATTCATCGATCTTAACATTAAGGAATACAATTTTTACATTCATTTGATAGACTTTAAAATTCATGAAAGTGGTATAAGCCATTAAGATTATGATGGCCTCCATTTCTGCTACTGGCGCAAAGGTTTCTTCATTGTCAATTTCTTCCATTCCAAAACCCTATAAAACAAGTATATCCTTATTTTTGACAACAACCCCTATTTCAGCCTTCTTATTCTTGAACACCTATTTTGTGCCAAGAACGAATTTACCCCAAGGAGCATAAACAAGTGTTCAGACTTTGTTTCTAAGGATCTCGTTAAGTTCTTCTTGCATAGCCTCAACCCACACTTGATGTTTTAGGGATGTTGAGACCTTTTTGGGTTCAATCACTCTTCAGAGAGGAACTATACAAATAGGCATTCATGGGTTGAGGGAACAGTGAGTTTGACAGGCTTATGATAAGCATGCGCTACACCGCATGTTTGTTTTCAAGACTTTTTTGGAAGTCCAAAATTAGCATTCATATGTGTATTTGATGATTTACACATCTGCCTAATCTACAAAAGAGGGTATAGTGGGCATGCTTGTTTCTTTTTCTACATCTTGGGCCTACCTAATTTGTGACTTTACAAAAGAGGGTCTTATGGGCAGGTTAATATGTTTTTCTACATATGGGGTAACTATTGTCTTATGGTACGAATCATGATTCCGTTATATGCAAAAAAGGGCGTGCCAAATAGCTTTAGTTGTTTAAGTTTACAAAACATGATATATCTACTATTTTTGTAGAAGCCTAAATCTGTTTCTTTTTCCTTGCTTCTGCCGATAGCTGGTCAGTGATCGAACTTTTCGCTGAAAAACTTTAACAGTTGTTTTTGGTTGTTGGGGAGTTGCACAGTTGTTTCAGCGATGATATCTAGCACGACTGTTGGTGGTGTTAATGAAGGATTTGGTATAAGCTGTTGTTCTTGAAACTCTTTTCCATGTGTTGTTATTGTTGCCATCAATGTTCCATTGCATGTGGACGATAGGGAGGTTTAATTAATGTGGTTGAATTTTTATTATAGGTTAGAAACTTAACCAATGTATATATTCTTTGTTTTAGACACTTAGACTTTATGGGTATTGGACATGTTAATTTCCTATCAATTAAAGGTAATATGGTAGAAAATGTTTCTTGTGTTGCTTGTTTTTGAGGTGCCGGTTTGCTATTCGGTATTGGCAGGCTAGGTGTTCAAGAATGGAACAAATGGCTATTCTAAAGATGTTTCGGTTTTTGTCGCTGTCACATCTTTTGAGATGTTGTCCGGCCTTTGAAGATGGTTGTTCTCGTAGTTTGACACCACTTGATTCTTCTGAGGGTGTGCATACTCCAACACATAAGATATTAATTTACTGGAATTAATAAAGTGTAGAGAGCATCTGTATTTTCTAACAGAATTATGCATTTGTTAGACGTGAGATTTCTCTAGAAATTGTTGTTAAGGCTGCTTTGTCTAATATGGCAGCCACAATGAATTCTCCTGATGATTTATTTGCACCTAGATTAAAATTTATTTGGAAGAGGTTTTTTTCTTGGTGATTGATGTTATTTCACGGGGCATCCTTGTTGATGGTGCTCTCTGTATTTTTCAAGTATATCTGCACACGAATGATCAGTAATGACATCTCCCAATAGTGAGAAAAATAGGAATTCTGCATTTGCGATGGCATTTATGATTTTGTCCTAAAATGAATACATGTCATGATAATAATAGCGGTGCATGTGTTAAAAATAATGTGACATAAATATTTTAGCATATATTGTTTGTGTTTATATGATCTAAATTTAGGTCGTTACTTTGAGCAGTATTTTCCAATTGGTCGTGATGTACACAGTCATAATCCACTGCCTACTGTTGTGAAATGGTTTCTTTGTGCATTGGTTGCACCTAGTGAAGTACCAAGATTTGTCTTCAACAACTGATAAAATAATGGTTTGGCATGTAAATCGTACGCCCTGTAGAAAAATTTTGGGTAGTGATGTTGAGGTTGTTAGAAAATTATTTTGTTTATTGTTAGTGTGCACTAACCTCAAAGCTTTCGGGGTTTTGGAGCAGTAGTGTCTTCAGATCAACACGGTTTCTTTGCTTTTCTAGTTCATGGTCATGGAAACGATATCTAGCTATCTGTAGTGGTGGGTTAGTCTTGTATCTTTCTATGAAACTATTTTTTGTGTATCTTTACGTTATTTATAAGAAGGTGTGGTTGGAACGATGGGTATAAATAGAATTAGGTTTTACAAAAGGAGTAAATTACGCATTCCGTAAAGCTGTTGTTTCCTATGTGTTCACATTTATGTAATAGAACGAAGTTGAGTTGGCCGACAACTAGTACATATCTGTTTGTAAGAATCGATAGTGTTAGTATGATGTATAGAGAATGGGTCTGTACAATTGGGTGAGTTCGGTCTAACCTTTGTATTTAGAGACTCTGCACTCGGTCAGTATAATTTTTATTGGCTGGGATCGTTTTTCAATTTATTTTTTGTAAAATTCTCATGCCATTTTATCCCAAAACATCAACTAAATAGATTTCCCCTACAATGGAAATTAGTTATTGGTGACTAAAGTTTTTGATCGTTTACAATGCGATTTAACTTTTAGTAATTAGTCGTGCACTTTCTCAACACTTTCGATTTTAGTATTTCTAAGGCAACATTTGTTTGCTGGGGGAAGATCTCCAATAAACCGTATGATTCCTTGAAAGTCTGTCACATAAAGATGTTGGGTGTTTCATAAATTCAAAAGTATAAAAATTACGATATATGAAAATACCTGCTAGAAGCTAATAAAAGTTCTAGTTGCTTGTGTTTGTGTATGGAATTCTTGATTCCAATTCGTTGTGTTGTTGTAATTCAAAATAGTGTTTCAGAAAGGTGTGTGCTTCATCTGGGAGGACTTCAATCTTAGTGATCTTACCAATTTGCATACATTTTATGCTTATGAGTGTCTGCTGAAATGGGTTATTGGGTTCACAAAATATGTTAGATAACCTGTAGACAACCTCGTATTTTAGCAACCAATTGAAGTACTCTTGATGATTGTAGTGCATGTTAGCTTGTATAGCATCTTCCTATCAGTGGTTAAGAAATGGTTAGCTTGCTAACGAGGTATTACTTAAGGTTGATAAGTAATATCGAGTTACAAGGACCAACAAGTGGTATCAGAGCAGTTTGATTAGTGATAGGTGTGTAAACACCCATCCTTTTTACCACTTAATTACAATAATAACCGAGCCAAAACGTGTATTTTATGTCATTTATGTCGGAATTATGCGTGGTTTGTGTTTTTGTTGTAATTTAGGACGAAATTATGAAAAGGGGAGAAACACGGGCATTTACGGGCTTTTAACGAAGAAAAAGACGAAAGACGAAGTCAAGAAATCAAGAGTGGAAAAAGAACGGAAGTCCAAGACCAATTCTGAAGATCTATCAAAGAAAAAGTCAAAACACGAAAGTTTACTAAAAAGCCGAAGAACTCAAGTCTAATTTATTGAAGATTACAAGACGAGTTTGAAGAAATCCCGAGACAAAGTCATTAAAGTAAAAAGATTAAAGAAGATTAAGGACGAATGACGCAATTAGAGAAAGAAGAAAGAGGGAGGAAGCTTCCACTAAGCACCTCCCTAATCCACTATAAATAGTTTCATCTCATTTCATTATTAGTTGTTGGGTGGCTTGACAACCCATCTCTTCCACCATTTTCATACCTTGAATTTAATTTCTTGCACTTTAATTTTTCTTGTATTGCACCTTTTAATTCCAAGTAAGTTTTATTGAATCTTTACTTTTCTTGTTTAATCTCTTATCTACCTTTCTTGTTTGATTTGTTCTTAATCTTTGTGTTCATGTTCTTGAGTTTTATAGTTTTGATTAAGTGGGTTTTGATTATTTTGGTTATGATTGTTGGTTTTATTGATTTGGATTGATTGGTTATTGTTAGTAAATCATTTGTGGTTGTTTTGGATTAATCTTTTGGTTAATCTTGATTAGTTTTGATTAAATTCGTGCTTGGTTTTCATCCCCTGTTATTCGAGTTCTTCTTACTGTTTTCCCAGATTATTCCGAATCAACTTGTTCATCCGGAATAATTAATATTCCGGATGAGTTGTTAATATTCCGAATCAAGGCTTAGTTTCATATATTCCGAATCAAGCTCTTCATGCGGAATATTTGATTATTCCGGATCAAGTTGTTTCATCCGGAATATTGGTTATTCCGGATCAAGTTGTTTAATCCGGAATATTGGTTATTCCGGATCAAGCCTTTCATCCGGAATAATATTCCGGATCAAGCTCCTTATTCCGGATCAACTTCTTTTCTCTTTTTATTCCAGATCAACTTCTTTACTCTTTTTATTCCGGATCAACTTCCTTTCTCTTTTTATTCCGGATCAACTTCCTTTCTCTTTTTATTCCGGATCAAACCTTTATTCCGAATCAAGTGTTATTCCGGATAGGTGACATATTCCGGATTAACAAATTTATTCTGAATGAAGTGTTTTCTAGTTTTTAGTTTTAAGCTTAACTTTTCCCGCCTTTTTCTTTATTTGCACTTTTACTTGCCTTCCCTTTTAGTTTAAGTTTTAGTTTGCGTCATTGACTTTATTTCCCTTTTAATTTCTCGTCATTTACTTTTCGCCAAGTTTTTATCTTTCAGTGTTTCTTTTTACCGTCTTTACTTTATTTTTATTTGTTTCAAGTCTTTATTTTTAATTAGATTTAGACAACGACACCCTTTATTTGATCCACCAAGAACAACTGAGTCGCTCAATTAACCAGTTAAATTCGAGAAGATTCCGAGAAACGATCTTTTCAACTAGTAAAATCTCTACATTAAAATGACGCCGCTGCCGTCTCTTTTCGTGAGGATTAACGGTTTTTTGTGAGAGACGCGTTGGCTTTTGGGATCCGTTCACTCGTGAACGTTATTTTTCGTGTCAAAAATTTTCAAAAATACCAAAAACATTTGAAAAATCACAAAAAGCATTTCTTTTTCAAAGTTATGCACCAAAAATATTCTTCTTGCTTATCTATTTTTCTTTATAGATTCTTATGTCCATTGCGTCTGGTGTGGGAGACGATTATACGGGAACGACTCATGTCAATGGTGTTGCGTGAGCGGTGCGGAAACGATATCGACAATACACAATTCCTATTCGGATTTTGTCCTTTGTGCAACTCGACTAATTCGTCCTTTTTGAATCCACCTCATGTTCCCCCGTGCATCTATTGTGGAAGCGATTCTCATTGGCATGTTTCGTGCCCGGTTCGATACCCGTATGGTCACGAGCAAGAACCGGGTTACAATTATGACAATGGTAATAGCTATCTACAAGAAGCACCGGATTTTTCTCCATACCCATATTGCCAAAATTGTGGGGGGCCTCACGATACTTCTTATTGTCAGCCAATGGATTATTATGAGCCAGATCCGTGTCCTCATCTTTCTTCACCAATGGATTATTATGAACCAACTTCGTGTTATAATTCTTCTCAACCGATGACTTACTATGAGCCACATCCGTGCTATAATTCTGGTTTTCCTAACTGTGAGCCCCCACATCCCACCCTCAATCATCAATCCTCTCAGGGAATTTGTAATGCCCAACAACTCAATACTTTGAATGACGAAACACACGCCATTATTTTGAAACTTCAAGAAGCCGTTGTTCAGCTAAACGAAGCTTGGGAGGAGGAAAAACGACAGGAGCAAATATCGAATATCGAGACTTATACTCCTCCCCCGGTGTATCCATACTATTTATGATGATGATGAAGATGAGCCTACTATATCTTGGAATGATCTTGTTGCCCAATGTCCTAGTGCAATTGTCATCCCTTCTCTCGATATCCCAAACGTGTCTAAGGATTGTGATACATTGAGTGCGATTAGTGATTTTGGTCTCGATAAATTCTTTGATGAGGAGGTGTGTGATATACCGATTACTATGGAGCTTGAGGACGACATTGCTCTTACAGAAGAGGTCGATCCTAATGATGACGATTTTTCTCCTCGCTATGAGAATTTCACTTTTGAAATTTCTCAATCTCCACCGGGAGATGCGGGCGATGACGATCTATTCTCTCCGGCTTACGAGAAGTTCACCGATGAACTTGATCTTGTGGATGAGGTGGAAGACGTACTTCTTCGCGATAGATTACGGAAAGTGCACCTTCTTATTGCTCAAATCGAAGAGTTGACTTCTCCTCCTCTTTCCGAGTCTTTACCTCCATCTATTCCTCCCGTTGAAGATAATGACCCATTGCTGGAAGAAATCGACATTCACTCCATGCCTCCACGTATTGATGATAATGATACGGATGGGGATATTATTCTTGATAATTTGCTGCAGGAAGGTATTGACCCAAGTCCCCCTCCCGAGCTCCTTTCATCCTCCCCTTTAGCCACTATTACGGAGGATGAGTGCTTTGACCCGGGAGGTGACATTGATTATGCTATCATTGATAACATTACGACTTTGTCGCTTGCTCAGCATCCATTGTCTCTGGGGGATGACAATGTGCTTACTTTACCCACCCCACCTCCCGTGGATCTTGACTTCACATACTTTTCGTATGTTGAAAGGACCTTTATCCCAGTCAAGACTTATCCCCCCGCCTCTCCTTTGTTGATGTCAACCGGGAACGAGGAAAGGTCTTTGATCCCGATATTACATTCGAGGCTTCCCCATGGACTATTTAATTCGGGGACGAGTCAGGCTCGTGACTCGGTTAATATAAACAATCGCTTTTTGGGAGGCAACCCAATTATCTATCTATCTTTACATGTTTTCACCATAAGGGTAGGGGAGCCCGTGGTGTTTCTTGTTTTCTTTCTTATCATGTGCAGGGATTAGAGCTTCAAAGACACACTCTTGATGAGTTTTGACGACCCGTGATTCCGTATTTCCCTTCTTCCCGGTTCTATCCTAAACTCTTTTCGATTCACTATTTTATATTTCTCAATATTAAAATAGGAATCTCTTTAGTTGTCTCTTTCTTAGCAAGATTTAAACAAAGTGCACAATGTCCTAAGTGTAGGGGAGTTTACTCCCACATGCTTAAACATTGAGGACAATGTTTATATCAAGTGTAGGGGGGACTTCTATCGAAGTTAAGTGGCCTTTTCCTTGTATTTGTCCTCATTTTAACCGGAAAATCAATTTTTCGATATTTTTCAAAATTTTTGATCTATTTTGGCCTATTAGTTTTTATCTTTGTATAGTTATTTTCTTTCCTTATTAGAATAAATTTTAATAAAGTGGTTTTAATTTTCAAACGTTGTGAATCTTTTGACTCAACCCGAGTTTACTTGTCTAAGTTTACTCTAGCTAGTATCCTTAACGTGTTTAAGTCAAGTTTTGCTAGGCTTTTATATAGGGAGCTATAAAACGCGAAAGTCTTAACTCTCACGGGTTAAGAACAAGAACTTTTCGCAAGTTCCTATAACTGATCATAGAGAGTCGTTTATCAAGGGAACTTTAAAATGCGATTTCTAAACTTGAAAAAGTCTAAGTATTTTCAAGATCCTATAGGCGACTCGAAAACCCAAAACTTTGATTTAATAGGCTAAGCATCCACGAGTCTCATTCCTTGAGATTTTAAACTGTGGAGAACGAGAGATGATAGAGTCAATTATAAGTTTGGTATTCTTTCGTGAATTTATGTGAGTTAATTATAAGCCTATTCTCCCATCGCTTACTAATAAATTTATCTGCAATAAATAAGGTTGTACGATTTGAAAAGTTACTTTGCTTCTAGCCCAAGATCGTTTAAAAGTTGCTCGGTATGGATTAGAGTTCATAGCCAAGGCATAACTTATTGAAGCGGGATGCGAAGATTGGCGAGTCTGAAAAGGTACTAACAAGGCATGAGGGCTACATTTTGTTGCTAAAAGATCCAAAGTGATGTGAAGAATCATTTATCAAAGATCAATATGAAGGATCCAGACACACGACAAAAAGCAAAAACTCCCTAAAGATCATGGAGAAGTCTATTCAAAAAGACCCTAACAAGGTATGAGGATAAATAGATCCAAGTCCAAAAGGAGGCAGATCGTTGTATATCAAAATCCCAAATAAAGATTGGAGAAAAATGAAGAAGTCGTGGTCCAAATATGAAGAATCTCTCAAAACTTCAAGTGAAGAAATTCCTATTATAAAGAGAAGGCCATTATTTCATGAACGTCTCTCAAGATTTGAAGTATGAAGTCGCTGCCAAATATCAGTCCGAGAAAGGTCTCAAATCGCGAAGCGAGTTATGCCAAGATATGAACTTTATGAGGTCCCGAGAAGCAGTTTAAAAGATTTTGTCCTTTAGCTAACTATTGATTAAATCGTTCACTTTATTTTCGGCCTAAATAATTATCGAAATAAGTCAAAAATGCATCCTCGTGATCATTCAAGACAATAATAAAATATAAGAGATACACCTAGGAATAAGGGAGTCTAAGTGAATAATTGGCCCACATGAGTTCGTGTTAGTTTGCTAACTTATAATAACAATGATCTCGTTTTTAAGCTTGGTTTGGAGAAAGTGAAAACTTGAGGATGATGATCATTCATAACATTTCCAAAACCCTAAGGTATGTTTTTTATTTCTTTACTTGTTTTGTTATTTTCTATCTCTTTAATAAAGGCCAACGTGGATTGATTGTGATGAAAAATGTAAACATGCTTTGTAACTAATGCATTGCATGAGGACATTGCAATGGTCAAGTGTAGGGGATTTGATAGGTGTGTAAACACCCATCCTTTTTACCACTTAATTACAATAATAACCTAGCCAGAACGTGTATTTTATGTCATTTATGTCGGAATTATGCGTGGTTTGTGTTTTTGTTGTAATTTAGGACGAAATTGTGAAAAGGGGAGAAAACACGGGAATTTACGGGCTTTTATCGAAGAAAAAGACGAAAGACCAAGTTAAGAAATTAAGAGTGGAAAAAGAACGGAAGTCCAAGACCAATTCTGAAGATCTATCGAAGAAAAAGTCAAAAGACGGAAGTTTACTAAAAAGCCGAAGAACTCAAGTCTAATTTATTGAAGATTACAAGACGAGTTTGAAGAAATCCCGAGAAAAAGTCATTAAAGTCAAAAGATTAAAGAAGATTAAGGACGAATGACGCAATTAGAAAAAGAAGAAAGAGGGGGGAAGCTTCCACTAAGCACCTCCCTAATCCACTATAAATAGTTTCATCTCATTTCATTATTAGTTGTTGGGTAGCTTGACAACTCATCTCTTCCACTATTTTCATATCTTGCAATTTAATTTCTTGCACCTATAATCGATATTAACACATCGTTACACAAATTTCGTAAACCCCGTGCTTCAGTAAGTTCAAAAAAAAAAATTATCGTCAGTTCTTTTTTATTAATGTAAAAGATGTAAATACAACAACAATGCATGATATCAATAATTCAATATCATAAATGGGGATCATCAAAGTACAATGTGTCTCCATCTTAACTTTTTCTGTTTTTGAACAAGCTCCATCTTAAGTCTTAACTCAATAGCCTGGCCCTACATAATGACCTCAACTGAAAAGGATACCAAATAACTTACTTAATTTGGAAATATTCTTACATTATTTTTATAATGTATCTTTTGCTTATTTATTTTTTTAGTTTGACCAAAACAAACGTCACAAGTCACAACATGTGTTCCTCTTTTATTTTATTCGGTTTTTAATTGTCTCACTCATAATAAACCACATTTTCAATCACCTCACTCCATCATGTTACAAGAAACCAAACTACCTGTTGAACCGGACAGTTTGAGTCGCCAAATTTTGGTTTAACTTTAAGTGAAAACGTGGCTTACAATAGATCGGTCTATCACTCTAGTTGAACCGGTGTTTAAAATATTGGTTACTTATTAGGTCCTTGTCAATTACTCGTAATGGCGACAGGGCCATTTTGAACTGATCATTAGGGATGTTATTTAAAAAAAAAATTTGACTCAAAATTTTAATAAGACTTATACTCTTATCCTATAGTTATATATTCTTATAGCGAAGTTATAGATAGTGTGAGATACGACGTAATAGAATGTTCAAGTTTTGAGTTTATGCGTGAGACACAACAACATAATATTTTTAAAACATGATTTAAAGCGACAAAAAATATTAAAATATTTAGAAAAAATTTCACGTTTGGTCCCTATCGTTTACACCAAATATCAAGGTTGGTCCCTATCTCAAACTAAGTGCACAGATCGTCCCTATCGTTTACACTTTGGATAAAAAATGGTCCCTATCTTGGATGGGCGTTAGATTTGATCGTTAAATGGTAAAAGAAGAGGGGTATTTTGGTCCTTTACATACTTTAATCCAAAAAAAACCCACTATCCACCCACCATATCTTATCATCACCTAACCATCTTTATATCCACAAGTCCTCTATCCCCACTGTCACCATCCCTCATCTCACCATCCCAGATTCATTCCAAAATTCTAACTTGAGCTAGGTATAAGGATCAATACGCGCGAGTATCGCGCTAGAGAGCGGTTGAATAAAGAGCGTCAGGAGATTATTTCCCAGATTATTAAGAAGAATCCTTTGTTTAAGCCCCCTGCGGATTATCGTCCGCCTAAGCTGTTTAAGAAGCTTTATATACCGATGAAGGAGTATCCTGGGTATAATTTTATTGGGTTGATTATTGGGCCGAGGGGAAATACGCAGAAACGTATGCAGAAGGAGACTGGGGCGAAGATTGTGATTAGAGGGAAGGGGTCTGTGAAGCAGAATAAAAGGGGTTTGAATCAGGATAATGAGGAGAATGAGGATTTGCATGTTTTGGTTGAGGCGGATACGCAGGAGGCCCTTGATGCGGCTGCGGGGATGGTGGAGAAGCTCTTGCAGCCGGTTGATGAGGTGTCGAATGAGCATAAGAGGCAGCAGCTTAGGGAGCTTGCCGCGATTAATGGGACTATTATGGATGAGGAGTATTGTAGGATGTGTGGGGAGCCTGGGCATAGGCAGTATGCGTGTCCGACTCGTGGGACGACTTTTAAGAGTGATGTTTTGTGTAAGATTTGTGGGGATGGGGGTCATCCGACTATTGATTGTCCGGTTAAAGCGACTACTGGGAAGAAAATGGATGATGAGTATCAGAATTTTTTGGCGGAGTTGGGTGGGACGGTTCCAGAAGGTTTGATTAGGCCGAGCTCTGCGACTCTTGCGCTTGGTCCGGGGAGTTCAGGAAATGGCGGTACTAGTACTGCTACTGGACTTGTTTTGCAAAGTGGGTGGTTTGTTAGCTGCACAAAGTTGTTTTGCTCAGCTTGTGAACAGTTATGGTGGTGGAGACAAATATAGTGGTCGTGGGTAGTGAACAGTTAGTTTTTATGGATTTGGTGGTGGTGGACGTGATGAGGAGTGGTGCAGGGATGACGGCCGGTGGTGGCCGGAGTTGGTCGCCGACGAGTGGCTGTCAGATTTTTGGGAGAGAAGAAAAAGATGGTGGCTAGGTTAAATGAGAAACCCTACTAGGGTTTGAGTTATTTAAGGTGAGAGAGAGATAGGTGAGGGAGAAGGTGTTTGTATTTAATAAAAAAAAATTAGCAAAAGACCAAACTACCCCTATACGTCCAAAAGTTAACAGACAAAATTAACACCCATCCAAGATAGGGACGAATTTTGATCCAAAATGTAAACGATATGGACTATCTGTGCACTTAGTTTGAGATAGGGAACAAACTTGATATTTGGTGTAAACGATAGGGACCAAACATGAAATTTTTTCAAATATTTATAAATTATTATATTTATATTATATTTTAAATATATTGAATTTACAAAAAGTGTTAATACATAAGTAATAAGGTAAAAAAAATAATTTTGCATATAATATTTTCATTTTCATATAAAATAATTTATTTTACCCAACTTATCGCACCTTATCACATTTTTTACTTCTCACGTCAATTCTTAAGCTTTACGAAGCCTTTGCAAAACTTTTACGAGCCTTTGTAGATACTTATCCATTTTATACACACTGTGACCCCAGCCCTTTTACAAACGTATTATAATTTCGATCAATTTTTATGTATTAATACAAATAAAGAATACCAAGTTAATAGTTAAAGTTTTGAGTTTTTAAAGGACACCGCTAACCGCTTTGCTTATTTAAGCTTCCGGTTTTACAATCCAAAAATCCTAGGAACCCGATTGATAAAGGATGTCACGTTGTTCATAATTGTCTGGTTGTTGCTTGCTTTGCTGAAAACACAATGTACAACATAAAAAAACATTCTGCAAGTGATTTCGAATGCGCAAAAACTGAGAACTTACTGATAAGTACCCGTATTTTCTACAAAAAAATATTGAGGGTGAAAAGTTGGCATTTTCAGATTCTCTGGACAAATCTATGCAAATTGGTGATATAACTTCTCGCAACTCTCTCATCGCTTGGTGCAATTAGGTTATGGAGTTAGTTGGACTCATATTGTTTACATGCTACTTCGTACTACAGTACTATTTTTTTTCTTTATATGTGAAATATGAAAACATTTACTATATATAAGACCGTTTTATGGTTGCTGAAAACCTTAAGCAATAACAAAAAAAGGTCTTGTTTTACTTGTAAATTAAAAAGAAATTGCATGTAAACTTGAATTCAGGGGCGGATCTAAGTGTTGGCCACGTGTGGCACGTGCCACACATAGAAATTGCAGACGAAGTGTAATGTTGTTTGAAGATGGGTACCTATTTGAAAGTGCTGCACTTAGTTTTGATGTTTATAAGCTACTGAACTCGTTTTTAAGATTGATGAAAACTGAGTTTTTATTGGTTTTTCATGGAATTTTGTAACCGTTGTCACTTGGGGAAGATGAGCCAAAAAGCTAATAGAAAATGTGTGGTCAAATGTAAATGGTGACGTTCTTTCAAAAATAATTTTTTATGTTTTTATGTGCTTCTTTATATAAAAAGTTTTAATTTAATCCCTCTAACTTTTAATGCTAGACAATTCTTTCATAGTACTAGTATATTTTTAGCTACTTCAAAAGTTTATGAATGAAAACAAAACTAGTATAGTATAAAAAAGATAAAAATATAAGAAGATATATAGTGTTTATGAAATGCTAAACATGATTTTATATGTTACATGCCGGTTTAAGTATTTCAATTATCGGTTTAAGTATTTTATATGTTATATGCCGGTTTATGAAATGCTAAACACAATCTTATATGTTGCATGCCAGATACAGGATTTAAATAGCCCGTTAAAGTCTGTTTTAAAACGCGCTAAATTTTGAGGCGTGACCTTCACGCTACACAGTAAGATAAGGCGCGTTACAACACGAGTTGCGACTTCAACTCAAAAAATAAATATTATTACAGGTAAACAGACTATTTTAACTTTAATTATTATTTATAACATTCATTGTGAACTATATATAAATATAATATTGAAATATGATAAAACAAATAGATATTTTTATATGTTGTGCCCCATAAGCCACGTTTTAAAAATGCTCAAGCTTCATTTTAACCGATAAAACGTGTAGTTTGGACATGACGTCACGCTACACCTCACGCTATTTACAACCATGAGGTGAGATGTACACATGACTATTGAACTCAAATGTCCTTAATTTAATGTCCTTAATTAGTTAACTGATACCACACAATGATATGGCACAAAACAATTAGTTTTACCTAAGTTTACGAGCACTAAAGCCCATAATCATTCGAGAATAGAAAAATAAGTCAAAAATCGTGCCACACGTACTTTACAATTCTGGATCTACCACTGCTTGAATTATATAACGCATATATATTTAATATATAGCGTATTTATGTATAAGACTAATACAAATGATGCCCTTTTATAAGTAGAGGTTCAGTGCAAACGCATCACTTGCACACTCTTTGAGCCACCTCTGATAATATATGAGTTTTCAATCGTCTTGCGGGAACAGTTGGAGTAGTTAAACGACTTGCTTGTAGTCTGTCAATGCAAGGCAAAAGAGGCAAATTGGCACATTAACTCGAGAGAATGAAAAGCTGAAACGAGAGCTGGAATTGTTCCTTATCGAATTGAAGATTATCTATAAGGTACAAGACTACAAGGTGATGCTCAAAATTATATGTCCGCTGCTAAACTGTTACTGTAATAATTGTCCCTTGTATTTTTTTATGTTTTTCTCTTAAAAGAAAGATTAACCGTAATTTTATTTTTTTATGTTAAGCGTCCCAATTTTTTTAGTTGTCACATTCGTCAACAAGTCTACACCAGACATGCATGTATCTTTGTTTTACTAACGAGTAATTCTTATATGATTTTTTCTTAAGTTATATAAAATATAAAAGTAACCTATTATATATTTCGAGTTTAATTAGTTCATGCAATATTATACATGAGTAAGGTTATTTTTAGAACCAAATAAATGTACAGAACTGCGAGAACCACAATTATACTCTTAAAAATACATATGTATTTTCATTATTATGTTTAAATTAAAATCTAATAATTGTTTTATTGGTTATAGATCCGACATGATGAGCGATATAAACAGTGCACATGTGTTTTCGTATTATCCAACGAAAAGATAGTTATAATACATTAAAAACAAATACATGTGCATGGTCCTAGGATACATGTTTCTAGTGACCTACGACAATGAAAATATATGTATTTGTACATAATGAACTAACCCCCGATGAATATACATGTGCATTTTAAGAGTAAAAATGTGGTTCTCGCAGTTCTGTACATTTATTTGGTTTTGAAAATAACCTCACCCTGTTATATATATGTATTTTGTATGTGTTTAAAGGTTTTTTTGATGATGATGGCACAAGACTATTAAAATTAAGAGGCAAGTATAAAATATATTCTTGTGGTTTACAAAAAGTATGGATTACATCTCTCGTCAGTACTTCAGACATAATACATCCAACCATTACATACTTTGGGCACGATACATCCCTTGGACGGATGATGCAAATATTTTTTCGTTAAGTACTAAAGAGTGTTTATAGAAAATGATATTTTTACCTTTTTTTTATTATAGAGGGATGTAGTTTGAACTAAACTAAAAAATAGTTTTTTTTAAAAGAAATTTAATAAAAAAAATAATTTTATTATTTTCTCAAAAAAAAATTAAAATTTTTTTCGAAAAAAGAATGTAATTTTTCCAAAACCATTTTTTTGAAAAGAATTTAAAATTATACTTTCTTCGGGGAATGTTTTTAATTTTCAAGAAAATTAATTATTTTTTAGAAATAAGTTTTTAAAAAGGTAAAATTTTATAAAAAAATAGTAAATTTGTTTTTTTCTAAAGTTATTTTTTTTTCTTCGAAAAAAGGAAGTATAATTTTTTCTAAACCTTTCTTAAAAAAAAAATTTAATTACACTTTCTTCAAGAAAAAAATGTTTTTTTTTCGAAATAAGAAATTTAAGTTTTCGAACCCATTTTCTTTGAGAAAAATAAAATTATATTTTCTTCGAAAAAAGTTTACGACACTATGGATTTTTTATTATAAAAAAAAGTGTAATTTAATTTTGAATCAAAATTTAATTACTCTTTTCTTTTAAAAAAGATCCCTGACATTGTAAACATTTTTTTCCGAAGAAAGTGTAATTTTCAATTTTTTCCCTTAAAAAAGGTTTCGAAAAAAATTATACTTCCTTTTTTCGAAAAAAGAAATAAACTTTCTTTTAAAGAAATTAATATTACTTTTTTTAAAAATTTTACGTTTTTAAAATCTTTTTTTTCGAAAAATAATTAAATTTTTAGAAAATTAAAACTTTTTTCTTGAAGAAAGTCTAATTTTAAAAAAATTTAAAAAAATAGTTTCGGAAAAATTAAACTTCTTTTCATCGAAAAAAATTAAACTTTATTTTGAAAAATACAATAATATTATTTTTTTTCAATAAAAAAAATTTCAAAAAAGAAAAAAAAAATTGAGTTTATCGTAAGATACATCCCTTTATAATAATAAAAGGTAAAAATATCATTCTTTATAAACCCTCGTTAGTACTTAACGAAAAAATATTTGCATCATCCGTCTAAAGATGTATCGTGTCCAAAGTATTTAACGGTTGAATATATTATGTCCAAAATACTGACGAAGAATATAATGACGAAAAATATAATTCACACTTTTTGTAAACCACGTAAATGTATTTTATATTTCTGTCTAAAATTAATGAGACGGTTTTGATGATGAATTATGCACAATGAAAGAATACTACGTGTTTCTTGATTGATAAGAAGAAGTTGCATCGAGACAAATTACAATCAAAGCAAGTGACTTTAGTGTCTATATCTAACGTACGCTCATCAAAATAACAAACTCAAATAATACGTGTTATCCAAGTTTGTATTTGATTAGCGGTTAGATTACATTTCTAAGTAAGGTGGTGTTTGGTTTTTTTAAATGTCTCTTAATAATATTTTAATCTGATTTGTTTAGACGTGGTCATACATTCGGATCATCAAGACTGTTTTCAGATCATCAAGATTGTTTTTTTTTCTTCATGTCATTCAGAAACGGTAAGAGACAAGTAATGTTAATAACGTTTGATTTTTCCTAATTTTTAAAAACATAAGATCCACAAATTTCTTACTGAACTAGATGTGAATATGTGAATGAAATGTCTTAACACCCTTTTTATAATTCTAAACTTTTTCTTACTTTAATTTTTCATTTTAACTTATTTACTTTTTGTGAATTTTTTTTTAAATTTCTCGATTTTGGACTTATATATCTCAACTCTAACGTGACTCGTATAATTAATCATTTTAAAATTTACATATTAAAGTCCAACAAGTTTATTTTTTCTAACAAACACGAGAATTCATGTTCTTATACATACTTTTAATTTTAAATCGATATTATATTGTATTTTTTATATTTAATACAATAAACTTGGATATCTTTACCTAAAAGCAAATAGTTTTATTTGATTAAGTTTCAGATTTCTTAACGATCTACTCAGATTAAGATGTGAATACGATTTATATTTTTCTACCAAATATTTAAATTGATGGAGTAGTAGTTACTAAGGTTTTGGGCCCAACTCAGTGAGGTTATGTCGGTTGAAAAATGCATAACAAAATAAGGCTTGCGTCAGCCAATTTAACTCGACTGTGAAAAAGATCTTTTACGACTGTGTGTCGTTATAAATTGGTCTCACACTAGCCCCTTAAAAGTGACGTGTAAAAATATAAATTAGTAACAACAATTTAATACGTCAAGTCGGTGATAAATGGGTTATTTGGATATAGGTTAAAGTTAAGTTTTTCTATACGAGTAGTTAAAAACCTATGTGGATCCTGTTCTATTGATTGAAATTTGTTGAAAGTTGTGTTGTGATGTGGTAAGTCCTTAAGCCTCAAGGGACTTAATGTGTAACTTATTTACTCCTTTGTAGCCGTTGGGCTTTGTTTGAGTGTTTGTTGAATGTGCAGGTACCATTTGTGGCACTTCTTGGAACTCTTGTTGACTGGAGCGTGGTTGGTGTTGACTGACTATATACTCGTTTTGATAGCCACAAACGTCTCTTAACGCAATCTTCACACACACACACACACACATCTCTCTCATTCCTCTCAACCACTCCTTCTTCTCAAACTCATTCACCTGCTACTCTTAATCATTATCACATAAAGTATAACCAAACGTTTAAGATGTAAACGTTTGGTTAGTTTAGATTAGGTTAGTGTAAGTTGTTCTTGTTCTTGATGTATTCCAGATAGCATCCGTTTGGGGACTATCTTTTCTTTTGTAGAACAGCATCCGTTTTGAGGACTGTTCAAGTTGTTTTTGAGTATTAAAAGACTTGGGAAAACTTCTGGTGTTTGATTTCATATTTTTTACATGGTATCAGAGCTATTGGCTCTGTTTTTGGGATAAATCTTTTCAAATATAGTGTTTTTTTGGTAGTCTTATCATAGATCTTTACTTAATTAATGTTTTAAAAATTTTAGGGTTTCAAACAATTTTAGGGGTTTTCTCAAATCTTGGCTTGGGTACTAATTTTTGGTGGTTAATCGTTGATTGACTATACTTTCTTTAATATTCTTTGATTAATTTCGAAAAACCCTAAAATCAGAAATTAGGGTTTCTCGATTGGTAAGTTTATTTCATTTTCTATTGTGTTTCTAACCTTTTGCAGCGAGTTCTTGCTCTTTGGAGGTGGATTTGCTATTGTGTTCTGAAATTTTTAAGTTAGGGTTTGTGAAACCCTAATTTATTTTTTGGGGCTTTTTTGTTCTGGTGATTCTTTGGCTTTTGACTATCTTGGATTAGGGTTTGTGTAACCCTAATTGCTGTTTATTGAGGTTTCTTGATTCTTGTTGGGTTCTGTTTGTATCTCTTGACTAAGTGAATCAAGAGCACAAATTGTTCCTTCTCTTGCTCAGCCTTTTAAGCTCTGTAAGTTGCTTGTTCTCTCTTTCTCATTGATCTAGTTAAGTGGGTGCAAACGGGTTCGGTTAACACCTTGACCCTCCAGCTTGACTGGTGTGGATACCTGCTCTGGCCAACCCTAGTCCACTAGCTAGTATTGGTGTGTTGAGGTTCAAGTCTTTCTTTCGTCTCTTACTTATTGTTGAGGTTTTTTTTTTTATTGTTGATTGTTTGTGTTTATCTGTTCTGTGCTTATCTGTTTGTTATCATGACTACTCCTAGTTCTAGTCCTAGTCCTGATTTAATTAATTCTTTAGATGCTGGTAATCCATTACACTTGCAACCTAATGATAACAATATCACTGCTTTGGTTAATATCAAACTTACTGGTTGTGAAAACTATAGACTCTTGGCTAATGCTGTTAAGATTTCTTTGCAAGCGAGAAATAAAATGGGATTTGTTGATGGTACTTGTGTTAAGGCCACATATGCTAGCAGTGTACCTCTATCCAATCAATGGGATAGGTGCAATGCTGTTGTGTTATCTTGGTTGTTAGGTTGTATTTCTGAGGATCTTTATTTGAGTCAAGTGTATTATGAAAATGCTACCGAAGTTTGGAATGAACTTAAGGACACTTATGATAAACTTGATGGTTTTATTTTGTTTAATCTCATACAAAAAATCAACAATTTCAAGCAAAATGGCTTACCTGTTTCTGAATATTACCACAAGTTGAATTCTCTATGGAGAGAAATTGACATTCTCACAAAATTTTCACCTTGTATCTGTGATGCTAGGGCTGAGTCTAGTAAACATCAACAGCTTATGAAATTAATGCAGTTTTTGATGGGTTTAGATGAAGTTTATCAACCTATAAGAAGTTCTTTGTTGACTCAACCTATTTTGCCTGATGTTAAGGATGCATTTGTCATTGTGTGTAGAGAAGAGTCTCATAGGGGTCTTGGTTCCACTCCTGGGGTATCAAAACCCCAGGTTAGCTCATTTGTTGCTAAAACTAATGATTTTCTAAAAGGTCAAAACAGAAGTTTTAACAACAACAACAACAGTAATTTTAATAATAACAACAGGAATCAAAACTCTGGTTTTAATGGTTACAATGGTGGAAACAGAAATCAATCAAACCAGCCTTTTAATAGCAACAATTGGGGTGGAAACAGAAATCAATATAATTCTTTGCTTTGTACTAATTGCAATATGAAAGGCCACACCATTGATAGATGTTTTGAGTTGATTGGGTACCCTCCCGGCTATAAAAAGAACTCCAATACTGGTAACAGTAGAGTTCCTTTTAAGGCCAACAATAGGGCTGGTTCCAGTAATAGTGCTGACGTTCAGACTTCAAGTGTTCAATCTGTTAACACCAATTTACCTTTTTCAAATGATCAAATTGCTAAACTTATGAGTTTAATTGGTGAAAAAGAAAATTTTGGTGCTCAAGATAATATGACAGGTAATCATTTTAGTTTCTTTAATGGAAATGTTTTTTTCAACAATCATTTCTATAAGTTAATTGTTGCCAAAGTTAAAGTTGATGGGTTCAATTTTAACTTTGGGTGGATTATTGATTTTGGTGCCAATCAACACATTACTAATTCTACCAAAAACATGACTAATGTGATTGATATCTCTGATTTAAACATCACTGTTGGGCATCCTAATGGTACTTCCGCTAAAATTAATTATGTTGGAAACTTAAAACTTACTAATAATGTGGTTCTGTTTGATGTGCTTGTGATACCTGAGTACACTGTTAGTCTTTTATCTATTAACAAGCTTATCAAAGATAGTAAACTTCATGTTGGTTTTAATGAACATAATTGTATTATTCAGGATTTGAAAAGGGAAAGTACTCTGGGGATTGGTAATGAGTGTGATGGCTTGTATTTGTTTGATTCTGAATGTAAGTTACCTCAGATTAGAAGTAACCTGTCTGTTATGTGTTTTCACGCTTCTAAAGGGGTTTGGCACAATCGTTTAGGTCACCCATCTGATAATGTGTTAAAAGTTCTAAAAGGGTCTCTTGGTATTAATAAACCTGAACACATTAGTGCTTGTGAGATTTGTCACTTCTCTAAACAAACCAGAGAACCTTTTTCCTTGAGTAATCACAAGTCGAAAAAGGTGGGCAATCTCGTCCATCTAGACTTGTGTGGACCCTATAGGGTTACCTCTAAGGAAGGCTTTAGATATTTTCTAACTATTGTAGATGACTTATCTAGGGCTGTTTGGCTTTACTTGATAAAAACCAAGGATGAGGTGTTTAATTACTTTGTGGATTTTGTGAATCTCATTTCTAATCAGTTTCAAACCAGAGTTAAAGTTGTCAGATCCGATAATGGAACTGAATTTATAAATAACAAAATGGATAACTACTTAAGGGATAATGGGATTGTGCACCAAACCTCATGTGCTTATACTCCTCAGCAAAATGGCATTGCTGAGAGAAAGCACATACATCTTTTGAATGTGGCTCGTACTCTTTTGTTTCAAAGTGGTGTTCCTATGTGTTTTTGGACTGATTGTGTCTTAACTGCTGCCTACCTGATTAACAGGCTTCCGTCATCTGTCCTTGCTGGTCATTCCCCTTTTTTCATGCTTTACGGTAGAGAACCATCCCATTCCCATTTACGATGTTTTGGTTGTTTGTGTTTTGCAACAATTTTAAATAGTAGTGATAAATTTTCTCATAAATCTGAAAAGTGTGTTTTGATTGGGTACTCTAGTACCAAAAAGGCTTACAAGCTTTTGAGTTTAGAAAACAGAAGTTATTTATTTTCTAGAGATGTTAAATTTTATGAAAATGTTTTCCCTTATAAAATGAGTTCTAACAATAAAGTTTCAAATAAAGAAGTTAATAATAAAACCTGTTTTGATTTCTTTGATCTTCAACACCAAAATGTCGTAAGACCCGATGATGATGGAAGGGGATCATCTGGTGATGCAGGACCGGTAATTGTGGATCAATCCTTGACTGATACTGCAGAGGAGCAGTCAGTTGGGAATGATGACCATACTGCATCACCCATAGATGACACTATACACATATCTAAGGGCAATGTCCCAAACAATGACAACGTTCCTACGTTTAATTCCAACAATGGTACAGATGATGAAAGTCCTCCGCTTAGCCCTAGAAGGTCTGGTAGAGTTCTTAAGTTACCTGAAAAATTAAACGACTTTGTCTTGGACAACAAAGTTAAGTATGGTCTGCATAGGTATGCTAATCACACCAAGTTATCTGATTTTAATATTAGCTTCATATCTAATTTGAATAGAACTTCTGAACCTTCATGTTTTTATGATGCTGTTAAGAATGTTAATTGGATTCATGCTATGAACAATGAGATGGAAGCTTTATACCTTAATGATACTTGGACTCTTACCACTCTGCCCCTCAACAGGAAAGCTATACCTTCCAAATGGGTTTATAAAATAAAATATAAACCTGATGGGGAAATTGAAATATATAAAGCTAGGTTAGTGGCTAAGGGTTGTGGGCAGAGAGAGGGGATTGATTATGATGAAATTTTTAGTCCTGTTGTTAAAATGAGCACTATTAGATGTGTTATTAATTTAGCTGTGCAAAATAGTTGGAGTATTTTTCAAATGGACATTAACAATGCTTTTTTGTATGGGGAGTTAAGTGAAGATGTTTACATGCTTCCCCCTCCTGGTTTTTTTGATAAGAATGAAAAAAGGGTGTGCAAATTGAAAAAGGCTCTTTATGGTTTAAAACAAGCACCCAGACAATGGAATATAAAACTCGTTAACTTTCTCACCAAAGCTGATTTTTTGCAAAGTAAAAATGATCACTCCTTGTTTACAAAGAGCAAAGGTGGGGTTTTTCTTGTGCTTCTTGTTTATGTTGATGACATAATTGTTACGGGTAACAATGATAATGAGATTAATAAGTTTAAATACTTGCTTAATCAAAGTTTTAAAATCAAAGACTTAGGTGAGTTGAAATATTTTCTGGGAATTGAAGTTCTAAGACTTAACAATGGCATTTGTCTTAATCAAAGGAAATACTGCATTGAGCTTCTCCATGAATATGGGATGCTTGGATGCAAACCTGTTTGCACCCCTATGACTGAAAATGGGATTTTGGCTCACAAGGAAAGCTTAGGTGATAAGTATTTGGCTAATATTACTAATTATCAAAAGATTGTGGGAAAATTGATCTATCTGTGTAATACTAGGCCTGATATCTCCTATTCTGTTCACTGCTTAAGCCAACATATGCATGCTCCCCTTCAATCTCACCTTGATGCTGCTTTTAAGGTTCTTAGATACCTCAAAAGTGCACCTGGTGCTGGCATTACTTACATTAAGACCCAATCCAATACTATTAAAGTATTTTCTGATTCTGATTGGGCTAAATGTAAGATGACCAGAAGATCTGTTTCTGGTTATTGTGTTTTTATACACAACAATCTTGTGTCTTGGAAAAGTAAAAAGCAGGCCACCTTATCCAGATCCTCTGCTGAGGCTGAATATAGGTCTACGGCTTCTGCTGTGTGTGAAGTTATGTGGCTCAACAAAGTTTTAAAGGACTTAAATGTTCCTTCTTGTATCCCTGCTTCTCTATTTTGTGACAATAGCTCTGCTATTCAGATAGCAGCTAATCCTGTTATGCATGAAAAAACCAAGCATTTTGACATTGATGTTCACTTGGTCAGAGAAAAGGTTGCTTCTGGCCTTGTGAAAACTGTGAAAGTTTCTTCTGAAAACCAAGTTGCTGACATCCTGACCAAAGGTCTTGGAAGTTATCAGCATAATGAGCTATGTTCCAGATTGGGTTTGAGAAATTGTTTTGGCTTAAGTCCTTGAGGAAGGGTGTTGAAAGTTGTGTTGTGATGTGGCAAGTCCTTAAGTCTCAAGGGACTTAATGTGTAACTTATTTACTCCTTTGTAGCCGTTGGGCTTTGTTTGTGTGTTTGTTGAATGTGCAGGTACCATTTGTGGCACTTCTTGGAACTCTTGTTGACTGGAGCGTGGTTGGTGTTGACTGACTATATACTCGTTTTGATAGCCGCAAACGTCTCTTAACGCAATCTTCACACACACACATCTCTCTCATTCCTCTCAACCACTCCTTCTTCTCAAACTCATTCACCTGCTACTCTTAATCATTATCACATAAAGTATAACCAAACGTTTAAGATGTAAACGTATGGTTATTAGTTTAGATTAGGTTAGTGTAAGTTGTTCTTGTTCTTGATGTATTCCAGATAGCATCCGTTTGGGGACTATCTTTTCTTTTGTAGAACAGCATCTGTTTTGGGGATTGTTCAAGTTGTTTTGAGTATTAAAAGACTTGGGAAAACTTCTGGTGTTTGATTTCATATTTTTTACAAAATTTTACCTCAAACTTTAAAGATCGTAACATTGAAATCCAAATCTTGAAGCAGCCTACAATATTATTATTACTAGTATTCTTTTTTTTTAAAAACGATACCTCAATTTCGACTAAAATCTGATCTTTAAGTTATATTATTTATAATGGACAACCCTGAAACCCAAATCATTAAGAAAGACCCGCGAAAAAAACCCCTTAAACATACGATTTCACACTAAAAAAGAAAATTATGAATTTATGTCTCTTACAAAACTTGAACCTATTATCAAACTTTTTTCTCAAGCTTCAAAAAACAAACTCTAAGTGACCAACCGCTTTAAAATAGTTGATTGTTTAATTTTTATGTGGATGTGACATTTGACTCAAACCCATTAATTAGTCTACTAAAACATCAAAAAATATTATCACCCAATAGATGAGATCCTTGAAGAACAGTATCAAAAAAAGAACAAAAGAAGAGATCTCATCCACTCATTTAATCCTCATCCAAAGGCTATAGTTTAATTTATAAAAAATATTCAAACCTTAAAAACACCTTTTTACTCTCATTTACTAAAACACTTTCTATCTCTATAAAAAACACATACCGAGTAACCCAAGCAATTCCTCACCGGAAAATCAACAACCACCAGTAACCATGTCGAAAAATCAACGAAACCTCGCCGGAAATCATAGCCACCACCGCTACTTCATTCTAAAACAACAAAACTGGCCGGAATTACAACAAACATTGTCGGAATCACAACAAAACTCGCGGGAAAACAAATCAAGAACACTTAAATAACATCTTTATGGTTCTTGTTTACACTTTGTTTTCGATCAGACCCAAATTTCAGGTTTTATCTTGTATCAATCACACAATGACGAAAAGAAGAATTGCTCGATTAGCTTAGAACAATAATCATAAGATTGTTATTTATTCACTTTCTCTCTAATTTATTATTATTTAATTCTTTCATTACTTTTTGTAATAACTCATTTTTGATGAGATAATTTTAGGAAATTAATGTTGCTACTGTTAAACTATGTTTGTTCAATTGGATGTTGTTATATCTAGAAGTTTCGATTGTATATTTTTTGTTAATAAATGTTGCTACGTACTTGTTAGTTGTGATTATTAGTTCAATTACCCACTACAAGCCAAGCCAATAAGTCACTGATCGAGGTAAGTTTAGTTTGATTACCCACTATAGTTTTTGTTAGTTGTGATTATTAGTTCGATTACCCACTATAATTTTTGTTAATAAATGTTGCTATTTGTTAGTTGTAATACAAGCAAAAGCACATGTAATTAATACCGAACCACATGTAATTCAAACAATAATCACATGTAATTCATAAGCCAATTTGTTTTATATATTTTACATGAATGGCAAAATACATTTTAATATATTGACAGAATTACATGTGATTTAAACAAAATCACATGTGATTCATCTAAAGTGGGTTTGTTAGAAAAAGTTAAGGTTTTGAAATGCTTGAATCACATGTAATACAAGCAAAATCACATGTAATTATCACCTAATTACATGTAATTCATAAGCCAATTTGTTTTATATATTTTACATGAATGACAACAGACATTTTAATATATTGACAGAATTACATGTGATTCAAACAAAATCACATGTGATTCATCTAAAGTGGGTTTGTTAAAAAATGTTAAGGTTTCAAAATGTTTGAATCACATGTAATGCAAGTAAAATCACATGTAATTATCACCTAATGACATCCAATTCAAGCATAATTACATGTTATTCAAACAAAATCACATGTAATTCAAGATTCAATTTATTATATATATTTTACATGAATGACAACACACATTTTCAAATGTTGATAAAATTACATGTGATTCAAACAAAATCACATGTGATCAAAAGTGAGTTTGTTAGAAAAAGTTAAGGTTTTGATATTCTTGAATTACATGTAATTATCACCTAATCACATGTAATTCAAGCATAATTACATGTGATTTAAAAAATCACATGTAATTCATAAGCCAATTTGTTTTATATATTTTACATGAATGACAACATATATTTTAATATATTGACAGAATTACATGTGATTCAAACAAAATCACATGTGATTCATTTAAAGTGGATTTGTTAGAAAAAGTTAAGGTTTCGAAATGGTTAAATCACATGTAATGCAAGCAATATCATATTTAATTATCACATAATCACATGTAATTCAAGCATAATAACATGTGATTTAAACAAAATCACATGTAATTCATAAGCCAATTTGTTTTATATATTTTACATGAATGATAACTAACATTAGCAAAATCACATTTAATTACCCCCAAATCACAAGTAATTCAAACATAATTACATGGGATTCGAACAAAATCACATGTAATTCAAACAAAATCACATGTGATTCATTTAAAGTGAGTTTGTTAGAAAAAGTTAAAGTTTCGAAATGCTTAAATCACATGTAATGCAAGCAAAATCACATGTAATTACCCCTAAATCACAAGTAATTCAAACATAATTACATGTGATTCGAACAAAGTCACATGTAATTCAAAAAAAATAACATGTGATTCATTTAAAGTGAGTTTGTTAGAAAAAGTTAAAGTTTCGAAATGCTTAAATCACATGTAATGCAAGAAAAATCACATGTAATTACCCCCAAATCACAAGTAATTCAAACATAATTACATGTGATTCGAACGAAATCACATGTGATTCAAAGCAAAATCACATGTAATTATCAACGAATCACATGTAATTTAAGCAAAATTACATGTGATTCGAACAAAAACACATGAAATTCAGAAGCCGATTTATTTTATATATTTTACATGAATGACAACATAATATTTAATATATTGAGAGAATTACATGTAATTCAGACAAAATCACATGTGATTTATCTAAAGTGGGTTTGTTAGAAGAAGTTAAGGTTCTTGAATGCTTGAATCACATGTAATGCACGCAAAATCACATGTAATTATCACCTAATCACATGTAATGCAAGCAAAATTAGATGTGATTTAAACAAAATCACATGTGATTCATCTAAAGTGGGTTTGTTAGAAGAAGTTAAGGTTTTGAAATACTTGAATCAATAGCTAATTCTGCCATCATTAGCAATTCTAGATGAAGCTATAGAAGTTATTCAAAAGAACACACTTTTTGATACACTTTGATAAATAATACATAGTAATAAATAACATTACAACATGTCATGATACATTTGCTTGAGTATTACCAGAAGCAACTACTTGTGTTGTTTTACAACAAAAAATATAAATATGCACATCTATAACTTAATAAAACAAAAGAGGACTTGTGATATGTATATTCATTCGACGTCCTTAACTTCGACTTCACATCAATAACAACTCTAGATGAAGCTTCCCTGTAGAAACCACGAGTCAGAACACCGATGAATCCAAAACTTCAGCAATAATAGCATCTTCAAACTACTTGTTGTCAGGCAACAACTCAAACCAGAGAATGTTTCAGCTGAACCTAAATAAAGACGGACATACTTAGCCTAGAAAAACAACTTCTCCTTGTCCTGCTTATTCTTGATATCAACCTGCAACTACCAACACTTACCACCATTTCTAGTCATATGCCAAAATCTACCTTCGATTATAAAAGTGAGTTGTCAAAACAAAATCACCACTCTAGAATTCAATTCAAGTGAAATACAATATTTGTACAATAGAAAAATATTGTTAAACAATAGAAAACTCACTCTCTTGTCTTTCTTGCAAGACAAGCCACGCCTAGTTCTTTTATTCAATGAGGCAAAAGTGTCTTTGGAGCAACGGCTAATACCATCTTTATTAAATTTGAGGGGAACAACACTACAATTAAAACTTATTTGATTACAAGTAAAATGAAAATGAATATGGGTTTATAACCCACTCTGTTATATTTCGTATAGAGTATTAACATTTCTTAATGGATATGGTCGATTCGCTAAAGTCATTCTACATAAATAAAAGAGCATACAAACACATACCTGAATATCTTTCTCGACTCCCATATCTCCTAGAATACCACTGTTTCCTTTAGAATGAAGAGACCAAAGCTAGAAACTTTACGCTTATGAGAGTATAACATGGTTTTAATCTTACTAGGTAATGTAAAGTTGAAGTTTGGGTTATTAAGAGAAAATGGCACTTCAGCTCCTAAAGTAGAGACCTGTGTGTCGTCATCGAATTTGAAAACATTGTTGCTCCACCTTTTGGACAACACTTGTGACCATGCAGTCATCAGCGTCGTCATCATCAATCTCATTAGTCTCATATTTATCAGGACGAACAACACCTGAAGTAGGTACAGGTTTTCTCACTCCATTCTTTATATACACCACTATTTATATTCTCTTTTCTAGTGGTTGTTGCTTTTAGTGATGAATCAGTCTTGCTTAAATGCAAATGAAAATGAACCATTTCTGACATCTACATGTTCATAGACTTTTAATGGATTATATACATTGACTTTGCTTGTATAACCTTATCAAATGAAGTTTAAACATTTTTGGTGGGGCTTCTTTCGTAATCAACTGATAGAAATTCAAACTTTGTGCTTAACTAGTTTAAAATATCTCTAATTTCATCACCATCATCTTGTATGTTAAACTGTAAAGCCATGTTCAGCTTTTTCGACGACATAAAGGGTGGACTTGTGATCACAGTACCGTGTGAAGGAACTAAATAGCTGGATTATGGTTTTAGCGTTGGTTGAGAACTGACCACGCATTGAGGTGCAGCGATGTTGTTATGCTATGTTTTATACTAAGTGTGAATAAAGGTAAATGGTGATTTTGTAAGTTTGTTTGGATGTGTCGCACTAAAAAAAGTAATCCCCAAACACTGCATTAATATACCTAGTAGACACCAACCTAGTAAATCCCTTGGAAGCGAAACATCAATCTGCCTCATCACCAATCCCCCAACACTCAATAGACCTGACCTTATCATGCCCTTTCATCTTTTTTAGACTTACTTGTATTACTAATCGAGACTAAATAGACATTCATAATCAAGAGTTATATTTTAGTGCAATTAAACACATAAACAAGCTAGTAACTAAATAAAGATCTAAAAATGTACTATATATAAAACCTCGATGAAGAATTTGTATTGTTGTACTTCTCCTTTAAACCTTTTCCTTTAGACGATTTGGATACATCAATACCATCAGAGGTGGTGTCCGACGGTGGTCCAGGGGTGGGTTTGGAGTGTGCGTCTGTAATAGGTGGGGTAAAGTGAGATTGAATGATAAACGAATGGGGGGAGATGTGAACGTAAATACCCTTTGTATTATTTCAGCCGTACGATTCATTTTTAATCAAAGGCTCAGATCTAATCTTTTTTACTTAGGCAAGCTTATTATAGTGAGCTTAAAACTAAATCTTGTAAGGCATAAATAGTGAGCTTATCATTTTAAGGCAACTATAATTATAGATCTAGTGTTTCTAGTCACATGTAAATATTACAAGCTTAACCCATATTGAGCCATGGGGTTTGGACATGTTTTTCATAGATCTTCAAGTTTAGCTTGTTCATAGTGTCATGTTCATCATGGTTATTAAGGTTTTTCATCATTTGAGCTCATAAAATATATTAAGCCGTGACTTATATTAGGTCTAGGGTTTCATATTTTTGTTTCAACATTAAGTTTTACAAGAAATAACCATGTGTATGTTAATGTGAATGAAAGTAAATATATAGAAAGATAGGTTTTAGGTTTGACTTACTTGTTTAGATAGGTTTAGGAGTGGATAGGAGAATGAGTAGGAACAAGAGATAAGCTTGCAACAATGGAGATTGTTAATGCATTAATGCCTAAAAACGTTACTTGCATTTTTCGGTCTCGCTTTGTTTTGATTACGACAATATGTAAAAACAAGCATTTACGAAAACAACGAAAAACGAATTCTTGAGTTCAAGTATTTTTCATTTTACCCATTTTCACTTAAGGTATGGATAAACAAGTACTAACCTTAATCAAGTGATCAAGTGATTTAATCTTTTCTTAAAACTCACTTTTTATTAAGTGTGACAAGTTTTTATTAAACTTTATTTTTAAGAAAATGTTTTATTAAATTAATTATTTGAAAATTTGAAAATGGCATATTCTTATTTGGTTAGGAATATTCTATCAGGATATTTTTTAAGCCAGATATGACCTCCACCACTAAAGGACAAAAAGGGAGGGGAGTCTAGTCCGGCGGTACCTTAGCCCCTAGGCGGTTCCTTATAGATAAGGAACCGCGGGCTAAGATAAGGTACCGCGGGCAGATATATCCGTTGGCCCCTTTGTCCTATAAATAGTGGACCATTCTCATCTTTTCAACTCACCTCTTTTGCACATCTATTTCCAGATTCAAACACTCTTCTTTAATCACTCAAATCTTTGATCATTTGTTTGATTACTACTTGTTTAAGAAGTGAATCTTGTTCTTCCATCCCTTCCTCTCCAAGTACAAAGATAAGAACACTATCCTTGTGAAGTGTTGAGTCCACCACCAAAGATCCATTGATGATCTAATTTTATACACTTGTAGTTGTGTCATAGTTGTGAAGATCCAAGTAGTTGTGTCTATTTGTAAGTTGTGTATGTACTAAGTATAGTTGTGTAGATTGGTCCTAGCTACGATTAGGGCTCGACTTTTAGCTTAGATTCGGAAATTGGTTAAGCGACGTGTACGGTTTTCTCCACCATAAGGAGCTTGTTGTGTAGTGAACTCTCGAGTAAGGAGTACTCGAGGAATGGAGTAGGAACGAGGAGTGAGCTTCGTTGCCGAACCACTATAAATCCTTGGTGTTGGGTTTGATCTTTCTTTACCCTTAACTCTTTACATTCTTTATTCTTTGTGCATATATATTTGTTAGTATTAGCTTAGTTACACTATCATTGTTCATATTGTGCATAAGAAGATTTCACATATTTCCTCAAGCCTAAGTTTTTGAAAAAGGATTTTTGGAAACCACTTTTTAACAAGTAAATATAAGAAACTATTCAACCCCCCCCTTCTAGTTTCTACAATTGGTATCAGAGAGGGTTGCTCAACAATTTTTAAAGTATATTGTATTTTAAAACTTGAATCGATCTATGGATTCCAACAAATACCTATAAGGGCAATCTATGCAAAGACCACCACTTTTTGAAACCGATAGTTTTATTTATTGGAAAAATAGATTTGAAACTTATGTGAAATCAAAAGATTTAGATCTTTGGCATGTTATTACCAATGGTGATTTTTTACCCTTTCAATTTAATGAAGTTTCTAAAACAAAAGAATCACTTTTGACAAAGCTAATGACGATACTAAAAAGAAACTTTCAAAAAATAATGAGGCTAAAATGGTGATTTATAATGCTTTACCTAAGAAAGAGTATGAAAGGATTTTTATGTGTTAAACCGCTAAAGATATTTGGAACACTTTTTTATTAACCCACCAAGGTAATAGCCAAGTCAAAGAAAGCAAAATCGATCTTCTTGTCCAACAATATGAACAATTTGTCATCTTAGAAGATGAAACTATTGATAGTGCATTTGCTAGGTTTAACACCATTATTACTAGTCTAAAAGCACTTGATGAAGGTTTTTCTAGCAAGAAAAATGTTAGGAAGTTTCTAAGGGCTTTACATCCAAATTGGAGAGCAAAAGTCACGGCGATTGAAGAATCGAAAGATCTCTCAACTTTATCACTCGATGAACTCATAGGAAACTTGAAGGTTCATGAGATGATAATTTTGAAGGACTCGGAATTAGTGAAAACCAAGAGTGAAAGGAAATCTCTTGCACTTAAAGCCAAGAAGGCACAAAGTGACCATGATAGTTCCTCGGAAAGCGATGATGAGGAATATGCATTGGAGGTGAGAGATTTCAAGAAGTTCTTCAAGAGACGAGGTCAACACGTTAGGCAACCCAACAATGACAAGAAACCATTCTCAAAGAATCGGTTTGACAAGAACGAAAAAGGTGATAGGAATTGCTTTAGATGTGGTGATCCAAATCACTTCATTGGTGATTGTCCAAAGCCCGCTCGCGATAAGAACCACACGGCGTTCGTTAGTGGCGCTTGGAGCGATAGCGGTGAAGATGATGATGACAACCCCAAAGAGGAGAAATGTCTTATGGCTCACACTTCTAAAGAGGTACATTCCGAAACCGAATATTATAGCAATGATAGTTCCACTCTTGATGATATTGAATTTGAAGGTAAATATGATAGTTTACACAAACTTAGTCTTAAATTCATAGAAAATAACAAAACCTTAAAATCAACCAAAACTAAGCTCGAAAATGAGATCAATGAACTTAGGGAGAAATTATCTAAACTTGAGAAAAATAAAGAAGTGGATTTAGGTTGCTTAAGTTGTGAGAAACTTAGATTAGAGAATGAAGATCTCAAGAGCACCTCCATTAAATTGGAAAAGTTCATGAAAAGTACTAGTGCTCTTGATGATATGTTAAACAAACAAGTTCATTCTAAGGAAAGACTTGGTCTAGGTTTTAACTCAAATGAAGCCTCAACTAGTGAACCAAAACAAGTCAGGTTTTCACAAAAAACGCCCACTGTACGCGGTCCCAGATTGTATGGGGCGGTTCCTTATCGATATGGAACCACCGCCATAGATAAGGTACCGCGGGCAGAGGATGATTTTGGTGAAAATTCTGAACTTTCTGAAAAGTCTAAGTTAGATGAAAAACCAAAGCATCTTATTGTTAATAAGGTAAAATTACCCATACTTGACGACAATGCTATTGATAAGTTCTACAAGCCATTAAGTAAACCTCTCATGGGAAATAGAAGTTTATTAAGACCATCTTCTACTCCACCTAGAATACGGAATGAGTCTAAGCCTAGAAGTAGAACGACAACGCCTAGAAGAAATAATCAAAACAATTCACGATCTAGAAGTAAAACTCCAACACCTAGAAGGAATAATCATAACTCTAAACTTAGATCAAATACACCTTGGAGAAATAATGAACAAAAAAATGGTTACATGAATTACTACCCTCCTCCATTTTGTTCTCCATGGGGAACCCTCCTTCATTCATGCATCCCAACCAAATGCAAGGGATGTTTAGAACTAACAATTTTGGACCCATGAGATATTGGGGACCAAATGTTTGATCTTGTGTGTTGTTACCTAGATATGCTTGGGAATTGATTTGGAGCCCGACGAGTGGATTAAGGATAGTGGATGTTCTAAACACATGACGGGTAATCGAAGTTTGTTCTCGCATTACAAAGCATATGATGGAGGTAACGTCACATTCGCTAGTAGTATACGTGGTAATATCATTGGCAAAGGTACGGTTTCTCTTGACTCCATGAACATTGAAAATGTTGAGCACGTAGATAACTTAGGGTTTAACCTTTTAAGTATAGGTCAAATTTGTGATAATAAGTGTAAGGTTATCTTTTCGAAACATGACAGTGAAATCGTAAAAGATGGAAAGGTCATTGGAAAAGGTATTAGAAAGCATGGGCTTTATGTTATGAAGGTCAATAAGAAGTCAAAAGACAACATATGTCTTGCGACTATAGATGATAGTTCTACTCTTTGGCATAGGAGATTAGGTCACGCTAATATGCGTTTAATTCAATCTTTAGTCTCTAAGGAGTTGGTAAGACACCTCCCCAAGATTAAGTTTGATAGTCACTTTTGTGATGCTTGCAAAGTTGGAAAGCAAGTTCACTCAAGTCACAAAGCCAAGAATTTGGTTTCAACCTCTCGGTGCTTAGAGCTCCTACATATGGATCTTTTTGGACCTTCCGCCATACGGAGTTATGGAGGTAACCTTTATACCCTAGTTATAGTTGATGACTATTCTAGATTCACTTGGACTAGATTTTTGGCATCTAAGAATGAAGCTTTCGATCACTTTGAAATCTTTAGTCGAAGAATTCAAAATCAACTAGGATGTTCAATTGTCTCTATTAGGACGGATCATGGTAGGGAATTTGATAATGAAGTGCAATTTGGTGCCTTTTGTGAAGCTCATGGTATTACCCATAAGTTCTCGGCTCCTCGCACTCCACAATAAAATGGGGTAGTTGAAAGGAAGAATAGGACTCTCCAATAGATGAGTAGGACGATGTTAAACGAGCAATCTTTGCCTCAAAAGTTTTGGTGCAATGCCGTGGACACATCGACTTATATTCTCAGCCGAATTCTTATTCGACCTTTCCTAGGAAAGACCCCATATGAGATTCTTAAAGGTAAGAAACCCTCATTGGAATACTTTAGGGTGTTTGGAAGCAAGTGCTTTATCCTCAACACCAAAGACTACCTTACCAAGTTTGACCCAAAGTCTTACGAATGTATCCTTTTAGGTTATTCCCAAACTAGCAAAGCCTACATAGTCCTAAATAGAACCTCGGGGGTTATTGAAGAATCACTCAACGTAAACTTTGATGAAACCCATCCTTCACCCAAGAAACCACCATTGGTTGATGATGACTTGGATGAATTAGAAGTAGTTAAAGCCAAAGAGGTTAGAAAAATAGGAGTTGAAGACCTTAGTGTTGAAAAGGAAGTAAACATTAAGGAATCTGGGGATCATACTCTCAATAATGTCATTAGTGACTTAAATCAAAGGACCCTAAGATCTCAAGTCCAAAACCAAAGCAACTTCTTTTGTTTTGTCTCCTTGATTGAACCAAAGAATGTTAAAGAAGCTTTGACGGATGAGAGTTGGGTCATTGTGATGCAAGAAGAATTGAATTAATTCGTTGCCAATGATGTTTGGGAACTTATTCCTTGATATACGCATTTTAGATGTGGGTCTAGATTTATGTCTCGGTATCCTCTCGAATTGATCACAGCTCTAAGTGGAATGATTGTTCTTGGTTACTAATAAAGGGAGTGGTTTTCTAATCTACTAAAGGTTTAAATGCACTAAGATGTAAACTTAAATTAAAAGCAATTAACTTAATAAAAATTAATAAAACTTGAATTAAAATATAAATATAAAATGAAGAAACAGTAAATGACACTTAACTTTGATACAATATGCTAAAAAAAATATTGATTTCAGAAGTTCTTACTGATTCGGAACTCTTCCGGATGAAAAAAAAATGTTGATCCAGAACTCCTTGATTCGGAACTTGTTGATCCGGAAGATTTGGTTCGGAAGTTGTCCTTGGTCCGGAACTTTACTCGGAACTTCACTTGGAACTTTGTTCGGAACTTTACTCGGAACTTCGTTCGGAACTTTCACTCGGAACTTCGTTCGGAACTTTACTCGGAACTTCGTTCGGAACTTTACTCGGAACTTTCGTTCGGAAGTTTTGGTCCGGAACTTTACTCGGAACTTATAAACAGAATACTCATTCGGAACTTTAAAAATGAAACTGATTCGGAACTTTTGAAAACACTTTCATTCGGAACTTTTTATGCTCATTCGGAACCTGGAAAAACTTCAAGAACAGTAGGCAACAGAAAAAACAGGGGAACACGATTTTACCAAAAATCATCCAAGTTTTTTTTACCAAAACTTAAACAAAACTAATCACTAATCATCTACTAATCATAAATATCAAATCCCATCAATAAAAACATAAAATCCAATAACTTTTAAAGATCAAATCAACCAAATAAGAACTTTAACTTTAAATCAAAAAGATGAAGATGAACAAGATTAATGGAAGGTTTGTATTAAATGATTAAAGTTTAGACAATCAAAGAAAGAGATTAAAACTACAAGATTTGTAAAAACAAGAATTAAAATCACCAACACCTTAGTGGTGTTGGTTTCTACCCTACGAAACAAAAAAAATAAAGAAACTGGGAATCAACTTAAAACTAAAAACTTGTCAAAAGGTGTGAAGGGGTGGACTTTATATAGGTCCTCCATTTGGTTGGTGAGTGGGTTTTCTCCATTACTTCTTGTCTTCTCGTCTTTTCAGAAAAGTTGACATTTTCGATTCTGATTCGGGATTTGTCGTCGATTAAATTCAACTCGTCTTTTAATTTCTTTGTTTAATAGACTTGAGTTTCTTCGACATATGTAAATCTTCAATCTTTGGTCCTTCTCTTCGATAAATTTTCAAATAGGCCCAGTGGCTTCAAATCTTTTGCATCTCTTGGACAATAGACTTCGTCTTGAGTCTTTTTCTTCCATAAACCCGTGCAATCTCATGTTTTCTTCAATATTCATCTTGTTGGCTCTGAAAACACAATAAACACAAAAACCACGCATAATTCCAAACAAATGATATTAAATACGTGTTTGGTCTTGTTTTAGCAAGAAATAAGTGGTAAAAGGATGGGTGTTTACACACCTATCAAATCCCCTACACTTAACCATTGCCATGCCCTCATGCAATGCTTAGTGATAAAGCAAATTTACACTTTTCTCATTATCAATCAACCTTGGCCTTATTAAAATACTACTAAACAAAAATTAAAGTACTAAGAGAAATTAAAATCTTTAAAGTAAACAAAAGGATAGAAAACCATTTTCACTTGAAAATAGCTATATGGAAATAACTTGCAAAGAGATCAAGGACTTACATTAGGGATTCGGTGCTGCGAAGATTTATCACCCTCAAGTTTCACGTTCCCCAAACTAAGCTTAAAAACGAGATCATTGTTATTATAAGTTAGTAAATCAAACACTTACACACATGGCTTATTTATATGCTTAAACTCCCTTATTCCTAGGTGTATCTCTTATATTTTATTTTTGTCTTAGAATGATCATGAAGATGCATTTTTGGACTTATTTCGATAGTTTATTTAGGCTGAAAGCAAAGTAGGACGATTCGATCAATAGTTAGCTAAAGTACAAAATCTCTTAAAACTGCTTCTCGGGATATCGAAAAGTTCATATCTTGGCATAACTTGGTTCACGATTTGAGACCTTTCTCGGGCCGATATTTGGCATGTACTTCATACTTCATATCTTGAGAGACGTGCTTGAGATAATGGTCTTCTCATCGTTAATAGAGTTTCTTCACTTGGAGACTTTTGAGGGGTACTCCAAATTTGTTGACCACGACTTCATGATTATTTCTTCAATCTCTAATTGGGATTTTGAGATACAACGATCCGCCTCCTTTTCGGACTTGGATCTATTTATCCTCATACCTTGTTAGGGTCTTTTCGGATAGACTTCTCCATGATCTTTATGGGAGTTGATTGCTTTTCGTCGTGAGTCTTGATCCTTCATATTGATTTCGGGAATAATGCTTTTCACATCACCTTGGATCTTTAGCAATAAGATTGAATCCTCATGCCTTGTTAGGGCCTTTTCGGACTCGCCAATCTTCGCGCCCCGCTTCATAAGTTATGCCTTGGCTATGAACTCTTATCATTACCGAGCAACTTTTAAACGATCTTGGGCTAGAAGCTAAGTAACTTTTCAAATCGTACGACCTTACTTATTGCAAATAAATTATTAGCAAGTGATGGGAGAATAGGCAAATAATTACACCAAGTGAGCTTGTGCAAGAATACCGACTTATAATTGACTCTATCATTTCTCGTTCTCCACAATTTAAAATCTCAAGTAATGAGACTCGTGGATACTTAGCCTAATAAACCAATTAAGGTCTACATGGTTAAGGATACTAGCTAGAATAAACTTAGATAAGTCTATTCGGGTTGAGTCAAAATAATCGCAACGGGCCTAATATGTCAAAGATTTCAAAACTAGCTACACCACTTCATTAAAATTTGACTTTATTGCGGGATATATACATATGAAAGCAACGATAAAAATTTAAAAACTACGACTAATGGCCAAAGTTAATAAAAAATTTGAAAAATGTTGAAAAAGATGATTTTCCGGTTAAATGAAGGCATTTTCATGGATAAGTCCACTTAAAACTTCGATAGAAGTCCCCCTACACTTAAGATAAATATTGTCCTCAATGTTTAAGCATGTGGGAAAAGTCTCCACTACACTTATGACATTGTGCACGTTGGTTAAATCAAGTTAAGGAAGAGACGACTAACGTGATCAATTTCAAATGTGAGTATGAAGAAAATTGAATCACGAAAGTTGAGAGATAGAACCGAATTTCGGATAACACGGGAGCACGGTTCTTCAGAGATTCCAAGAGTGCACTTATCCCTGTAATCACATCACCACACAAACACAAAGAACCTATAGAGGTCCCCCTACACTTAGGAGGTTAAAATAGAAAAGGATAGATACTCGGGCTGCCTCTGAGGAGTGCTTGTTTTTGATAACCGAGTCACGAGCCTGACTCGACCCAAAATTAGTTCATGGGAAACGGGGTGAGGGATGGAATCATCTCATGAGAGATTTCCTCACCAAAGTACAACTTCACTCGTTGGACATTCACCTTAAAATTAGGTCCATTAGGTTGAGCGAGCTCGAGAGTACCATATGGAAAAATTTGGGCAATGGTAAATGGGCCGGACCAACGAGATTTTAGCTTGCCCGAAAAGATTTTCAACCGAGATTTAAAGAGTAAAACTTTGTCTCCAACTTGGAACTCTCGGTTCTTAATCTTAGAGTCGTGAATGAGCTTAGTCTTCTCCTTATAGATTAAAGAATTTTCATAAGCCTCATTACGGAGTTCATTCAGCTCATTGAGTTGGATCTTGCGTAGGTCACCGGCTTTGTTGATATCAAAATTAGCCCACTTCAAGGCCCAGTAAGCCTTGTGCTCCAACTCAATAGGGAGGTGGCACGCTTTCCCGTACACAAGACGATATGGTGTACAACCAATCGGAGTCTTGTAAGCGGTACGAAAATCCCACAAAGCATCATCAAGTTTATCAGCCCATGAGGCACGATGCTCTCCCACGGTTCTTTCCAGAATTCGCTTTAATCCTCGGTTGGATATTTCAGCCTGGCCATTAGTTTGTGGGTGGTATGCGGTGGAAAGACGATGATTTACACCATACTTAGCCATGACTCTTACGAATTGGTCATTGCAAAAATGAGTCCCGCGATCCCTAGTAATGGCACGAGGCACACCGAATCTAGCGAATAGCGATTTCAAAAAGTTACAAACCACCCTTGCGTCATTAGTGGGTAAAGCTTTGGCTTCGACCCATTTGGAGACGTAGTCAACGGCTACAAGGATGTATTTGTTTCCTTTAGATGAAGGAAATGGCCCCATAAAGTCGATACCCCAAACATCAAATATTTCACATTCTTGTATGAAATTCTGAGGCATCTCGTCTGTATGTGTGATCTTGCCTTGTTTTTGGCAAGCATCACAATGTTTAACCATCTCGTGAGCATCACGGTAAATGGTGGGCCAATAAAATCCCGATTCAAACACTTTTTTGGCGGTGTAGTTGGGACCAAAGTGACCACCGGTAGGTCCTTTGTGGCAAGCGTCAAGGATTTGTAAAGCTGCCGGTCCATCAACACATCGACGAATAATCAAATTAGCGCATTGTTTGAATAGGTAAAGGTCGTCCCAAAAGTAATGTTCAACATCTTTAAAGAACTTTTTCTTTTGTTGGGATGTCAACCCTTCCTTGAGAATTCCACCCGCCAAGTAGTTTGCAATGTCCGCAAACCACGGGGTGTCATCAGAAGTCGAGTTGATAGACATTAAGGTCTCCAGGGGAAAAGAATCATTGATTTCTTTGTTCGGATAATCCTCTTGGTAAGGATCCTCAAGTCTACTGAGATGATCCGCGGCTAGGTTTTCAGCTCCTTTTTAATCGCGAATTTCGATTTTAAATTCTTGGAGTAGCAAAACCCAGCGAAGAAGTCTTGGTTTGGAATCTTGCTTAGTCAACAAGTACTTCAACGCGGAATGATCGGTGTAAACGATTGTGGTGGAAAGGACAAGATAGGGGCGGAACTTTTCAAAGGCATAGACAACTGCTAAAAGCTCTTTTTCGGTTGTCGTGTAATGCAATTGAGCCCCAGTCATTGTCTTGCTAGCGTAATGGATCGGTTGGAAGTGTTTGTTCACTCTTTGGCCCAAAACCGCTCCAATAGCAAAGTCACTAGCATCGCACATCAACTCGAAAGGAAGCTCCCAATTAGGGGTGACCAAGACGGGTGCCTTAGTTAGCTTATCCTTAAGCAAGTTGAAGGCTTCAATACACTCTTTGGAAAAGATAAAAGGAGTATCTTTTTCCAAGAGGTGGGTCATCGGGCGAGCGATTTGAGAAAAATCTTTGATGAATTGACGGTAGAAGCCCGCATGACCAAGGAAACTTCTCACACCCTTCACGGTTGAAGGTGGAGGCAACTTAGCGATAACATCGACTTTAGCACGGTCTACTTCAAGACCGGCTTTGGAGATCTTGTGTCCTAGCACGATGCCCTCTTTTACCATGAAATGGCATTTTTCCCAATTAAGAACAAGGCGAGTGTCTTCACACCGCTTAAGCATACGTTCTAAATTGGCAAGGCAAGCAGAGAATGAATCGCCATAAACCGAGAAATCATCCATGAATACTTCCATAGTTTCTTCAACCATGTCATGGAAGATAGCCATCATACACCTTTGGAACGTCCCAAGAGCATTACATAAACCAAAAGGCATGCGTTTGTAAGTGAATGTTCCATAGGGACAAGTGAATGTGGTCTTTTCTTGGTCCTTGGGATCGATAGGAATTTTAAAATACCCGGAGAAACCGTCTAAAAAGCAGTAATAATCATTACCCGCTAGACGCTCGAGCATTTGATCCATGAAAGGAAGAGGAAAGTGATCTTTTCTCGTGGCATCATTGAGCTTGCGATAATCAATACAAACTCTCCACCCAGTAACGAGACGAGTGGAAATCAACTCGTTGTGTTCATTGGGAACAACGGTTATTCCGCCCTTCTTGGGCACACAATGGACGGGACTTACCCACGGCGAATCCGAAATAGGGTAAATCAAGCCGGCATCTAGAAGTTTGATAACCTCTTGTTTGATGACGTCATGAATTTTAGGATTAACCCTTCTTTGGCTCTGGATTGCGGGTTTAAAGTCATCTTCCATGAGAATCTTGTGAGTACAAAAGTTCGGATCAATTCCGCGGATATCGGAAATTTTTCAAGCAATTGCCTTCTTATGATCTTTAAGCACGGCGATGAGGCGAGATTTTTCTTCTTCTTTCAAGTCCTTAGCAATGATGACAGGCGACTTCTTGTTTTCTTCAAGGAACACGTACTCGAGATGGGGCGGCAACTCCTTAAGTTCTAAATCCGGAGGATTTCCGATGGGAGGCGTTTTCAAAGTCGGAGCATTGATAGCAATAACCGTGGGAGATGGTGGAGAAAGATTGTCTTCTTTGAGAAGGTTTTCAAAGAAATGCATGTCTTCATCCCAATCGGTGGGAGAATCGTCATTTGATAAGTTCACATCTCCCATGGTGGCTTCAAGATCTTTCCATAAGAAATCACTTTCTCCAAATAGAGACAGTGATGAATCAATAGAGGAAACGGTCTCAACATTGGGAAGAGAGGTAGGAATATTTTTACAAGCATCAATAAAGTGTTCTTCACAAGCCTCATCAAGAACGTCAATACAATTAACACTCTCGTAGAATATGGTTGTTTAGACAACTTTCCCATGTTGAAAACGATTTTATCGTCACCCACACTCATGATAAGCTCACCGGCTTCAACATCGATGAGAGTGTGACCGGTCCTCAAGAATGGACGACCAACGATCAATGGCACACGAGGGTCCATGTCGTAGTCAACGACAACAAAATCTGCAGGAAAAGTGAATTTGTCGACTCCTACAAAGACGTCTTCGGCTATCCCCACTGGATAAGTAACCGTACGGTTAGCCAATTCCAAAGTCATTTTGGTGGGGACTAGCTCAGGGAGAGATAATTGCTTCCAAATGCTTAGAGGCATTAGATTAATACTGGCACCTAGATCGGCTAGGGCCATGCAATTCTCTACTCCCGGGAAATTGCAAGGGATTAAGAAACGACCCAGATCACCAAGCTTGGTTGGCAATTGCCTTAAGAGCACTGCAGAGCAGTTCTCATTAAGTTGGGTGTTAGCAATATCAAGAAGCTTCTCCTTGTCGCAAAGAAGATCTTTGAACATTTTCGCGTACTTAGGCATGTGAGCGAGAGCCTCAGTGAAGGAGATGTTAAAATTCAATTGTTTAAACATTTTTAGAAAGTTCGAAACCTGAATATCATCCTTGCTTTTGAGCTTCTCTTTCCTCAACCTTGAGGGATAAGGTATATCGGAAGAAGAGGAAGGCTTTGGGAGAATAGGATCACTCACATCCTTGGGTGGAGGAGGGGTAGAAGTAAGAGGTGGAGAAATTGGGGAAGTAGAAGGTTGAGGAATAGGAGTAGGTGACTCGTTTTCCTTAGTCACAATCACCGGTGGAGATATAGGAAGCTCGAGTTCCTTGGTACCTTTGCCACTGCGAGTGGTGATTGCTTTCATCTCCCCTCTTGGATTCGCAACGGTGTTACTCGGAAGAGTACCCGAAGAAGAGGGTTGATTACCTTGGAAGAAACTAGACATCATGTTCTTTAAGTCGTTCGTTTGACTATCCAAAGTGTTTCTCATATCAGCTCTCAGATCGTTCCTTTGTTTCACCAGGTCTGCTTTCAAGTTGAGCACTTCCCATTGGAGATTTTCCACAATCACATCATTGGTCTGCATGTAGGTTTCAACATCTTGGGTGTAATGCGGTGGGTTGGTTGGGAGGGGGAGCATGGTAAGCGGATGGTTGATAAGCAGGTTGTTGGTAAACTTGGTTGTTTCTTTGAGGTGGATATGGTTGTTTGTGAGGTGGTATGTAGGGTGCACGAGGTTGTTGTTGTTGTTGAGGAGGGCGATTGAGGTTTTGTTGTTGGTTTGGGTTGTTATGAGGAAAACCGGGTGGGGAAAGAAAGTTGTTAGAGCGGTAGCTAAGCAAGTTGAGGTCTCCTTGAGGACGAGCTTGATAAGCGGCCGGAGGATAGGTACCGTATGCTGCATTCACATTCTCAGAAGGGTATGCTTGGGTGGTGGTACAAGTGGTGTAAGAATGAGGACCCCCGCATATTTCACATGGTTGGTTTACAGCACTGACTTGAGCGTTTTTAGCGTTGATGCTGTTGGTATTGCTAGCGGTTTGGGCGGCAAGTGATTCAAGAAGCGTAGTAATTTTGTCAAGTCGCTTGTCGTTGTCACTAGTACTAGTACTAGCGGCATTGGTCCGCACACTCTTGGTTTGCACACGAGACTTATTCTCAATGACATCCCAAGCAGCATTGGAAGTCTTAGCCAAAAGATTACCCCCCGAGGCACTGTTTAGTGAATCTTGGTCATTCATGCTTAAACCATGTTGTGGGCATTTTCTTAAAAGATCTTTGAAACGGTCCCAAGATTCACTAAAAGACTCATCGTACTTTTGTTCAAAGTTAATGATTTCATTCCGCAAAGCGGTAGTACGAGAGGGTGGGAAAAAGTAGTTGATAAACTTGGTCTCCAAATCCGTCCATGTAAGAATACTTTGTGGCGGTTCCTTAGCAAGCCAATGCCGGGCTTGTCCCTCTAAAGAAAAGGGAAAAAGTTGCAAACGGATTACCTCTTGTGGAACACCATTGAATTTGACCGTGTTCGTGAGTTGCAAGAATCTCTTGATGTGGTCATGTGGATCATCAATGGTACGTCCCAAGAATGGTTGAGCAGAGACCATTTGGATAAAACCGGATTTGAGTTCAAAGTTGTTGGCTGCAATCGCGGGTATGACAATTGGATCATTGTTGCCGTCTACATGTGCTTGCAGAAGTTCAATCATCGGGCGATTGTCTGGTAGAGGCTCATTGTTGAGAGGTGGATTGTTATTGTTGTTGTTATTATTGTTGTTGAGAGGTGGGTTATTGTTGTTGTTTTGTACACCGGCCATGTCTAAGTCTTCGAGAGGCTCGGGATCTTGATAAGACGTTGATCGTGTACGCATGCACCTGCAAAAGAACTAACAAGGCAAATACAAAGCAGAAATATTTTTGGTTTTTATGTTTTTTAATTTTTTTGTATTTTTGAAAATTTTATATTTTTTAGGATTTTTGAAATAATTTTATGAAAAAGTAACGTTCACGGGGAACGGATCCCAAAATCCAAGTTCTCACAAAAAACTGTTGATCTTAACGAGAAGAGCCGGCAGCGGCGCCATTTGATACTCTCGTTTTGTATGGGTTCAGATTTATGTCTCGGTATCCTCTCGAATTGATCACAGCTCTAAGTGGAATGATTGTTCTTGGTTACTAATAAAGGGAGTGGTTTTCTAATCTACTAAAGGTTTAAATACACTAAGATGTAAACTAAAATTAAAAGCAATTAACTTAATAAAAATTAATAAAACTTGAATTAAAATATAAATATAAAATGAAGAAACAGTAAATGACACTTAATTTTGATACAATATGCTAAAAAAATATTGATTCGGAAGTTCTTACTGATTCGGAACTCTTCGGATGAAAAAAAATGTTGATCCAGAACTCCTTGATTCGGAACTTGTTGATCCGGAAGATTTGGTTCGGAAGTTGTCCTTGGTCCGGAACTTTGGTCCGGAACTTTACTCGGAACTTCACTCGGAACTTTACTCGGAACTTCGTTCGGAACTTTCACTCGGAACTTTACTCGGAACTTCGTTCGGAACTTTACTCGGAACTTTCGTTCGGAAGTTTTGGTCCGGAACTTTACTCGGAACTTATAAACAGAATACTCATTCGGAACTTTAAAAATGAAACTGATTCGGAACTTTTGAAAACACTTTCATTCGGAACTTTTTATGCTCATTCGAAACCTGGAAAAACTTCAAGAACAGTAGGCAACAGAAAAAACAGGGGACCACGATTTTACCAAAAATCATCCAAGTTTTTTTTACCAAAACTTAAAAAAACTAATCACTAATCATCTACTAATCATAAATATCAAATCCCATCAATAAAAACATAAAACCCAATAACTTTTAAAGATCAAATCAACCAAATAAGAACTTTAACTTTAAATCAAAAAGATGAAGATGAACAAGATTAATGGAAGGTTTGTATTAAATGATTAAGGTTTAGACAATCAAAGAAAGAGATTAAAACTACAAGATTTGTAAAAACAATAATTAAAATCACCAACACCTTAGTGGTGTTGGTTTCTACCCTACGAAACCAAAAAAAAGAAAGAAACTGGGAATCAACTTAAAACTAAAAACTTGTCAAAAGGTGTGAAGGGGTGGACTTTATATAGGTCCTCCATTTGGTTGGTGAGTGGGCTTTCTCCATTACTTCATGTCTTCTCGTCTTTTCAGAAAAGTTGACGTTTTCGATTCTGATTCGGGATTTGTCGTCGATTAAATTCAACTCGTCTTTTAATTTCTTCGTTTAATAGACTTGAGTTTCTTCGACATATGTAAATCTTCAATCTTTGGTCCTTCTCTTCGATAAATCTTCAAATAGGCCCAGTGGCTTCAAATCTTTAGCATCTCTTGGACAATAGACTTCGTCTTGAGTCTTTTTCTTCCATAAACCCGTGCAATCTCATGTTTTCTTCAATATTCATCCGGTTGGCTCTGAAAACACAATAAACACAAAAACCACGCATAATTCCAAACAAATGATATTAAATACGTGTTTTGGTCTTGTTTTAGCAAGAAATAAGTGGTAAAAGGATGGGTGTTTACACACCTATCATTCCTCCACCTAGAATTTCTACCATTATAGGAACCAAATGGGTATATAGAAATAAGTTAGATGAGAATGGTGTTGTGTCTCGTAACAAAGCTAGACTTGTAGCACAAGGCTATAATCAACAAGAAGGGATTGATTATGACGAGACATATACACCGGTAGCTAGATTATAATCCATTAGAATCCTTTTAGCCTACGCTTGTGCCTTAGATTTTAAGCTTCAACAAATGGATGTAAAGAGTGCATTTCTTAACGGTTTGATCAATGAGGAGGTATATGTGGCTCAACCTCCCGGCTTCATTGATTTTGAGAAACCAGACCATGTTTACAAGCTTAAGAAAGCACTTTATGGACTCAAACAAGCACCCAAAGCTTGGTATCATAGACTTAAAGCGTTTCTTGTTAAACATGAGTATACCATGGAATGGTAGACAATACACTCTTTACAAAGAAGAAAGGTCCTCACCTCATAATCGTACAAATATATGTTGATGACATTATATTTGGCTCAACTTGTCAAGAATTGTGTGATGACTTTGCCAAAATCATGCATGATGAGTTTGAAATGAGTATGATGGGAGAACTTAACTTCTTTTTAGGACTCCAAATTATACAAATGGACGATGGTATTTTCTTTAGTCAATCTAAGTACGCTAAAGAAATGCTAAAGAAATTTGGATTAGAAGAATCTAGACCAATGAAGACCCCTATGGCCTCGGATACTAAACTCACCATAGATGATGATTGTGAGTCGGTAGACAACACCATATATAGAGGTATGATTGGTAGTTTGTTGTACCTAACGGCAAGTCGACCGGATATCATGTTTAGTGTTTGTCTTTGTGCTCGCTTCCAAGAGGCTCCCAAAACCTCTCACCTCGAAGCGGTTAAGCGTATCTTCCGATACATTAAAGGCACTATACATTTAGGATTATGGTATCCTAAAGGGACCAACGTAGAAACCATTGTCTACGCGGACTCGGATCATGCGGGAGACTATGTGGACCGGAAGAGCACTAGTGGAGTTTGTACCTTCATGGGTTGTTGTTTAACTTCTTGGTTCTCCAAGAAACAAACCGCCCTTGCAATATCCACCACGGAAGCCGAGTATGTGAGTGCCGGAAAAGCATGCCAACAAGCTCTATGGATGAAGCAAACGCTTGTTGATTACGGGATTTCTCTTGATGATGTTCCCATCATGTGCAATAATAAAGGCGCTATAGACCTTAGCAAGAATCCCGTGCAACATTCGCGAACCAAACACATAGAAATTAGACACCATTTCCTTAGGGATAATGTTCAAAAGGGGAACATTTCAATTGAGAATGTACCCTCCGAGGACAACTTAGCCGACATCTTCACTAAGCCACTTAAGAGGGAACCTTTTAATTACTTGCGTCTAGGTCTAGGATTAATGGAACATCTACCTTAATTTCTTTTCTTTTTGTGTGTTTTCTTTTACCACTTTGAGTCATTGAGTCTTCCAAACTCTTTTGAAAAACATTCTCTTCTCCTTTTCAAAATTCTCAAAGTCTCTTTCCAAAATGGTTGAGAAATTCGTTTGACATTGTTAATTCAATCTAAAACGGTTTTTCATAGATTCTCGCTATTGATCTAGAGCTTACATAATTCATATGTATGATTCTCTCAAACATAGCAAGAACAAGATAGAATCATGGAGGATCATTGTGTCATGACTTAAGGTCTTGTCTTACACACCTCCTACATCGATTTTTTAATCCATGTATTTTGGTCAAATCTCTATTTGGTAAGTTTGCATATGTTTTCTTTGTCTATCTTTGCTTTTAAGCATATCCCTATGATAAGTTAGACTAGAAAAATAAGATTTGCTGAAAAATCTTCCTCCAAACACCAAACACTGCCTCTGCAGGCGGCTTATATGGGAATCGCGGTACCTTATTGATAAGGTACCGCCAGCCTAGATAAGGAACCGCCTACAGTGCCTTCCTTTTTCGGGTTTTTGTCTGAAACTCTAGATTTGCTCCAACATTTTTGAGAATCTTTGTTTCAAACCCTTTGCCCACCCCAAAAATACCCTAAGCCTTCCCTATTTAAACCATAAGCATTTTGCATTACTTCACATCCATAATGTCTTATTCTCCAAATGAAAGCCTTGAATCTCCTCCATTTTCTCCAATTGCTTTCAACCCAAACCCACCCAAGAACACTCTTAATCACATCTCTCCTACCAAGAATGTTGATTGTGGAACATCTTTTCTTCCACCACCACCCTTTAGTGTTCTTCCTCCTTCTCATGATAATGTCATGCACCATGGAACATATTGTCAATGTTGTCAATATCAACATCTTGCTATGGAACACATCTATGAGGAGTTGAGCTACATCAAGAGTCTCCTAATCAAACCTCCTCTTCACTTTGATTATGAGATCTCCAACAAGCCACCACCACCACCCTCCGCCATTACCTTGTCTTTCATATAAGCATTGGTTGCTTATCCACAAGACACCAAATTCAAGCAAATCTTAGAATTCTAGAATAACTAGGATTAGATTTATGCTTTTGGCTTGTTTCTTTTTCCATACTTCTTTGTATGATGTTATTCTAGTAACCTATCTTGGATCTTTGTCTTTGTGTTTTCTTCTCTTTTATTTTTTTTACTTTTATTTTTTTTGACCTATTGCTATATATTGTTGGTTGTTTCTTTTGTTCAACTAACCCTTCTATGTAGCTTGTCACCATATCTCGATTCCTCGGTGCCCCAAGCTAGGGGAGTAAGCACCAAGGGGGAGTCTTTGCTAAGTCCGTTTCTTCAACACCGACTTGTGCAACCTTTTTGCTTCGACAAAGGGGGAGAAATGAATAAACTCGTCTTCGAAAATCTTGTTTTTTGTGTGATTGAGTTTATGTATTGTCGGAATCGAAAAGGGGGAGATTGTTAATGCAATAATGCCTAAAAACGTTACTTGCATTTTTCGGTCTCGCTTTATTTTGATTACGACAATATGTAAAAACAAGCATTTACGAAAACAACGAAAAACGAATTCTTGAGTTCAAGTATTTTTCATTTTACCCATTTTCACTTAAGGTATGGATAAACAAGTACTAACCTTAATCAAGTGATCAAGTGATTTAATCTTTTATTAAAACTCACTTTTTATTAAGTGTGACAAGTTTTTATTAAACTTTCTTTTTAAGAAAATGTTTTATTAAATTAATTATTTGAAAATTTGAAAATGGCATATTCTTATTTGGTTAGTAATATTCTATCAGGATATTTTTTAAGCCATATATGACCTCCACCACAAAAGGACAAAAAGGGAGCGGAGTCTAGGCCGGCGGTACCTTAGCCCCTAGGCGGTTCCTTATCGATAAGGAACCACGGGCTAAGATAAGGTACCGCGGGCAGATATAGCCGTTGGCCCCTTTGTCCTATAAATAGTGGACCATTCTCAGCTTTTCAACTCACCTCTTTTGCACATCTATTTCCAGATTCAAACACTCTTCTTTAATCACTCAAATCTTTGATCATTTGTTTGATTACTACTTGTTTAAGAAGTGAATCTTGTTCTTCCATCCCTTCCTCTCCAAGTGCAAAGAGAAGAACACTATCCTTGTGAAGTGTTGAGTCCACCACCAAAGATCCATTGAAGATCTAATTTTATACACTTGTAGTTGTGTCATAGTTGTGAAGATCCAAGTAGTTGTGTCCATTTGGAAGTTGTGTATGTACTAAGTATAGTTGTGTAGATTGGTCCTAGCTACGATTAGGGCTCGACTTTTAGCTTAGAGTCGGAAATTGGTTAAGCGACGTGTACGGTTTTCTCCACCGTAAGGAGCTTGTTGTGTAGTGAACTCTCGAGTAAGGAGTACTCGAGGAGTGGAGTAGGAACGAGGAGTGAGCTTCGTTGCCGAACCACTATAAATCCTTGGTGTTCGGTTTGATCTTTCTTTACCCTTAACTCTTTACATTCTTTATTCTTTGTGCATATATATTTGTTAGTATTAGCTTAGTTACACTATCATTGTTCATATTGTGCATAAGAAGATTTCACATATTTCCTCAAGCCTAAGTTTTTGAAAAATGATTTTTGGAAACCACTTTTTAACAAGTAAATATAAGAAACTATTCAACCCCCCCCCCCCCTTTCTAGTTTCTACAGAGATCCTTGAAGTTAAAATAAAGCCGTGGGCTTCAATAGAGCTTCTATGGCTTCTTTTCTTGTTGACTTGATGATTAAGATACTTGTAGGAATGAACCAATGATTAGCATTCAAGTAGGAGAGACATAGTAATGTGCTTGAAGGTTTTGTCAATGGTGGAAAGTATATAAACCATATGTTTTTTAGAGAGAGAGAGTGATGTGAGATTTGAGTTTTAAGTGTTTTGTATTGGTGAGTTGTGTGTTTCGGCTAAAATAAGGAAAGAGAAGATCCTTAGGTGATCTTTGTTTGTACAATGAATCTTACCTAGATATGCTTTGTGATTTGGTTGGGATATACTTGTTTCCTTTCCCACACATGCTTAAAATAGCAAAATGGACTTTTCCTTTCAAGTGGCAAAGAGTTGCCGTGTGTTTTAAGGTCAAAGGGGACAAGAAAAGTCTTGTATAGTGTTATGTATGGTGTGTGTAAGTAGATGTGTAAGAAAGCATGGTTTAAGCCTAAGCTGTAGTGTATTAGTGGAGTTTACATGATTATACTTGTAAGCTAGCAAAATAATTATGAATGTGTAAGTATGTATATATATACACGGCATGTACATGCATGTGGGAGGGTTTTTGATAATTTTTATCAAGTGTTGAGTGAGAACAATAGCCCTTGTTTAATATTGTATGCATTTGTTGAGTTATAGGTATTTTGTTGAAGCTTTTAGGTAATTTAGTGAAAGTGTATAATGAATACATCACTATAGTTATTTTACTTAAATAAAGTAAATAAATGACAATGTAAAATAATGTACATTGTTTTAAGGTGTTAGGTGTTTATTCCTATTATGTAATATATGTAAATATGTACATATAAAATAAGTCCAAGTACTTAATAATTAAATTAAGTAAGGTTACAGTTTATCTCAAAAATATGTACTGAGGTGATGAGTCCTGGTTCATTCAGGTGGCCAGTCAGTTTCCAAAGTAGTCAACAATGACTAAAGGTCCATATAAATATAAAATAAATATGAAAGGTAGTATGAAAAAAGGTATATGATTAATAATAAGTCATATAAAGGTAGAATTATATAGATTCCAAAGATAAAGGGTACAACAGTTGACAAAGTCAATAAGGTAAAATCAGAGGTTTTACAGCACCATCCCGTTATTTTAGCTTTGTCCTCAAAGCTTAGGATGAAGTCATTGGTCAGGTGAAAAAGTGTGGGTACTTGGTTTTGAACGAGTCTTTTCGTTCCCAAGTGAAATCAGGGCCTCTCCTAGAGTTCCAACGTACTTTGACCAACGGGATGCGACTGGGTTTCAATTTCTTAACTGTCCTCTCCATGATTTCTACTGGTTCTTCTATGAACTGGAGTTTGTCGTCAAATTGAACTCCCTCCAATGGCATAACCAATGGTTCTTCAGTATAACACTTCTTTAGGTTAGACACATTAAAGGTAGAGTGTACCCGACTCAGTTGTTGGGGCAACTCTAAACGATAAGTTACTTCCCCGATCCTGGTTATTACTTTGAAAGGGCCAACATAACGTGGATTCAGTTTTCCACGTTTGCCAAAGCGTAAAAAACCCTTCCAAGGTGATACCTTGAGCATAACACGGTCACCTACTTCAAATTGCATAGGTTTGCGTTTCAGGTCCGCGTAGCTCTTTTGTCGATCGCAAGCAGCTTGAATTCTTTGCTTAATGAGGACGATCTTGTCTGTAGTCTCCTGGATTAGTTCTGGTCCAGTGAGCTTAAATTCATCTACTTCTGCCCAGCACACAGGTGAACGGCATTTGCGACCGTACAGTGCTTCAAAAGGGGCAGCCTTAATACTTGCGTGATAACTGTTGTTGTAGGAGAATTCCACTAAAGGAATGTGGTCAACCCATCCATTTCCAAAATCAATCACACATGCCCGTAGCATGTCCTCTAGAGTCTGGATGGTTCATTCACATTGACCATCAGTCTGCGGATGATAAGTAGTGCTCATGTCTAAATTGGTACCTAAGGCTCGTTGGAAAGCCTTCCAAAAGTTTGATGTGAACCTACCGTCTCGATCACAAATTATCGACACTGGTATTCCATGTTTGGTCACAATCTCCTTCAGGTACGTTTTTGCTAGTCTTGCAAGGGAATCGTTCTCCCTAATTGGCAAGAAATGAGCGGACTTGGTGAGTCGGTCGGCGATTACCCAGATAGTATCGTAACCGTGAGATGACTTTGGGAGTTTGGTGACAAAGTCCATGGTGATGTTTTCCCACTTCCATTTCAGTATCTCGGGTTGTACAAGTAAACCCGATGGTCTCTGGTGTTCAGTCTTGACACGTGAACATGTCAAACACTTCTGCACGGAGGTGGCGATGTCGGCTTTCATATTCGGCCACCAGTATAATTTCTTCATATCCTGATACATCTTTTCAGATCCGGGATGTATAGAATATTTAGACTTATGAGATTCGTGCATGATCACGTTCCTCAAATCTCCATAGCAAGGTAACCAACTTCGTCCGTGAAGACATAGGGTTCCGTCTGCTCTAGGTTCTAGCTTCTCCTTACTAAGATCGGTTCTGAGCATTCCCCCGACATCTTCCTTCACGAGGTTTTCAGGTAATTGGGCTTGAGTCTAAGCTTCCAAAATCTGTTTGGGTAGATCCAAACTGATCGTCATAACTAATGCCCGAACTCTCATAGGAGGGTCCGTTTCCTTACGACTTAAAGCATCAGCAACCACGTTTGCTTTACCGGGGTGGTATTTGATCTCGCAGTCGTAGTCACTCAACAACTCCATCCAACGGCGTTGTCTCATGTTCAGCTCCTTCTGATCTAGTATGTGTTGCAAACTTTTATGGTCAGTATGCACTGTGTACCTCGTTCCGTATAGGTAATGTCTCTAGATTTTGAGAGCAAAAACTACGGATCCAAGTTCTAGATCATGAGTGGTGCAATTCTTCTCATGCTTCTTCAGTTGTCTTGAAGCGTAGGCAATCACTTTCATCCTTTGCATCAATACTGCTCCTAGACCTTTATGTGAAGCATCACAGTATACAACGAAATCATCATTGCCTTCAAGCAAGGCCAATACGGGTGCACTGCACAACTTCTGCTTGATCAGTTGGAAACCTGATTCTTCCTTCTCTCCCCAATCGAACTTTATTCCTTTCTGTGTGAGTTTGGTCATTGGCTTGGCTATTTTGGAAAAATCTTCAATGAATCTGCGGTAGTACCCGGCAAGGCCTAGAAATTGGCGGATCTCTGTCGGTGATTTAGGAGATACCCAATCCTTGACAGATTCGACCTTTGCTGGATCTACGTGAATACCGTCACAATCGATGATATGATCGAGGAATTGCACTCTGGGAATCCAGAATTCACATTTGGAGAATTTAGCATAGAGCTGCTCCTCCTTTAGTACCTTTAGTACTTGTGTAAGATGTTCCCCGTGTTCTTGTTCGTTCTTGGAATAAATGAGTATATCGTCAATGAAGACTATCACGAATTTTTCCAGGTAGGGTCTGCACACACAGTTCATAAGGTCCATGAAAATAGCTGGTGCATTGGTCAACCCAAATGGCATAACCTGGAATTCGTAATGACCGTAACGGGTTCTAAAAGCTGTTTTTGGAATATCTTCCTCCTTGACTCGTAGTTGATGGTATCCAGATCTCAAGTCGATTTTGGAATACACACTTGACCCTTGCAGTTGGTCAAATAGGTCGTCAATGCGAGGAAGCGGATAACGATTCTTCACAGTTAACTTATTCAGTTCTCTGTAATCGATGCACATTCGAAAAGAATCGTCTTTCTTTTTGACAAATAACACAGGAGCTCCCCATGGTGAGGAACTGGGTCGAATGAATCCTTTGTCAGATAGTTCTTGGAGTTGTTCAGCTAGTTCTTTCATTTCTGATGGTGTCAACCGGTATGGAGCTTTGGCTACAAGTGCAGCTCCGGGAATCAAGTCGATTTGAAATTCCACTTGTCGGGTCGGTGGTAAGCCTGGCAACTCATCAGGAAAGACTTCTGGAAAATCTCGGACGATGGGTACGTCCTTGATTTGTTTCTTCTCGGGCTTGTCCTCTTCATCTGTTTGAGAAATATGGGCCAAGAAGATAGGACATCCTCTCAACAAATATTTATGAGCTTTTGTACAAGAGATAACACTAAGTCTAGTGTCAGTGAGGTCGGTGTTACCATCTCCTCGAATGATTAAAGTTTCATTTCCCCATGGAATACGGGCTAGCTTTTCATCACAAATAATGACTGCGCGATATCTCGCTAACCAGTCCATACCAATAATAACATCAAAGCTACCAAGGTTTACGGGGATAAGGTCAATGTTGAACGGATGTTTGGAAAGATTTAAGGTACAACCTCTAATGATAGTGTCAGCATCTACAGTTTTACCGTCAGCTAATTCTACGGAGTAACGGTGATCTAAACTTGTAGGAACAACTTCTAGTACTTGGCTAAATTCAATGGATATAAAACTTCGGTCTGCTTCATTACCAAACAAAACAGATGCATAACGATTGTTTAGTAGGAACGTACCAGTAACGATATTTGAATCGGGGTTGGCTTTTTACTCAGGCAAGCTTATTATAGTGAGCTTAAAACTAAATCTTGTAAGGCATAAATAGTGAGCTTATCATTTTAAGGCAACTATAATTATAGATCTAGTGTTTCTAGTCACATTTAAACATTACAAGCTTAACCCATATTGAGCCATGGGGTTTGGACATGTTTTTCATAGATCTTCAAGTTTAGCTTGTTCATAGTGTCATGTTCATCATGGTTATTAAGGTTTTTCATCATTTGAGCTCATGAAATATATTAAGCCGCGACCTATATTAGGTCTAGGGTTTCATATTTTTGTTTCAACATTAAGTTTTACAAGAAATAACCATGTGTATGTTAATGTGAATGAAAGTAAATATATAGAAAGATAGGTTTTAGGTTTGACTTACTTGTTTAGATAGGTTTAGGAGTGGATAGGAGAATGAGTAGGAACAAGAGATAAGCTTGCAACAATGGAGATCCTTGAAGCTAAAAACAAGCTGTAGGCTTCAATGGAGCTTCTAGGGCTTCTTTTCTTGTTGACTTGATGATTAAGATACTTGTAGGAATGAACCAATGATTAGCATTCAAGTAGGAGAGACATAGTAAATGTACTTGAAGGTTTTGTCAATGGTGGAAAGTATATAAACCGTATGTTTTTTAGAGAGAGAGTGATGTGAGATTTGAGTTTCAAGTGTTTTGTGTTGGTGAGTTGTGTTTTCGGCTAAAATAAGGAAAGAGAAGATCCTTAGGTGATCTTTGTTTGTACAATGAATCTTACCTAGATATGCTTTGTGGTTTGGTTGGGATATACTTGTTTCCTTTCCCACACATGCTTAAAATAGCAAAATGGACTTTTCCCTTCAAGTGGCAAAGAGTTGTCGTGTGTTTTGAGGTCAAAGGGGACAAGAAAAGTCTTGCATAGTGTTATGTATGGTGTGTGTAAGTAGATGTGTAAGAAAGCATGGTTTAAGCCTAAGCTATAGTGTATTAGTGGAGTGTACATGATTATACTTGTAAGTTAGCAAAATAATGATGAATGTGTAAGTATGTATATATATACACGGCATGTACATGCATGTGGGAGGGTTTTTGATAATTTTTATCAAGTGTTGAGTGAGAACAATAGCCCTTGTTTAATATTGTATGTATTTGTTGAGTTATAGGTATTTTGTTGAAGCTTTTAGGTAATTTAGTGAAAGTGTAAATGAATACATCACTATAATTATTTTACTTAAATAAAGTAAATAAATGATAATGTAAAATAATGTACATTGTTTTAAGGTGTTAGGTGTTTATTCCTATTATATAATATATGTAAATATGTACATATAAAATAAGTCCAAGTACTTAATAATTAAATTAAGTAAGGTTACAGTTTATCTCAAAAATATGTACTAAGGTGATGAGTCCTGGTTCATTCAGGTGGCCAGTCAGTTGCCAGAGTAGTCAACAATGACTAAAGGTCCATATAAATATAAAATAAATATGAAAGGTAGTATGACAAAAGGTATATGATTAATAATAAGTCATATAAAGGTAGAATTATATAGACTCCAAAGATAAATGGTACAACAGTTGACAAAGTCAATAAGGTAAAATCAGATGTTTTACAGTACACATACAACACTATGCTTTAGAATTCATAAACATTATTAACATTAATCCAAATACTCTCAATTAGATATTGTTGTTGGCATCTCACTTTTCTCTTGTACAAAAGTGATAACAAGTCATATATCTTACTCCTTTATAAAGGAAAAATGTATATGGTTGAATGTTGAATGGTTGAAACTAGCATGGCCCCACCATGTGTTTAAAAGACTTGTACTATCTATTTATAATGGTTGTACTATCAACACTATCTGTAACAAAAAATTTCAACCATATCTCTTGGTCGCCTCTCTCTCTCTAAACAAAAACCCATACCCCTTTAATATTACAGCCGCCACCATACCACCACCATCCAACCATACCACCACCATCCAACCATACCACCACCAAATACAATTTGTATATCAAATCTGAGCTTTATTTCGTGCCTTTCTTTTATTGATACACACACTCACTATAATGAGCGATTATGCTTAACTAATATGAATAGCGTGTTCCGGAAGATTGTCAATGCAGCTGAGCAATGTCACTCGAATATTCCAACTAAACAGCGGAGAAACAAGAAACATTACCAACAACTTATGAACCCTTCATTCAGGTACTGCCTATTCCCATGTCACTAAAGGTGGAATTACAGGTGGGTCATGTGAATTTTAGAATGGGTTGAAACCAACAGGTGTAAACACTTTCTTTTCTTAGTAAAAACCTTATATGGATAATGGATGTGTTAATTATGAATACAAAAATAGTTATTACATTAATTGGAAAACTATTAAATCTATAAAATGATTAACAATGTCATATGCATTAACCATAAACTTTGATCTACTTTCATTCCGTTCAACGATTTGACCCATTCCATTTTTGGCTAAACATTCTATTTGGCCTGATTGAGATAAAACAAAACCTTAATAACCTAATATATTGTTTACTACAAATTAAAGTAGGAGCTGTTGTGGCTATTGAACTCACATCATCCCAAACCTATTGCTAATAAAAAAGGAAATTAAAAAGGATCCATTGAAAAAGATTACAAAGGAGTTGGATTATTATAATTCTCTGGTGTTACAGTTAACTATGGACAAATAGGGGTCTGAAATCATGGTGGTGGTGATGAATTTTACATTTTTGGAGGCCAAAATATTATGACAACATAAAAAAACACATGGTCAACTGATTCAGTTTAACATATATCCAGGTTCATAGGGTACTTTTTGTTCTACATTTGTTTGTAACTTTGTTCTACGATATCTGTTTACTACATTTTTGTTATTTAGGAGCTAATAAGTGATGTTTTCTTTAATGTATTCAGAGGCATCTGAAAGCTATGACAAGGATATACTTTTGGAATTCCAGCCAACAAAATTGGGTAAACAGTCCATTATGTAAGTCAAATTTGTAAAAATTTATGCAACTAAATATTAAATTTTTGTTGTGATGTTAGGCGAGGCGCGAGGGCGATTTTTACAAAATTCATCTTTTCGGTTTCTTTTTTATCCATAATTTTTATTTGTTTTTAACTATTAGTTTTCTTCTCATTGTGTGCAGACTGTTTTTTATTACAGTTTAGTGGAACATGGCATTGCTCCACCTTTTGATGCCATGGTAAAAGTAATAAATGTTGCACCAGCTGGTCAATACTCATTCCAGGTCTTTCTATCCAACTCATTCTGCCATTCATGACCATAATTTTGATATAATTCTCATGTCTATGTGAATATTAATTGGCATTTAATATCATGTTTTTTATGAGAGTTTAGCTTCATTGGTGCGTATAATCGAGCACATGCATGTAATCTATTGTAATCAATTAAGCGCGAAGATGTAAATAATCATTTGGCCCATCTGGACGGGTATTTTCCTAGGTTTAATGTGATGATTGGGTATCATCGTGCGGTTGCCGACGAAATATGAGTTCTGGCTATTTGATTTTTTCCTAGGTTTAATGTGATGGTTGTGGCTATCTGATTTTTTGAGTTATGGAAAGGGTATTTTCCTAGATTTAATGTTATGGTTGTGCCGACGAAATATGAGTTATGGAAGGGTGTTTTCCTAGGTTTTAATGTTATGGTTGTGGCTATCTGATTTTTTGAGGGTGAGCGTGTAGTTGTATGAAAACGATAATGAATTGAAGTAGTGCATCCACCAATGACGTAAACGCCTCTACCTTTTTATATAAGGAAACCTATAATGTGGCTACTTCCCACTGCTCCAATGCATAATGATTTGAAAGATGGTGAATTTACACCGTATTGCACTGAAAAAAGGTTTGCTGGTATGTTCTTGCTTAAGTTTATAGTATCAGTCGGTTGTTTGCATACATTAACCACACAGACATTTGTAGGTGGGACTTTCATCAGGGGCGGCATCTACCTCTACAATTAGAAAAGGAAAAAGACCAGAAAATGTTGGAATGCTTATCATTGTAAGATAACTTTATTCTCCCTAAAACAAATTAAATATCATGATATTGCATGTAGTCTTTTCATAAACAATGAACAAGTTGTTTTCCAAGCTTTGTTGAGTGATATTTGTCAACTGTTTATAAGGAATGATGTATAAAACTTGCCAATCGAGTGAGTCATTGATCTTAGGGCGAGGATGTAAGACAACACAACCAAATTTTAGGATCTCATTTCTCCAATCCACAAATAGAAACCTCGGTGCTTTCTATCAAGTTATTATTATTCAGTCCTACTAAAATATATTGTATATTTCTACTCTACGTTTGTCGTTTTAATCAATCTAATAGAGCATGCAAATTGCATGGTGAATATGCGGTCAGTGATCTATCTATATAATTCCTCTTCCTCTAAGTGGTGCCACAAGTTAATGTTGCAACGTAATATCTAGACTATTACAGCCGATGTGTTGTATTTGAATATATGTTACAGCCGTAATAAACAAATACTTCAATATCGGACCTTCAAAACTCAACCTTATTATCATTATGAACTCCATATCAGATCATTTTAGTTGGTGATCATAACCATATCGAACTTATATCATTTTAGCCTTAATAGTAATTTACAACTGTGAGAGAAACTATAATATGGAATTTGTGTCATAAGTCCATTCCAAAGTTTATACTACTGTATTTCAGTGTATGCTTTATCCTTGACACATGCCTACACGTCATGCATTGAAGTTGACTAATGTTTGACCAAACACATAAATGACATTTATGCTATAACCAATTACTAGATATTTGTAAAGACCAATTTTGTCTGATTTTTTAATCATGGTAGATAGTAAGTTAGAAGTAGTCATATTACTTGAAACTTACATCCAGTATTGCCGTTTGATGGATAAATGGGCGGTGTAGTTCTCTTGTCTCCCTTGCAATCTTATATTAACACGTACTTGAAATAACCTTTTCCTAATAGGTTAACACATGTGCTTATCTACTATTAAACAGGTACTGGTAGACGGAGGCCAAAATCATATGATGGGTTTATTCGATATGGTGATGATCAAAGACAATCATATATCCGTAGCTGGAGGTGTTTCAAATGCTCTCAAATCTATAGACCTTTATTGAAGAATAATAATCTTCAAATGGGTGTTGAGGTAATTTCTTATCAATCATCTCTGTTATAGCAAATTCACACATCTGCTGTACAGTTTGTTTAGTTCTACTTTCTTATGAACAGATGGAGACTAGCTGACATTTGAAGAAATACGTGAGGCACTAGATTATGCTTCACAAAACAAGACTTTGTTAAGTAGGATAATGTTGGATAATATGGTTGTCCCTCAACCTGATGGGGATATTGATGTATCCATGTTTAAAGAGTTGTGCAGCTGATTAATGGGAAGTTCGAGACTGGGGTAAACGTCTAAAATCATCCGAATAATTTAATTTATTTTTTAATTATAATTTGAAGATCATAAGTCTTTAAAACATAAACTGGTACTGTATATGATAACAAGCATATTGAAATGTTACCTTTGAAATAGTACACAAGATTGGCCAAACGGGAGTGATGTATTAGTGATTGCTAGAGTGGACTGAGGATCATTCCTAAACTTATTCATCCAATTTAAATCTTTAAAAATAATCTTCATAGAAGTTATAAGCTGTTATAGAAACAAGCATTCTGGATATCATAAAGGGTTTAAGTTGTTAGGAGTATAAGTGTAATCATATAAAATAATTGTCGATAAGTGTGGACAATGTAGACAAACTGGTAGAAAGTCGCCCAAAGTCTATTCTAAATGCATGCGGTGCTAAATCATTTGTTTCGAAGATTTAGATTCTTATTGTGATTGCATCTCTTTTGTAATTGTATCCGTTTCATTTCTTGTCTATAAGTGTGTAAAATGTGTACAAATTTAACTTTTGTACTTCAACCCAACTCATATTAAAAAAACGACCCATTTTGACCCGTTACCCAACCCGCCTGATCTGACCGTCTTGCCACCTCTACTGTATAGATACTTGAAACAATACAAAATTCCATTATTAGTTTCTTGCCAAAATTCTAAAGTTCCAATCCAAATCTGATTGGTTTGACCCAAAGCTTTGAAAAATAATAGGCAGAATCGTATGAGCAGCTATGGTATCTGTCATAGACAAGAATTTACTGATCGGTCTTGTGTTTTGGTGTTTACAGGGACAAACATTTGCTCGAGTTGTGAGAAATGAAAGAGCTTTGCCTTTGTATTTCAGTTTGACACCAGCAGAAGACATGTATACAACAAGTAAGGCTATTAGTAGTTCATATTTATAAACCAAGATGATAAGCAGAAATACGCAAGAAAAGCAATCCCGAATAGACCCGAGGGTTTTGAGTTTTCGTAATTTGTGCAAGCTTAGGTTGAGCTTGGTTATTAATGATTTAGGTTTCGTTTTATATGTTTTGCTTTTGAGAATTGAATTAGAATTCAGGGTTTAGCCTACCCGCTTTTCATATCTTAGGTTTCTGTTTATTTATGATCACTGTCCGAAAACCAGATCGACCAAGACTGGACCTGGCGGAAAACCGATTTGGTCCAAAAGTGTTAAAAGTTGCATGTTGGCGTGGGTTTTGATAAGAAAATAAGACAATAAGCAGAAACGCGCAAAAAAAAGCAATCACAAATAGACCCGAGGGTTTTGAGTTTTTGTATTTTGTGCGATTTTAGGTTGAGCTTGCGTATTTATGATTTAGGTTTCTTTTTATATTTTTGCTTTTGAGAATTGAGTTAGAATTATATAGGTTTTGCCTACCCATTTTTCATCTCTAATGGGGTGTTTGTTTCGGCTTATATGTGGGCTTCTGAGTTTATTTGATTTCGCCTTATATTTCATAAGCTTCAAATTTCCGGCTTATTTTGATATCTGTGGGCTTATATAAGTTTATTACGATACGTTAAACTTATTTAAGACCATGAGTCCTCAAATAAGACGGGAAATTGAAATATAAGCCGAAATCAAATAAGCTCATAAGCCCAGATATAAGCCGAAACAAACACCTCCTAACGTTGTTCCATTTTAGTTGTTATTTATATTGTTTTTGTGTGTTTTTGCTAATGGTTGATAGACTTTTATTCATTTCCGTCATTTGGTAATCAAGAATAAGCTGTTAGAAATTATACTTTGTAGTATAATGTAAAGTGTTAGATGATTGGCTATAATCACCCAAACGGGATACAAAACTATCTTTTAATGGCTTAGACTCATCAAACAAAACACATTAGCAAAAAATGACAGTTGAAATTCATGTTAATCTTTGTGGATTCAAGAGGAAACTCACATTTGGTTAAGGATTTGGCCTTGAACAGAGTATTATGTAACTATATGATGCGATTAATTATAGTTTTTCATATTAGGAATACGATTGTGAGGTGAGGTGAGCTATTTGAGTACGTCAACCTGTGAATAAGATATATAAAATCATGATTATAGATTTATGAAGTATGTCTATCTGTCTATAACTCTATATATTACAGTATATATGTAGTATGACTCGCGGTGATATAAGTAATGTGTGTTATTCATTGTTATTACTTATTACGATGAGCTAAAAACTATACACAGATAAATGATGAAGAAATGCACTCTTAATTGCTAAAAATCTGTTTGTTAGGGAACTTAGGGGGTGTTTGGGATTGCATATGCAAGTGCTTATCGAATTACTTTCTTCGCAAACAAGAAATGTGAGCGTTTGGATAAAACTGCTTCTATGCTGAAGCAGATTAATCAGATTCACAGCTTCAGTTTAGCAATCCCAAACACTTATTTTAAACTGCTTAAATACCAACCTGCTGATTTTTAAGTGTTTATTTTGTTCCGAAGAATCAGATATCGGTCATCTAAACACTCAAAAATAGTTATTTGCTTTAAATAAGCATATAAACACTTAACTAAGCAATCCGAAACACCCACTCAGTCATCTTCAGTATGTTTAGAGTGCTATTAGTTTTGTTTAAGAATTGTTTCTCGTTGATTCTAAGCATATCATCTTTTCAAGGAGGTTGTTTTAAGTCCCTTCTAGGCTATGACTTGTACTCACGTATATCAAAATTTCAGGAACTTGTAATCATGAGTGGCTTACAGACGCAAGACATATCTTCCGCCTTAGGATTAACCAAAGCATCAACAGACCAAAAACCAGCTGTAACAGCATCATCCGAAACAAAGCCGAAAAAGAAAATCTGTTGTGCCTGTCCTGACACTAAGAAGCTGAGGGACGAATGCGTTGTGGAGCATGGTGAATCAGCTTGCTCAAAATGGATTGAGGCTCATCGTTTATGCCTCCGTTCTGAGGGCTTCAATGTATGATTATTGAAAAGGAGTGATATACCAATTGACAGGATTATGTCCAGTTTTTCACTTTTTAGTTCAGGATTTACATGAACAGACTATTTAAGAATAAATGAATTTCGACTGATTACGTTTTTGAGTTACAGAGGTCGATCCTCATTTTGATGTCTTTTTAGCTGGTTTGCTTTTACATTATTGATGGGATCTAAATAATAACCACATCGTTCATGTTTAGTGATTGTGAATTGGCATAAGTGTTTTACAAATTCTCAGTTGTGTGCTGTTACTCATCAAGTTTTGCTGGCCACCTAAATCAAAATCACTTCTTTTATGACCTATGGTATAAATTGTGTTCATTTCGATTGTCTACACGAAACCGCAGGTGACTCGGTTTATAAGAAAGAGGAAGCATGACGGTTGAATGCCAACTCGGGTGACGATTAATAATCTAACTGTACCCATGATCTTAAGGTACTTGTGTATCCATTTGTTACATACCTACTTGTATTACTGGTCAATGATTTATGGATTTATGTGTATTAAGTACCTATAAAGATAAGATACACATGTGTGATAATTCAATTCTTATATTCGTTGCTAAAATCTTTTGTTTTTTTAGGTTAAGCATTATTTTCAAGCAGGTATATCAGTATATGCACAATGAAACATCAACCAATCATTGACCCAAAATTAGTTAAGACAACACCGATGAAAAGCGTTACAATACATAGTAACGCAATGCCCTTCGACTCAAGAACATGAGCATTCTTTAAATAATCCCATTTCTACTCACAATCCATCTCGTAAATCGCACTCCTTCAACTCCGTCATCAGTGATCACTCCTATTATAGTTTCGTGGCAATGAACAACAACAATTCAATAGTTTCGCACCACAACATCGCATATCGTAAATTATTTGCCACTAGAAATTCCCGCCGCTATGCGCGGGTACTCGCCTAGTACAATATAATATATACATAATGCATCCTTAGTTAAAAACATAAGGTCTCCATTCATGTAATAAATTATGGCTAGTGAAATATATCATTTAAGACTTGTTTCAATGATGTATTGCATTGTGTTGGACTTAATTACCTCATATATTTATTCAAATAAACATTTATTCCAAATTCATTAGTTTATTCCATAAATTCTCAAATGAAGTTTCATTCCAATCTTAAGGATTATCATCTAGCTTAGATGGAATGATATCTTCAATATGTTATACAACATATGAATTTTAAGGAAAAACAAGTGCTCCCACTTAATGTCAAGTGTACTCCAAACTATCTAAATTTAACCAAAATTATATTGAATTAAATTCCAGATTTAGTTTCTAGATGCATGATTCAATCCATACTTGGATTATTTTATCATATATACTCAATAAATATTTTATAGACTCATAAACCTTTTGATTACATACCATTCTTGCTAAAGGTAATCATAAAGGAGAACTATAAAGCTTAGTTGTCATATTCCATTGGTTGTAAGTAAAATTACACCCTTTAGAAAAAAGACGTAAAAGCGGTAAGTATTAAACAAATTGATTTAGAAAAATCAAATTTGCTAATGACCCTTAAAGGTAAAAAGTTCGTTTTCCAAGGAGGTTGTTTGTGTGTGAAAAACTTGTAAGTTTTGGATTAATATTGCTTAGAAAGAGAAAGGGAAGAAAGAAAAAATGACGGATACGATAAAATTAAGCTACGATGTAAAAAACGTAAAACCGTAAAAATGACAAAATTAAAACTTGCTCTAAAAATTCCCAAAGAAATCCCAAAAATTCCTAAAAATCAAACTAAAGTTTAAAAATGATCAAAACTTTTTCAAACTTTTTAAACTAATTAATATTTAATTTTTAAATGCTAATTAAAGCCTTAAAAATCAAATAAATAAACAAAAATCTTAAATAAATATTTTTCTACATGTAAACCTCAAAAATAATATAAGAAAGCTAAAAAATATTTTTCTAAAATTTTAAACTTAATAAAACTATTTAAAATCAATTAAACTAGAAATAAAATATTAAAATAATATTAAAAATTCAAAAATTATAAAAAATTCTAAAAACTTGAAAACTAGTCTATTTCAACCTAATTAAACAGAAATGAAAGTGAAATTACCAAAATACTCCTAATGGGCTCCCAAATGGCTAAAACCAAAAATAGTGGGCTTAATGGGCTTTTAAGCCCAATAAAATCCAAACCCAGTAAAACAAGCCCAAAAACTCCAGTCTAGCTTAAAAACTAATTTTAAACAAAAAATTATAAAGGCCCAAAAGCTGAAAACATGTCTAACACATCTTATTTCAAAATAAGCTTAATCTTAATGGGCCAATAAGCCCATTAAGCTATAAGCCAGTGCCATAAGCTCTAATTAAACACACGTCCTTCTCTTGGATATTTAAGCTTATTTGCAAAAGAAATTCTGAAAAAGACCACGGAATAAGCTGGAAATAAGCAAAACACAAATCCACTAAACGACAAAATAGTCGGGTTTGAGAATTAAGGCACTTCTTTTTTTTACGTTTTCGTCAGTATTTTTATCTTTTGTCAGTTTTTTTAAATTTTTTGTCAAATAATTTTACGTTTTTTGTTAGTATTTACGTTATCGTTCAATTTATTACGTCTTCCTCAGTATTTATATCTTTTTTAGCTATTTTACGTTTTTGTCGATTTATAATGTTATCGTCAATATTTTTATCTTTTATCAGGTTTTTACGTTTTTGTCCGTATTTTAACGTTTTTTTTCATGTTTTTTTCGATTTATTACGTTTTTATCGGTATTTTTTTTGTTAATTTTACGTTTTCGTCAGTATTTTTACGTTTTTGTCAGTTTTATTATGTTTTTGTTACGCTTTTGTCGGGTTTTTTTTATTTTTTTATGTTTTCGTCATTATTTTTACATCTTTGTCACTTTTTATGACAAAGGTTGTTTTTAAAAAATTAAAAAAAAAAGAGAAAGAGAGAAGGTTGCTTTCCACCATGCAATGTCATAGTTTTTATTTTATCATGAGAGAAGTACAAAATATATCTTTGTGGTTTATAAAAAGTGTGGATTACATACCTCGTTAGTACTTCGGACATAATACATCCAACCGTTACATACTTCGTGCACGATACATCCCTTGGACGGATAATACAAATATTTTTTTCGTTAAGTACTATCGAGAGTTTATAAAGAAGGGTATTCTTGACTTTTTGCTTATTGAGGGATGTATTTTGCACTTAAAATATAATTTTCTCAAAAAAATTATTTTTTTCAAAAAAAAAATTATAATTTTTAAAAAAAAAAATTATTATTTACAAAAATTATTAAAAAAGGTAATTTTAAATTTTAAAAGAAAAGTTTAATTTTTTCCAAACCATTTTTTGAAAAAATTAAAATTACACTTTCATCGGAAAAAAGTTTTAAATTTTCTAATAATTTAATTATTATTTTTATGTAGTTATTATTTTTTTTAAAGGTTAAAAATAACTAAAAAAATTAATATTTCATAGTTTTTTTAATGAATAAAATTTTTTAATTTTTTTTCGAAAAAGTAATTTTAATTTTGTCAAAATATTTTATAATTTTTGGAAAATGTAAAAAATATGGTTACAAAAATTATTAAACATTGTTTGAAAAAATATTAAAATTGCTCTTTCTAAATAAAAAAACTTTCCTTGTAAACTTTTTTCGAAGAAAATATAATTTTATTTTTCTCAAAAAAAGTTGTTTCGAAAAACTAAATTCATTTTTTTGAAAAATTTATATTTTAAGTTCAAAATACATCCCTCTATAAGCAAAAAGTCAAGAATATCCTTATTTATAAACCCTCATTAGTACTTAACGGAAAAAAACATTTGCATCATCCATCCAAAGGATGTACCATGCACAAAGTATGTAACAGTTGGATGTATTATGTCCGAAATACTGACGAAGAATGTAATCCACACTTTTTATAAACCACATAGATGTATTTTGTACTTCTCTCTTTTATCATTATTCTTGATGGCTACATAGGCATTTACTAAGTATGATGTTTTTTTTACTTATATCTGTCTAAATCCTATCAATTAAACCTACTCGTTTTGGACTTTTCTATATATATTTAGTTCCACACCATATCACATGGCTTCCATCAACATCAGTAGTATAAAGTATAAACTACTCGTAGAGATGTGAGGATGTTATTTCATTTTGGTTCCATTTTTCTAAAATATGTCTTAAGAATATAGATATAAAGAAATGTCTAAGTCGTTACAAGATTGTTGTTAATCACCTCTTGGATAACTAATATATATGGTTAAAATTATGACCATTTAAGATCACTGGTTCAGAGCGCGACGAAAACAAAAATTATGACCATTAGAACTATATGAGTGATTAAAACATTATTACCTTCTTATTTTGTCAAACTAGTTTAAGATCCGTGTAATACACGGATTTTCTAAATTTACTTAATCTTTGATATAAATAAAAGATATTGTTAAGTTGTTAAAAGACATAATATCATAGAACAAGAGAGATATTACACCCAACCAACTACCCATTGGTGTATTTTATTATAAATCAAAGTACGAAAACAAACAGATAAAGATTAGTCCCCAAACGGATGCTAATCGAACGATTACAAAAGAAAAGATAAGAACGTCCCAACTAGGTTGATCCGGTCTCCCTCACATACAATGATCACTCAATCACACAGCTATACAAGACGAAATAATCAAACTCCCATGTCAATCTTCATAGATTTAGTGAGAGATAGATGAGAGAGCTTTCACACACAAGTGTGCGTGTGTGTGTGTAAATGATTGATAGATCGAAACCCTAGCCAGTGCTAGGGTAATATAACTTCAACAAATGGCAAAAGGGCTCAACGGTCCCAAAGCCCACCAAAAGATACTAAGCCCACCAACGCAACCAAGGCCCAATAGAGATAAACCTGAAATACAACAACAAACGTAACACAAGGCAAAAGTAACATATGGAAGATTGTCAATTTAACACTCTTCCTCAATCTGAACATATGAAAGAGCTATAAGTCATCTACCAAACATGGTATTAGAGACCAGGTTGTAGATCTTTCAGCCTATCGAATCTCTCTCGTGTTTCTTTTCATTATAATCAATTTTTTGATTAAGAGAAACCCTAATTTATTTTTTAAGGTTTTATACTTTGGGTGGTTATTCTAGCTCTCGTGACGTCTCTGGAAGCTTGTTTTGGTGGTGCCGTTCGTTTTCTTGAAAAATATTATTAGGGTTTTCACAAACCCTAATTTTATTTTTGGGGGGTTTTGACTCTGTGGTGCCCAGGAAGCTTTAATTGGTGGTGCCGTTACTTAATTCGGTGGTGCCGTTGAAAATCTTGAAGATTGGATTAGGGTTTCTTGAAACCCTAATTTAATTTTTTTGGTTTCTTCTTTACTTGGTATCCTGGTATCGCCTTTGGTGGTGTCGTTACCTTTTTTGACTAGCTCGCACAGGTAATCGTTGTTAGGGTTTGCTAACCCTATTTTGTTACTCCTTTCTTGGGGGTTTCCAGTTGGTGGCTCACCCATCCTCTAGACTAACTGAATCTAGAGATTGGGTGTTTTTTGTTTATACTGGTTGCTGATTTCCGCTGTAAGTCTTCTTTCATTTTTCTCTTGTCTCTCTCTTGGTTAATTTGTGAGCTACTGTTGTTGAGTTTGTGGGTGCAAACGGATTCGGTTAACACCTTGACACTCCAGCCTTGACTGGTGTGGATACCTGCTCTGGCCAATCCCAATCCACTTCTTAACGTTTTCGGTGCTCCTTTCTGAGTTTTTATTGTGGTTATTTTTTGGCTTTCTATACTTGCTTTATTTGGTTCTGGTTCTTGTCTTATTTTGTGCTGTTTGTTTTGTTTGCTCTGTTTGTGTGAATCATGAGTGCTGGTGGTGCACCTTCTACACCCAATGGTGGTGGAGGTAATGGTGGTGGAAGGGGTCCCCCTGAAACCACTGGAAATCCAGTTACTCTCATTAGCAACTTGGATGCTGGAAACCCACTTCATATTCATAATAGTGATAAGAGTAGTTCTGTCCTTGTTCCTTTCAAATTATTGGGGACTGAGAACTATAGAATGTGGAACAATGCTATGAGACCTGCTTTACAAGCTAGGAACAAGTTTGATTTTGTTGATGGTTCTTGTTTAAGGGAGTCTTATACTGATGATGTCTTGTGCGCCCAATGGGATAGATGCAATGTTGTGGTTCTTACTTGGATTATGAATGTTGTCTCTGGTGATGTGTATATGGGTCTTGTTTATTCTGAAAATGCTGCTAATGTTTGGAAAGAGCTTAATGAAACTTATGACAAGGTTGATGGTTCTATTGTCTATAACTTGCTTCAAAAGATTGGGCCTGTTAAACAAGTGGGTAGCTCTATATCTGATTACTATCACAGGTTTAACTCTCTTTGGAGAGAGTTTGATGTTGTCTCTAAGATTCCTAAATGTGTGTGTGCTGTTAAATGTTCTTGTTCTGCTAGCACTGAATTAGCTTTGCATCAGCAAATCATGAGGCTTATGCAGTTTCTTATGGGGCTTGATGACTGTTATCAGTCTGTTAGAACTTCACTTCTCACCAGGGATCCACTTCCTGATGTTAAGGAAGCTTATGTCACTGTATCTAGAGAGGAATCCCATAGGGGTGTTCCTGACAACTCAGACCATACAGAGGCTAAACTGAATGCTACTTCTTTTGCTGCTAAGACCTTTAATCAAAATAGGAGAAGCACTTCCAATGCTTCTAATAGAACCCCCAACAAGGGCAATGGTTCCAAAAGTTTTAGGGGTCCTAACCCTAACCTTTTGTGTACTCGTTGCAATCAAATTAGTCATACTGTTGATAGATGCTTTGAATTAATTGGTTATCCTGCTGGTTACATCAAAAAAGGGGGTAATACTCAAAGGCAAATTGGTTTTAAATCTAATTTAATGCTAATTGTGACATTAAAACTGGAGAAAACAGGCGTCCACCTGTAACTCTCCAAACTCTTTAACCACTGAACAAATGCGGAAGCTTCTTAATCTGATCAATGACACCTCTATCAACACTCAGTCCAATATGGCAAGTAGAATTTCCTTTTTCAATGCTAATGTTTGGTTCAATGTTAACTTTTCCAAGTTTTTTTGTGGGAACTCTAAATTTCTTGTTAAAACCATTACTTTGGGTTAGATTATTGATTACGGGGCAAACCAACACCTTACCACTTCCACAGTTGGTATGTTTAATGTTGTTGATATTTCCAACCTCAACATTTCTGTTGGTCACCCCGATGGCACTGTTGCCAATATTAGTCACATTGGTGACCTCAAACTTTCTAATAATGTTGTTCTCCATGATGTGTTGGTTGTTCCTGGTTATTGTGTTAGCTTGATGTCTGTTAACAAGCTTATTAAGGATAGCAAGTTGTTTGTTGGTTTTGACGAGGATAAATGTTATATTCAGGACTTGGCCAAGGGGACTACTCTGGGACTGGTAGTGAATCTGGGGGAGGGGGGGGCTCTACTTGTTTGATGACCTTAAGACTAAGAGCGTAGGTACTGTTAACACTGCTATGACTTTTAACACCTCTAAAGATATTTGGCATTGTAGACTTGGCCATCCCTCTGACCAAGTTCCCAATGCTCTCAAGACTGACCTTAATCTTTCCATAAACACCACCATTTCTGTTTGTGAAACTTGTCATAGGGCAAAACAAACAAGGGAACCCTTTCCCTTGAGTGATCACAAATCCAGTAAACTTGGAGATCTTGTTCACTTGGATTTGTGGGGCCCTTACAAGGTTCCTAGTAAGGAAGGGTATAGATACTTCCTTACAATTGTGGATGATTACTCTAGAGTTGTATGGACTTATCTTTCAAAATCTAAGGATGAAGTTTTTGAGTGGTTAACTCAATTTGTTAATCTTGTTAAAAATCAGTTTGATTCCAAAATTAAAATCTTTAGATCTGATAATGGGACTGAATTTGTCAATAACAAAGTCCATACAATGCTCTCTTCTTTGGGTATCATCCATCAGACCTCTTGTCCTCATACCCCTCAGCAAAATGGGATTGCTGAAAGGAAACATAGACACCTGCTTAATGTTGCCAGGAGTCTTATGTTTCAGGGTGGGATTCCTATCAATTTTTTGTCTGAATGTATTTTAACTGCTGTTTATTTGATCAACAGGCTCCCCTCTTCTGTCTTAAATGGTAGGCCCCCCCTATGAATTGCTCTATAGCAAAAAACCCAACCTCTCTCATTTAAAGTGTTTTGGATGTCTGTGTTTTTCTACCTGTCTGAATAACAGTGACAAACTCACATCTATGTCTGAGAAATGTGTTCTAATTGGTTACTCTTCTTTTAAAAAGGCTTATAAACTATTTATCTTGGATAATAGAAGAATTTTTTTCTCTAGAGATGTGAAGTTCTATGAAACTGTATTTCCTTTCAAAATGAAAAACAATAGTGGAAAGGACTCAACTAATGTAGTTGTTACAAGTGATGTTGATCTTATAACATTTTTTGATAACCAAACACATGCAAGTCCCAATGATGATGAGAGAGAAACACCTAGTTTGGATGGTAGGGTTCACCCCACTGTTGATGATACCCCTGTGCATCATCAGGAGGAGAACTCTACAACCACCATAGGTGAGAATGTGCAATCCTGCTCTGAGGGCAATTTTGAAAATGAAAATTCTTCTAACTCTTTTATTGAGCATAATGGGGACCATCCTCAAGATGAGGAGCAGCCTGTTAGAAAGTCTAGTAGACCCACTAAACTGCCTGCTAAACTTAATGATTTTGTTCTAGATAGCAAGCTTAAGTATGGTATAGAGAAGCATGTTAATTACTCTAAGTTGAACACTACCAATTTCTGCTTTGCTACCACTCTTAATCAATCTATTGAAACATCCACCTAATATGAAGCTGTGAAGGATAGTAGGTGGGTTGAGGCTATGAACAATGAAATTGAGGCCCTGTTAAGGAACAATACTTGGACTTTATGTGATCTACCTACTGATAGAAAGGATATTAACAATAAATGGATCTATAAGATTAAATACAAGTCCTCTGGCCTTGTTGACAAATTTAAAGCTAGGGTTGTTGTTAAAGGTTATAGTCAAAGGGAAGGCATTGACTTTGATGAGACTTTCAGTCCTGTTGTTAAAATGGTTACTGTTAGATGTATTATTAGCATAGTTGTCTCTAATGACTGGCCCCTTTTTCAACTTGATGTTAACAATGCTTTCTTATATGGTGATCTTGATGAGGACATTTATATGACTCTTCCTTTGGGTTTCAATTGTAAGGATAAAGGTAAGGTTTGCAAGCTTAATAAAGCTTTGTATGGTCTCAAGCAAGCCCCAAGACAGTGGAATGCAAAACTTATCACTGTCTTGGTTGAGCATGGCTTTGTCCAAAGTAAGTTTGGTTACTCTCTTTACACTAAACAGAATGGTAACATGTTTATTGCTCTTCTTGTTTATGTTGATGATTTTATCATCATTGGTAACTGCATTAAGGAAATTGAATAATTTAAAAGCTTTCTAAAAACCAAATTCATGATTAAAGACCTTAGCATTATGAGGTATTTTTTAGGTATTGAGGTTCTTGAAAACTCCAATGGGATCGGCATGACCCAAAGGAAGTACTGTCTTGAACTTATTCATGAATTTGGGTTGTTTGCTGCTAAACCAACAGCAACCCCTTTACCTGAAAACTGTGTTTTGGTTGTTGATGAAAGCAAAGATGATAAATTTCTCTTAAACATTTTTGAGTATCAAAGATTACTTGGGAGACTCATTTACTTGACTCATACCAGACCTGACATTTCTTATGTTGTTCATTGTCTTAGCCAACACATGCATGCACCCCTTCAGTCTCATCTTAAAGTTGCCTTGAGAGTTATTAGGTATCTTAAAAACTCACCTGGGACTGGTATTCAGTTCTATAAGGATAGTTCTTTAAGACTATCTTGTTTCACTGATGCTGATTGGGCCAAATGTCTTAAGACCAGAAAATCTGTGTCAGGATACTATGTTTTTCTTGGAAGGTCTCTTGTCTCTTGGAAGAGCAAGAAGCAACCCACAGTATCCAGATCTTCAGCTGAGGCTGAGTATAGATGTATGGCAAGTGCTACTTGTGAGGTAATTTGGATCACTAATTTGCTTAGTGATCTAAGGATTAAGGCCTTGTTTTTTGTTAACCTTTATTGTGATAGCAGCTCTGCTATACAGATTGCTACTAACCAGTATAATAAAGCTAATATGTACCCTAATAAATGGTAAATGCTAGTAGTGACTTAGAGTAAAAGGTGTCACGAAGTGGTTTTACCTCTTCACTTGTGTCACCTCAGCGCCACATCATCTCAACTAACCAAAACAAAAAACCAACTAAACACCCCCTCACTCACAACTAGTCTCTCTCCTCTTCACTTGGGTCCCACCACTCACCATTTTATTTCTTTTGTCATTTTTCACACAAACTAAAAATTCATTTCATAAAAATAAAAATTACAAATACTTCAAATAAAAATACTTAAAAAAGGATACGGAAAAAAAATAATACGGAAAAAAATAGAATACGGAAAAAACATCCTAATAATCGACTGCATATTTCGCCGCGATTTTTTCCTGTTTTCTTTTGATAATCGACTTGTTCGGTTCAGGCAAATTGTCGGTTCTGATCGAGAGAAACTCCATCTCTTTGAACTCCAATTCAGCATCGGCTTTAGCTTTCTCGGCATCGGCTTTAGCTTTCTCGGATTCGGCTTTAGCTTTCTCGGCATCAGCTTTAGGTGTAAATTTGTGAATGTAGTGTGTGTATATTGTGAATGTAGTGTGTGTATATTATAGGAAAATAAATAAATTTAAAAAAAAAAAAATTAAATATAACCGTTGTCAAACGGTTTAAAAATGAGTGGGGCCCAAAAATCTCTCTTTTTCTCTCGTTGAAGTATAACGAATAGCTCACGACGAAGGGGGGGTCGGTGTCACGGCGAGCACCGGCGAGAGCCCCTCGCCGTGACACCGTTTTCTCTTATAGTATCAACCAATTGAACAAAGATTTAGCCAATTACTCCGTAATAATCAGCTAACAAATTTAACTTTTAAGTCATTGCGTGATGTCTTATAAAAAAAGTATACATTTGAAGCTAGCTATTTATGATCATTTTAACATAATTAGTACAACCATTGTCTTCAAATGTCTAAAAATTAATTTATATATAAGAGGGATAAGTGTTTAATTCTTCATAAACATTGAGATTATGATTATTACGTAGTATATACATTCCTCTATATCAAGTGAAAAATTTCAGTAAAATACAACAAAATAAATGGCTTATGAGTTATGTATGAACTGTTGCTATTTAATTTTAAACATTGCCAAGTAGTATCAATTTTATATTCAAAGCCACTTACGTATGATCCCTTTTTATATGGTGCCTTTCTACTTCACGGCTACATACGTAACTTAAATTTTCCAAAATGTTCCAAAATATAGCATCCTTAAGTTCATCTAAGGCACCTAGACCAACAGTATGTAGTTCCATGACCTATGAACAAAGAAACAACATTGAAAGTGTCATCATATAACACAAAACTCATAACTATCACTAACTACAGTATATAGCAAGGTTTTCAGGATCGAGATCTTACCTATATTCGTTTTTGTTTTTGCAAGATCGAGATCATAAGTAGGATTAGGATCGTAAGATTTTACTATAATGTAATTTTCTTAATAATCTTTGCAATATTTTACAATTCAACAAACTAATATACATCGTAAACACAAAATTATACGAATATTTCTTAAAAATGTAGTCTTAAATTATGATGATGGAATGTATAAGAAGATTAACACGTTATTTTTAGATTATACAAGATAGTACTTGTAAATTTGTAGTTTTTTAGATTATCGTTCGATAAAAAGTAAGATCGAATAGTAATAGATCCTAAGATCCTATGATCAAGATCGGGATTCTATAATATCTTAACCATACAAAGATCTTATGTATTTTAATCGCCAACCCACATTTTGTAGCACCTCACTCCATCATGTTACAAGAAACCAAACTACAGTTGATCGATACCTAGCAATATTTTAAACTGTATGGCTCTTTTACACAACTAACTTGGTGATTACATTATTCTCTTTCTTTTTCTTTAGTACATGTTAAACTGGACAGTTTCAATCAAGTTGGGAGGTCAATTTAGTTAAACTTTTAATGAAAATACGGCTTATAATGAACCGGTCATCACTTCAGTTTTTGGTTCAACCGGCTGAATCGGATTTTAAAACATTGGTCTAGACTTGATCATTATTAGCCTTGAGTAGTAGTCTATAATTTTTAATAAGCGAGCTATAGAAACGCCTTCCATGCAAATTAAAAGTACCAAAAAATTAACCTTTTATGTCTTTATTGCCTTTGGTCTCATTGGCTGAAGTAATGAGACTTGTCTTGTATACAGACAGAAATAATGATTTGCATGACAAGGCACAAAGGAGTTTTTATTTAACTTACGCTCATTTAACCCGTCCGGGTAACGCGCCGTCTGTTTAGCCTGTCGCTATTTTGTCCGTTGCCCACTCGTTTTACCACCTCTAGATATCACTATAGTCAGTTGTTATGATATTGTGTGCTTGTTTAACGGGAATAATCTGACAAGTACCGATTTCTTGATATCAACTATCGAAAAGAGTATTTGATATCGAAATCTCGTTCGATACAGTATTAGTATGCACCTTTAATGCTCGGGAAAAAATCAAAATTATCCACTTTATCTCAATTCAAAACAGAATTGATACCGAGCTCATCTTACCTCGACCCTAATGCATATTTAATTTCTCAAATCAGCAAACCAATCTCTATCAATTTTTAAAAAGACGAAATAAATAGTTAAAGTTTTGAGTTTTTAAAACACACCACTTTGCCTATTTAAGCTTTCGGTTTTCCAATCCCAAAAACCCCACGAAACACAATAAAGATCGTCATGGTATTCATGATCGTCTGATGAGACTGCTTGCTTCGCTGAAAACCCAATATACCACATAAAAGCATTTCGTAAGTGATTCTGAATGAGCCAAAAACTATTCACACGTGTTTTTTAGAGAATCGACTGAGATGTACATTTTCAAAAAAAAAATGACAATGTACGCAAAAAGTTAGCATTTCCGATCCGTCAATTAGCATGTGGTGTTTTTCCGGATTCTTTGGACGAATATATGCAAATTGATAGACCATCAAACGCTTGGTGCAATTAGGTTATGGAGTTATAGGAAGAAGAGAGTTCGTGAAAGCGTGAAGTGATTGACATGCTTAAAAATCATGCACAACTTTATGTCTAAATATGTGTGTCAAAAAATCATTGGTTATATTAACCGGACTCACATCTTCACAATCCAATAAGCTTATAACACATAGGTATTGACACATAAGTTAGGCATAAAATTAAGCATACATTTTAGGCATCCCAATCTTTTTCCGTTCTATTCTTTAAAAAAAAGTGTTGATATATGGACTTAATTTGCAAGCCTAAAAAAAGACCTAAGCCTACGTGTATGCAAATTGTTGATATATGAATCATTTTCCATTCTATTCTTTAACATTTCATGGAAAGAAAAAGATTAACTTCCATTATTAGGACAATTAGTATCTGTTAACATATCAACAAACCTTACAAATGACCTCCTCAACCAAAAGTTGCGAGTTCGATTCTACTACCCTTTCTTTAAAAAAATGGGCCCGCTCTTTCGTCGTCCTAATCTCGTCATACAGCATGATACATGACGACTGTTAGATTATTAACCACTGTTTGAAAAAGCCATACAAACTTCAAAAAAAGTTGGATAACTCAGTGACTATTTCCATATTTACCCGAGAACGGTTTCTCCTTCATACTTGTGCCCGATAGCGAGTCGGATGTGGTAGATGGACCCTCGTTGGATGAAGTTGGTCTGGCCCATATCTTGATGTGTCCTTCTCGACAGACAGTGAGCACCGAATCCCGAGTGAATATTACACCTGATAGTGGTTCGGTATGGACTCTATGAACAACCAAAGGAGACAGCTTTGGAACGTCACGCATACTAGGTGAAGGTTGTAAATTACCGACTGGGTATGCGTTGTCCCAGTGAGCTGATTGGCTTCCGGTACTCATTGTAGGGGACCCACCATGAGCACGACGCATTGGCACAACTAGCTCTTCCATTTCAAGATCCCATAGAAGTACTTGTGTGTCCTACATGTACGTAAACTATAAGCTGAATCCAACTAGAATGCATATAGAGTTTGCAGCTTCTTCAATAGAATAAATAGATCAATTTAGTAATGTAAACAAGCTCTAAGAGGGTGTTAGAGATTGTATAATATCCAAGTGCTTATAAGCGTGATAGTTTATAAACGCGATCTACACTTATGAGTGTTTGAACGTTAAGACAAAAAGTGCTTATTAGCTATATCGTGCAAAAAGTAGCACCTGTTTATAAACAAATGTGAAGGTGCTTATTTTGCAAGTCCTCTAAAGTATGCATTAGCAATAATTTCCAATCCCAAACATCCCCCAACTTAGCAAAAACGAGCAATTTTTATTCAGAAGTGTCAGGTACTACTACTGCCCTAACAGCCAAGCAACATCAGTGACCCATAATTTATTTAGAGCATAACTTTATAGTTTATGACATTTTGTAGCTTACCTGACCAACTGAACCAAATCGATACACGACATTCTCCCCACTGCCATTGCTATTTGGGGCAGACCAATATGAATCAAATGCGACTCCGCTGACCTGTCACCCCACTAGAATATCAGAAACCATGACACACACAAGTGGTCAGTTCTCAATATAAAGTAACTAAAAAAACTTACCCACGAGCTATGTCCTTCACCCCACGCGACAATTTTCCGTTCTTCCATACTCCATACTTGAACCAGGTCATCTTCACCTCCAGTCAATATATATTTTCCATCCATGCTGTCATTTCACTTATTTTCAGTTACACTGGGTTTTATTGAAGGTTAATAACAAAATCACAAAGTAGATAAAAAAAATAGGACCAATTTGTCATCTATTAAAAGTCAAATTCCAAATGTAAATCTCGGAGGATTTTTGAGAAAAGGAACTTTATAGAGAGTGGGTCAGTCTAGATAACGTGTCAAAAACAGGCTTGGCTTGAAATGGGACAGTTTGACTGTAGGTCCGGTTTACCCCCAACACTTTTTTCTCCATTTTTTATAACACTATACATAATTAATGTATTCGCTGCTAACAATGATCATAATTTACAAACGCAATATTATTTCTACAACAATCCAATGGTTTGTAAATCCTTTTGTATGAAAAAACCTAGAAGGTTGAATGATTGTATCATGTATGCTTTCAACCTATTCAGCTTTTACACGTTTGACATCAAAACAAAAGTATGGTTGAAAAGTGTTACCTCTAGTTTAGAGAATCAATTTAAAATGTAAACAATAGAAGCATAACCAGAGTAAATGGAAGGAGCTTCTCACCTCCAAGTGCAACATAATAGAGCACCATAATAGCTTTTCCCTCCGCAAATAAGTTGTTCAGTCTTGAAGTCAAAGACTCGTAGATAACCTACAATCAACAACCAAATGTATTAACTATGACATACCATATAAAAGAAGATAAAACAAGTATTTCAACATTTGCACAAAAGTGTAAGATGATATTATATATATATACCATCCCTTCCGACAGTTGCAATATAAGCTCCATCACTTGAAAATGCAATGCTATTTATCGAACCTTGGCATATATGCCATCTAGAAACTGGATTCTGCACATACAGATAACAATTAACTTCGAATTTACTAAGCACTCATATTAGCCTCAAGTAGAGGTGGCAATAAGAGGAAGCGGGCTTTCGAGCAGATTCAGTATTTGGCCAAAAATTGGTAACTTTTAGATGGTCAAAACGGGTTGGGCTGACACAAAACACTTTTTGTCCGATATAAATATCTTTATATGTTATTGTCGACTTGTTCGACACATTTGACACGTTTAGTTTTAAGCTAATCATACTTAATTAACCCGTTTGATCCTTCAGAGATGTAAAGTCACGCAAACAAAACCATTTGTAAATAAATGGCCGAAAAGTTATCCCCTCTAGCCTCAAGCGTTTACCATCATCGCATACAAACTGATACAAAATTCAATGCATACCGAATGTACCTTACTGTAGCGTGCATGAGAAACAGAAAACTGAGTTGGATCCTTGATAACCGAGAATGAGGGATCGCCTGAACCGTCTTTACTCTGGAAGATAAGAGAATAGAATTAAAAACATGAATAACTTGCAACCAGCCACCACATTAGTTAGTAGTGTATATGTTATAGTAGACAATGGCAGACTATTGACTTGCCTTTTCATATACATACATATTTCCATCCGCATGTGCAGCAACAAAAGTTCCATCACCATTAGGGACCCATGCAATGCTAGTACAACGACTGTTCAAAGAAACTGATGAGACGACAAAAAAGAGCATACTACTATAAAAAAGATATACAATTTTTGCATATCAATAAACTTAAGAATATGCCTCGCCTGTTATTGACACACCCATCTTTGTTATAATGTTGGGCTCCAACAAGCTTTTTTCCACCATCTTGTAATTGTTGTCGTAACGACACTGAATAAACTGCAAAATTCACAAAACATGCAATATATAAACACAAAAACATGTCAGTCATAATTAAAAAAGAAGAAAAAATGAGATAAAAATTTACCGTCTCCACTGTTTAACCCAACGAGCAAATCATGTCCGTCTTTAGCATCCGGATCAAAAGCAAGGGAAATGGGATTGGAAGTACTAAAATGTATAGACTTAATAGGATCCTGCATACAGCATCACAGTTTCTTATAATCCATTCACTAAAGTACTAAACAAAAGAATTATATCTGTATAAAATACCTTATCTTGAGTATTCAAATCGCTAATAAATACTGCATCACCAACATTGAAAATCAAGTAACTTCCTTTCCCATCATAGTTAGAATTCGATGTGTAGGTATTAGCATATGAATTACTCAACGAACCAACTTTAGTAACCCCGCTCGATGACTTGCTACTACCATTCCCGCCAACAAAACTAAGCGCTCTGCTCCCATTACCACCACCTAAGAACTTTGCTGCTGCTGATTTTACACCACTACTAATGCCTATACTTGAAGATGATGATGACATGGCATGTGCGGGTTTATCCTTGAGATGCGCTAGAGCCACCTGGTAAACATATCATAATTAAGTTCCATTTAAGGTATTTTGAACAAAAGAATATCCATTAGAAAATTTTAAACGTAATCCATTTTAACTCTCCTAGCGGATTTGTAGGTTTGACTTTAGGTTAATTAATTTAAAAACACCACCCAATATGTGAGTTAAAGATTTATCCGCAACTTGGCATGCAACTAAACTTCTACTTGTTATTTCGTGTAGGCTAGTTCTTTAAAAGCTATGGGCATAGCAGATGCATAATCATTTATGACAAATGTATGTTTGAAAATCAGGTTATAATTATGTAGTCCTTATTGCCGTTTGTTTGTTTTATAAAGGGTCAAGTATAATGTCCAAAGTTTATTAATGTTATCAAAATATGATTATACTTTGCGACTCGGAAATGCTTATACTGTTTCTTATTGAGTTCATGAAACTGAAGTTAACAACCTTTTAATCATGTTATGGTAAAAGATTGGGGCACCTGATCCTAATCTAACTACATGAACAGCTTGAGTAGCGTTCTCTGATGAGAAAAACTAAAATTGGAGTGTAACCTTTCAGCTTTAAAGGTAACTAGCACCTAGACTCAACCTCATAGTTCTATCATCCCAATTAGTCACGATGTCACTAGGACAATTACCATCCAACTAATCAATCACGTTTTGAACAGAGCATGCCATATTGACGTAAATGACGCAATGCAAATTTAAACTGCGTGTACATTCACTGTCATATTGACACGCATGACGCTATTCCATTATAAACGAGAGCTGTGCATTCATGGTCAAATCAGTCACAAACTCACAACTCATGTTTCATTTTCTTTTGGTAATGGATATATAAATCTAATAGAAATCTACGTAAGGAATATAACTATATAGATGGTGTTTGGGATGGCAAAGTACACCCTGGTTATGTTTTCTAGCATAAGCAAAAGCGTACAATCAACTATAAGAAAACACAATGCAGTAGACATAGTTGGAAATCGCTTATACCCTAACATACCACAACAATCACATAAACAGTTAACTGAGTCTTTAAATATTCTGCTTATTTAAATATTCAAGATGTAAAATAATCATAATCATAAGCAGGTCAAAATTCAACTTACTGCCTATGCGAGACTGCTTATGCTTCTTAGAATAATGATAATCACATAACCATACAATCAACTTTCGTGCATTAGATAGTGTGTGGTTATTCTTCTACCTTAATATAACAAAAAATCAGATAAAAAATCATTTCCACATTTCACAGTTCCACTTATTTAACAATTTAAGTAGTTTGAAATAAGCAGCTACTAAACTGTTATCATAACTAGTTACATTGTGGCAGGGAATTTAACCTCTGATTAGCACCGAAACAGTTCCATAATTCCTTAAGTTTCCTCTACTCAACAAATCGATTTCATTCAGAAATGTGATTGTAAAAAACAAAAGAATGGTATCCCGTTTTTAGACTACATATACAATGATGGCCAACCAGACTAGAGTTAATGATACTGTCATGAACCCATAGAAACTCATACGTAAAACCTGTACTATTGTCTTTCAAATGGTTTTACTCACGCATATCTGTTTTATTTAAAGAAGATAAGCGATTTCGAGGGTTTGCTTAATGCAAACTGCTTCTGACTGTTTGCTCATACAAATGAAATTATAGTGCTTATCGAGATAATATTATGAACTTTTTCACCCTCATATAACAAATGGTTTTTATTGACAGTTTTGACAGTTATTGGGCCTCGTCACATATTTAACCACTTCTCTCCTACTAGTATATATCAACCCCTCATCAAAACGCATTAAAAATCAAAACACAATCTTTATGGCTACCAAACTACTTATATCAGCTTAAATCATTTATTAGCAATCACACAAAACATCATCAAAACACAATATAAATCCATAATTTAACTAACAAACTACTTAAACCACCTTAAATTGCTCATAATCAATCTCATCCACTAAGAACATCATCAATACAGAACTAAATACAAAACGTAAACTAAAAACACAGTTTTCATAACTACCTGAGCAACGGATTACCTTCTACAATCATAAAACACAATATTCAAAATCTAAGTTTAAATAACCAACATAATGAAAACACATTAAAAATCAGAACTTGAACTAACAAACTACTTATTTCACCTTAAATTACTTATAATCAATCTTAATCACTTAAAATCATCAATGCAGAACTTTGTATAAAATGTAAACTAAAAACACAACTAAAATAGAGTAACGGATTTTCTTCTAGATTCATAAAACACGACATTCTAACATTTAAGTTTAAATAACCAAGTGCCAAACTACTTATTATTTCACCCTAAATTACTTGCAACATAATGGAAAACAAACTACTCATTTCACCTTACATTACTTATAATCAATCTTAATCACTTAATACCAAAACGTTAAAAGCACAATCTTTATACCTACCAAAATACATATTCCGCCTTAACTTACTAGTTACTACTTGTAACATTTAACCTTAATCACTAAAAACAGTCACCCAAAAACAATAAAAATCAAAACTTTAACTAAAAAGTAGAATCTAAATAACTACCAAACTACTTATTCCACCTTAAATTACTTAAATTTAACCTTAATAACTTAAAACATCATTTTTGTTGCGTAGTGTTAATTTTGTTAAGAAACTCCGATTTTGTTAGATTTGTGTTAAACGCACCTTTGTCCCTAAAAATTGAGTTTGTAGCATTGTTTAGTTTATCGTATATACACCTGGTCGTTTTGTATCCTAGTTCCGTCCCAAGCTACCAAAATACATATTCCGCCTAAAATTACTAACATTTAACCTTAATCACTAAAAACAACACCGAAAAACAATAAAAAATCAAAACTTGAACTAAAAAACACAATCTTAATAACTACCAAACTACTTATTCCACCTTAAATTACCTAAATTTAACCTTAATCACTAAGAACATCACCAAAAAAAACATAAAAAAAAGGCACCTGAGTAACAGATTTTCCATGAGAATAATGAAGAAGACCAGAAGGATGAGTTTTTTCATATTTCAATTTATATCTTCCTTCTGGTGTCTTAAAATATGTCTTTAATCCCACCACTGTTTGTTGCTGCTGTCCTCCACTGTTGTTGTTTCCAATTGCTGTTGATGATGACATCATTGAATTTGGGTTTGAATTGTTCATCATTTTTTATAAAAAAAAAATTATAAAAAAAAGATGGTTAAAAGAGCATTTTGTTGGAAACAAAAAGGAGGGTTTTGGGTGTGAATTTGGTGATGGTTTGGGGTGATTTTTGGGGCGTTTTGATCAGGGATGAATTGCAATTCTGTATTTCTGTGTGGGGGGGATTTAAGTGGAAGTGGTTCTGGTTCTGATCAAATCTAGTGGTGTTTCAAGGACATCAAAGTACATCATGTTTCTTTGAATAGTAATAAAACAGAAGTTGATTTTCTATTTCTTTTTAAATTTTTTTTATTTGGTTATTATTTTGGATGATTTCTCTACTTGTTACCTAGATAATGTTTGCGGAAGTTCGAGATTCGATCGGTAAAAAACTCATACAAATTAAAAAGATGTTTAGGGTTGCTTATTAAAAATAAATTATTCATTTTGAAAATAAATAATCAGATAATCTTCATTTTGAAAACGTCATTTTAAAAAATAATGTTTTATCCTGTTTGAAATCGCAATAATCAGATAATCGGTTTTTTTTTAGTGTTTGGCAAATTTGATTATAATAAGTAAAATAAAGAAAATAAACTCATTTTAATTTTTCTCCATTATGAAAATAAAATAAGTAACTCCTCATTTACTTTTTCAAAACTTCATTTTCGAAAATTATAAACGCAAATAATCACTTTTCTCCATTTATTATTCAAACACTCATTTTAACTTATCTTCATCTTCAAAATGAAATAAGTAGATAATTTAGTTGCAAACGCAATCCCAAACACCCACTAAGTTGTAAATGAGCTCGAGTTTAAGTTTGAGCGTAAGTTGCAAATGAGCTCGAGTCTGAAGTTTACGTACAAAATTTGTTTGAGCTCGCGAGCCTAAACGAGCTTAATGTTTTATTTTACATTGTCAAATTGCATAAACGAGTCGAGCTTGAGTCGAACTCGAACCAATCTAACAAATCACAAGACGAACTTAAGTTGAGTTCGAGCACCGATTAAATTACACTTTTATCATTTTATGTACATATTTATTTAAGTTTCATATGAATCGAGTTAAGTCAAGCTTTATATTTCAAGTATTCATCGAGTTCGAGCTTTAAATGTGAAAATATTACTGTTTGTCTCGAGCTCGAAATTTAAATCTCGGCCAAAACTCAAGTCAAGTTTTGAATTCAAGATTGACAATATTCGACTCGATTCGATTAAAACCTAACTTTCATCATAATTAGTTATGTAGCGAAAACTTTACTTTTTGATTCGAAAGCACGAGTTTAACACAGATCGGTGAGATTGACATATAATGAAGTCTATGACCACGTGTTTTATTTATGCATTATGTGTGATCTTTATTACATGACCATCACCATGTGGTGGTACGACTTTTCATTTGGTTTCACGTAGGTGATCATCGAATGAAGAAATACAAAAGAAGGTGAATGTCTTGACTTGGTGATGGTGGATGTGATGATTGTCACGACTCACAATCGTGACTATTTGGTGAATGGATAAACCGGTCAAATCAGAAAGAGAATAGATAAATCGGTCAACTCAGTTTCGGATATAAATCAATTAAATCGTTTGGCAGTACTGATCGTTTAGCTAGTGCAGAATAATTTTTGTAACCTTGATTGTTAGCGGTTGTAAATTTATAAATTATTTAATGAATGGGAGCGGAGGGGCTTTTCGGCATTATTAAATTAATAAAACATCAGTTCAAAAATAATTTTAAAAAAAGATGGTTTATAGATTAATAAAAGAATTGAAACACTCACGATACAAACAAATAAAATATACAGTAAAGTCCAATACAACTTTGTGATACAAAATATTGAAAATAATCATCTACTTTAAACTTGAAAATAACTTTACATATAATCAAAAACGTGTTTACAAAAATTATGAGTAGAGATATACAATTTCCAAAAAAAAGTTTAAATCGGAAAAAATAAAAATCGACACAAATACATTCAAAAGGGAAATAATTTGCACACTCCTTCTATTGATTAGCACACTCTAAAATATGATGTTTTGACATATATAACTTATATAGTATCATATTATCACTTTCATTCATAGTATATTCTTACAAAGATATAAATGTCAAAATATTATATTTTGGAGTATCTCAATTAATCCAAAGAATATACAAATCACCTCCCCATTTAAAAACCCCACGGATATATATACGAGACACACCTGTAAACACAATTTCAAAAAATAAAACAATTAAAAAGTAAAAAAAACACTCCACGACGAACATGAGCACATAACTAAAAATATTCATCAACAAGTAAATTATATTTACCCTTTTACAACCTTAATGCCTTCGTGCTCAACTTTTTCTTTTCCTTATCTGCTAGTTTCGAGTTACAAGTATTCGGTGTTCTATTATACAACTTGAAATAAAAGGTCTAAAAATGTTACCGCTTTGTCTCTAATCTGTAATGGTTCTTACTTTTGGACCTTTTTAGTATGATTTAAGTTCATTCGGATACCAAACTTATCTAAGATATGGGGGATTCATCCCCACTTTTCATCTCTTTTTCATCCAATGACTAAAATTAAATCCTTAATTTACACAGCAAGGGTATTTCGGTCATTTCGCCATTTACTATATAATATTTTTTCTTCTTTCTTCTCTCACAAATAACACACCTCTGATCTCTCTTTCTCTTTCTACCCCTGATTTACTTTATCTCTCTACCCCGATCTATAGTCACGATCTAATATATCATGAATCCATCAAAACGCGATCATGATGAATCCATGACGAATTCATCACGAACATCTAAAATCACGAATTGATTCATCCATCACTAGGTTTGATTAATATGTATTATTATTTTTAGCTTATTTGGTTTAAATAAGCTTATTAATGTGTTAACATTAGCTTTTAATTGGATTATTATGAACGAATCTTTTTGGATTGATTGCTCTTAATTATAAGCTAAGTTCTTAGATGATAAGTTATGAATAAGTTATGAAGTTTGATTAATAAGCTGGTTAGTTTGAATAAACTTATGAATAAGCTTTTTTTTAATAAGAGTAGAGTTATGAATAAGTTTTGTAAATTAAATGATTTTGAATTTCTTGTGTTGCATTATAAGATAGCTTATCAGATTATTTCAATACGTTTTTGTGAATAAGATAGTTATGAATAAGCTTATTTTCATGTTAATAAGTTGTATTATTATGATTTTTTTAACTTTCTGATGTTATCATATATGATGTACATTTCTTATCATATATGATAGATATATCATATATGATAACTGATGATATATCATATATGATATATATATATATATATATATATATATATATATATATATATATATATATATATATATATATATATATATATATATATATATATATATATATATATATATATATATATATATATATATATATATATATATATATATATAGGTAAATATATATATATATATATATATATATATATATATATATATATATATATATATATATATATATATATATATACTAGCGTCGTAACCCGCCCAACGGGCGGGTTTGTTTCATTAATCCTTTTTAAGCGTTCGTTTTTGTGTTATTTTGTGTGTTTGCAGTTATGTTTTTTTCCCACGATTTTTTTATGTTCTGACCATCCAGCAGACTTGTTTTATTCCTTTTTTTATATACATTTTTCTTATTGTGTGTTACTTGTTGATTGTTTTTATACATTTTTTATCTTATTTTGTGTATTAGTGTTATTGTCGTTTTTTTTTGCGCTTTTTTAATGTTTGGTGTGTTTCCTTTTTAACGTTTTTTGTTTATTTAAGTATTATCTTTTTATTATTTTATTTTGTCTCATGTGAATCTTTGATTGTACATATATCGATTTGTATTAATTTATATACTTTTTGTTATACATAAACTTTTGATATTGTTAAGTCTTGGTATACCCAACGATTCTGTTTACTTTCATGTTAATATATGAATGTACATATATCTACTTTTGTTTTGATTTGTAAATATTTTCTAAAAACTTAAATTATTTTGAATTGCGCCCTTGAAAAGTGAACGTTATGCAAAACAAACTTTTTAAGCGATTAGAAATTCTACTTACAAATTCTAATGAGCTAATGAACAATGTTTCATCGTCAAACTGAAATTCTCAATATATACAAACATATATGTTCTAGACGTGGCAATAAAGTCCAGTTAGGTAGGTCGCGTAAACGATAAAGTGGGTCATATTTGATTTACCACTCATTCTTCAAATATACCATCAAAATTAAAGTAAATGGTCACAAAAATTTAAAAGATCATAAATTCACTGTCGAAACTTTCGCTCCATTTAATCCTTTATTTAGTAACATATTTGAGAACATATATATTATTAATTCAAATTACCACCTAAATATATACCTATAATTAAATATGGTAACATCTGCATATCTACATATACTATAAAGAACGCAATTTATAATAAGAGTTAATTGCACAAATGATCTTTGTGGTCATTTGCGTTTAACGAAAATGATTTTTTAATTTATTTTCTTACTATTGTTTACTTTACGTATATGATCATTATTCAATGTGGATCGTGAAAAGAGAAACTTAAATTATAACAAAGCTCAAGACATTATTTTCATAGATTACAAAATTGGCTTTAATAAATTCATGTTGTGGGTCGTTTTTTAAGACAATAGAGTTTATTTGAGATGGGTCAACACTTTAGTTTTGAAACCTGGGTTGATTCGGTCGGACTAACCGGTTGACTCGGTTCCAGCCGAAAAAACGGATCATATTAATTCGCATTTCACATTGTCGAAACCTGGCTAGACTCGTCGGGTTTGGGTGACCCCGGGTCAACCCGGTTCTCGAGACCCGGTCGTGTTTTAATTTTTTCAGGTTTTTAAAGAAAAAATATGTAAATTTTACGTATTTGCGATAGAATTTTATATTTACATATTATATTGGTGAGTAAAAAATTTATATATTCAATATACGGAAGTTTTTATGTTTTTTATATATAATTTTTGTTAATTATTAAAAATATTAAAAAAAATATATTTTTTTAAAAACCGGGTTTAACTCGAGTTGACTCGAGTCGATCGGGTAAACCCGAAACTGGTGACTCAATCAGGTCGATTTAAAAACCGATTCAAAACATTGTTCGAAACATGCCAACTTAACCCAACATTCCTTATATTATAAATAAAGTATGTTGTACGATTTCAAAAACTATAAAAGTTCAATCCATAAATCTATACTACTTTATAAAACATTTAAGCCATTTTATTTTTAAAAGTCTTGAAAAATTCAGCTTGTAACATTTCTTAATTTAGAAACTAATCTCATCCATCTCATCTCTTTTATAAAAAACCTTCTAACAACTTTTGTAACAAAATATTAAAAAAAAACTTTTATATTTAAACAAAAATATTTTTTTATTTGTTTATTCTTTCTATAATCTAGTTTAACCATATTTTCTAAAATTTCGAGCTATTTAATTTAATATTTATTTTGATATATTTTGATTAAACTTTAGTTTTTTAATTTTTAGTGAGTTTATTTATTTAGCTTTAACTTTTTATAATTTTAACTTTAATTTGAATACGAAATTGGTAGGTAAAAGTGTAACATTTATTCATAAAAAATAGTTATCAAGTACCCGTCGCTGCATTGCGCGGATACCAAGCTAGTTTAAATAAAGTGTTTGCGAGTCTTAAAACCATTTTAGTTGATAAGTCAACTCTACGTTTTGCAATTGCCTTGGAACATATTGTTTTAGATCCACTATATTATACAACATTTGTATCTATATGTATGGTATACGTACTATTTTTTTCATTCAATATCATGATTATATGCATATTCAAAACAATATAGCATCGACTTCTAATTTCTAAGTCGAAACGACTTACGGCTAAAAAGAGGATATAATTTGTATCAACCCCTATGTTCACATCTTTTATACTTGTACTCATAGATATGTGATAATAGCATTTATACTATATTTTCATATATTAGATCCTCTTAGTCGTAGTCCAACTGGCATACCTCAAACACGATTCCACCTCGGTCCAGAAGCAGGTTAACCTGCACCCACAATACCGATAAGACGGACAAGCAACACCGTGCATTAGAATGAAAGCATATTTACCTTCAGTATCAACATCACTGAATACCGCGTCACAAACATCAAAAGAGAATTGCTCCAAACTCAGAATCTAAGGCTTGTCAATTCAAGGTTTCGGCTGCACCATTAGCTGAAACCATAAGAAACATAAACATCCTACTCGTTTTTGAAAAATCAGGAATACCATGTTCCACAAGCTAGGACGCATACCAAAGACCACGAGTATACTAAACATAAAGCAAAAGCTTAGCTACCCCAAACTCAATTCCCGCTATCTGCCCGTCCAGAAGCATCTCTGTAACGGGCCATCTAGACTTGTCGTAAACAGATTTAATATCTCAGACTCCGATGCCATTTAATTAACTAACTGACCCTATTCAACTTTCTTAGGTAACAAGTAACAAATATAAAAAGTACCCAAAATTAAACTTCTTTTTTCTGCCAGTATGTGTTTCACCCAAACGCATTTTTCTCGTCTAACAGAAAGAAGCAGACGTATGTTATCAGAAAGATTAACTTACATTTTTAAAAAGTCCATGATATCGTAGAGTCGATATTGCAGCAAATGTCGGTGTACGACATACAAAATACATTCAGAAAAAAAGAAAAAAAGAAAAAGAAATAAGCCTGCATATTAAATTAAGGAGCCTAAAAGAAATAAAGACCACTACGGAAGTTTATATCGTCCACTTGGTTAACTCTTGATATCGGAATAGGAATTGCAGACTACAAACACCATCACAAACTCAATAACTCGTGAACTGTATGAACGCAAGGTGTCTTTTATAATACTTGTTAGCGTCGGTCTTTTCCGTAAAAATGATTGATAACATACATAAAGAAGAAAAAAAAGGGTCCTGTTGTTAAAAAAAGGAAACATGAAGTATATTACATATTTAAAAATGCTAAGATATTCTTCCATTTCGTATTCTTCTAGATGAAGACACATATCAATTTATCAGACTCTAAAAAAGTGAGCCTATACCTTTACATCACTTTTAGCAGCATGATTTTCACGTCTATGGTATATTTAACTCCATCTGCACTCAGGTCTCATGTTCTGTAGAACAAAATCAAGAATACATGATAACTGACGTAAATATATAATTATCTTCCAAGTTGAGAAGACTGAAGACCCAAAGAATCGAAACCTTGTACCATTTTGGAGGATGTAGGCTGAGTAAAAAAGATTAACATAGCATCCGTCGGGTCAAGCATGTTCAGTTACACAACAGGTAAAATTTAGTATGGACCGCATGTAATGACAGGCCGTTGAACTGGTGCATTTGGACCTTGATAGGGAACATCTGGTCTAGGTTGGCCATAAGGTTGAGGGTAAGGACCTTGTTGCAGGGTGTTGTATGCGGGTGGCTTACCTCACTGACCCTGCAGCACAGAACCTTGTTGGTAAGCTGAAGGTGGATGTTGGACATGCCCTAGGTTGTCATACTTGGGTTCACCATAGCCATGATTATAACCCTGAGACGCACTCTGTGAATAGGGAGGTGGTTGCTGCCCATAATCTGGAACTTGGGGCTGTCCATAATTGTAATTTGCTTGAGAAGGGGGTGGGACCCATTTAGGATTAGCTTTTATTTCGAGCTTTACGTGTCTTCTAATTTGGTAAAAGTAAGCTCCACTTTCCGGCTTATAAATTATGTAAGTCCATAAGTTCAAATTGCAAAGCTCATAGGAGATGACAAATCAATACTTGTGCATCATTTTTAAACGAATAAATTCTTGTTAAGAATTATTAGCAGGAGCAAGAAACATTGAAAATATATAGCTCATCTATATATCTTGCAATTTTCCTGAACGTAAGTTCATGTCATAGGTAAATCAAGTGTTGTAGCTGCATACCGAACACAAGTTCCATTAATATATGTTTTCGTTGGGAGACTTGACCTCCTATTGGAGGGTGCCATAGCAGCAACACCCAAAGAGTATGAATCCTCGCAACATCTTTTGACACCTTGATGCAACTGTGTGGAAGGACTGGAACTACCCGCAAAAGTAGACATCCGCGTATGATTACCAACTGCAAAATACATAAAATATCAGGATTGATATAGTTAAGCCTAGACTTATAACATAAAATATCAGATAAAAAATTAAATGTTACTATCATGGGATTGAAATAGTTACTATATGTAAAGGAAAAAAAAAGATGATCAGAAATAATAAGAAGTGTTTGGGTTATCTGTTGTTGCGGCACCGATATCAAAGTAAGGGGTGTTTAAATTTGTTCAAAGCCGTTCACAGGTTGTTTGGGTCTGCAAGTTATTGGGTATAGTTGTTGAAACTACATTTGTATGTGTGCTCGGATCTCTTACCAGTAAATGTGTAGCCCTAAGTGGTCTGTACTCAAGTGATGCTCGGATGTGAATAACCAAGTGTCACCAAAACATCGTTGCCACCACAATATGGTGTTCCCGCCCTGTCAAAAAGTTAAAGATACCTCCTGTATGACACTTGTAGTTGGAGGAGAAATCCTTTCATCGATAATTAGGCAATCAGTTTCAAGAGGGGGTATGGTTATTAATACCTTCTTGTTCAAAGGTCTAGCCTTAAACTTGGGAGGTTTCACCACCTCTTCTTTTCATGTTCTTCGTTACTTTTCATCGTTGGAGGTCCTGCTCTCAACAGTGTCTGTAGCGAGGGTGTATTTGGAGTTATAAGACGTGGCTTCCATTGACGAATCTGCTAAAAGAATAAAATCCAATTTAGACTAAACATACAACACGTGAAATATGGATACTAAATCTGTAAAAAATATTACCGGAGGTAGTGCATCAGTTAAGGCAATTGTTGAAGTCTGTTCCTCTAGATTAGCTCTTCCATTAGTAACCCTTCAGCTCGTACCTGAGAAGAGAAGATAGAGTTCTTGCTGAAGAGAAGATAGAGTTCTTGATGTGTAAATATAGACACTAAGATGAAGCACATGATGACAGGGATAGGAAAAATGTTATCGGTCTATCCGTCTATATATGTACTTTCAATATGCAATCCCAAAAGAAAAGATACCTCAGAAAAATAATCGTCAGAATCTACAGTCGGTGGTGCAATTAATCGCTGGGTCAGCGCTACCTCCAGTCGCATACGTTTACCATTAAATACCCGATTCAATCAAAACCTAATCCATATCGAACTGCATAGATGCGAATCCACAACCTAATAGATATACCATAACAGAAATTCATATATTTGAGAGAGGTGTTTTAAGTGATGAACTAATTGATAGGATCTGCCAAGAAAAAGTTACAAATTTAAACCAAACCTGATTAGATCAAAATCGAATCCATACTTGATTCGCATAAATGTGAATCAACAGCTTAGTAGATCTGTCAAAAAAGAAATTCGACATGCATGTTAAACGACTTGCACACAAAATAAAATTCATTACGTTAAACGTGAAAAAGAAGATTCAAAGTATTCTATATATAAAATAAATTATAAACACATATAGAATTTCATACCTTCTGACCACAGATCGATGCTTAGACAACCCACACAAGTCCAACAGCTTAAACACAGTTGAATGAATAGTGTTTTAGGGTTTTGATTGTTAAAAAAGAAAAATTTTATTTTGAAGCTATATCTTAGGAGAAAGAGATAATTTCCGAAATTTCAGATTATAGCCGATTTCTTTATAAAAATATTTAGGGTTTAATATATGAATGGAATATGAATCGAATGAGTATAGATATCTAGTTTCTAAAATAATATTATTCGAGAGATATTATATAGAATATTGATATTTTATATTAAGTAAAAAAATATAGCCAATACTAAAATGCCACATAGGATATGACATGACGTCAACTTATTTTCCTATGTCAAACTTAGCCCCATATATATATTATAGATATATATATATATATATATATATATATATATATATATATATATATATCATATAGGATATATCAAATAAATCATAAGAAAAAAACAGATTTTGTATGAGTATCTTTTAGAAAATCTGTATAAACTCTTGTGTTGGGAATCTAAACTTGTTAGATTCCCTGATCATAGATTTAAACATAATTAAGCTGTTAGATAGTCCCTTGCCTGTGCCTAGGAGGCAGGCAAGTATCGCAAGACTTACAGAGATCCAAGTCTCTGTGAGCAACCTCAAAGGAGTCCATGTCAGAGACATTGTCAAGGAAGTCAAAGATTACTTGAAGACATACTCATTGGCTGTGAGGGATAACAGCCAAGATGTATCAGGGACTCTGAGGGGTTGAGAGTTAACAAGGGTGGCAATACCCTGTTAACACTCAGCACACTTTGGACATGCCATTTGTGTGTTCGAGACTATGAAGAAAAAGGAAACTGTTTTGACAACTGTTTCCTTAAAGCATAATGGAAGACTACCAAGAATAGAAGAACATCATGTGACTGATGTGGGAACTTGTGAAAGCTTGTGTAGTCACCATCAAGTACTATTTAGGTCAATCTCGTAACACTATAAATAGGATGTGTATCCATGCATTAATGTTTAACACTTTGAGTATATTCATAACATTATTGCATAGAACTTATAGAATCAAACAGCTACGACTGTATTCATAAGTTAGGGTTTATAGTTGTTCAAAGTGTGGTCATCAAACGGTGTTATCCATAACACTTGTAATTCTTTATTATACAATAATAAGATTACGTTTGAAAAGTAATACCTTGTGTTGATTAGTTAAGATTAGGGTTTCTAGCATTGATTAGGGACTTTCAATTGGTATCAGAGCGGTGTTTGATATTAAAACCTTCAAGAAACATCGTTCTCAGTTTTATAATCAAGATCCACCATGCCAGAAACTTCTAACCCACCACAATCACCTTCCACAATACCATCTTCACCAAGACTCAACCCTCCTGCAAATGACGATGATCTACCCCAACTTCTTGACTCAAAAGGTGGATCACATGTCACAAGTGTACCAGTCTTTGATGAAGAAGATTTTGCCAGTTGGAAGAGTCAATTTCTTGTGTATCTCGATGGACTTGAACCTTTTCTTCTAGAAATTTTAGAAAATGGTCCTTATGTTCCCATGGCGCTTACATCCACTGAAGAAAACCCTCTTCCCAAACCTCTCAAACAATGGACTCCAGCTGATAGAAAATTGGCAAACCAAGATAAACGTCTCAAAAGCATCATCATATCCTGTCTTCCCAAACACATCATGAAGTCTGTCATTCAGTGTCCCACAGCCAAACAAATGTGGACAGACCTCATCCTTGGCCATGAAGGACCCTCTGAAACAAGAGAGACGAAGATTCAGGCACTCAGACTTCAGTTCAATGCCTTCAAGTCACTTGAAGGTGAAAAGGTTCAGCAAACCTATACAAGGCTGAAGATTCTTCTCAGTGACCTAGCAATGAATGATGTCACTATTGGTCAAGCTGAGATCAATGCCACATTTGTCAACAACCTTCCAAGAAAGTGGCTGAGTATGAATCAGACTCAGAGAGCTAACAACTCTATCAAGAATGACACCCTTGCTCAGCTTTATGGAAAGTATAATTATGAAGAAGGGTTGATCGATACTATTTACAAGTCAGAGACTGAAAGATTTGTAGTCCAAGGAGCATCTTCTAAAGCCTTAATCTCAGCAACACATCCTCATGACAGTGATTCTGATGTTGAAGAAGACACCCGCAGCAGCCAAGAGTTCTTGACAGACCTTAATGCAGAGTTTCATGAAAGAGCCTTGCTAGCCAACCAAAGAAGATTCTTCAAAAGATCAGGGAGAATAGGATCAGCTAGTAAACCAACTGACAGGTCAAAAGAAACTTGCTTTGCATGTGGAAAGCTTGGACATTTCCAGAAAGACTGTCCCTCCACCAAGACATCCTCACCCTCCTATCCATCATCTTCATCCAAACCTTACAAGTTCAAACAACATAACAACTCATCTCACCAATCCAATTCATCAGACACTGAGAAGAAGGATTACAAAAACAAGTACAAGGCACTTAAAGCTGAGTTAGAACAAATGAACTTGAAGCTTGAAGCTCTGTCCAAGAAGAAGGGTGGTGATAAAAAGACAGAGAAAGGGTTGGTCGCTGAAGCTTATGATTGGAATGATGAGCCACTGACTTCAGATGAGGAAGATACCACCAGAGTCAGGGCTTTCATGGCTATAGCTGAGGATGAACCAGCTGTTGGAAAAGGTGATGCAAGATCAGGACAATGGGTTGACATCACAATGAAAAAGGTACACAGGCTTTTATCTATGTCTTATAGTGATGAACGTAAGCATGTCCTTGATTACATCATTGTTGATTTACACTTTGTTGAGGAACAAAGAAAGAACCTACTTGATAAGTTTCACTTTGTTAAAACTGAATTGCTAAATGCTAAATCTGGATGTGAAACTCTTAGGCGGGTTAATTTAGAGAAAATATCCCTGCAAAATGAAGTCGCTAGGTTAACCTTGAAAAACATTGCTTTAAATGATAAAGTCTCTGAATTAAACAAGGTTATTGAAAAATGGCTGTGTGCTAGGTTCACTATAGATCAATTGATTAATGATGAAGTTCCTGCTGACATTAAAAGGGATATATCTGCTAAGAAAAATAAGCTGAGAATTCTCACCAAACCCAAAGACATTGTCTTCAAATCTACAGAGACAATTCATATGTCAGATGCCACTTTGACTAATGACCCTGTCTTTGAAGATGTGGCTGAGTTACCACCTTTGACCAAACTCTCTGGAGTTGAACCTAGCAGATCCTCTCGAGCTGCTAAGGGTAAACTTAGAACAGAAATTGAGAAACCTCCAGCTAAAGTTTTTCATGTGCCTGCTAAACAAACTGCTAAACAAGTAGCTTTTAAGCATGTTGCTACTAATGCTGTGAATAAGGTTGACCCTACCACTGAAGATCGCCTGTTGTCTCTAATGAAAGAAGTAGAACTCTTGAAACAACACATTAAGCCTTCCGCTGAATGCTCTACTTCTCATGAACCTAAGTCAGTCCTAGGTGAACCCAAAGGGGAAAGGTTAATCAAACCTTATTGTAATTTATGTAAAAACTCTCACCACATGACTATAGATCATGACAGACACATGGCAGCTAAAAGAGCTCAGACACCCTCTAGGGATAGACCACAGGGTTCCAAAAGACAACAGGGAATCTACAGACCTTATCCTCCCTTTAAATTATGTGGATTCACAGACCATCACTCAGACGAGTGTGGTGACTTCCCTGGGTGTGATATCTGTGGAATTTATACCCATGAAACAGTGAATTGTCCCTCCCAACGCCAAAAGTTCTTCAGAAACACAAGAGTTGCTAATAAGCAATTCAGGGAACCCACTGGAAAGTGGGTTCACCATATGAACTAACCTGTTTCTATGTATCTGTGCAGAAATATCTCAAGGAATCGGTATGGTATCTAGACAGTGGCTGTTCTAGACACATGACAGGGATTCAATAATACCTGCACAGATACTCAAAGGAGCCAGGTCCTAAAGTGGTGTTTGGAGATAACTCTTCAGGTGACACAGAAGGATATGGCTCAGTGAACTGCAATGGGATTACATTTACCAGGGTTGCATATGTGAATGGTCTTAAACACAATCTTATTAGCATCAGCCAATTGTGTGATGCTGACTATAAGGTTTTGTTTACTAAGACTCAGGGAACCATATTCAACAAAAACAATGATGTTGTGCTTATTGCACCTAGAAGAAGAGATGTTTATGTCATCAACATGGCTGTTTGTTCTGAAGACAGCTCAAATTGTTTTCTTGCTAAAGCCTCTGAAAGTGTCAATTGGTTGTGGCACAAAAGACTGTCTCATCTCAACTTCAAGAACATCAACAAGATAGCCACTCAAAACCTGGTTGTTGGTCTACCTTCAGTAATGTTTTCTAAAGACAAGACTTGGTATGCCTGTGTCAAAGGAAAGCATCACAGGTCTTCATTCAAGACTAGGCAATCATTCTCTATTGACAAGTGCTTACATCTCCTTCACATGGACTTGTTTGGGCCTATCAAACCTCAGACCATTAATCACAACAAATACACCTTGGTCATAGTTGATGAATTTTCAAGATACACATGGGTGTTCTTCCTTAGAAGGAAAAGTGATGCAGCTGATACCATCATGTCCTTCATCAGAAAGGTTGAAAATATGAATGATGTTAGAGTCAAAGCTCTAAGAAGTGATAATGGTACTTGTAGAAACTAGAAGGGGGGTTGAATAGTTTCTTATATTTACTTGTTAAAATATGGTTTCCAAAAATCCTTTTTCAAAAACTTAGGCTTGAGGAAATATGTAAATCTTCTTATACACAATATGAACAATGATAGTGTAGCTAAACTAATACTAACAAAAATATATCCACAAAGAATAAAGAATGATAGTGTAGCTAATCTAATACTAACACATGTATATGCAAAAAGAATAAAGAATGTAAAGAGTTAAGGGTAAAGAAAGATCAAACCGAACACCAAGGATTTATAGTGGTTCGGCAACGAAGCTCACTCCTCGTTCCTACTCCACTCCTCGAGTACTCCTTACTCGAGAGTTCACTACACAACAAGCTCCTTATGGTGGAGAAAACCGTACACGTCGCTTAACCAATTTCCGACTCTAAGCTAAAAGTCGAGCCCTAATCGTAGCTAGGACCAATCTACACAACTATACTTAGTACATACACAACTTCCAAATAGACACAACTACTTGGATCTTCACAACTATGACACAACTACAAGTATATAAAATTTGATCTTCAATGGATCTTTGGTGGTGGACTCAACACTTCACTAGGATAGTGTTCTTCTCTTTGCACTTGGAGAGGAAGGGATGGAAGAACAAGATTCACTTCTTAAACAAGTAATAATCAAAGATTTGAGTGATTAAAGAAGGGGTTTGAATCTGGAAATAAATGTGCAAAAGAGGTGAGGTGAAAAGCTGAGAATGGTCCACTATTTAAAGGATAAAGGAGCCAACGGCTATATCTGCCCGCGGTACCTTATCACAGCCCGCGGTACCTTATCGATAAGGTACCACCTAGGCGCTAAGGTACCGCCGGACTAGACTCCGCTCCTTTTTGTCCTTTAGTGGTGGAGGTCTTATCTGGGTATAAAAAATATCCTGAAAGGATATTCTTAACAGAATAAGAATATGCCATTTTCAAATTTCAAATAATTAATTTAATAAAACATTTTCTTAAAAATAAAGTTTAATAAAAACTTGTCACATTTAATAAAAAGTGAGTTTTAAGAAAAGATTAAATCACTTGTTCGCTTGATTAAGGTTAGTACTTGTTTATCCATACCTTAAGTGAAAATGGGTAAAATGAAAAATACTTGAACTCAAGAATTCGTTTTTCGTTGTTTTCGTAAATGCTTGTTTTTACATATTGTCGTAATCAAAACCAAGCGAGACCGAAAAATGCAAGTAACGTTTTTAGCCATTATTGCATTAACAATCTCCCCCTTTTTGATTCTGACAATACATAAACTCAATCACACAAAAACAAGATTTTCGAAGACGAGTTTATTCATTTCTCCCCCTTTGTCGAAGCAAAAAGGTTGCGTAAGCCGGTGTTGAAGAAACGGACTTTGCAAAGACTCCCCCTTGGTGCTTACTCCCCCTAGCTTGGGGCACCGGGGAATCGAGATATGGTGACAAGCTACATAGAAGGGTTAGTTGAACAAAAGAAACAACCAACAATATATAGCAATAGCTCACATAAAGAAAATTAAAAGAGAAGAAACCATAAAGACAAAGATCCAAGATAGATTACTAACGGAACATCATACAAAGAAGTATGGAAAAAGAAACAAGCCAAAAGCATAAATCTAATCCTAGTTATTCTAGAATTCTAAGATTTGCTTGAATTTGGTGTCTTGAGGATAAGCAATCAATGCTTATATGAAAGACAAGGTAATAGCGAAGGGTGGTGGTGGTGGCTTGTTGGAGATCTCATAATCAAAGTGAAGAAGAGGCTTGATTAAGAGACTCTTGATGTAGCTCAACTCCTCATAGATGTGTGCCATAGCAAGATGTTGATATTTACAACAATGACAATATGTTCCATGGTGCATGACATTATCATGAGAAGGAGGAAGAACACTAAAGGGTGGTGGTGGAAGAAAAGAAGTTCCACAATCAACATTCTTGGTAGAAGAAATGTGATTAAGAGTGTTCTTGGGTGGGTTTAGATTGAAAGCAATTAGAGAAAATTGAAGAGATTCAAGGCTTTCATTGGGAGAATAAGACATTTTGGATGTGAAGTAATGCAAAATGCTTATGGTTTAAATAGGGAAGGCTTAGGGTATTTTGGGGTGGTCAAAGGGTTTGAAACAAAGATTCTCAAAAAAGTTGGAGCAAATCTAGAGTTTCAGACAAAAACCCGAAAAAGGAAGGCCACTGTAGGCGGTTCCTTATCTATGGTGGCGGTACCTTATCGATAAGGTACCGCGGTTCACATATGGAACCGCCTGCAGAAGCAGGGTTTGGTGTTTGGAGAAAGATTTTTCAGCAAATCTTATTTTTCTAGTCTAACTTATCATAGGGATGTGCTTAAAAGCAAAGATAGACAAAGAAAACATATGCAAACTTACCAAATAGAGATATGACCAAAATACATGGATTAAAAAATCAATGTAGGAGGTGTGTAAGACAAGACCTTAAGTCATGACACAATGATCCTCCATGATTCAATCTTGTTCTTGCTATGTTTGAGAGAATCATACATATGAATTATGTAAGCTCTACATTAATAGCGAGAATCTATGAAAAATCGTTTTTAGATTGAATTAACAATGTCAAACGAATTTCTCAACCATTTTCGAAAGAGACTTTGAGAGTTTTGAAAAAGGAGAGGAGAAGATTTTTCAAAAGGATTTTAAAAGACTCAAGGACTCAAAGTGGTAAAAGAAAACACACAAGAAGAAAAGAATTTAAGGAAGATGTTCCATTAATCCTAGACCTAGACGCAAGTAATTAAAAGGTTCCCTCTTAAGTGGCTTAGTGAAGATATCGGCTAAGTTGTCCTCGGAGGGCACCTTTTCAATAGTAATGTTCCCCTTTTGAACATTATCCCTAAGGAAATGGTGTCTAATTTCTATGTGTTTGGATCGCGAATGTTGCACGGGATTCTTGCTTAGGTCTAAAGCGCCTTTTTTATCGCACATGATGGGAACATAATAAGAGAAATCCCGTAATCAACAAGCGCTTGCTTCATCCATAGAGCTTGTTGGCATGCTTTTCCGGCACTCACATACTCGGCTTCCGTGGTGGATATCGCAATAGCGGTTTGTTTCTTGGAGAACCAAGAAGTTAAACAACAACCCATGAAGGTACAAACTCCACTAGTGCTTTTCTGGTCCACATAGTCTCTCGCATGATCCGAGTCCGCGTAGACAATGGTTTCTACGCCGGTCCCTTTAGGATACCATAATCCTAAATGTATAGTGCCTTTAATGTATCGGAAGATACGCTTAACCGCTTCAAGGTGAGAGGTTTTGGGAGCCTCTTGGAAGCGAGCACAAAGGCAAACACTAAACATGATACCCGGTCGACTTGCCGTTAGGTACAACAAACTACCAATCATACCTCTATATTTGGTGTTGTCTACCGACTCACAATCATCATCTACGGTGAGTTTAGTATCCGAGGCCATAGGGGTCTTCATTGGTCTAGATTCTTCTAATCCAAATTTCTTTAGCATTTCTTTAGCGTACTTAGATTGACTAAAGAAAATACCATCGTCCATTTGTTTAATTTGGAGTCCTAAAAAGAAGTTAAGTTCTCCCATCATACTCATTTCAAACTCATCATGCATGATTTTGGCAAAGTCATCACACAATTCTTGACAAGTTGAGCCAAATATAATGTCATCAACATATATTTGTACGATTATGATGTGAGAACCTTTCTTCTTTGTAAAGAGTGTATTGTCTACCATTCCCATGGTATACTCATGTTTAACAAGAAACGCTTTAAGTCTATCATACCAAGCTTTGGGTGCTTGTTTGAGTCCATAAAGTGCTTTCTTAAGCTTGTAAACATGGTCCGGTTTCTCAAAATCAATGAAGCCGGGAGGTTGAGCCACATATACCTCCTCATTGATCAAACCGTTAATAAATGCACTCTTTACATCCATTTGTTGAAGCTTAATATCTAAGGCACAAGCGTAGGCTAAAAGGATTCTAATTGATTCTAATCTAGCTACCAGTGCATATGTCTCGTCATAATCAATCCCTTCTTGTTGATTATAGCCTTGAGCTACAAGTCTAGCCTTGTTACGAGACACAACACCATTCTCATCTAGCTTATTCCTAAATACCCATTTGGTTCCTATAATGGTAGAACTTCTAGGTGGAGGAACAAGTTCCCAAACATCATTGGCAACGAATTGATTCAATTCTTCTTGCATCGCAATGACCCAACTCTCATCCGTCAAAGCTTCTTTAACATTCTTTGGTTCAATCAAGGAGACAAAACAAAAGAAGTTGCTTTGGTTTTGGAATTGAGATCTTAGGGTCCTTTGATTTAAGTCACCAATGACATTATTGAGAGTATGATCCCTAGACTCCTTAATGTTTACTTCCTTTTCAACACTAAGGTCTTCAACTCCTATTTTTCTAACCTCTTTGGCTTTAAATACTTCTAATTCATCCAAGTCATCATCAACCAATGGTGGTGTCTTGGGTGAAGGAGGGGTTTCATCAAAGGTTACGTTGAGTGATTCTTCAATAACCCTTGAGGTTCTATTTAGGACTATGTAGGCTTTACTAGTTTGGGAATAACCTAAAAGGATACCTTCGTAAGACTTTGGGTCAAATTTGGTAAGGTAGTCTTTGGTGTTGAGGATAAAGCACTTTCTTCCAAACACCATAAAGTATTCTAATGAGGGTTTCTTACCTTTAAGAATCTCATAGGGGGTCTTTCCTAGGAAAGGTCGAATAAGAATTCGGTTGAGAATATAAGTCGATGTATCCACTGCATTGCACCAAAACTTTTGAGGCAAAGATTGCTCGTTTAACATCGTCCTACTCATCTCTTGGAGAGTCCTATTCTTCCTTTCAACTACCCCATTTGATTGTGGAGTGCGAGGAGCCGAGAAGTTATGGATAATACCATGAGCTTCACAAAAGGCACCAAATTGAACTTCATTATCAAATTCCCTACCATGATCCGTCCTAATAGAAACAATTGAACATCCTAGTTGATTTTGAATTCTTCGACTAAAGATTTCGAAGTGATCGAAAGCTTCATTCTTAGATGCCAAAAATCTAGTCCAAGTGAATCTAGAATAGTCATCAACTATAACTAGGGTATAAAGGTTACCTCCATAACTCCGTATGGCGGAAGGTCCAAAGAGATCCATATGTAGGAGCTCTAAGCACCGAGAGGTCGAAACCAAATTCTTGGCTTTGTGACTTGAGTGAACTTGCTTTCCAACTTTGCAAGCATCACAAAAGTGACTATCAAACTTAATCTTGGGGAGGTGTCTTACCAACTCCTTAGAGACTAAAGATTGAATTAAACGTATATTAGCGTGACCTAATCTCCTATGCCAAAGAGTAGAACTATCATCTATAGTCGCAATACATATGTTGTCTTTTGACTTCTTATTAACCTTCATGACATAAAGCCCATGCTTTCTAACACATTTTCCAATGACTTTTCCATCTTTTACGATTTCACTGTCATGTTCCGAAAAGATGACCTTACACTTATTATCACAAATTTGACCTATACTTAAAAGGTTAAAACCTAAGTTATCTACGTGCTCAACATTTTCAATGGTCATGGAGTCAAGAGAAACCGTACCTTTGCCAATGATATTACCACGTAGACTACTAGCGAATGTGACGTTACCTCTATCATATGCTTTGTAATGCGAGAACAAACTTCGATTACCCGTCATGTGTTTAGAACATCCACTATCCTTAATCCACTCATCGGGCTCCAAATCAATTCCCAAGCATATCTAGGTAACAACACACAAGATCAAACATTTGGTCCCCAATATCCCATGGGTCCAAAATTGTTAGTTCCAAACATCCCTTGCATTTGGTTGGGATGCATGAATGAGGAGGGGATTCCCCATGGAGAACAAAATGAAGGAGGGTAGTAATTCATGTAACCATTTTGTTGTTCATTACTTCTCCTAGGTGTGTTTGATCTAGGTTTAGAGTTATTATTATTCCTTCTAGGTGTTGGAGTTTTACTTCTAGGTCGTGAGTTGTTTTGATTATCTCTTGTAGGCGTTGTCGTTCTACTTCTAGGCTTAGACTCATTCCGTACTCTAGGTGGAGTAGAAGATAGTCTAGATAAACTTCTATTTCCCATGAGAGGTTTACTTAACGGCTTATAGAGCTTACCAATAGCATTGTCGTCAAGTATGGGTAATTGAACCTTATTAACAGTAAGATGCTTTGGTTTTTCATTTAACTTAGATTTTTCAGAAAGTTCAGAATTTTCACAAAACTCAACTTCTGGCCGCGGTACCTTATCTATGGCCGTGGTTCCATAGTGATAAGGAACCGCGTCATACGATGTGGAACCGCGTCTAGAGGGTGTTTTCTGTGAAAACCTGACTTGTTTTGGTTCACTAGTTGAAGCTTCATTTGAGTTAAAACCTAGACCAAGTTTTTCCTTAGAATGAACTTGTTTGTTTAACATATCATCAAGAGCACTAGTACCTTTCATGAATTTTTCCAATTTAATGGAGGTGCTCTTGAGATCATCATTCTCTAATCTAAGTTTCTCACAACTTAAGCAACCTAAATCAACCTCTTTGTTTTTCTCAAGTTTAGCCAATTTCTCCCTAAGTTCATTGATCTCATTTTCAAGCTTAGTTTTGGTTGATTTTAAGGTTTTATTCTTTTCTATGAATTTAAGACTAAGTTTGTGTAAGCTATCATATTTGCCTTCAAATTCAATATCATCTAAAGTGGAACTATCATTGCTATAATATTCGGTTTCGGAATGTACCTCTTTAGAAGTGTGAGCCATAAGATATTTCTCCTCTTTGGGGTTGTCATCATCATCTTCACCGCTATCGCTCCAAGCGCCACTAACGAATGCCGTGTGGTTCTTATCACGAGCGGGCTTTGGACAATCACCAATGAAGTGACTTGGATCACCACATCTAAAGCAATTCCTATCACCTTTTTCGTTCTTGACAAACCGATTCTTTGACAATGGTTTCTTGTCATAGTTTGGTTGCCTAACGTGTTGACCTCGTCTCTTGAAGAACTTCTTGAAATCTCTCACCGCCAATGCATACTTCTCGTCATCACTTTCCAAGGAACTATCATGGTCACTTTGTGCCTTCTTGGCTTTAAGTGCAAGAGATTTCCTTTCACTCTTGGTTTTTACTAATTCCGAGTCCTTCAAAATTATCATCTCATGAACCTTCAAGTTTCCTATGAGTTCATCGAGTGATAAAGTTGAGAGATCTTTCGACTCTTCAATAGCCGTGACTTTTGCTCTCCGCTTTGGATGTAAGGCCCTTAGAAACTTCCTAACATTGTTCTTGCTAGAAAAACCTTCATCAAGTGCTTTTAGACTAGTAATAATGGTGTTAAACCTAGCAAATGCACTATCAATAGTTTCATCTTTTAAGATGAAAAATTGTTCATATTGTTGGACAAGAAGATCGATTTTACTTTCTTTGACTTGGCTATTACCTTGGTGGGTTACTAAAAGAGTGTTACAAATATCTTTAGCGGTTTCACACATAAAAATTCTTTCATACTCTTTCTTAGGCAAAGCATTATAAATCACCATTTTAGCCTCATTATTTTTTGAAAGTTTCTTTTTAGTATCATCATTAGCTTTGTCAAAAGTGACTAATTCTTTTGTTTTAGAAACTTCATTAAATTGAAAGGGTAAGAAATCACCATTGGTAATAACATGCCAAAGATCTAAATCTTTTGATTTCACATAAGTTTCAAATATATTTTTCCAATAAATAAAACTATCGGTTTCAAAAAGTGGTGGTCTTTGCATAGATTGCACTTCTAGGTACTTGTTGGAATCCATAGATCGATTCAAGTTTTAAAATACAATATACTTTAAAAATTCTTGAGCAACCCTCTCTGATACCAATTGTAGAAACTAGAAGGGGGGGGTTGAATAGTTTCTTATATTTACTTGTTAAAATATGGTTTCCAAAAATCCATTTTCAAAAACTTAGGCTTGAGGAAATATGTGAAATCTTCTTATACACAATATGAACAATGATAGTGTAGCTAAACTAATACTAACAAAAATATATCCACAAAGAATAAAGAATGATAGTGTAGCTAATCTAATACTAACACATGTATATGCAAAAAGAATAAAGAATGTAAAGAGTTAAGGGTAAAGAAAGATCAAACCGAACACCAAGGATTTATAGTGGTTCGGCATACGAAGCTCACTCCTCGTTCCTACTCCACTCCTCGAGTACTCCTTACTCGAGAGTTCACTACACAACAAGCTCCTTATGGTGGAGAAAACCGTACACGTCGCTTAACCAATTTCCGACTCTAAGCTAAAAGTCGAGCCCTAATCGTAGCTAGGACCAATCTACACAACTATACTTAGTACATACACAACTTCCAAATAGACACAACTACTTGGATCTTCACAACTATGACACAACTACAAGTATATAAAATTTGATCTTCAATGGATCTTTGGTGGTGGACTCAACACTTCACTAGGATAGTGTTCTTCTCTTTGCACTTGGAGAGGAAGGGATGGAAGAACAAGATTCACTTCTTAAACAAGTAATAATCAAAGATTTGAGTGATTAAAGAAGGGGTTTGAATCTGGAAATAAATGTGCAAAAGAGGTGAGGTGAAAAGCTGAGAATGGTCCACTATTTAAAGGATAAAGGAGCCAACGGCTATATCTGCCCGCGGTACCTTATCACAGCCCGCGGTACCTTATCGATAAGGTACCACCTAGGCGCTAAGGTACCGCCGGACTAGACTCCGCTCCTTTTTGTCCTTTAGTGGTGGAGGTCTTATCTGGGTATAAAAAATATCCTGAAAGGATATTCTTAACATAATAAGAATATGCCATTTTCAAATTTCAAATAATTAATTTAATAAAACATTTTCTTAAAAATAAAGTTTAATAAAAACTTGTCACATTTAATAAAAAGTGAGTATTAAGAAAAGATTAAATCACTTGTTCGCTTGATTAAGGTTAGTACTTGTTTATCCATACCTTAAGTGAAAATGGGTAAAATGAAAAATACTTGAACTCAAGAATTCGTTTTTCGTTGTTTTCGTAAATGCTTGTTTTTACATATTGTCGTAATCAAAACCAAGCGAGACCAAAAAATGCAAGTAACGTTTTTAGCCATTATTGCATTAACAATCTCCCCTTTTTTGATTCTGACAATACATAAACTCAATCACACAAAAACAAGATTTTTGAAGACGAGTTTATTCATTTCTCCCCCTTTGTCGAAGCAAAAAGGTTGCGTAAGCCGGTGTTGAAGAAACGGACTTTGCAAAGACTCCCCCTTGGTGCTTACTCCCCCTAGCTTGGGGCACCGGGGAATCGAGATATGGTGACAAGCTACATAGAAGGGTTAGTTGAACAAAAGAAACAACCAACAATATATAGCAATAGGTCACATAAAGAAAATTAAAAGAGAAGAAACCATAAAGACAAAGATCCAAGATAGATTACTAACGGAACATCATACAAAGAAGTATGGAAAAAGAAACAAGCCAAAAGCATAAATCTAACCCTAGTTATTCTAGAATTCTAAGATTTGCTTGAATTTGGTGTCTTGAGGATAAGCAATCAATGCTTATATGAAAGACAAGGTAATAGCGAAGGGTGGTGGTGGTGGCTTGTTGGAGATCTCATAATCAAAGTGAAGAAGAGGCTTGATTAAGAGACTCTTGATGTAGCTCAACTCCTCATAGATGTGTGCCATAGCAAGATGTTGATATTTACAACAATGACAATATGTTCCATGGTGCATGACATTATCATGAGAAGGAGGAAGAACACTAAAGGGTGGTGGTGGAAGAAAAGAAGTTCCACAATCAACATTCTTGGTAGAAGAAATGTGATTAAGAGTGTTCTTGGGTGGGTTTAGATTGAAAGCAATTAGAGAAAATTGAGGAGATTCAAGGCTTTCATTGGGAGAATAAGACATTTTGGATGTGAAGTAATGCAAAATGCTTATGGTTTAAATAGGGAAGGCTTAGGGTATTTTGGGGTGGTCAAAGGGTTTGAAACAAAGATTCTCAAAAAAGTTGGAGCAAATCTAGAGTTTCAGACAAAAACCTGAAAAAGGAAGGCCACTGTAGGCGGTTCCTTATCTATGGTGGCGGTACCTTATCGATAAGGTACTGCGGTTCACATATGGAACCGCCTGCAGAAGCAGGGTTTGGTGTTTGGAGAAAGATTTTTCAGCAAATCTTATTTTTCTAGTCTAACTTATCATAGGGATGTGCTTAAAAGCAAAGATAGACAAAGAAAACATATGCAAACTTACCAAATAGAGATATGACCAAAATACATGGATTAAAAAATCAATGTAGGAGGTGTGTAAGACAAGACCTTAAGTCATGACACAATGATCCTCCATGATTCAATCTTGTTCTTGCTATGTTTGAGAGAATCATACATATGAATTATGTAAGCTCTACATTAATAGCGAGAATCTATGAAAAATCGTTTTTAGATTGAATTAACAATGTCAAACGAATTTCTCAACCATTTTCGAAAGAGACTTTGAGAGTTTTGAAAAAGGAGAGGAGAAGATTTTTCAAAAGGATTTTAAAAGACTCAAGGACTCAAAGTGGTAAAAGAAAACACACAAGAAGAAAAGAATTTAAGGAAGATGTTCCATTAATCCTAGACCTAGACGCAAGTAATTAAAAGGTTCCCTCTTAAGTGGCTTAGTGAAGATATCGGCTAAGTTGTCCTCGGAGGGCACCTTTTCAATAGTAATGTTCCCCTTTTGAACATTATCCCTAAGGAAATGGTGTCTAATTTCTATGTGTTTGGATCGCGAATGTTGCACGGGATTCTTGCTTAGGTCTAAAGCACCTTTTTTATCGCACATGATGGGAACATAATAAGAGAAATCCCGTAATCAACAAGCGCTTGCTTCATCCATAGAGCTTGTTGGCATGCTTTTCCGGCACTCACATACTCGGCTTCCGTGGTGGATATCGCAATAGCGGTTTGTTTCTTGGAGAACCAAGAAGTTAAACAACAACCCATGAAGGTACAAACTCCACTAGTGCTTTTCTGGTCCACATAGTCTCTCGCATGATCCGAGTCCGCGTAGACAATGGTTTCTACGCCGGTCCCTTTAGGATACCATAATCCTAAATGTATAGTGCCTTTAATGTATCGGAAGATACGCTTAACCGCTTCAAGGTGAGAGGTTTTGGGAGCCTCTTGGAAGCGAGCACAAAGGCAAACACTAAACATGATACCCGGTCGACTTGCCGTTAGGTACAACAAACTACCAATCATACCTCTATATTTGGTGTTGTCTACCGACTCACAATCATCATCTACGGTGAGTTTAGTATCCGAGGCCATAGGGGTCTTCATTGGTCTAGATTCTTCTAATCCAAATTTCTTTAGCATTTCTTTAGCGTACTTAGATTGACTAAAGAAAATACCATCGTCCATTTGTTTAATTTGGAGTCCTAAAAAGAAGTTAAGTTCTCCCATCATACTCATTTCAAACTCATCATGCATGATTTTGGCAAAGTCATCACACAATTCTTGACAAGTTGAGCCAAATATAATGTCATCAACATATATTTGTACGATTATGATGTGAGAACCTTTCTTCTTTGTAAAGAGTGTATTGTCTACCATTCCCATGGTATACTCATGTTTAACAAGAAACGCTTTAAGTCTATCATACCAAGCTTTGGGTGCTTGTTTGAGTCCATAAAGTGCTTTCTTAAGCTTGTAAACATGGTCCGGTTTCTCAAAATCAATGAAGCCGGGAGGTTGAGCCACATATACCTCCTCATTGATCAAACCGTTAATAAATGCACTCTTTACATCCATTTGTTGAAGCTTAATATCTAAGGCACAAGCGTAGGCTAAAAGGATTCTAATTGATTCTAATCTAGCTACCAGTGCATATGTCTCGTCATAATCAATCCCTTCTTGTTGATTATAGCCTTGAGCTACAAGTCTAGCCTTGTTACGAGACACAACACCATTCTCATCTAGCATATTCCTAAATACCCATTTGGTTCCTATAATGGTAGAACTTCTAGGTGGAGGAACAAGTTCCCAAACATCATTGGCAACGAATTGATTCAATTCTTCTTGCATCGCAATGACCCAACTCTCATCCGTCAAAGCTTCTTTAACATTCTTTGGTTCAATCAAGGAGACAAAACAAAAGAAGTTGCTTTGGTTTTGGAATTGAGATCTTAGGGTCCTTTGATTTAAGTCCATAGATCGATTCAAGTTTTAAAATACAATATACTTTAAAAATTCTTGAGCAACCCTCTCTGATACCAATTGTAGAAACTAGAAGGGGGGGTTGAATAGTTTCTTATATTTACTTGTTAAAATATGGTTTCCAAAAATCCTTTTTCAAAAACTTAGGCTTGAGGAAATATGTGAAATCTTCTTATACACAATATGAACAATGATAGTGTAGCTAAACTAATACTAACAAAAATATATCCACAAAGAATAAAGAATGATAGTGTAGCTAATCTAATACTAACACATGTATATGCAAAAAGAATAAAGAATGTAAAGAGTTAAGGGTAAAGAAAGATCAAACCGAACACCAAGGATTTATAGTGGTTCGGCATACGAAGCTCACTCCTCGTTCCTACTCCACTCCTCGAGTACTCCTTACTCGAGAGTTCACTACACAACAAGCTCCTTATGGTGGAGAAAACCGTACACGTCGCTTAACCAATTTCCGACTCTAAGCTAAAAGTCGAGCCCTAATCGTAGCTAGGACCAATCTACACAACTATACTTAGTACATACACAACTTCCAAATAGACACAACTACTTGGATCTTCACAACTATTACACAACTACAAGTATATAAAATTTGATCTTCAATGGATCTTTGGTGGTGGACTCAACACTTCACAAGGATAGTGTTCTTCTCTTTGCACTTGGAGAGGAAGGGATGGAAGAACAAGATTCACTTCTTAAACAAGTAATAATCAAAGATTTGAGTGATTAAAGAAGGGGTTTGAATCTGGAAATAAATGTGCAAAAGAGGTGAGGTGAAAAGCTGAGAATGGTACACTATTTAAAGGATAAAGGAGCCAACGGCTATATCTGCCCGCGGTACCTTATCACAGCCCGCGGTACCTTATCGATAAGGTACCGCCTAGGCGCTAAGGTACCGCCGGACTAGACTCCGCTCGTTTTTGTCCTTTAGTGGTGGAGGTCTTATCTGGGTATAAAAAATATCCTGAAAGGATATTCTTAATAGAATAAGAATATGCCATTTTCAAATTTCAAATAATTAATTTAATAAAACATTTTCTTAAAAATAAAGTTTAATAAAAACTTGTCACATTTAATAAAAAGTGAGTTTTAAGAAAAGATTAAATCACTTGATCGCTTGATTAAGGTTAGTACTTGTTTATCCATACCTTAAGTGAAAATGGGTAAAATGAAAAATACTTGAACTCAAGAATTCGTTTTTCGTTGTTTTCGTAAATGCTTGTTTTTACATATTGTCGTAATCAAAACCAAGCGAGACCGAAAAATGCAAGTAACGTTTTTAGTCATTATTGCATTAACAGTACTGAATTCAAGAATCATCAACTTGAATCTTTTTGTGATGAAAAAGGGATTTCACAGAACTTCTCTTCAGCTGGCACCCTAGAACAAAATGGTGTGGCTGAAAGAAGAAACATGACTTTGATTGAAGCAGCCAGAACTATGTTGAATGGTGCAGCCTTACCAAAGCAATTTTGGGGAGAAGCTGTTCACACTGCCTGCTACACACAAAACAGATCAATCATTGTCAAAAGACATGGTAAAACTTCCTATGAAGTTTTCAGAAAAAGATCTCCAGATGTCAGCTATTTTCATGTTTTTGGATGCCATGTGTTCATTTACAACTACAGGGATAAACTTGGAAAGTTTGATGAAAAAGCTGATGATGGTTTCTTCTTGGGATACTCTCCAACAGCCAAAGCCTTCAGAGTATTCTACATCAGAAGACAAGAAGTAGAAGAAACCTTCCATGTTAGATTCAATGAAGATGATGAAGTCATACAAAGAACAGGAACAGAGGGTGATGAAATTGATTTTAATGAAAATGTATCTTTCCCAAGTGATGAGTTCACAGAACCAAGACCTACCAGTCATCTCCATCATCACTCCAATACTCTCACTCCTTATGTTCCTGCCTTTGACCCTCTGTCTACTCACAACATAGAAGTTCCTACCTCTCAGGAACTTAATGAAGAAGAACCACAAACCTCTGTCAGTCCTTCTTCGTCTAATGCTATTGATGACTCACCAATTCTTCAAATCCCTGAAGACTCTCCTGCTGATAATGAAGTTGTACCTCTTGATATGGCTGAAGAAGACTCTGACACTGAAGTAGTCTTTGAAGAAAGCCCTCCTAGTCAGCAGGATGAAACTCAAATTGTACCAGTTGTGCCCACAAGTGTTCCTGTCCTTGAGTCCCCAGCTCCTCAAAATAAGTGGTCAAGAGATCAACACATTCTTTTTGTCAACATTATTGGGGAACCTAATGCAGGGGTCACAACTAGACAGCGAATCCATGACTCAGAGTCTGCCTCAGCCAATGAATGTCTCTTTGCTGAATTTCTCTCACAAATTGAACCTAAAAGAGTAGCTGAGGCTCTGGTAGAAGAAGGATGGGTAGCTACTATGCAAGAAGAAATCAATCAGTTCAAAAGGAATAAAGTATGGACACTAGTGCCAGCTCCACCTGGAAAGAATATCACATGCACTAGATGGATCTATAGAAATAAGATGGATGAAATTGGGAACATCATCAGAAACAAGGCCAGACTGGTGGCACAGGGGTTTTCTCAGACTGAAGGAATTGATTATGATGAAACATTTGCTTCAGTTGCAAGACTTGAAGCCATCAGAATCTTCCTTGCTTATGCTGCCTATATGAACATCACTGTGTATCAGACGGATGTAAAGAGTGCATTCCTCAATGGTGATTTGGCTAAGGAAGTGTATGTTGCACAACCTGAAGGATTTGAGAACAGCGAGTTTCCCAACCATGTGTACAGACTACACAAAGCCATGTATGGGCTGAAACAAGCTCCAAGAGCATGGTATGAAACTTTTTCTAATTTCTTAACTAAAAATAAATTTGTCAGGGGTTATATTGATAAAACACTTTTTACCTTCAAGGATAAGAGTGATTTCATCATTGTGCAGATTTATGTGGATGATATCATCTTTGGGTTAACAAATGTCAATCTTATTAAACGTTTTGCTAAATTAATGACCAAGAAATATGAGATGAGTATGATGGGTGAATTAACTTACTTTTTGGGCTTTCAAATTAAACAATGTCCTAAGGGAATTTCAATTTGTCAAGAAAAGTATGTTAAGGATTTACTTAAAAAATACGACTTAGCTGATTGTGCATCAATGAAATGCCCCATGCTTCCACCCAACAACTTGGGCCCTGATGAGTCAGGGGTCTCTGTTAATGAGACTTTATATAGAGGCATGATTGGGTCACTCATGTATATGACAGCTAGTCGTCCTGATATCCAATTTTCCACATGTCCCTGTGCAAGGTACCAAGCTAACCCTAAAGAATCCCATCTAGTGGCTGTTAAGAAAATTTTCAGCTATCTCAAAGGAACACCATCCCTAGGTCTATGGTATCTAAAGGAATCAGGATTTGATCTCAAGGCCTATTCAGATTCAGACTATGCTGGATGCTGTATTGACAAGAAAAGCACTTCAGGCAGCTGTCAAATCCTAGGAGGAAAATTGGTTGGATGGAGTGCTAAGAAGCAAAACTCTGTGGCTATGTCTTCAGCTGAAGCAGAATATGTTTTTGCAGCCAGCTGTTGTGCTCAGGTGCTCTGGATGAAAAGTCAATTGGCTGACTATGAAATTTTATATGACAAAGTGCCAATCTTTTGTGACAACACCAGCGCAATTGCCATATCCAACAACCCTGTTCTTCACTCTCGTACCAAACACATTGATATCAGGTATCATTTTATCAGGGATCATATAATGAAGGGAGATATTGAGCTGCATTTTGTTCCCACAGAGCTGCAACTAGCTGATATCTTCACAAAGCCTTTGGCTGAACCTTCGTTCAACAGTCTAGTTGCTGAGCTAGGGATGCTCAATATCTCAAAGCCTGTGGCTTGATATTAAATGTGTTCATTAAATGATTGATTCTATATTAAATGTTTTTCACATGAAACTAGGTAGTTACTTTCCAAGTAAATGCAAAAAACATTCTCAAATATTTAATCATTTATTTTTTCGAATAACGAGGAGACAAATAAGTTTTGAAAGGTCAAGGGACCCACTTAAGCAGTCATTTTCTCACTTTGCATTTAATGCGGTTGAATAACTGTTTACTTAGTTTGAATATATATATTGTCTCTCTTCTCTTCTCACCCCACCTTTCTCATTTCACAAATCTATTTCTCTCTCTAAGTGCTTCTCTCTCTTAACCCATCCTCCATTTTCTTTCACCTTCGACCTTAAATCCATGGCATTTTTCGTTCCCAAAGCAGCAAACGTTAACTTCGAGATCAACGAAAGCATCCTCGCCTCCAACAACGCCATTGGATGGATCAAGGCGCCTAATGACACATACTCAGATCTGGTTAACTTCATGCAAAATTGTGACCTAAGTGAAGCCTTCACCAAATCCCCAACCACCTTCTACCAAGAATACCTTAGGGAATTCTGGTACTCTGCTGAAGTGGTAGATGACATAATAACCTTTAGCCTTTCATGCAATGAACACCCATTTGCTTTCTCCCTTAAAGATTTCTCGAGTGTGGCTGGATTGAAACATGGAGATGAATGCCTTAAGGTTGTTGATAAAAAGGCTGTTAAGGATGCCCTGGCCACACTCAAACCCAGCCATGATGTAAACCCTGCCCTTACACCCGCTGAGGTCCTCTCAAAATATCCTTTGAAGATTAAGTACTTTACACCCATGTGGCGTGTCCTCTTCACCCACATTGTTAAATCCCTGGGAGGAATGCAGGGATCCCAAGATCAGATGTCCTTTAACCATCAAGCTATAGCATATGGGCTGATCTGGGGAGCTGATGTTGATGTTGGATACATTCTCTTCTCCAACCTTGTAGAACAGCTGAAGGGAAGAAATCATGTCAGGGAAAAGAATATTTGCTATGTTCGCTTCTTGTCGCTGATCTTTGAAAGTCTATTGGGAGACAACTACCACAACTCTGCGTTGACTGCTCTGAAGCCCTACCGCATCACAGGTGCCATCTACAAAGAAATAGGAGCTGAAGATGTCCCTGTCACCTCTCATATGATGAACGTGGCCAACAAACAACCAACAGCTGAGAAGTCCTTGTTCCCTTCTTCTGAGAAGGTGAATACTTCTAGTGTGTCTGGCAAGTCTAACTCTTTGACCTCTGGACAGCACACTACGAAGTCCAAGGCTTCTTCTGGCCAACAGCCTAAGAAGAAGAAAATCCCCTCTTCTTCCCACACCAAAACTGTTACTAAGGCCAAGGGAAAGAAAACTGACACCTCCTCTGTTCCAGATACTCTTGTGGAATCAGATACTTCTGCTGACCAACAACAGGGGTCTAGTGTCTCAAAGTCAGCTGAGATAACAGGAAACCAGCCTAATCCAGCTGATATCTCACAGGTAATCAGTGTACATTTTTAGAGGTTCACAAGCAGCCACTCTCAATTGTCTGTAGGAGAGAGTGGTAAAGTTAGGGTAATCCTCGACCCATAGAAGTCTGTCTATGCACTTAGAACTCTTTAAGACTTCTGTACACTCTGTCTTTGCACCAGGGAATGATTCATTTGTGTTTATAAAGCACCTCGATGACCCTGCACCCTCTAGACAATATTCAGGCTAACAACAAACTGAATACACTTATGTCTCAACCTTGATCATCTGTACTTCACACAGCCTCTTGGTTCCCTCCTTAAAAGAATCCCAAAGGATTTATCCTTTTCAGGGGGAGCTGAATCATCACCCTCAGCTTTCCTAGGGGCAGCGTAACAGGCGACCTTAAACTACATATGTTTCACTCTTAAAAGAGTCCCAAAGGTTTCTTAACCTTTTGGGGGGGGGGGGGGGTTGAATGATCACCCTCAGCTTTCCTAGGGGCAGCGAATGGCGATCCATAAACAACATATGTTTCACAATCAAAAGAGTCCCAAAGGTTTTAACCTTTTGGGGGGGCTGAATAATCACACTCAGCTTTCCTAGGGGCAGCGAATGGCGATCATTAACCATATATTTTTCACACTTAAAGAATCCCAAGGATTTATCCTTTGGAGTGGCTGAGTAATCACCCTCAGCCTCTCTGGGACAGCGAAATGGCGACCATTCCCCTTATCTTTATCCCTGTTACTAATTATAACAATTTGTAGGCTGAAATTGTACAGCCAGTCACTGAATCCCAGGTACACCAGGAGAAAGAGGCTGATACAATTACTCAAGACCAACCTAATGACGATGAGCCTTTGCTGAATACTGATGAAGAAATGCTGTCATTAGAGGATGATGTCTCTGACCTTGAGTCAATACCTGAAGATGAAATCCCTAAAGGGATGTTTGAGGAGGAGGATGAAGAAGATGAGGAAGATCAGCAATCTGTCTCTCCTCCCAAGGAAATAGTTGTGTCCACACCAGCTGGAAATAATACTCCTCCTCCCAAGGACGCTGTTGTTACTCCAAACTCTGCTACCTCAACAACAACAGTCTTCCAACGTCCAACCTATAATCCAACAGCGGAGTTTCTAATGTTTGATCATCCTGCCCAAACTAACTTTGATCTTTTACCAAGGGGGGATGATTATGCTCAACAAAGCCTCAACATCCATAATCTTCAGCCTGTTCATCACCAATCTGACATTGAACGCTTATCAAGGAAGCTGGATGTGATCAAGTCTGAAATGCACAACTTCACTGTCACATTTCCAGGCATCATACAAAAGGCTGTGGCTGAGGCGGTTACTGAACCCATCAAGGATGGTACGAGAAAAGGTGTAGCACAAGGACTTAGTCACCTTTCCACAAGAATGAAGGATGTCATTGACTCAGAGGTCCCTGTCTTACTTCATGAACATGAGCTAACTATACACAGACAATTTGATGATGTTCGCAACAGGCAATACCGTCATGCAAACTTCATTGTCAGTCGAGTTCAGGCCAATACTAATGCAAACGGCAACCTTCTGTTGAAGATTGCTAGGGCTTCAAGGAAAAGGCAACGTGCTATGGCTGCCTCTGTTGAACAGATTGCAAGGCATTTTCAAACACGTTCATCCAAACGTCTGCGTCACCAGGATGAACGTGAGGGGGAGAAAGAAACAACACTTAACCTTGCATCTGCTAAACAAGGCTCATCATCAGCTGACAACACTATTACACCTGTTCCTCTCCAAGTCATCACACCCATCAACATACCTGATGATGAGGATAACACTCAGGGGGAGCAACAGAATCAAGATGGAGCTGACTCATCAAAGTCCCTGGCTTTGGTTAACACCAGCGAGTCTGGGGATGATGGTGAACCAGCTGCCAAGAAGCTAAAGTTCACTGTTAGCTCCCTTCCCAAAGCAATTCAAACTCAGGCTCAGACAGCATTTATCAGAAGAGCTGATGTTTTGAAAAATATAAGTGTGGAGTCCTCTGTCTCGAAGAAAGGAAAGGAGATAGTTTTGGTTGACACATACACCAAACTAAATAAGATAGCTGTGATGCTAGAGACAGGAGGATCCACCACATACCTTTCCCAATTTTCAACCTTTACACCTTCCAATGAGATTCCTTTAACTCCTGAAGAAATAGAGAAACATGCTGAGGAATTCAAGAGATTAAATGAACTCAAGACAGCCAAAGAATTGAATGAAGCTACTCTAAGGAAGATGACTCCACCTGAAAGAGAAAAACAAAAACAAAGGTTGAGGTAAATGGAAGCCAAACGCGTTGAGGCACTAAGGAAAGTCAAAGCTGATTATGATGCCTGCGTAAACAACAGATATGCACCTGGCAAGATAACCAAGTTCAAATACACCATTCATAGATCCACAAACACTCCACAGATGATCTTATGGAGGGTAACCAACAGGGAAATATGAATGTGTTTGACAACTTCAGGCTAAAGACACTTGGGTTATCTGAATGGTTCGAACTTGAAGCCTTAGCTGCCAAAAGAACTGGACAGGCTAATTTTCTTCTACTTAAGACTATTAAGGCCAAGTTTACCTGGATCAAAGAAACAGCTGCCAAACTCAAGATTGATCCCCCACCACAGCTTTTTGAACAAGAACCCCCAAAGACTGGCAACAAAAGAAGAAGAGTTTCTCAACTTGTTAAAGAAACTTTTGTCACAGATGATGTTCAAGTGGATGGCATGCACAGGGATTTGATTTTACCCAATGGTATAGTTGGACCTATTGATGGTCAGACATACACAGAGCCTGAAAGAGGAATGGCATTCATGAACATGGCTTGCCAGTATGCATTTCAAAGAGAAGATGAGCTGTGCTTAGCTTCAACAATTCAGCTACTTTGTCACAAGAAGTCACTCAAGATCAACACAGAGTATTCCAAGAAGTTTGCAAAGACTTTGCAGGAAGAATTGGATAACAGATTGGACTTGGCTGAAGCTGAAGAAAGGATTAAAAATGACGACTATTGAAGATGTTCACAGCCCAATTTTACCTTCACCTTTTATTTTACTTATGTAATGTACTTGTAATTTTCTTTAAGTATTAATAAAATCATGAGGTATGTTTGTTTAGATCTGTTATGAGTAAGAAGAAGATGTTAACTCACTTACCTTAACTTAGTTAGATCTAGCAATATTTATGTTTAAATAGGGGGAGATTGTTGGGAATCTAAACTTGTTAGATTCCCTGATCATAGATTTAAACATAATTAAGCTGTTAGATAGTCCCTTGCCTGTGCCTAGGAGGCAGGCAAGTATCGCAAGACTTACAGAGATCCAAGTCTCTATGAGCAACCTCAGAGGAGTCCATGTCAGAGACATTGTCAAGGAAGTCAAAGATTACTTGAAGACATACTCATTGGCTGTGATGGATAACAGCCAAGATGTATCAGGGACTCTGAGGGGTTGAGAGTTAACAGGGGTGGCAATACCCTGTTAACACTCAGCACACTTCGGACATGCCATTTGTGTGTTCGAGACTATGAAGAAAAAGGAAACTGTTTTGACAACTGTTTCCTTAAAGCATAATGGAAGACTACCAAGAATAGAAGAACATCATGTGACTGATGTGGGAACTTGTGAAAGCTTGTGTAGTCACCATCAAGTACTATTTAGGTCAATCTCGTAACACTATAAATAGGATGTGTATCCATGCATTAATGTTTAACACCTTGAGTATATTCATAACATTATTGCATAGAACTTATAGAATCAAACAGCTACGACTGTATTCATAAGTTAGGGTTTATAGTTGTTCAAAGTGTGCACAACACATTGTCATCAAACGGTGTTATCCATAACACTTGTAATTCTTTATTATACAATAATAAGATTACGTTTGAAAAGTAATACTAATAAGTGTGTAAACACTTATCCTTTTGCCACTAAAATCAAGTAAAAACAAGACCTAATCATGTGTTTTATATCATAAAAGTCGGGATTACGCGTGGTTTTGTGTTTTTGTGTTAAATAGGTACAAATTATCAAAAGAAGAGAAAACACGAGATTTCACGATCAAATGTCGAAGAAAAGTCCAAAAAGAGAGGAAGACAAAGTGAAAAGACCAAAAGTGTGACGACGATCACGAAACCAGGCAAAATCAATACGATTTTGATGAAAAGACCAAAATGCCAAAGATCAAGTCATTTTTATTCGGGGATTTAATTTATCAAAGTTAATGGGCCTTGTGGGTCCCACATTGGATCTATTGGGCCACAAAGCCCAATTACTAATTAAAAAGGATGGAAAGAATGAAATTTGGTCCATCAAGCCCAAATGGAGATCAAATACAAATAAATGGAAAATGTTTGGGCCATTAGCTCATTTGATCAAATGTGTGGGACGGTTTGAAAAGAAAATTGGTCAAAGCCCTCAAATAAAGCCCAAGTCCATTTGATTTATAAAACAAGAAACGATTTTTTGTTCCCTGGTCAAATACCAACACACACATATCCCAACCGCTCCCTACCCTCACATTTAATAAAATAACATTCACCCACTTCCCCTTTTTTCTCTCCCATCACACACGCAGTCCTTCTCCCATTTTTTTTGTTACAGCCAAATCCCAAACCCTAATATTTTTACCATCACAAGTTTACCATAAATTTTAGGAGTTTTTACATTATTGAGTAATTCACACCAAAACAAATTAAATCCCCCATTTTTCGCAGCATCCACAAGGTGGTCCTCATTCCCTCCAACGTGGCAATCCGTGGGCAAAATTAATGACAGCCGTTTGATGAGATGAAAAAGAGAGAGAGAAGAATATGCGGCCAAGATCTTAAAACGTGGGCACCAAGGAGAAGAAGAAAGTTTTCAGGGGTTTTCTCCTATAAAAACCCCCTCTCACATGTATTTGAGATAGTTTTTATTTTTATTTTTCAGTTTTTAAAATTAATTTTAGGAGTAGGGTAATTTAGATTTAAATTAGATAGGGTTATTGTAATTTTTATTTCCAGTCATGTAATTTTTCTTAAATATTAATGAAAAGTTTAATTTTATTTATATTTGTCTCTTTTTAATTTCTCGCAATTTTAATTATCAATCTTTATAATCTGTTTCTTTTTAATCACTGTTCGTGTTCGTTGTATAAAAAAAATAAATAAATAAAAAATAATAAAAAAAATTAAAAATAAATAAATCGGTTCGAGCCAAGTTCATTGTTCGGGTTGGAAATGTTCCTTGGTTCGAATTGATTCGAGTTGATGGAAGCTGTTGAAGGATCGGTTGGTGATTTAAGGAGGTGTTGTATTCGGGTCTAATTAGGGGGTTCAGCGCTACCCTACGTCCCAACGGTTTCGGCATCAGGTTCCAAGTTTCTTTTTATTATTTTTAATTTAGTTAAAGTCTATTTTGATAGGTGTTTAATCTTTATAATCTGCATCTGCTTGTGTTTAAACAGATAATTTAGTTAATGTTTATTTGATTCTAATGTTTCTGTTTATTTAGTTTTATTATATCTGTTTATGTTTTAGATTTTATTTGGTATTCAGTTTGTAGAATTTGGTATTATCTGTTTACAGTTTTATTAAAGTTTTGATTCGGTTTGTTTGTCTCATCTGGGGAGTGTTAGATCGGCTTATGTTATAACTATTGTTTTGATCTGCTTAATTGCCTTTTTAGCTTATTTAGTTTTTAGCTTATTTGGTTTTTAGTTTACTTATTTAGGTTTGCTTCATCAGATTATTTGGCTTATGATTTTGTTATTGCTAGTTTGCTTAATTTTCTCTTTTGCTTATCTGCTTTTAGCTTGTGTAGTTTTTTTTATCTCAGCTTATTACTGCTATTCGTAGCTTATTAGTGATTATAGCTTTTTAGCTTTTTAGTTTATTGCTTTTATCTGCTTAATAGGTTAGTGAATCGGCTTATTTGATTTTTATAATTTGCTTTAATCCTGTTTAAATTATCTAGCTTATGTTGGTTTGTTCATATATGCTTAATAGCTTAGCTTTGATGCTTGTTTGGTCTTGTTTATTTGCTGAGTTACATTGGTGTAGTAATAACATACATACTTGGTCTGTTTGTTTAAAATTTGTCCAAAAAATTAAATAGCAAGAATAAATCATCTGGGCTGGGGTTCGAACCCCATACCTCCCGTACAACAGGCCAGCGCCTCAACCAACTCCTCTATTACTTGTTTTGTGTTTGTTTATACACTTTTCAATTAATACAGTAACTTTAAATTCTGGCAGTTTTTAAATTTAGATTAATTCAATAGTTAAGTTTTATTTTAAATTTAATTAAAAAGCTTAAATTAGTTTACTTTGTTTTAAAATAGTTTTTATAAAATTTCATATTTTAGTTTTCTCAAAAGTTTTTAAAGTAGTTTTTAATTGAGTTTTGTTTTAAAATTTATTTTCTTTTAAAGTTTTTACTTTAATTTAGTTTTTTATAAAATTAGTTTTATTGGTTTAAATTAGTTTAATATTTTTTTAAATTAGATTAAATAGTTTTTAATTAGTTTTAATTACAAAAGTTTTTAAATAGATAGTTTTTAGTTTAAAATTCTAAAATATATTTACCAAAAACAAGTAGTCTAACGTTAACCGGAAATCAATTCGAGTGAGTCGAGAAAAAACGAACAGTAATCGATTAAAAAGGATTAAAAACCCTAGTTTCAAATACCTTGTGTTGATTAGTTAAGATTAGGGTTTCTAGCATTGATTAGGGACTTTTATCTTGAAACATGCCTTCTAACATATATATGAGTAATTCATTTTGGTAAAAGTAGATTGATAAAAATAAGTGGATAGCTAGGAACACTAAGGTACACAAAGGATTTGTAATAGAGATTATGTAAATGTATTTTTCTGTGTATAAAATTTTGCATAATATGTTGTTTTTTTTTCTTTTATAAATGCAGTCAAACAGAGACGGTGTGATTGCCCTATTTGGAGCAAAGGAGAGAGGGATGTTGATTATAACAACAGGATGTGCACGGATGTGTTTTAAGGATCAAGACGGAGTATGCGTTGTTCATGAATTCATTATTTGATAATTTGTTTTAAGAATAGTGTATTATTGAAAAAGAAGAGTAGTTTCAATAATAATGTTGTTAGCACCTTTTGATTTTGTATAAATGGTTATCATATATAATATCAGATGTATATCATATATAATTTTACATTAGGTTATGTTCTGTATGAATTATCATATATGATTCTGTTCAAAAGTACACTTTTTATGTTATGAACAAGTTTAGTTATTAATTGTGCATACTTTTTGTTGTAATCATGAGTTCATCAGATTCTTTGTTTAATATATCCAAGTTTTCTTTGAGTATCATATATGATAATGCATTATCATATATGATAGTGCATTATCATATATGGCTTAATTTATCAAACCATCATGACATAATACCAAGAAAGTTAATCATATGAACAAGACGCTGTATCAGATACCAATGGATTATAAAATCGTCCATATACTTCAAAACTCCATTAGGAGATTACAAAGAAAAAACAAACAATAAACGTAAAAAATTCATGAGCTTCTTCACTAAGCTTCTTGGCCTTTTGGATGCTTGTAATATTCAACATGCCTTGTAAACAGCTTCCTCTACACAAAAAAAGAAGATTTAATTCAATTTTCAAGCACTAATCATATATGATATATTTTATCACATATGATATTTTAGCTTATATCATATATGATATAGTATATCATATATGATATGTCACTAGCAAGTCATACTAAATATGTTCAACGAGATTAAGCCATAAAAAAGAAGAGTTAATTAAATTTTCAACTACATAATCATATATGATATATTTTATCATATATGATACTTTAGCTTATATCATATATGATATAGTATATCATATATGATACTTCACAAACAGGTCATACTAAATCTGTTCAGCGAGATTAAGCCATAAAACCTTATAATTCACGAATATAAGCTAATAAGTTAGCTTATAATTCATCATAATAAAGATGATGATAATCTATAAGCTTATACACATTAGTTAGCTTTAAATTCACGTAGTTTCTCAAAGAAGCTATAAAAGAATAAGATGAATTATAAGCTTATTCACATCCAAAAAGATTAATTAAAATAAATCGAATGAACTTTACCTTATTTAAAAGATGTGGATGATCGATTTACGAAGGTGATGATCGATAAATTTGATGTTTGTGATGATTGATTAAGATATGAATATGTGTACGTGTGTGTGTTTTTGTGTGTGTTTTAGAGAGAAGAAGAAAAAGGAAACCTTGATCCAGATCTGAGATGTGAAATTAGTATGTGGTGTTAGGTGGGAGGGGTAAAATGACGAAAATACACCTCTATTTTTTTTAATTAGAAAATAAGAATTAATGTGAGCCTTTGATCAAGATTAGATGGAAGGTGGGGATTGGTCATGTTGTATCCAAAGGATACAAGGGATCCAAAATAACCGGACTCTTTTAGTATTTTGGTATAACAATTGATGTTTGGTAAAAGATATTTCAAAAACTTTTTGAAAATTGTTATTTTTTTTTAAATTAATCTCTTTTAAAATAATAAATTTTGTTTGATACAACAATTTTTTAGAATTGTTATCTTTTTATTTTAACAAGTAGTTTTTAAATGAAAAATTGATTCATACAACTTTTTAAATAGCTCTGTAAAAACTATAAATCACTTATATACCTTCCAAACATATATAATTTATCTAAATATATTCTTTTAAGTCATTTTGCATCTTCAATAATTATAATTTACATATTAGGAGAAGGCAAACGGGCAACAATTTGCGTTGCTAGCCCTTTTTGTATAGCAAAACCAAGTGTATTAAATACAACGTTTGTGGATTTAGGAGTCAAAACATTACTATTCATAACACGTTGTATTCTGGTAAGTAGCTCCACCGCATCAGGTGTAAGGAAACCAAATATATCAAACGCGAAAAAAATAAACACGTGTTGATTTTCAACACATGCTTTCTCGTGTTTAATTTTATATTTAACAGCTAATTTGCCAAATACTTTTATTGAAAAATAATACAACTTTTACCTAATGTTAACAGTTTTATAATTAACAGTTTACAATTATTTTTATCAAACATGCCTTAATATTGAAATGAGCAATTAAAAGTTATAAAGTTAGGCATGTTTGTGAACTTATAAGAACGCTTTTGGTAACTAGCTTCTAATATTTAACATATGAATATGTAATATGATAAAACTTGTGAGGTTTTTTTTTTCTTGTTTTTCATATTATTTGAGGAGTACGTGTTTTTTAGCCCAGCACACCCCATTTCAGACTATTTTCCTAACTACTCAAATAAGTACTTGGTTAGATTTGAACCCTAAACCTTAATGGATACATGTCTGATAAATTACTATTTTTGTTGCTCATCGTTGTTTTATATTCTTTTTAAAAAAAAGACATTTAACATGTGGGTTATTATTTTATTCAATAAAAAAAAAAAGTCAAAATACACCTACACAATTGACACCTCGATGGAAGACAATGGGTCCAATGGACAAGCTGGTTAGTTTATTTGAGTAGTCCGCTGGGCAAGTAATTGGTTAACTGCAAGAACAAGCAAAACTAATGACAACTTGGTTGCTTTCTTCAATAGTATAGTTCCTAAGAATCAACTTTTATCAGATTTTACCAACGACTTGAGCAAATGGCTTCGTGGCGTGACCTTCAAGATACCACAAAAAACAGATAGGATTTGTGATTGTTTAGTGTGATGTGGCGCTGTACGTAAGAACGGAAACAGAAGACAAAACGACGAGGACATTCAACACTCCGTGCATGGATACCAAGAACTTGCAATTCGTGTGTCATTCGACACTACAAAACATACATTGCAAAACACGATCACTAGAAAGTTCATTTGATATACTTTGTACCAATGTTTTAAAAGGCTAATGGCCTTGCGCAAAGCACAAGGTTTGACATTCACGTTCCGCAATAGATAAAAACGTCGGCTTAAGGCATAAAGCTTAACTTGAGATAAAAAGCGAAAAAACGTGATAAGACACGATAAGTTATGATGTGTGGACGATAAAATATGTTTTTTATATGAAAATGAAAAATATTCTTAAAAAATATATTTTTTTTGAACTTATTCTTTATGCATAACACTTTTTGTAAACTCGATATATTTGAAATATGATATAAAAACAACAATTTTTATATTCATATTTTTTGCCGCTTTAAAATGCGCTTTAAAAACGTTGTAACGCTACGCCTCACGCAAAAACTTAAAACTTGATAATATCATCACGTCACGTTTCACGCTACCGATATAATATAAGCTTTCTAGTTTGTGTTTCTTTGTTTATGAGTTTCTTTCTATATAGACGGAAAATGAAAGACTAACCCGGTTTAAAGGGGTCCGATCATAACCGAATTTGAGGTTTGGTCAAACTGAACGAAAAAACTTACGTAGAATTCACATGATCGAAATTGAAACTAACCTAGATAAACCCGAGTCAACTTAAATGTACAAGACTTTAGCACTGACATTTACCTTTTCTTACTTATGTCCAATCACATTCGATTGTAGGCAGTGGCGGACACAGGAATTTAAAAGGTGGGGTGCAAAATTTTTTTTTTGGACAATGACATCAAAAAGCGGAAAAAATAGTATCGAAATGACAAAAATCGGGTATTTTTACTTAAAATGAGGGATTTTTAAGGTGTTAGAGAGTTGAATGTTGTGTTTTAATACGTAGGTGGGGGGCAATTTGGTTTATGAATGGGGGGCACGTTCGAAAAATGTTTAAAATCGGAAAAAATTTACACTAAAATCTCATTTTATCGGGCTAGCCATGGGGGGCGCCGCCACCCCAATACTAACATGTATGTCCGCCACTGATTGTAGGTACCTCACCTTACAAAAAAGTTCTGAAAAATATACAAAATTTCTAAAAAATATACAAAGTCGTGTACAATCGTTTGGTAAATACAATACAATCTATACACCTAAATGTAGAGATGGCAAAAAAAACTCTGAACCCGACGGAGAATTCGATACCCGAATCCGATTTGACCGGGGATTCCCCGAGTTGACCGGGTATGGGGATGGGGGTGGGGATTCCCCGATAATAAAAAGCGGGTATGGTAATACCCTTGGTTTCCCAAACCCGTCCCCGGACCCGCCCCGAATATCTTTATTCTACATATACATTTATATATATGTATGTTTTAAATATCTATTAGATATTTCAATCAATTGTTAATATCTCCTTTGACACTAACCTTCTAGGATGAGCTCTTAAGTGTTAATTTTATTATTATTAATAGTAAGCATGTCGCATGAATGTTAATCTCGTTAATGTTGTTTGATATTACTGTATTGTGTTAATCGTAATAGTTGCGTCATTTGAAACATAGTTTAAATGTTAATTGTGTAACGGGAAAAAAAATCCCCGATTCCCCATTGGGGATCCCCGTTCCCTGCTGGGGATGAGGATGGTATGTAGTTCGTAATCTCCGGTGGGGATGGGAAAGGAGATGGAGATAGATATTTAACTTTAGGGATGGAGATGGTAGCAACCATTCCCCGCAAACCCAGCCCCGTTGCAATATCTACCTAAATGTCGTTATGTTTATCATCAGCATATTATTTAAAAATGTCGAGTATTAGATACAGACACACACTTAGACATATTTTGTCGTTTATCTAGCTATTTTCTTTTTTGCCCCAATTTATCTAGATTAGCATTCATTCATGTGTTCATTTTCGGATTTTTTTTTTCTAGAAAGTAATTGAAAAGGTGAGAATACAGCTAAAATAAGCATACTAAAATAATAAAAATTAATTACTATTGAAATGTAAAATACTAATTTTAATCATCACTTATGTGCGATTTTATTTAGTAAAATTTGATTTATGATAACTTAACTAGTAACATTTTAAGTTTATTTTTTAAATTTTATTGTGTTTATAGATTAAAATTAGCTTCATTTTCCGTATTATCAAAACTGACGGCAAGAACTTGAATGAGACTCATATAAATGAAAACAAAAACATATTTTGGTGTATAAATTGTTTAAATAAATGAGCATTTTGGAAGTAAAATGTTTAGTAGTTTGACGACTTGGGTATATAAGGCTACACACATTGGTGACATTTAAAATCCTTCATTTTCTTTCATTTCTTGGTTACAACATCAACAAATGAAAATTTCCCCGTTCACAAGGTAAATGATTTCTTCTTAGCTCGGTAACGACCAATTGGTCATTGTTTTTGAGTTTTTTTCTCGTCATCCTTCAAATTAGCATTACCACCTTGTCAGGAACCGGAGGTGGTTTCAAAAGTCTTTGCTTTTTTGTTACCCTTTCGGTAAAAAACAGGCATCTCCACCTCTTTCCAACTTGTGTGATCTTTCAACACGTTCCACATGTCCTCTAAAGTAAAAGCATGTTTGTAAACCATTTTGTATTCCGCACACGCCTTTTTTTAACGGCAATTTTATTAAAAAAAAACTAGCAAGGAGCTAGAGAATTACAAGAAAATAAGATAAGGGTTCTCGAGCCAATCGAGGCTTTGCATCTATATCTACACCAATTATAACTTCTAGAGACAATATCATGAAAAATCTAGGCCTTTATCGAGATTTTATCTTCAAACATAAGCTTGTTCCGAATTGTCCATATGAACCACCAAATAACAGCAAAGACACATTCGAGCATTAATTTAAGCCTACTCGACATCCTTAGATTAGACAACCAAGTCAACCATTGATCATAATCGTTCAGCTCTTCGTTAGGGATATTCCACCGTCTCATTATCCTCCTGGTAATATGCTTCGCTAGATTGCAAGAGAAGAAAAGATGTTTCGACGTCTCAATTCCATGGTCACAAAGGACACACGATAAAGAATCAATATTCATACCCCTTCTAGAGAGATTAAATCTAGTTGGTAATGCATCTATTTTGACCTTCCAAGCCAAAACATTCACTTTGATCGGCATAAATTTGCACCATCTAGTTATAGAGCCAATACCACATAACATCTTGGTGTCGATATATTTCCTAACCAACGAAACCCTAAACTCCCCGTCACTGGCCATCGTCCACCTCCATCCGTCTTGCATAGGAGCTAAGCTCACATCCTTCATTAGATCCACCAGTTAAGAAAATTGATCATGTTCTATACCACCTCGCCGCCTTTTGCGAAACGAGAGAGCAGCATCCCCCTGACAAATTTTAGCTGCTACAAAATTTTTTTTGTTTTCAAGCGCATACAATCGAGGGAAACGATATTTAAAACTGATATTGCCCTTCCAAGGATCTTCCCAAAAACCTACACTCTCACCGTTACCTATTTTTAAACACATGAAATCCCGCAATGAAATCCCTTTCTGGTCCAAAGAAATAATCTTGTTCACAATACTCGGCCAACAGGAATTACCCCATAATCTCCTCATCTCATTAATACCACCCTTCCCACCATAAATAGCTTTAATAAACCTAACCCAGAGAGAATTTTGCTGAGTAAAGAACCTTCACACCCACTTAAACATAAGGCCCCGATTCATAGCATATAAACTCGATACACCTTGCCCTCCAACATCTTCGACAAGAGAATTTCTTCCAGCTGACCCAAGAGAATTTCTGACTTCCTATTTCGTGGCCATTGAAGCAGTTGCTGCAAATCGATTCCAAGGAGCCCAGAACACCCAAAGGGACCTTAAAAATGGACATATGCAAAATGGTCATAGAGACTAAAATAGATTTGAGTAACGTCAGCCTTCCACCAATAGACAAAACTTTCATCTTCCAATTAGAAAGATGCATTTTCACTCTATCGATCACTTCACTCCATTCATTAATGCGAGACACATTGTTGCCGACCTTAGAACCAAGATACGTAAAAGGAGTCTTCAAAATAAGACAACCACGCCGGTTGGTAGCGTCATTAATTTTGTCCTTGTCCACATGAGCACCTAAAATTTTTCTTTTGTTCATATTAATTTTAAGACCCGAGGCCTTATAAAAATAATCCGGAACATGAACAAGCGTTGCGATATTCTGATCACACCATTCTATAACAAAAACAGCATCGTCTGCATAAAACAAGCGAGACAAGGAGAAAGAGTTTACTGATATTAATACCTTTAAACAAGCCCGCTTCCTCCACACGTTGGAAAGATAAATGAAGCGTTTCTATAACTAAAATAAAGAAAAAAGGCGATAACAGGTCACCTTGTTTGAGGCCTTTGAAGAACTGAAATTCCTCCGCATGGATCCCATTAATAATAATGGATCCTCTCGATGAATGAGACAATTCTGTACCCACCTGTGCCATTTATCTCCAAAGCCAAATTTACCAAGAATATCATCCAAGAAATCCCATCTCACAGAATCAAACGCTTTCTCGAAATCCACTTTCATGATTAAGCTCAATGTTATTTATGATGGCACAAAAAGCACCAATTCTAGGGCGAACCCTATTTTTTCATTTGCTCATAAGCGCGTTGAACCCTCGAGTTGAACCCGTCTCGGTTTCATAGTACTTAACAACGGTTTCCCAAAAACCATTTGTTTTTTGGCGTTTCCTTGCTTGCTATTCTCCGACACATGACAACAACCTTTGGACAATGCGACCTCTTTTGTCGTTGTTCATTCTTTGACGGCTCCCTAGTCTTGGTCTCAACCTGCTTGCCTTTTGAAGCACGTCTCGAAGAGTTCTTAGGTTTGACAGGTGACATCTTTTCGACCAAAGATACATCATCGTGGTCGTTAAGGTTAACGCACTGTCATAGGACCGAACCTTGTCGAATAAATTGATCTTGGCTCGGACTATTACCCGAACCTTGACCCGGAAGGTAGTCTCGATTATACATAATTTGCTCAAAAATCAACATAAAGCTTAAAATGATTAACCGGAGAATCTGACGGATTTGCATGTGAAGAAATTGATAAATCCATAGTAGGGTAATACAAACCGGTTGGAGATTTTTTTAAAAAGTTGGTGATTGTTATTATACAGAGGAGAGAATGAATGATTTTGATAATACATGTTCGGGTTTTGTGGTTGTTGGGGTTGATATTCAAAGCCTGAGAGCCGAAATCAAACGTTTGGTGACATACCAGACAATCAGAAACTCGAATCCGACGTCAAATGTGAAATACTTTGTTGAAGACCACAAGATTTTAAGGTTTAATTTTGAGAGATCTCTCGTTCGACACGATGAAATGGCTAATTGTTTTATTTGTAATTTGAAAATATGCCAAAAAATGGTTAAATAGGTTAACTATGTATAATAATAAAATATTTAAATTAAAACTTTTTGAATAAAAAGCTTTTTTCTTCTATATTTCAAACTGTAACATGGAAAAGTAGAGGTATTATATTTGCTCGTATATACGTTCGTTGACCGATTAATTCGGTCGTTGCATCGCGATTGATCGAAACCAAATCGATCAGCACTGCATGCAGCCTAATCCTTTTAAACTAAGGTTTCAAGATCGGGATCTTACCTATGATCGTTTTTGTCTTCGCAAGATCGAGATCGTAAATTAGGATCGAGATCGTAAGATCCTACTATAATATATTTTTCTTAATAGTCGTTGCAGTATTTTACAAATGTACAAATTGATATACATCGTGAACACAAAATTATACGAATATTTTATAAAAATGTGATCCTAAATTATGATTATGAAATGTATAAAAAGATTAACACGTTATTTTTTAGATTATACAAATAGAAGCTATAAATTGTTAGAGAATAGATATGGCCCAAGCCCGACATGTGGGTTGGGTCCATTAGGGTTTGCTACTATATATATTGTGTGGAATAACAATGTATTACCTACGGGTTTCAATGTAGTCTTATGTGTTGTTACTATTCTGATATTAGGCCATACCCCAATCCACCCTAAAACACTTCCGCTGTTTCAAACAAAAAAACCCTAAAATCACAAAATATTATACGCCCGTCACTTTACAACACAAGTACCTTTTTTGTTTGATTAATTATTGTGTTGGTTGCTTGGCTGCTTTACATCTTTGTTATATAGATCATACACACGAACTTTTCTTTTCAATAATGATGGGTCTCTCACACCCTTTATTGATTTGTAGTGATATGCTAATCAAGGAAGAATTGTTCATCGTATGATGATATTGAAGCAACCAAGACGCCGTTCCAAAATTAATATACCGCAACTTATACGGTTTTATTATAGTTAGCTTTTATATTTAAAAGAAAAGTTATTCGTGTTTTGTTATTTATGTTTTGGTATGCTTCTTCGATTGATCTGTTCTAACTTTTCGATCTATCGCTCAACTCTACAAAATAACTAAACTTTTTTTGTTTCATCTTTGTGTGTTGGTGATTTGTGCAAAGGTCACAAATCCACACGGTTGTCTATTTAGTTGGATGTTTGTGCAAATGTCACAATCCACAATTGACGTTTATGAAGAGAAATCAAATACTGTGCAGGGTTTTGTGGATTTGTGTTGATGTGGTTTGAAGTTTTGGAAGATCAAGCGGAGGTGCATGGCTTTATTAATGTTCCTTTTTTTCCTATGTTTTGTTTTGTTTCTTTTCTAATTTACTTTTCCAGTCCGAGCTTTCGCGATTTCGCCGCTCGAATTGCAGGGAGTGTTAGAGAATAGATATGGCCCAAGCCCGACTTGTGGGTTGGGTCCATTAGGGTTTGCTACTCTATATATTGTGTGGAATAACAATGTATTACCTACGAGTTTCAATGTAGTCATATGAGGGTTTTATACATTCCTACATAAATTTGTTGTTTTTTAACTTGTAGTTCGAGAAAAACTAAAATCAGATCGTAGTAGATCATAAGATCTTATGATCAAGATCGAGATCTTATAAGATCTTAAGCATGCAAAGATCTTACGTAAGATCTAAATCGTTTTTAGTTTATAATAACGTAAAATCTTAAGATCATACAATCAAAATTAGGACCGCTTTAAACATTTAAACATTTAAGTAAAAGGTTGCAGAAAAAAAAAATTCGCATTTAATATTTCACATTTAATATATCAATATTAGCTAAAGCTTGTTTATCAACCAGCATTTAATATTTGTATTTTTATAAATGCTAGTACTTATATAAATGCTCATTTGACTCATTTATCAAACATTCAACATTTAGTTTTTTTTTTTTTTAAATGATACTTTGATAATTATACTTAACATTATTAAGTACATGTTAACGAACATAGCAGTAGCAGAAGTAGTAAGCAGTAAGCAAAAATAAGAACACTAAATGGTAAAAGTTTGTTTAATAAAGATGTTAATAACGTTACTGTAAGATGTAGTTAGATAGTGAAAAATTACAATAAACGGTATATAACTTAATTACATAAATTATAAATATTATTGAATATATAAATATAATTTTATAAAGATTCAACTTATAGAACTTTTAAAATGTTTTTTAAATAACATTAAAATTAAAGCGTTTTTATAATATTCAAACGTAAGCTGTTTTTTACCAAACTTTTTAATAAAAGCTCTAACCAATTATCGTTTATCAATCCAAAATACTTTAAATTATTTATTAATAATCACTTTTTAAACTGCTAAATGCTATTATTAACTGCGCGAACTCCCTTCTTCCACCAAACATACATTTTGTAACAAGTACATAGTTATATCTCATAGTCAAACCTAGAGTTTGGTTTAACTCCATAATCATATATTTGTAATCCAAAGTCCTTTATACCACCATATATCTTAACTCCTTTATAAAGAGAAAATCTATTTTGGTTGAATGTTGAAATATAGCTGGTTGAAAATGACGTGGCAAGCATTTGTGGTTGAAAATATAGCTGGTTGAAATATAGCTGGTTGAAAAAACCGTCCTAAAATAAACCGCCCTAAAGAAAAGCATTTGTGGCCTTGGAAACCTTGGAAACCTTGGAAACCATGATCAGCCGAACCTGTACATCTTCCCACGCTTTCTCCATCTTATCTTGGAAACCTGGGAAACCCTAAATACATTTATTACCCACGCCAAAAAGAACCTGGGAAACCCCAAACGATGTACAATCAATCCATCTATATATACAAACGAATCATACTTTTCATCATACCTTTCATCATACCTTTCAAACGAATCATAATCTTTATTTGTTTAATGGATTCATCAGCAGATGTAGGACGGACCAGTGGGTTGGTTGTTAAGGCAAGAAAAACGAATCATAATCTTATCAATTCTGAGGTTTGGTTTAATTTTCATAATCTTTATTTGTTTAATTCTGAGGTTTGGTTATAGATTCTGAGGTTTTCTTCTTTTTCTGGTTATAGATTGACTTGGAAATACAAAATGCTTTTGGGCCAATGGAGGCTGAGGTTGAGGAAGACCCTGCTGTAGTGGATCTTGAGGTTGAGGTACACACGAATCTTAACAAGCTCTAAGATTATTGTGTTTTATATGGTTTGAATCTGATTGGTTAAAATGAACCTGAGCTTATGAAGCTGAATAAGCTATAATAAGCCCAACAATTTAAGATTGGTTTTGAATGATAAGATGGAATCTGATTGTTTTTGAATGATAAGATGGAATGATAAGATGGAATCTGATTGGTTTTGAATGATAAGATTGAATAAGCTATAAACCCAGGTTAAAATGAACCTGAGCTTATGAAGCTGAATAAGCTATAATAAGCCCAACAATTTAAGCATACAGACCAAATGAGGGGGTGTTTGTTTCAGCTTATATGTAGGCTTATGAGCTTATTTGATTTCGGCTTATATTTTATAAGCTCCAATTTTCCGGCTTATTTTCAGACTTGTGAGCTTATATAAGTTTATTACGACATCATAAACTTATATAAGCCCATAAATTCAAAAATAAGCCAGCAAATTGGAGCTTATGGCATATAAGCCAAAATCAAGTAAGCTCATAGGCCCACATATAAGCCTAAACAAACATCCCCTGAGCTTGTAAGCTCATAAGCCCACATAAACACCACCAAATTCTTTATCTTATAAACTTGAATAAGCTCATAAAATTCAAGCCCACATAAACACCACCAAATTCTTTATCTTATAAACTTGAATAAGCTCATAAAATTCGAGTACTATCCAAAAAAAGACACGATTTCAGATATAATAAGACTGAAGAAGCTCAAATCTGGATTTTGTTGTTAGAATGGTGATCATAACAAGAATATGTAACAGAATATGTATAGCTGTATAGGACTCGATGCATTTTGTTAAACGTATTGCTGTTAAACGTATTGCCAAACACCCCTTTAAAAACATAAAAAGCTTAAATAAGTGTGTTGCTGTTAAACGTATGTGTGTTGCTGTTAAATGTTCAGACATAGATTTCAGACTGGAACTTTTATCCTAGGTAGAGTATAATTAGTACTATCCAAAAAAAGACACGATTTCAGATATAATAAGACTGAAGAAGTACAAATATGGATTTTGTTGTTAGAATGGTGATCATAACAAGAATAGGTAACAGAAGTTTCTTTCTGTCTTTTGTGTCTAAGATTTCACATACAAGGTGTTGGGGAATTAGCAACACTGGGATGGTTAGAATATGTATAGTTGTATAGGACTCGATGCATTTTGTCAAATGAATGTTTTGCATAACCAATAGGGCACATATGTGGTTCAATTCGAGATGAGCTCTACATGCTCAAAAGTTAAAAGACTGCATACTAAACTAATTGCTTTTGTCCAGTAGCAGACTGCAGTGTTTTGTGTTAAGAGTATAGGAAAGTAAGTAACAGGTTTAGCAAATAAAAATGATTTCATACCCATGCTCAAATGTCACTCCCTGGGCATGTTTTCTTTATAGGTTAGTTTCGTTTTTTTGGGCAAATGATACGAAAATGAAATTAACTTGTGACATTTTGCTTTGTTGTGTAACCATCTTTATTTTTTCTTATTGTATACATTATACTTTTGAATTCCGTATGTCATGTATGTTATGACTATTTTCCCCTTACCCGTGATAAATGAGAAAGGGGAAAATTGTGCTATATACAAAATATAGACGGAATTCAAAAGTATGATGCATAGTTGTATACATTATACTTTTGAATTTCGTGCCCTTTTGCCCTTGTTAATTCAGTACTCTATAATTTAATATAGTTATCCGAATCTACTATCGAAATATGCTTACAATACTTGTGTGCTATATTAGCGAGTCAAAGAAACAAGGTCTTATTCTTATAGTAACTTTTCTTCCACTATTGAAATATAATTCAGTATTCAGTATTGTGACCTTGAGTTAACGAGTATAATAAATGGGCTTAGTAGGTTAGTTATATTTGATCTCATTGATATATTTGTTCGAATAGGATCACACATTTAGTTTTGGTTAGAAGTGAAATTTATTTGTTCTCATTGATATATTTGTTCGAATAGGATTACAAATTCAGTTTTGGTTTGCTGTGTATACAAAAATAAGGCTAAAAAAAGAAATTTGTTTAGTCTGTGCATTTGACTTGATATGAAGTAGATGGAAATTTTTGAATACTGGATAAAGTGGTTTCATGAATTATCCAACAAAACTTTGGTTTTATAGGGTGCAGCTAATTTAAAGCGGATATATCTTGGATCGTCACATGTCGTTCCTGTAAACAAGAATCAGAAGTGTGCGCAATGTAAGTAGCATGTTCACCCATTAACTTGCATAATATACTCCCTGATAACACCATTCTTCTCATGTTTTGTTTAGGACTCGAGTCGCTATCGTGACTGATGAGGGAAGTGCCAACATCCAAACCACTATAACCAATCCTGATGATGCGGAACTAATTAACATTCAAACCACTTGAACTAAACAAGGCTGAAGATGAGGTGAGTATATATCCGCTGCTTGGTTACTTATGTCATATGATGCTTATACGTAATATAATATTTAACCATCTTAATTAGTCCAACATCCCATCATCCTTCATGAAAACATTAGAATCTACATTACTTCATATGTGACCACAAAAGATCAACCTTTGGGTCTCTATCTACAATAATCAAAATTTATAGACTAACTGGTAGAGTGAACATTCTTTCATATACTAATTTTGTCCCATTTTTTATAACTTGCTTATGAATTAATCTGATAAGGTTAAGAAACTAAAAGACGTCACTTTTGTCAAAACGTTCTATTGTCTCATTTGCTTCAGCGAGTCTCTTTACTTCCAACTCTCTACATGGAATTCTCTCGCAATCTCGCTCTACCCTGATCATGTGACTTGATCCAGGGAGTTTCTTTCCAAGCAGTTCTATACTCGGTCTTGGCTTACCATTTTACTCCACATCGATTATTTCACTTGATTCAGGCTCTCTCATTTCTTCCAACTCTCCACTCTGATGTTGCTCCTATAAGCTTACTCCGTCTCAATGATCTCACTTGATAAGCTTACACTCTGGTTTGGCTCACAATCTTGCTCCACATCAATCATCTCACTTGATTCAGGGCGTCTCTTTTCTTCCAAGTCTCCACCAACTTGCTCATTAGCTTGCTTCGTCTCAGTTGATTCATGCATAATCTTGCTCCACATCGACCATCTCACTTGATTCAGGTCGTCTATTTTCTTCCAAGTCTTCACCAACTTGCTCACTAGCTTGCTCCGACTCAGTTGATTCATGCATTCCCTTTTCTTCCAGCTTTGCACTTGGAATTGGCTCACCATCTTGCTCAGTCTCAGTCATCTCACTTGATTCAGGTAGCATCTTCTGGTTCGATACTTGGGTTTGGTTTACCATCTTGCTCCATCTAAATAGTGAGACATTCCACGCTGCCTCATTTCTTTCAAATATATACCCTGTTGTTGCACCTCTGTTTTCCGCCATAATATAGTCTTGTTGGATTGAAGCAGTCTATTCTCTTCAAATTTTCCACTAAACTTTAGCTCCCCATCTTGTTGCACCTTTGTTTTCTGCCCTAATATAGTCGGTCTCTTTTTCCAGTTTTTCACCCGAGTTTGGCTCACTATCTCGTTCCGCCTCGATGATTTTCTCAAAAGAATTTAGCGACTAGAATTCTAAAAAAAAATCATATTGCTTAAGTGGCAACTGTTTGCAATTACATTAGGTTGTATTTTGAACGTTACAATTTCAATTTTGAATGTTTTCACGTTCTTGTGGCTGACATTATTGAAACTCATGAAATTATATTAAGAAAATATTCAAAAAAATCATCTATAATCATAATCTTCCATGCTCCTCCCTCCGGTCACTTTCAATATCAGTAAGGTGCGACTGTTAGTGGTTTGTTCATGGCTGAACCATCAATTCAAACATTTTCGATCCAAACGCTGATTCAAAATAATATATTGTAAGGTTGAATAAGAATTATTTTTTATTTTTTGTAATTAGAGGTTTTTAGAGATCCGTGTTATTTCTCTCTAATTATCATTTTTAATTTCTAATTTTATTGTGTAGCTTCTTTGTTCTTATGATATTGCATGATTACAAACCAATTTTGTTTGACAGTTTTGGTATTAATTAGTTTTTTGTAATATCTATTGTATATATATTTGCATACACACTCATTGTTGTTTTATCTCTAATGATGTTTCAAGGTTTTAACGAGGAAAGTTGTAGAAAAAAGTGGTAGCTGCAAATTTATCTGGATGTGGTGTAACAGCAGTGTGGTTACCTCTGCCAAGCAATCAGTTGGTTGTGATGATCTCAATGTTCAAGGTCGTGGAGGGTCTCAAGCAGTATGGATATACTTGTGTACGATAAATATGAATAGTTACTAATATGCAATTGGTTGTGCTTGTAGGTTACTAATATTGCAGTAATGCTTTACGGATTTAGCAAACCAAGTTAATACGAAAGAGTTAGTAAAATTTTTGGAGGAAAATTCCAGCTCAACTCGACCATGTGTTTTAACCCATAGAATAATAGCCCTTTCAGACCTCGTTCTGACACTCTATTTTCCACCTCTAACGATTTTCTTGATTCTTCTTTTAGGGAATTGAAATTTCAAAGAGTTCGCAGTTGGTATGGTTATCAATTCTTTAGTAGATGCCTTCTAAAAGAAATTGGATGATAAAGTATTGCAAGTAGTACTCATAGAACTACAATATAAATTTGTATAGTATGTTTATACTTATTAGTATGTTTTTAGTTGTGCATGATTTCTCCTTGGTCTCGACTCTCGGTCTAAATCACACCACAAAGATTAAGTATGTGCGTTTTTAGCCTTTGGCGATGGTCTGTATAGTTTTTGTCGATTACTGTTGTGGCTTGGAAAAATTTATCGCAAGTTACGAGCATTCGCAATTTCGTTTGATATTTTTACGTTCTGTTTTGAATGTTAAACGAAACACTTACCACTATATCGCATATTATTAATTATCCGTCATAAGATTTCCGCCGCTATGCGCGGGTACTCGTGTAGTATATATATAACACACAATGACATAGAACAAAAAAGACAAGCTCTATATATTTATTTATGGGCATTGATCTATCCTCCATCAGCATCCAACAAACCCAAACCCACACAAACCAAACCAATATTTATTTTTTACAACACCCTTTTCATCATTCATTCATTTGGAATATACTTTTCATTTTTGCTGTAATTATTAGGTACGTTTTTTCCTTCTTTTTCATCATCAAATCTTGATCATCTTATTTTTGTATGAACATTTTAATATTTTAATGTTGTTTGATTATATATAAATTTTGTTAGAATCTATGTTTTTTTTAAGGTTGATTTTTTTTTGGTCAAGATTGTGTTTCTTGTTAATTTATGTGATCATGGTAATTAAGAAATGATTTAAGGAATCTTGAAATTAAGGATTTTATGTTTTTATGTGTTAGATATAAAGCTATGTTTTTGAAAAACATGTTTTGAGTAATTAGATATATATATTTATGTTTTTTATATGATTTTGTTATGGGTTATGATGATTTCGCGAGTTAGCGTTTCTCTGGGTATAATTGTATGCTGAAATGTACAATTGTGGTTTTATCTGAATATGCTGACCATAGGATAATTAATTTTGTGGGGAGAAGGGGGATTGCTCGTTAGAGGTCATTGCGATCTAGTGTTTATCAGCTTGTTTAAGTCATTGTAGGGGTGTGTTTCGGTAAGCTTAATCATAAGAGCTCAAGAAGCTCTAAATTTTAGAGCTTAAAGTTCTGGCTTACAAATAAATTCCAACGAAGTTTTACCCAAGCATTTTTTATTTTTTTTTTGGCTTTTTTTAGCTTATTGTGTTATGATAACACAATAAGCTAACAAGCACTATAAAATATACATGAGCTTATTTGAAAAAGGTTTGAGCAAATTTAAATACTATCTAATGCATTGTGTTTTAATAATAATGTTTTTGTTCAATATATAAGAATCCGTTGGTTGGATAAGCTTACCCATAAAGGCATAAACCCCTGATTCCCTGAAAACTGCTCTGCTTATTGCCTTGTTAAATATGTGGTTTAAAATAAGTACAATTTAAGTGCTTATTCAAAACAGCTTGTTTCACTCACAAATGATCAGGACAAGCAATGCCAAACATTATCAAAATATTCATGTTAAATTATCCCCTCTTGGTTCTGCTTAATTAATGACATTTTCATATTTTTGCCGACTGCAGCTGGGGATAAATAAATCTGATTTTCTGTTCCCCATAACAATGGGGCATCGACATGTTTTCAGCCCATCCTATATATTCGAGACTGAGAATGATCAGAGGTGGAACTTGACAGAGCATCCCTATGCGCATACGGGTATTCAAACTTTTACAACTTGCACATACTGGTTTATTTAATCTTTTTGGGATATTTTGTACTCTATAGGTTTGTTCATGTTTATGAAATTTCATACCATACTTTAATGATAAGAATGTCCCAGTTGGTCATTTTAGTCTAATATTATTTAAGCACTTAAACAACTTATTATTGTATTATTATAACTTTAAACAGCACAATCACATCCAAACAATATCTAATGCAACCCGTTTTTCCAACTGTATGCAGCACATAATGATGCTATTCAAAGCAGTCCTCGTTCATATACAGCTAATAACATGTCGATAAATGGAGAACTGTATCCTTCTAACTCTAATCCCGCTGATGAATCGAATCAGTATTATTCGTTAGCTCACGCTACCGAAACGCCACATTATCAACATGACCATGTGGGACCATCAAATCCTCCCCCAGTCCCTGAAAATTATGGGAATGTTGCATCTTCGTCAAACCACAATATGCTTCCCGTTCCCGAGGAAGAATCTTTTGATGTTAGGGGTGATAATGGAAGATGGAATTGTAAACGCAAGCGGCCTGATGTTCCAACTGAAGATACAGACAGATATACAAATGATGTTGGTGGAAGCTCATCTAATATCTCTACATCTACTGACTCGTGGGACGATACTCCAAATTTAGACTTTCTAGATACACCGTGGGACCATCCTAATATGAAGTATGCTCATAGTGAGGAAAATTATTATAGAAATGTGAGAAGCAGGATTGAACACAGTACTGCGTCACCAGATTATCACACAACTAGACATCCAATGGACGTTTCTTCACATGGGTCAATGACTGAGTGGAACCCAAATCACACATCTTCTTCTGGTCATGGTAAGTTTTTCCCTTATTAATAATTATAAAGCAGGTCAGCCGAGTAATTATCTTGTGTTCATTAAGGCCACTCAACTATTGACTACTTTGTAAGCCACTAAGTATGTATTTTGTGTCATTTATAGGACCTGGCAAAAATCAAGCTGGACGAAGAACATAACCTTAAAACTTCAAAATGAAATAACATTTGTTGCCTTTTTAATTATGTAAAGTAAAGTACTAGCATCAAATAGCTCAAACTTGAAGAAAATCTTTGTCATTTTGCATAATTGCGTGTATTTTATCATATTTGGTATAACAAAAACATATACATACTGGGGTGGCATGTAATTTGGTTTAAGAGTTGGTTGGTGGCCATAATGATAAACTTTGAATGTTTAGCTGCCCTGTTTATACTATATTACTTCATTACATACGAATTCCACTAAAAATGGCCAGATAACAAAATAACCCGAGATGTTTTCGAAGATACTAGTACAAATTTAGCCTACAACATGCTGAAACCTCATGGTGTATCATCTTTCCACTCTGCAAGGACATTGTTGTCATTTTGCGAGTGCTGGTATAAATGAAACCGGTACATGGGTGGCTTCGCTTGCATTATCCTTTATGTTATAGGGAATAGCCATGAGTCATGACAACTGTCTAATAATTTGCGACCCTTTTAATTGCAGGTCAGGAGGCAAATCCCTTCCTTGTTGGAAGCAGTACTTCTAGCAATCATGTCCCACATGGTATCCAAGTGCACCCAGTTAGAGGGACTCGACGTCACTATGTTCAAAGGTCTGCCCCACCTTTCAGGGCTTCTTCGAGCAGCCTGCAATTAGAGCATGCAGATGAAGGTCTGCAGTTGGCGAACGAGAGCTATTCATCTCTGCCCCCAAGGCCTGCTATAGCCTGGCGTTCAAGTGATCGAAATGCACGAGGGAGAATCTCAATAGAGAGATTTCGGTCTGAGATGGCAAATTTCCGTGATCGTCACACTCCTGAGGTATGTCCTTACGTTGTCTGTTAAATTAACAATTCTGCTATGCATCATCCCTAGTTTCGATTTGTTTTCCTCCGTAAAACTGAGTTGAATAATAAGTATGGAGACCTTGAATAATAAGTATGGACCCTGCATACTAGAAAAGCAGAATGTCATTGCAGGTATACATATATTAGTCATAGTGTTTAACATTTTCTAAGTCCAGAATGCCTTTGGACTTTTGGAGCCTCGTGTTTATATATCAGAACTCAATTCAGCCTCTTGGTTTATGCATATTAAACTTATTAATGCAATCGTAGGGTCTCATGATTATGGATCACTCGGCCTTTGGATCTAGAAGTATGTTGGATCATCATCGGGAAATGAGGCTTGATATAGATGAGATGAGCTATGAGGTCAACATCTTTTCATGGATCATATTACCTTACATTCGCTATCCATTTACTAAGATTTTGTATTTATTTAACAAAAAAAAAACAGGAGCTTCTTGCACTCGGGGAAAGGATTGGGAGTGTGAACACTGGCCTGACAGAGGATATGATAGCAAACTGTTTAAGGGAATCAATATATTGTTCGTCTGATCAAATACAAGAGGAAGGATCATGTGCAATTTGCTTGGTGAGATTCCATCTTAGCGGTTTAGAATTTTCTTGGATGATATGTTTGAAACAATGTTTTTTTTGGTATCCGATTTTGTGTTTTGAACCAAATCTGATTGGTGTTGCAGGAGGAATATGCAAACATGGATGATGTCGGGATGATAAAAGGCTGCAAGCATGATTTTCATGTGGGATGCATTAAAAAATGGCTATTGATGAAGAACTCGTGTCCCATATGCAAATCAGAACCGGTAAAAAACAAATAAGCATATTATACAGAAGATATTGTACATATGTTATTATGTAATTATTTAAAGAAAAAAACCTCTGAATAGGGGTTAAAAGAATGTTAGTGGAGATGGATTTTAATAATCTTAAAATTTTATGTATCCATTTGCCATTGATAATTTGGTGTATTGTTGCTGCTTCCCTGTCGTTTTTAATGGACCGCATGTGTAATGCGCGTGTGTATACACGAACATGTGTGTTTATGTATGCACATGTACACTTACATACATCAGTAATCAGTTCCTTGAGACCATCCTTGAAATTGGAATTTAGATATGGAAATTCCAACGCGGCTGAATATGTTTGATTACATCGCCGATGGTCTGTTTCATTTGGAACGTCATGCATCCTCCTAAACATGATCGATTATTAGCATATGCCTTAATGGATAGAAATGCTTAAAAGCTGTTGATATGACATATGTTTAGTTACTCTAAAATAAGCACTTCAACATAAGTACCAAGCAGGCTCATAAGTACTTTTTAAGCCTTAACAAGGAGATATACTCGCGTTGCTACGGGATTGAGTGAGATATGTGCTTGAAATACGGAAGCTGGTATGAGCCCAAAATAGGATTTAGATACTTGGCCAGAGCATGGTTGAAGGGTTCTAAGAATAAATTCGAAAAAGAACTAGGATTCGAAAAAAGGTTGAGTATTTTAACTTAAAAGAATGGATTTTAGGTTTTAGACTGTTAAATGTTGGATTTTAATTTGTGAGTGAATGATAGTTTGAATTTTGAGTGAGGGGCAAATAAAAAAAACTGCTTAAAATTGAAGATAAGTACACTATAATCTTGTCTCTTTGATCTAACGATGGGGGCACCGCCACCCTAAAATTATGACCTATGTCCGCTCCTGAGTATATGTTTGATGTTTATGGGTGTTTAGGATTGCGTTTGAAACTAAATTATTTATTTATTTCATTCTTAAAATTGAGATAAGTTAAAATGAGTGTTTTGATAATAAAAGAAAAATAATGATTATTTGCGTTTATAAGTTTCTAAAATAGAATTTTGAAAAAGTAAATAAGAAGCTGCTTATTTTATTTTCAAAATAGAAAAAAGTTAAAATAAGTTTATTTTAGTCATTTTAATTATCAAATAAATAAATAATGTAATTTGTCAAACACTAAAAAAATTGATAATTTAATTATTACGATTTTAAACAATATAACTAAACTCAAATACTATTTTCCATTATCACTGTTTTTTATTATTTATTATTTAATTATTTATTTTTAAAATAAATAATTTTTTTCAATAAAAAATCCCAAACACCCTCAGTTGAATACTTGAGTTAGACATGCATGCAATGTTTTAAAACCCGGGTTTTAAATCGACCTGGTCGAATTATCGGGTTCGAGTCAACTCAAGTCAACCCGGGTTAACCCGGTTTCTTTTTTTTTAAAATTTTGTATTTTTAATAACTAACAAAATTTATATATAAAAACTCCCGTATATTGAATATATAAATTGTTTACCAATCAACATAATATGTAAAAACAAAATTTCATCGCAAATACGTAAAATTTACATATTTTTTTTAAAAAAAAAACCCGAGAAAATCAAAAACTGGCTGGGTCTCGAGAACCGGGTTGTGCCTGGTCACCTAAACCCGACGAGTCTAGCCGGGTTTCGAAAATGTGAAACCCGGGTCAATATAACCCGTTTTTTTATTAGAACCGGGTCAACCGGTTGACCCGGTCAAGTCAACCCAGGTTTAAAACCCTTGCATGCATGGTCTATGCATGGAATCGTGTGATTGCATGTTTTCTAATCTTTGGGAATAAGTTAGCCAAAGTGGAAAGACTTTTCAACCAACTAGTTTCTGATGAACATAAATTATGTTACTTTGCTTATGATAAAGAGAAAATTGGCTCAATTCTTAGTTTTTAAATTTGCTAACTCGATTAGCTATATATTATCAGGTATTCGCGCGTTCGACAATGATTATCTTGAAGCTAAAATTTTGTGAGTGTAATGTTCTATACTTATATATATTTTTAAATAATAACTTTATAAATAAAAATGATAATTTTTAAGTTAAAATAACTTTAAGCAATAATAAATTATTTTATATAAAAATAATTTTACGAGATTGTGATGGTTGATGGTAAAAAATATTTGCTAATTTATATTATGTATGTGTATTGATATGTGGAAATTTTATATTTTATATTATTTAAGCTGATTTAGTTTGTACAGGCGGAACCAAGAAAGTATGTTGTGGGGGGCAAAATTTTTTTTCTTTTTTACAATAGTAAAAAAATGCAGAAAAAACACTAGTATCGAATAGATAAATGGAGTATTTTTATATAAAAATGGGAGTTTATAAGGGTTTAGAGTGTTAAATGATATGTTTTATTGGGTAAATGGGGGCAATTTAAGTTTTTAATGGAAGACACTTTCGAAAAAATATTAAAATCGAAAAAAATTTACACTAAAATATCATCTTATCGAGCTAGCTATGGGGTACCGCCATCCCATACTAAATGAGTACATGTAAGTTGATTTTTTAACATTTTAAATAATTTTAGACATATTCTTTTAATAGTAAGTAGTATAGACGCGTTTGTAATAACAAAAACTTGGCCATTGGCCTGAATACAGATTTGAACCACCCGCTAGCAAGCAGAGGTCTTAAAGGAGCCCAAGGTTCAGAAAAGAAGGTGAATCGGCCGGTAAAGTAAACTGAGCCGTAAACCTCAACAAAAAAACAGAGGAAGAAGGAAGAAACGCAGTTGAACTGATTCAGAATGGCATCATGTAGCAGCGGTAACGACGAAAGAAAACGACGAATCGTATCTGCTCTTTGCAAATCCAAACAACTTGACCCTGTTAGTAACTGAATAAGTTCATATTTAGTGATTTTGTTTCTATTAAAATGGTTTTTAAAAATGTGTTAACCGGTCTATGATTTTTGATTAAGGAGGTTCAAATAATAGTGTAAATAGGTTCAAATCATTGAGTGGCCTTAGTCATAAGTGATTTTTTTGGAAACGGCAAATAATTCAACGAACGCCTACTCGTAATATTTCAACGAGCACCCCGAGTTCGAGCACCGCATAGCGGGCAAACCCAGCCCCCAAAGGGATCTCCAGGGAGAATTCCCCACGTGTGCCCGTGTGAGGTATGAGTTACATTACGCTAATGCGACGACCACAAGGATCGAACTCACAACCTGCAGCCCACAGTGGTTGTAAACCCAGTGCATCGCGCCAGCTGGGCTGGAGGTCATTTGCAGTCATAAGTGATTGATAACCTCTATTGCGTCTCTTTATTTTTAATAACTTTTTTATTGTTTTGGAAAATAAAAGAGTCTATGAGACAAATACGCTCAGTAAATGCCCACTCGTATAATCTAATGTTTACTGCGGTGTGTTAGGTGTGTTACTATTATATGGTACTTGCGTAATGTGGTGACGAGTGCTAAATGACTGTTTTTTATGAGTAGTTGCATAAGTGTGTTACTAGCATGTTACTCGCGTAGTATAATGATGGGTGTTAAATGTCTATTTTTCGAGAATCAAGTTAAGGTTAAAATGTAAAAAATTTAAATAAAAATGGTAAAAAGAAAAATCGTAAAAAGCATAAAGTTTTAAAAAATACAGTGAGATTAGATTATAAAAAAATAATTTATTTATTTATTATTTTTTTTTGTTAACCGTGATTTCCGACTCATTGGCCGACTAATCCGCATAGTTTGAGCCTACCGCCACACAGACTTAAATCAGGTAAAACCCTCCCTTTTCAGGAGGTTGTCGTGACCAAATCAAGATTAAATTATTTAAAAGAGGCTCGAATTTAAAAATAAAGATTGTTTTTTAATTTGTTATAAAAAATGAATAGTTAAAATTACACCTTTTTATTTTAATTAAAATGATTTAATGGTTAAGAACTTTGAGATTTACTTTTCTTATCTTACTTTTTAGTTTGAACTTAGGATATATATATATATTTATATAGTACTCCCTTCGTCCCTAAATAAATGTCCACTTTAATTTTTTGCGATTTTTTTGTTCAAATTAGACCTTAAATATTTACATTTGTGTTATATAATACTTGATGAAAAATATATGGATGGATGAGGTTTTAAATGAATTTTTCATTGATATAATTTTCATCAAGTATTATATAACACAAACGTAAATATTTAAGGTCAAAGTTGAACAAGAAAGACCGTAAAAAATCAAAGTGAACATTTATTTAAGGAGGGAGAAAGTAATTTGATTTAAAATTTGACATTAAAATCGAAGTTAAGATTCTAAATACATTTTCTATATAGTATTATATATTTAAATATACGTAAATTAATGAAAACGTAAGACTTAAATATACGTGAATATGCAATTCGTTCAAAAAAGAACAAATTAGCAAATTATTATAACAAAAATGCTATTTCCTCTCTTCATATTGTCATAGTGGTTTGGTTTTGGATTTACGATCGGGTTAATACATACATAGGTCACTAAATTACTAAAAAAGTGTGCCTAAGTTAATAACGTTTTAATTTGTGCATCCAGGTTATCCATGTTTTGAGTGACCAGTTCTTCTTTACGTTACTCTGCTTTACCACTTGAGATACCCAGTTACAATCCTACGTGAATGGTCAATTTTTTTAATCATTTATGTGTATCACATGACCTGAATCTCAATCCTTCCCATTTTCTTTCTTTCACAATTCCTAACACCTAAATTGTCTCAACAATAAATCTCATCTCCGATCTCTATCTCTATCAATTCAACAATGGCATATCACAATAACCCAACCCAACCCCTAATTCCATCAATCCATAGTCAACAACGACACTTTCACCACCTCCGCTACAAAGGGTTATAGAAGAACGGGTTGTTGAGCTGTTTTTTTGTAGTGGATATGAAGATGGGTGGGTCACAATATGTGTTTCACATTGGGTCATCCCTCAATTGATGAAATGTTTGCACCTCCGAATACCTCCGTAAACTTGAATGGTTTATTAAGTTCTAACTCTGTGTTGCCAGTTTAACCACCATGACAACCATTGTTAAACTCTTCAACTGTTTTGACATGGAAAGATTTGTTAATGATAGTTTAGGTGTCACATGAGTGTTGAGTGTGATATGTGGTTGTTGCAAAGTGTAGAGTAAGGATTATATACACAAGTACAACAGAGAAGTTTTTCACTAGAATGTGCGTTCTACTGACTAAAAAATATGCCAACATTGATGCTAGTCCGATCCATGGTGGGATTCAGTTTCTCATAGATTGAACACGTACTATACTACTATGTATAATCAAGATAAGAAACTGCCGATCATTGGCTCGAATAAACTATGTCTTTCTAGGAAGAATCTACATAAACAAGTCCCCCAATTCAATCAAAAGACTTGATGATTTGATTCTTAGTGACCTTGATATACAAAAGACGAACCAAGTTTCCTCTTGAGTAGTTTTTTTAAATGGATAGAATGGTGGATCACAGATCTTGAGTAAGAGTGAAAAACTGACGTGGAGTGTTTTGGTGAGGTGGAATAAGTGTCAAGTCTGCGTGTCATAAGATACAAGATGGAAATCCGACGTGGCACAACAAAGGGGATTACTCGGTAACTCTTCCACAAAAGCATTATATTATGAAGTTTCACAATCTTTAGTAACCTATTTAACCAACCCGTATACTTGAGTAACTTGAGTGAACGAATTAAAACGTTATTAACTTAGGCGCATTTTTTTGTAACTTTAATGACCCCGTATGTATTAACCCTTTACGATATAATAATGTTACAAACATGACTAGACGTTGGTTAGGCGGTCTAGATTCAAGTTTGTGGTCATTGACATCCGCTTTCTAAAAGGAGTTTTATGCAAGATTTTTTGCATGAAACCCTTGCATTAAACAACATTTATAAATATCATGGTACGAATTTTTTTTCATCAATCATATTATCTAACACAATAGTGTGGCCTCTTTTGATTTATTTAGATACTGAAAGTTTATGGACGTAAAATTAAATAGTCGTGTGATATGATCGAACTTGGGATTACGGGATTGCACACAATACGTAGAGGATTAATTTATTTTAATAAATATATTTATTTATTAACATATAAATCGAGCTTATTTAACGATCGCTAATAATTAAAAGTTAAGTGTAAACGAGCGTTATGGAATTATATAGAAAAGGAAACAAGAACGGAAAGTTCCGGAAACCCCTTGGGGGTTCTATAGCCGTCGGCTATATAGGAAAAAAAAGGAAGGGGATTAGTTTCCTAATTTTAATTAGGACTTGGAGCACAAGTTTATAATCCTATAAATACCCCATAATCCCTTCATAATTTTTTGTCCCTCCCCTCCTTCTCTTTCTTGCGATCGCAAACCCCAACCCACATAGGGTTTTGGTTTGATTTTCGATTTAGCTATATTTCACAAGTATTGAAGCTCCGGTTTATTAGTGCTAGCCTCACGATTGATCCGTTGCATTACGTGTGTACAAGAGTGTAATATAGTTTCATTATAAACTATATCTTGGTGTTCTTCATCTAAACCCTAATTCGTGATTCGACGGTGTTCTTGAATATTTTCTCTAGCTAAAAGGTATGTAACCCTAACTCGATTAATTATGAATGTGTTATTAATTATGATCTTGTTAAACGCTTCCGCTATGTGTGCTTTGATCTTAATTAGGGTTCTACGTAATTGTTATGAGTAATATAAACCTTCAGTGGCATCCAGAGCCGTTTTAACATGTTATAAGTATCGAGATCTAAAGTTTTTTAACTAAAAATTGGTTTGAGTTAAAATCACATGATGTTTTTTAGGTTTTCATTAAAACTAGGGTTTTATTTTTTAAATTATGTCGGCTTAGCCAATTTTTTTTAAAAAAAAGTTTTTTTTGAAACCCTAAAAAATTTACATGGTGATTATCTTTAGATGTTTTGCATGAAGTAATTGTTATGTCATGTTTGGTTACAATCCGTAGAGAGATTTAATTGTTAAGATTATGTGGGGAAGATCCGTGATGAACATGCATGTTTTTTTCACGGATCATATGTTTTTATGCTATTTGTTTTATTTGATTCAAAAGTTTTAAAAGTAGGGAAGACTTTTTATGTTTATAAAAACCCTAGATTTTATGTTTTGAATAATTGTTATGCATGTGGCTATTTGATTTAGTTTTTCTGGTACCTACTTGTTTTCATACGTTTTATATTAATTGTATGTTGTAAACAAGGGTAATTTTTTTACAAGAAAAATTAATATGGACTAAATCATATAAAAAATTAATGAATTGTTTTTGAGATCTAATTGACATATGATTTGCGTTGATTGGAATTGAAATAATAAATTAACGGCCTACTCAACTTTGAAAAACTATAAAGTGGGTATAACGCAACGCTGGTCATGAACCCGGTTAAGGAAGGAGGTGTTATGCTTCAGCGCTGACCGGCTTGCCTGTGCGTCAAAGTTGGAATTACCTACGGTTATTATTTACATAATTCCTTAAGGTTGATTTAACCGCAAATTCACATCCAAAACACAATGAATAAGGTTATTGCTTTGTGCTTTACCCAAGTCCTAGGAACGTGAGGCGTGAATTGTTGTGGGTAAAATCTGTAATTGATTTAACCAATACCTCAACTTGCAAATATATGGCGAAATTTTAGTCTCACCAAAAAGTTTACTAAAAGTTTTTATTAAACTTGTGCTATGGAGATGTATGCATGCTTCTTCATACCCTTAAAATTTAAGTCTTATGCCATCTAATTGACGAACACTTGAAGTTACAATTGTCGTCATATGAGATTTTGGACGATGTTGTAATGGAGAGAAAACTTCATGACTGAATAAGATTACACATGAAGGTTTTACGTTCTTTAGATTAGACGACTTGATTGAGTTACTCAGTGAGATCTGTAAACTTAAGGCATAAAGTAGGGATGAAACATATTTATGATGCAAAGAGACTTTTGGCAACGTAAATCCCTAAAAATATCTAGAAATTGCAAATTTGTTTGTCAATTATTGTTCGACAAGTTACCATGTTGAGTACATTTATCACTAGCAGATCAACTGATGTGATAAGTTTATGTCAATGAGGATTCTAGTTTTTCAAGGAAAATACTATGGTTTTAATTACCTGGGTAATTTTATTTTCTTGAATGGTATTATCAAAAATACTAATATTTTGAACTTATTTCTGCAGAAATGGCTCAACCCGATAACAACACGTTGAGTTCTGCCTTCAAGACTTATCTTGAACGTCAGGAACTAACTGGCCCAAACTTCAACGATTGGTACCGCTCACTAAGAATAGTTCTGAGAGTAGCGGGTACTTCTGATTACTTGACCAGGGCGTTTCCTGCGCCCCTTGGCCCTAATGCTACTCCAGTTGAAAGACTGAATCATGAGGCAGAGGTTAAGAAGCACAATGATGTGGCTTGTTTAATGCTCGGAAAAATGGCTCCTTTCTTACAAAGGAAATTTAAGCTATTTACACCAAAACAAATGCTTGAAGAGCTCAAGGCAATGTATGAAAAGCCTCAGGCTGTGGAGATCTACGACTTGGTAGATGCTTTGCACAGTTGTAAGCAAGCCCCTGGGAAATCCGTTAGTGTACATTATCAAGAGATGAGGGTTACTTGATATATAGTGTAAATCCTCACCTCTCACTGATATATAGTGTAAATTTATTTCTATGCTTTATAGTTCTTATCCGCATTACTGGTTTACTTGATTCTATAGTTACATTTTCCTTCGCAAAGTTACTTTCATGTATTTCATAGAAATCTCACTCAAGATAGTGGATAAGTACAAAGCCGGTTAGGATAACTGGTTTCAAATAATCTTACAATACAAAGTACAAACAAGCTAAAAACAAAAATAAATAAATACTAACTAAGAAGTTATGAAAAAGAACAGGTCTAGGCTCTAATAAAAGCACCTCAACCCACTAATCTTCGGTATCTCCATCACTTCTAATTTCACAAACACAGGAAGTTGGTTATAATTCAAAAAAATAAATAACAACAAATTTACAAAAGAATAATAACATGTTGCTCCTTTCCTTTCAGATGCTAACACTCATCCTGTTTCAAACTATTCTAATTATATCCGCCACATCAGCTTGTGTCACCACTGTACCAATTAGGCTTTATAAGTATTCATCAACAGTCCAAAGACAGACTATTCAAACTAATGGGTGATGTAGATCAAACTAAAGGAAATATATGTTTAACAGAATTTTAGAAAGAACTTGTGGGTCTACTCAACCGCCCCATCTGGGTCATTACCAAAAAATACTATCACCCGTTACCTAACCTGAGAAGCCCATCCATTTTTCTAGTTGTACTCTATATTTAGCCAAATATCATGAAGGTTTAAAAAATCAAAAGGTAATGTACGTCATGATTGTTTGTGGTTTAGACCACATATCAGTAAAACCACAAAGATACTATTCTTTAGTCTTGTTTTATTTTAGTAATAATCAAAACTGTTTGGGATTGCATTTTGAAAGTGATTGTCTATTTATTGTAATTCAGAGTTGCATATCACCAAAACTGATTTTATATCACTCATTGTTAATGTAAATAACTTGGTGATTAAAAAGATTCTACAAGTATCATAGATAAATAATAACTAAAGTTGATTAGAGTTGGGCATATAACCGATCAAACGTTGTACTTTATGTAGACAACGGAGTATTAAATTATCAGCATCTTTTTATTATTAATTTGTCAAAGCTTTCACTTGGCACTTGTTCCGTGAACATGAACATATATATCGTTTTATACAGGGACTTTTAGTATCAGCAAAAGAAGTCGTAGCATTAGTTTTTGGTGCTTTATTTTTCTTCCAACTTATAAAGTACGGTGATGAGACTGTATTTATACATAGTCTCATCGTCTAAATCGGGCTTAAAACGCTTAAAATATCATCAAAGTACCCAAATATGTGCTTGTATTTGTTCATTGTGTATTTCAGGTACGGATATCGTGAATTCACCAAAAGATTACAAGAATCAAGCAAAAACGAACACGGGAAACGAAGCCGCACAAAGAACCGGACCCGAATCATGAATTTCCAGTCAAGTCCTTGAAGATTGAAGAATTGGCAAGAATGGTCCCTCTACTTTTGAAGACTTGACATTTTATACCCTTGCAAAACTCATAATTGCATTTGGGTCCCTAAAATGTTGATTATATACAAGATTGGCCCTTGAAGATCTTAAAATTTACAAGTTTAGTCCTTGTTTTCATGACTATAACTTGGAAGGACTAAACATGCCAACTGCCCAAAGTTATTATAAAGGATAAAAACGTTTTTGGTTGTTTAATACAAAGTGAACAAATGTTGGGAGCCTAAGGACTTATTTGGGCAGACACACAAACTTATCCTAGCCATTACCAAGCCGCCACGTCACCTTCTCTCTCCCCTCCACCAATAAACCTCCTCCAATATGCCATGTCAGGAATCCACCATCTCTCATTTAACTTATTTAAAACCGGTTATAACTTAATTTGGTTTTGGTGGTAAACACTAATTTCAAACATTAAACCAGATTAAACTCACTGTTTATTATCACCCTCACCCATAAACCCTAATTACCTAATTCACCCAAATCAAAGGGTTAATCCCTTAAACTATCCAGAAACATGATTTACCCTCCCCTAACTCAAACCCACCTCACAAAAACAATTTCCCTCCACCCAAATGGTCCCCACACGTGTCCCCTGCTTCTTCATTTTTGGCAAAGATGGAATATTACAGCAATCAAACGGTTCCAATCCTATTTCTTTGTCCCCAAGGACCAAATGAGCGTCCAGGATCAAGTTAACCAGCTGGCAACACCTCAGTCATCACATGGGCTTCCTTTTTGACGATTTTCAAAGATTTGACCAAGGGCAAAGATGGAACATCATGTTTAGGGTTTAGGAATTCTAGAATCATCTTTCATGTATTATATATAGACTAGTTCCATGTATTATTGCTTTCTTGTTCCAGATTTTGTAATTTTTAAGAATTATTAATGAAAATGAACCCTTTTTAAAATATACATTTTCTGAGTTCCATAGTTTAGTTTACTTAGTTTAAGGTTTTTCATTGTGGAAAAAAATAGTTTAAGCTTTTAAAGGAGTTACTTTACAAGTACTTTCAGAAAATCTGTTTTTTTTAAATTCTTGAAAAAGGTTTTCCAAATGTGTGAGATTAATGTTATAACGAAGTGAAAGTGGACTTATAATATTTATTTCAAAGTTTGAGTTAACTTTTTGTCAATATTTTAGGTGGTTCCAAATCTGTCTTAAAAGATTTTACCAAAAATCTTTTGTTTTTTTTATTTACCTTTTACTGTAGCAAAAGCTACAAGCCAACAGCTTGTAGTCTTTTGCTACTTGATTTGTTCCTGGTTTGGTGGTGATGTGCAGGAACTAGCAACAAGCCCTCCTCATCATCTCATCTCCCTCAATTCTTCAAGACTGAAGATATATTGGGTGTTGACTGGATAGTCAACACCACCCCCTCTCTACTTCAACAAGCTTCCATAAGCTCTCATAAGCTCAGAAAAAGCAATCAAGGAAGGCCTCAGCCCCCTTAGTAAGGCTTGAACCCCTTTTTTATTTTTCTGAAATTTTATTTGAATTTATGTGATTTGTGAGAAATTTTTGTTTTATGTGTTATATGCTGCTTATCCATGTTTATTTAAGTTAGTATGCATGCTATGATTGATTTGGACCAGTTTACTGTAGGTTTGTGAGTTGTAGCTTAATAAAAATCTGTTTTCCAAATTTAAGGAAGTGTTTGGATCTGCTTTTAAGCTCAAATGTTTGATTAATATTTAACCTAAAAACAGCTTGGTCACACTCATTTAGGTTAGTCTAAGTTTATTCAGCATTTGGTTTAAGTAATATGGGAGTATTCAAACATGTGCATGCTTAAAATTTGGTTTTCATAGCATTAAATCAGAAAGTGCCCCCATCTGCTTGATTTAGTTTGTTTTTGCCCTCCACTTTTTGCATTATGTTAGATATTAGGGCACTCTAGGGATCTAAACAGCTTCGTAGTGATTTGGTAGTATAGTGTGCTAGAAATTGAGCTTCTAAAGTCATAATTGTGCACCTAGCAAACATTACTGTTCACCAGACACCATAACATCAATACAGCAACTTTAATTGCCATTTTGTGTGAAATTTTTGTACTGTGATTGTGTTTTTTGTGCTTTCTGTGACTCCCCACAACCCAACTGGTTGTGGGGGTGCCCTTTGTTCCAAGGAAATCCAAGAAACAAGCAACTTACAAGCATTAAAGTCACCATCCCGTTTTTTTTACACTAGCAGTGGGAAAAAGTTCCCACTGCCTTTGTTAAAAATTCCCACTGCTGCATAAACAGACAAAACATCCAAGTTGTCAACATCAGTTTCATTAGATTTTTGTCTCTAGTGGACTAAAATAGGAGTTAGAATTCCATTCTTTTTTCTATATTTTTCTTTTTTAATTCTTGATTTTTTAGTATAATTTATTTTTATTCTAATGTTCATCCATTAATTTTTAGGTTTTATTGCCTTTTTAATTACTTTTATTTATTTCTGATTTTGTCTTTTAGTGCATAAAACTTTTATTTTTCAGATTTAATATTTTTCTTAGGTTTAGAAAATTAATTTAAGATTTTTGGTTTTAAAATTAGTTACTGTTCACTTTTTTAATTATTTTTTATAATTAATTAAGTTAATTAGGGTTTAATTATTAAATAGTTTTGTCTTTTAGTGAAAATTTTTACCTTTTTCAAACTTTTTCAATTTTCTACTGTTCACTAGGGTAATTTAGGATTTTTAAAATTGTAAGATTAATTTTGGCATTATTTTATTAATTTCTAGGATTATTTTAATTTAAAAATAGTTTTTAGTGATTAAAAAATAGAAAAATAGTTTTTAAAATTCAAGAAAAATAGTTTTTAGTCTTTAAATAATATAAGTTAGTTATTAGTTCAATAAATTAATATTTTGGGCATTTTGTTAATTATATTTAATTTTTGGGCTTTAATTAGCATTAAAAATTGAATATTTAATTAATAAAAGGTTTTAAAATATATTTGTTGGATTTTTATTCTTATTTATATTATTTAAGACTTAGTTTAATCTTTTAATTAATTTTTAGGTTTAATTTTATTTTTCGTCACGTTTTACGTATTTACGTTCGCGTTTTACGTCAACGTCGTAGTTTTAATCGTAGTCGTAGCTCGTCTTTTATTTTTCTCTCTTAAACCAAAAACGTCACTAATCCAAACATTGTTATTTTACATAATTGGCACACTTAATACACACCTCCTTCGAGAACGAACCCGCATTTATTCGGTTTCGCGTTTTTCCTAAAGCGTGCAACTTAATACTTGCCACTCATACGCGTTTTTCCTAAAACGTGTACGAAAAACCTACATCAATTTTTGGCGCCGCTGCCGGGGAGGTGTTTGTGTGCCATTATTATTAGTATCGTGTTTGTGTGAGTAGTGCGTTTTTGCTTTTCATTTTTTGGAAAGCGTACATAAACGTATATACTCATTTTTGTTATTTTTCATTACTATATTATAGTATCCAAATAAATCGTGTTTAATTTTCCTAAATTAAACACACAACAATCATATTACTATATTGTAGATATATTGGTTTTCGTTTTTCTTGTGAATATATTATTACTATATTGTACTACGTAAGAACAAATAAATATACAAGTACTCCAAATACGTGAGAAATCACAACCTTGACTTGGGAGGTCATTACCCAATCATTGTATTCGAATCCAAAGCAAAAGTTTAAAGGCAAAATAGATAAATACTTTCGTGAGGCTTAATTTTGATTAACACAAACTATAAGGTGGGTATAAGGCGGTTGTATTTCACGACCTAAAGGAAAAAGGCTCTTAAGTGCTTCGCGCCGCCTCGTTTCCTCCGCTTGCTTGTGCGTGTTTTGAGAAAGAGGGCTAATCGAGGGTTTGCCGCCCAAGTATTATCTACGTATACTATATTTGCTTGTGTTTTCAAGATTAAACCCTCTTGAACGTTTTGGTGTTCCACCAACGTTCTAAAGTCATCGAGAACGTTCACTCCACGTGATCGTTTTCATTCTTTGAGGCTCCTTTAATCGAGAAAGTCGATTCGAGGGGAGATTTGTAGATTTGTGTCTACGTAATATAACAAAAAATCAAAAAAAATTAAAAAACCAATCAAAAACCAAAAAAATTGAAAAATCGAAAAGCCGCAAAAAGAATCTTCTTTGCTACCACCCATTCTACGTTTAGTGCATGCGCACTCGATCGAAGGATTATTCCAATTCTAGTGAAGCTTCGAATCGACGCAATCGTAATCGAAGGAATCGACGACGTAGACGAGAATTAGAAACCGACGTTCCTAATATCGTTGTTGAAGAAACCGTAGAGGAGATGGCCGACAATCGTTCTATGATGGAATTGCTCCAAGCGCCCACCGAGGGTTATGGAGACGCGATCGTAATTCCCGCTATCGAGGCGGAGAATTTTGAGATCAAGAGCGGAATGCTTTCGTTGATCCAAGCTACGAAGTTTCGAGGTCGTGAAGCCGATAATCCTCACGACCATATTCGGAATTTTGATCGTCTTTTAGCCACGAGCAAGTTTAAGAACGTCGACACCGATGTCGTCAAGCTTATGCTTTTTCCTTACTCGCTCGATGGTGCCGCCAAGGATTGGTACGAGAAAGAGCCACCTAATTCCATTACTACGTGGAAGGATCTCGTTTCCAAGTTCGTTAATTATTTTTTCCCACCGTCTAAGACGACGTTTTTCAAAAACGAGATTACGAAATTTGAGCAAAAACCGAATGAATCTTTTAGAGACGCGTGGGATCGTTTTAAGGAATTGCTTAGGCAATGTCCTCACCATGGTTTTTCCGAGTTGCACCAAATCGATACGTTTTACAACGGTCTTAATTTTCACGAACAAGACTCGTTGAATTCCGCCGCCGGTGGCAACTTTTTGTGTAAAACTCCGAGAGAAGCTTTGATAATTATCGAGAACCGATCCAAGGTTTACCAACTCCGCAACGCACCGAGTGTTGCCAATGTCGCCAATGTTAGTAGTTCTAATCGCGACATTGAGAGAGTTGATGCGAAAGTCGATAAGTTGACGAATGTGTTCACGTCTTATCTCATTGAGATGCAAAAGAAAGACGCTCCCGCTACGGTGAAAGCGGTTGAGACATCGTGTACGTTTTGTGGTGGACCTCATAATTATTACGAGTGTGCGGCTACGGATGGCCAAACGTCGAATGTGAGTGCGTTAAACAACAATTTTTCTAATCAAAATCAAAATAACGCCGGTCCATCACAACAAGGCAATTATAACCAAGGCAACAATTTTCAAAATCGTAACAATTTTCATGGAAATAATCAACAAGGAAATTTTTCGAATCAAAATCAAGGAGGTTATAATCAAGGTCGTAATATAACTTGGCAAAATCGAGATAACAATCAAGGAAATAATTTTTCAAGTGGGAATCAAAACAATTTTCAAAGAAGTAATCAAAACCAAGGGAACTTTAATTCAAATCAAAATAGTTCGTCAAACGATTTTCAAAGTTACATGAAAACGAATGAGGCTAATATGAGACGATTAGAGGGAGAAATTGGTACTTTGAAAAACGACTTTACAAATACTTTGAAATTGCAAAACACGAAGATTGAGCAAGGGCAAATTGATATTAAAAAGATGTTTTCGGCTAAAATGAACAAAGCTTCGGGTTCGTCGTCAAGTTCGTTACCTAGTGACACCGTTGCTAATCCGAAAGAACAATGTAAAGCCGCCTCGTCTCGTGAGAAAGGTCGTGTGATTACCCCTAACCTTGAAGGATTCCGTGTTGTTTATCCCTCTCAACCCTCGACTTCTAAGACGTCTTCTTGTTCTAAAGTCGATGGGGTGAACGTGGCGACCAAGGAAAAGAGTGCACACCCTCGTGTACCTCAAATTCCATCCACGGTTCAAAAAGAGAGCTTTGTCGACCTTACCAAAGTAACCCTTGAAGAAACTTGTGCTTCGATCCTTCTTAAAAAACCCAAAAGGCGTATGCCGAGAAAGGAAAAGGATCCGGGCCAATTTCTACTACCTTGTGATTTTTCCCAGATTGAGGGATGTTTAGCCCTTGCCGATTTAGGTGCTAGCATCAATCTCATGCCTCATTCTCTTTGGAAATTGATGAGATTGCCTTCGCTTACCCCCACGAACATGACAATCGAGCTTGCAAATTGTACTCCACTTATACCAATTGGAATAGCCGAGGATGTCTATGTTAGGATTGGAAAGTTTGTTTTTCCCGCGGATTTCGTTATATCCGATTACGAGTGTGACCCTAAATGTCCCATTATTTTAGGCCGACCATTCTTATCGACGGCTCGAACCGTAATCGACGTTCACGAGGGGAGACTTACTATGAGATATGGGGATGAAAAAATAGACTTTTTCGCTAGAAAATCCCAAGGATTTTATGAGAATGAAAAAACCGAGGTTTCAAAACCTAATGATTCAAATACTAATGATTTCAAAATGTTTACTTTGGCGGAAAGAATGAAGCTTGATGCATGTTTTGAAAGAATTAAGAAAAACGGTTTTAAAGATGATGATTTTAATGATAAAGAATACGTGTACCTAATTCAAAAGGGTATGCGTAAATTTATGGATGAAAACTCACTTTGGGATGTTTTTAGCGAAACAAGTGAAACACCAATTCCGAAGGGTGACGTTAATGCCATCACGACAATGACCAAAATGGATTCGTCTTCACCACCTTCGAAGGACCACGTCTTTGAGGCTTCAACTTCTAACTCCATCGAAGTGCCTCCTTTGCCTAGCCCAACACCCGTTGAGGCTAAAGGGTTTATCGACATCGATCCTCTCGTCTTAGAAAAGTCACCTAAGCATAGCCCTAGTGCTTGTAAGTCCATGGTTGTGAGTGCTCACATCGACTCTTTCTTTGACGATGACGATGGCGATTTTGCCGAGCTTGATCACGTACTTAGAAATCCACATGCTATTTTTGATTCTCCTAAGAAGAAACATGTTAAGTACGATGATTATGAGTTTGATCCCGAGATTGAGGAAATCATTGAACGAGAGCTAGCTCTTATGCATTCACTTCCACCTACGAGTGAGGTCGACCTTTCCAAGATCGAGGATGAACTCAATGAGTTGGAACGTCTTATTTTCGATGACGAACCAACTCATGTGACCACTAAAAATCCCATTCTCGAGGAGTTACCTAATCAACACTCCTCATTTGAGAATGACGTTTACCACATTCGTGAGGATCTAACTTATCAACGATCCCCACAAAAGAATGATGGTTTCGTGCTTGATCGTGATCTTTTCGAGAGAGTTTCTAAGATACTCAAGGAGGGGAATGACAAACCTTGGTTTGACAAGCCTATCTTTGATGAAGAAATCGATGAGATCGACATTCATGAGGATGACGAGTATGTAGACCCCGAGGGGGCGGTGTTCTTTATTGACAAACGTTTTGAGAACTTATATAATCCGCCACCCCCTCCCGCCAAAGACTTAAATGTGAGGATTTTTAGCGCGACTAATTTTCAATTTGACACGCCAAATATTTTCAACATTATTCAATCGGGTTTTCATAAAGAGTTTTTGAACGATGAAAAAGGAAAGGATTTTAAAAATGTTTTAAATGATTTTTCTACATGTTTAACTCCGTCATCACCGCGTTTTATGAGTGCTACCACCTCGTCTACTCCTTTTGACGACGGTTGGTGTGGTTTTAGTATGGGGAAAGCCCCAAATGTTCCCTCACACTTTACCGCCGAGGACGAGATTTACGATCCCGGAATTGCTTGTAAAGGGAAATCTCGGTCTTCCACCGATGCAATAAATGGAAATCTTATCTATTTGCTTGGTGTGAGTCTACCTCGAGTAGCTCATGATTTTGACTTACCATTTGCCCCACCTTTCTACTTCTTATCTCTTTTCTTCTACCCCATTGGGGTTTGTGTTGAAGTAGCGTTGTTTCGTCTTTCATCCGAAAACAAGGACGCTATCTTTGACCCCGGTATACGTTTATCGGGTTTTTAAAGTACTCCATGTACTTTTGGGCCTTGTTTATCATGTAAGCCCCACTAAAAATGACCAAACCAAGATTATCCCTAAATGATCACATTTATGGGGATTCGAGTCGAGCTTTTGACTCGGTTAACAAAAACAAGGTGCCTCGTGGGGGATTCTCATGCTTATCCTTGTAAATATTATCGCTTTCTTAGTTTAATGTAACGAGGGGACTTGTGCTCTTCCTACCTTTGTTTCGTGGTTGTTTGTGATTGTGATCTATTAGGTTCATTGACATCATTGAAGCCTCTCGTGTTCGTTTTATGGATCACTCGAGCTTCGATCGTTGCCTTTGGAGATTCCGATATCCGATGATATCCTTTTATGTTCTAACGTTTATCTTATTAGCATAATTCATAAACGGCTTTTAGGTTATTCGTTTTACCCTTTCCATGCTCGAGATTAAGCATTCGACTTCGTCTCTAGTAAGGGGGTGTTTTCACCCCTAGATTCGAAACATTGAGGACAATGTTTAGTTTTTGTATGGGGGGGTGAGTAGATACTTCACCTTGCTTACGTCAACACGCAATCCAATATTCATCTTTTTGTTATCGTTTTGTTGCAAATAAGGCTAAAAATGGCCAAATTTTAAAATTTTTCTTGTTTTTCATAAGTGTTTAAGACACGAATGTAGGTTTTCCGATGGTGAGAACGAGAGTAATTTTTGACTCGACCGTGCGTGTTGAGCTCTTAGCTTCAATTCCTTAACTTTTTAGGCTAAGTCTCTTAAATGAGGACGAGAAATGATAGAGTTATTTATAAGTCTCGTAATCGTCACGATCTTATGTGTAGTAATTATTAGCTTATTCTCCCCACGCTTTTGCATAAATAATTGTTAATAAATATTGATTTGGCGGTTTAGTCACTATTGTTAGGTTTCTAATTTGTTTTGGTAGCTTCCATGTAATTAAATTGGGAAAACATTAAGGTATCGCCAGCGTCGCGGTTTTGAAGTATTGGCACCCGAATAATCGAAAGCTTCACCTAATAATAAGATTTCAAGTGCTCACCTAAATTAAGCAAAAATTTGAAGCTCACAAGGCCGAAAAATCTATGCCCAAATTGAAAGTGAATCAAGCCTTAATCTTCGAAGCTTTAAAGATCCAAAATTCGCTTTAGCGTGAGGATATACGTCTTTGGCTAATAAAACCACCGATGAGGCGGATAATAAAAGGCAAGGCAAGACCGAAGTCATAATAAAAGCTTCATGGCGAAGTTGAATAAAAGATGGAGGTAAACCAAAGATAATAAGGCCCTTCCGTTAGGGGGCGTATAAAAGTCTTGGTAATAAGTCTCATGTTCAAAACCGTTATAAAATCGTGTTTATCGATCCTTCTTGTTGACTTAATTTTTTGACATCGTTGTCTATTGGGATGAATTATTGATTTGATGATTTTGGTTACACCGTTAAGTTTCTATTTTTAGACTTAATCTCTATTCACGCATAAGTCGATGATGTATCCTCGTGATCATTAAGACAAAATAAAATATAAGAGATACCAAGTAGGAATAAGGGAGTTTAGGTTCGTAATTAACACTCATGAGATGTGTTCGTGTTGCTAACTTATAATAACAATGATCTCGTTACACGCTTAGCATGGAATTGGGTGAAAATCGAGGACGACGAAATTATTTCTAACGAAGCATTCACGTGTTCTTGTTCTATGATCCCAAAAGTCACATTCTCGTGATGAAAACAATACATTATGTCTAAAACACATGTAGTAGTTTATTTAAATTTATGTCTTCAATAAATGTCATCATAAAATGAATTTTGGAAGTGCTATGATACTTAATTCTAGCATTGCGTGGGGACACGGCAATGGTTTAGTATGGGGGAGTGATGAGACTGTATTTATACATAGTCTCATCGTCCAAATCGGGCTTAAAACGCTTAAAATATCATCAAAGTACCCAAATATGTGCTTGTATTTGTTCATTGTGTATTTCAGGTACGGATATCGTGAATTCACCAAAAGATTACAAGAATCAAGCAAAAACGAACACGGGAAACGAAGCCGCACAAAGAACCGGACCCGAATCATGAATTTCCAGTCAAGTCCTTGAAGATTGAAGAATTGGCAAGAATGGTCCCTCTACTTTTGAAGACTTGACATTTTATACCCTTGCAAAACTCATAATTGCATTTGGGTCCCTAAAATGTTGATTATATACAAGATTGGCCCTTGAAGATCTTAAAATTTACAAGTTTAGTCCTTGTTTTCATGACTATAACTTGGAAGGACTAAACATGCCAACTGCCCAAAGTTATTATAAAGGATAAAAACGTTTTTGGTTGTTTAATACAAAGTGAACAAATGTTGGGAGCCTAAGGACTTATTTGGGCAGACACACAAACTTATCCTAGCCATTACCAAGCCGCCACGTCACCTTCTCTCTCCCCTCCACCAATAAACCTCCTCCAATATGCCATGTCAGGAATCCACCATCTCTCATTTAACTTATTTAAAACCGGTTATAACTTAATTTGGTTTTGGTGGTAAACACTAATTTCAAACATTAAACCAGATTAAACTCACTGTTTATTATCACCCTCACCCATAAACCCTAATTACCTAATTCACCCAAATCAAAGGGTTAATCCCTTAAACTATCCAGAAACATGATTTACCCTCCCCTAACTCAAACCCACCTCACAAAAACAATTTCCCTCCACCCAAATGGTCCCCACACGTGTCCCCTGCTTCTTCATTTTTGGCAAAGATGGAATATTACAGCAATCAAACGGTTCCAATCCTATTTCTTTGTCCCCAAGGACCAAATGAGCGTCCAGGATCAAGTTAACCAGCTGGCAACACCTCAGTCATCACATGGGCTTCCTTTTTGACGATTTTCAAAGATTTGACCAAGGGCAAAGATGGAACATCATGTTTAGGGTTTAGGAATTCTAGAATCATCTTTCATGTATTATATATAGACTAGTTCCATGTATTATTGCTTTCTTGTTCCAGATTTTGTAATTTTTAAGAATTATTAATGAAAATGAACCCTTTTTAAAATATACATTTTCTGAGTTCCATAGTTTAGTTTACTTAGTTTAAGGTTTTTCATTGTGGAAAAAATAGTTTAAGCTTTTAAAGGAGTTACTTTACAAGTACTTTCAGAAAATCTGTTTTTTTTAAATTCTTGAAAAAGGTTTTCCAAATGTGTGAGATTAATGTTATAACGAAGTGAAAGTGGACTTATAATATTTATTTCAAAGTTTGAGTTAACTTTTTGTCAATATTTTAGGTGGTTCCAAATCTGTCTTAAAAGATTTTACCAAAAATCTTTTGTTTTTTTTATTTACCTTTTACTGTAGCAAAAGCTACAAGCCAACAGCTTGTAGTCTTTTGCTACTTGATTTGTTCCTGGTTTGGTGGTGATGTGCAGGAACTAGCAACAAGCCCTCCTCATCATCTCATCTCCCTCAATTCTTCAAGACTGAAGATATATTGGGTGTTGACTGGATAGTCAACACCACCCCCTCTCTACTTCAACAAGTTTCCATAAGCTCTCATAAGCTCAGAAAAAGCAATCAAGGAAGGCCTCAGCCCCCTTAGTAAGGCTTGAACCCCTTTTTTATTTTTCTGAAATTTTATTTGAATTTATGTGATTTGTGAGAAATTTTTGTTTTATGTGTTATATGCTGCTTATCCATGTTTATTTAAGTTAGTATGCATGCTATGATTGATTTGGACCAGTTTAGTGTAGGTTTTTGAGTTGTAGCTTAATAAAAATCTGTTTTCCAAATTTAAGGGAGTGTTTGGATCTGCTTTTAAGCTCAAATGTTTGATTAATATTTAACCTAAAAACAGCTTGGTCACACTCATTTAGGTTAGTCTAAGTTTATTCAGCATTTGGTTTAAGTAATATGGGAGTATTCAAACATGTGCATGCTTAAAATTTGGTTTTCATAGCATTAAATCAGAAAGTGCCCCCATCTGCTTGATTTAGTTTGTTTTTGCCCTCCACTTTTTGCATTATGTTAGATATTAGGGCACTCTAGGGATCTAAACAGCTTGGTAGTGATTTGGTAGTATAGTGTGCTAGAAATTGAGCTTCTAAAGTCATAATTGTGCACCTAGCAAACATTACTGTTCACCAGACACCATAACATCAATACAACAACTTTAATTGCCATTTTGTGTGAAATTTTTGTACTGTGATTGTGTTTTTTGTGCTTTCTGTGACTCCCCACAACCCAACTGGTTGTGGGGGTGCCCTTTGTTCCAAGGAAATCCAAGAAACAAGCAACTTACAAGCATTAAAGTCACCATCCCGTTTTTTTACACTAGCAGTGGGAAAAAGTTCCCACTGCCTTTGTTAAAAATTCCCACTGCTGCATAAACAGACAAAACATCCAAGTTGTCAACATCAGTTTCATTAGATTTTTGTCTCTAGTGGACTAAAATAGGAGTTAGAATTCCATTCTTTTTTCTATATTTTTCTTTTTTAATTCTTGATTTTTTAGTATAATTTATTTTTATTCTACTGTTCATCCATTAATTTTTAGGTTTTATTGCCTTTTTAATTACTTTTATTTATTTCTGATTTTCTCTTTTAGTGCATAAAACTTATATTTTTCAGATTTAATATTTTTCTTAGGTTTAGAAAATTAATTTAAGATTTTTGGTTTTAAAATTAGTTACTGTTCACTTTTTTAATTATTTTTTATAATTAATTAAGTTAATTAGGGTTTAATTATTAAATAGTTTTGTCTTTTAGTGAAAATTTTTACCTTTTTCAAACTTTTTCAATTTTCTACTGTTCACTAGGGTAATTTAGGATTTTTAAAATTGTAAGATTAATTTTGGCATTATTTTATTAATTTCTAGGATTATTTTAATTTAAAAATAGTTTTTAGTGATTAAAAAATAGAAAAATAGTTTTTAAAATTCAAGAAAAATAGTTTTTAGTCTTTAAATAATATAAGTTAGTTATTAGTTCAATAAATTAATATTTTGGGCATTTTGTTAATTATATTTAATTTTTGGGCTTTAATTAGCATTAAAAATTGAATATTTAATTAATAAAAGGTTTTAAAATATATTTGTTGGATTTTTATTCTTATTTATATTATTTAAGACTTAGTTTAATCTTTTAATTAATTTTTAGGTTTAATTTTATTTTTCGTCACGTTTTACGTATTTACGTTCGCGTTTTACGTCAACGTCGTAGTTTTAATCGTAGTCGTAGCTCGTCTTTTATTTTTCTCTCTTAAACCAAAAACGTCACTAATCCAAACATTGTTATTTTACATAATTGGCACACTTAATACACACCTCCTTCGAGAACGAACCCGCATTTATTCGGTTTCGCGTTTTTCCTAAAGCGTGCAACTTAATACTTGCCACTCATACGCGTTTTTCCTAAAACGTGTACGAAAAACCTACATCATACTGCAATAATTATTTCGCCCCTGCACCCCACTCAGCCACCAAACTGATAAAATATCTTCTTGAGCATACATAACATACTAAAGAATTATTATAAATATAGTTACCTTTGTCCATAATGTCCTACTTTAGATTGATACATCACTCTCATTGGCAAGAGATATTTCCGCTAATTATTTCCTCCACGCCTCTTTTTCTTCCGGTCAAAAACCTATTCAGCAATGCAGTATGAGATACCATTGTTTAATAACACATAACCACAAAAAGATATGGATGGTACCACAATATGTGAAGCATTTGACCCGGAGTACAAGCCGACATTTGAGGATGAGAGATGAGCCCATAAAGAGAAATTTAACATCCACCTATAGATCAAACATTAAAACATAAATATATAATAATAGTACTAAAATATACTACAAAATTTAAGGTACACATATCTTTCCCATATGATGGCTTTTTATCAATTAAGAAACCTCTTGTCATTACCTGGTTTTCGATGCCTTCACATAAAGGTACTTAGGGGCAGTTTGGTATCCATGTTTTGCAACCTTTGGGCTCAATCAGTTACCAAATCTGTTGTTTGGTATCCATATTTTGTTTCTGACACAAAAGAGTGATGCCAAACAGTAAAGACCTACGCTCACCATGGGTTTTGTAAAATTAGATCATTTCAAGAATATTCTTTTATTTCATTAATTTGTCAGCCACATATTATTGTGTAATTTTAAAATTCATATTGTTTTATTATATATTAAATTAACAAGTAATGAAGACCCGCGCTTCGCTGCGGGGGCTTATTTGTTTGTTTTTCGTGCTTGTTTTTTTCTACCCGTCTGTGCTATCAACATCCATAACATTCATTTGAAAATCAGTGAAAATAAATAGGCATCCTGATGCAACAATACGCAATCGAACTCACATGGTAAACGTGCTTGTTTAAGGTCTCATCATTAGTATGGCTACATATGGGGGAATTCGTCTTACTTCATGTCAAATGAACCTTCATATCTACGAACTATTGCGTGTCCTTCGACGACCTGACAGTAAAGAAAGTATTTAAGCAAGTAATACCGTTAAGGGCCTTCTGGATTTTAAATTTGGATATGATTATGACCATCCTGTTAAAAGAATCATGTAGCTTATTAGCTTAATGAATTCGTTCCAAAATACCAATATTGCAACAAATAATGGCACAGTTATTTATCCGAAGTTCGAAACCCAAACGAATAAGATGGCATTGGATTCTACAACTAATTAAGAAAACAAATGAAGTTCCTATTGTACTATCAAAGTGTAAGTTCAAGAGATCGCGACTACTTAGATAACATGTTTAACCCATTATTCAACCGGTTTTTTGTCACCTCCATGTTAGCATATTCGTATTTTTGGTACTCTGTATTGGCTGGAAGCATTTTTCCTTTAGAATCTCTTACAGCGAGCTATATCATACACAACTTTGTCAGATAGTGTTACCCAGATCACCCATTAGTGAATTCCCAGTTCCCATTGTCACTTGTAATGACTAAAGGACATGTCTCAATTTCTAATGATTGATGACCCCCAATGTGAAAAATATAACCAGTTTGTGTAAAACCAAGAACAAGAGATTACTAAACGATCTTTATTACTGGATAGTCCCCAATCGGATGCTATCACTACGAATACAAAAGACAATGTGTAATCTCCAAAATGGATGCTACACGAATGAAATACAGACTCTCAAAATGACACCAAACTGATCAAAACCAAACTGTCAATCACAAGATGTGATCACAAATAATATCAAGAATATCGATGAAAACCCTAACAACTTTAGAGAGAGATTATGTGTTGATTGTGTGTAAGCTTCGTGATCGACGTCGAAGTACCAGTCAAAAATAACCTAATTACCTGAGGAATATGTGGTTTTGATTTAAGTTTTGGGGTGATCACTGATCAATAAAAGTTTTGGTTTTGAGATCTAACAACTAAAATACTTTAAATAATAAAAATGCGGATTAAAATTATAATAATTATTAAGCTAACAATTAAGCTAGAAAAATAAAATAAGGATGTAAACATTTAAAAGAAAAATGTAATCCCTTCCAGATCCTAATATTTATGGTTGCTCACACTTATGGAGTATCGAAACTTTTTATAACCGATTACAAAGACTATTTTGCCTTAATATGAATGAATTAATGTTGGCATTTATTATGTTTATCAATAACTCGCGATAATAAATCTTATACTAATCTAACCAATAATTATGTTTTAATAATTTATTTAGGTACAACTTATGTTAATTATACGACCATCTTTTTTTTAACTAAATAAAATAAGTATGAATCGTTAACTAACAATAAATTGTCTCGCACAAATAATTAAACATAATATTAAATCAATAAAAATAATTTATAAATAAATCATAAATTAATGTAATAAAAATATGATAATCCAAAAGTAGTGATCAAACCATAAATAAAGTTACCAGAAGGAATTACAACAAAATTAGCCGGACATCGCGGTGTACCCGACCCGAATAAAATAAACCTTCATTACTATTCTCCTTGTTCGCCTATCTCCTGTGTCCATATCCTTCACCACACCAATTAACTTTGTTTTATTTTATTTGTTCCACTCGGCGAACGTGCCACTAAGAACAACAAATAAATGTGATGATTGTTGTTGAAAACAAATTCCTTTCTTTGTGAATAACCAAACTGGCGGCACAAAAACCTTTTTGTCGTCTTCTTTTTTTCTTCTTTTTAGCAATTGATGTCTTGCGGCCAAGAACACCCACCAAAAATTTCCCTTTTGCAATTTTGTTTTTTCCTTCAATATATACTCTTGACAGTCGGTGGTTATTCGGCTTTGGGGTCCAATGGGCCAAAAATAATTTTTTTTATTCTTTTGTCATGTAATAATTTTGGCCCAATAAAAAATAACCCAACGCCAATAATTGCTCAAACGAAGCCCGGACAAATAAAAGATGACAGAAAATACTGCGACGCGCTCAAATCTTTTTCTTCAATATTTCTTCTTTATTTATCGGCGCTCACAATGTATTTTCTCAAAAAAAATAATAAAGCGTCCATTTTTATTCCATTTCGCTCATAACCTACATAAACACAAAACACATTAAAAGTACATGTATAACAAAAAATAAATATATAACTATGCTAAATTAACATGTTATTAGGTGTATGTAAAATACACCAATCAAACCCCCTCACACTTAACTTTTACCGTCTCGAGTAAAAATAAAATAAAAATATACAAACATGTTAATTTCATAATTTTTAATCATACTATTGAAATTTCATCAAAAATATCACATTCAACCTAATACACTAATAACTATCCCACATGAAAAATAATCTAAAATGATTACCAATATTTTTGTCCTTCTTAAACACTTAGCATAATCATTCACATTGATTCCATTTACTTTACATTTCATATAATTAACTATGTGTCCAACGTACCTAATGCACACCTATAATCAATCTAAAACAAGAGGTGAGAATATCGTACACCTTTTATAACATTGGAGTTTTTATACCATAAAAGCACATCATAAGCCATCATACTTAAGCTTACATACTTCCACTTTTTTTTTCTCATCATTTTTGTTTTCACATTTTTTTTCTTTCATTTGTCATTTTTTTTTCACATCACACATAAGCTCTTTTTTTAGCCATTCGGGACCGTTTCTTATACAAGTCATCCCGAACGCTTTATACACTCCTTTTAAGGTTGATATAAAGACCAATTATTCAGAAAAATGAATATCTATTCTAGAGGTGCATACTAAGACACATTGGCACATGGGAACCGGTTAATTTTTCTGTTTTAATTAAATGAGAACAATTATACTTCGTGCCTATTGGTACATCACATGATGGAGTTATCTACCACATAGTCTAATTAATCAATGCATTAAATTAAACTAATCTTCCTAATTTCATTACAACAATACAAAGATTGGGTTATTTCACATAAAATTATCTCAGCTAAGTACAATGCTATCCATCATAAAAATTGGCGTATGACCCATGCTAACAACTAAAGTATCACCTTGCGCGGGTGACGATCAGATAGCCAAGCCCAACATATGACTACCACCAATAATTATGACAGTTCTCCAACTCTTTTATAACGCCACCGTGCACGGGCGGCGAGCCGGATAAGATCAATTCCAAGTGTCCTAACCCAACTATTATATTACTATATTTCATATTATTTATTCAAAATTTCTACTCGATCCAAGCAAAGGTAAGTAGACGGAATTCAACCGGCGTGGTTTGATCATCTAAATTATACATATGCCTAACTACATGTAAACAATTAAATCAATTTAATAACCAAATTATACAATGGAATCGGGTGCACCTGATAATTATGGCCAAATCTTCTAGCTTGCTCCAATAAATCATCCACAAACTAATCTTTAGAATCTACAAACACTCAACAACATATATGTAGAAGAAACTTCCACATCCAATCTGCACAAGACTCTTCTAATGTGATTTAAAAATTTTAAAATTTTAAAATTTTCCCAAAAATCACAATTTAACCCATTTTGACCAAAATTTCACACAAAAACATGTAACACATGTGCCACCCCCTCAACTTAAAGCATTGCATTGCCCCTAATGCAAAAACTTTAAATTGAAATTTTGGTTAAAAATCAATCTGACAAACTCACACAAAAACAAAAACCTATCTCACTTTCGTAGGAATCACGGTTGCATTTAGCATATGCAACAAGCCTTTAAACCACTCGGTAGCCCGACTGGACGAGTTTTGTCTCGTGAGGGTTTGTAGTGAACACACCCACAATGTTTTAAACACACACAAAAATAGAATAATAAATTGCAAAAGAAAATACACACACTACAAACCACAAACCACGGGTTGCCTCCCGCGAAGCGCTAAGTTTACCGTCTTTAGCCAGACATAACTCGTATGAGCTATTGAGACGGTTGGAGTGGTTCCAAGTAAACCACATCCACCGTTTCCATCTGATCACTCTCCAACTCAACATACGGCTTCAAACGGTGTCCATTAACTTTAAATGGCTCTCCACCCACCATATTTTTTATTTCAATGGCTTCGTGTGGAGAGACTTAAGTCAGAACGTATGGACCCGTCCATTTACTTCTCAACTTTCTAGGAAAAAGCTTAAGTCTAGCATTGAATAACCAAACTTTTTGACCAACCAAGAAAGATTTCTTGGTGATGTGTCGATCATGAAAAGCTTTGGTTTTCTCCTTATAAATCCTAGAACTTTCATAGGCATCACGTCTAATCTCATCTAGTTTAGATAGTTGAAGTTTCCTAGAACTACCCGCTTTCTCTAAATCCAGATTAACGGTCTTAATCGCCCATTCAGCCCTATGCTCTATCTCAACCGGTAAATGACACGCATTGCCATATACCAACTTATACGGTGACATACCAATAGGAGTCTTAAAAGTCGTTCTATATGCCCACAAAGCATCATCTAACCTCAAGGACCAATATTTCCTATCACTACGGACGGTCTTTTCTAAAATTCGCTTAATCTCCCTATTTGATACTTCCACATGTCCACTAGTCTGTGGGTGATAAGGGGTAGCTATCCTATGATTAACTCCATAGTGTTTCAATAATTTTCCAAATCTGAAATTCTTAAAGTGGGAACCCCCATCACTAATGATAACCTTAAGAATTCCATGTCTAGCAAAGATATTCTTCCTAACAAACTTAAGAACTACACTATGGTCATTGGTTCTAGTAGCCTCAGCCTCTACCCACTTAGACACATAATCAACTGCCACTAAAATGTACACATTGCCATGGGAAGTGGGAAATGGTCCTATAAAATCAATACCCCACACGTCAAAGATCTCAACAACAAGTATGGGATTCATAGGCATTTGATCACGCCTTGAAATCCCACCAACTTGTTGGCAACAAATACATGCTTTCATAAAAGACTAGGCATCCTTGAATATAGTCGGCCAAAAGAAGCCGCTTTGTAGGATTTTATGCCCTGTTTTCGTAGCACCAAAGTGTCCACCACATGCAGAAGAATGGCAGTGAGCCAATATGTCCATATGCTCATGGTCGGGAACACATCTCCTAACAACTTGGTCAGCACACACTTTATATAGCTCCAGATCCTCCAAAAAATAATGCTTCAACTAGGACAAGAAGTATTTTCTTTGTTGTTTGGACCAAAAATCCGGAAGCTTTTTAACTGCTAGGTAATTTACTATATTTACGTACCAAGGAACCTTAGAAACATCCAACAAACTCTCATCCAGAAAGCTTTACTTAATCACATCAGAAGGGTTGAACGGTGGAGGGATAATTCTAGACAAATGATCAAAAACTACATTTTCTGACCCCTTTTTATCCCGAATTTCTAGACTAAACTCCTGTAAAAGCAAAATCCACCTAAGCAACCTCGATTTTGTCTCTGTCTTAGTCAACAAATGTCTTAAGGCACTATGATCTGAAAATACTATCACCTTAGAATGCCCCCAAATATATGACCTAAACTTATCAAGAGCAAAAACCACAGCTAGCAACTCTTTTTTTAGTAGTGGTGTAATTCATTTGAGCTTCTGAAAAAGTGTTACTAGCATAAAAGATTACAGCGGGTTTCTTATCGACCCGTTGTCCTAGAATCGCCCCAGCGGCATAATCACTTGCATCACACATGATCTCGAAAGGCTTCGACCAATCAGGTGATTGCAGAATAGGGGCTTCTATAAGCTTTTGCTTAAGCATATTGAATGCTTTAAGACATGATTCATTAAAGTCAAAGCGTGCATCTTTTAAGAGTATATTACAAAGAGGCTTTGATATTGCACTAAAATCTTTAATAAATCGCCTATAGAACCCGGAATGACCAAGAAAAGATCGTACACCTTTGATGGTAGTGGGAGGAGGAAGGGTTGAAATTACTTGAACTTTGGCACGGTCAACCTCAAATCATTTTTCAGACACAATATGCCCTAATAAAATTCCCTCTCGAACCATGAAATGGCTCTTCTCCCAACTAAGCACCAGATTAGTTTCGGTGCATCTTTTTAACACACTTTCTAGCTGATCAAGGCAACTTTCAAAGGATTGACCAAAGATGGAGAAATCATCCATAAATATCTCTACAGATTCTACAACCATGTCAGAAAAGATACTCATCATACACCGCTGAAAGGTAGCGGGTGCATTACACAGGCCAAAGGGAATTCTTCGAAATGCAAACGTTCCATAAGGACACGTAAAAGTAGTTTTGGCCTGGTCATCAGGATGGATGGGTATTGATTATAACCGAAGTACCCATCCAAGAAGCAATATAACTTTTTACCCGAAAGCTTCTCAACTATTTGATCAATAAAGGGTAGTGGGAAATGATCTTTCGATGTGGCATTATTCAACTTATGGTAATCTATACAAACTCTCCACCCAGTAACTGGTCGGGTTGTGAGTTTTCCCCATTCTCGGTTTCCACAACGGTGATTCCGGCCTTTTTAGGCACCGTTTGAGTAGGACTTACCCATTTACTATCCGAGATGGGATAGATGATACCAGCATCTAACCATTTAAGAACTTCCGTCTTTACTACCTCTTTCATATTAGGATTCAGACGCCTTTACGCATCTCTTGATGGCTTAATATCTGGATCCGTAACAATTCGATGCATACATAATGAAGGGCTGATCCCTTTCAAGTCTGCAATTGTCCATCCCACTGCTGCTTTGTACTTGGAAAGCACTTTTAGAAGTGCTTCCTCTTGTGATTTAGAAAGATCGGAAGCAACAATAACGGGTAACGTATTATTAGGACCTAGAAAGGCATATTTGAGATTGTATGGCAAAGGTTTTAGCTCAAGAGTTGGAGGCACCTCTAGAGACGGCTTCGTAGCCGTGTCAAAATTAGAAGGTAAGGGCTCTACTTTGTAAGACCAAGGTGGTTTTTGATGGTCCAAAGAACTGACCAAACACTCTTGAATCTCTTGAACTTCAGCAACATCAAGAATCTCCTTATTCTCACCAGTTAGATAAAATTCCAAAGGATCATCCTTAAGCATACGGGATGCATGCTTTTGAACTTCCTCATCGATCACATCTACTTGATAACATTCACTCATCGTAGGAGAATTCATAGAATTAAACACATTTAATCTTATCTTCTTATTACCGAATGCAATATCCATGGCGTCAGTCCGACAATTATTCCTAGCATCTATCGTGGCTAAGAATGGGTGCCCAAGAATAATAGTTGGTTGAACATCCTTGTATTGTGACTCAGTGTCCATAACAAATAAGTCAACTAGGTAATAGAAGTCATCAACTTTCACAATAACATCCTCTAAGATACCTCTAGGAATTTTGGTAGATTGATCGGCTAAGAAAATAATGGTGTCTCTCTTACGAAGAGTTCCTAAGTCATACTTATCGACCAAACTAGCAGGAAGGATGTTGATACTGGCACCAAGATCAAGGAGCGCCTTCTTAATGGCAATATTTCTGACCACCACTGAAATCAACGGGGCTCCAGGATCTTTGAATTTAGGAGGAAGAGAGATAGATAAGACCGCACTAACATGCTCAGTTAGGTTAATCTTTTTAGGCAAAGACGCCTTCAGCTTCCTCTTTTGAGTACACAAGTCCTTTAAAAACTTGGCATATGCAGGAATTTGCTTGATAGCATCAGTATGGGGGAGATTGATTTTAACTTGCTTGAAAGTCTCCCACATATCCTCAGCATGAGGACCCTTTTTAGCTAACCTTGCAGATGTCGATTTCTCCAAAGACGTAGGGTAAGGTGTGTTGGACACACCACCCTCCCCAACTTCGAGGGATTCAGTAGCTTTAGGATTCTGTGTGGTTGGTTTAGGAAAATCATTTAACAAATCATTTACCAACTCAGAACCGGACTTAACATTATCAGAATTTTTACCTTCAACAATAATTTCGTCATTAGTAACGAAATCCTCGACATCAGGAGAATTTGGAATTCGCTTGTCATTGTTGTAGATTTTACCGTTTCGAAGAGATGTCACCATATTCATGTGCTCATTTCCGTTTTTCTTGTGTGCGGGATTCATGGTGGGGTAGCTCGGTAGCTTTCCCTCATCTGTTTTGCTTAATAGATCCGCTAATTGACCAACTTGTCTCTCAAGAGCTGCAATAGATTTGGTAGTGGTCTCGTGTCTTTGATTAGTGACCTCAAATTTTCTATTGATCTCTTGATTGTTGGTAGACAATGAATCCATAAGCCTATCAAACTTTCGGTCAAGGTTCAAGAGACGGTTGTCATCTTGGCCTTGGCCCTGATTTGGATATTGCTGTTGTGGCTTATGATAGTAAGAATTTTGTTGGAAGTTAGATGAATCGCCACCCCCGTACCTTGGTTTATAACAATAATGTTGTTGTTGGGCATTATTAGGGCGATTGTCTTCATCTTTTCAACGGAAGTTGGGGTGATTGCACCATCCAGGATTATAACTTTCGGAGAATGGGTCATTTCGTTGACGACCTCCATAGACTCCATTCACCTCCTCATTTGGTGGTGCTCCCCAACTTTGACAATTATCGACTGAGTGACTTGGATCACCACACATTGAACACCCACTATGCGACACATTAGACACATTTGGAACACCCTTTCCTAGATTTCTCAACAAAAGATCAACTTTCTTACTTAACTCGCTAATTTCAGAATTTATGCCACGTTGGTTAGACACAGAATTGGCGGAAGATGGGTGGTTGTTTCGATCCACCGAAGCTTGGGTCTTGGAACCTTTGCTTAGTTTTTCAAAAAACTTCCATTCTTCCTCCATAGGTCGCGAGAAAAACATACCCCCACTAGTGGCCATCACAAATTGTTGGTTGTTATAATCCAACCCATCATAGAAGACTTTGACAAGCTCCCATTTTGGAACATCATGATGAGGGAAAGTTCTTAATAACTCCTTAAGTATACTAAATGCTTCATGAAACTGCTCGCCTGGGATTTGACGAAAGGATTTAATCTTATTCTAATGGCAGCAATTTTACTTATAGAATAAAATTCCTCAAGAAAAGCAGATTGCATTTCAGACCATGAGTTAATACTACCTGGCTCAAGAGATGAGAACCAGTCCTTAGCTTGATCTTTAAGTGAAAAAGGAAAAAGGCAAAGTCTTACCTCATCCTTAGTAATGTTATTAACCTGATGTGTGTCAGCAATTGAGAAGAATTCTCACAGATGTGCGTATGGCTCCTCAAGACCTCTAAACACTGGCAAGATTGCTATGAGGTTCAACCAAATCTTGAAGTTACTTGTAACCCCTTTAGCCGGATTCAGATAAACGATCGGCGAGGGATCCTCGAAGATCCCCGGCCTGTAATAAGAATCAACACCCCGTGGTGGAGATTCTTCTCTGCTACTACTTCCGCTAGCATCTCCGCCAACATCTTCGTCACCTGGCATTTCAACGAAAAGCTCTACTAAACCTGTAAAATCAAGATTAGTAGAAAACTGTTGAAACGTTTTCCTCCTCAACCTTGCACTTTTCTCAACTTCAGGATCGTAAGCTAACGGTGATATACGTCCCGATCTACGTGTGTGCATACACTAACCTGCACACTCACAAAAAACAAAACAAAACAAACAAAACAAGAAAAATAAAACCTTTTTGTATTTTTTATTTTATTTAAGAAAATATTAACAAAAACTTAAACGAAAAGCTCACTAGTCCCCGGCAGCGGCGCCAAATTTTTGATCTACGTCGAAGTGCCGATAAAAAATAACCTAATTACCTTATACTAGATAGGGTAAGCGGGTATCAATCCACGAGGAATATGTGGTTTTAGTTTAAGTTTTGGGACGATCACTGATCAATAAAAATTTTGGTTTTGAGATCTAACAACTAAAATACTTTTAATAATAAAAATACGGATTAAAAATTAAAATAATTATTAAGCTAACAATTAAGCTAGAAAAATAAAATAAGGATGTAAACAATAAAAATAAAAATGTAATCCCTTCCAGCTCCTAATATTTATAGTTGGTCACACTTATGGATTATTCAAACTTTTTATAATCGATTACAAAGACTATTTTGACTTAATATGAATGAATTAATGTTGGCATTTATTATGTTTATCAATGACTCGCGATAATAAATCTTATATTAATCCAACCAATAATTATGTTTTAATAATTTATTTAGGTACAACTTATGTTAATATCATCTTTTTTTAACTAAATAAAATAAGTATGAATCGTTAACTAAAAATAAATTCTCTCGCACAAATAATTAAACATAATATTCAATCAATAAAAATAATTTATAAATAAATCATAAATCAATGTAATAAAAATATGATAATCCAAAAGTAGTGATCAAACCATAAATAAAGTTACCAGAAGGAATTACAACAAAATTAGCCGGACATCGCGGTGTACCCGACCCAAATAAAATAAACCTTCATTACTATTCTCCTTGTTCGCCTATCTTCTATGTCCATATCCTTCACCACACCAATTAAATTTGTTTTATTTTATTTGTTCCACTCGGCGAACGTGCCACTAAGAGCAACAAATAAATGTGATGATTGTTGTTGAAAACGAATTCCTTTCTTTGTGAATAACCAAACTGGCGCCACAAAAACCTTTTTGTCGTCTTCTTTTTTTCTTTTTTTTAGCAATTGATGTCTTGCGGCCAAGAACCCCCACCAAAAATTTCCCTTTTGCAATTGTGTTTTTTTCTTCAATATATACTCTTGACAGTCGGTGGTTATTGGGCTTTTGGGTCCAATGGGCCAAAAATATTTTTTTTTATTCTTTTGTCATGTAATAACTTTGACCCAATAAAAAATAACCCAACGCCAATAATTGTTGAAACGAAGCCCGGACAAATAAAAGATGACCGAAAATATTGCGACGCGCTCAAATCTTTTTCTTCAATATTTCTTCTTTATTTATCGGCGCTCACAATGTCTTTTCTCAAAAAATTAATAAAGCATCCATTTTTATTCCCTTTCGCTCATAACCTACATAAACACAAAACACATTAAAAGTACATGTATAACAAAAAATAAATATATAACTATGCTAAATTAACATGCTATTAGGTGTATGCAAAATACACTAATCACTTCGTTCCATATATAGCATCATCCCACACCTTTGAGAAGTTGGCACAAGAAGCCCTTCATGATTTAGAAAGCTTCAAAACTGGCACACCTTTATTGCAAAGTAGTCCTTAAAGTATACAAAATTAACAAACTCCACATTAATACTTCCAACATCCTCCCTCAAGCTTTTGACTTAAACAGATTTTTAAGTCTAAGTTTGGAACACAAAAATTGATGTTGTACCGTTCCCAAACCTTTTGTGAAAACATCTGCAATCTGTGAACTAGAATCTACCTTCACAATTTTAATCAACCCTGATGCAACTTTCTCTCTTACTAAATGCACATCTAGATCAAAAAATTTCGTCTTTTCATGCATCACTAGGTTAGCAACTATTTGTATAGCTGAGCTATTATCATAGAATAAACTGACAGGAAACACATTCTTAACATTCAGATCTGCTAAGATTTTAACCAACCACATCACTTCACAAACAACAGATGCCATAGATCTATATTCTGACAAAGTAGCTTGTTTCTTACTTTTCCAGAACACCAACCCTCCAAACATATATACACAATATCATGTGATAGACCTTCTAGTACGCTTACATTTAGCCCAGTCTGAATCAGCATAAGCACTCAGAGTTTTACAAGAAGATTTCTTACCTTCACCAGGTGCTCCTTTAAGATACCTATGTACTCTTAAAGCAGCATCTAAATGATATTGTAATGGAGCATGCATATACTGACTAAGACAATGAACTGAATATGAAATATCAGGTCGATTATTACACAGATATATAAGTTTCCCAACAAGCTTTTGATAAGAACTAACATTTTTAAGAAACTTATCACCCTTAGACTCTTTATGCGTAAGAATACCATTTTTAGTCATATGTGTAGCTACATGTTTACATGCTAACAAACCAAACTCATGTAACAATTCTATACAATACGTCCTTTGATTCAAACATAAACCATTCTTAATTTTCAATACTTCAATACCCAAGAAAAACTTTAACTCTCCAAGATCCTTGATTTTAAACTTGTTATTGAGAAAATTTTTTATCTTATTGGTTTCAGATATGTCATTACCAGTAACCACAATGTCATCCACATAAACCAATAAAGCAATGAAAATGTTATTCACATTTCTAACAAATAAGGAATGATCATTCTTACTTTGTTCAAAACCAGCTTCAAGTAAAACTTCCACTAACTTTTTGTTCCACTGTCTTGGAGCTTGTTTTAAACCGTATAAAGATTTCACCAATTTACAAACTTTATTATCATTTGAATCACAATAACCAGGAGGTTGCAACATATAAACCTCTTCGTCTAATTCTCCATATAAGAAAGCATTATTAACATCCATTTGATATAAACACCAATCATTTTGAACAACCATGTTAATAAAGCATCTAACTGTACTCATTTTAATAGTAGGACTAAAAATCTCATCATAATCTACACCTTCTTTCTGACCACAGCCTTTGGCAACAAGTCTAGCCTTATATCTCTTAACCTCACCATCAGCTTTATATTTTATCTTATAAACCCATTTACAAATAATAGCTTTTCTATTAAAAGGCAAATCAGTTAATATCCAAGTACTATTCAAACATAAAGCTTCCATCTCATTATTCATAGCTTGAACCAAATTAACATCTTTGACAGCTTGATTAAAACTATTAGGCTTAACAGTTCTATTCAAATTACTTATAAAAGAACAATTATCATGAGACAAAACAGTATGATTAGCATACCTATTCAAGCCATATCTAACCTTATTATCTAACACAAAATCATTTAATTTTTCCAGGTAACTTAGACATTCTATCAGACCTTCTAACAATGCTACTAGAACCTTCTCCAACTGTTCTTATGCTGTCATTAAAAACAGGAACCTGATTTTGAAAACAAGGGACATTGCCCTCATATGAAGAATTATCATCTATTGATGAGGCAGCATGCGTATCTTCAAATGACTGCTCCTCTGCAATATCACCTGAATAACCCATAGTTACCTCCCCTGCCTCATCAGATGGTCCCCTTCCATCATCATTGGGTCTTAAGGACTCATGGGTGTTAGACTCAAAGCAATCAAAATAATCTTTGTTATTAACATCTGAAAAAACACTAGACTTAAGTCTTTGATCAACATTTTTCATTTTAAATGGAAAAATAGTTTCATAAAACTTAACATCCCGAGAAAAGAAAACATTTTTGTTTTGAACACTCAACAACTTATAAGCCTTTTTAGAAGAAGAAAAACCAATTAAAACACACTTTTCAGATTTAGAAGAAAACTTATCAGAATTATTCAAAATACTCGAGAAACATAAACACCCAAAAGACCTTATATGGGAAAAGGAAGGTTCCCTATCATACAATTTAAAAAATGGAGAATGACCAGCAAGAACAGAAGAAGGAAGCCTGTTAATCAGATAAGTAGCAGTTAAAACACAATCAGACCAAAAGCTAAGAGGAATACCTCACTGAAATAACAAACTTCTAGCAACGTTAAGCAAATGACTATGCTTTCTCTCAGCAATCCCATTTTGTTGAGGAGTATAAGCACAAGTAGTCTGATAACTAATACCTTGGTCACTCAAAAAACATTCCATATTATTATTCAAAAACTCAGTCCCGTTATCAGACCTTATAACCTTTATCTTCTTAGAAAACTGATCAAGTAACAAACTATGAAATTCCGTAAAGTATTTGAAAACCTCATCTTTAGATTTGAGCAAATAAACCCATACAGCCCTGCTGTAATCATCCATAATGGTAAGAAAAAACTGAAAACCTTCCCTAGTGGTAACCCTATAGGGTCCCCACACATCAAGATGAATTAATTCTCCCAAAACAGAAGACTTATGTTCACTTAATGGTAAAGGCTCTCTAGACTGTTTAGCAAAATGACAAATCTCACAAGGTTCAAATTGACCTAGTTTACTTAATTTCAATTGTTGTTTCAAAACCATAAGAACTTCATCAGAAGGATGACCAAGCCTATTATTACAAACAGACTTAGATATATGACAACACATGACAGAAAAATTACTTTTAATTCTAGGAAACTCACAATTCACATCAAACACATACAAACCACCAATTTCACTACCAGTCCCCAGAAAAATCTCCTTTTTCAAATCCTGAATAACACAATCATGTTCATTAAATCCAACATGAAGCTTACTATCTTTAATCATTTTATTAACAGATAACAAACTAACACTGTATTCAGGTATAACCAGCACATCAAACAACACCACATTATTAGTTAATCTAAGATTACCAACATATTTAATTTTTGCTCTAGTCCCAATAGGATGTCCCACAATAATATCTAAATATGATATATCAACAATATTAGCCATATTATCTGTAGAAGAAGTAATATGCTTGTTTGCCCCTGAATCAATAATCCACCCAAAATGTAAAACCTTATCACCCATTTTGATATTGGCATTAAAAAACTTATAAAAATGATTATTGAAAAACACATTAGCATTAAAGAAAGTAAACCCCATACCTGCCATATTGGCATGAACCCCAGAACCATTTTTCTCATCAATAAGATTCATGATCTTACTAATTTGATCATTAGTAAAAGGTAAACCAGATAAACCACTACCACTTTTACTCACATCAACATTATTACTCACATTATTATTCTTGTTAAAACCACCAGAGTTATTAGAAACATTCCTCCCATTTCCAGAGTTATTATTATTGCTTCTTTTAAAACCATGGGGATAACCAACAACTTCAAAACACCTGTCAATGGTATGACCTTTCATACCAAAATGCTTACAAGACAACAAATTGTAATTATTGTTATTACCTTGTCCCATGTTAGCCCCATTATTATTAGATCTATTAAAACTCCTCCCATTAGACTCAGTTCTAACAACATAAAAGCTAACCTAAGGTTTTTGAACCCCAGAATTACTACCAAGACCTCTATGTGACTCCTCCCTTCCAACAATAACAAAAGCATCTTTAACATCAGGTAAATCAGGCTGAGTTACAAAGTACTTCTAATAGGCTGATATACATCATCCAGTCCCATTAAAAATTGCATTAATTTCATTAACTGATTGTACTTATTAAGTTTATCCCTAGCCTCACATGTACAAGGTGTCAATTTAGTAAGGATATCAAATTCTCTCCATAAAGAAGTCAACTTATGATAATATTTAGAAACAGAAAGCCTATTTTGTTTAAAACCATTAATCTTTTGCAACAAGTTAAACAAAATTGACCCATCAAGTTTATCATACGTTTCTTTTAATTTAGCCCAAACCTCAACAGCTTTTTCAGAATAAACTTGACTTAAATACAAGTCCTCAGAGATACTACCCAACAACCAAGACAAGACAACAACATTACATCTATCCTATTGATTAGACAATGGAACACTATTAGCATAAGTTTCTTTAACACAAGTACCATCAAACAAAACTCATTTTATTCCTTGATTGTAAAGCAATTTTCATAGCAGTAGCCCAAACTCTATAATTCTCAGAACTAGTTAATTTCAAATTAATCACAGATCCACTAGTATGATCATTATTCTATAAATGCAAAGGATTACCAGCATCTAAACTATTAATGACATTAGTAGATTATTATTATTACTAGCCATGATAAACACCAAACAAGATAAAAAAAACGTTGAACACAAAACCAAGCCGAAAAATAGTTCTCAGGCTTCCTAACCACTTAAGGGTGGCAGGTCAAGAGCAGATGACTTGATAATGGTCAAAACACACAAAACCAAACAAAATAGATAACAAGAAAGAAAACAAACTACTAATCAACAAGAAAACAAGATAACCCAAGATACTAACAAACTACTAACTAACAAGAAACACAAATCAAACAGATAACCTCTGATAGGTGTGTAAACACCCATCCTTTTACCACTTAATTCTGGCTAAAACTAGACCAAAACATGTATTTAATATCATTTGTTTGGAATTATGCGTGGTTTTTGTGTTTATTGTATTTTCAGAGCCAACCGGATGAATATTGAAGAAAACATGGGATTGCACGGGTTTTACTGAAGAAAAGGACTCAAGATAAAGTCTATTGTCCAAGAGATGCAAAAGATTTGAAGTCACTGGGCCAATTCGAAGATTTATCGAAGAAAATGACCAAAGATGGAAGATTTACATAAGTCGAAGAAACTCAAGTCTATTAAACGAAGAAATTAAAAGACGAGTTGAATTTAATCGACGACAAATCCCGAATCAGAATCGAAAACGTCAACTTTTCTGAAAAGACGAGAAGTCAAGAAGAACGGGAGAAAGCCTACTCACCAACCAAAGGACAAGGCTATATAAAGCCCATCCCCTCACACTTTCCAGGAGTTAGTTTTTAGTTTTTCTTTCTTCCCCTTTTTCTCCCTTTAGTTCGTCCCATCACCATCACCACTAGGGTGATTGGTGATTTTGATCTTTGATTTTCCAATCTTGTAATTTTAATCCTTGTTTTGTTATTGTTAAGACATCAATCATTAATACAAGTTCTTGTTTAATCTTTCCATTTCATCTTGTTCATCATCATCTTTATCTTCAAGTTCTTAAGTTCTTATTTTATTGAGTTTGATCTTCAAAAGTTGTTGGGATTTGTGTTTTTGTTAATGGGATTTGTAGTTTATGGTTAGTAGATGCTTAGTGATTAGTTTATTTAAGTTTTTGGCGAAAACTTGGTGATTTTTGGATTAAAATTGATTTTCCTTGTTCTTCGGGTATTGTTACTGTTTATGTGTTTCCAGACTTCCGGATGAACAAGAAACTTCCGGATGAACACAAAAGTTCCGAGTGAACCTAAAAGTTCCGGATGAGTATCATCTTCCGAATGAACTAAGAAGTTCCGGATGAATCTATTTTCCAAAAAGTTCCGAATGAATTTCTTTTTCAAAAGTTCCGAGTCAATCTAAAGTTCCGAATGAATGTGTCCTTAAAAAAGTTCCGAATGAGTTTAGTTTAAAAGTTCCGAATCAGTATAAAGTTCCGAACGAACTGAAAGTTCCGGATGAACCTAATCTTCCGAATGAACCAAAGTTCCGGACGAGTCAAAAGTTCCGAATGAGTATAAAGTTCCGGATGAACCAAACTTCCGAACAAACTTCCGAATAAACTTCCGATTAAAGTTCCAAATCAAGGAGTTCCGAGTGAAAAGTTACGGATGAGCAAAGTTCCGAATCAAGGTTAAAAAGTTCCGAATCAATTTTCTTTTAGTGTAACTGTTCTTCTGTTTTACTGTTTCTTTACTTTTATTTCACAATTTATATTTTAACTGTAATTTTAACTTTAACTTTAATTTTAGTTTTCATTTTAATTTTAAATTCAAGTCTTTATTAATTGTCATTAAAGTAATTGTCTTTGATTTAAATTTTCATTTAAACTTTTTATTAGATCAGAAAACCAAACCCTTTTATTTAGTAACCAAGAACAATCATTCCACTTAAGACCGAGATCAATTCGAGAGGACTGAGAGACAATCTGAACCCCATACAACAAATCTTGTATCAAATGGCGCCGCTGTCGGCTCTTCTCGTTAAGATCAAAAGTTTTTTGTAAGAACTTGGATTTTGGGATCCGTTCCCTGTGAGCGTTACTTTTTCAGAAAAATTTTCAAAAAATCCTAAAAAAATATACAATTTTCAAAAATACAAAAAAAAAAAAAAAACATAAAAACCAAAAATATTTTTGCCTTGTTTTTCTTTGTTCGTGCTTTTGCAGGTGTATGCGCACTCGATCCACGTCATATCAAGAGCCCGAGCCTCTCGATAACTTAGACATGGCCGGTGTACAAAACAACAATAACATACCACCTTCAAACAACAATAATAACAACAACAACCCACCTTTCAACAACATGAACAATAACCACAACAATGAGCCCCTTCCGGATAATCGCCCGATGATTGAACTGCTGCAAGCTCATGTCGATGGCAACACGGATCCAATTGTCATACCTCCAATTGCCGCCAACAATTTCGAGCTAAAATCAGGCTTTATCCAGATGGTCTCCGCTCAACCATTCTTGGGACGTACCATTGATGATCCACACGACCATATCAAGAGATTCTTGCAACTCACTAACACGGTCAAGTTCAATGGTGTTCCACAAGAGGTTATAAGGTTACAACTTTTTCCCTTTTCTTTAGAGGGACAAGCCCGGCATTGGCTTGCTAAAGAACCGCCACAGAGTATTCTCTCGTGGACGGATTTGGAAACCAAGTTTATCAATTACTTTTTCCCACCCTCTCGTACTACCGCTTTGCGGAATGAAATCATAAACTTTGAACAAAAGTACGATGAGTCGTTCAGTGAATCTTGGGATCGTTTTAAAGATCTTTTAAGAAAATGCCCACAACATGGTTTTACCAAAGTACATCAAATTAATACTTTTTACAATGGTTTAAGCATGAGTGACCAAGATTCACTGAACAGTGCCTCGAGGGGTAATCTTTTGGCTAAGACTTCCAATGCTGCTTGGGATATCATTGAGAATAAGTCTCGTGTGCAAACCAAGAGTGTTAGGACCAATGTCGCTAGTGCTAGACTAATGACAGCGACAAGCGATTGGACAAAATCACTACGCTTCTTGAATCGCTTGTCACCCACACCGTTAGCAACAACAACAACAACAACGCTAAACACGCTCAAGTTAGTGCTGTCAGCCAACCTTGTGAGATATGCGGTGGTCCTCACTCTTACACTACTTGTACTGCCACCCAAGACTACCCTGCTGAGAATGTGAATGCGGCATATGGCACCTATCCTCAACCTGCTTATCAAGCTAGACCTCAAGGTGACCGTAATTTGCTTAGCTACCGCTCCAACAATTATCTTTCACCACCTGGTTTTCCTCCTACCAACCCAAACCAACAACAAAACCTTAATCACCCTCCTCAACAACAACAACCTCGACAACCATACATCCCTCCTCACAAGCAGCAACAACCACCTCAACGTAACAACCAAGTTTACCAACAACCTGCTTATCAACCACCCGCATACACCGCTCCTCCAAACCAACCCACTGCATTACACCAAGAGGTTGCAACCTACATGAGGACCAATGATGTGATCGTGGAAAATCTCCAACAGGAAGTGCGAAACTTGAAAGCAGACTTGGTCAAACAAGGAAACGATTTGAGAGCCGACATGAGAAACACGTTGGATAGCCAAACTAATGACTTGAGGAACATGATGGCTGGTTTCTTCCAAGGTAATCAACCCTCTTCTTCGGGTACTCTTCCGAGTAACACCGTTGCAAATCCAAGAGGGGAGATGAAAGCAATCACTACTCGAAGTGGCAAAGGTACCAAGGAACCCGAGCTTCCTATACCTCCACCGGTGGTTGTGACTAAGGAGAACGAGTCGCCTGCTCCTATTCCTCAACCTTCTCCTTCCCCGATTTCTCCACCTCTTCCTTCTACCCCTCCTCCACCCGCGGTTGTGAGTGATCCTATTCTCCCAAAGCCTTCCTCTTCTTCCAATATACCTTATCCATCTAGGTTGAGGAAAGAGAAGCAAAAGAGCAAGGATGATATTCAGGTTTCGAACTTCCTTAAAATGTTCAAACAATTGAATTTTAACATCTCCTTCGCTGAGGCTCTCGCTCACATGCCTAAATATGCAAAAATGTTTAAAGATCTTCTGAGCGACAAGGAAAAGCTCCTCGATATTGCCAACACCCAACTTAATGAGAATTGCTCTGCAGTGCTCTTAAGGAAATTGTCAACCAAGCTTGGTGATCCGGGTCGTTTTCTTATCCCTTGCAATTTCCCGAGAGTAGAGAATTGCATGGCCCTAGCCGATCTAGGTGCCAGTATTAATCTCATGCCTCTAAGTGTTTGGAAGCAATTATCTCTCCCAGAGCTAGTCCCCACCAAAATGACTTTGGAATTAGCTAACCGTACGGTTGCTTATCCAGTGGGGATAGCCGAAGACGTCATTGTAGGAGTCGACAAATTCACCTTCCCTGCTGATTTCGTTGTCGTCGACTACGAGATGGACCCCCGTGTGCCACTAATTGTTGGTCGTCCATTCCTGAGGACCGGTCGCACTCTCATCGATGTTGAAGCCGGTGAGCTTATCATGAGAGTGGGTGACGATAAAGTAGTCTTCAACATGGGAAAGCTTTCTAAACAGCCTTATTCTTACGAGAGTGTTAATTGTATTGACGTTATTGATGAGGCTTGTGAAGAACACTTCAAAGATGCTTGTAAAAGTATTCCTACCTCTCTTCCCAATGTTGAGACCGTTTCCTCTATCGACTCCTCATTATCTCTATTTGGAGAAAGTGATTTCCTTTGGAAAGATTTGGCAGCCACCATGGGAGATGTGCATTTAGACAATGACGATTCTACTACCAATTGGGATGAAGATCTCATCTTCATTAAAAACCTTCTCAAAGATGACAATCCTTCTCCTCCATCTCCCACGGTCATTGCTATCGATACTCCGACTTCGAATACGCCTCCCGTCAAAAATCCTCCGGATTTAGAACTTAAGGAGTTGCCGCCCCATCTCGAGTATGTATTCCTTGAAGAAGAGAAGAAGTCGCCCGTCATCATCGCAAAGGACCTAAAAGAAGAAGAAAAAGCCCGACTTGTCGCCGTGTTGAAAGATCATAAGAAGGCTATTGCTTGGAAGATTTCGGATATTCGTGGAATTGATCCTCACTTCTGCACACACAAAATTCTCATGGAGGACGACTTTAAGCCCACAATTCAAAGCCAACGAAGGGAGAATCTAAAAATCCATGAAGTCATCAAAACAGAGGTTATCAAACTTCTTGATGCGGGTATGATTTACCCTATTTCGGATTCACCATGGGTTAGTCCAATCCATTGTGTGCCCAAGAAGGGCGGAATAACCGTTGTTCCCAATGAACACAACGAGTTGATTTCCACTCGTCTCGTTACTGGGTGGAGAGTTTGTATAGACTACCGCAAACTCAATGATGCCACGAGAAAGGATCATTTCCCTCTACCTTTTATGGACCAAATGCTTGAACGTTTAGCGGGTAATGAATATTACTGCTTTCTTGATGGTTTCTCGGGTTATTTCCAAATACCCATCGATCCCCAAGATCAAGAGAAGACTACATTCACTTGTCCCTATGGCACATTTGCTTACAAAAGAATGCCTTTTGGCTTATTCAATGCCCCCGGGACTTTCCAAAGGTGCATGTTAGCTATCTTCCATGACATGGTTGAACAAACCATGGAAGTCTTCATGGATGATTTCTCAGTCTTCGGGGATTCCTTCTCTTCTTGCCTTGCCAATTTGGAACGTATGCTTAAGCGATGCGAAGACACTCGCCTTGTTCTAAATTGGGAAAAAATGCTATTTTATGGTAAAAGAAGGCATCGTGCCGGGACACAAGATCTCGAAAGCCGGTCTTGAAGTAGACCGTGCTAAAGTCGATGTTATCGCCAAGTTGCCTCCACCTTCAACCGTGAAGGGTGTGAGAAGTTTCCTGGGTCATGCGGGCTTCTACCGTCGATTCATCAAAGATTTTTCTCAAATCGCTCGCCCGATGACCCACCTCTTGGAAAAAGATACTCCTTTTATATTTTCCAAAGAGTGTCTTGAAGCCTTCAACTCGCTTAAGGATAAGCTTACTAAGGCACCCGTCTTAGTTACCCCTAATTGGGAGCTGCCTTTTGAGTTGATGTGCGATGCTAGTGATTTTGCTATTGGAGCGGTTCTGGGACAAAGAGTGAACAAACACTTCCAACCGATCCATTACGCTAGCAAGACAATGACTGGGGCACAATTGCATTATACGACAACCGAAAAAGAGCTTTTAGCTGTTGTCTATGCTTTTGAAAAATTCTGCCCCTATCTTGTCCTTTCTACAACAATTGTGTATACTGATCATTCCGCGCTGAAGTACTTGTTGACAAAGCAAGATTCCAAACCAAGACTTCTTCGCTGGGTTTTGCTGCTCCAGGAATTTAAAATCGAAATTCGCGATAAAAAAGGAGCTGAAAACCTAGCCGCGGATCATCTCAGCAGACTTGAGGATCCATACCAAGGGGATCATCCAAACAAATAAATCAATGATTCTTTTCCCTTGGAGACCTTAATGTCTATAAACTTGAAGTCGAATGAAACCCCGTGGTTTGTGGACTTTGCAAACTACTTGGCGGGTGGAATTCTCAAGGAAGGGTTGACGTCCCAACAAAAGAAAAAGTTCTTCACCGACATTAAGACTTACTTTTGGGACGACCCTTACCTATTCAAACAATGTGCCGACCTGATTATCCGCCGATGTGTTGACGGACCGGCAGCGTCAGAAATCCTTGATGCTTGCCACAAAGGACCCACCGGTGGTCACTTTGGTCCCAACTACACCGCCAAAAAAGTGTTTGATTCGGGGTTTTATTGGCCCTCCATATATCGTGACGCTCACGATATGGTTAAACGATGTGATGTTTGCCAAAAACAAGGCACGATCACACATAAAGACGAGATGCCTCAAAATTTCATACAAGAATGTGAAATCTTTGATGTTTGGGGTATCGACTTTATGGGGCCATTCCCTTCCTCTAAAGGAAACAAATACATCCTTGTAGCCGTTGACTACGTCTCCAAATGGGTTGAAGCCAAAGCTTTACCCACTAATGACGCAAGGGTGGTTTGTAACTTTTTGAAAGCTCTTTTCGCTAGATTCGGTGTGCCTCGCGCCATTATTAGTGATCGTGGGACTCATTTCTGCAATGACCAATTCGCAAGAGTCATGGCTAAGTACGGTGTAAACCATCGTCTTTCCACAGCTTACGACCCACAAACTAATGGCCAGGCTGAAATATCCAACCGAGGACTTAAGCGAATTCTGGAACAAACCGTGGGAGAGCATCGTGCCTCATGGGCTGATAAACTTGATGATGCTTTGTGGGCTTTCCGTACTGCTTACAAGACCCCGATCGGCTGTACGCCTTATCGTCTTATGTACGGGAAAGCGTGCCACCTCCCCATTGAGTTGGAGCACAAGGCTTATTGGGCCTTGAAGTAGGCTAATTTTGATATTACAAAGCCGGTGACCTACGCAAGATCCAACTCAATGAGCTCAATGAACTTCGGAATGAGGCTTATGACAATTCTTTGATCTATAAGGAAAGAACTAAGCTCATTCACGACTCCAAGATCAAAAACCGAGAGTTCCATGTTGGAGACAAAGTCTTACTTTTTAACTCTCGGTTGAAAATCTTCTCGGGAAAGCTCAAATCTCGTTGGTCCGGCCCATTCACCATTGCCCAAATTTTTCCATATGGTACTCTCGAGCTCGCTCAACCTAATGGACCTAATTTTAAGGTGAATGGCCAACGAGTGAAGTTGTACTTTGGTGAGGACACCTCTCAGGAGGTGATTCCATCCCTCACCACGTTCCCCATGAACTAATTTTGGGTCGAGTCAGGCTCGTGACTCGGTTATAAAAAACAAGCGCTCCTCGGGAGGCAGCCCGAGTATCTATCCTTTTATGTTTTAACCCCCTAAGTGTAGGGGAGCCTCTATGGAGTGTTTGTATTTGTGTGGTGATGTGATTACAGGGATAAGTGCACTCTTGGAAACTTTGAAGAACCGTGTTCCCGTGTTATCCGAAATCCGGTTCTATCTCTCAACTATCGTGATTCAATTTTCTTCATACTCACATTTGAAATTGATCACTTCTAGTCGTCTCTTCCTTAACTTGAGTTAACCAACGTGCACAATGTCATAAGTGTAGGGGAAACTTTTCCCACATGCTTAAACATTGAGGACAATGTTTATCTTAAGTGTAGGGAGGACTTCTATCGAAGTTTTAAGTGGACTTTTCCATGAAAATGCCTTCATTTAACCGAAAAATCATATTTTTCAACATTTTTCAAATTTTTAATTAACTTTGGCCATTTTGTCGTAATTTTTAAATTTTTATCGTTGCTTTCATATGTATATATCCCGCAATAAAGACAAAAATATTAATAAAGTGGTGTAGCTAGTTTTGAAATCTTTGACATATTAGGCCCGTTGCGTTTATTTTGACTCAACCCGAATAGACTTATCTAAGTTTATTCTAGCTAGTATCCTTAACCATGTAAACCTTAATTGGTTTATTAGGCTAAGTGTCCACGAGTCTCATTACTTGAGATTTTAAATTATGGAGGACGAGAAATGATAGAGTCAATTATAAGTCGGTATTCTTGCACAAGCTCACTTGGTGTAATTATTTGCCTATTCTCCCATCACTTGCTAATAATTTATCTGCAATAAGTAAGGTCGTACGATTTGAAAAGTTACTTAGCTTCTAGCCCAAGATCGTTTAAAAGTTGCTCGGTAATGATAAGAGTTCATAGCCAAGGCATAACTTATGAAGCGGGGCGCGAAGATTGGCGAGTCCGAAAAGGCCCTAACAAGGCATGAGGATTCCATTTTATTGCTGAAGATCCAAAGTGATGTGGAAAGCATTATTCCCAAAATCAATATGAAGGATCAAGACTCACGACGAAAAGTAATCAACTCCCATAAAGATCATGGAAAAGTCTATCCAAAAAGACCCTAACAAGGTATGAGGATAAATAGATCCAAGTCCGAAAAGGAGGCGGATCGTTGTATCTCAAAATCCCAAATAGAGATTGAAGAAATAATCATGAAGTCGTGGTCAACAAAATTGGAGTACCTCTCAAAAGTCTCCAAGTGAAGAAACTCTATGAACGATGAGAAGACCATTATCTCAAGCACGTCTCTCAAGATATGAAGTATGAAGTACATGCCAAATATCGGCCCGAGAAAGGTCTCAAATCGTGAACCAAGTTATGCCAAGATATGAACTTTTTGATATCCCGAGAAGCAGTTTTAAGAGATTTTGTCCTTTAGCTAACTATTGATCAAATCGTCCTACTTTGCTTTCAGCCTAAACAAACTATCGAAATAAGTCCAAAAATGCATCTTCATGATCATTCTAAGACAAAAATAAAATATAAGAGATACACCTAGGAATAAGGGAGTTTAAGCATTTAATTAAGCCATGTGTGTAAGTGTTTGAATTGCTAACTTATAATAACAATGATCTCGTTTTTAAGCTTAGTTTGGGGAACGTGAAACTTGAGGGTGATAAATCTTCGCAGCACCAAAGCCCTAATGTAAGTCATTGGTTTCTTTGCAAGTTATTTCTATTCTTTTGTTTCCTTTTAAGTTTAATTTCTTTTAGACTTTAAATTTTTGTTTAGTAGTGTTTGAATAAGGCCAAGGTTGATTGACTATGAGAAAAATGTAAATTTGCTTTATCACTAAGCATTGCATGAGGGCATGGCAATGGTTAAGTGTAGGGGATTTGATAGGTGTGTAAACACCCATCCTTTTACCGATTAATTCTGGCTAAAACGAGACCAAAACACGTATTTAATATCATTTGTTAGGAATTATGCGTGGTTTTTGTGTTTATTGTGTTTTCAGAGCCAACCAGATGAATATTGAAGAAAACATGGGATTGCACGGGTTTTACTGAAGAAAAGGACTCAAGATAAAGTCTATTGTCCAAGAGATGCAAAAGATTTGAATTCACTGGGCCAATTCGAAGATTTATCGAAGAAAAGGACCAAAGATGGAAGATTTACATAAGTCGAAGAAACTCAAGTCTATTAAACGAAGAAATTAAAAGACGAGTTGAATTTAATCGACGACAAATCCCGAATCAGAATCGAAAACGTCAACTTTTCTGAAAAGACGAGAAGTCAAGAAGAACGGGAGAAAGCCTACTCACCAACCAAAGGACAAGGCTATATAAAGCCCATCCCCTCACACTTTCCAGGAGTTAGTTTTTAGTTTTTCTTTCTTCCCCTTTTTCTCCCTTTAGTTCGTCCCATCACCATCACCACTAGGGTGATTGGTGATTTTGATCTTTGATTTTCCAATCTTGTAATTTTAATCCTTGTTTTGTTATTGTTAAGACATCAATCATTAATACAAGTTCTTGTTTAATCTTTCCATTTCATCTTGTTCATCATCATCTTTATCTTCAAGTTCTTAAGTTCTTATTTTATTGAGTTTGATCTTCAAAAGTTGTTGGGATTTGTGTTTTTGTTAATGGGATTTGTAGTTTATGGTTAGTAGATGCTTAGTGATTAGTTTATTTAAGTTTTTGGCGAAAACTTGGTGATTTTTGGATTAAAATCGATTTTCCTTGTTCTTCGGGTATTGTTACTGTTTATGTGTTTCCAGACTTCCGGATGAACAAGAAACTTCCGGATGAACACAAAAGTTCCGAGTGAACCTAAAATTTCCGGATGAGTATCATCTTCCGAATGAACTAAGAAGTTCCGGATGAATCTATTTTCCAAAAAGTTCCGAATGAATTTCTATTTCAAAAGTTCCGAGTCAATCTAAAGTTCCGAATGAATGTGTCCTTAAAAAAGTTCCGAATGAGTTTAGTTTAAAAGTTCCGAATCAGTATAAAGTTCCGAACGAACTGAAAGTTCCGGATGAACCTAATCTTCCGAATGAACCAAAGTTCCGGACGAGTCAAAAGTTCCGAATGAGTATAAAGTTCCGGATGAACCAAACTTCCGAACAAACTTCCGAATAAACTTCCGATTAAAGTTCCGAATCAAGGAGTTCCGAGTGAAAAGTTCCGGATGAGCAAAGTTCCGAATCAAGGTTAAAAAGTTCCGAATCAATTTTCTTTTAGTGTAAATGTTCTTCTGTTTTACTGTTTCTTTACTTTTATTTCACAATTTATATTTTAACTGTAATTTTAACTTTAACTTTAATTTTAGTTTTCATTTTAATTTTAAATTCAAGTCTTTATTAATTGTCATTAAAGTAATTGTCTTTGATTTACATTTTCATTTAAACTTTTTATTAGATCAGAAAACCAAACCCTTTTATTTAGTAACCAAGAACAATCATTCCACTTAAGACCGAGATCAATTCGAGAGGACTGAGAGACAATCTGAACCCCATACAACAAATCTTGTATCAACCTCCTTGTAACTCCACAACACCAATCAAACTAGATCCCAACGACACCTAATCCCTCTAAAAATTAAAAAACAAGAAGAGAGCGTGAGAGGTATTACTAAACGCGCAAGCTTCCAAACAAATGATCAAGAAGATCAATTAACCAACAAAAATATCAACACAACCAGCAACGGATACCAAAAACAACCTGCAATGATTAGAATTCACAAGAAACAACTTACCAAGAAAAACCCTAATATCTGATTTTAGGGTATTTCAGAAATTAATGAAGAATAGAAAAATTAACACTGTTAATCGATGATTAACACCTTTAGAAACAATACCCAAACCAAGAATTGAAAAACCCTTAAATTTTCCAAAAACCCTAATTTTGAAAAACCCAATTAAGACTCAGATCTTCAAGATCCAACTAATTAAACCCAAAATATATCAATCTTTAAAACCGATTAACCCAAGAACAGAGCCAAAAGCTCTGATACCATGTGAAAAATATAACCAGTTTGTGTAAAACCAAGAACAAGAGATTACTAAACGATCTTTATTACTGGATAGTCCCCAAGCGGATGCTATCACTGCGAATACAAAAGACAACGTGTAATCCCCAAAATAGATGCTACACGAATGAAATACAAACTCTAAACTGACAGCAAACTGATCAAAACCAAACTGTTAATCACAAGATGTGATCACAAATAATATCAAGAATATTGATGAAAACCCTAACAACTTTAGAGAGAGATTGTGTGTTGACTGTGTGTAAAGTTATGAGATAAATATCGCAGCTTCGTTACATATATAGCATCGTCCCACACCTTTGAGAAGTTGGCACAAGAATCCCTTCAGGATTTAGAAAGTCTTCAAAACTGGCACACCTTTATTGCAAAGTAGTCCTTAAAGTATACAAAATTAACAAACTCCACATTAATACTTCCAACACCTAATGAAGAGTTTGTACCTCTTATGATAAACGACCATAAGTTGCAAGTTCCCATGATTGCTTCCAAAAGCATAATTCTCTACCTATAAACATCACTTGTTGATGCTTTGGTGACTGAATGTCGCAATTTGGATGCAATCCAACCATCACCATGATCTTTTGGCCTGCAATTTCATAAAACAAATCAAGTAAAACATAACAAAATTGAAGTCTATGCTTATAGAATATAAGGGTTAATATACAAAGAAGTTACTAAACTTTCCAAGAAATTTTTCCTAAGGTAACGAACGTTCATTTTGTGTTTCTAAGTTACTAAACTTTACTAAACTATACATCACTATAATTTAGTGTTAATTTGAGTAACCTGAATGCATGTTTTTTGATAAGTTAAGTAACATAAATTTCTTATTTTTTCATGTTAAGTAACATAAATATCATGTTTTTGATAAGTGGGTAACTTAATTAACCGGTCATATGAACATTAGTAACTTAGAAACACAAAATGAACGTTCGTTACCTTAGGACAAATTTTTTGGAAAGTTTAGTAACTTCTTTGTATATTAACCCTAGTATATAACAACTAACGTTTTCAAGAACAACCTGCAAGTCATGCGTATGATATTGTTCAAGTCCTTTAGCTAAAGCACTCCTAAAAGACACCTGAAACAAAAATAGTTACGATATAAGCCGAGACAGAAATTATAAAAGTTGAAGTAATTATAATAAGATTACGCATTATGGGATCGTTAATGTAAACGTAATAAGCAACTTCATTCTATTACGTATCATTTTGTCATGAGTGGGCGGGGTTCGAGTCTAACTAAGCAAAAGAATAAGAGCTTTTGGACTTCAGCTTATTTATAATAAGCATCACATGTTAACTTTTTCCAAAATGGACTGTGTAAATCATACTTGTGTTTGGTTTAGTGTTTTTGAGCTGATTATACTCTACATCTAATTCAACAAAAGGTTTTTTTTAGAAAGAGCCACCTCTTTACGTTTGATAGTAACAACTCCATGTAGATTAGTGAATCTAAATATGAGAAGTTGTATAGCAAAATCGAAGATCTTGAATGCACATGTACTATGTTTTACTAATTTTTACGATAATAATGAAAACCCTTTACTGATATAAATACTCTATGGCTAATATCATATAATCATTTTCAAAACGCACATCCTATAGTTTGTAACTGTGTATTCTACCAACTTAAAGTACCGTAAAAACACAACATCAACACAATGAAATAGGAAAAAATGTGGATGAATGTTACTAATCTTTATGCACTCGATGTACCAACTAACCTTGAGTTTCAACTTCGATTGATCACACACGCACTCGTCGTACCACTGCAAGCCAAAAAGATCATTTGATTAAAAAAGTGCTTATTTAAAACGTTTAACAAATACGGAGTAAGCAAATATTCATGATGCCACTAAATATTATAAGCCGATAATATGCTTTAAAACATTATATTATAGCTATGTCAAGCTTATTAAAAAAAGAAAAAACAAATCCAAGCCGATAATCACCTAAAAATTAGAAAATCCAAGCCGATTTCAATTGCACTTGTTGCTCGTGATGATGATGGTTATCCCATCTCTTTTTCTGTAATCAAAGATCTCTATATTTAGTACTGTATTTTAAAGACACGTGTTCTTTTTTTTAGAAAAGAAATATGTGGATGAAATGTGAGTAGACACGTAGGTTTAGTTTTGATGTGTCAAACTGTCAAAGTGGTCTCAGCGCAAACAGAGAAAAAAAGCGTTATTTACCGTAGAGACCCTATAGAAAGGGACTTGTCTTGCAGAGACCCTTTTTAAATGTGTTTACGAAATTAGCTCTATTCTCCGCGCCACTAATGGAGTGGACCAAGTAACCAACACGTGTCACGTTCTTATTAAACCAACAATAAAAAAAATAAAAAAAGAAGTTGTCCGCGTCTCAAATGAAGCGGACCACATTAATGCAATAAATGGTCTTGTCTTGTTAGCTTTTGCAGAAAGCTACTTCCTACTAATAATGTTTTCCGCGTCTGTTTACAAAGGATATAAAGTTCTCCGCGCCAATTCTTAAGTGGACAACATATAAAAAAAATTATTTCGTTTCCCAATTTATTACATGACTTGAGAATACATACTGGGATTACTTTTGTACCGTAGCATTGACTTAGCATAGTGGATATATCCGAATTTTAATACTCTTTTAATTCTTCATCAGTATATCCTAAATTTACTTGTAAAAATCATATCTTTCTATCAGTTTAACCGGATGAGGTAAAGGTAAAAGCACCATGTTCATTTCTTATGATGACAGTGGCTCAGTGATTATGATTTGGTTGAGGTTCTTCATCCTAGTATAGCAGTTCATCACCAAATTCATTTCAAGTAACCATTTTAAATAGTGGGTGAACAAAGTTCATCTCATAATGCTTGATTAGTTATATGATTGAAGAAGCAAAGCATCCATCTTGATTGGAAAGTAGCCAGTTAACTTAAAAATGAGTTAAAGTTTGTGCTTAAAAGATTTGATTAATTTAGTATTCTCGAACATGACAAGATTTGTTCCCATAGATGTATGTTTTATAATTATTTTAATTTAATGTACGTGAATATTAGTATTAATATTGTGTATTAATTTTTATTATTTTAGGATTATCCTACAAAACTTACATCTAGAAGTAAGATATCCTTGATTGGCTACATTAGGAGTAAATTAGAAGACACCCCTAAAGAAGCTTTATTTAAGGCATCTTGTTTAGGTTGGCTTTGGGATTTAGACTTTACCAGTGACGATAATGGTGTATTGATAAATTATTTAGGATGTTGTCAAGGATATAGTGTAGAAGAAGATGGCCTAAATACCCGTTTCACTTACAATGTAAATGGGCAATAATTATATTTTGGGAGGGAGGAATTATGTCTGGTCACCTCCTTGAAATTTGGCGTGGAATTTAAGGAGGAATTTACATCAGGCCCTATGCCGTTTAGGAGACGAGTATTTGGATCAAGATATGATGGTCGTGTGATGCACGCTGGACAACTACTAGAAAAGATTTTAAGCGATTCTTTTTATGACTTGAATGACAACGATGCGGTTGGCTTGTGCTTGTTAACGTGTATGGACTTGATACTTTTAGGACATGAGATATCACATTGTGTCCCAAAATGGTACTATAGGATAGTGGATAATATGGAAGCGTTTAACATGTACCCATGGGGTTCGCACGTATGGCCCACTCTATATTGGCAGCTTAGGGATTCGGTAGGATGGCGTGTTCATCACTTTATAAATGACCTTCCAGAAGGGAAAGTGCATAGCTATACGCTAATTGGATTCACATGGGCATTCAAGGTATTTGTTTCTTTAGTAATATTAGTAAATTTAACGTACAATAATTGTCAAATTTATTATTTTTTGCAGACCTGGATATTAGAGAGCTATAGAGAAAATAGTGTGCATCTTTATAGATATGTACATAACCATCCTAGAGTGAATCGTTGGAGGCGTTTGAGAAGGTTTTATCGAAGGCACCTTCCCACTTTAATAGACGTAAGTAGTTATTAATTATTCGTTTATTTTTAAAATGTTTTATTACAACACTAACTACATAAATAATTTTTAGGGAGTTGTGCCTGTAAATGTAACACCAGATCCCGAGGAGGCTCAGGCACGTTGGTGGATTGACAGCAGGACATATTTTGATGGTGAGATACACGATCATCCGCCGATACCTCCTCGAGCTAATCCATACGTCCGTGATGATGTTCCACAAGACGTATATCATCTTTTGAGTGAACATTCCAAACAGATAAAAGATGTGTATGATTTAATCAAGGTAAATTGACTGTTGTGTTATACTAATTATTATAAAAATATGTGTTTAGTAGTTTGTTTAATTATTTTAAGCAGGATTTGAGGCGACCAGAAACTTGTGCAGCCCCGGTCAATCATGGTGTTAGTTCGTTGCTGAGTGGTGTGCTTCGTACGCATGTATAATTTATAAAGTCATTTCAAGTGAATATATATTATATTATTTTAGTGTAAATTAAAATAAAATGAAAATGTTGAAATGCAGGACTTCATGGGTCCGTCTAGAAATTTTGATGACCCTCCAAGTAGTCAATTTTTTGAGGGTGCTAAGTGGCCGTCACCTAATACGCCGGTGTATCCACAATCTTTCCGTAATAGTGCCCAAATGCCTACACACGGTCAACCAAGTAATATGACGAACATGTCACCCGTCCCCACTCCACAAACTAACATGGGGCCACCACTAGGATTTGCTGTGAACAATCGTGAGTCGGTTTCTCGCATGGGAGAATGTGGTCCATCGAACACTCGTGCTGAACACGGTGTTGTATTTGTAAGTCTACCATTAAGGTTTATGGTTTTTACAGTTGTATTCGCTATCTTTGGATATCCTTAACGAATTGTTTACACTATTTTCAGGATGGCATGAATCGAGAAAAGAGAGAATGTCGACCTGGAAGACAAAAGCAAAGTCCATATGTTTCGTTGCCTCCAACGACGATATTAGTCCCGAAACGAGTTAGGAAGACCAAAACCAAGCAGCATTCCGAGAACATATCTTCTTTGGATTTTAATATTCCAACGACAGTCATACTCGATAACGTGGATTTTTCTAAGGTGATTATTATGATATTTAAATATTTAACTAATTTAAGTATAAGCTAGATAATTTAAATATGGATTTTCTTGTATAGGTTCATCGAGAATCGTATGAGGACTTAATGAAATTCTTACAAAGGCCTTATCTTATTTATTTCGACTGCCACATGAGGGGTTATGTTGTCGAACCCGAGTTTTGGTTGTCACTAGTTCCTGATTACACTGGGACTCTCAGTGTTACTTCATATATTCCATGGGAGAAATAGGGTTGGTTGACTGACGATGTAAGTTTATCAACTAAATTAATTTTTCCTATTTAGCTTAAATTGTATGAACATAGCTAAGTTAAATTATTTAAATGCATAAACAGCAAATAAACGCATGAATAGAGTTGATAATTAGAACTAGGCCCCCCGATAGTATCTAGACAGTTGCAAAGGGAAAGACTACAACACTAGACCCACTGGAAAACAAGTTCACTTTGGATTTCGATTACTTCATTAGAGGAACTATTAACGGCACGAGCCGGCCATACCCTTCGTGGGATGTTGTAGAATGAGTACGTATTAATTTGTACATGTTTATTTTGTTTAAAATATGTTATAATGCTTATTAATATATTTAACATGTTATCTGTAGGTTTTTTTGCCAATCATGCATGGCAATCACTGGGTCACAGGTGTTATAAACCTAAATTCATCAACTTTCACTATATATGACTCAAACTATTATGTTGAAAGAGGGCGGATGATTTGTGACAACTTAGAAAATTGGACAAATACTTTGAAATTGTTTTTGTTTACTGATGGTCACTTTCAAAGAACAAGACGTCCTCCGTATAAATTCTCGTATAGTTACAACCCATCAGGTGTCAATGTCCCACAACACGAAAACAATTACGACTGCGGCGTTATTACATGTTGGCTATTAGAGCAACTTATTCAAGGAAGATCACCCGAGTACATAAGTCAACCTACAGCCTTCTTCGGACAGTTTAGACTTGAAATGGCAAGAAGGTTTTATACATCATTGTGAGGAGACTGATGATTATGGTTATGATGAGATTTGATGTTGTCTGTTTGTATTTTATATACGTGTTTTAAATAAAAGGTTTTCATTTGTAATGTGACATACGTTATTTGCGTGTTCTTTAATGTAGTATTTATTGTTTATTTGAAATAGAAAATCAATACAAAAAAACGATTACATCACATAAAAGTAAGACATATGTAAAACAGAAAGGCAATAAAAACAGAAACTTAAAAAACGATTACTTGGTACCAATAAAGCATTACATGTGAGCAATACTATTATTTTTACCTGTTTTAGATGCTACACTATAAATCCATTTTGGCGATGGTACGTTGTGAAGAATAAGTGATTCTCTGTATGGTCCAAGAAAAAAAGAACACCGTTTCCTTCAATCCCTGGTACCGTTTCCAAGATTTCTGAATTACGATTCCATACTTGTAGTTGGTGAAACCATAATTGCGGGTTCTCATTAACCTGAACTATTGGTTCATCCGAATTGTTAAATCCTAATAATTTTGGGATTTGCTCTATAGGCATCTCAATGTTGAATAATTCTTGAACCGAATTAACAAACACACCAGTAATTTGTAACTGCCAAGCACGAAATACACATGCGTATTCAGTGTTGTAAGATCCCAAAATCACCAAAGTATTTCCTAACTGGACAATATAGTAAGGTGGTGGAATTGTGGAAGTTATCACATTAGGAATGTCTATAATTTGAAAGTAGCAGTCAATCAAATCAAACGATATAATCATGTAGGATTTGAACCAGTTACCGTTAGGGAAAAAATTCTTTTCAGACCCAACCCAATATATTTTATTGTCAACCACAGCTTGACCTGACCGTTTTAACCTAATTGTGTTGCGTGGTAAACGGTCATTTCCGAGATTGATCCAAGTGTTTGAACTCATTTTTCGCACCGACACATACCATGGACCCTCAACATAGAATGGGTAGTTTATTTTTAAAAAGATCGGGTCTAGAGTGGTCGGGTTGATACCAAAACCGAAAATCATTTTTGGAGAATCAGGTTGGTTTAAATAATCTGGTGTTAAAATTGTTTCTATTTTTGGAATAGACGGGTTGAACAACACAAATGAGAAAGCATTAGCATATGAAAAGCACCATATACCTTTAGAAGTACCAACATGTTGAATCTCATCTAGATATTGAAGATAATGTAAAGGGGTGAATGTCAAGTTATCATCGACCATATACATTCTACCGTTTGTGACATGCTTACATTCCAAAATGAAAGAACATGTGGATGAATAACGCGAACCGTATTCTCGACGAAAACTTTGACGGTCTATGGTTGCTCGCCATCGTCGTGATACCCTACGAAACTGAAGTAAAGAAACGACCGGAAATTGCAGCATGATTTGTCTTTGGATTTCAAATGGTATGTAGGTAGACATATTAGTTTCTGTTGTCTTTAGAAAAACTGAATTTGATAAATGAGCCTAATATGTTAAGTTATAGAAAATGAAACACATTCTTTATACACTGTGGGACATGACACTTCACTGAAAAAATGTTCTTCGCTTGAATATTGAAGCGGACAATGACGTCATCATACACTTTATACACTGTGGGACATGACACTTCACTGAAAAATGTTCTTCGCTTGAATATTGAAGCGGACAATGACGTCATCATACACTTTATACACTGTGGGACATGACAATTCACTGAAAAATTGTTCTTCGCTTGAATATTGAAGCGGACAATGACGTCATCATACACTTTATACACTGTGGGACATGACAATTCACTGAAATCATGACCCACAAATAAAAAACGCGTCTATAAATACTATAAAAATTGTACCGTCACTACATTGTACACTAAACCTTCCAAGTAACATAATGTCTACGCAACCCACTAACTTCCGTAACAAAATAGAACATAATTTTGCTGGTTCTTCATCTCAACCAAATATGCCACAACCTTCTTCCCCCATTCATCTAAATTCTGTTGAAAAACCAGTTAGGATCATTCCAGGTCCTGCTGGTCTCATTTAACAAGCTAAGATCCGTAAGACTTCACTTGGTGTCGATTGTGGAATACCAACACAAGAGATTGCTATTCTCTTACGTGAGGATGCTGGTGAGGATGAGAATTTTAGTAGTGATCCATGGATTTGCGTGGTTCAATATGAAGCTTATCAAGGGAGCATTATAACTGGTTGTTTACGTAGTATTGCAGCCCACCTTACCCCTAAAGGAAAACTTGAAAAAATTGTAGCAGTAATAAATACATGTACACCAAATGCACTGGGTGATCTCACTGTAACACTCAAAGATCCAACTGGAACTATTAACAACACAATTCTTCATAAAGTGGTTGCACATAAGATATATGAACAATTGTTCAGGGTTGGGGCTGTTTTGATACTACATAACGTTTCAGTGTTTATTCCTAAACCATCAATTTACTATCTAAACATTACATTAAAGAATGTAGTGAAGGTATTTCCCAAGGATGCAGTGTTTGAGTTTTGAATGTCTTAAGTTGTTATTTCTAATTGTATTCGGTAGTTGGATTCGGTAGTTGGATTCGATAGTTGTATTCGGTAGTTGTAATCATTTGAATTCTCTTTTATATCATCGTTATCTGTATTGGGTATTTGTTCTCCCATCCTTTGAATTCCCAATTTAAGTTTATTCAAAATAAACAATGTTAAATTGCATATGAAACTGGAAAAGGAAACAACAAAACCTTAATAGTACCAACATTAAACCATAGGTCGTTACAAATAAAAACATAGACATATAATAGAAACAACAAAAACATAAAAAACAACTAAAATAAAAAAACAACAACAACAAACACATAAAATAAATAACATCTTGACAGTCATCATTCTCATGTGACAAACGGCAACTTAATAGAGTACTTGACCTCGTGGGTGGCTTATTAGAGTTAATGATTCTTTGTAAGGCCCAATAATAAAAGACCCAACATTTCCTTCTAGTCCGTTTATGTTGTGAAAGACCTGCATTTGTTGACTCCATACTTGTAGGAGCGTAACTGGTCTAACTTGATCCATGACCGTCACTTCAAATATAGGTTCTATGTTTATATTAAATCCTAGTAACTTTGGGTAATGGTGAGCTGGCATCCCAAGGACAAATATATCTCTTACTGATGATACCGAACCATTATCTAATGCCCAACCATGGAGAAATCTTATCAACAAGTGTGGAGAGGTAAGGACTATGGGTTGGATATGATACGAGGGTCTCCATACGAATCTTTCGAAATGCTACCATATTACTGTTACACCTTAGAAAAAAACCCCAGGCACAGTCACACGTATAAAGACAAACAAATAAGGAGTGTTCGAAATGCTATTCATCGCGTTGGGTGCTTCAGTAAGTCATGCTCAGACATTCATTAAAAAAGTTGTCAACATTATCTTAATTCAAGTCACACTAATGTATTCAATGTCATATCACAGGTGCCAACTTTTCTTAATCATCTACGCCCTATGCTCATAATAGACGCTGCACATTTAAAGGGTCTATACATGGGTACTAATTTGCTGGCTGTAGGCATGGATGGTAAAAATCAAATTGTTCCTGTCGCATATGGTATATGTAGAGGTGAAACCAGTCCAAACTGGTCATGGTGGATGTTTGTACTCAAAGAGTGTATAGGTGTCAACCCCAATATGATTTTCATTTCTGACAGACATGCTGCTATCGCATTGACTGTACGCAACGAGTTTCTATTAGCATTTTACGGTATATGTTGTCGCCATTTAATGATGAACTTTTCTTTAAAAAAAGGTAAAACAAAGCGTCTGTTCTAGAAAATATGCAAAGCGTATACCGTAGATGAATTGCAAGGAAAATAGATACGCTACATGCTGTACAACATGATGCATACAACAAGCTAATGGAAGCGAACCCTCAATGATGGTCCCGGGCGTATTCTCCACGACCTCGGTACAATTACTGTACATCTAATAGTGTTGAATCAGTAAATAATTATACTAGGAAAACACGAAAGCTACCTATCACAATGATGACCGAGGCATTTCGAGGAATGGTGCAAGAATGGTATTATAATCGCAGGCAAGCTGCAGGTACAAATCTTAAAGTATTATTAGCCACTTTACTTTAATGAAAACATCATTTATTAATCTAAGAACAATTTGTTCATTGTGCTGCAGCGAATATGAAGTATGAGATCACGGACTAGGCAGCAGATAAAGTGATGAAAAGAAAAATGAAAAGCGCTAATTGGCAAGTTTACAGTGTGAATCAAAATCAGTTTCAAGTATCGAATGGCCAATATAATCATGAAGTCAATCTGATGAACGGTACTTGTAAATGTCGCAAATGGCAAGTTTCAGGGATACCTCATGGTCACGTTATTGCGGTGACCAAGTTTTTGCGTTTATCCGACCGCGTACATTTTGTAGCAGACTGGTTTAAAAAAGAAAAGTATCAAGCTACATACATAGAGTCAATATATTTTGTTGGAGAGCAACATGAATGGGAGTATCCAAGCCATGTTCGTCCAGTTATTCCTTCTGTAATGTACAGCCGACAGCCTGGCTGACCTAAAAACACAAATAGAATTTTGTCTCAAGGAGAAGAACCAAGGACGATACATTGTAGCAGATGCAATGAAGTGGGTCACAAGCGAGATCAATGCAAAAAATCATACATCCTTGAGCCATAAAAAATGTTCCCAAAAAAACAAGCAAAAAAACAACCAAACAACTCAACAACATGAGACAATACACTCCTTCCATGAACCAACAGGAAAATCATTTAAGACTTATGGGGAAAATACTTCACAACCCTGGCAAGCAAACGAACATAGCCAACATATGCAATACCAGGCACATCCATATCATCATGATCAATATCCATCACAAGTTTACAACCCAAATGTATCACATCCATATAATTGATCAATATCCATCATAAGCTTACAATCAAAATATATTCAGTTCCGAAAACTAAAATGAAAAAAACAGGACCATAAAACCAATATGATCGAACAACATACCCATCTCAACCATTTGATCATTATGGGTCACAAAATAATGCTTCTTAGCATCTTGACAATATCAACCCCAGCTGGCCTAACAGTTTGTTCAACTTATTTCCTTAATAAATTAGTTTATGAATTTTATGCATCTTGTAATAAAGTCTCTCATTATTGTAATATATTTTCTTGTAATATATTTTCTTACATCGAAAGTCTCTCATAAGGTTGTTGTACAAACGTATATTGTAAAAGAATAATTTAAGATTGACAACTATCTCGAGACTGTGGGACACATTTATAGAAAATGAAACACATGCTTTATACACTTTGGGACATGACACTTCACTAAAAAAGTGTTGTTCGCTTGAATATTGAAGCAGACAATGACGTCAGCATACACTTTATACACTGTGAGACATGACACTTCACTGAAAAAATGTTCTTCACTTGAATATTGAAGCGGACAATGATGTTAGCATAACCTTTATATACTGTGGGACATGACACTTCACTGAAAAAGTGTTCTTCACTTGAATATTGAAGCAGACAATGACGTCAGCATACACTTTATACACTGTGGGACATGACACTTCACTAAAAAAATGTTCTTCGCTTGAATATTGAAGCGAACAATGACCTCATCATACACTTTATACACTGTGGGACATGATAATTCATTGTTGGATATGACACTTCACTGAATCACTTCCACTACCCCTAATGCATTATTAAAAATTCTGACGGATTCTCTACTATTCAACCTTATTGGTTTTTGTTCTACATATGCATATAAATACATATGCATATAAATACATATGCATCTTTTTGTTCTACCCCACTTGAATCAATAACAACATGTCAACATCCACAAACAATATGTGACAATCCGTCAATTTATGATCGATATTTTATTCTCAAGTATTATTTAAAAACATTATTTTATTGTTATATTATGAGCTCACTTATTTTTGGGAAGAAATTTGGGTTTACGTCTTGAAGTAGCATCGACTACGTCTAAACCGGAGGATTCTACGCTACGTGCTTACATTTACATACACCGTTTTTGGTGACAGTCTGATATTTAAGGAAATAAATTTATTCTTGAATATTATGATGGAATTATAAATTTGTGTTGGTTCATAAACTCACAAATTTACGAGAAGAAATAAGAGCTTACGTGAATAATTTAGCGTCCTTTACGACTAAACCGAAAACCCTAGGTTTACGTATTTACATTTTTAAACTTCGTTTTTGATGAGACAGTTTTTATTAGATTGGTTTTTTGCCGTAGATTCATAATTTATAAAAAAGTTTTTCGTAAAACAACCCGAGGGCACGCAAATCGAGAAAACTAGAATCGAGGAGTACCCATAAATTAGTGGAGATGAGACAAGTGGGACACTTGTCCCATCCCCACTAAATAAAATAGCAAGCTTCACCAACACACTTTGAGGTGTCATAATGCATGATAACTAAGGACACTTGTCCTTAGTTACATACAAAACCACTCAACCTCAAAACTACTAATAAAAAACAAGCTAATTCATTTGTTACATGCAAACAACTCATTTTTTTCTCCACCCACCTTTTTGGCCGTCTATCATTCATCAACAACACCACCATTGATCAAAAAAATCAACCATAAATCATATGTATAATTTACATATGATGAAAACCCATTAAAAAGATGAAGATTGGAGGTGGTTATAACATGTGAAAAGGAGTTTCCACGGAGCTTATGGACTGATTTTCAAGAAGATATTCATGCACATGAAGATCTCAAGGAGTTCATTTGCCAAGTTAAAGATGTGATAACAAGAACCAAGTCTTGTTCATCATCAACCCCATCTTTTCATCACTTTGGTGGTATAGAGATTATTTCTTCCTATCATATTGTTATTTTGAATATGTAATCTTGTATTATCTTCATTTATGTATATGTATATGATGATGAATAATGATCAAAATATTATGTGGAGATTTGGTGTTGATAGATTTGATTAAAATGATTAAAAGCTACATGAAAGGATGTTAAAATCATGACTAAAAATGCAGGCTGTATAAAACAGTAAAGAACTACATAATAAATTGTTAAAATGACTTGGATAAATTAATATACAGTAAGGTATGTGTCTTGTACATATGTGAGAGTTGGCCACTCAATGGAATCCATAAAATGAGTGAGATATGATCAAAACAATATTGAAGTCCAAATCTGTATAGTCTGTTTTGGACGAACTGTTAGAGACATTTAGAGATTGATTGAGCAGTATCTAAAACTGAGTTAATTGTAGAAAATATCATTTAGTTTGTGGTGTCCAAAAATGAGCTTCTATCTCCTTGTATAACTCAAGATATGGTAAAAATGGTGAAAGTGTAAATCATAATCAGATTTGTAAAATAAATATATATATTATAAAATTAGCACTCAAGTAAAACTAATATAAAATGTATACCTAAAACCCACTAGCTTATATATTACATATAAATAAGTATTTACTTTAATAAATAAATGTAACATTTTATAAAAATGGCAATTTGATAAGTTTATAAGCTATAAAACTATATACATAAGTTTTATGTCTTTTCGGCTAAAACCGAAAGATTAACGTTTTCGTCAATAAAAACTTAGACGGTCGGACCCGTCTAATGTAAACTTTATATAACTCATATAATGATGTATAAGTATATGTTACAAGTAAAAACCGATAAAACCCGAGCTTTATAACATATGGACATTAACGGGCCAAATTAGCCTTATTGGACTATTGACCCAATTAGTTTGGATAAATACTAATGGACTTACTCATTGGGCTTAACCCACTTGGGCCCAACATATGAGTAAAGTCCTGGTATTAAAAAGTATAAATGGACTAATATAAAGTATTGGACTTTAATGGGCTTATTGGGCCTTAATATTGAATTGGATTGAAACTAGTGTAACTAGTCAAAAATTTGACTAACACATAACGCTATAATGTGTATGAAGAGATAAAATCCCACTTGATAATCATCATACTTATAATATCATCATATTACATAGCCATTGTTTTTATAAAGTCATTGGACAAGAGTCTAAGACGAGTATTATTTGTCTAGGTTTTCGTGATTGAAGCACGTACCGTACATCCAAATCGTCGATAACCGCCTTTCCCAATCAACGTGAGTTCATAGCCTCGCACTCTTTTAAATGTTTTATGAAATGTTTTATAAACTCGCGAGGGAGATAACATGTTAGTTTTAATATGATAGGACACCAGTTGTCCCGGCTGTTTGCTTATTGATTTGGACCCGAATGATTGTATGACCCGAGGAATGATTATATGACCCGATGAATGAAATGAGATAGATTATTATTAGTTAGGTTATGTCACTAAAAGTCCCATTAGCATGAATTATAAACTACCGGGAATTGGTAGACGCTTATGCATATGATAATACTATTTGGGGAAGATCACCCCAGTTCGCGCCTTGACGGTTGATCCCCGTCGTGCCACATTGATTGGTAAGCAAATTTATGTATGAGAAGATTTATATAAGCGTGATTATTGTGACGACACGCTGTTTTAGATGGAAAAATGAGTTTCGGGTTAGCTACCCGTTGTTTGTTATAGTAAGGTAACAATGTCATGTGGCTTATAATAATCCAATAACGAAAATACTGATATACGCATTGAATTACGATATATTGCCTGACTAGCAATACGGGGTCTTATTATTGATATTATGTTTGTGTTTTGGTTTTACATAACCATATTCATATAACGGTTTTTATTTAACTCTATACAACGTTATAAAACGTATTGTATGATGTTTTTACGACATTGGTTCGTATAATGGTTTTGAAGGCAAAAGCCTATAGTATGATTTACAACAAAGATTTGTATGAAATGTTTTTGGCTTATTTTATGGCCTACGACAAAGAATTGTACAAAATGATTTTCGGTAATAATTTTATACCGATGATATATTAATGGATTTCATTAAACTCTATGAATTCACTCGGCGTTTTCACTGACCTTTTCTTTTAACATGTTTTATCTCAGGTACTTGAAGGTAATTCTCGGAAAGACAACAAGAATTCATGGCCCGCACTTAAATAACAATTTCCATTCAAATGTTTTGTGAAATTGTATGAAATACTATGACTTGGGACCTATGTAATTTGATTTTTATGAATGGAAAATGCTTTATTATTAAACGACGCGATTTTTAAGCGTTGTCTATGATTTGAGTAATGTGCTATCCGTAACACCAACGACTCTTCCGCTGAACTAAAATATGAATATTTGGGGGTGTTACAGTTTGGTACCAGAGCTCTGGTTATAGAGAACGAAAGATTTTTAGAACCAAGGTTTTGAATAAGACATTTCAAAATCTTTTAACTATAAACATTTTTCTCAAAATTTCTAAAAATCTTTTGACTATAACGGTGCCGAAGAATTCCTGAGTTACCGACAAGGCCAGACTGAGAAGTGTTAGTTTAATATATATATATATATATATATATATATATATATATATATATATATATATATATATATATATATATATATATATATATATATATATATATATATATATATATATATATATATATATATATATATATATATATATATATATATATATATATATATATATATATATATATATATATATATATCTATAACTTGGATTATATATATATATGATGTAATTTGATTACATGATTGTTTGATGATTATTTTAATATTTATACGAGGTATTTATACGACGTAGATTGTCACAAAAACCCTATCTCCCCTAGCAAATCAATCGAAGCTATTCCCGTAGGAATTCTAGCTATTCCAGATCTAAACTAAGTTGTGGATATTTATGATCCCAACAAAATGGTTGATATTCGTAGAAATGTTGGTATTAGTTGAGTGTGATATTAAAGAAGAATTGGCAAGATTAAATCTGATATCGATATTATGACGATCTTTCCTTATAGAGTGGAGTTTGACAAAACCTTACCACCTGGAAAGGTGTCATCTGATTCGGTGTCACCCAGTTTTTAAATTTGAAATCGAAAGGGGGAATGTTGCACTTGAGGCTGTAATTGGAGCCTTTACCCAAAAGCCTCATGCCACAAGTACCTTTCTGAGAAGCCTAATGGAATGTGTGGGTCATTTCATACTAGTGACTCATTTGATAACTATTGTTGTAAGAGCTATAGGATTGGAAATTAAGTGTTGATCATATCGAGCTTTTATTGCCCTTTTAAGGTTTATGAATAAGGTTGAAAGTATTGGAAAATGAGGTAGGATATCGCATTGAGTATAAGATTGATTGAAACTTGAATTAAGTAAAATTTAACTCATATGGAATATGAAATTGTTAAGAGGAATTCGTTAAGTCATGTGATTGAATTATAAGGTTTTAAATGATTGTTGGTTCGTGTTAAGGGTTGTTCCTAGGCCATTGTCTAACAACGAAGATGCCTAGTGTCCAAGAAATAAATTGAAGAAATCTTCTTCTGAATTGGGACCGATGGATCTTCCGGGACAGGTGGAACCCCTATGACTCTTGTAGAATAGTATTCATTGTAGCATCTTTTAAAAATCCCTAACTTAACTGAGACATCAGTTGGTAGGATGAGTTCTTGGAATTGTATGACATAGTGACACGTAATGTGTTACGGTATAATTTTGACTTTTTTATGATTAATGAAAAGACTACCTTTGATTGCTAAATTCTACATGTATTGATGTTATCTATCTTTTCTTGCTTCTTCCTAATGTTTGCATTAATGATGCAACCACTGAACAAGTACTCATCTCGATTTTAGTTACGTTGTGGATTATTCTTTTTGAGTGCCATCGAGGTCATGAACCTCATGATTATTTGGCTAAGCTCATTTCCTATCATGTTGTCGTTAGTTCTTGGTGAACAACTTTTCATCACTCTTTTGTAGATCACTCATTGTTTTTATAAGAAATGAAACAGTATCCCTTGAGAAAAATTGAATTTTCATCATCATATGGATTATTTAAAGTGAGACTTATGAGTAATCATTATCGAAATAAAGTTGTTTATGAAACACCTTGGAAAACTTAATTGTTTTCATAACAAAGAACATCTCTGTAAACTCATTTGATTTTTACTTCATGATTAAGCATGAATATATATATTTTAAACATGATAACAAAGTTTTGACGAACTAAGTATTGCATCGTTAATCCTAAAATTGTATATAGTTACGCGCCTATGTACAATTTGGAAGGGACCATGCATGGCTGATTAGTAGTCACCATAAAATTGTTAATAAACACTAAATTTTCTTTGAAGATTGTGAAAGATTTGAATTTTTATGAGATCTGCAAGAAGTGAAAAATAGGGACATATTGTTAGGAAAACCTACATATGTGCCCGTACTATTTATTCTTCTGAATCGAATTTAATCATTTGTGGAAATTGTCTTAATTGACAATTGATATCCCCTCCTTGTCCAATTCTCATGTGGTGAGATTCTTTGGAAAATTATCTGATTACCGAGTGTTAATATCCGACTGGGTGTATCGATGTTCCTATCATTTCTTTTGACTAGTATTCATTTTAATGACCTGGGTAACGATCCGAGGAGCTTTCGAATGCGTACTCAAATCATGAAAACATGAGATATATCCATGTTCGTCAATGTTTTCGTCTTTATCTGATTTGAAATTCTCTCGCGTAGATTATGCGTCGACCGTACTCTTTTTAAGGTTAGTTATGTCTCCAGATATCCTTGAATTTGTGAAAGATCATGAGTTATTATTAGTCTTTTGAGAAGTCCACATCTTATCAACGGTAATGAAACTGGAAAGTTGGTAGTGCCAGTAGAATGGACTGATTGATTATGACATGACGACATTGTCCTAATTGATGGGAACTCGAGTAGAATTCCCCTAAAAGATGAGATGTTGATTATCAAAAGTGATCTCAACAATTTTTAATGGATGACCATATCCTGTATTAAGGCTTGAAATTATACCGTGAATGGTTATGAAGTAGTCATAGATCTTGTAATCTAGAAAGAACTTAAAGTAAATGTATAAAAAGATGTTCATGTTATTTGAAACTTTAGGAGGTATTTGCTGGTGAATTATCTAGACTTTCGCCGTTAAGGCAAGTTGAATTTGGTATTGATTATATTCCCGATGCTGCACTCGTGGCGTGTGCACTGTACTTCAGCATCATATGAATCGAAAGTGTTATCGTACAACTGAGAGAGTTGTCGGAGAAAGCTTTTATTCTACCAAGCTCGTCATTATGAAGAGCTATGGTGTTATCATTCCTTATGTTTATTGATTACCGTGAACTAAGTAAATTGACGATCGAAATCGGTATCCATTACCCAAGATGATAGATTTATTCGATCATTTACAAGGTTCTAGCGTTTATTTTAAATATTTGATCCACGACATGGTTATCATCAATTTCGCGTCCGCAAAAAAGATTATCTATTCCAATCACTACATCCAGAACTCGTAATGAATACTATGAGTTTCATATTATGTTGTTTGGATCGACCAATGCACATGTAGCATCCATAAATTGGTGAATCACATGTGTAGGCTGTAATTTGATAAATTCATGCTTGTGAACATTAAGGACCATTTGTTTGTTTATAAGAATAAGAAGGAGTTAATAATCATTTATAGACTTCCCTGAATTGGCGAGCAATGAAAACATGTACCTTGAATACTTAACATGTGATTTAAGGCTTAATCCTTTACATTATTAGACCATGTGATTAATGGTAGTAAAATCTATATTTACTCTTTAAAGATTAGAGCCATTAAGGCTTTGGGGTTTTACCAAAAAGAAAGCGCAAATATGTTTAGACAAATATTTTATCAAAGGATTTTAAGGAATTATTCCCTTATACCCAGAACATATAACTAAACTCCTTTAGGGGTAAATGTTTGTGCATACATCAAGACAACCTAAGAGGGATTGGGGAAACCATTTAAACCATGACTTGGAATTTGAAACGACAATTTTTGCTTTTCAACTAAGAAAATTTTTGACCAAAGAAAAAAAAACAAAGATTTTTTTCGAACATTTACGAATCTTATTAAGTATTTTCGATAAATCAACAAAAATCGTGTTAATTAAATTCAAATTTATTTTGAACATTTTTATATAATTGGACGAACTGAGAAAATTTAAAACTTTTTACGTTTACGTTTCATAAAAATTAAATATTTATTATTTAATTACTTGTAATAATTATCAACGCTTTAGACGTCGGATTGAGCAAAACTGATAAAAATGATAGTTGAGACAAAACTAAAACTTAGAGAATATGAAGAAAAAATTTCTGAGTGAATTGTGGTCATGAAAATTATTTCATCAGGAAAGGTGAATGTAATTACTGACACGTTATGTAGAAAAGATAAAGAATCAACTAGGATATGTTCCTTAGTAATGATTGTGCAAAAATAAATTGCCGAGCAATTTAAATATATATATATATATATATATATATATATATATATATATATATATATATATATATATATATATATATATATATATATATATATATATATATATATATATATATATATATATATATATATATATATATATATATATATATATATATATATATATATATATATATATATATATATATATATATATATATATAGCCGATGCTTGTAAAAAGGATAATATAGATAATAAAAGGGGTTCGCGGCTAATGTGAACCATTAGAATTGAGAAGCCGATGGCGTTATAAATGTATTAAAGGCCGCTTGTGGTTGCCTAAATATGGAGGATTTCGAGATTTAGTCATGTTGGAATCTTATAAGTTTAAGCATTCTATTCATGCCATTTCTGATTTAATGTATCTTTATCTGAAGAAGTTGTACTGATGGCAAATTGTGAAGGCAGACACCGCCTGATAACATTAGTAAACGCCTAAATATTGTAAAGGTCATCATCTAAATTTGATTGGATTTGGGTCATCGTCGACAGACTGACCAAATCTGCTAATATCATTCCTGTTAATGATAGATTCTCGATGAAGAAATTGACTCTTTTGTATTTAAAGGAGTTGTGTAAGCATGGTGTGCATGTATCGATCATCTCTATCAAGATCCTCGCTTCACATCGAATTTATAGAGATTTGCTCAGAAGTCATTGGGAGCGAACCTTGATGAGAGTACTGTTTACCACCCCAATCGAAGGGACGCGGTAAAGTAACGATACAAAACACTAGAAGTCTTGTTTTATGTTTGAATGATTGGCCTTTAGTAATGAACGGGATACTCGTTTTCCTTTAGAGAGATTATCATTGATAATTATCGTGTTAGGATTGAGATTGAATCTTGTGAGGATCTAAATATGAGAGCATCTGTAAGCAGGAGTTGGGAGGAAGACACCCGGCATACATCCATTGTGAGTTGGACATGTCTTTTAGGTTTAAGGTTGCCTATGACGACAAACCTAACCTTACAAAATACCCGACCCGCGAGACTTGAAATGATTGTTGAAATTAGGATTTGATTATTGACTGCCGGATTGTGGGCAGGAGGTTATGTGAATATGAAATGTAGATCTTGAAGTGCAGGAGGGGTAGCGAGGTTATGCCAAAAATTTTTTTTGCCATGGAAAAGTGAATTGATAATATGAAAGATCATGGGAAATAAGTCCCCGTTGTATGGGACCATTGAGATAATGTAAAAGTTGGTTTGAAAGGCATATAAGCTGGATCTACCCTAGGAATTCAAGGGCTGCGTGAATTATGTTTCGTATATCGAACTTGATGAAATGTTTAACAAGTGAAAATCTGATTACTTCTTGATGAAGTTTGGATCGGCAAAAAGTTGCATTCATCAAAAACCCGTGAACATCATGGATAGAGAAAGTAAGTCAACATTAAGCCTGATCGTATTCCTGTAGTTATGTTTGATGAAACTCACGTATTGTAATGAATTACACTTGAGGAAAAAGACCGAATGTGGAGGAATTACCCACATGGCTCTAACTTTATAAGAAGCGAGTAGTAAGATAAATCGATTTTTGAGGACAAAGATCCTGTTTAGGGGTAAATGCTGTGACAAGCCGTCAATTTATGGTCGATATTCAAGTATTATTTAAAAACATTATTTTAATGTTATATTATGAGCTCACTTATTTTTGGGAAGAAATTTGGGTTTACGTCTTGAAGTAGCATCGACTACGTCTAAACTAGAGGATTCTACGTTACGTGCTTACGTTTACATACACCGGTTTTGGTGACAGCCCGACATTTCAGAAAATAAATTTATTCTTGAATATTATGATGGAATTATAAATTTGTGTTGGTTCATAAACTCACTAATTTACGAGAAGAAATTAGAGCTTACGTGAATAATTTAGCGTCCTTTACGACTAAACCGGAAACCCTAGGTTTACGTATTTATATTTTTGAAATCCGTTTTGATGAGACAATTTTTATTAGATTCGTTTTGTGCCGTTGATTCATAATTTGTAAAAACGTTTTTCGTAAAACGACCCGAGGGCACGCAAATCGAGGAAACTAGAATCGAGGAGTACCCGTAAATTAGTGGAGATGAGACAAGTGGGAAACTTGTCCCATCCCCACTAAATAAAATAGCAAGCTTCACCAACACACTTTGAGGTGTCATAATGCATGATAACTAAGGACACTTGTCCTTAGTTACACACAAAACCACTCAACCTCAAAACTACTAACCAAAAACAAGCTAATTCATTTGTTACATGCAAACAACTCATTTTTTCTCTCCACCCTCCTTTTTGGCCGTCTATCATTCATCAACAACACCACCATTGATCAAAAAAATCAACCATAAATCATATGTATAATTTACATATGATGAAAACCTATTGAAAAGATGAAGATTGAAGGTGGTTATAACATGTGAAAAGGAGTTTCCATGGAGCTTAGGGGCTGATTTTCAAGAAGATATTCATGCACATGAAGATCTCAAGGAGTTCATTTGTCAAGTTAAAGATGTGATAACAAGAACCAAGTCTTGTTCATCATCAACCCCAACTTTTCATCACTTTGGTGGTATAGAGATTATTTCTTCCTATCATCTTGTTATTTTGAATATGTAATCTTGTATTATCTTCATTTATGTATATGTATATGATGATGAATTATGATCAAAATATTATGTGGGGATTTGTTGTTGGTAGATTTGATTAAAATGATTAAAAGCTACATGAAAGGATGTTAAAATCATGACTAAAAATGTAGGCTGTATAAAACAGTAAAGAACTATATAATAAATTGTTAAAATGACTTGGATAAATTAATATACAGTAAGGTATGTTTCTTGTACATATGTGAGAGTTTTCCACTCAATGGAATCCATAAAATGAGTGAGATATGATCAAAACAATATTGAAGTCCAAATCTGTATAGTCTGTTTTGGACGAACTGTTAGAGAGAGGTTGATTGAGCAGTAGCTAAAACTGAGTTAATTGTAGAACATATCATGTAGTTTGTGGTGTCCAAAAATAAGCTTCTATCTCCTTATAGAACTCAAGATATGGTAAAAATGGTGAAAGTGAAAATCATAATCAGATTTGTAAAATAAATATATATATTATAAAATTAGCACTCAAGTAAAACTAATATAAAATGTATACCTAAAACCCACTAACTTATATATTACATATAAATAAGTATGTACTTTAATAAATAAATGTAACATTTTATAAAAATGGCAATTTGATAAGTTTATAAGTTATAAAACTATATACATAAGTTTTACGTCTTTTCGGCTAAAACCGAAAGATTAACGTTTTCGTCAATTAAAACTTAGATGTTCGGACCCGTCTAATGTAAACTTTACATAACTCATATACTGTTGTACAAGTACATTTTACAAGTAAAAACCGATAAAACCAAGCTTTATAACATATGGACATTAACGGGCCAAATTAGCCTTATTGGACTATTAATCATTGGGCTTAACCTACTTGGACCCAACATATGAGTAAAAGCCTGGTATTAAAAAGTATAAATGGGCTAATATAAAGTATTGGACTTTAATGGGCTTATTGGGCCTTAATATGGAATTGGATTGAAACTAGTGTAACTAGTCAAAAATTTGACTAACACATAACACTGTAATGTGTATGAAGAGATAAAATCCCACTTGATCATCATCATACTTATAATATCATCATATATCCATAGCCATTGTTTTTATAAAGTCATTGGACAAGAGTCTAAGACGAGTATTATTTGTCTAGGTTTCCGTGATTGAAGCACGTACCGTACATTCAAATCGTCGATAACCGCCTTTCCCAATCAACGTGAGTTCATAGCCTCACACTCTTTTAAATGTTTTATGAAATGTTTTATAAACCCGCGAGGGAGATAACATGTTAGTTTTAATAAGATAGGACACCAGTTGTCCCGGTTGTTTGCTTATTGATTTGGACCCGAATGATTGTATGACCCGAGGAATGATTATATGACCCGATGAATGAAATGAGATGGATTATTATTAGTTAGGTTATGTCACTAAAAGTCCCATTAGCATGAATTGTGAACTACCGGGATTTGGTAGACGCTTATGCATATGATAGTACTATTTGGGGAAGATCACCCCAGTTCGCGCCTTGACGGTTGATCCCCGTCGTGCCACATTGATTGGTAAGCGAATTTATGTATGAGAAGATTTATATAAGCGTGATTATTGTGACGACATGCTGTTTTAGATGGGCAAATGAGTTTCGGGTTAGCTACCCGTTGTTTGTTATAGTAAGGTAACAATGTCATGTGGCTTATAATAATCCAATAACGAAAATACTGATATACGCATTGAATTACGATATATTGCCTGACTAGCAATACGGGGTCTTATTATTGATATTATGTTTGTGTTTGGTTTTACATAACCATATTCATATAACGGTTTTTATTAAACTCTATACAACGTTATAAAACGTATTGTATGATGTTTTTACGACATTGGTTCGTATAACGGTTTTGAAGGCAAAAGCCTATAGTATGATTTACAACAAATATTTGTATGAAATGTTTTTGGCTTATTTTATGACCTACGAAAAAGAATTGTACAAAATGATTTTCGGTAATGATTTTATACCGATGATATATTAATGGATTTCATTAAACTATATGAATTCACTCGGCGTTTTCGCTGACCTTTTCTTTTAACATGTTTTATCTCAGGTACTAGAAAGTAATTCTAGGGAAGACAACAAGAATTCATGGCCCGCACTTAAATAACAATTTTCATTCAAATGTTTTGTAAAATTGTATGAAATACTATGACTTGGGACCTATGTAATTTGATGTTTATGAATGGAAAATGCTTTATTATTAAACGACGCGATTTTTAAGCGTTGTCTATGATTTGAGTAATGTGCTATCCCGTAACACCAACGACTCTTCCGCTGAACTAAAGTATGAATATGTGGGGGTGTTACACAATATGTTTGAGTTTGGTTTTAATCACAACATGATTTTGAAACTTACCCCACTAACATATGAACACGGTTCGTTACTCAATGTCAACGTTCCAGAAATGGATTACCAACAAATGCTTACATATATTTCAACCAAATTAACATGTTTATATTACGCAACAATACAAGTGTACGGTCTTTATTACAAGTTTCCACCAAACAACACGTTAAATGGTATGAAATCACTTCACACAAATCATGATGTTAACATTATGTATGACATCGCAAAGGCTGCTGGGAAGTTAGAAATTTACGTCTCTCATCATCCTCCTGATCTAAGCACGACCTTATTTCCGAAAGATGGTTCATTTGAAAACTCACTTGCAAGTATCATTTCTGAAGAAACAAAACTCAAACAACAAGAAGCACTCAGTTATCTACACCAAATGCTGACAAGAAAAAACAAAAACCCCGATTACTATGACTATGTTTATAGCGAGTTCGGCTTCCTTAGAAAACAAAAACCTATAACACCATATACACAAAACCGTTTCGATTTTCTTGTTCACAATCATGGCCAACTTGTGATCGATGAAACAAATAACACAAACTACGTCAATGGTGGACAAATGACCATCAACATTCCTAGAAGGAAACTACAAGCTCTAAAACAATATTTTAATAATGTTGTTGATAAACATATTCATGCTCTTTATTACAAAGTACCGCACAGAGGCTTTTCAAGCACTGTGAAACTAAGAAACAACTATGACATGCATGTGATGTTCGATATTTCGGCGGCAAAAGGAAAGTTAGAAATATACATTGACCATGAACGTGTTAATTTTATTATACACAAACATATAATATCAAATGACAGGCTAGCAAGAATGATGTATGATGTCATAACAGACTACAAGGATGACAATGAAGAAGAAAACAGAGAATCCACACAAAATGATTTCACTATCGATCAAATGGTTGAGTGGGCTGAACAAGAGCACTTTCAGAACGAGGAAACTAAATCAGGGAAACGTCCAATGGCTATTTCAAATAAACGATTGTAATAAATAAATGGTTTTTATGTAGGGCTTATGATTTAGCGCCTGTTTCTTTTTACTCATTATGTAATAAATGTAGACAATTACTTTTAATCAAAATGTAACACATCCATCTATTTTAAACATTTTCCTAGTTGATATAACAAATGTAATAAACTTTACTGACTCAATAACATGATCCAGACTACTCAATTATCTGATCTGTCTCTATCACTGCCTCCCATTAATGGAATCATTCAATTATTTAAGCCAACACTAAAATCCAAGAGACATATGACATAAGCATGCAATTCCAATTGTTTTATAAACCCACTAGTGACTAAAAAATAAACACACAATTCTCTCTCAATTTCTTGCTTTCAATCTTTTGACTACATTAAATTATGTCGGAGTCTCCAAATGAAGTACGTGACATCATTATTGCAAGATTGAAAAAAGAGGTAGAAGAAGAGATGAGGCTTGCCCAAAAACTGCAGATCGAGTTGAATACTTATGCTCAGTGAAAGCGCAATCGTGAACTACAAACGACATATGTTCATTCTATGCCACTTACAAGTCTGAACACTTATGGGTTACATACTCTACTACTGTCCCATGAAGCCGACGAACGTATTATACAAAACTTGACCGCTGCAAGGAAAGAGTTGATGTTAAGCTTAACAAGTAAGCAACAACTCATTTACAACTACAAGTCAATGAAGATTCTACACAAGTTTATCTTCCATGTTCTCGTTCAGTAATGTTCTGTTGTTAAAATCATCAAAATAAAGGTTGGTCGTGTACTGATCTACATGTGATGTGTTATTTGTTATGACGTTTTTTATGGTTAACAATCAAGTGTTATTACTTTTATTGTTTCTAATTTTACAAAGTATACATTACCAACGACTACACATCAACATAAATCAACGATTGCCGTTTTAAAATAATAGACAGAAAAACATACTTTAACATGTACAATGTAGTCATTTAATGGTTATTGTAACTTTGAAAACAAATGAATGTTTCAAAAAATCTCAGCCACACTTTAACAAAACATATCTTGCTTATATTAGCTCTAATCATGTCCATTTTTTGTGCGTTTAAAAGCCCTTGTCGTGGAGTTCACAATCATTCGAAAATCAAATTCGTCAAAAAAATTATGCACATACATAAACAGTCCAAAAGTTGGTTACCGCAGATATATAAATGTTTCAAAAACTCTCTGACACACTTTACCACATCATATCTTGCTTATATTGGCTCTAATGATGCCAAAATTTTATGCATTTGATAGCACGCCTCGTAAAGAACAGAAACCATCATACAACAACATCGTTAAAGAACTTTTAATTATGTAAAATCAGTCCAGAAATTGACGTTTAATTACTTATGCTAAGAGGGAAAACAAATAAACCTAAAAAAGGGTTTAGAAAGAAAAGGGTTTAGGAAAGAAAGAAAAAAAAATGGAAGGAAGAAGCGTGTGGACCCAGTATTAAAGTTCTCCGCTCTATTTGCGGCGCGGACAACCTAGTCAACGCGGACAACATTTTTAATTCTGCCAACCTGACAACACCTCAAGACCATTTATTGCATTAATGTGGTCCACTCCATTTTAGACACATACAACTTTTTTTATATTTTTTTTGTTGGTTTAATAAGAACGTGACACGTGTTGGTTACTTGGTCCGCTCCATTGGTGGCGCGGAGAACATAGCTAATTTCGTAAATACATTTAAAAAGGGTCTCTGCAAGACAAGTCCCTTTCTATAGGGTCTCTGCGGTAAATAACGTAGAAAGAAATAATAAAGAAACTAAGAAAATATTATTTTATTAAATTAATGTTCATAAGTTAACGCTAAATGTATAATAGTTATAATTATAATATCTAATTAAATAAATAAATATATTTTCTCTCTAAAAGCTACATTAAATACAAATTTTACCCAATTCTAAACCTCCTACTTATATAATTGCAAAGAGGTGTAAGATGCACATGTTAGAAAAACCCTAAAAACTATATTGTTTCTCGTGTTTTTAGTTTCTACAAAACGTCATTGCAAAATAATTGCTTTTCCACAAATTGTATTCGTAGCGTTAGTCAATTTTAATATAGTTTTTCTGATAGCATAGTTACTTATATTGGATTTGAATAATATCATTATGTGTGTGATTGTTTTTTCGATAGTATTATTTTAAATTGTACTGATAAAAAATAAACGTCGTAAAAAAAATCCAAATATCCCGTCTAGCCGCACGGTATGTACCTAAAAAAATTAGGTTACGTCATGTTGCTTTCGTCAAGTTTTTTTGAGGAAGCTATAATAAAGAAAGTAAATTACATTTGAAATACTTGGTACAAAATTCTCTTATTCAAACTATGTTCACTTTGTTAGTTTATATTTCTTTTTAATTTTAAACTCTACCTTTTAATATATAATTAAATTTTCACCTTATATGTAATATAGATATCCAAAAAATAAAACATAAATTATTGTCATGCAAAGTATCACATGATTTTGATTTTGTTACCGTGAAATAAACCAACATATCTATCACATATGTTGTACAACCTAAAACCGTGAAATTGAATAAATTTCCTTACCTAAGTTATTGTGTTATAGTACAATTCTATACATACGAAGGTTGGGGCTAAAATACTCTCATTTGATCATAATCAATAGTTTTATTATGGGAGGTGATTTGCACATTCCATAAAATTATTGACATACTCAAAATATGTGTTGATATTTTTACCTGAGGTAAAATGTGCAAATCACCTCCCATTTATTATATCTTCAATCTTTTTATAAAGTAAAAAATAAAAAAAATCCCCCAAAACCAAAAAGAAATCAACCCAGTCAAAAACTTTATACAAATAATAAAGCATCCTGTGAACGAGCCTCTTAAACTCTTGTTTGATTCATTTCTAGCGGCAGAAACCATTATGGCAGTTAAGGAGTATGGAGCAATAACATATACCTAAAAAACACACGAGTTAATAATGAGCTATAGTGCTATACCATGATACTAAATAAAAAGAGAAGGCAAAGACTTTACGTGCCATCTTAGCTAGACGGTTGACCCTCAATCAGGATTTTTTTCCCCGGATTATTTGTGACACATACCTTCACATAAATGATTACAGATTTTTGCAAATAAGTGGTATGTGTCGCCATAGTAGTTAGCAGATTGCATATAATCTGAATGAATATTTGAACTAAGTTTTGGGTTAGGTTTGTGGTTCCCATTAAAATCAACTCTTCCCAAACTTGGATACGGAGCATTTTTTAGGCTCAATCAAAGATCATCGTAAAACCATTGCTGATCGTATGTTTGGCATAAAACCACCAACACAATGGAAACAACCAGCAACTAAAAAAATAATCTTAGATCAAAAAAACATAAGACCACAAATAACAAACAAATTCAAACACCCTTGAAACCAGCAATAGTTACCATGATGTTTGACCGACCATAAAATATGGCATAAGAATCAAATAAAGGATTTAGCATGCTTGCATAATTGACAAAATCTACAATAGTGTCCTTTAATTCTTAGTAATCAAGTGAAAAACTTGTATAACCCAACACATAGATTGGATCAGAACAAAAGGCAGAAACAAAAAAAAATCGAAACCAACAACAAAACCACCTACTGAAACCACCTAGCTCACAAGAACAACAAAGAGCCTTTGGGTATAGTGGCGGCAGTTTTAATGGCAACTAAGAAGTGGTTTATGTTTATTTTGTTTGTAGAAAAAGGAGATTAGTAAAGAGCTGTTAGGGTTTATGTTGGTTTATATAAAGTTCCCGGTGGTGAAAAAGATCATTACAATATATAAATACGTTTCAACTTAATTCTTCAAATTGCCAGCCATAATTGGATTTTAATGATAGAACCCTTTCCAAAAATATATAGTTGCAATTGTCAACATTTCCAGCGTTTCAAAACAAGTGATAGAGATAGTAGAGATACTTTACTTAAATAAAAATTAAATTAACATTTTAGTGTCTTGATCGATTCAACAAATTATAGGCATTAATTTTTCAACATTTCCATAGTGTAATAATTTAAAGTTGATGATAGCCACTATTAGCTTTAGTGAATAGTGATCAACTGCTAACCTTTACCTTATAAGTTATACTAACATATGTTTCGTATTAACACCAAGGAATTACAATAGAATTGCGATATTTGAGGCGTTACAGAATATGCATTCAAATAAGCAAAATGACACCAATATATGATCGTAAACATACTTTTTATTCTTTATGGATATGATATCGCCCAGACCGTTATTCAAGTGTAACTCATTAGCGGCACCAAGATAAACTCAGTCAACAAATAAAGGATAGGTCACTGCATCTATGAAATAAAAGTTGAGAGATCAAAACCCGACCATAGTTAAGTCCATAACAAGTACTATAATAGCGCATACAATCTTTCGGTTCATTCATATATATATAAATAGTACGACATAGAAATAAATATTTTTAACAGGATAAGCCTGTATACCTTTCTTGTGTACCCTCAACTATATTAAATTAAAAATTTTAAATTAATTTTGATTTGTTTGTAATCTCGTACGTGCATATGAGTTATAACTACAATTATCTAAGCTAAAACCCTCATATTTAATTTGATTTGACTCGATCTTGATAACTTATGTTCCGTCATCAATTTAAATTAATTTTATCCGGTTCAATTTGGCTTTTCCTTTCCAGGTATCATCTGGTTTGTTTATGCGTATTATCCGATTTGACTACATAAACAAATGAACTACTTGCATTAATTTTAACACAAAAACAAATGGAACAAAGTTATAAAAGAAAATGTTACATATCTTTTTAAGGGGACCCCGGCTTCCTCGAAAATTTTACTTATAATGTAACTATCAATTTTGTATTATCTAGATATATAGAATAAAAAAGATTACATTCTGTCTCTCTTAAAAATTCATATGATTTTTTTTATATTTTTGTTTCTTTACCTAAAAAAATAAAACTTTTTGTAAGAATGTAACTTTTCTCGATCTATCATTCTCTTAATCTTAAGACTATTTTATGAGTTATCATGCATTTTTTGTTTTTCTTTCTTGTATATAAATTACAAGAAGTTAAGAAAGTCACAAGAAGTTTTGTCATCAATTTGCAATAAAGAATCCGGAAAAACACCATATGCTAATTGACGAATAGGAAATCCTAACTTTTCACTTACAATATCATTCTGTTGAATATGCTGATAATTATCAGTCAATTACCGAAAGCAAGCAACCACTAGACGATCATGAACACCGGGACAACATCTATCAATCGGTTTCGTGGGTTTTTTTTAACCAAAAACTTAAAAAAGCAAAACAATATCCTTTAAAAACTCAAAACTTTAACCATTAGCTTCATCTTCATATTATTAAAATAAAAATTTACCGAGATTCATTTGTTACATTTGAGAAATTATAATATGTCTGTAAAATGGATAAGTATAAAGTTTTATTAAAATCTTGAAACAAAGGTTTTTTTTCAAAAAACATTCCCAATGACCGGCTTAAAATGGCTCAGTCGCCATTACGAGTAGTTGACAATGACCTAATAAATGAACAACCAGTGTTTTGCACATCGATTCAACTAGAGCGATGACGGATCCATTGTAAGCCACGTTTTCACTTAAAGTTAAATCAAACTTTGTCGACCCGTGCGACTCAAATTGTCCGGTTCAACATGTATTAAAGAAAAGGAAAAAGAATAATGTAACAATAAACAATGTAACCACCCAAGTTGGTTGTGTAAAAGACAGGGACAGAGCTGAGTGTCTTCTTTATGTCGGTGATATCTACAGATTTTTTTTGATATAACGTTAAATTTAAAAAAAAAATCAATTATTCGCATATTTATGTTAAATGCATTCGGTCCACTGAGATGTAATCCAAGTTATCGCTTTAATTCACTTTTTAACTATATTGTATTATGATAAAAAAGTTGTACATCAAGTAATATTTAGTGCTAGCAAAGTCGTGCATTTTATAATATTGCTAAGTATCGATCAACATGTAGTTTGGTTTCTTGTAACATGATGGAGTGAGGTGATTGAAAATGTGGTTTATTAGCGAGGCAATTGAAAACATAAAAAAAATTGTGGATTTTGGGTGATAAGTGGGTAGCTAATGAGTCAAACTACATGATTTTCATTTAAACACGTTTATAATACATATAAAAACATTTAGATTTTTTATTATTATAAAATATTTGATAATTAAACTAACATCTATTAATGCATTGTGTACACGGTTCTAAATAGCGTGAGGCGCAGGGTGACGACATGATAAAACTATATGTTTTTGTGAGCCACGACAAGTCATGACGTTCTAAAACCGTGAATTAAAGCGTAATAAACTATGAATATATATATATATATATATATATATATATATATATATATATATATATATATATATATATATATATATATATATATATATATATATATATATATATATATATATATATATATATATATATATATATATATATATATATATATATATATATATATATATATATATATATATATATATATATATATATATATATATATATATATATATATATATATATATATATATATATATATATATATATATATATATATATATATATATATATATATATATATATATATATATATATATATATATATATATATATATATATATATATAGGGTGAGGTTATTTTTAGAACCAAATAAATGTACAGAACTGCGAGAACTATCTTTTTACTCTTAAAATGCACATGTATATTCATCGGGTTAGTTCATTAGGTAAAAATATATGAATTTTCATTGTCATATGTCACTAGGAACATGTATCCTAGGACCATGCACATGTATTTGTTTTGTATGTATTATACCTCTCTTTTCGTTGGATAATATAAAAACACATGTGCACTCTTCATATCGCACATCGTATTCGGATCTATAACCAATAAAACAATTATTAAATGATAATTTAAACATAATAATGAAAATACATATGCATTGTTAAGAGTATAAAGGTGGTTCTCGCAGTTCTGTACATTTATTTGGTTCTGAAAATAACCTTACACTATATATATATATATATATATATATATATATATATATATATATATATATATATATATATATATATATATATATATATATATATATATATATATATATATATATATATATATATATATATATATATATATATATATATATATATATATATATATATATATATATATATATATATATATATATATATATATATATATACTAGTTGCAAAACCCGCCTGATAGGTGGGTATGACTTGTGATTTTCGTTTACGTTTTTTGTTTATCTAAATATTGGTGTTAAAATATTGTATATATACTATAAAGTTTTTTAACCCTAGTAGCAATGTATGTTGGATGATTTTAATTTATTATATTACTAAATATATTTTTATTGTTTTTGAAATAAGCGTATGAATTTCGTATTTACTTTATTATAGAGTGTACATGACAAAGCATTAAAAGACTCGTATACTAAATAATAATAAAAAATTATAATTTGTAGTTTTTTTTGTAATTTTTTGTAATAATAATGTTTTTTAGATAAATGTTTTTAAGAAAAGTCAAGGACGGAAAGAAAAAATATGCATCCGACATGAGAAAATAATTGTTAATAAATTATCTCTCGTAACAAAGTTTATGTTTTTAGTTCAATTGCGAAATAAAGCTTATTTGCACATAAATGGTAAATATGCAAATATATTTTTTTGGCACATTACATCCCAAACATCCACAAAACAATGTGCACAGTTATGTACATTTCCGATGGGCGGGTGATAGGTGTGAAAACACCCATCCTTTTACCACTTATTTCTTGCTAAAACATGACCAAAACGCGTATTTAATGTCATTTGTTTGGAATTATGCGTGGTTTGTGTGTTTGTTGTGTTTTCAGAGCCAACCGGGTAAATATTGAAGAAAACATGGGATTGCACGGGTTTTATCGAAGAAAAAGACTCAAGACGAAGTCTATAGTCCAAGAGATGCAAAAGATTTGAAGTCAATGGGCCTATTTGAAGATTTATCGAAGAAAAGGACCAAAGATGGAAGATTTACATATGTCGAAAGAATTCAAGTCTATTAAACGAAGAAATTAAAAGACGAGTTGAATTTATTCGTCGACAAATCCCGAATCAGAATCGAAAACGTCCACTTTTCTGAAAAGACGAGAAGACAAGAAGAAAGGGAGAGAGCCCACTCACCAACCAAAGACAAGGCATATATATAGAGTTCCCTTCACACATTTTGGCCAGCTTTTATTTTTTCTTTCTTTTTCCTTCTTGTTCGTAGGAAGCACCAACACCATTAGGGTGTTTGGTGATTTTATTGTTCTTGAATCCTTGATAAATTTGTAAGTTTTAATCTTCCATTTAGTTTGTTTAACATTAAGCTTTCAATACCATCTTCCTTTAATCTTATTCATCTTGTTCTTATTGATTCAAAGTTTTCAAAGTTTTTATTTGGTTGATTTGATCTTAAAAGTTTGTGGGTTTTATGTTTTTATTGTTGGGATTTGATGTTTATGGTTGATAAATGATTAGTGTTTAGTTTGGTTTAAATCTTTTGGTTAAATTTGGCTTGTTTTGATTAAAATCGTATTCCCCTGTTCTTCGATGTTCTTCATGAACCCAGATTCTGGATCAACCGAATTTCTCATTTATTCCGGATCAACATAGATATTCCGGATCAGTCATTTTTCATTATTTATTCCGGATCAACCGGATATTCCGGATCAACCGGATATTCCGGATCAGTTACCTATTCCGAATCAAGCATTGTTTACGTTTATTCCGAATCAAGATTGTTCATCCGGAATATTTTATATTCCGGATCAAAGCCTTTCATCCGGAATAATCAATTATTCCGGATCAACTATTTTATTCCGCATCAACCCTATTATTCCAGATCAACTCTTTTATTCCGCATCAACCCTATTATTCCGGATCAACCTTCACATTCCGGATCAACTCCATTATTCCGGATCAACTCTCATATTCCGGATCACAACTTTATTCCGGATCAACAATATTATTCCGGATCAACTATATTATTCCGGATCAACTGACTTATTCCGAATCAAGGTTTCAAGTTTTATTTACTCAGAATAAACATCTTTTTCAGCTTTTCTTGTTTTAATTTTCTAAGTTTTTACGTTGCGTTTTTAATTACTTTTCATTTAGTGTTTAATTTTATACTCATCTTTATTTCTCTTAACTTGATTTTCATTTGTCAATTGTCTTAAGTTTCTTTTCAAGACTTGCTCTTTTAATCTTTTTTAGTAGCATAGAAAATCACAACCCTTTTTATAACCAAGAACAATTATTCCACTTTGAGCCGTGATCAATTCGAGAAGATTCCGAGAAATATATATTTGAACCCATATAAAATCTCAAGTATCAAATGGCGCCGCTGCCGGCTCTTCTCGTAAAGATTAACAGTTTTTTGTGAGAAATTGGATTTTGGGATCCATTCACCGTGAACGTTACTTTTTCATAAAAAATTTCAAATACCCAAAAAAAATAACAAAATTCAAAAATCCTAAAAATTAAAAAACATAAAAAAGCCACAAATATTTCTTGTTTGCTTTGTTAGTTCTTTTGCAGGTGCATGCGTACACGATCAACGTTTTATCCCGAGCCTGAGACTCTCGATAACTTAGACATAGCCGGTGTACACAATAACAACAATAACCCACCTCAAAACAACATGAATAACAACAATGAACCTCTACCGGACAATCGCCCGATGATTGAACTTTTGCAAGCACATGTAGAGGGCAACAATGATCCAATTGTCATACCCGCGATTGCAGCCAACAACTTTGAGCTCAAATCCGGCTTTATTCAGATGGTCTCTGCTCAACCATTCTTGGGGCGTACCATTGATGATCCTCATGACCACATCAAAAGGTTCCTGCAACTCACAAATACGGTCAAATTCAATGGTGTTCCACAAGAGGTAATCCGTTTACAACTTTTTCCTTTCTCCTTAGAGGGATAAGCCCGGCATTGGCTTGCAAAGGAACCGCCACAAAGTATTCTTACGTGGACGGACTTAGAGACCAAATTCATAAACTACTTTTTCCCACCCTCTCGTATTACCGCTTTGCGGAATGAAATTATTAATTTTGAACAAAAGTACGATGAGCCTTTTAGTGAATCTTGGGACCGTTTTAAAGACCTTTTAAGAAAGTGCCCACAACATGGTTTTACCAAAGTGCACCAAATTAATACTTTTTACAATGGTTTAAGCATGAATGACCAAGATTCACTAAATAGTGCCTCGGGGGGTAACATTTTGGTTAAGATTTCTAATGCCGCTTGGGATATTATCGAGAATAAGTCTAGAGTGCAAACCAAGAGTGTTCGGACCAATGCCGCTAGTGCTAGCACTAGTGACAACGACAAGCGACTTGACAAAATTACTACGCTTCTTGAATCGCTTGCTGCCCAAACCGCTAGCAACACCAAAAGCATCAACGCTCAAAATGCTCATGTCAATGCTGTAAGCCAACCATGTGAAATATGCGGGGGTCCTCACTCTTACACCACTTGTACCACCACCCAAGACTACCCTTCTGAGAATGTTAACGCAGCATACGGTACCTATCCTCCGGCCGCTTATCAAGCTCGTCCTCAAGGATACCGCAACTTGCTCAGCTATCGCTCAAACAACTTTCTCTCACCGCCCGGTTTTCCTCCTAACAACCCAAACCAACAACAAAACCTCAATCGCCCTCCTCAACAACAACCTCGTGCACCATACCAACCACCTCAAAGACAACCATATCCACCTCAAAGAAACAACCAAGTTTACCAACAACCTGCTTATCAACCACCCGCCTACCATGCTCCTCCTCCCAACCAACCCACCGCATTACACCAAGATGTTGAAACCTACATGAGGACTAATGATGTGATCGTGGAAAATCTACAGCGCGAAGTGCTCAACTTGAAAGCAGATATGGTGAAGCAAGGGAATGAGCTTCGAGCTGATATGCGAAACACTTTGGCAAGTCAAACGAATGACTTAAGAAACATGATGGCTGGTTTCTTTCAAGGTAATCAATCCTCTTCTTCGGGTACTCTTCCGAGTAACACCATGGCTAATCCAAGAGGGGAGATGAAAGCAATCATCACTCGCAGTGGCAAAGGTACCAAGGAACCCGAGCTTCCTATACCTCCACCGGTGATTGTGACTAAGGAAAACGAATCACCTACTCATATTCCTCAATCCTCTACTTCCCCAATTCCTCCACCTCTTACTTATACCCCTCCTCTACCCAAGGATGTGAGTGATCCTACTATTCCAAAGCCTTCCTCTTCTTCCGATATACCTTATCCCTCAAGGTTGAGGAAAGAGAAGCTCAAAATCAAGGACGATATTCAAGTTTCGAACTTTCTCAAAATGTTTAAACAATTGAATTTCAACATCTCCTTAGCTGAGGCTCTCGCTCACATGCCTAAATACGCGAAGATGTTCAAAGACCTTCTTAGTGACAAGGAGAAGCTTCTTGATATCGCTAATACCCAACTTAATGAGAATTGCTCCGCGGTTCTCTTAAGGAAATTGCCAACCAAACTTGGTGATCCGGGTCGCTTCTTAATCCCTTGCAACTTCCCGGGAGTAGAGAATTGCATGGCCCTAGCCGATCTAGGTGCTAGTATTAACTTAATGCCATTAAGTGTTTGGAAGCAATTATCCCTCCCTGAGCTTGTCCCCACCCAAATGACTTTGGAATTAGCTAACCGTACGGTTGCTTATCCAGTGGGGATAGCCGAAGACGTTTTTGTAGGAGTCGACAAATTCACTTTTCCCGCCGATTTCGTCGTAGTCGACTACGAGATGGATCCTCGTGTGCCATTAATCGTTGGACGTCCATTCTTGAGGACCGGTCGCACTCTCATCGATGTAGAAGCGGGCGAGCTTATCATGAGAGTTGGTGACGATAAAATCGTCTTCAACATGGGTAAGATTTCTAAACAGCCTTATTCATACGAGAGTGTTAATTGTATAGACGTTCTTGATGAGGCTTGTGAAGAACACTTTAAAGATGCTTGTAAAAGTATTCCTACCTCTCCTCCTAATGTTGAGACCGTTGCCTCTATTGATTCATCACTAACTCTATTTAGAGAAAGTGATTTCCTTTGGAAAGATTTTAAAGCAACCATGGGAGATGTGAACTTAAAAATTAACGATTCTCCCACCGATTGGGATAAAGATATTCGTCTCATTGAGAAACTTCAAAAAGAGGACCATATTTCTCCACCATCTCCCAAGGCTATTGCTATCGAAGAACCGACTTTGAATACGCCTCCCATCGAAAATCCTCCAGATTTAGAGCTTAAGGAGTTACCATCTCACCTCGAGTACGTGTTCCTTGAAGATAAGAAGAAGTCGCCTGTCATCATCGCGAAGGACTTGAAAGAAGAAGAAAAATCTCGCCTCATCGCCGTGCTTAAAGATCATAAGAAGGAAATTGCTTGGAAAATTTCCGATATCCGCGGAATTGATCCAAACTTTTGTACTCACAAGATTCTCATGGAAGATGACTTTAAACCCGCAATCCAAAGCCAAAGAAGGGTTAATCCTCGAATTCATGACGTCATCAAACAAGAGGTTATCAAACTTCTGGATGCCGGCTTGATTTACCCTATTTCGGATTCGCCATGGGTAAGTCCCGTCCATTGTGTGTCCAAGAAGGGCTGAATAACCGTTGTTCCCAATGAACACAACGAGTTGATTCCTACTCGTCTCGTTACTGGGTGGAGAGTTTGTATCGACTATCGCAAGCTCAATGATGCCACGAGAAAAGATCATTTTCCTCTTCCTTTCATGGATCAAATGCTCGAGTGTCTAGCGGGTAATGACTATTACTGCTTCTTAGACGGTTTCTCCGGGTATTTTCAAATTCCCATCGATCCCAAAGACCAAGAAAAGACCACATTCACTTGTCCCTACGGAATATTTGCTTACAAACGCATGCCTTTCGGTTTATGCAATGCTCCTGGGACGTTCCAAAGGTGTATGATGGCTATCTTCCATGACATAGTTGAAGAAACTATGGAAGTCTTCATGGATGATTTCTCGGTTTATGGCGATTCTTTCTCTGCTTGCCTTGCCAATTTAGAACGTATGCTTAAGCGGTGTGAAGACACTCGCCTCGTTCTTAATTGGGAAAAATGCCATTTCATGGTAAAAGAGGGCATCGTGCTAGGACACAAAATCTCCAAAGCCGGTCTTGAAGTGGACCGTGATAAAGTCGATGTTATTACTAGATTGCCTCCACCTTCAACCGTGAAGGGTGTGAGAAGTTTCCTTGGTCATGCGGGCTTCTACCGTCGCTTTATCAAAAAATTTTCTAAAATCGCTCGCCCGATGACCCACCTCTTGGAAAAAGATACTCCTTTTATCTTTTCCAAAGAGTGTATTGAAGCCTTCAATCTTCTTAAGGATAAGCTAACTAAGGCACCGGTCTTGGTTACCCCTAATTGGGAGCTGCCTTTCGAGTTGATGTGCGATGCTAGTGACTTTGCTATTGGAGCGGTTTTGGGCCAAAGAGTGAACAAACACTTCCAACCAATCCATTACGCTAGCAAGACAATGACGGGGGCTCAATTGCATTACACGACAACCGAAAAAGAGCTTTTAGCTGTTGTCTATGCTTTTGAAAAATTCCGCCCCTATCTTGTCCTTTCTACCACCATCGTGTATACCGATCATTCCGCGTTGAAGTAATTGTTAACTAAACAAGATTCCAAACCAAGACTTCTTCGCTGGGTTTTGCTACTTCAAGAATTTAAAATCGAAATTCGTGATAAGAAGGGAGCTGAAAACCTAGCCGCGGATCATCTCAGTGGACTTGAGGATCCTTATCAAGGGGATCATCCGAACAAAGAGATCAATGATTCTTTTCCCCTGGAGACCTTAATGTCTATCAATTCGAATCAAGATGAGACCCTGTGGTTTGCGGACATTGCAAACTACTTGGCGGGTGGAATTCTCGTTGACGGGTTAACATCCCAACAAAAGAAGAAGTTCTTTAAAGATATTAAGACTTACTTTTGGGATGCCCCGTATCTCTTCAAACAATGCGCTGATTTAATTATTCGCCGATGTGTTGATGGACCGGCAGTGGTACAAATCCTTGACGCTTGCCACAAAGGACCCACCGGTGGTCACTTTGGTCCCAACTTCACCGCCAAAAAAGTGTTTGACTCGGGATTTTATTGGCCCACCATTTATCGTGATGCTCACGAGATGGTTAAACATTGTGATGCTTGCCAAAAACAAGGCAAGATCACACATAAAGATGAGATGCCTCAAAATTTCATACAAGAATGTGAAATCTTTGATGTTTGGGGTATCGACTTTATGGGGCCATTCCCTTCATCTAAAGGAAACAAATACATCCTTGTAGCCGTTGACTACGTTTATAAATGGGTTGAAGCCAAAGCTTTACCCACTAATGACGCAAGGGTGGTTTGTAACTTTTTGAAGTCGCTATTCGCTAGATTCGGTGTGCCTCGTGCCATTATTAGTGATCGCGGGACTCATTTTTGCAATGACCAATTCGCAAGAGTCATGGCTCAGTATGGTGTAAATCATCGTCTTTCCACCGCATACCACCCACAAACTAATGGCCAGGCTGAAATATCTAACCGAGGATTAAAGCAAATTCTTAAACGGACCGTGGGAGAGCATCGTGCCTCATGGGCCGATAAACTTGATGATGCTTTGTGGGCTTTCCGTACCGTATACAAGACTCCGATTGGTTGTACACCATATCGTCTCGTGTATGGGAAAGCATGCCACCTCCCCATTGAGTTGGAGCACAAGGCTTACTGGGCCTTGAAGTGGGCTAATTTCGATATCAACAAAGCCGGTGACCTACGCAAGATCCAACTCAATGAGCTGAATGAACTCCGGAATGAGGCTTATGAAAATTCTTTGATCTATAAGGAAAAGACGAAGCTCATTCACGACTCTAAGATTAAGAACCGAGAGTTCCAAGTTGGAGACAAAGTGTTACTCTTTAACTCTCGATTGAAAATCTTTTCGGGCAAGCTGAAATCTCGTTGGTCCGGCCCATTCACCATTGCCTAAATTTTTCCATATGGTACTCTCGAGCTCGCTCAACCTAATGGACCTAATTTTAAGGTGAATGGCCAACGAGTGAAGTTGTACTTTGGTGAGGACATCTCTCATGAGATGATTCCATCCCTCACCACGTTCCCCATGAACTAATTTTCGGTCGAGTCATGCTCGTGACTCGGTTATCAAAAACAAGCGCTCCTCGGGAGGCAACCCGAGTATCTATCATTTTCCGTTTTAACCTCCTAAGTGTAGGGGGACCTATATAGGTTGTTTGTGTTTGTGTGGTGATGTCATTACAGGGATGAATGCACTTTTGGCACCTTTGAAGAACCGTGCTCCCGTGTTATCCGACATCCGGTTCTATCTCTCAACTATCGTGATTCAATTTTCTTCATACTTACATTTGAAATTGATCACTTTAGTCGTCTCTTCCTTAGCTTGATTTAACCAACGTGCACAATGTCATAAGTGTAGGGGAGACTTTTCCCACATGCTTAAATATTGAGGACAATGTTTATATTAAGTGTAGGGGGACTTCTATCAAAGTTTTAAGTGGACTTTTCCATTAAAATGCCTTCATTTAACCGGAAAATCAACTTTTTCAGCATTTTTCAAATTTTTTATTAACTTTGGCCATATAGTCGTAATTTTTAAATTTTTATCGTTGCTTTCATATGTATATATCCCACAATAAAGTCAAAATATTAATAAAGTGGTGTAGCAAGTTTAGAAGTCGTTGACATATTAGGCCCGTTGCGATTATTTTGACTCAACCCAAATAGACTTATCCAAGTTTATTCTAGCAAGTATCCTTAACCATGTAGACCTTAATTGGTTTATTAGGCTAAGCATCTACGAGTCTCATTACTTGAGATTTTAAATTGTGGAGGACGAGAAATGATAGCGTCAATTATAAGTCGGTATTCTTGCACAAGCTCACTTGGTGTGATTATTTGCCTATTCTCCCATCACTTGCTAATAATTTATCTGCAATAAGTAAGGTCATACGATTTTATTGAATAACTTAGCTTCTAGCCCAAGATCGCTTAAAAGTTGCTCGGTAATGATAAGAGTTCATAGCCAAGGCATAACTAATGAAGCGGGGTGCGAGGATTGGCGAGTCCGAAAAGGCCCTAACAAGGCATGAGGATTCCATTTTATTGCTAAAGATCCAAGGTGATGTGAAAAGCATTATTCCTAAAGTCAATATGAAGGATCAAGACTCACGACGAAAAGCAATCAACTCCCATAAAGATCATGGAGAAGTCTATCCGAAAAGACCCTAACAAGGTATGAGGATAAATAGATCCAAGTCTGAAAAGGAGGCGGATCGTTGTATCTCAAAATCCCAATTAGCGATTGAAGAAATAATGATGAAGTCGTGGTCAACAAAGTTGGAGTACCCCTCAAAAGTCTCCAAGTGAAGAAACTCTATTAACGAAGAGAAAACCATTATCTCAAGAACGTCTCTCAAGATATGAAGTATGAAGTACATGCCAAATATCGGCCCGAGAAAGGTCTCAAATCGTGAAGCGATTTATGCCAAGATATGAACTTTTTGATATCCCGAGAAGCAGTTTTAAGAGATTTTGTCCTTTAGCTAACTATTAATCAAATCGTCCTACTTTGCTTTCAGCCTAAATAAACTATCGAAATAAGTCCAAAAATGCATCTTCATGATCATTCTAAGACAAAAATAAAATATAAGAGATACACCTAGGAATAAGGGAGTTTAAGCATATAATTAAGCCATGTGTGTAAGTGTTTGATTTGCTAACTTATAATAACAATGATCTCATTTTTAAGCTTAGTTTGGGGAACGTGAAACTTGAGGGTGATAAATCTTCGCAGCACCGAAGCCCTAATGTAAGTCCTTGATCTCTTTGCAAGTTATTTCCATATAGCTATTTTCAAGTGAAAATGGTTTTCTATCCTTTTGTTTCCTTTAAAATTTTAATTTCTCTTAGTGTTTTAGTTTTTGTTTAGTAGTGTTTTAATAAGGCCAAGGTTGATTGATTATGAGAAAAGTGTAAATTTGCTTTGTCACTAAGCATTGCATGAGGGCATGGCAATGGTTAAGTGTAGGGGATTTGATAGGTGTGAAAACACCCATCCTTTTACCACTTATTTCTTGCTAAAACAAGACCAAAACGCGTATTTAATGTCATTTGTTTGGAATTATGCGTAGTTTGTGTGTTTCTTGTGTTTTCAGAGCCAACCGGATAAATATTGAAGAAAAAATGGGATTGCACGGGTTTTATCGAAGAAAAAGACTCAAGACGAAGTATATAGTCCAAGAGATGCAAAAGATTAGAAGTCAATGGGCCTATTTGAAGATTTATCAAAGAAAAGGACCAAAGATGGAAGATTTACATATGTCGAAAGAACTCAAGTCTATTAAATGAAGAAATTAAAAGACGAGTTGAATTTATTCGTCGACAAATCCCGAATCAGAATCGAAAACGTCCACTTTTCTGAAAAGACGAGAAGACAAGAAGAAAGGGAGAAAGTCCACTCACCAACCAAAGACAAGGCATATATATAGAGTTCCCTTCACACATTTTGGCCAGCTTTTATTTTTTCTTTCTTTTTCCTTCTTGTTCGTAGGAAGCACCAACACCATTAGGGTGTTTGGTGATTTTATTGTTCTTGAATCCTTGATAAATTTGTAAGTTTTAATCTTCCATTTAGTTTGTTTAACATTAAGCTTTCAATACCATCTTCCTTTAATCTTATTCATCTTGTTCTTATTGATTCAAAGTCTTCAAAGTTTTTATTTGGTTGATTTGATCTTAAAAGTTAGTGGGTTTTATGTTTTTATTGTTGGGATTTGATATTTATGGTTGATAAATGATTAGTGTTTAGTTTGGTTTAAATCTTTTGGTTAAATTTGGCTTGTTTTGATTAAAATCGTATTCCCCTGTTCTTCGTTGTTCTTCATGAACCCAGATTCCGGATCAACCGAATTTCTCATTTATTCCGGATCAACATAGATATTCCGGTTCAGTCATTTTTCATTATTTATTCCGGATCAACCGGATATTCCGGATCAACCGGATATTCTGGATCAGTTACCTATTTCGAATCAAGCATTATTTACGTTTATTCCGAATCAAGATTGTTCATCCGGAATATTTTATATTCCGGATCAAAGCCTTTCATCCGGAATAATCAATTATTCCGGATCAACTCTTTTATTCCGCATCAACCCTATTATTCCGGATCAACTCTTTTATTCCGCATCAACCCTTTATTCCGGATCAACCTTCACATTCCGGATCAACTCCATTATTCCGGATCAACTCTCATATTCCGGATCACAACTTTATTCCGGATCAACAATATTATTCCGGATCAACTATATTATTCCGGATCAACTGACTTATTCCGAATCAAGGTTTCAAGTTTTATTTATTCCGAATAAACATCTTTTTCAGCTTTTCTTGTTTTAATTTTCTAAGTTTTTAAGTTGCGTTTTTAATTACTTTTCATTTAGTGTTTAATTTTAAACTCATCTTTATTTCTCTTAACTTGATTTTCATTTGTCAATTGTCTTAAGTTTCTTTTCAAGACTTGCTCTTTTAATCTTTTTTAGTAGCATAGAAAATCACAACCCTTTTTGTAACCAAGAACAACTATTCTATTTTGAGCCGTGATCAATTCGAGAAGATTCCGAGAAATATATATTTGAACCCATATAAAATCTCAAGTATCAGCGGGTATGACTTCTAGTTGCCATTTAGATTGTTTATGTGTTTAAATATTTGTTTGTATATATTTTAAAGCATACCAAGTTATTCGTTGTGTATTCTTATATCGTTTTTGTAAAAAATATTTATCGATAAGTTCTAATGGTTGCAATGTTTGTGTAAACTAAAACTCTTTTTCTTTAAAAAAATGAAATGAAATAAGCGTGCATGAAAGGTTCAAATCAAAGCACCATACTAAGATTGTAGCAAATAAAATAGTCATGTCACATTTAGATCTATATGATACATATTCCATTATAAATCGTAAAATAGACGGCCATTTTATGGCAAAGTGAGCATTAATTTCATTACAATAATTATAAATGTTGGCTAACGACTCACTTTAACATCTCCGGCAACAATTAACATGGTGGTTACTTTGAAAATGCAAAAAAAATAAAAAATAAATTGTTATTTAAGTTTTTGCAACATATGGCAATGCACATTTACACCTTATTTAATTTAGAAAATTCTTCAAGTAAATGGACACTACACATTTAGAGGTTATTCAGATAGAGAAGCCATACGCTTCAGTTGATAAGCAAAAAATGCGAGTTTATCACATTTTCTCACAAACACTTATATGACGAAACTTTAGCAGGCTCAATAGATCATTCCATTACTTCCCCTATGGTTAATGAAGAATGTAAAAATATTCACGTACCAGGCACACACAAATAAGTACCTGACAGCCTTCCGTAACAGCGAATGAGTTACCTGATCACAGACCAATGAGTTTCTTATATCTATACCGGATCAATAGCCTTTTGTACTTGACAGCTTTTCTCACAGAAAAATAAACATAATGTTAATAAGAAACAAGAGGAGTCACAAATACTAAAATAATAACTTTAGAATTCAGTTAATTGTTGATTACCCAAGGGGTAGTTTCTAGTGAACATGTCTCCGAGATCTCACATAGTTAGAGGGTGTTTGTTTTAGCTTATATAGTAGGCTTATAAGCTTATTAGCTTATATAAGCTTATAAGCTCAAACCAAGTGTTTGGTTAAGCTTATATAAATAGGCTTATAAGCTTATATATGGGTGTTTTAATAAGCCACAAAAGTGAGGCTTTTTTGTCAAGGTTTAGACTTATATAACACACCACAATCTAATTTACCAATTTACCCCCTATTTTTCATTTTATAAACTAGCTTCGGATCGCTTATGTTTCTCATTTCCACTTTTTATCATTAATTTTTTTTAACAAAGTCTTCTATTATTAATTCATTATGTATTTTTCTATTTTTTCTCCTCATCAATTATTAAACAGCCTTCATCATATTTTACTATAATAATTTTGTTGTATGCGTGCTTTAACTGAATGACTAATTAAACTAGTTCAACAAAAAAAAATTGACTAATTGAAAGTATAAGGTAACATGCCTTTTTTTATAAAATAATTAATAATGCGTCTTTATATAAACAGATACAAATTAGCAGACTTTTTTAGAGATGATACAAAGTGACAAATCTTTAAATTTCAAATCACTAGTCTCTAAATCACGTATATATTTTTATTATAGGTTGAGAAAGATCACGTATATATTTTTATAAAAAGTTGAAAAAAAATTAGTATGTTAATTCAAACACTTGAGTTTATAGGTTTATTAAAACATGTCTTTTTTAGTCATTTAACAACGTAAGCTAAACCAAACACTTGAGCTTATAAACTTATTAAACATAAGCTAAACCAAACACTAAACATGGGCTTATAAGCTTATATTATAAAAGCCAAAAATGGCTTATATAATATAAGCTAAGCCCAACTCATAAGCTTAACCAAACACCCCCTTAGTCTACTAAATTAACTCAATCATCACTAATCCTTCTTGCAATCTCCATTCAATCTCCTCCTCAAAAGCATCCTAACTGTACATATTACCAACCTAAAAACAGAATTTACGCAAAAAATATATACAAATGATTAAATGACCTGATTTAAAGTCTCAACATACTTCAAGCAATATAATACAATTACCTGGATGAAGTACGTGATCAAGAGCCCATGGTAACAATGCTTTTGACACGATCTTGTCGTCCCATAAAAGGATCCCTTTTAAACTTTCTTGCTGATCATAGCTCAATTTTTGTATTGACACTTGATTTCTTCAACGTTTGAATGACAAGTCGAGAAATTGCTCCATGGCATTCGGTACCAACTCGTGACCCCTTTCCACCAACCACATCTTTCGGTCCTCTGGAAGCCCTATGTGATCACCATAAAACTAAAATGGGCAGTGGGTAAATACCTTCACCATGTTCAAATCACTAACATGTGGTTGAAATATAGCTTAAAAAAGAATGTTCAGGCTTTGATATTTATGTGCAGAATGCTAATGGGCGGAAGGCACAACTGATGCCTAGTTTTTTTTGAGTGAGTAGTTAGTCCAATTACTTATTGCTCTTGGCGGCCAGTCAAATCTCGGAAATCTAAACCCTGATGCCATTCGTTAGAAGAAAGTTCTTCACGTAACTATTATTTAATCCAGTCATGTTAGTAGTACTAATTAAATGTCACTTCTAGTCTAGATTAAATGAAAACAGGTAAATGTACAACAAAACAAAACCTTAAATTTTATGATCAGCAGAATTAAGAGCTAAATCCCACTCTCTTGAACAACAATGCTAGAAGTAAGTGATTATTCCACTCTCTTGAACAGCAGGGCGTTTTCCTTCAATTATTGTACCTAAAACAATGATTTAACCTTGTTAACAACAATATTAAAATAAATGTGCTAGTCCCATCGCTAAAGTTAATCATTATTCTTTAATTACTGTATTTATTATGCTAGTCACTGCTCAAGTTAATGTGTTTCTTTTTACTCTAATATCTGCTAGTTATGCTCGTGTATCTAATGAGCCATCTGAAAGCCAAACCCAAAGACCAATAAAATGGGTAGAGCACTGTTATGACCGGGTTATCAGGATCGCAACAGTCCGGCACACTACACATATAAAATGTGGGTAAGCTTGAATTAGTATAAAGGGTACATGAGCTATCTAGCAAACTCGTTTCACATTAGTAATTCCACACAGAATAAAAACAATCCCGGGAACGACCCTTCTATTAGTATCAAATTGAAATGTAAATTAAAACTTACAAAAACAATCAATTAACTGAAACTTTCACATTGACAGAAAAACTTTCACAATCAATGTTTATTTCTAACAACATAAGAAAATTCAGGTGTTCTGACAATTAACCGCTACCATAGATGGTTTATGTGATTGAACCAACACAGTATAAACCAAGTAAAGGAAAAAAGTACTTTGATTATAATACCGTAGACGATAAGATGCATCTAGAGTTTCCCAATCTTTAGTCTTCTTCAATTTTCGCTCTTAATTTCACGGTACTTCCTGTAATGAAAATCTAAAATTTAAACCACATAAATACAGCTGTAAAATATAACATAACAGAAATTTATGAAACATATTATCAAACTAATAAAGCAATGACATAAATTTATCTCACCATGAGGCGCATTATAGTAGTAGCTGTGAGCGTGCTCATCATGCTTGTAAGGGGTAGGATTGTAACTGTGATAGTACCCCGTATTTAGTATTATAACCAGTGCCATATTGTACATCATTCGAGGCTGCTACAGAAGATATTATTGTTGCATTGCTTGCCTATTACTGATGCAACAACATCCAAGTTGCCATTGATATTCATAAACGTAGGTAACCAGATGAAACCCAAAAAGTTGCGGAGGTAGATCAGTGGGTGCGTGTTCTTCCTCCTATGTTTTGGTTTTGATCTCGGCTTCCTCTTCCTCATCACGTTCTAGAGAAAGATCCCATATGCTGGAATTTAAACAAAAAAGATGTCATACTTATTATCAAGGAAACTTTGAAATTCATTCAGATTGTTTACAATCTATGTTGCACGGGGACGGATACGGAAACGGGGACGGGGACGGGTACTTAGAAACGTCAATGTCCCAAAATACAAGAAACGGGTACGGCTAGAAACGTTTATGTTTTTTTATTAATTTATAATAATATTTAATTATTTTAACTAAATAATATAGTTTATAAAAATATTACAAATTTGTCTATATTCATTTCTACTGCTCCTACATTTAAGTACTAGTAACTAACAAGTATAAACAAACATAATGCTTTTTGTATAATTAAATCACTGGCCCATTTGCCTAATTTGGCCCATATATATATAACATTAATAAAAAATAAAAACCCAAGGCATCTCATTTTAAATCATCCGCAGCTTTCACCCTCGTCTCTCTCTCCTTCACAAGTCATTAAACACTTCACCGGAAAATGTCACTTTTTTGTCGGAAAACACAACCGGAAACGTGTCAAAAGCTTAAAAAACGTTTCCTTGTACGTTTCTTCTCAAAACGTTTCTGATCATCATGAAACGTTTATTTTTTTTCGGAAACGTTTCCGCCACGTTTCCAAGCGTTTCCAACCGTTTCCCGTTTTCGAAACATTTCCGAGACGGACACGGCACCCAAGAGGCGTTTCCGTGCAACATACTTTACAATAACCGTTAAAAGAGTTCTTATGTGAGTTGTTATCATTAGATGACACTGCCACAATGAAAGCTTCATGTGGACCCCATTAAATGGGTACACGTTTGTCATACGTGGAATGTGCCACTCTAGCGTCCCCTTCCTAAATAAATTAAAGAGTACTACGTCAATAATATCAAAAACAATTATAAAAAAGGACACCAACGTAATGCAAGATTAAAGCATCTTATGTCCACAATTGGTGAGCTTTATAAAAAAATGTTAGTATGTCAAGTTAGATTGTGAATTTATATCATTTCAATAGTGATCACTTTATAGACTGGATTCGTTTGGGAGGTTTAATGCATTATATGTCACTTTATCCCTCTCCTGCTAATTCGACTACCTACCTAGAAATCAACATTTTTGGCCTTCCTAGCAACTTTCTTTTTCACATTTACATAATACTGCTTTAAGAAAGGTAGTAAATTGGAACAAAGTGCTTGTCTTGAATCGATGTTGTAATACTCATTGGACGACTTTCGGCATGTATTTTTTTTTTTTTTTTGAATGGTAAGCAACTATCTCTCAATATATAACCATTTGGTTGGGAAGCATTCACGCACATGAGGTACCAATGGGACATGAGCTCTTTGGTACTTTCAGCATGTTTTATTATTTACCTATTTTGCTATTTTTACTTTTGCCCTTTTCAGATCAAACGTATAGACTGTCACAAAAAGAGGATAACTCAAGTAGACATAGAAAACAAAAAAGGTCAAGAGAACACTATCACCGGGAACACAAAAACTCACCCAGATGTAACTTTCCCCCACATAGATGTAGTTTGACGATTTCCAGATACTTGTGTAGGTCTTACAATGTCATTAACAAAAAATCCAGCAGTTGAACTCACTGATCATTATCTTTCTCATAGCATTTGTAAATATGTCAACTTGTGTAACCGAAGCATGCTGGTTTCAACAGTTCTAACAGAAGTTTAAGCAAACAAAATCCCACCGACACCCTTCTCTTGCATGGTTCTTCACGCTTGCAAAACCGGTTCATCCTCCTAGCTTTTGAACCACTCAAGATTAGCACATTCATCGGACTATGTAATACTGCAGATTAGGTGATAATGTTGTCTCTTTTCTTGTCACCTAAATCAACTACTGGGACACTTTTCATCCTATACATTGATAGCAGTAGAAGCATCATAAGACATGAGTTCCACAATTGTAAGGCCAGTAACGGAGCCAAAATAAATGTTCTTGAGATGTATTTAACCTATATTTGTACATATATCAAAAGACGTCAATGATTTAAAGGGTTCACGTGCCTGCAAAACTTGGAATCAAACCTTTGTGTTTCTATAAAAATCAGAAGTAAACAATTCAAAAAAGTCGACAACAGTTTTAGAAGATCCGGATGTGAGCTTCTGTATCTCAAGGAAAACATTCCACTGGTTGCTACTGCAACAGCAGGTCATGTGGAATCCTGTAATGCAAAAAAAGTTTACATGTCCTGCATCTGTCCTCTCTTTATAGAATTCTTCAAAATTGTTAGAAAAAGTACCTAATCCTTTGTATGGACGTTGAGGCGGGTGGACGTTAAGATGAAATAGGTATGCTAATATGCCAACGCCCCGGACGCAATATGTGTCAAAGTTTTCCAGGGATGGTCATAAAAGGTGGAGATGTCATTATGTTGTCACCGGTAACGCGCACCAACATACCATGTTCCGCACACTGAGCTCCAAAATATTTGTTAGAAGTTAGTATTGTGCATCGTTGATGGTGACGAACATCCCTTTATTCGAGTTGATCATTGATCACCTAAATTTCATATAAATACCTAATTTTGATAAACCAAAACATAAATCGATACAGTTAACATAAAAACGTAAAAAGATCTAGATTAAATTAACCTAAAAACATAAATCGATACAATTAACATAAATTTATAAAAAATAATCAAAATCAAAATAAAAAAAGCGATCAATTCGTTAATATATATAAATAAATAAAATGTCGAAAACGTTACCTTGTGATAAGGAGATTGATGTGTTGAGATTCATTCATAAATTATATATAACTCAATTCATCTGCTTGAAGTTGAGCTTTTTCTATATTAGAGGATTATAACAAAAGAAGAAAAACAAACATAATAAAAAATTGCATTATAACATATGATATTGAGAAGAAGATCGATTGTAGGGATACATGATGATTAGGGTTTTTCTGGTAGGATGATCGGTGCCCTGCATTATAATCCGTGTATCAGTGTATGTTTGGTAAGTATCACTGACCCGTATAATAATCTTGTGAGTTGGTATTGGTAAATAACTATATATCAAAACCTATATGATGGATTCTGTTTTAATTTAAATCTTTTCATGCCTTTATTATATGGTTTTGTATCTGGATATCAAAACTGTTGGTTCAGTCTAGTGGTTGGAGCAACATGTATTGAGTTTGAAGACCCGGGTTCGAATCTCAGAAATCACAATTTTCTAAAATTACATCGGAGTTACATGCGCGGACGTGGATTAAAAGTCTTAATATTTTAAGCCTCAAACATTGCTAAAAGAAGAAAGTTATATATGATAATTTTCAAAATCAGTCTAGGTTTTAATGCATATACGTTTTTTCAAACCACATTTAAAAAGTACTTTAAATGACAATATGAATTAATAATAAATAATTTAATGAGAAATCAAATAATTTAATGAAAAATTATGTAACCGTTTTATGAGAAATTAAATGAGTTCAAGTCATTAATAAATGATTTAATGAGATATTAAATAATTTAATGCAAAATTATGTAACCATTTTATAAATACATGTAACATAAAACTACAAATAACTTCTTATTGATATACATTAAAATATCAATTACGAAATCTTAGTATAAAAAGAATTCATCTTATCTTACTACTTTATAAAAGATTTAACCCTTTTTTTATATTTAGAAGTCTTAAAATTTTAAGCCTCAAACATTGCTAAAAGAAAAAAGTTATATATGATCATTTTCAAAATCAATCTAGGTTTTAATGCATATACGTTTATTCAAACCACATTTAAAAAGTACTTTAAATGATAATTGAAATTGTGTATAATGTAGTTCGTTTTTCTCAGTTCTTGCTAATTGAAAGTCCTAATAATATCGGGTTTTTAACTGTTTTTGGTTGTTAATCTTTTTTGGATATTCTATTTTCTAATTCAAACAAAGCCTTGCAAAACTGAAAAATATTATCTACTTATATGTAAAACATCATGCAAATACCAAGTTTTTATTCAATTAAAACTCAAAATGTAAATTTTACAACTAAAAGGACTAAAAATGTAAATTCTATGAAAATTAAATGCTCAAAGTATAAAACTAACAAGTGCAAGGACTGAAAATGTCAAAACAGCAAACTATAAGGACTGAACTTGAAAACTATGTAACAAACTAACCAATTTGTAACAATTTCCAAAACTTGCTAACTGAATTCTAACAAATTCCAAACTTAAAGGACTTGTTTAGTGCAAACCCTAAAAATATTCAAGTTTAGCCAAAATTTAACCCAGTTTAATACATCAAGGACTAAGTTGCAATTATTGAAAGATTTTAAGCCAAAACGGGTTTTAAGAACAAATAAGCTCGTTTGAGCTTATTTCTCAACCAAAATCAGTCAAACCAGTTTCAAAATGCTTAAAATTCAAAATAAGCTAGGTCTGTAAGAAGAATTTGGCTGAAAGTGTCTAATAAGCAAATAAGCACTTCCCAATAAGCACAAATTAAGCTTTAAGAAAATCTGGACATGCACAATTGGATTTTTGTACTAAATCTGATTAATGAGCTTAAAACATGAACGGGAAATCAATTCTTATCAAAATTCATCAAGAAATAAGCTTGGAAATCGAATTAAGCTGAATTTGGCTTATGTTGACCAAGCGTTGACCAAGATTTTTTTCAAAAAGCTGAAAATCTCAAAAATCAACCACCAACACCTACTAAGTGATATTGTAAAAAAAAATTGCCAGGTTTATGAATAGGATCAAGAGATATGAAAAATCAGTTTTGATTTACAGAAACTTCATGTTGCTTATGTGTTCAGATTTTTGCTTATTTCTATTTGCTTAATGAATACTGTATCAAATGCTTATGGAATATGAAACTTCATATATTGAACTACAAATGAGAGCTTGTTTGGTAGAATCTCATCAAGAAACAAACAAATGCCAAGCTAATGAAGTTGATAACTTTTTAGAACCAAAACTGACTGAAAATGGACCCAAACTTTTTATATGCCAACTGCCTTTTTGACCTTAGACTTGACTTGAAAATGGTGCAAAACCTTTTGTAATGACCTATTAACTAGAAATGAGCATAATATTGCCAAAAATCAACACTTGAAACTCAGATACTAGCTAATGCCAAACACTCATAAACTGATCTATTGAAAATTTTGTGAAGACTTTTTGAGTTTAAGCTTGAACTGAATGAAAAGCTATAGCAACCTAAATTCAGTGATCAATAAGAGATGTATTAAAGCTATTTGCAAGTTTTGAAAGCAACCAGAACTCAATTAAGGTAGTAAGTCTAAAAATGACTGTATTAAGCTATACACTAGAACACAATCCAAATCAATAAGCAGATAAGCAACACTTAAGCTACCAACTAACTAGAATCAAACCACAACCAGGATAACAAGTTTTATCATGCATTCATCAAAGATTTAAGCTAAAAATGAAGCATGCATTTGATAATTTGAGTGGAACCAAAAATCAGAAACTTAAACACCTTGTGAAGGAACCTTTGAGCAGTAGAGGAGTGCTGAACTCTCTAGTCTAGTGCTAACCACCACCTTAGCACTAGATTCACTTATCTACAATCAACAAACAGCTACTCATCAACTAGAATCATCAAAATGCCTGAATTCATCACTTAAGCTATGGACTTGAACTGAAATCAATCAAACAGCTTCTATCTTTCTTCAAAGTCAATTATGATCAAGATTTGATCATAACAAACTCAATTCAGCAACAAAAGTATCAATGGAAGCAGGATATGAACAGTAAGGATAATGAGAAGATTTGGCGGGAAAAGTTGAATTTGAATTTTATTAATGGAGATTTGTTACAAAGCTGTTAAAAAGGTAACTAACTGACTAACTAACTCAAGAGTGTGTCAAACTCTTGAGTAGTTAAGCTAAAAAGGGAAAATGATGAGAGGAAAAGTAAAAGTGTGTGTTTTTCACACTTACAACTACTCTTTACAAATGAAGCCTAAACAAACTATTTATAGACTTGAGAAGGAGATTAGTTGGGGTTGGTGACGTGTTGGGACCAATCCCAGGTCTCCACGTGTCATAATTCTGCTCTATTGAATTTCCAGGTTATGAACATGAATTGGGGTTTCTTGATTGAGTTGATTTCATGTTAAATTATCATGACCAATGGATTCGTCTCTAAAAAATAAGCAGGTTTGATGTTTATAACTTTCCATGAAATCCACTCTAGCTTCAAATCGTTCCTGGCAAATTTTTATAGTTTGAAGATGACACGTGTCAAGCTTTGATTAGTTGAAATAGTAGCACACGGATCAAACTGTTAAGATTTGCTCATTAATGAGGGCGGCTGTAGTGGGTAATTGTCACACCCCACCATGGCGGAACATGGGGCGCGACGTATGGATATCATCACAACATGGCGTGTCTATAGAGATAACTATATGAAATAAGAAATGCCGTAAAAATGGTGACACGAAGGTCATGACAATATCTCAACAAATGCAAGGGGTCTAGGTAAGTAAGTAACAGTCCTACTTCTTACCCAAGACAACAAATATCATACCAAAACAATCATATGTGTGCCACAGTATCATTTATTAAAATGAACAAACAAATAAAACTAAGAAGGAAACGGGGATATCCTTCTATATGCATTCCTACTCTCTCCAAGTCCTAGCCACTTAAGTTCTCATGCTTAACCATAGTATCACCTGAAAGAGACACTAAAACACGTCAACATAAAGTTGGTGAGAGTCATAGGTTTAGACTCCAACACAAGACAAGTCATAAGCTGTGAATACCATAAACCAATAAATATATGGACAATGCGCTACAATCATGTACTAACAACTAGCATTCAAGTTCAATAAATCATTACAATTCCAAGACATCACGCCTTACCAACAATCACAATTTCCAAGGCATCACGCCTTACCAACAATCACAATTTCCAAGGCATCACGCCTTACCAACAATCACAATTTCCAAGGCATCACGCCTTACCAACAATCACAATTTCCAAGGCATCACGCCTTACCAACAATCACAATTTCCAAGGCATCACGCCTTACTAACAATCAAATTCCAAATCATACACAAACAAGAATCACATAGCAGTTAATCACATAAATGTACACACAAGTCCATCTCAAACCTTAAACATTCACAGCATTAATTTAGAAAATAATTCAACATAGTGTCTCTTCCATCCCATCTGGAAGTCAAAATCAATAGTAAACATGGGACTATGAAACTCACCTGATAGCTTCTTCACAAGTCCTCGCACTAGCAACAAGCTAACAAACCAAAAACACGAAATCAATACACGAACCTATCACTAAGATGGCTCATCAACCTATGATGGACATCTAGTCTATTCCCATATAAAAACCTCATTGATAAGCTCTAACCATCCCATTAACCTTCCCTAACAAGTCCTTAACTTGATTAAGTTTAATAACTATCCCGTTCATATTTTACACAAATCAGTCTCAGTTTTTAAGTCTCAAAACTTTAAGTCAAAATTCCACTTAAACATACCCATGATTTCTGTAAAAGGAATATTCATACCCTTACATATGTTGGCTAACACCTCCCACTTGCCCTAACCTTAAAGCTACTGTTAAGGCCCCGATATACATATATCTACTTTTGTCATTTCAGATTTCCTGATTTTAAACGTACTAAAAGTTTGTTACCATTAAGGGGTCTTACCCTAAACCACAACCTTAGCCCAAGTGCATATACTTACTATAATATATAAAACATCTCTCACGTTCGTGAGAAGATCCCAATGCAAGTCTAAGTACCCCAAACAACCCAAAACTTAAAAAGAAAACAGGCTGAATTCAAAATTGTTTTGACCTCCGACTGTTGTAACCTGTTTTTGACCCACTTACCTACCTCTAATTTAGTTCTCGTTTCTTGCATTGGAAATCCACTTCAAATATCTTTCCAGGGGTACTTGGATCGCATCTTGAATGTTCCTAGAACTCCCGATATGATCAAAACAATTGACTCAAAATTCTGCCCAGTTTTTAAAAACGGGTTTAACAAAATCAACCTCATTAATTAACCCTAATCTCTCTAATTACAAGCCCTAATTTATGTAATCATTATAACACCGTTAATATAACATTAATTTAATGTTCTTAAATTAAACCCTAACCTAAATCCATCATAAGATGATTATAAAAACATAAAAACAATTAAATTAAAAAGGGTTATGAAGGTTTACCTTTGATTTATGAAAACCCCCAAAATTATGAAGAACCCTAAAAACCCTCATGAAAACCCACGAATTTTTTTAATCTCCAGGGAATAATAGTGAATTTTGATTGTGATTAAAAACAATATATAGGGTGTACATAAAATCCTAATCCAAAAATAAGCCCACTTTCCTTTTTTTCCCTCTTTTTCCCTTTTTCCCTTCTTTTTTGCGTCCAAAACCGACTATGCACCCTTAAAATTCGTTTTTTTTCTTTTTTATTATTAATATATGTATTAGTAATATTACCTTAATTTTCCTTAATTTATTTCAGCTCCTAAAGCCTCGAAAACCTCAAAACCGTAAAACTAGTCAGTTTTTACGCGATTACCGTAAAAGACGTAAAATATACACTTTTAAAAAAAATCTCAAATTTTGAAATAAACTTCATAACTAAGTCCTAAATGACTTAAAACCATCCCGAAAAATATTCATAGGGGTAATTACCTCACCCGAGACCTCTAAATGCTAAACCGTAAATCCTAAAAAAATACACTATTACGATAATACTTATACGTATACGTAAACACCAAAATATCACCATTTCATTTCATAGTCACTAATTGTGAGCTCATGAACATGAAATAATCGTTCCTCGATTTACTTATGAGTACTTCTATACTCATAAATGATAACCACACCAACCTCGTTCACACAAAATAAACACGTAAACACACAATTCAAGTAAGCACACATAAAATAACTTAAAAGTAAGACCAAGTGACAAATCCAAAACCTAGGGTTGTCACATCACTCCCTCCTAATAGAAATCTCGTCCCGAGATTTACTCCCAAACTCAAACTTACTCTCAGCAACCAAACGAGGATACATATCCTTGATAAAACTTCCACGTTCAAACGTGAACTCAGTTTATACCAAAATAATCTCAACCAACAACACATGAGCCTTAACCGTCCGCGAGGAAACTTATTAAAACCATTAAGTTATGTAACCAACCTAACTAAATCTCGCAACTCATCAAACAAGAACTGTCTTGAAACCAAGTTAGGAGCCATCACATAACTCGACGGGTTTAAAACTGTCACCCCGATTTCAGTCTTACTCATAAATACCATAAATCATAACTCATCAAATATAACCACGTATTCTAAAGTCTAAAGAACTCTCACATTCCATCCCAACTCATCTCTATGTTAACCCTCTAAGTGTTCATTACCACACAATACCCAAAACACAAGTTTAATCAATGTTGTCCGAAAATTAACCTTGAACTCGACACTTGCACAATTAATTCGACCAAGCTACTGACTTCTAATTACCAAACTTTCTGAATATTCGAAAAGTACGTTCCGATTACATAATTTTAGGCTTTTGAATCACTCAAAAAGCTTTAAAAACGAATAAGTTATGACCAAAACGATTTTACCTAAAATCTGCCAAGACATTAGCGACAGTTTCTGACAGTTTAACGACGAATTTTGACAGTTTAGCGACAGTTTCTGCCTACTCCGATTTATACCCAAAAAACGATTTTAAACCCTAATTTATTTTAATTCCAGAAAATTAAAACTCTCACCCATCATATGATTAAATACATGACTTTAACATATTTAATTTAATAAAAAAAAATTCTAACTAAAGAATAACCTTAGGTGATCAAAACCAAAATATTTTAAAATAAACAAGCCATGCTTAAATGTAAAAAAAAAATTATATTCCACTTTATTTCAAACACGTTTTCGACACTTTATCCTCATTTTATGGACTACCAACAACTAATTATTTTTTTTACTATTTGCAAGTTCCATTTTTTTACCATGTAAGACTCAAAACAAAAGATATCGTTATTCCAAAATAAATCTTCACCCTCCCTATAGCTTCTACACCAAAAGTGCCGTACAAACAACCACGAGAAATGAGTACTCGATAAATGCGCTACTACAGAAGTTGAACATCCCAAAGAGAAAAGAGCTAGAAAACCATCCTAAGAATACAACCGATAAGTAGAAGGGATATATACATATATAGGCATACACGTACATACACTCAAATCCATCCAACGTATACTATACAAACATGTATTAACCCTCTTCCATGCAACCATACTCAGGAATCCATTAATGTTGTAGTACTTGTATAACTATGTTGGCCACCATACTTATATCAGTCCCCTTTCACTAATGCACTCCCTCCTATGATGACACTTATAAGAATTAATACTACACATAACACATCAGTCTACCAACTCAAATAAGCACATAGATCCTACAACTCATATAAGCACATAACCACAACATAAAGTAAGATCCAAAATCCATGTATTAAAATAACGTAGCCAATGCATGAAACATATAAACTCGTAATACAGCTGAACCACCGTAGACAAAATTCAAAATGTATAAAGAACATGAAAACGTAATTAAACGGAATCCAACAATGACGAACGTATACGACTATAGTTCAACCCGCACTATTCAAAACTCGTAAAGAAAATAACATGTAGTTAAGTATGAACCATAGTAGTTCATAACCTAACAAATACTGCGAAAATAATAATCAAACACATCAGTTACTATAAAATGCACACATACTCCTATGACGCCTATATGCAGGGACCCTTAAGCTATAGACTAGGCTACACGACTAGGCAACCTAATTCTCTATAACCACTGGCTCTGATACCATTCTGTCACACCCCACCATGGCGGAACATGGGGCGCGACGTATGGATATCATCACAACATGGCGTGTCTATAGAGATAACTATATGAAATAAGAAATGCGGTAAAAATGGTGACACGAAGGTCATGACAATATCTCAACAAATGCAAGGGGTCTAGGTAAGTAAGTAACAGTCCTACTTCTTACCCAAGACAACAAATATCATACCAAAACAATCATATGTGTGCCACAGTATCACTTATTAAAATGAACAAACAAATAAAACTAAGAAGGAAACGGGGATATCCTTCTATATGCATTCCTACTCTCTCCAAGTCCTAGCTACTTAAGTTCTCATGCTTAAACATAGTATCACCTGAAAGAGACACTAAAACACGTCAACATAAAGTTGGTGAGAGTCATAGGTTTAGACTCCAACACAAGACAAGTCATAAGCTGTGAATACCATAAACCAATAAATATATGGACAATGCGCTACAATCATGTACTAACAACTAGCATTCAAGTTCAATCAATCATTACAATTCCAAGGCATCACGCCTTACCAACAATCACAATTTCCAAGGCATCACGCCTTACCAACAATCACAATTTCCAAGGCATCACGCCTTACCAACAATCACAATTTCCAAGGCATCACGCCTTACCAACAATCACAATTTCCAAGGCATCACGCCTTACCAACAGTCACAATTTCCAAGACATCACGCCTTACTAACAATCAAATTCCAAATCATACACAAACAAGAATCGCATAGCAGTTAATCACATAAATGTACATACAAGTCCATCTCAAACCTTAAACATTCACAGCATTAATTTAGAAAATAATTCAACATAGTGTCTCTTCCATCCCATCTGGAAGTCAAAATCAATAGTAAACATGGGACTATGAAACTCACCTGATAGCTTCTTCACAAGTCCTCGCACTAGCAACAAGCTAACAAACCAAAAACACGAAATCAATACACGAACCTATCACTAAGATGGCTCATCAACCTATGATGGACATCTAGTCTATTCCCATATAAAAACCTCATTGATAAGCTCTAACCATCCCATTAACCTTCCCTAACAAGTCCTTAACTTTATTAAGTTTAATAACTATCCCGTTCATATTTTACACAAATCAGTCTCAGTTTTTAAGTCTCAAAACTTTAAGTCAAAAGTCCACTTAAACATACCCATGGTTTCTGTAAAAGGAATATTCATACCCTTACATATGTTGGCTAACACCTCCCACTTGCCCTAACCTTAAAGCTACTGTTAAGGCCCCGATATGCATATATCTACTTTTGTCATTCCAGATTTCCTGATTTTAAACGTACTAAATGTTTGTTACCATTAAGGGGTCTTACCCTAAACCACAACCTTAGCCCAAGTGCATATACTTACTATAATATATAAAACATCTCTCACGTTCGTGAGAAGATCCCAATGCAACCCTAAGTACCCCAAACAACCCAAAACTTAAAAAGAAAACAGGCTGAATTCAAAACTGTTTTGACCTCCGACTGTTGTAACCTGTTTTTGACCCACTTACCTACCTCTAATTTAGTTCTAGTTTCTTGCATTGGAAAGCCACTTCAAATATCTTTCCAGGGGTACTTGGATCGCATCTTGAATGTTCCTAGAACTCCCGATATGATCAAAACAATTGACTCAAAATGCTGCCCAGTTTTTAAAAACGGGTTTAACAAAATCAACCTCATTAATTAACCCTAATCCCTCTAATTGCAAGCCCTAATTTATGTAATCATTATAACACCATTAATATAACATTAATTTAATGTTCTTAAATTAAACCCTAACCTAAATCCATCATAAGATGATTATAAAAACATAAAAACAATTAAATTAAAAAGGGTTATGAAGGTTTACCTTTGATTTATGAAAACCTCCAAAATTATGAAGAACCCTAAAGACCCTCATGAAAACCCACGAATTTTTTTAATCTCCAGGGAATAATAGTGAATTTTGATTGTGATTAAAAACAATATATAGGGTGTACATAAAATCCTAATCCAAAAATAAGCCCACTTTCCTTTTTTTCCCTTTTTTCCCTTTTTCCCTTCTTTTTTGCGTCCAAAACCGACTATGCACCCTTAAAATTCGTTTTTTTTCTTTTTTATTATTAATATATGTATTAGTAATATTACCTTAATTTTCCTTAATTTATTTCAGCTCCTAAAGCCTCCAAAACCTCAAAACCGTAAAACTAGTCAGTTTTTACGCGATTACCGTAAAAGACGTAAAATATACACTTTTAAAAAAAATCTCAAATTTTGAAATAAACTTCATAACTAAGTCCTAAATGACTTAAAACCATCCCGAAAAATATTCATAGGGGTAATTACCTCACCCGAGATCTCTAAATGCTAAACCGTAAATCCTAAAAAATACACTATTACGATAATACTTATACGTATACGTAAACACCAAAATATCACCATTTCATTTCATAGTCACTAATTGTGAGCTCATGAACATGAAATAACCGTTCCTCGATTTACTTATGAGTACTTCTATACTCATAAATGATAACCACACCAACCTCGTTCACACAAAATAAACACGTAAACACACAATTCAAGTAAGCACACATAAAATAACTTAAAAGTAAGACCAAGTGACAAATCCAAAACCTAGGGTTGTCACAGTAATTAATGCAAAGATGTGGCAATCCATGTTCTTGTTTTGCTGTCTTCTCATTGGTTCAAAATGAAGCACATGGATTGAACTAGTATAACTTTCCAAAATAGGCAGATTTGACCCTTGAACTTTAGCAGATTGCATTTAAAGGCTAGCAGCTTCATTTCTTTGGCATTTGTAGTCCTTCAAACTTCATCCTTGAGCAAAAATGATCCTTTGACTGAGTTGACTTGAATGTTGACCAAATTGACTATGATCTTGACTTTTACAATATTTACACTTTGGTCCTTCATCTTTGGCAGTTTGTCAAGATAGGTCCTTGTACTTCAAAATCTTGTCACTTTTGATCCTTCTTTGTCTTTTTATCAAATTAAGCTTGATTATTCCTTGTTTGCTTGAAAATGCATCCTTTTACCTACACAAGTGTACACAAACACAAACATACCACATAATACTGTTTTTACAAGATAAATTGGTATTTTGCTTCATGTTTTAGGGTTATTTGTTGATAAATTGATATGAGTTTAAGCTCATATCAAATCCCCTACATTTGAACATTGTCATGTCCCCATGCAATTCTATATATTTTAAAGCACAAATTTACATTCTCCTCATAATTAACCCACCTTGGCCATATGGAATGCATCTACACTACTCTAAACTACATGATGCATGATTTTGACTTTTAACAATGCAATGAACAAAATACAATTCTATCTATATCTTTTTTGGCTTTTCTTGAAATGGTTTTGATAGAAATAACTCATAAAGAATTCAATGACTTTGATTAGGGCTTGGGTACCATGGATATTTATCACCCTCAAGTTTCACTTTCCCCATACCAAGCTTAAAATTGGGATCATTGCATTCACAAGTAAAAAGTGCATCAACTTATTCATGACAATTAAATGTGGAACCGGTTTTTATTTGAGCAAATTGCTTGTGGGCAAATTTGTCATTATTCAAGTGTGAAATATAAGAAGTGTAAAATCCAAAAATAAGGAAGCACGGTTTTAATCCTAAGTAATCCTCTCATCCATTACTTGAAAAACCGCTCACAATTAATACAAGTCCGTTTCAAGAATAATAAGTCATTCGCCTTATGTGTAAAATCCTCATGTTATGCTTTCATAAGTAGCTACACACTCGCACGGTTTTCTTTTTTCTTTTCTTTTTTTCTAGCCACTAATTTTTTTTCATAAGCCGCTCTTATTTTTCTTTATTCCTCACAAAGAAATTAGAAAAGAATAAAAGGAAAAACACCCGCTAAATATTGAGCATGACATAAGTCTAGTACACATAAAACGTTCTAACTTAGAATCTTAAAACGTACTTATATCAACCATGAATGATTAGTCAAAAATGCATAAGAGATTACAAATCAATTAAAACCGTTCTTGATTATTTATTAACATATATACATGCGAAGAAAATAGAGGAAGAGAAGAGAAGGTTTAGCCACAAGTAATTATCATGAAGTTTATCTATCCCTTTTATACTTGCTTCAACTCTATCATTTCCCATTCTCCACAAATTTAAAATCTCAAATAATGAGATTGGTGGATGCTTAGCCTAATAGACCAATGAAGGACTACATGGTTAAGGATACTAGCTAGAGAATGCTAAGATAAGCAAACTCGGGTTGAGTCAAAATATCCATGGCGGGCCTAATATGTCAAAGAAGTCTAAACTTGTTAAACCATGTTTTTATTATATTTTTTTCTTTTTATATATTTTTGATGAAAAATGAAAGAAGAAATATATACAATGCAAATGTGTTATGCAAATGAAAAATGATTAATGCAAAAAATTATGAATGCATATTTTTGGTGGCCAAAGTAGATCAAAAATTTGAAAAATGTTGAAAAATCAAATTTTCCATGTTATCATGAAAGACAATGACAAGTTCTAGGTAAGGTCACTTCGATAGAAGACCCCCTACACTTTAGCTAAACATTGTCCTCAATGTTTAAGAGCATGGAAGTATAAAGACTTCCCTACACTTATGAAAATGAATAGACTTTACTTAACCCAAGTTAAGGAAAGGACAACTATTAGTGAAATCATGTTTAAGCACAAGGTGTCAATGAAAAATCACTATAGTAACGAAGTGAACCGGATACAAGGGCCTCCTCCATAAGCTCCAAAGTAAGAAATGAGTGAGCAACCCTACAAACAATCATGAAGACAAAAGAAGGTCTCCCCTACACTTATCTCCAAGTCTATCCCTTTATTTCTAACCTACAACACTCTAAACCTAGTTATACGATGCTTGAGTTAATGAGTCTCTAGCTCAACTCGTCCCACACTTAAAAGTGTCTAAAACCTATCATGGAGAAGAAAAGTTTTGCCCTTTTTAAGAAAAATCTCCATGATGAGGTAAAACAAGTGTTCATTTATCAAAACTCCATAAATATCCCCCAGGATCAAATACATAATTACCATCCCACTTATAACACAATTCAACAACTAGCTTCCCAAGCAATGGTGAAAAGAATGAGGTGTAGTTCTCCAAAATGGTTTCCCATATGTTCTTCCCAAGGTGATAGTGTAAAGCTCTCAAATCTTTCACAAGGTTTCCTTTTGTTGCATCAGGCGGATACTGAGATGGTTTAGCAAGCTCTATGCCAGGATCAAAAATCCGTTCCTTGATGGGAAAACAACAAATGTTGGTTGCCTTAGAAGATTCTCCTTTGTAAGTCACATTGTGAGAGAAAGTTTGTGGAAGCATGTGTAACAACAAGCTCTTGGAAGGAACCATCATGACTTGTTTTCCTTGATCACTTTGAAAGGTTGAGGTGGGCAAGGAAAAAGGTAAAGGATCTTCATTCAATAGAGATTCTAAATAGAGTATGTCCCCCTCCTCATCAATATAACCAAGAGTGTACTCAAAAGATATATCCTCTGCTAAAAACTCATCACTCTCATCCATTATAGAATCCGCCTCATCACCATAAACATCATAAATTGGTCTATCAAAAATTGGTGATCCCTCAAAACCAAAGGAAGTATGATCATCAACAAATGGAGAGTCACAAGTAGAAAGCTCATCATCACTATAGTCATCATATGTTGGTGAATCACAAAGAAAAGATTCTCCATCACTAAAGTCCTCATGAATATGATTATCATTGTGGAAAAGTGGAGTGTCATATGGGATTTCTTGATGTTCATGAAAATCCAAAAATGAAGTAATGGAAGCAATGGTCTCAATATGCGGTAAATCATAATCTCCACTTGAGCAAGCTTCATAAAAGTACTCATCACAAACTTCATCAAGAAGATCATCTTGTGTTTCCTCCTCATGCACAACATCAATATGTTCTACCGCTTCGGGCTCATTAGACTTTTTAGACAACTTTCCCATGTTAAACACAACTCTCTCATCCCCTACCCGCATTGTAAGTTCTCCTTCCGCCACATCGATTAAAGTACGACCCGTTCTCAAAAATGGCCTACCAACAATCAAAGGCACTCTAGGATCCATATCATAATCAACCACCACAAAATCCGTGGGAAATGTAAATCTATCAACCCCCACAAAAACATCTTCCGCAATTCCCACCGGATAAGCTATAGTACGGTTAGCCAACTCAAGAGTCATCTTAGTAGGAGTGAGCTCGGGAAGTGAAAGTTTCTTCCAAACCGATAATGGCATGAGGTTTATGCTTGCTCCTAAATCCGCTAAAGCCATACAATTTTCCACCCCTGGGAAATTGCAAGGAATCAAAAACCTCCCCGGATCTCCAAGCTTAGTAGGCAACTTCTTTAGCAATACCGCGGAGCAATTTTCATTCAAGGAAGGATTAGGCAAATCCACCAATCTCTCCTTGTTAGAAAGCAGGTCCTTAATCATCTTAGCAAACTTAGGCATATTGGCTAAGGCTTCCGCAAAGGAGATATTGATGTTAAGTTGCTTGAACATCCTCAAAAAGTTAGAAACTTGGATATCATCCTTGTTCTTAAGTTTTTCTTTTCTCAATCTTGAGGGATAAGGAAGACTTGGTTTTGGTTGTGGTTGAGTGGTTGATGAAGGATTTTCCTTATTGAGTGCTTCATGAGTAGGTGTTGAAGTTGGAGAAATGGGAGCATTTTGAGGTGATGAAGTAGAGGTAGAAGGCTTGTCACAAGTAGGAGCACAAGTGGGTTGAACAATAGGAGGTTTAGGAGGTGAAGGATCCTTTGTTGTTTTTCCACTCCTTGTTGTAATAGTATTAACATTTGCCCTTGGATTTGTTTGTGTGTTGGAAGGTCAAGCCCCTTGTGGTCTTTGATTATACATAATTTGGTTTTGAAGAAGAGCAAATTTCTTGTTATTTTCCTCTTGATTATCTTTCAATTGTTTCTCAAAAGAAGTAAACTTTTGAAGCATCAAATCCATAGGGTTAAATTGCACATTTCCTTGATAAGAACCTTGTTGTGGAAAAGATGGAGGTGGTGCATTAAATCCTTGGTTTGGTGGATAGAAGTTATTTCCTTGAGGTTGAAAATTATTGGGTGCCTTGTAGTTATTTCCTTGGTAAGGTGGTCTTTGCCCTTGATTCCTTGGTAAAATTTGAGGAGGATTTTGTTGAATTTGGGTGGGTGGTTGGGGTGGGAATCCCGGTGGAGTAAGGTAATTTTGGACTTGTAAGAAAGGTTATTTGGATTGATATTTGGCTTGAAGTGTTCACGATGTTCTTCTTGGTAAGCATAACATTCCCCTTGATAAACTTTCACCTTATCACATTGTTCATAAGAATGGGGACCTCCACAAGTTACATAATAAAGAGTAATGGCATTCACATCATTTGAAGAATTGTTCAATGAAATGGTCTTAAGAGCTTGAAGCATTTCTTGTTGTCCTTGTTTGACTTGTTGAAGGATCTCTTGTTGAAATTTAAGGAATTGGTTATCACAAGGTGTTTGAGAAGTGTTTCGGATAACATGAACCCTTTCTTCAAACTGATTGTTTGTTTGAACCATTGCTTTAGTCTCAATGATGTCCAAGGCCTCTTGCATGGATTTAAGAAGAATATTCCCTCCCGCGGAAGCATTGAGTGAATCTTGGTGATAAGGTTTAAGGCCATCATAGAAGGTATTGATTTGGTGAACGTCATCCAATCCATGGTTAGGGCATCGCCTCAATAACTCACTATACTCTTCCCAAGCATCACTAAAGGATTGACTAGGTTTTTGTTGAAAGCCTATAATTAAGTTCCTCAAGGCCATGGTCTTAGATGGAGGAAAGAACTTGTTCAAAAACTTTGTGGTGAAACCATCCCATGTGGTGATACTATCGGGTGGTTGGGTGTCTAACCAATGCTTAGCTTGTCCCTCAAGTGAAAATGACACTAACATCAACTTAATAGCATCATGTGGAACTCCATTGTGCTTAATGGTATTGCAAAGAGAAAGGAATCTCTTAAGGTGAGCATGAGGATCATCATTCTTGTTACCATAGAAAGGTGATTGTGAAACCATAGTAATCATAGACGTTTTTAGCTCAAATGTATTTGCGGGAATGTCGGGAATCCTAATAGCACTAGCATATCCATGAACATTGGTTTGCATACGTTCCATCAAAGAACGATTATCAACAGCCATGGTTTCTTGTGGTGGAGGAGTCAAAGCACGATTCTCGTGATCGGCTTGATGGACGGTGGTGGTCTTACTCTTTCTCTTTTTCTTCCTTTTCGGAGGAAGAGGTTGTACCCCAATCGGTATTTGTGCACGCCCGCGAGTGATCATGCAACTCAATACGAGGAATGAGAGAGAAGCTCTCGTGTGACTTTGAAGAGAAAAGGATTATCCTCTTCGAGTTTCAATATTAAATATCCACAAGAAAATAACAATATATGTATGTACTACTTGGGTGCAAGACCCCCAATGAAGCCTTCCTTCTTAGAATACTCACAAGTGAACGGGGGGTTAGGTGGCGCGAAGCACTTAAGTACCTATTGACCCTTAGATGGCATTTTATAGCACATCGCCTTTCTGTTCACTTAAATGTTCGTATTCTTCGAATTGTTGCTTATTGAGAGTATTTATCTATTCTTGCTTTATTTTGTTTGACCGATACACGTGTCAAGGACCGAAACGCCCCTCAACACGGTGTATTGCCTTGGCAATACTTATGGAGAATATGTAGATTGGTTGTTCTTATACGTATACGTATTTACTTATAATAATATATGGAAAATATTTTTGTATTTATGAATTTTTAAGAGAAAATACTATATGTACATAAAAACCGAGAGAATCCAATAATATATATTTTTGGGTGCAATCTCTTAGGAAAAAGATTGCTTTTTGGATTTTTTAATTTGTTTGGTCAATTCTTTAGGAAAAGAATTGTTTTGTTAATTTTTTAGTTTTTATATATTTTTATATTTTTGATTTTTTTATTTGTTTTTGATTTATGATACGTAAAAATAACGTTCACAAGGTGAACGGATCCCAAAAGCCAATGAAAACCGTCAATCGATAGTCTCTCGTAAAGTCAAAGAACCGGCAGCGGCGCCATTTGAAATTGTGTATAATGCAGTTCGTTTTTCTCAGTTCTTGCTAACTGAAAGTCCTAACAATATCGGGTTTTTAACTCTTTTTGGTTGTTAATCTTTTTTGGATATTCTATTTTCTAATTCAAACAAAGCCTTGCAAAACTGAAAAATATTATCTACTTATATGTAAAACATCGTGCAAATACCAAGTTTTTATTCAATTAAAACTCGAAATGTAAATTTTACAACTAAAAGGACTAAAAATGTAAATTCTATGAAAATTAAATGCTCAAAGTATAAAACTAACAAGTGCAAGGACTGAAAATGTCAAAACAACAACTATAAGGACTGAACTTGAAAACTATGTAACAAACTAACCAATTTGTAACAATTTCCAAAACTTGCTAACTGAATTCTAACAAATTCCAAACTTAAAGGACTTGTTTAGTGCAAACCCTAAAAATATTCAAGTTTAGCCAAAATTTAACCCAGTTTAATACATCAAGGACTAAGTTGCAATTATTGAAAGATTTTAAGCCAAAACGGGTTTTAAGAACAAATAAGCTCGTTTGAGCTTATTTCTCAACCAAAATCAGTCAAACCAGTTTCAAAATGCTTAAAATTCAAAATAAGCTAGGTCTGTAAGAAGAATTTGGCTGAAAGTGTCTAATAAGCAAATAAGCACTTCCCAATAAGCACAAATTAAGCTTTAAGAAAATTTGGACATGCACAATTGGATTTTTGTACTAAATCTGATTAATGAGCTTAAAACATGAACGGGAAATCAATTCTTATCAAAATTCATCAAGAAATAAGCTTGGAAATCGAATTAAGCTGAATTTGGCTTATGTTGACCAAGCGTTGACCAAGATTTTTTTCAAAAAACTGAAAATCTCAAAAATCAACCACCAACACCTACTAAGTGATATTGTAAAAGAAAATTGCCAGGTTTATGAATAGGATCAAGAGATATGAAAAATCAGTTTTGATTTACAGAAACTTCATGTTGCTTATGTGTTCAGATTTTTGCTTATTTCTCTTTGCTTAATGAATACTGTATCAAATGCTTATGGAATATGAAACTTCATATATTGAACTACAAATGAGAGCTTGTTTGGTAGAATTTCATCAAGAAACAAACAAATGCCAAGCTAATGAAATTGATAACTTTTTAGAACCAAAACTGACTGAAAATGGACCCAAACTTTTTATATGCCAATTGCCTTTTTGACCTTAGACTTGACTTGAAAATGGTGCAAAACCTTTTGTAATGACCTATTAACTAGAAATGAGCATAAGATTGCCAAAAATCAACACTTGAAACTCAGATACTAGCTAATGCCAAACACTCATAAACTGATCTATTGAAAATTTTGTGAAGACTTTTTGAGTTTAAGCTTAAACTGAATGAAAAGCTATAGCAACCTAAATTCAGTGATCAATAAGAGATGTATTAAAGCTATTTGCAAGTTTTGAAAGCAACTAGAACTCAATTAAGGTAGTAAGTCTAAAAATGACTGTATTAAGCTATACACTAGAACACAATCCAAATCAATAAGCAGATAAGCAACACTTAAGCTACCAACTAACTAGAATCAAACCACAACCAGGATAACAAGTTTTATCATGCATTCATCAAAGATTTAAGCTAAAAATGAAGCATGCATTTGACAATTTGAGTGGAACCAAAAATCAGAAACTTAAACACCTTGTGAAGGAACCTTTGAGCAGTAGAGGAGTGTTGAACTCTCTAGTCTAGTGCTAACCACCACCTTAGCACTAGATTCACTTATCTACAATCAACAAACAGCTACTCATCAACTAGAATCATCAAAATGGCCTGAATTCATCACTTAAGCTATGGACTTGAACTGAAATCAATCAAACAGCTTCTATCTTCCTTCAAAGTCAATTATGATCAAGATTTGATCATAACAAACTCAATTCAGCAACAAAAGTATCAATGGAAGCAGGATATGAACAGTAAGGATAATGAGAAGATTTGGCGGGAAAAGTTGAATTTGAATTTTATTAATGGAGATTTGTTACAAAGCTGTTAAAAAGGTAACTAACTGACTAACTAACTCAAGAGTGTGTCAAACTCTTGAGTAGTTAAGCTAAAAAGGGAAAATGATGAGAGGAAAAGTAAAAGTGTGTGTTTTTCACACTTACAACTACTCTTTACAAATGAAGCCTAAACAAACTATTTATAGACTTGAGAAGGAGATTAGTTGGGGTTGGTGACGTGTTGGGACCAATCCCAGGTCTCCACGTGTCATAATTCTGCTCTATTGAATTTCTAGGTTATGAACATGAATTGGGGTTTCTTGATTGAGTTGATTTCATGTTAATTGATCATGACCAATGGATTCGTCTCTAAAAAATAAGCAGGTTTGATGTTTATAACTTTCCATGAAATCCACTCTAGCTTCAAATCGTTCCTGGCAAATTTTTATAGTTTGAAGATGACACGTGTCAAGCTTTGATTAGTTGAAATAGAAGCACACGGATCACACTGTTAAGATTTGCTCATTAATGAGGGCGGCTGCAGTGGGTAATTAATGCAAAGATGTGGCAATCCATGTTCTTGTTTTGCTGTCTTCTCATTGGTTCAAAATAAAGCACATGGATTGAACTAGTATAACTTCCCAAAATAGGCAGATTTCACCCTTGAACTTTGGCAGATTGCATTTAAAGGCTAGCAGCTTCATTTCTTTGGCATTTTTAGTCCTTCAAACTTCATCCTTGAGCAAAAATGATCCTTTGACTGAGTTGACTTGAATGTTGACCAAATTTAACTATGATCTTGACTTTTACAATATTTACACTTTGGTCCTTCATCTTTGGCAGTTTGTCAAGATAGGTCCTTGTACTTCAAAGTCTTGTCACTTTTGATCATTCTTTGTCTTTTTCATCAAATTAAGCTTGATTATTCCTTGTTTGCTTGAAAATGCATCCTTTTACCTACACAAGTGTACACAAACACAAACATACCACATAATACTGTTTTTACAAGATAAATTGGTATTTTGCTTCATGTTTTAGGGTTATTTGTTGATAAATTGATATGAGTTTAAGCTCATATCAATAATATGAATTAATAATAAATAATTTAATGAGAAATCAAATAATTTAATGAAAAATTATGTAACCATTTTATGAGAAATTAAATGAGTTCAAGTCATTAATAAATAATTTCATGAGATATTAAATAATTTAATGAGAAATTATGTAACCATTTTATAAATACATGTAACATAAAACTACAAATAACTTCTTATTGATATACATTAAAATATCAGTTACGAAATCTTAGTATAAAAAGAATTCATGATTTATCAAAAGGCGAAAAAATACACAAAAGATTCAGACATCAACGTTCCTCGAACCACCAATACTATCTGATTTCTGAATCGCTACCACTACCACACCAACACTGCCGCATATATTGATAATTAGTAATGTTTGAATTTGGGTGTTTTGGTTGATGTTTGTAGTTTCAGTGAAATTTTTATGTTTTTGGTTTGTTTTGTGCGGTGATTTAAGAGGATTTGTATCTTCTTCATAACTACAACCCCACAACCTTCACCACTTCCTCACTGCCACCATTTTCTTCGAGACCATGTGTCCAAGAACATAAAATGAAAATAAATAAAGACTTGGTTTTCAAGATCTTGGTTTCTTTCAAAGATACACAAAACTAAACGTACCCCAGACCTTGGTTTTCAAGATCTTTTTCCAAATCTAAGAACCTACCATGTAATCGTGCTTATGTGGGTGTGTTTTTGTTTTCGAGTGGGGTTGACAAGACAAAGAAAAACAAGAATAAGAAAGATGAGGTTGTTGGCTTTGTATGAAAAAAAGAAGCGGCTATGTCACTATGTGTTATGTGCGGTGAAGTGTATTAGGGTTATGAGATGAGATAAATTACGGATTGTTAAAATATATGCCAAATGGTCGCACAATGGACTCGGGTATAGTTGTTACTTCTAAACTTGTATTGATTTTTTTTTATAAAGTTGTAAACACATTATTAGTATATCTTTTGCTTTAGTGATTTATTATTTAGTTAATTGTCTGTTGGTAAATGCATGTGAATTAAAAGTGTTTGGGATTGCGATCCTTTTTTTACTACGGTTCTATATGACAACTGACTTATGGAAAAAAATAAGTTTAGATTAGTGAGCTATTATATTTTTATTAAAAGTAATTATATTTTGTACTTTAAGGCAATTGAAAACTTATGATTACGCGCCTCTATAAATAGTTTCTTATTACGTAAGTTACTCTAACGAAACATATATAATCGTAAAATATTACACGCTATGAATTTTAATTTCAGGGTACCCGTCGCCGCATTGCGCGGGTACCCTACTAGTATATCTTAATACTTTATAAAGCATTTAGACCTTTTTATTTTTAGAAGTCTTAAAAAGTTTAAGCCTTAAACATTTCTTTTTTAGGAAAGATATGTATTAATTTTGCTACAAAACCATACACATATAACTAAAAGTTATAACTAAAAATTAAAATGTCTTAATGTGTAGTCAATTTTATAACAGCCCAGTCAACTTTAATTATTATAACAGCCCATTAAGTAACACTAAAACTAATGACATATATATTTTTCACCCACAAAAGTACAAAACAAAGAAACATAGAATCTCTCCATTGATAATACGTTTGTTCGTCGCAAAATATAGTTAGTGGGTACCCGCCGCCGCATTGCGCGGGTACGCTGCTAGTATATATATATAGAGGGAAGTCTTACAATTATAATAATAAGAACTAAATGAGAACCGTTAGATTTAGTGATTGATCTTTGATGATATTAATAATTAATAAATATAGTGTAGAGGGTAATTTAGTGAATTAGTATAAAAACTGCTCAACCACTTTTAATGTTCTCCTCTTAAATACAGATGTGTGAAATAATCTTGTACACATCGATACATTATAGTCATTGCCTTTTTCATTATATTTTTTGAAGAACAAAAAGTATAGTATGATTAAAAAAAATCAATAACATTAAACCATAAGACTAATGTAATAACAATTTGACTTTTTCATCCAATAATTCAGTGATATGTAATTACAAACAAATAATACTAAAAAAGAACTTATACGGAGTACATCATTTTCTAATAACCTAAAAAATAAAAAATTACGTATACACATATAGCTTCATTTCAAAATGGTGGCACATTATCTCAAAAATAAATGGTGCATCGTGATACATCATTGCGTAAATAACTGATGCATCATGGTACGTCATCTCGTAAGTAACTGGTGTATCGTGGTACGTCTTCTCGTAAATAACCGGTACATTGTGGTACGTCATTTCGTAAATAAGTGGTGCATCCTGATACTCATCTCATAAATAACGAGTACACTATGGTACGTCAACTCGTAAATGTAACTGGTGCGCCGTGGTACATCATCCTTTTCAAAAAATTCATAGCCAACATATCCTCGTAAAACAGATATATGAAAATAAATAACCACATGCACCATCTAAACCTTACACAATCAAGTATCATAACCCATGATCCGTAACAAAACACTGCTAATAAACTTATAAAAGTCCAAGGTATATGAATGCCAACAAAAAAATTAAACCAAAAAGAATAAATTAGTTGACTGACTCACTTTTGGCTACAGTGTTAGTCATCATCATAAAACCCAAATCCTCCTACTTCTTCATCTAACGTTTTCAAAATGCAAGTATTAATAAAAAAAACATCATTATGATTAATTTTAATTTCAAACTAAGTAAAATATGAACCAAGCGTTGATTAAAACACAACCACTACCGATGCAAATCAACTAATAATATATTATACTAATTTCATATAGATGGACTTTTTATCACAAACCTTAGCCGTATATATGGTAGGACTTCGCTAGAAAGCAGCTAGCCACTGTAGAAACGAAACCTGCCGCTTTAAAAACGCAAACCTACTAATACTCGACAGCAACACCTGATATCAAATACGAATGTTGATAAGTAGATCGGTGGAAAGTATATACAGCCGATCTGTGTTTTTCGATGGAGATTATTTTGTTTGATGGAGGCATGTTTTTTCTTTTGGAAAGTTCATAAAAATGGAGATAAAATTAGAGGCTGTGAATGAGAGAAGGAAAAAAGGTCGTAAATAGGGCTGGTGAAAAAGAAATGCCAAATTTCTATAATACCCCCTGGTTAGATTTTTAATTTTCAGTTTTTTTATGAATTATATTTAATTTAATTGCAACTTGCTTTAATCTCATTGGTTTTTTATTAGTTCTTATTTTTTTAATTTTAAAAAGTTCTCTTTTGATCTAAATTATCTATACTACATTATAAAGGGTGTATCCCTTTGGTTGAAAGTTGAAAATGTTGAATGGTTGAAAAATATGGGTCCCACTAATCTATATCAATACTACATTATAAAGGGTGTATCTCTTTGGTTGAAAGTTGAAAATGTTGAATGGTTGAAAAATGTGGGTTCCACTAATCTATATCTATACTACATATAAAGGGTGTATCCCTTTGGTTGAAAGTTGAAAATATTGAATGGTTGAAACATGTGGGTCCCACTAATCTATATCTATATCTATACTACATTATAAAGGGTGTATCCCTTTGGTTAAAAGTTGAAAATGTTGAATGGTTGAAAAATATGGGTCCCACTAATCTATATCTATATTACATTATAAAGGGTGTATCCATTTGGTTGAAAGTTGAAAATATTGAATGGTTGAAAAATGTGGGTCCCACTAATCTATATCTATACTACATTATATAGGTTGTATCCCTTTGGTTGAAAGTTGAAAATGTTGAATGGTTGAAAAATATGGGACCCACTAATCTATATCTATACTACATTATAAAGGGTGTATGATAGGTGTGTAAACACCCATCCTTTTACCACTTAATTCGGGCTAAAACGAGACCAAAACACGTATTTAATATCATTTGTTTGGAATTATGCGTGGTTTTTGTGTTTATTGTGTTTTCAGAGCCAACCGGATAAATATTAAAGAAAACATGGGATTGCACGGGTTTTATCAAGGAAAAAGACTCAAGATAAAGTCTATTGTCCAAGAGATGCAAAAGATTTGAAGTCACTGGGCCTATTCGAAGATTTATCGAAGAAAAGGACTAAAGACGGAAGATTTTCATAAGTCGAAGAAACTCGAGTCTATTTAACGAAGAAATTAAAAGACGAGTTGGATTTAATCGACAACAAATCCCAAACCAGAATTGAAAACGTCAACTTTTCTGAAAAGACGAGAAGACAAGAAGAAGAGGAGAAAGCCCACTCACCAACCAACCACTAGGAGTATAAATAGAAACTCCCTTCACACAATTAGGGAGTGAGTTCATTTTTTCTTTCTTTCCCAGGCTTTGTTCGTTCCATCACCAACTCCATTAGGGAGTTTGGTGATTTTCATTTTTTTTCTTTTTCAATCTTGTAATCATTGATTATTAACCTTGTTACTCTTCCATTAATCAATCCATTCCATCTTTCTATTCATCTTGTTCTTCATCATTTTTATTGCAAGTTTTTAAGTTTTTCTTTGATTCTAGTTCGATCTTAAAAAGTTGTTGATTTAGTATTTTTATTGGTGGGATTTGTTCCTTATGATATGTTAATGATTATTGGTTAGTTTGGTAAAACCTTTTTGAGTATTGGAGTCGATTTGGATTTGAAACCGTGACCTTTGTTCTTGCTGTTACTGTTACTGTTTCTTGATTCCCAGATTTTTCCGAATATAGCTAATATTCCGAATAGGGGTGTTTTCGTTTCATTACTCGGAATATTCTGGATATTCCGCATAGCCGTTTCTCAGTTTCCTTATTCGGAACATTTTTCCGAATGGCCCTATATTCCGAATAGGCTTTACATTCCGAACAGAGCACCTTTTTCCGCATAGACTTGGTTTTCCGAATTGGCATGTTTTTCCGAATGTCCATATTTTCCGAATAGCCCTGTCTTTCCGCATAGCATTATTTTCCGAATAGACCATATATTCCGCATAGCACTTCTTTCCGCATAGGACTTTTTATTTCCGCGTAGGGATTTATTCCGAATGGCCATATATTCCGAATAGAGCAACATTCCGCATAAGGGTTATTTTCAGCATAGTGCATTTTTCAGTAAGAGTATCTTTTTGCCTTACCATTTAATTGCTTTTATCTACTGTTTCCAGCTTTAATCTTTATTCACTTCATATATTTAGAATAGAAAACCAAATTCACTTTTTGTCACCAAGAACAATCATTCCACTTTTAACTGAGATCAATTCGAGAGGATACCGAGAAATATTTTGAACCCATTGCAAATCCGTGTATCAAATGGCGCCGCTGCCGGCTCCTCTCGTTAAGATCAAAAGTTTTTTGTGAGAATTTAGATTTTGGGATCCGTTCCCCGTGAACGTTACTTTTTCAAAAAAAAAAAAAAAAAAAAAAAAAAAAAAATTTCAAAAACACTAAAAAATATAAAATTTTCAAAAATCCTAAAAATTAAAAAAACAATAAAAACCAAAAATATTTTTGCTTTGTTTTTCTTTGTTCGTTCTTTTGCAGGTGTATGCGCACTCGATCCACGTCTTATCAAGAGCCCGAGCCTCTCGATAACTTAGACATGGCTGGTGTACAAAACAACAATAACATACCACCTCCGAACAATAATAATAACAACAACAACCCGCCTTTCAACAACATGAATAACAACAACAATGAGCCCCTTCCGGATAATCGCCCAATGATTGAACTGCTGCAAGCTCATGTCGATGGCAACACGGATCCAATTGTCATCCCTCCAATTGCCGCCAACAATTACGAGCTCAAGTCAGGCTTTATCCAGATGGTCTCAGCTCAACCGTTCTTGGGACGAATCATTGACGACCCACATGACCATATCAAGAGATTTCTACAACTCACCAACACGGTCAAGTTCAATGGAGTTTCACAAGAAGTGATAAGGTTACAACTTTTTCCCTTTTCTTTAGAGGGACAAGCCCGGCATTGGCTTGCTAAGGAACCGCCACAGAGTATTCTCTCGTGGACGGATTTGGAAACAAAGTTTATCAACTACTTTTTTCCACCCTCTCGTACTACCGCTTTGCGGAATGAGATTATAAACTTTGAACAAAAGTACGATGAGTCGTTCAGTGAATCTTGGGATCGTTTTAAAGATCTTTTAAGAAAATGCCCACAACATGGTTTTACCAAAGTACATCAAATTAATACTTTTTACAATGGTTTAAGCATGAGTGACCAAGATTCACTGAATAGTGCCTCAGGGGGTAATTTATTGGCTAAGACTTCCAATGCTGCTTGGGACATCATTGAGAATAAATCTCGTGTGCAAACCAAGAGTGTTAGGACCAATGTCGCTAGTGCTAGCACTAGTGACAGCGACAAGCGATTAGACAAACTCACTACGCTTCTTGAATCGCTTGTCACTCACACCGTCAACAACAACAGCAACAACGCTAAAAACGCTCAAGTTAACGCTGTCAGCCAACCTTGTGAGATATGCGGTGGTCCTCATTCTTACACAACTTGTACCGCCACCCAAGATTACCCTGCTGAGAATGTGAATGCGGCATATGGCACCTACCAACAACCTGCTTATCAAGCAAAACCTCAAGGTGACCGTAACTTGCTCAGCTACCGCAGCAACAACTACCTTTCACCACCTGGTTTCCCTCCTGCCAACCCAAACCAACAACAAAACCTTAATCGCCCTCCTCAACAACAACAACAACCTCGACAACCATACATTCCACCTCACAAGCAGCAACAACCACCACAAAGAACCAATCAAGTCTACCAACAACCTGCTTACCAACCACCTGCATACAATGCTCCTCCCAACCAAGCAACCACTGCACTACACCAAGAGGTTGCAACCTACATGCGGACCAATGATGTGATAGTGGGAAATCTCCAAGAGGAAGTGCGCAATTTGAAGGCAGACTTGGTCAAGCAAGGAAATGATTTGAGAGCTGATATGCGAAACACGTTGGATAGTCAGACGAATGACTTGAGGAACATGATGGCTAGTTTCTTCCAAAGTAGTCAACCCTCTTCTTCGGGTACTCTTCCGAGTAACACCGTTGCGAACCCAAGAGGGGAGATGAAAGCAATCACTACTCGAAGTGGTAAAGGTACCAAGGAACCCGAGCTTCCTATTCCTCCACCGGTGGTTGTGACTAAGGAGAACGAGTCGCCTGCTCCTATTCCTCCTCCTTCTCCTTCCCCAATTTCTCCACCTCTTCATTCTACCCCTCCTCCACCCGTGGTTGTGAGCGATCCTATACTCCCAAAGCCTTCCTCTTCTTCCAATATACCTTATCCTTCTAGGTTGAGGAAAGAGAAGCAAAAGAGCAAGGATGATATTCAGGTTTCTAACTTTCTTAAAATGTTTAAACAACTGAATTTCAATATCTCCTTCGCTGAGGCTCTCGCTCACATGCCCAAGTACGCGAAAATGTTTAAAGATCTTTTGAGCGACAAGGAAAAGCTCCTCGACATTGCCAACACCCAACTTAATGAGAACTGCTCTGCAGTGCTCTTAAGGAAATTGCCAACCAAGCTTGGTGATCCGGGTCGTTTTCTTATCCCTTGCAATTTCCCGGGAGTAGAGAATTGCATGGCCCTCGCCGATCTAGGTGCCAGTATTAATCTCATGCCTCTAAGTGTTTGGAAGCAATTATCTCTCCCAGAGCTAGTCCCCACCAAAATGACTTTGGAATTGGCCAACCGTACGGTTGCTTATCCAGTGGGGATAGCCGAAGATGTCATTGTAGGAGTCGACAAATTCACCTTTCCTGCTGATTTTGTTGTCGTCGACTACGAGATGGACCCCCGTGTGCCACTTATTGTTGGTCGTCCATTCCTTAGGACCGGTCGCACTCTTATTGATGTTGAAGCCGGAGAGCTTATCATGAGAGTGGGTGACGATAAAGTAGTCTTCAACATGGGAAAGTTGTCTAAACAGCCTTACTCATATGAGAGTGTTAATTGTATTGACGTTCTTGATGAGGCTTGTGAAGAACACTTTAATGATGCTTGCAAAAGTATTCCTACCTCTCTTCCCACTGTTGAGACCGTGTCCTCTATTGATTCATCGTTGTCTCTATTTGGAGATAGTGATTTATTCTGGAACAATCTTGAAGATACCATGGGAGATGCGAATTCAGCTACTAATGATTCTCCCACCGAGGGGGATGAAGACATGAGTTTCTTTGACAATCTTCTCACCGAAGACAATCCTTCGCCTCCATCTCCCACGGTCATTGCTATCGATACTCCGACTTTGAAAACGCCTCCCGTCGAAAATCCTCCGGATTTGGAACTTAAGGAGTTGCCGCCACATCTCGAGTACGTGTTCCTTGACGACAACAAGAAGTCGCCCGTCATTATTGCAAAGGATTTGAAAGATGAAGAGAAGACTCGCCTCGTTGCTGTGTTGAAAGATCATAAGAAGGCTATTGCTTGGAAAATCTCGGATATTCGTGGAATTGATCCTCACTTCTGCACGCACAAAATTCTCATGGAGGACGACTTTAAGCCTACAATTCAAAGCCAACGAAGGGTGAATCCAAAAATCCATGAAGTCATCAAAACAGAGGTTATCAAACTTCTTAATGCGGGTATGATTTACCCTATTTCGGATTCACCATGGGTTAGTCCAATCCACTGTGTGCCCAAGAAGGGCGGAATAACCGTTGTTCCCAATGAACACAACGAGTTAATTCCCACTCGTCTCGTTACTGGGTGGAGAGTTTGTATAGACTACCGCAAACTCAATGATGCCACGAGAAAGGATCATTTCCCTCTACCTTTCATGGACCAAATGCTTGAACGATTAGCCAGTAATGAATATTACTGCTTTCTTGATGGTTTCTCGGGTTATTTTCAAATACCCATCGATCCCCAAGATCAAGAGAAGACTACATTCACTTGTCCCTATGGCACTTTCGCTTACAAAAGAATGCCTTTTGGCTTATGTAATGCGCCCGGGACTTTCCAAAGGTGTATGTTAGCTATCTTCCATGACATGGTTGAACAAACCATGGAAGTCTTCATGGATGATTTCTCGGTCTTCGGGGATTCCTTCTCTGCTTGCCTTGCCAATTTAGAACGTATGCTAAAGCGGTGCGAAGACACTCGCCTTGTTCTAAATTGGGAAAAATGCCATTTCATGGTAAAAGAAGGCGTCGTGCTTGGACATAAGATCTCGAAAGCCGGTCTTGAAGTTGACCGTGCTAAAGTCGATGTAATCGCTAAGTTGCCTCCACCTTCAACTGTGAAGGGTGTGAGAAGTTTCCTGGGTCATGCGGGCTTCTACCGTCGATTTATCAAAGATTTTTCTCAAATCGCTCGCCCGATGACCCACCTCTTGGAAAAAGATACTCCTTTTATCTTCTCCAAAGAGTGCCTTGAAGCCTTCAACTCGCTTAAAGATAAGCTAACTAAGGCACCCGTCTTGGTTACCCCTAATTGGGAGCTGCCCTTTGAGTTGATGTGCGATGCTAGCGATTTTGCTATTGGAGCGGTTCTTGGACAAAGAGTGAACAAACACTTCCAACCGATCCATTACGCTAGCAAGACAATGACAGGGGCACAATTGCATTATACGACAACCGAAAAAGAGCTTTTAGCTGTTGTCTATGTTTTTGAAAAGTTCCGCCCCTATCTTGTCCTTTCTACCACCATTGTGTACACCGATCATTCCGCGCTGAAGTACTTGTTGACAAAGCAAGATTCCAAACCAAGACTTCTTCGCTGGGTTTTGCTGCTCCAGGAATTTAAAATCGACATCCGCGATAAAAAAGGAGCAGAAAACTTAGCCGCGGACCATCTCAGCAGACTTGAGGATCCATACCAAGGGGATCATCCGACCAAAGAAATCAATGATTCTTTTCCCTTGGAGACCTTAATGTCTATAAACTCGAAGCCGAATGAAACCCCGTGGTTTGCGGACTTTGCAAACTACTTGGCGGGTGGAATTCTCAAGGAAGGGTTGACGTCCCAACAAAAGAAGAAGTTCTTTACCGACATCAAGACTTACTTTTGGGACGACCCTTACCTATTCAAACAATGTGCTGATCTGATAATTCGCCGATGTGTTGATGGACCGGCAGCGTCGGACATCCTTCATGCTTGCCACAAAGGACCCACCGGTGGTCACTTTGGTCCAACTACACCGCAAAGAAAGTGTTTGATTCGGGATTTTATTGGCCCTCCATATACCGTGACGCTCACGATATGGTCAAACGATGTGATGTTTGCCAAAAGCAAGGCAAAATCACACATAAAGACGAGATGCCTCAGAATTTCATTCAAGAGTGTGAAATTTTTGATGTTTGGGGTATCGACTTTATGGGGCCATTCCCTTCATCTAAAGGAAACAAATACATCCTTGTAGCCGTTGACTACATTTCAAAGTGGGTTGAAGCCAAAGCTTTGCCTACTAATGACGCAAGGGTGGTTTGTAACTTTTTGAAAGCTTTATTCGCTAGATTCGGTGTGCCTCGCGCCATTATTAGTGATCGTGGGACTCATTTCTGCAATGACCAATTTGCTAGAGTCATGGCTAAGTACGGTGTAAATCATCGTCTTTCCACAGCCTACCACCCACAAACTAATGGCCAGGCTGAAATATCCAACCGAGGACTAAAGCGAATTCTTGAAAGGACCGTGGGAGAGCATCGTGCCGCATGGGCTGATAAACTCGATGATGCTTTGTGGGCTTTCCGTACGGCTTACAAGACCCCAATCGGCTGTACGCCTTATCGTCTTGTGTACGGGAAGGCGTGCCACCTCCCCATTGAGTTGGAGCACAAGGCTTATTGGGCCTTGAAGTGGGCTAATTTTGATATAAACAAAGCCGGTGACCTACGCAAGATCCAACTCAATGAGCTGAATGAACTCCGTAATGAGGCTTATGAAAACTCTTTAATCTATAAGGAACGGACTAAGCTCATTCACGACTCCAAGATCAAAAACCGAGAGTTCCATGTTGGAGACAAAGTCTTACTTTTTAACTCTCGGTTGAAAATCTTTTCGGGCAAGCTTAAATCTCGTTGGTCCGGCCCATTCACCATCGCCCAAATTTTTCCATATGGTACTCTCGAGCTCGCTCAACCTAATGGACCAAATTTTAAGGTGAATGGCCAACGAGTGAAGTTATACTTTGGTGAGGACACCTCTCACGAGGTGATTCCATCCCTCACCACGTTCCCCATGAACTAATTTTGGGTCGAGTCAGGCTCGTGACTCGGTTATCAAAAACAAGCGCTCCTCGGGAGGCAGCCCGAGTATCTATCCCTTTAACCCCCTAAGTGTAGGGGAGGACCTATTTTGGTCATTTGTGTTTGTGTGGTGATGTGATTACAGGGATTACTGCAATCTTGGAAACTTTGAAGAACCGTGCTCCCGTGTTATCCGAAATCCGGTTCTATCTCTCAACTATCGTGATTCAATTTTCTTCATACTCACATTTGAAATTGATCACTTTAGTCGTCTCTTCCTTAACTCGAGTTAACCAACGTGCACAATGTCATAAGTGTAGGGGAGACTTTTCCCACATGCTTAAACATTGAGGACAATGTTTATCTTAAGTGTAGGGGAGACTTCTATCGAAGTTTTAAGTGGACTTTTCCATGAAAATGCCTTCATTTAACCGGAAAATCCTATTTTTCAGCATTTTTCAAATATTTTATTAACTTTGGCCATTTAGTCGTAATTTTTAAATTTTTATCGTTGCTTTCATATGTATATATCCCGCAATAAAGTCAAATTTTAATAAAGTGTTGTAGCTAGTTTAGAAGTCTTTGACATATTAGGCCCGTTGCGTTTATTTTGACTCAACCCGAATAGACTTATCTAAGTTTATTCTAGCTAGTATCCTTAACCATATAGACCTTAATTGGTTTATTAGGCTAAGTGTCCACGAGTCTCATTACTTGAGATTTTAAATTGTGGAGGACGAGAAATGATAGAGTCAATTATAAGTCGATATTCTTGCGCAAGCTCACTTGGTGTAATTATTTGCCTATTCTCCCATCACTTGCTAATAATTTATCTGCAATAAGTAAGGTCGTACGATTTGAAAAGTTACTTAGCTTCTAGCCCAAGATCGTTTAAAAGTTGCTCGGTAATGATAAGAGTTCATAGCCAAGGCATAACTTATGAAGCGGGGCGCGAAGATTGGCGAGTCCGAAAAGGCCCTAACAAGGCATGAGGATTCAATTTTATTGCTGAAGATCCAAAGTGATGTGAAAAGCATTATTCCTAAAGTCAATATGAAGGATCAAGACTCACGACGAAAAGTAATCAACTCCCATAAAGATCATGGAGAAGTCTATCCGAAAAGACCCTAACAAGGTATGAGGATAAATAGATCCAAGTCCGAAAAGGAGGCGGATCGTTGTATCTCGAAATCCCAATTAGAGATTGAAGAAATAATCATGAAGTCGTGGTCAACAAAGTTGGAGTACCCCTCAAAAGTCTCCAAGTGAAGAAACTCTATTATGATGAGAAGACCATTATCTCAAGAACGTCTCTCGAAGATATGAAGTATGAAGTACATGCCAAATATCGGCCCGAGAAAGGTCTCAAATCGTGAACCAAGTTATGCCAAGATATGAACTTTTTGATACCCCGAGAAGCAGTTTTAAGAGATTTTGTCCTTTAGCTAACTATTGATCAAATCGTCCTACTTTGCTTTCAGCCTAAATAAACTATCGAAATAAGTCCAAAAATGCATCTTCATGATCATTCTAAGACAAAAATAAAATATAAGAGATACAACTAGGAATAAGGGAGTTTAAGCATTTAATTAAGCCATGTGTGTAAGTGTTTGATTTACTAACTTATAATAACAATGATCTCATTTTTAAGCTTAGTTTGGGGAACGTGAAACTTGAGGGTGATAAATCTTCGCAACACCAAAGCCCTAATGTAAGTCCTTGATTTCTTTACAAGTTATTTTCATCCTTTTGTTCATTTTAAAGTTTTAAGTTCTCTTAATATTTTAATTGTTGTTTAATAGAATTTAAATAAGGCCAAGGTTGATTGATTATGAGAAAAATGTAAAATTGCTTTATCACTAAGCATTGCATGAGGGCATGGCAATGGTTAAGTGTAGGGGATTTGATAGGTGTGTAAACACCCATCCTTTTACCACTTAATTCGGGCTAAAACGAGACCAAAACACGTATTTAATATCATTTGTTTGGAATTATGCGTGGTTTTTGTGTTTATTGTGTTTTCAGAGCCAACCGGATAAATATTAAAGAAAACATGGGATTGCACGGGTTTTATCAAGGAAAAAGACTCAAGATAAAGTCTATTGTCCAAGAGATGCAAAAGATTTGAAGTCACTGGGCCTATTCGAAGATTTATCGAAGAAAAGGACTAAAGACGGAAGATTTTCATAAGTCGAAGAAACTCGAGTCTATTTAACGAAGAAATTAAAAGACGAGTTGGATTTAATCGACAACAAATCCCGAACCAGAATTGAAAACGTCAACTTTTCTGAAAAGACGAGAAGACAAGAAGAAGAGGAGAAAGCCCACTCACCAACCAACCACTAGGAGTATAAATAGAAACTCCCTTCACACAATTAGGGAGTGAGTTCATTTTTTCTTTCTTTCCCAGGCTTTGTTCGTTCCATCACCAACTCCATTAGGGAGTTTGGTGATTTTCATTTTTTTTCTTTTTCAATCTTGTAATCATTGATTATTAACCTTGTTACTCTTCCATTAATCAATCCATTCCATCTTTCTATTCATCTTGTTCTTCATCATTTTTATTGCAAGTTTTTAAGTTTTTCTTTGATTCTAGTTCGATCTTAAAAAGTTGTTGATTTAGTATTTTTATTGGTGGGATTTGTTCCTTATGATATGTTAATGATTATTGGTTAGTTTGGTAAAACCTTTTTGAGTATTGGAGTCGATTTGGATTTGAAACCGTGACCTTTGTTCTTGCTGTTACTGTTACTGTTTCTTGATTCCCAGATTTTTCCGAATATAGCTAATATTCCGAATAGGGGTGTTTTCGTTTCATTACTCGGAATATTCTGGATATTCCGCATAGCCGTTTCTCAGTTTCCTTATTCGGAACATTTTTCCGAATGGCCCTATATTCCGAATAGGCTTTACATTCCGAACAGAGCACCTTTTTCCGCATAGACTTGGTTTTCCGAATTGGCATGTTTTTCCGAATGTCCATATTTTCCGAATAGCCCTGTCTTTCCGCATAGCATTATTTTCCGAATAGACCATATATTCCGCATAGCACTTCTTTCCGCATAGGACTTTTTATTCCGCGTAGGGATTTATTCCGAATGGCCATACATTCCGAATAGAGCAACATTCCGCATAAGGGTTATTTTCAGCATAGTGCATTTTTCAGTAAGAGTATCTTTTTGCCTTACCATTTAATTGCTTTTATCTACTGTTTCCAGCTTTAATCTTTATTCACTTCATATATTTAGAATAGAAAACCAAATTCACTTTTTGTCACCAAGAACAATCATTCCACTTTTAACTGAGATCAATTCGAGAGGATACCGAGAAATATTTTGAACCCATTGCAAATCCGTGTATCAGTGTATCCCTTTGGTTGAAAGTTGAAAATGTTGAATGGTTGAAAAATGTGGGTCCCACTAATCTATATCTATACTACATTATAAAGGGTATATCCCTTTGGTTGAAAGTTGAAAATATGGAATGGTTGAAAAATGTGGGTCCCACTAATCTATATCTATACTACATTATAAAGGGTGTATCCCTTTGGTTGAAAGTTAAAAATATTGAATGGTTGAAAAATGTGAGTCCCACTAATCTATATCTATACTACATTATAAATGGTGTATCCCTTTGGTTGAAAGTTGAAAATGTTGAATGGTTAAAAATGTGGGTCCCACTAATCTATATCTATACTACATTATAAAGGGTGTATCCATTTGGTTGAAAGTTGAAAATGTTGAATGGTTGAAAAATGTGGGTCCCACTAATCTATATCCATACTACATTATAAAGGGTGTATCCCTTTGGTTGAAAGTTGAAAATGTTGAATGGTTGAAAAATGTGGGTCCCACTAATTTATATCTATACTATATTATAAAGGGTGTATCTATTTGGTTGAAAGTTGAAAATGTTGAATGGTTGAAAATGTGGGTCCCACTAATATATATCTATACTACATTATAAAGGGTGTATCCCTTTGGTTGAAAGTTGAAAATATTGAATGGTTGAAAAATGTGGGTCCCACTAATCTATATTTATACTACATTATAAAGGGTGTATCCCTTTGGTTGAAAGTTGAAAATGTTGAATGGTTGAAAAATGTGGGTCCCACTAATCTATATCTATACTACATTATAAAGGGTGTATCCCTTTGGTTGAAAGTTGAAAATGTTGAATGGTTAAAAAATGTAGGTCCCACTAATCTATATCTATACTACATTATAAAGGGTGTATCCCTTTGGTTGAAAGTTGAAAATATTGAATGGTTGAAAAATGTGGGTCCCACTAATCTATATCTATACTACATTATATAGGTTGTATCCCTTTGGTTGAAAGTTGAAAATGTTGAATGGTTGAAAAATGTGGGTCCCACTAATCTATATTTATACTACATTATAAAGGGTGTATCCCTTTGGTTGAAAGTTGAAAATATTGAATGGTTGAAAAATGTGGGTCCCACTAATCTATATTTATACTACATTATAAAGGGTGTATCCCTTTGGTTGAAAGTTGAAAATGTTGAATGGTTGAAAAATGTGGGTCCCACTAATCTATATCTATACTACATTATAAAGGGTGTATCCCTTTGGTTGAAAGTTGAAAATATTGAATTGTTGAAAAATGTGGGTCCCACTAATCTATATCTATACTACATTATATAGGTTGTATCCCTTTGGTTGAAAGTTGAAAATGTTGAATGGTTGAAAAATATGGGACCCACTAATCTATATCTATACTACATTATAAAGGGTGTATCCCTTTGGTTGAAAGTTGAAAATGTTGAATGGTTGAAAAATGTGGGTCCCACTAATCTATATCTATACTACATTATAAAGGGTGTATCCCTTTGGTTGAAAGTTGAAAATATTGAATGGTTGAAAAATGTGGGTCCCACTAATCTATATCTATACTACATTATAAAGGGTGTATCCCTTTGGTTGAAAGTTGAAAATATTGAATGGTTGAAAAATGTGAGTCCCACTAATCTATATCTATACTACATTATAAAGGGTGTATCCCTTTGGTTGAAAGTTGAAAATGTTGAATGGTTGAAAAATGTGGGTCCCATTAATCTATATCTATACTACATTATAAAGGGTGTATCCATTTAGTTGAAAGTTGAAAATGTTGAATGGTTGAAAAATGTGGGTCCCACTAATCTATATCTATACTACATTATAAAGGGTGTATCCCTTTGGTTGAAAGTTGAAAATGTTGAATGGTTGAAAAATGTGGGTCCCACTAATTTATATCTATACTACATTATAAAGGGTGTATCTATTTGGTTGAAAGTTGAAAATGTTGAATGGTTGAAAATGTGGGTCCCACTAATATATATCTATACTACATTATAAAGGGTGTATCCCTTTGGTTGAAAGTTGAAAATATTGAATGGTTGAAAAATGTGGGTCCCACTAATCTATATTTATACTACATTATAAAGGGTGTATCCCTTTGGTTGAAAGTTGAAAATGTTGAATGGTTGAAAAATGTGGGTCCCACTAATCTATATCTATACTACATATAAAGGGTGTATCCCTTTGGTTGAAAGTTGAAAATGTTGAATGGTTGAAAAATGTGGGTCCCACTAATCTATATCTATACTACATTATAAATGGTGTATTGTTTTGGTTGAAAGTTAAAAATATTGAATGCTTGAAAAATGTGGGTCCCACTAAAAACTACTACATGCAAATCTTATTCATTAAAAAAGATATAAACTTTGGTTAATTAAACAAATGACACCCTTTCATCCAATTGAAACATACTTATAAGATATTTTGAATTATAACATGTTACAACGCTTTGCAATAAAAGTTTAAACTTTTGACGTTATATTTTGAACGTCACCGAAACACTTACCACAATATCGCATCGTGTTAATTATCTGTTGCTAGACAATTTCCGCCGCTATGCGCGGGTACTCGTCTAGTATATATATATATATATATATATATATATATATATATATATATATATATATATATATATATATATATACTTAGCATCGTAACCCGCCCAGCGGGCGGGGTCGTTTCGTATTATGTTTTTTAAAAGGACGTTCGTGTATTAATTATATATGTTGGCACTGAGACCTGTTTTTGTTAAAAGGAAACATAAAAGAAACTAATCTTTGATATTTTTAGGCCTTAACTCACCCAACGGACATGTTTTGTCTCATATAAATCTTTGGTCATACAAATATAAGTGGGTGGGTTTTGGTTTTTAAAATTTATTATTTTAAGAAAATTTTGTTAGTTCAATTATACATCTTAGGAAAAGTGTTGGTTTATTTTATTTACAACACATTCACAACAATCATGAAATATTATTAAACAAAGTTTATAGCTGTGAAAAATGACAAGTGAACTTGTTTCAGTCAAATTATGAATGAAATTTCTAATTTCTTTTTCGGCCTCCAAAAGCGGAAATCAGTGACCACGTAATGTATTTGGTGATATTGAAATGAAAATGATGCCTTCAATGGTGAAGGTAAATTTTAGTAATCATCCTTTGCAGGTTCATATATTTGTTTGTTGGCATTTGTGCAGCTATCTTGTTTTGGTTGCAATGAAGCAGCAACTCAAAGTGGATGTTGTCTAATTTGTGTATCCTACTTTGTAGTTATATTTGTTCTTGTATTATTAATGTAATGGATAGTCATCGTCTGGCAAAATCGATGTAATAATATGTTCGTCATAGTCATTTACGGTTGTTTGTAAACTTGAGTCCTCTGCTTAAATTAGCATTATCTTATCCGCATGTTCATCGCCAACTCGTTGATTCACAACATTGTTTCTAATAATACGTTTAAGTTAGGGTGATCTGGTAAATTTAATCAATATTTCTTATCTAATTTTAGACGTGGACTATATTAATATGGAACATCAGAAAATAATATTTTTAGGCAAAGGAAGTACCATGTACTAATTGCTCGTCAACTTATTAGTACCGCAATATTTAAATAATGATTGTTAAATTATTTAAAAGTTTATATGGCAATGAAAAAAAATATCACACTTCGCATGAAATATCAATTCGTCCCATAATAAGGAGTATAAAGTATTTCTGGAGATGATGATTGATAGTGGCGATAGTGACAATGGATTAAAGCGTAAAAAACTTAACGAATAATTGTTAATATTTAAAGAAAACACTCAAATTGATCAAGAAAATAAGTTGAACGTTTTTTTATACAAAAAATACATTACGATACCTTGATTGAAAATATCCCGCTTTTTCTTTAGACTATTTTGGTCAAAGCTGGACGATGTTTCCCTAACGACATGTCGCCAGAGATAAGCTGGTCAAACTCACCTGAATCAGGTGAGCATGGTTCGGTTTGATTCGGTTTTTGTATAAAACCGAAACCGAACCAACAAATTTCGGTTTCTGATTTTTAGGAATCATTCGGTTTCGGTTTTGTGTCGGTTTGGTTTTTCGGTTTTCGATTTACTTTCGGTTTGGTTTTTCCGTTTTTCTGTTTCTATATGATTTATCGAGCTTCGCTTTTACAAGTCGATTTTGAATATACCATAAACCGATACGTTAAAAGCTTAAAAAAACAAAACAACAAGAAACACAACAAAAACAATTAGGAAAAAATATTATATAAAATCCTAAAAAATCATTTATGTGTATAAGTCAACACAATAGCAACGATAAAAAACCTAATTAAAAAAACAATCGAGAAGAAAACTTATTATTTAGTCATGTTGAATAAGCATATGAACAATGATTAGGTGACTTGATCATCCGATTCTTGTAGTGTAAGTTGGATATTTTTCTACGCCATTTGTCTTATAAAAAATGTATTTTTCCAATTTTAGTCTTGTACGGAAAAATTTACGTTCATTAATTATATCATCAACCATATTTGTGAATAGTTTTTAACAGAACATTTTTCAAAACCTATATCTGTTGTACATAAAAAAACTAACTAAAATAAGCGGTAATTAAATAATCAGCAACAATATAACAATCTTTATACACATGCATTCGTCATCTATCCATCAACTCAAAGGGTGCGTTAACTAGTTGGAAAACATTTTTCATTATTTTTTATTTTCTATTATATAGAAAAAGGGAAAATCACATAAAAATGTATTAAACTAACCACTTTTTATGGTTGTGTGTAATCAACTTTTTTTTCATTGTACTAACATACTTTTAAATTTCGACCTTTGTGTGTACTGTGTGACCGGCTGTTTCTTTAAATGTGACGTGTAACCCGTTTTTTCCACCTCACCCATTATAATTGCCACCTCAGTTTATATTTTAATTGTTTTTACTTTATATAAACCCCAACTACCCCTTTTCCCTTTATCTTCCAATCTTATCTATAATCCACCACCACCCATAAAACACAAACCCTATCTACCCTCTTTTGAATCTCATGTCTTCATCATCTTCTTCCTCCTGCCGTCAACACAAATACTATTCACCTGAATAGATTGCCAAGAAAACCCATTGTGATTGTAAGCCACCTCACGCTATTTTTGAACAGATTGCGTGGACCTACAAGAACCCAGGAAGAAGATTCAAGGCATGCCCTGTTAGGGTAAGTTTTGTTATTGAATGTTTTAATTACTTAGTATATGGGTTTCTTGATTACAAATTATTTTCATGATTGATTTGCAGGAAAAGGACGAAAAATGTGGAGTGTATGGGTTTCTTGATTACGAATTGCCTTCACATTATTACAAACATTTGGTTTATAGTTTGTATCAAGAAAATCAAAAATTGAAAAATGAGATGAACCAAGTTCATGATTTGGCCTCAAGTGATTCCTATGTTTCTAACCAAGAGATGACCAATATGAAGGTTGAGATCCATTTCCTAAAAGCAAGAGTAACATTTTATGATAGGATTGTGTTAGTCTGTTCTATGATCATGATGTTTGTTGTATTATTCAAGCTTCTGTTCTAAGCTTAAGCTTATATGCTTTTGTTTTATTTTGGAATTATCCTAAGTTTAATGTAAACTGTTATCCAACTCTCCTCAAATCTTATTATAACTGTTATTTTTAGCAATTGTTTTTAGCAGTTAAACTGTAATCATATAACCAAAAATAACATAATGCTAAAACAAATAGACCAACACTGACTTCATTTCATGTTAATGAACTTACATGTTGCCTGGAAGATACAAAATAGGCAATGGAAGTGGCCTCAAATGGCTGCACTTCAAAGGTAATTGGTTTACATCAAAACCAATTACCAGCACATGTGAGTTTCAAAATAATACAACATACAGTTTGGTCATCCTAAAATATTCAAATAGTCTTGAAGAATTACAGCACAAGATAATTAATCCAAAGACAGGGAATTTGTTTCTGAAGAACCAACTCCAGATATCTTTGCTGCCAGTTATCTCTTGATTAGTCTTGCACTTCTTGGCCTTGTAGCAACCAAGTTGTTTGCATCCATCACTGCTTGATCTTGTTCTTGTCCTTGCACTTGGGAAGCTTGTGTTGGAATATCACCACATGAAGGTGTTGACTGGGCCTGCACATTGTCTTTGGAAGCTTGTGTTGGAATATCACCACCTGAAGGGGCCTGCACATTTTCTTTTGAAGGTTGTGTTGGAATATCAACACCAATGGAAGTGTCCTGGGCCTGCACATTGTCTTTTGAACCTGTTGCTGGAATATCAACACCAATGGAAGTGTCCTGGGCCTGCACATTGTCTTTTGAACCTGTTGCTGGAATATCACCACCAATGGAAGTGGCCTCACCTGTAGCAGCATTCTCACTTGGTTTCAGCCACATTGTTTCATCCATCCCAAACCAACTAGCCAGCCTTGCGTACTTGCCTTGAACCTCAGGTTTTTTGCCTAAATATTTCCTTACTTTACCACCCACCCTTTTCCCAGAATTGTCAGTAACATTAGGAGTTCCAAATAACTGCCTTTTAACACCCATACTACTTAACACCTCACTGGTAGACACTCGCTCACCCCCTAAATTGCTTGAGTCACTATTCACGCCAAAGTCTTGTACCCCCTCACTTCTGACAGCTTTGTTAGTCTCATAGTTTTGTGGTTGTGATTCTTGTTCATTTCTGTTTGAAGCATTACCTAACATTTCATCAAACACATCCACTTCTGGTACATTGGTATTGGTTGCAAACCCATCCATCTCTTCATATGTTACACTGTCTGGCTCATCAACCAACCCTTCAGCGCCACTACCCAATCCACCTTTCTTTGTTCTTCCTCTACCCCTACCCCTAGATGAGGTACCTCTACCCCTACTTGAATCACCCCTACCCCTATTTGAGTTCCCCTACCCCTATTTGAGTTCCCCTACCCCTATTCAAGTTCCCCCTACCCCTAGATGAAGTACCTCTACCCCTACTTCCTTCTCCCACATTCTCAGCCCCCCTACTTGAAGCACCACCAACTCTCACAGAAACTCCACTACTTCCTTCTCCCACATTCTCAGCCCCTTTGTTTTTTCTAGGTCTTCCCTTAACTGCGGGTTCTTTTGGAGGTATCAATGCAGTCACATTTTTGCTGCTAGACTTATTGTGACCCTTTTGTAAACAGTTATGACATGTCATTTCTACACCAACCCTAGATACCCTGTTAGGAAACATCCTTTCATGTGGAGCTCTAATCCTCTTTTTCCTAGGCCTACCCGGCATTACTTTGGGTTTTGGTGGTAAAACTGTTGACAAATCAGTACAATCTGGCCAAAAACTCATCCCACCCACAGGAGTTAAATACTGATGGTATGCAGATAAACAACTAGCTTTCTTAAAACAATTAGGGACATAATCCTCAGGATGCTTATTCAATTTGAATATAACTGCAACAGAATGAGCACATGGCAAGCCTGACATTTGCCACATCCTACATGTACATGTTCTACCAACCTCATCTACTATAAAGGCTTCACTACCATTCCTTACCTCAAATTTGTTACCACCAGCAGATATGACATGCCAAAACCTGTAGCAAATAAAAAATGTTAATAGAAATAAGTTTATTTATAAAAATCAGTAAGACAAAGTAGGAAGAATCATACCTTTTTGATCTTTTGCAAACTCTAACCTTTTATGTATGTTTAGGCATATGTCAGCTGTCCATTTATCCAAGGCCTTTCTCATTGTGTTTAACCTTTCCATAACAATCACCCTTATAGCCTCCAACATAGTAATTAGAGGTTTGTTCCTCACCAATAGCAACACAGAGTTGAAGCACTCACTGAACCCATTCTCAACAGCTTCGCAATTACTTCCTATCCGAAAGTATGCCCTTGACCATGTTTTAGGATCCTTGTCCATTAAGTACTTGTGAGCACCTGGATTAGCCCTCTTAATCCTATTCATGATCTTTGTAAATAGCTCTGGATAACTAGCTTTTGAGGCTGCCCAGAATAAGTTCCTAAATTCCACACTGTTATATTGTTTTCTGAAGCCTTCATAGATGTGCCTAGCACACTGCCTATGTTCAGCGTAAGGCATCACAGTCTTGACAGCTTCAATCAAACCCTGCATATAAGTTATTTGTTACGAACATAAAGGCCTTGACTTAAAGAATGTGTAATAACATTATAATGTATAATTACTCACCTTATGTTGATCGGACATAAGTGTTAACCAATCTCCATTCTCCATACCAATGTCTTCACCTAACAGCTCAAGGAACCAAGACCGATTGTCCTTATTCTCCACATTCACTATTGCCCATGCAATAGGAAAAATATGATTATTGCCATCCCTCCCGATTGCAGTTAAGATCTCCCCAACATTAGGTTTCTTTAGAAAACAACCATCTAAGGCTACTACTGGTCTACACCCTAGTTTCCACCCCTCCTTTAATCCATTGAAGCAACAATAAAACCTATCAAAATAGGTCTTACCATCTGGGTTAACAGTCACACCAAGTTTGACAGTTGAACCCGGATTTGAGTCCAATATGGCCTTCCCATATGACCTAATCATAGCATAATGTTCCTTTGTTGTAGCCTGTCCTTCTTTCAAAGCATATATTTTTGCATTCCTACATTGGGTAGGGCTTACAATACATCTATATTTTTTCATCACTAGCTCAGCTATCTCATGCAGTTTTATACTAGGATTTTGCCTAATTTTATGACCAAAGTTTTTTGCAATCCATTTATAGTTCACTAGAGTACCAAACTTAAAATATCTCACACAGGTGTGTTTATCTTCCATAGTTATTACCTGGAATGAGTTATCTGTTTTCATAGTCCTCCCGTAACATCTCCATGGACATTCTGCTTTGTCATCTCTAGAACTCGGATACCTTTGCCATTTACTTTGCTTACCCTTTTCTGGTTCCTTTAGCCTCTCAGGTCTCAACCCACACTTTGCAACTACCTGGTCCTTTGATGTTCTATAAAACCACAATGAAAACCCATTTGCAAGTCCGTAGTATGTTAAGCATTCCTTCAACTGGTCCGCACTAGCAAATCTCTCACCCACCTGAAACAAAATAGAAAGATTAAATTATCAAGCAAATTATTTATGAAATGTTGAAGGTCTACGGGATTAATGGCCTATTCTATGTGATGGATTTGGTGGATTTAGATGGTTGATTGATTGATAATTAAAGAAGAAATGAAGGAAAGAGATGAAGGATTAGAGAGAGAAAGGAGAGAAAAGGGGAAATGTAGAGAGAGAAAGAAAAGATGGAAATATGATTAAGTGAAAATGGTAATCAACAACCCCTCCTAACATGCTAGGAGGGGATATATATAGCCCACCCTACATGTGGGCTATATGGACTATACATAAAGTAAATAGATCACGAGCCCGTTACATAATTATCGTTGGAGCGACCGATCCTTCATAAATACGTAAAAACGTATTTCTAACAATCTCCCCCTAAGGGAGGTCGCTCCAAGAAACAAAGTTCTAAATAGTCTATAACTCGTAATCTATGCTAACTAAGATGTGACCGAGACTTTATAGGGAAAACGTATTTCCAACAATCTCCCCCTAAGGGAGGTCACATCTTTTTACAAAATCTTAAACCTAGCATCTATGCTTGAGTCTTCGATCTTGTTCTTGTGAATATGCTTGATGTGATATTTGACTTTAGTCTTGAGCATGTTTCCTTGCCTTGACCTTGTGCATTCTTCACTTGTGATATTTGCCTCTTTGTGACTTCATGTTCCACATACTTATACTTTTAAATTCTTGAAAGCTTCAGAGTTTGATACAGCGGAAGACTTGACCTTCAGTCTTTCTTGAATTTGTTGAAGTACTATTTGTATGTAGTATAAGCATGTGGTGACGACTTCTTCTGGATTATACACCGCAATGCCACCTTCTTGTTACGCTGCATAAGACAGTTAGCAACAAAACAATATACACGGATGAAATGGCCTTGAACATTTCATTCTAATTCGGTAGCAATTTACCTCCGGTCGATGAAGACCGTTGGACGATATTAAATATCGTACTTGTGGCAGGTAGTTTCAATAAAGAACCTCCTTGACAAGATTTCGCGGGTAAACCCGTTCTCTTTACTCGACCGTCCAAAGCTGACTGCGAACGTAAAGAGTGAATCATTTGAATAATATTATCCGCATGATTTGAAGCCGTCAATTCATGTTCCTGGAACAAGTGAAGTTCAATTAAGAACCGCACCATCGTTGCTTTCCAGTTGTCACTAGCTTGATTCATAAAGAATCTTGCAAGTTACCTACCAAGTGCTGTTTGATGTTAACACTAGAAGGATTTCCATTCGTCACTGTAAATACTTAATAGTATTACTCTGAATGTTCTGGCAAGATCATTAAGATATTGCGTAGAGGCCTGGAACGTGTTTAAATTCATTTAAGAATTAAACCACTGTTGCTTTCCAGTTATCACAAGTTTGATTCATAAAGAATCGCACAAGTCACCTACCATGAGCTTTTTGATGTTCGCTCAAGAAGGATTTCCATCTTCATTGTAAATACTTTCGTATTACTCGGATGTTCAGGCAAGATCATGAAGATTTTACGTAGGACTCTTAAGATCTTTCTTACTTTTCACAGTGTGTGAAGAAGCAAGGAAATATGAAAGTGTGTCCTAATGAGATATTTGATGATCTCAAATGGCTCTAGACTCGATCGTGCATTTTGGATTTTAGTGATCGGAGGCTGGAGAGGAGTGCCACCTTTTCAATACCAGTCTATTCGGAGTGAATAAATCAATAGATAACGTGTTGATCTCCGTGTGATTAAAACAAATACCTTTTGAGAGATATTTGAGTTAGCTGGGAAGGGTTGTGCATTGCATCACTGGGTCCATGACGTCTTTCTTCAATATCGAGAATCATTAGCAAAAATGACCTCAATAGCATATGTATTGACCCGGTTTCTGCCTAAAGTTGTAAGGAGGGCTTCTTTCTTTACACCCTTTATCTTTACATTTCTTTTTCATTCTTCAACCCCTTCAATGCTTACCAATACGTCATCACTAGCACCTTGTTGTGATTGTTCCAGTGCTAACTTAAGTACTTGGTCGGCATTCAGCTACGTTCACAATCTTTCTCCATCTTTCCTAAGGACTACTATTTCTAGCTATGGAATGTCCTTGGGAAGATTCCTCCGGTTCTAGAGAAATCATTGGACTTTAACCTATCCTACCATCCTTATGTCACCACAATCTTTACCGTCGTGAATAGAGATGTTTTGGGTAAGTGTATGTCACCATGAAATCCATTTTGAAGTGCAAATCCATTTTGCTCCCCCTTAACATATGCCACGATATCTGAAAACATTTTGCATATGTCGGGATGAGCTATCACGTTAAGTCAAACCATTCATGATTGATCATATCCCATATTAAATCACATTTTCTCCCCCATATTAAAAATATTAACCCAATCGATGTTTTTAATATCAATTGATTTAATAGCATTTTAAGAAAATTTGGGAAGAAAAATGCAAGTCCAATTATCTTCATGAATTACACAAGCTCCCCCTCAAATTAATGAGGGTGTGCTGAAACGTAAATTAAATACCTTTTAAACACAAGTGTAAGGTATTTATTACGTGCAAAGATCATATATAATAATGAATTCACAAGATTAACAGTTTACGAGGTAGGACCTGAATGATGGAGAACATCATATGAGAGATTCACATGGTTCTTGTTCATGAATGTTGGTCACCTCGTCACGTCCCCGAGAAAATTAATTCCCGTTGTTGAGTCAAAGCTTTCCGGTGAAATGCTTGACTTGATTATGAAAAGCGGGTTGCTATCTGAAATAATAGCAAACCATTTTGAGCATGTTTTAAAAGTTTGAACTTCTGCTCGAACTTTATTTACAACCCCGTGTCATTATTGAATGACATTTCTAGGTTCGTAAATATTATCGATTCCAGAAGACATGCTCTTTTTATCAAAACATTTTTGAACACACAATTTTGAAAGATTTAGAAAAACCTTTTGAGAAATTCTTGAAAAATTGTGTTCAAAGTTTTGAAAACCAATTACTTGAGCTTAAGATGTTGAATATCTTACAAAGCGAGCTCAAGTCCGAGAAGTCGTAAACTTCCCGTTGTTAAGGATAAGTTTATCATCGGCGATAAACTTTCCTTTTATCTGAAGAACGAGTCCTAAGCTGACATTTACTTAGAAGTCGTGTTCATGAGCTTGAAAACTTTGATTGTTTTAACGGAAAGCTCATGACCGAGAAAGGTTAATTTCTCGTTACGAGGAGAAGTTCTCTTAGTTAAAAGATACACTTTCCTTTATGAGCTTAAAACTTCGAATGTTTTAAGACAAGCTCATGACCGAGAAAGGTGAATTTCTCGTTAAGAGGATAAGTTATCATAAACGATAAGCTTTCCTTTATTTTAAGTTCGAGTTACAGTCTGACATTTAACTGTAAGTCATATACACGAGCTTAAAACCTTTGAATGGTTTTAATGTAAGCTCGTGTCCGAGAAAAATTAATTTCTCGTTGTAAGGATAAGTTTATCATCGGCGATAAACTTTCCTTTATTTGAAGAGCGAGTTATAGTCTGTGATGTGACTATAAGTCCTAGTGCATGAGCTTAAAAACGTGGAATGTTTTTGACATAAGCTCATGCCCGAGAAAAATGAATTTCTCGTTTTTAGGGTAAGTCATCATCGGGATGAACTTTCCTGTCTTTTGAGATCGAGTTACAGTCTGTTATGTGACTGTAAGTCCTAGTTTGCAGCTTAACCATGAATCCCCTGAGACATTTGTTTCTCTGATATCTGCTTCTTCAGCAACCAAACTCTAAGAGTGTCCTTAGTTGAACGGTACACAACGATTGGACCGCTTCGTTCTTTTGGAACATCAACTTTGGTACCTGCAATCTCATTAGGAATTTGCATGCTTTGACGTGGGTTAGCAATATCAATTATAGAAGCACATGGGGGTTCACAGTTGGCTTTACTTGTTTCAGAGGCGACCTGAGGGGATGATTCACTTGTCTTAGTTGGCAAACGTTTCCTTTTATAGAAAACCTTAAGTTCAGGCTTAAGTGATGTATCATCCTTTGCAGTTTCCTCCCTAGTAGTCTTCGTAGAATCAGAGACTATCCTAGTTAAAGGGCACTCGTTTCCTACAAGAGTGAAAGTTCTACCAGTGGGGTGCCACATTTTGCCAACGGGTTTGATTTTAGCAACCCACCGGGATTTAAGTCTAGCACGGGAGTTCACCTCATTAAGCAATTTTTTGATACAAGAATCATGATTTGCCGTAAAGACACATTTTCTACATGTTTTACAAGTAGCATATTTAATGTCCGAGTAAGATCTAGAATCCCTAGATGATTGATTGATGCTCCTAGGATTGGACATGCTACGGTTAGCAGTGTTGGGTAAACTAGAAGGCATCTGACTAGGTTTGAAATTCCTATCTCTTACATGTGTCTTTTGCTTAGCTTCCCTAAGATCAAATTCATGGCAAACGTCATTTGAACTAGTTCTAGACGTGGTCTTGGTATTTTTAGGGAAACTAGAGGCAATCATATGATTTGGTCTTGCTAAAGCTGGAGTGATCACATTGGGCCTAGTTGCTGGAGTGACTGGTCTAATAAGATGAACCAAATCAACTTGGGAGGCAAACCGCGGTCTCGAGGATTGTGGTCGCTCGGATCTAAATGCAGTAGGTTGTCTGACAATCGGTTGTCTGACGAACTGATTTGTAGGCGGTTTCCCCAAGATTGATGGTTTTTCAAACTTAGTGTCCACACTAGGTCCTTTACTTTTCCTTAACTCGTTTTTCAACGCAGCTATAGCAAAAACCTTTTCCTGTACTTGGGCCTTTAAAGTCTCATTCTCTTTGAGCAAGTTATCTTGGGATGCCAACTTAGATTCAAGCAGTTGAATTTGTTTCAAAAAATTATCCTTTTCAGCTTTAGAATCTGAAACAGTTTGATCCAATTTTCTTTCAAGAACAACGTTTGATTTTTCAAGTTTTTCAAAGTATGTTTCAAATTTGTCCGTTTTCTTAGAAAATTCAAGTTTGTCATCCTCAAGATCTTTTGATTGTTGAGCTACAATCGTTTCGAGCTCTCTAATCTTGGAATCAGAAGCAATCAATGAAGCAGTTATAGGATAATTATCATGATGTTTAGCATTCTGAACAATCTCTCCCCCATTATGACTTACATCGGATGAATCAGAAGTGGTATTGCTATCACTCGTTTCCATCCCATGTTTGTCATAATTAGGTTCAGAATTCTCAATATGCGGCATATCATCAGCATATACATCATAAACAACATTACATTGTGCCATGTTTGCAGGTTCTGCGTCATAAATGGGTAAGGTGTCATCAAGAGAAATCTCGTGAACATTCCCTGACGTGCCACCGGCATCATGTTGTCCTCCTGATTCTGTGCTCGTACCATCGTTAGGCTCCAAGTTGTCAACCGTATAACTAGTTTCCTCTTGCATCAAAGAGTCTTGCACTCCATTATCATATCCTTGTTGAAGTAGAGATCTTTCATAAATCGAAGACGAGACCGATGTCATGAGTTTCAAAATTGTATCACGGAAAGCTCTAAACTCGGTATGTGTATCTCGAAGAAATGATTGGCAAATCACTGAACTTTCAGACTTGATGATATTAAATTGGAGGAAAGGCGTGAGTTGTGTCACAAGAGCCTTATAAGCAAGTGCCGATGCAGAGTGATTAAAGTTTCCATGGTTGAGTTGCTCGGCGAGTTGGGTCAAAGTGGTAAAAATTGAGTCGATGAATATATGACGATCTTGTCCAAAGATTGTCAAAAATTCGCTCCCTCCTTGAATCCTCGAAAGAGTGACAAGATGAGACTGAAGCATTTGAAATGAATTTATACCACTTTCTCTAGCCTTGTCGTGCATTTGATGCAAGTCTCCCTCTTTAAGTGTCGATTTTAACGATTCCATTGGTAATCGAGGAAAAATGATGTGGCTGTTGTTGTTGTCGGGTTTGAACAATACGACTCGGCTCAAAAATTGTTATCGGCTCAAAAGATTATGAATAAAACCCGATCAAAAATCCGTAATTGCTAAAAATATATCCCGTCACTTTCACTCGTAAATTTGACTTCAAATCCGGCCAGAAAAGAAACTAAAAAAAAATTAATTTTAAAATATGTAAATATACTTAATGCCTTAACTAAAATTAATTTTTTAAAAAATATCTAAATATAATTAATTTTAAAATATATAAGGATACTAAAATATATAAATATACATAATATCTTCTAAAAAAATGTAATGGTGTACTGTTTTTAAAGAAAACGTGTATACAATATAACTAGAATAGAAAAAGGAAATAATAGAAAAAAATCTGGTCTAGTTTTCTCCGCCCAGTCAAACGATAACATTGTTATCTCCGTCAAGAAAAGAACACGTGGCCCAAAAAAATAGATAACACCGCCCCACTCACTTCTTGTGTAATCCGCCCAAGGTAAATATCGAAACAAAGTAAAGCTCTCTCTCTGCTAAACACACACACACAAACCGGCCACCTTCCAAAGCTCTCTTCCAACTCTCTCTCTTCTCAAACATAAAGCTCCTCCGTCTCTCTCCTCAATCACCCTATTTTCTCTTGATTACTACCAACAAACAAAGATAACCGATTCTCTGTTCAAACAAATGAAGGCACGAGACACGTTGATTGTTCAATTCTTCAAGATCTTTAAAAAATAAGATCTCGGGTAAGGTTACTTAATTTGATTGCATGTTATTTAATTGAGTCCCTCTCTTCATCTGTTGTGTCTTTCTTGTGAGTCTATGTTGGGATTAGTTGATGGTCGAGCGAGGGTGGGTGGGTTGTGGGTTTTAGTGTCGTGAGGGGAAAGAGTTGGGTTGTGGTGGGTGGGTTCGAGAGATGATAGACTTGTGAGGGGGTGTCTGTGTCTGTGTCAGTCGATAGGGAGAGGGTCTGATGTCGGTTGAGAGTGAGGGAGTCGAGGGGGAGTCGAGTGTTGTTTGAGACGAGGGTGAGGTTTTTCGAGTCTTGGGTGAGGGTAAAAAATGAGTCGAGGCTGAGAATGGTTTGAGGGAGTTTGTTGATGTCGAGAGTTGTGAGGGAGTGAGTCTGAGAGAGTTGTCGAGTTTGTAGATTTCTGAGGGGTGTGGGGGTAAGGGTAAGTTTTTTTCGAGTCTGAGTGAGTTTGGTTTGAATTTACGTTATGTTTAATCTTGAATCTTTTGGGTTGAGTTGTTTGAATCTTGAGTCGAGTCTGTGGTCTTTTGTTCAGTTATTAGAGTCTTTGGTTTACGTTATGTTTGAATTTGGCTTCATTCGGAACTTTGCATTCGTTCGGAAGAGTTCCGAATCGGAACTTTTTTTCTTGATCCGGAAGTTCTTGGTTCGGAAGTTCTTGATCCGGAACTTCTTGATCCGGAACTTCTTGATCCGGAACTTTTGGCTTGATCCGGAAGTTCTTGGTTCGGAAGTTTGCTTGATCCGGAACTTCTTGAGATTGATTCGGAACTTTTAGTTTGATTCGGAACAGGACAAAAACCGCATGACTGACTGACTGGAAACTTGAGACCAAAAACCTTGATTATGAAAAACCTGGATAATGAAGGACTGTAGGACAACTGGACAACTGGACAACTGGACAAAAACTGAGACCCAATAGATTAAAAATAAAGAAAAAATACTGATTATAAAAATATTGATTAAAAAACTATATAAAATGTTTATAAAAAATAGAAGCTGATTAAAGTAATAACTGATACAAAAATAATAACTGGTAAAATTGAATTAAAAGTTCAATTTAAGAAATTTAAACAAAAAAGCCAATCAAAATAGAATGATTTAATAAAAAAATACAAAATTAAAAAGAGAAAAACACAAACTTTTATAAAAAACACCAACTTTTTATAAAAACACAAACTTTTTAAGATTTGATAAAGAAATTTTTGATTTTTATATAAAAATTTGTGACTTTTTATCTAAAAAGTAAGTATATTTGAAGATTTGATATGATTTAACATATAAAAACACAAACTTTTTATAAAAAATACAAACTTTTTATGATTTAAGCATGATTAAATCAAAAACCCACCAAAATCAAAAAGAAATAAAACAAGAATAAACCAAACTAACCATGGCTCTTGATACCAATTGAAGGTCTACGGGATTAATGGCCTATTCTATGTGATGGATTTGGTGGATTTAGATGGTTGATTGATTGATAATTAAAGAAGAAATGAAGGAAAGAGATGAAGGATTAGAGAGAGAAAGGAGAGAAAAGGGGAAATGTAGAGAGAGAAAGAAAAGATGGAAATATGATTAAGTGAAAATGGTAATCAACAACCCCTCCTAACATGCTAGGAGGGGATATATATAGCCCACCCTACATGTGGGCTATATGGACTATACATAAAGTAAATAGATCACGAGCCCGTTACATAATTATCGTTGGAGCGACCGATCCTTCATAAATACGTAAAAACGTATTTCTAACAAATGTGAATACTTAAAATAAAAAAATGCTATCACATACCTTTGGCTTCCGCATTCTCCAATGTGTATCTTCATCATGAATAGGAAACTGTTCTTCCTTTTCTTCAAGTAATTGAAATGGGTCGATGCAGCTATCATCACCATCAACCAACTTGTGCATCAATTGTTCCATGTACTCTTCATGTTCCATAACTATGTCAGACCTACCCAAATCAAATTCCCTTCTTGGCCTTGAAGGACCAGGCCTTTCTGATTCCTTAGGTTTTGTTGGTTTTTTGGAGTCATTTTAGCCTGAGACTTTCTGTTCCTAAGTTGGATAACCTCCTCCTCACATTCAGATAAAAAATCAACAGACCTATCGGACAACTCACTATCATAACTATCATCCACATATACATAAGACCTGTTATGACTATCACTGTCACTATCAGAAGAAGTGAAAGAAGGAACAACATTTTCTTCAATAAAAATCCCCTTGTTCAAGTTCCTAGGACGCTTGGGTTTCTTTCTATCAGTTAGGTCCTCCCTCATAATCCCCTTACCCTTGTCTACAACACTAGGACCACTAACATTACTGTCCTCCATCCTAATCCCCTTACCCTTGTCTACAACACTAGGACCACTAACATTACTGTCCTTTTCAGTAGGGACCTTAGAACTACATTCACCTTGTGATGCATCAAGCTCAGCCCACGCAAGTAACTCCTCATATGACATGTTACCAGCATCCTTCATCTTACTATATTGTAAACTAGCCTGTAATTCTTCATCACTATCAATTAAAATAGTATTTGGAGTATAAAATTCAGAAAGGTCCTGATAAATGTGGGCAAGGTATACATGCATTTTGCCATAGGTTTCACACAGATCATACATACAACTCACATCATAATCAGTCCCTAGCAATCTAAGCCCCTTGTCAAGCTGACATTCCGGTATGAGATAGAAAATAACATAAAATGTATGTTGGGTCCTTCCACTTAAATACTCAGTTAGAGCTGATAAACCCATCCTACGGTCATTCTTAACATTCAACTCAGAAACTATGTCATTTTCATACCTTAGTGGTAAGAAATAATACAGACCATCATGATGAACATCAAAGAAAAGAGTCTTCGCACCTGATGGTGCCATGCTGTAAAAAAAGAAAGAGAGGGGATCAGTTAACCAACAAAACCCTAATTCGAAAATCAATTAACCAAAAAAACCCTAATTCGAAAATCAGTTAAAAACATAAGATTGGGTTTGTAATTTAATTCATCTTGTTGTAAGAAATCCTAACTTTAAATCAATTAACCAACAAAACCCTAATTCGAAAATCAATTAACCAAAAAAACCCTAATTCGAAAATCAGTTAAAAACATAAGATTGAGATTGTAATTTAATTCATCTTGTTGTAAGAAACCCTATATTTAAATCAATTAACCAACAAAACCCTAATTAAAATCAATCAATCAATCAACCAAAATAAACCCTAATTCAAAAGTCAGTTAAAAATAGGGATTGTTTTTTTAATTGAGCTCGTAGCAAGAAAACATAATTAAATTCAATTAAACAAAAAACCCTAATTCGACAATCAATTAAAAAAATAAGATTGGGATTGTAATAAAATATTCTCATTGCAAGAAACAATAACCAGAAAATCAATTAACAAAAACGGAACCCTAATTTTAAAGTCAATTATAAACAAAAATTGGGACCAATTAGCTGACAATACAAATAGAATATGTTGAATAATACCTTTGGAAGCAATAATTAAATAAAAAAGGACCACCAGTTGTCTGGATTATGGGGGTTATGTGGGGTTTGTAAATTAGGGTTTATCTGGATCTGAGTTACTTAGTGTCGAATGTGATTGTTAAAAAAGGGGACAAAAGATATTGTGGGGTTTAAATATGGGAAAATGTATCAAGAAAAAGATAGTGGAATTGTGAGCTGGAAACTAAGTACACATGTGGCAATAGTTTATGCTGAGTGTGTAAATGTTTTTGAGAGTAATAACCGGCTAAGGAAACAGCCGGTCACACAGCACACACAAAGGTCGAAATTCAAAAGTATGTTAGTACAATAAAAAAAAAGTTGATTATACACAACCATAAAAAGTGGTTAGTTTAATAAAATTTTAGGTGATTTTCCCTTTTTTTAAACATAGTTTATTGACTCACTTAAAATAGAAATATCTTGAACGAAGTTTCTTTTTCTCTTTGATGGTCATTGTTCCCCTAATAAAGTTAAATAATTGGTGGTTATTAGCATGACGCCTGCAATTTGTTCGATGAAACGTTAATACACTTATTATGAATGGAATTTGGAGAAAACTTCAAACTAAGCTAGAATTAAAAATCTTGAAATAAGATGTTAAAAGACAATTGAAACCGTATCACAATAAATTGATTGAGATTATACCAAAGTTACATGTTAAAAATATTATAAAAAACTTCCATATATTAAATTCCAGCTTTGCTAGTGGAGCAAGATATTGTATAGATGTTCATTAATTTTTATGTATATATGTTCATTTTATATCTCATATCAAATTTTCTTTCAGGTTACGACATCCATAGACAACTTTATTTTGGGGAAACTGTATTGCGACCACTATGGCATGATGTGTATACAAGGGAATCAGAAAGTTAAAATTTAAGGAGCACTCACTCATAGAACACAGCCCATATCAGATTTTTCCCTTTTTCTTATTTATCATAGAATGCAACCAACATTGCTTTATCACTAAACATGAATTTAATACTCAATTTTTTATTCAGGTACAAAGTGTTGTTAAGAATAAAGATGGAAAGAGGGCACCAAGAGAAAAAGAGGCAAAACATTCAGGTATAAAGTATTTGTTACATGGTCAACTCTTACTGATACAATTTTATTCTCTTGCTCATGTAATTCTTTTCATACTAATACTCATACAGTTTGTTTTGTTCACCTACTAGTATTTTATTGTAATTTCCAAATGTAACTTATATATTGAGGTTATTGTCATGTATTGTTTTATTTTTCTAATCTTACAGTAGGTATATATATGCATTACGATGAGTTATAATTGGTGTAAATGTGACTTGTTTAGGTTGAATTGTTGAAGTACTAGAAAAATCAATTAAGGACTTGGAGCAAGCGAGAAAGAAAGATAAAGAGCTTTTCGAGGAAGCTATAACAGAAGAAAGACAACTTAGCGAAGAAAAAATAAAGACATTTAAGGAAGGCATGATCAAAGATACGAGTGTGAAGCTTGCCGAGGTGTTGACATAATTTAATTGCTTAATTAGGTATACATCATGTTTTATACACATTTTGTTTAAAAGTTGTATATTTTGGGTAGATTCGGCACATTGGTGGATACACTATCTAGTATGATATTTGAATGAATGTTTTATTATTAATTTGGGGTTCAGTTGTGCGTTCATATTTATTTAGCTTTTGCCATTTGTATATTATGAGAAAATGGCAATTTTTGTGCTGAATTGTTTTTAGAAAATGCAGTTTTTTGTTAAAGGAAATTGTTACCAAAACCATTGCGGTTCGACTCCGTTGCAAAGTTGTGCAATTTTATACCGTTACATATCCGTTGCATTTACTTACCGTTGCAAAACTTTGTCCATTGCAATTTCCTTGTGATATTATGTTGTAGCAAAACAGTTGGAAAACCATTGGAATATGATCCATTGCAAAACTGACTATTAATTTACAATGGATTTTGTTTGGTTGGAAAACTGTTGCAATTTCTTTTTTCCCGTTATAAATCCATTGCAAATAAATTTCCATGGAGCATTAATGCTACGGTAGGAATCTGTTGCAAATCCGTTGCAAATGGTCATTTGCAACGGATTTGCAACAGATTCCTACCGTAGCATTAGCCCTCGTGTGTAGTAGTGGCTGCTGCATTTAAGCTTGCATTGCATACTAAGAATAAATTGGGTTTTATTGATGGTACTTGTAAGAAAAATAACGATGATATTGTTTTGGCTGATCAATGGGGTAGGTGTAATGCTGTGGTCTTATCTTGGATTCTTAGATGTATCTCTTTTGAGTTATATCAAGGACAATTTTTTTCTAAAAATGCTAAAGATGTGTGGGATGAGTTTAAAGAAACATATGATAAAATAGATGGATTTGTTATCTATAATTAGGATTTTAAAATTTGCTCTCTCACTCAGTCTGGGTCTTCTTTGTCTGAGTATTATCATAATTACAATAGCCTATGGAGGCAGTTTGACTCCCTTGTCAATCTTTCTTCTTGTAATTGTGATGGTGCTCCTCAAATGAAGAGCCATAATGCTCTTATGAGACTTATGCAGTTCCTTATGGGTCTTGATGACACTTTCAGTGTTGTTAGGAGTCAATTGTTAACTACAGACCCTTTGCCTGATGTTAAATCTTGAGTCTCATAAGAATAGTCATGTGCATAATGGTAATGATAAGAATACTGCTACTGCTTTTGTGGTTAAACCAAATAATTGGTCTAATAATAGAAATAATCAAAGCAGAGGTTCTAATAGAAACAATAATAAGTTTATTTGCACTCATTGTAATATGAATGGGCATACCATTGACAAATGTTTTGAGATTAATGGATATCCTCCAGGTTTCAAGAAAAGAAATCCTGGAGGATCTAATGTTTCTAATAATGCTTCTAGCTCTGGTAATAGTGTTGATCAGGGATCTGGGAACTCTCTTCCCTTTACTGCTGATCAAATTAATAGACTTATGGCTTTAATAGGCTCTAAAGCTGATACTGGTGATGTACAGTCTTGTGCTGCAGGTATGGTTTATGGGTCTAATCACATAATCAGTTTTGTTACTTGTAGATTTTTTAACTACAACTCTGATATAAGTACTTATAGTACATATATTGGGTGGATCTTTGATTATGGAGCATCTCAACACATGACATTTTCTACAGCTCACTTATATGATGTAATTGATGTTTCTAAATTGAACATATCTGTGTCTCATCCTAATGGAACTGTTGAACATGTTGAACATGTTAAACATATTGGGAATTATAAACTTTCTGATAAAATTATGTTGAAAAATGTGTTGGTTGTTCCAGGCTACAAGGTTAGCCTTATATCTGTTCACAAGTTGGTCAAAGATGATAAATTTTTTGTGTCATTTACTGAAGCAAAATGCTTTGTTCAGGATTCTCTTCAAAGGTCCCTTCTAGGGACTGGTAGTGAATGCAATGGCCTCTATTTGTTTGATTCAGGTAGAAAATTTGTTAATAGTTCTATAACTACTTGCTGTTTGTCTAAATGTATTTGGCATAACAGACTTGGTCATCCTTCTGACCAAGTTTTAGCCATCTTAAAAGATAAAATTCAAATTGAGTCTACTAATGATGTTCAACCTTGTGATGTTTGCCATAAGGCTAAACAGACAAGGGATCCTTTTCCTCTAAGTGAACATAAAACCAAGTCCTTGGGAGATATAGTTCACTTAGATGTTTGGGGTCCATATAAGGTTAAGAGTAGAGATGGTTATAGATATTTCCTAACTGTGGTTGATGACTATACTAGGGCTGTGTGGTTATACATGCTCAAAGGGAAAAATGAAGTCTTTAACAAAATTGTTGAGTTTTATAATCTCATAAAAACTCAGTTTGATGTATCTATTAAGGTTTTCAGAAGTGATAATGGATCTGAATTTATAAATCATAGTTTTGAAACCTTTGTTGTCCCTAATATATGATGATTCTATAATACGAATTAATGAAGAAAGAAAGGTAGATATGAGATGAATTTTAGAGAAAGAAAGTAGTGAGAGAAAGTAGAGAGAAAATGGTTGGAGAAACTTGTGAAATATTAGATTAAAAGAAAATGAAATGACCAACACCCTTCCTAACATGCTAGGAAGGGTATATATAGTCCACCCACATGCGGGCTTCTTTATGGACTATATGGTTTGGGCCGGGCTTTCCTTATGGGCTTTAGTTACTTATTAATGAACTTTAGCCTAAAGTTAAGCCCGTATAACACGACTAATATACTACCTATTACAACGTTCTAAAATACGATACATAATAACCATATGACCGAGCATTCTTGTTTGACTCAATATTTTGAGGCTAACAACCTTTGTTAAAAGTAAAGGCATAATACATCAAACTACTTGTGTGTATACTCCACAGTAGAATGGTATAGCAGAAAGGAAACATAGGCACTTGCTTAATGTTGCAAGAGCTCTTATGTTCCAGGGGGATTACCTTTAAATATGTGGCCTGAATGTGTTCTTACTGCTGTTTATCTTATTAACAGGATTCCTAGCTCAGTTCTCTCTGGAAAAAGTCCTTATGAAATGATTTATAACCTTGAACCTAATATCTCTCATTTTAAAACTTTTGGGTGTCTGTGTTTTAGTACTATACTTAATAATATGTATAAGTTTGCTGCTAAGAGTGAAAAGTGTGTTTTTATTGGATATTCCTTTACAAAAAAAGGTTATAAACTTTTTAGTCTTGAGTCTAAAACTGTGTTGTTTTCTAGGGATGTAAAGTTTTATGAAACTGTGTTCCCTTTCAAAAATGATGGTTGTAAAGGTGATTTAGTTTTTGAAGAACAAGGTATAAGTAGTTTAAATATTTTTGACCTAGTAGCAGACAAGTCTGATGATCCCTATGATGAAGTGAGAGATGTAAACATAGGAAATAGAGGTAGCATTTCAAATAGATCTGACTTAGCTGATAAAGTGTCTACTGATACTAATTCCATTATTACCAGTCACTCTCCGGAGTCAGACTCTATGAGTGATAAGAATCATAGTGTTGGAAGCCAGAGTGGTCTAGGCAGTAGTGAGGCTAGTCCTATAGATCAAAATGTTGCCATAAATGATGATGATTATGAATTTGAGGGTGAGAAATTTATTGAATTTAATCAACTTTTTCAAAACAGTCCAGAGAGATCTGAGTTAAGAAGGTCAACTAGACCACATAAAGTTCCTGCTAAATTTGATAACTATGTGCTTGATAAAAGAATTAAGTATGATATCAATACTGTTGTGAGTTATACTAATTTGTCTATGCATAACTTTGTGTTTTCTAATAATCTGAATAAAATTCATGAGCCTAAATCATATGATGAGGCTGCCAAAGACCCTAGATGGGTTGAGGCAATGAATGAAGAGATGGAAGCTCTTAACAGAAATAATACATGGGTTATTGTTGATTTACCTCTTGGTAGAAAACCTGTAGCTTGTAAATGGTTGTGGAAAGTAAAATACAAGTCTAGTGGATATGTAGAAAGATTTAAAGCCAGAGTTGTGGCTAAAGGGTTTAGTCGAAAAGAAGGCATAGATTATGAAGAGACTTTCTCTCCTGTTGTTAAAATTGTGACTGTTAGATGTCTTCTTTCTGTGGCTGTGCATAACAATTGGCCAGTATATCAGTTAGATGTTAATAATGCTTTCCTTTATGGAGATTTAGATGAAGAAATTTATATGAATCTTCCTGAAGGATATGGTTCAAACTCTAACAAGGTGTGTAAGCTGACTAAATCTTTATATGGGTTAAAACAGGAACCTAGAAAATGGAATGAAAAATTCACTAGTGTTTTAACTGATAATGGTTTTAGTCAAAGTAAAAGTGATGTGTCATTGTTTACTAAGACTTAGAATGAGGCATTTGTAACCTTATTAGTTTATGTGGATGATATCATTATAACTGGGAATAATGATAGTATGATTAATGACTTTAAAAAGTATTTGAGTTCTAAATTTAAAATAAAAGATCTTGGAAAACTCAAATATTTTTTAGGCATTGAAGTTCTTGATACTGATTATGGTCTATGTCTTAATCAAAGGAAATATTGCCTTGAATTGCTCTCTGAATATGGTATGCTAGCTTGTAAGCCAGCTAAATCTCCTATTCCTGATCCTTCTAAGAAAAAGAAGGTTGTTGTTGATAGTGAAGAGGATGTTATTCTTGATAATAAAACTTGTTACCAGAAAATTGTTGGCAAGTTGATTTATCTTACTCTAACTAGACCTGATATTGCTTATGCAGTACATTGTCTAAGTCAGTTTATGCATGCTCCTTATAAATCACATCTCAAACTTGCTTTTCATGTGCTTAGATATCTTAAACTTCACCTGGAACTGGTATATCTTTTAAGAAGCATAATTGTTTGAATCTTAATGATTTTGTTGATTCAGATTGGGCTAAGTGTAAGATAACTAGAAAATCTGTTACTGGATATACTGTTTACCTAGGTGAAAATCTTGTATCATGGAAAAGCAAGAAGCAATCTGTTATAGCTAAATCTTCAGCTGAGGCTGAATATAGAGATATGAACAGTGTTACTTGTGAAATTATGTGGATCCTTAAGATCATGAAAGATCTTAAGGTTGATATTACTCTACCTGCGCCTATCAGCTGTAGTAGTAGTTCTGCAATTCAAATTGCAGCTAATCCTGTGTTCCATGAGAGAACAAAACACTTTGAAATAGATTTATACTTCCTTAGAGAAAAAGTTTCAGCAGGATTGGTTAAAACTTGTAAAATCAAATCTGAAGATAATATAGCTGACTTATTCACTAAGGGATTATCTATCAAAGATCATAAGTGGTTTTGTGAGAAACTGAAGCTTATTAACTTATACCAAAACTCAACTTAAGAGGGGGTATTAAAAGTTTAAGTTGAGTTTGACAAAGGACTAAATCTTCAAGGGTAAGTAAGGTAAGTTGGTTTTCACATTATTTACAATACTTTGCTCTATTTTGCTATTTATGAAAGTGCAGGGGTCATTTGTGACAAGTTTGGAAGTGGAATTCGCTGTTGACTCATGGGCTATATATACGACTCACAATAGCTAGCTAGGTTTTTATTCGTTTTGTTTATCTTTTTCTCTCACATTGTTAAGGTCACCATTGTTGATACGATCTTGAGTTTATTTGTTCAGACTGATTAAGTGTTCATTGATCTTGCTTGTAAGATCATCGTTACACATGTGGTTGTATTCTTTTCTTTCTTCTTGTTTCGTATGTTTGATCAAAAATCTAGGTATCACATTTGAGTTGATAGCCTAACGCAGTTAATAAAAATAATAAGGGGAGGTTGGTTGAATCATCTTGATTCTTGTTTTTTGTTAAAATCGAATAACAGGCGACCTTTGATGCCGCAAAAACACAAAATCAGATGCTTAAAAAATTAGGATTAATTTCATATATCACCCTATTTTTAACATTAATTTCATATATACTTAAAGTGCAACTATTCACTACAAGAATCCTGATGATTACCCACGATAATTACACACAAACTTTAATTCATGGGTATTCACCCACATATTACTCACAAATTACCCACGGTTGAGTAATTAGCAAACCATTGAAATTTACCCATTAATTTACCGCGAGTTTTCACACAAAATCACCCACAACAATGTCTTTCATGCGTAATTTGTGGGTAGCTTTTTGTGCTAAAGAGTTTCTCCCACCAAATCACCCACAAACTCAACTATAGTGGGTAATAATATCGATAATTTCGTGGGAAATTTTGCCCATGAGTATTTTTTTCGTAGCTAATTTGTGGATAAGTAGATACACATTGTTTCTTTCATGGGTTATATTGTATATTTTAAGGATAAATTAAATCATGCAGAATAACGGCATTATTCAAAAATTTCAACGTCTGTAGTCAATATAAATTACTACTAAATTTGTACCCATGTCATAGCAATTTAATAACTAACCCACCAAGTACGAGTAAAAAACAAAGTGTCATATATTTTTTGTTCATATTAAATCAAATAAAAAGTACTTAAAGTATATAAATTGGCGCATTGGATAAACAAATTCATTTTTCTACGTTGGGGAGGGAAAGTTCCCGCTCTTATTACTGTGGAAAATTTTAGAAACATTTAAACACTTCAATTTTTAAACCTTTAAAACTAAATCTACTCATTTTTCACATATCACGCCCATAATGACAACATGTTCTCACATTATTAACTGACACTTGATCGATCTTTTTTAACTTTTTAATGGTGCTTAACAAATCATCAATATTAAATTATTGTATCGTCATCTTGAAGACAATAGTAGATCCTTGATCTATCTCAAGCATTACTCTAACTTTACATATTAATATGTAAGTTTCCTTGTGCCACTAAGATGTTGATTGGATATGTTTTGTTTTTCATAAAGAGGCAGCAAATTATGGTCTCCATGAATTCACAAGAACTTGAGTCAAACTCTCGATGATTGTGATTCAGACTAACTTCAATCTATCTTTTTTTCTTTTCAGAATTCGGTAATGTAAGGAAGCTGTTAATGGGCGTGGCAAATCTGTATTGGTAATACATGTATACACACCATTCTTTAAATGAATAATCAGTTAATCATTTTGCTTCAAAATTCACAAATTCATTATTTCTTTTAATATATATGTTTAACTAATATTATCTAAACATTATAGGTAGGGAACATTTGAAATGTACATGAATATGGTTTTCTAAATTCTCGAATTTTATCTCTCACACATGATAGAAGATTGGTGATAAAAATTTTGTATCATATATCGCCTAAATTTTAGAACGGAGAAATTTATTGGTAAATTCTACTACTTTGGTCTTACGTAATCGAATTATAATTTCCTTGTTATTATAATGTATTATGTACAGGTTATAACAAAGATTGATGGCTTAAGTAAAGACAGTTAAAACCATATGGGAGAGATTGTGTCTACAACACCCCAGCAACATGATTAATAGCTTGTGCATAACACAAATGTTGCTAACGCATCTACATTTCTACACTGCTTTGGAACTACTATGTTATAGCTATGTATTCTTTTATTATATGTTCTTAAATTGGTATTGGATGGATCAGATTATAAATTGTTCTTACTATATGATATCAATTCATTTTAGTACTTGTGTTTCGGATCTTAATATTTTATTTTACAATATAGCTTCATATGTTGTTGTTGTGTTCATGTGAAATGGATAGAAAATGTTGTGCGTTGTTTGTTATGTTGCTTACCATCTAAAAGCACGAGTAAATTATAATTCATAGATCTAAACAGAAGACTATTTACCCACAATACTTGTGGATAATTTTTCACGCGGATTGCTCACAATTATATAGGTACGTTTGTGATATGACACGAAACCCTATGGAACATTTACCCACGAAATAACATAATTAACCACTCAACATGTCATGGGTAAACTTTCCCACGAATTGGAAAGGTTGTGGGTAAAAAATTACCCTCGAAGGTTTTACCCATTTAAAGACTTGCATGGGAAATTTGTGGGTGTTAATTACCCATGATTTTAAGCCTTTTACACACAAATCTGGCTTGTGGGTAATCGCCAGAATTCTTGTAGTGATTGAATGCACAATGTACAATGATTTTTAAGCATGATTGTGTATTTTTGAAATTAATTTTAAAAATTGGGTGAAATATGAAATTGTCCCAAAAAAACTAATCAAATATATATGTTTATACCTTACAATTGTTTTCTTAACTCCAACCGATGTGGGAAATTTCAAAATATAGAATAATAACCAAAATATGTTTATGCCTTTAGTATTCTACAATTCTATATCACTTCGGTACGAATCGCCTGGCCTTTCCACCCGTACCTTGGTCACCCCAAATGCATCGGTGTGCATCATATTATTTTTTTAGCTTACTAAGAGCAAGGGGAACTGTAACACCCCATTTTGATAATGGAAATGTCACATGAAATTATGGCATGTCATCAAAGCATACAAGGAAAAATGTTTAAACATTACTTGACCATAAAAGGAAAATACCAAAATCAAACATCGGTAGTCCAAACGTAAAGCTCATCACACACAAACATAGTATAATAAAGGAAAAGACTAAACAATGTCCATAGCAAATGTATCATAAGAAAGGAAATGCATAAAGTAAAGAAGGCTAGTCAGCTTCCAGTCCATATGCACGTACTCTTAGTGTCTACGAGCGTCCGCGAGTACCTGCCATTTTGGGAACATAGAAAAGGAAAACGGCTGAGCAAATACGCTCAGTGCACGGATGTACAATAAAGCATGAATAGGATAAGCATATAACATAAACAGCGGAAGAAAACTAAGTCCCGAGTAACCTGGTTAAGTCTTGATAAAACTGGTTTTACAGTTTGAAAAGTCTTATGTTTATCTTGTAAAAACTGTTTGTCAAATTTTACCATTAGCCAATATAGGTCATGAAAATCCACCGTGCATGAATAATTGGAGGGGTGACCTCATCATGCAAATTAGAGGGGCTGCCTCTAATTCAATATACTGGTTTTTGGGTAGGAGGGATCAGCTCCTTGTGAAGGATGCAAGGCACACACCACATTCACCATGAAATCCTGACTGAAAACATATAACTAGGATGCACTCATACGCCCCACACGATAAATATAATATAAATGGCCAAAAGCTGAAGGGACGCCACGAGCAATCACTCCGCCGTGGTGAAGTCATAACATCAGTGCCTCTAATGTTATGGTTATGGTACCTCCATAACAGGTGAAACTGGTCATGCATGTATATGGCTATAGGTATTCTTAATTAAACATAAGCAAATCAAACACATAACTTAGACTACGGGAAAACATTTGGCTGCATACGGGGAATCCGAATAAGGAAAGAATGTCCATACTGAAAGAACGGAAATCCGTACCTTATGTCCAGTGAACGAAGAAGATGAACTTAGAGGAATCCTATTTCCGAATCACTAGTGCTACATAAATACATACATGAATAAGTATCTGCTTACTAAATACGTAGCTGGTTTTATGTCATGTCTTAGCTTATTTTATGTGTTCTTACCATGTTTTACTGTTTAAAGCCTTAAACTGTGTTTATCTTATATTCTGTTTAATCTGATTAAGTACTTCTGGTATTTCATGTATTATTATACTTACTGTGTAATAATAAGTAACTTTCTAAAAATAGCAGGTTTCCTAAAATAGAAAGTTTCTAAAAATAGAAAGTTACAAAAAATAGAAAGTTTCCAAAAATAGAAAGTTTCCAAAAATAGAAAGATTCCAAAAATAGAAAGTTTCCAAAAATAGAATTACTGCTTAAAATAGATAAGTTTCTAAAAATAGAAAGTTTCCATAAATAGATTAGCTTCCTTAATTAAATAAGTTTCCATAAATAGATTAGCTGCCTGAAATAAATAAGTTTCTAAAAATAGAAGGTTTCCATAATTAGATTAGCTGCCTTATTTAATTAAGTTTCTAAAAATAGAAAGTTTCTATAATTATAAATAAGCTGGTTAAATAAGCTAAGTATATAAGCCTAAGTGTTTTCATGATTATTTTCTAAGTCATATGATATAATGTATAGTTTAATAATTATTTCATGCAATTAAATTAAACTATAGGTTAAAATATTTAATTAAAGTATAACATGTTTTTAATTAAATAAAGTTAAATACTTAGGTTAAAACATGTATTATTATTTATTAATAATATAACCTAAGTCATGTTAATTAATTAATTATAATCATGGTTTTTAAATAATTAATTAATTATAAGTCTAAAATATAAAAATACTTAGGTTAATTAATTTCATGATTATTAATAATTAAGATAACCTAAGTCATGTTATTAAATTAATCATGTCATTTTATTAATTTAATTTTTAACATAAGATCATAAAAAAAAAAACTAAACATACACCATGAACCGGATCTAAACTAAAAAAAATGAACCGGACATGAAATCGACACCGTACCCCGAACCAAATCGGGGTACCCCGTGTCTTGATGCTGCCGTGGGACCCACACCAACCAACCGGGACCATATGGTCTCGGTGGTGGTCGGATGGTCAAACCGAAACCCCCCTTGGGTTCGGTGTAGGCTGCGGCCAAAACAAACACCCCTTAAAACAACACTTTTGATTTTATTAAACCCCAATTCATGTTAGATCCATGATCTTAATTAGGTTTTTGTAAAAACATAACATGTTCTTAATTTATAAAAGATCAAATCAAAAGAAAAAGGTTTAAAAAGGATTTGCCGAATTCGTGGATCAAAAGGACGAAGAACAAACACGATCACCAACTAATATTCCTAAGATCCAAGATCAACAAACACCTCCTTGTGGTGTTTTGAGAGTGGCGGCCAAAAAGAGGAGAAGGAGGAGGGTTTTAGGTTTTTGCTAAAAATCTTCTGTAAAGTAAGATGAGTAGTGTAAAAATCTTTAACCCCCTTTAGTAAAATTTACAAATGGGCTTGGCCCATTTGTTCCTTGTAGCCGCGGGTAGGGGGCCCCACATGGGGTACCCGTACCTTTTTCCGTGTCTCGATGTTAAGTTATTCGTTCGTGATTATTTGTGTTCGCGTTTTAAGTGTTCTCGTGACGTAATTATCGTGATCTAATATATTTAATTACGCTCGTAATAAATATATATACGTAATTAATAATAGTTCGTGTTTTAATTACGTTCATGATTTCATGATCGCATGTTCGTGATTAATTATTGTCAAATAATTATTACGTGCTCGTGCGTAGTAAATACTTATCGTGTTCTAACACGTACGTAATACGTAAAATCCTAACACGTAATCGTAATCATGCTATATTAGGAAAGTTTTAATCTATTACGTACGATCTTAAGGGTACTATTCATGGTAAAAGCATGCGGGTTTTACAACTCTCCCCCCTAAAAAGAATAATTCGTCCCCGAATTATAGATAAAGTAAACTGGAAAAGAAGAACATACCCGAATTCAAAATATGAAATGAGCGTAAGAAGCCCGGATAGACTCCTCTGTTTCCCAAGTGGCTTCTCGCTCAGTATGATCCCTCCATTGAATTTTGACGAATGGAATCGTCTTCTTTCTCATGACTCGTTCTTGTCTGTCAAGAACTCGTTCGGGTTCTTCTATAAAAGTGAGATCTTCACGTATCTGTTCCAGTGGATACTGAACCATGTGAAGGGGATGATACTGGTACCCTCTGAGTAAGGACACATGAAACACATTGTGCACATGCGATAGCTACGAAGGTAACGCCAATCGGTAAGATACTTCACCGACTCGTTCAATAATATCAAACGGTCCGATGAAACGAGGATTGAGCTTCCCTTTAATCCCGAAGCGTCTAACACCACCTGCCGGCGAAACCTTAAGGAAGACGTGATCTCCTACGTTAAAGTGTATGTCCCTACGATGCTTATCGGCGTAACTCTTCTGACGTGACCGTGCTTCCTGAATTTTCTGCTTAGCTACTGCGATCTTCTCATTGGTCATCTCTATGATTTCTGGTCCTTCAAGTGTTCGCTCACCAACCTGATCCCAGCAGATTGGGGCGCGACACTTTCTGCCATACAACATCTCAAATGGAGCACACTTGATACTTGCGTGCCAACTGTTGTTGTATGCAAACTCCACCAAACAGATGTAATCGTCCCAATCAACCGTCCATTCCAACGCACATGACCTCAACATATCTTCCAATGTCTGAATGGTTCGCTCTGACTGTCCGTCCGTTTGAGGATGAAAAGTCGTGCTAAGCTTAAGTTGTGTACCCCAAGATTTCTGCAGACTCTTCCAAAAGCGCGAAGTGAATCGAGGATCTCTGTCCGAGATAATGCTGGATGGTGCACCATGGAGTCTCATGATCTCTCTTTTGTACATATCTGCGAGTTTACTTACCGGATCTTCCTTGCGGATCGATAAGAAATGAGCTGATTTGGTAAGTCGATCTACGATAACCCAAATTGCATCGTGCTTCCTCTTGGTAGGCGGAAGACCAGTAACAAAATCCATGGTGATTTTGTCCCACTTCCACTCTGGAATATCTAACGGTTGAAGGAGACCGCCAGATCGCTGATGCTCGATCTTAACCTGCTGGCAGGTAAGACATTTGGAGACGTAAGTGGCCACATCCTGTTTCATACCACTCCACCAAAAGTATTGCTTGATGTCGTGGTACATCTTAGTCGAACCAGGATGTATAGAGAATGGGGAGCTGTGAGCTTCCGCTAACAAAGCTTCCCGGAGTTCTTGGTCATCAGGAACACAAAGTCTCGTGCCCTGCCATACGATACCATCTGCATCTACTCTGAATTCCGTCTGCTTTTCCAAATTCTGTACTATCGCCCAGATTTCTCCGTCATCCTTCTGAGCTTCCTTGATCTTAGAGAGTAACTCGGGTTCTACTCTAAGATTAGCCCAGTAACCGTGCTGTCCACGTACCATGATATCGATGTCTAGTCGCTCCAAGTCTCTTATGATTTCCTCTTCGATTTTAATGCCGTTGATCATTCCGGACTTCCTGCTAAGAGAATCTGCTACTACATTCGCCTTTCCGGGATGATACTGTAGATTAATGTCATAATCCTTCAACAGCTCTAACCATCTCCTCTGCCTCATGTTCAATTCAAGTTGAGTGAAGATATACTTCAAGCTCTTGTGGTCCGTGAAAATGTCACATGATTCTCCATATAAGTAGTGCCTCCATATCTTCAATGCAAACACCACAGCTGCAAGTTCCAGGTCATGCGTGGGGTAATTTTCTAATAAGGCTTAAGCTGCCGTGAAGCATACGCGATCACTTTCCCATGTTGCATGAGAACACAGCCAAGTCCCTTCCCCGATGCATCACTGTAGATTTGAAATCCACCCGTACCAGATGGTAGAGTAAGAATAGGTGCAGATACTAGCTTCTGCTTCAGGTCTTCAAAGCTCTTCTCTCGATCTTCAGTCCAAACGAATTTCTCCCCTTTCCGCATCAGTTTGGTCAATGGTAGTGCTAGGCGGGAAAAGTTCTCCACGAACCTACGGTAATAGCCAGCTAAGCCTAAGAAACTGCGAACTTCTGTCGCTGATGTCGGCCTTGGCCACTTAGTAATGGTCTCAACCTTCGCTGGATCCATAGTGATACCTTCTGCTGATACAATGTGACCTAAGAATGCCACCTTGTCTAACCAGAACTCACACTTGGAGAATTTAGCATACAGCTGCTTCTGGCGAAGAATCTGTAGTACTGTACGAAGATGGTCTTCGTGTTCCTCCTTGGACTTTGAGAAAATCAGGATGTCATCGATAAAGACAATGACGAACTTGTCCAGAAATTCATGGAAGATTCTGTTCATCAAATCCATTAACACTGCTGGAGCATTTGTCAGGCCAAATGGCATAACTACAAACTCGTAGTGGCCATAGCGGGTACGAAAGGCAGTCTTAGCGATGTCCTACTCCTTGACCCGTAGCTGATGATAGCCTGACCTAAGATCAATCTTGGAGAAGTGTTTGGCCCCTTGGAGTTGGTCAAACAGATCGTCAATGCGTGGCAGTGGATATCTATTCCGAATGGTAATCTTGTTGAGCTCGCGATAGTCTATACAAAGACGCATACTGCCGTCCTTCTTCTTAACAAACAAGACCGGTGCGCCCCATGGAGATGCGCTCGGTCGAATGAAACCTCGTTCAAGAAGTTCTTGCAGTTGATCCTTCAGCTCCTTCAGCTCTATGGGAGCCATGCGATAAGGAGCTTTGGAGATTGGTTCAGCTCCTAGAATAAGCTCGATACTGAATTCCACTTCTCGTGCAGGTGGTATGCCCGGAAGTTCTGCTGAAAAAACATCTTGGAATTCCGACACTATAGGTTGATCCTGAATTGATGGGGATTCAGCATCCATGTCGTGAACCGTAGCTAGATAACCGTCGCAGCCATGTGACAGTAGTGCACGCGCTTGCAGGGTAGATATGACTTGTACAGACCGTCTGGGTATGAACCCGTTATGAATGTACTCTGGTGCATTAACATCACCGAAGATAACTCGATATGAATGGCAGTCTATGGTAGCATGATGCTTGGATAGCCAATCCATGCCCAAAATCATGTCGAAGTCATTCATGTCCAGCGGAAGTGCGTCGACATGTCGAACCTTATCGTCAAATTCTAGGGGAAGACTCTTGTATACATGGGTAATTAATACAGAGTCCCTCAAAGGCGTGGAAATAGTAAGCCTATTTTCTAGTGGCATGGGGAGCATCCTAATGTTCTTAGCATAAGCAGTAGAAATAACCGAGTGAGTAGCACCCGTATCGAAAAGAACACATGCAGCTTGACCATACATATACAAGATTCCAGTGATGGTACCTGTAGACCTGTTGGCCTGGTCTCGAGATGTCGTGTAGACACGCCTGGTAGTAGGAGGCGGCTTGGTATCAGCATGTCCCGATGTACCCTCCATCTCACCCTTAAGGCAATCCTGCATAATATGGTCAGGAAGACCATACTTGAAGCACGCGTCAGTATTACAGCGACATGGTCCTGGGTGCCTACGGTGGCAAGTAGAGCAAAGAGGATGAGTGAATCCTCCAGCAGGTGCTCTGGCTGGCTGGGAACCTGATATAACATTTTACATAAGACATGATAATTGGGTAGAAAGGACAAAGCGGATAATCGTAAGATTGAATACCAGTGATAACTGGACGGCTATGCTGCGAACCTCTCTGGTTCTGGTCCCTACCGTTTCCATGGTTCCTGGTATAAGTTTTGCTAAAGTGTCAGAATATTAGTTATAACATGAAACCATAAGGAAATTGCATAAGTATTAGGACCTGCTGCTGTTGGAGTGCCCAGCGTTGTTACGGTAATTATCATTACCGCCACGCCTATCCGTAGCAGAACGGTCGTTAGTCTGACCGTTTCCCTTGGGCTGATGAGGCTGCTGCTGAGTAGCCGGCTGAGACCGGTCCCCAGTTTTCTGCCTGGAAGATACATTTAAAGAGATGAATAATTGACATATATGGAAAGTATACGGATTGATCACCGCTTGAATACGAAGGTTTACCTCTTGTCGGGTCTTTCAGCTTCCCCGACTCATCTCTCTCCTGCAGCATCTCCAACTTACGTGCTGCATCGACCACTTGTGCTACAGTGTTGAACGTAGCACACACCAGATTGTTTGCGACCGATGTGCGAAGAGCCCATCTAAAGTGATGTGCCTGCTCTTCAGGAGTACCTGCTTCCGCACCAAGGAAACCAGCTAAGCGAAGAAAGCGCTGCATAAACTCGTTGCTATTCTCCCTAGCTCTTTGTCGGATCCCATGGTACTCTCTCTTGAGCTTGTTCTGCTCAGCCTTGGGAAAGAACTGCTCCATCACCCTGTCCTTGAACTGAGCCCAAGTCAAACCAGCAACCCACTCATCACCACCTTCAGACTGCATCAATGCTAACCACCAATTAAGTACATCGCCTTCGAACCGATAACATACCAACCTCGCCTTGTATGCGAGGTCACAACCCATAGCATTGAAAATCTTCTTGATGTGAGCCAACCAGCTTTCAGCATCGCTGGGGCTATCTGTCTTCTCAAAAGCTCGAGGGCGGAGCTTGTTGAATCTCTCCAGCCATACTGCTAATGTCACTGGAGGAGGAGGAGGAGGTGCCTGATTATGCTGCTGATTGTTGGCAGCTTGAACTTCAGCCCTGATGTCATTCCTCAGTTGAGGAAGCAAAGCTTGCATAGCAGCTTGAATTGCAGCATTGAGCTGCTCCTGTTCGCGTGTGAGAACCATCTGACAGTATAACATAAAACATATGATTAAACAGATCAAAATATAAATTATATATATATACATGAAAAAAATTTATACCAAAATTTCACGAGAGTGAACGCCTCTGGTCAGTCCACCCAAAACAAAAGACATAGCGAGGGGACGCCTGTGGGTTGGTCCCAAATCTAAAAGTTTCGATAAAACATATGCGACTAAATAGGGCCAGTCCTGTACCACCCATTACTTAGTCAAAAATCTGTGACAATGACATGTATATGTATGCTTAAAAATGATGAATGCATGAAAACAACTGTCAGTTCTAGGAAGACCATAGTGACTACCCACTAATCACAGGTCATATTTGAGAGCCTACGGGTCGAAGCCTTGGCTCTGATACCATAATTGTAACACCCCATTTTGATAATGGAAATGTCACATGAAATTATGGCGTGTCATCAAAGCATACAAGGAAAAATGTTTAAACATTACTTGACCATAAAAGGAAAATACCGGAATCAAACATCAGTAGTCCAAACGTAAAGCTCATCACACACAAACATAGTATAATAAAGGAGAGGACTAAACAATGTCCATAACAAATGTATCATAAGAAAGGAAATGCATAAAGTAAAGAAGGCTAGTCAGCTTCCAGTCCATATGCACGTACTCTTAGTGTCTACAAGCGTCCCTGAGTACCTGCCGTTTTGGGAACATAGAAAAGGAAAACGGCTGAGCAAATACGCCCAGTGCACGGATGTACAATAAAGCATGAATAGGATAAGCATATAACATATAACAGCGGAAGAAAACTAAGTCCCGAGTAACCTGGTTAAGTCTTGATAAAACTGGTTTTATAGTTTGAAAAGTCTTATGTTTATCTTGTAAAAACTGTTTGTCAAATTTTACCATTAGCCAATATAGGTCATGAAAATCCACCGTGCATGAATACTTGGAGGGTGACCTCATCATGCAAATTAGAGGGGCTGCCTCTAATTCAATATACTGGTTTTTGGGTAGGAGGGATCAGCTCCTTGTGAAGGATGCAAGGCACACACCACATTCACCATGAAATCCTGACTGAAAACATGTAACTAGGATGCACCCATACGCCCCACATGATAAATATAATATAAATGGCCAAAAGCTGAAGGGACGCCACGAGCAATCACTCCGCCGTGGTGAAGTCATAACATCAGTGCCTCTAATGTTATGGTTATGGTACCTCCATAACTAGGTGAAACTGGTCATGCATGTATATGGCTATAGGTATTCTTAATTAAACATAAGCAAATCAAACACATAACTTAGACTACGGGAAAACATTTGGCTGCATACGGGGAATCCTAATAAGGAAAGAATGTCCATACTGAAAGAACGGAAATCCGTACCTTATGTCCAGTGAACGAAGAAGATGAACTGAGAGGAATCCTACTTCCGAATCACTAGTGCTACATAAATACATACATGAATAAGTATCTGCTTACTAAATACGTAGCTGGTTTTATGTCATGTCTTAGCTTATTTTATGTGTTCTTACCATGTTTTACTGTTTAAAGCCTTAAACTGTGTTTATCTTATATTCTGTTTAATCTAATTAAGTATTTCTGGTATTTCATGTATTATTATACTTACTGTGTAATAGTAAGTAACTTTCCAAAAATAGCAGGTTTCCTAAAATAGAAAGTTACCAAAAATAGAAAGTTTCCAAAAATAGAAAGTTTCCAAAAATAGAAAGTTTCCACAAATAGAAAGTTTCCAAAAATAGAATTACTGCTTAAAATATATAAGTTTCTAAAAATAGAAAGTTTCCATAAATAGATTAGCTTCCTTAATTAAATAAGTTTCCATAAATAGATTAGCTGCCTGAAATAAATAAGTTTCTAAAAATAGAAGGTTTCCATAATTAGATTAGCTGCCTTATTTAATTAAGTTTCTAAAAATAGAAAGTTTCCATAATTAGAAATAAGCTGGTTAAATAAGCTAAGTATATAAGCCTAAGTGTTTTCATGATTATTTTCTAAGTCATATGATATAATGTATAGTTTAATAATTATTTCATGTAATTAAATTAAACTATAGGTTAAAATATTTAATTAAAGTATAACATGTTTTTAATTAAATAAAGTTAAATACTTAGGTTAAAACATGTATTATTATTTATTAATAATATAACCTAAGTCATGCTAATTAATTAATTATAATCATGGTTTTTAAATAATTAATTAATTATAAGTCTAAAATATAAAAATACTTAGGTTAATTAATTTCATGATTATTAATAATTAAGATAACCTAAGTCATGTTATTAAATTAATCATGTCATTTTATTAATTAAATTTTTAACATAAGATCATAAAAAAAAAAACTACACATACACCATGAACCGGATCTAAACTAAAAACAATGAACCGGACATGAAATCGACACCGTACCCTGAACCAAATCGGGGTACCCCGTGTCTTGATGCTGCCGTGGGACCCACACCAACCAACCGGGACCATATGGTCTCGGTGGTGGTCGGATGGTCAAACCGAAACCCCCCTTGGGTTCGGTGTAGGCTGCGGCCAAAACAAACACCCCTTAAAACAACACTTTTGATTTTATTAAACCCCAATTCATGTTAGATCCATGATCTTAATTAGGTTTTTGTAAAAACATAACATGTTCTTAATTTATAAAAGATCAAATCAAAAGAAAAAGGTTTAAAAAGGATTTACCGAATTCGTGGATCAAAAGGACGAAGAACAAACACGATCACCAACTAATATTCCAAGATCCAAGATCAACAAACACCTCCTTGTGGTGTTTTGAGGGTGGCGGCCAAAAAGAGGAGAAGGAGGAGGGTTTTAGGTTTTTGCTAAAAATCTTCTGTAAAGTAAGATGAGTAGTGTAAAAATCTTTAACCCCCTTTAGTAAAATATACAAATGGGCTTGGCCCATTTGTTCCTTGTAGCCGCGGGTAGGGGGCCCCACATGGGGTACCCGTACCTTTTTCCGTGTCTCGATGTTAAGTTATTCGTTCGTGATTATTTGTGTTCGCGTTTTAAGTGTTCTCGTTACGTAATTATCGTGATCTAATATATTTAATTACGCTCGTAATAAATATATATACGTAATTAATAATAGTTCGTGTTTTAATTACGTTCATGATTTCATGATCGCATGTTCGTGATTAATTATTGTCAAATAGTTATTACGTGCTCGTGCGTAGTAAATACTTATCGTGTTTTAACACGTACGTAATACGTAAATTCCTAACACGTAATCGTAATCATGCTATATTAGGAAAGTTTTAATCTAGTACGTACGATCTTAATGGTACTATTCATGGTAAAAGCATGCGGGTTTTACAGGAACGGTGGTATCATAGCTTGCCGACAAGCTATGGCGCGAGAAAAAATGTTTGCCGCGCCATTCCGTGGGTTGGCGTCATGACTTTGGCATCGTGGCTACCTGCCCACGCCAAAAGGTTTTCAATTTTTTTTAACTCTAATGGATATGTGCTCCTTATGGCACTAAAAATATATCAAAAATGAAATGTTATGGCTCACTATTACGACATCACCGTTTCCTTTGCTCTAAGACATAATCTTCAATAATGCATGTGGCAAGTGATTCTCGATCAATCTTTTGTAATTGGATAAAAAAACATTTGTACACGAAAAACTTGAGAACTTTTAATAGGTTATTGGTTTGTAGCTGAGAACCTAATTATATTGCTTTTAGTTTTGCCATTAACTAGGTTAAATGCTACAAACCAATAACATAGCACAAGTGCCAATTTACATTATCTAAAAAGGCCACTCTATATTAAGTATTCAGAAGTTCTTGTATTTTCCCATGTGGGACTTCAAATCTAAAACCAATTTGAGACGCTATGATACATGTTGCGTTTTTTGTTCCTACAATGAGTACCCATTTGGTAATTTACAACCTTCTCCTAGTATACGTGACGTTCCAAAGTTGTCTCCTTTGGTTTTTTCATACCGAACCACTATCAGGTGTAATATGCACTCAGGAATCCTTGCTCACCGTTTGTCGAGAAGGACACATCAAGATATGGGCCAGACCAAGTTCGTCTAATGAGGGTCTATCTACCACATCCGACTCACTTTTGGGCACAAGTATGAAGGAGAAACCGTTGTTCTCGGGTAAATATGGAAATAGTCACTGAGGTATCCGAGTTTTTTTGAAGTTTTTTTTGCTTTTTCAAACCATGGTTAATAATCTAACAGTCGTCATGTATCATGCTGTATGACGAGATAAGGAGGACGAAAAAGTGAGCCCACTTTTTTAAAGAATGGGTAGTAGAATCGAACTCACAACTTTTGGTTGAAGAGGTCATTTGTAAGGTTTGTTCATATGTTAACAGATAGCTAATTATGCTAATAATGAAACTTAAATCTTTTTTCTTTCCGTAAAATGTTAAAGTGTGTATATTTCTTTTTTGTTTTGGTGTCTGCATGCATATCTTTTATCTTTACTACCTAACTTTTTCAAAACTTGTAAGAAATAAATCAGTGTTGTAAAAATAGGCTACAAGGTCGATTAGTTTCCGTTTAATTGCTACAAGACCATCAAACATGCCAATTTATGTAAGAGGTGACTAACGACGATCAACTGTAGTTAACAACGGATTAAAAAATAATATTCTCAAAAATACCTTAAACTCTTTAGAAATACCCAAAATTTATCGCAAAATATTCAAAATTTGCTAATTATGCCGATCTGATTGATTATCGCTTAATCTCGCTTAGAACGATTACAAATTACAAAGGTGATTGATCGACCAACTAGCGATTCACAATTTTTGCAACCTTCATAAAAACTATGACATTTCTAATGTTCTGTTTGATTAATAGAATAACATCTATTTGAGCTAATAGTTTGAATCGAGTTTCAAAGATTGAGATCTTACCTAGGATCATTTTGATCTTTGAAAGATCGAAATTATAACTAGGATCGGGATAGTAAGATCTTAATATAATGTAATTTTTTAATAGTATTTGCAATATTTTACAAATTACAAATTAATATATATAATAAACACAGAATTATACGAATATTTCATAAAAATATACTCATAAATTATGATTGTGAAATGTATAAGAAGATTAACACGTTATTGTTTAGATTATACAAAATTGAACTTGTAAATTTGTAGTTTCTAGTTTGTCGTTCGAGAAAAAGTAAGATCGGATCGTGATAGATCATAAGATCATATAATCATGATCGGGATCATATAAGATCTTAAGCATGCAAATATCTTATGTAAGATCTGGATCATTTTTGTTTTGCAATATCGTAAAATCGTAAGATCCTATGATCAAGATCATCCAAAGACCAAGATCGGGATCTTGACAGTCATGGTTTGAATAGTTTCTAATTCTCAAGTTTGCATTATCTTTTGTAAGCTCGTAAACTTTTTTTAGATAACCGTAATTAGACCTATGAAAATTGTATCAAAGTAACACCAAGACACAAGTAAGATAATGTTTCATTTATATTGGGTCAGTAAAATAATGTTTCGTTTATAAGTCACGTCGTTAGGCATAAATGGGTCTTTACAGAATTGAGCACAATGTGCAACCAGGAATCAAGTCTAAGGAATTAGGCAGGGTGCGCAAACGCATGCCCCTTCAACAAATTATGATGTAGGCTTAAACTCTTGTGTCAACACCCTCGTGAGAGAAATGAGGTCACCAACCTAAGCCAATGACCTTTTTGGTCATCCATCAACCACATCGAGTTCTCGGTCTACTTTCACACGAGAATAGATATAGAAAAAGGTGAGGTTAAAATGTATTAATTATCTTATAAAAATAGCTCTAATACGCTTTTATTTTACTTTTGATTGTAGAAGATAAATAATTTACAAATTCAAAACCATACAGTAGTTGTGTTACATAAAAGTTGGAGTGTCGTACAACGAACCCAATTCAATAAGAATAAAAAGGCATAAAATAGACACGTACTCTTCATCTTATTTCATTATTACAAACGAACTATTTTGTGTACTAATCTAACCAACGAACTTGTTGGTTTTGGGACAATATCACCAATATAGGTCACTTGTTACCTACTATACCGGTTTCTGGGTGTAAACTAACGTTTTCTTCAGTAAAGTTACGTTTTCGTCAATAGACTTACGTTTTCGTCAGTAAACTTACGTTTGCGTCAGTAAACTTACGTTTTCGTCAGTAAATTTACGTTTTCGTTAGTATAACTTACGTTTTTTTAGTAAACTTACGTTTTCCTCACGTTTACGTCAGTAATATTACGTTTTCTTCAGTAAAGTTACGTTTTCTTTAGTAAAGTTACGTTTTCGTCAGTAATTTTATGTTTCCGTCAGTAATTTACGTATCATCAATAAATTTACGTTTTTGTCAGTGAACTTACGTTTTGTCAGTAAACTTACTTTTTCGCCAGTAAAGTTATGCTTTCGTCAATAAACCTACGTTTTCCTCAGTAAAGTTACGTTTTTATCAGTAATTTTACGTTTTCGACAGTAATTTTATGTTTCCGTCAGTAATTTACGTATCATCAATAAATTTACGTTTTTGTCAGTGAACTTACGTTTTGTCAGTAAACTTACTTTTTCGCCAGTAAAGTTATGCTTTCGTCAGTAAACCTACGTTTTCCTCAGTAAAGTTACGTTTTTATCAGTAATTTTACGTTTTCGACAGTAAACTTACGTTTTCGACAGTAAACTTACGTTTTCGTCAGTAATTTTACGTTTTCGACAGTAAACTTACGTTTTCGTCAGTAAACTTACGTTTTCGTCAGTAAACTTACGTTTTCGTCAGTAAACTTACATTTTCGCGAGTAATTTTACGTTTTTGTCAGTAATTTACGTATCGTCAGTAAATTTACGTTTTCGTTAGTGAAATTATGTTTTCGTCAGTAAACTTACATTTTCGTTAGTAAATTTACGTTTTCTTCAATGAACTTACGTTTTCGTCAGTAAATGAATATTTTCATCTGTATTTTTATGTTTTCGTCAGTAAACTTACAATTTCGTTAGTAAATTTACGTTTTCATCTATATTTTTACGTTTTCATCTATATTTTTACGTTTTCATCAGTACTTTACGTTGAAGAAAACATAAAAATACTGATGAACACGTAAGCTTACTGACAAAAACGTAAGTTTACTCACGAAAACGTAAAATACTGACGAAAACGTAAGTTTACTCACAAAAACGTAAAATACTGACGAAAACCTAAGTTTACTGATGAAAACGTAATATTATTGACGAAAATGCAAATTTACTGATGAAAACGTAAATTTATTGACGGAAACGTAAATTAGTGACAAAAATGTAAATTTTCTGATGAAAACGTTAAAATACTGATGAAAACATAAATTTAATGACCAAAAGCTAAGTTTACTGGCGAAAATGTAACGTTACTGACGAAAACGTAAATTTACTGACGAAAGCGTAAAAGTACTTACAAAAACATAAAATTACTGACGAAAACGTAAGTTTACTAAAGAAACGTAAATTTACTGAAGAAAACGTAAGTTACTAACGAAAACGAAAAATTATTAACGAAAACGTGAAAATACATATGGCCATAAATGGAAATGAAGGGGATAATGGTAAATTAGTCATTTTATGTTATAAAAATTTGACATGGAAATAGATCCGGTCATATTGGTGATATTTTCCCATTTAGTATCATTATTATTTGGAAGCCACGTTTCAGATTTTTGTCGATTGAAACTTTTTTTATTGGTGCAAAATAATTGTTGTTTAGGTTTGAAGAATTAAAGGTTCGTAAGTACTTTCATCTGTAAGAGCATTTGAAACGATAAAATCTTAAATAAGAACACTCTGAAAGATTTCTAACTTCCAATGTAGAGTTTAGAAGGCTTGACTATATAGGGTCATGTCAACAATCTTGTGGAATACATGTTCGAATGACGCACATGTATGTTAGAGTACAAGTAGCAAACACGAGAAGATTATAAAAAACCCGACAAGTATATGGACACGGTATACCATCAAACACCCGTTTATCAAAATTATGTTTTAATTGTCGTAAGAAGTTGGTTTCAACTCCTACCGATATGGGATAATTCAAACTAGATAAAGATAACCAGAACATGTTCCTCAACTAAAACACGCCTATAGTATTCTCATCCATCATAAATATCCTATTTCAGGTTTTATTTGAGATACACAACACTTCTTAGTTGTTAGTTCAATTGTTTTAGATACTTGCTAATATAGATTTGTTGAAAACTAATCAATAATGAGCATATTACAGACCAGATTGTGAGTGGGTAACCCAAGTTGCTATTGAACAAACATCATCATATAATAAAATTAATAAACAAGACTAAATTCATAAATAATGAATGAGATGTGTGAAGAATGAATTAATATACTTGATAACTTCCTTAAGCAATGTAGGATATGTGAATGAGGCAATCATGTTCGATCGAATATTCTTCGTATATATTGTGGACGTCACCGTTGTTGATTGCAGCTTGATATGTGCCTACGTAGCAGTTGTTTCAGAAATTTAATAGTAGATCTGATGCTCCTGCTGGTTGCTGCCATTGTCAAACACTTACATATAGTTGTTACGGTATGAATGGTGGTTTGGGGGTGGGTAGTTGGTGTGTGTAATTGGCGAGTGTACTGTTAAAGAAATGAAACTAACCAGTGACCCCTCCTGTGTCCAAATAATTATTAAACTAAAATGTTACTTCATTTTTCTACATCGTTGGATTAAAATAATATAGATGGTTGAGATTGTCTTATTTATTCTTTTGTTGGAAGGCATTCTACACCGAACTTTTGTCTATGCAAACAATGAAAGTTAAGGGTCTGTTTAGTTGTGGAAAAAATTTCATATTTTTCTGTTTCTAATTTTCTAGAGAAGAAAAAGGGTTTTCTTTTCTAGAGAAAAGTTGAAAATTTTGTAAACTTGTTTAGATGAAATTATAATTTTCATTTTGTTAAGATTTATAAAACTCAATTATGATTCTCAAATCACTTTATTAAAACAAAAAACCCACCACAGATTAAGCTGGTATGGGTCTATTATCTAATTGATAATAGTTTTACAAGATTAAAACTCAGAAAACAAGATTACAAAGATCAAGATGATCTCAATCACCAAGAACAACAAATCTGATAACTATGTGTAAAACGAGAGAGAAAATGGGAGCGTGTTATGTTGGTTATGAGCTCGTTGACCAGCTTATATACCCAAGACTTGAGACTTTCGCACTTTGGCAGCAACAATCCTTCACCTTTAATAAACTTGTCACATAAAGCCCCTTGACATCCCTTGCAGCTCCATTCTAATCCCTGCACACAAATAACTAAACAAACAAACATATCTGCTAACAAGGAGCATATCAGACTTTCAACACATTTTCCAAATTTCATTTCATTTCTAGATAAGCAAATAATTGATAAAAACTTAAAAAACTGAGGAAAACACAAAAAAATTTCGAGAACGTAAAAAAACTGACAAAGACGCAAATAACTGAGGAAACTTAAATTTATGTTTTTGTCAGTAATTTTACGTTTTCGTCATTATTTTAACGTTTTCGTCAATAATTTTATGTTCCCGTCAGTAATTTTACGTTTTTGTCACTACTTTTAGATTTTCTTCAGTAATTTACGTTTTCGTTAGTAATACTACGTTTTCGTCAGTAAATTTACGTTTATGTCAGTAAATTTACGTTGTACTCAGTTTTTTACGTTTTCGTTAGTAAACTTACGTCTTTATCTGTAATTTTACGTTTTCGTCATTATTTTTACGTTTTCTTTAGTAATTTTACGTTTTCATCAGTAATTTAACGTTTTCGCCAGTTTTAACGTTTTCGTCAGTAAATTTACGTTTTGGTCAGTATTTTTACGTTTAGTAGTTCTATTTAGATTAGAACTTAAGGATAACAATGAAAATGCATGGGCTTAAGGATAACCCTTAGTTGTAGCTTTATATATCAGGTCATCAAATATTTTGTAACTATGTATGTAATTTGGATGCATTATGTACCTTCGTCAAGCAGTAAACTAACTAACTAATAGTTTGTAACAAAATGATCAACGTAACCTTTATAATTAAGCATGTATTTAGGTTGGCAAAGACATTAATCTTCCGCGTATCAGCCTTAATCTTCGAGGCGACGTTCACGCGGCAATATAGGAGCTCCAAATCCTTGTTATGTATCATTTTTTGTTCGAATACTTATTTTAGCAACTTAATTATATATTACTTGTCATGAGAAATTGGTTAATTAGACGAGCATTTTAGGGGTAAGCTAATTATGTAAACATTAGTTCGACCTCGGCAAAAACCAATCAACCCATATAATATGTGCATATCAAATTATGCTGGTGTGATTACTTTTTTATGCGTGCTTGAATTGATAAACCTTCTTATTTTTTCAACTCACACCGATGTGGGACTATCATCCATCATTGGTTTGCAAAATTATATAATGTTAACTATGTAGAAGATTGATTGTTTAATCTTGAAGACTTTGCCTCCACATTTATGATTTATGCCTCATTCCCCAACATTAGACAACGATTATTCATAGGGCATCCATATGAGCTGAAGTAGCTTCGTTTAGCTTTGTTTCCTGGAGAATTTTGCCTACAAGTGCATCATATAGGCACGGAAATTGTTCGACACCAACAGTAGCATTCGTCTCCTTTGTCTCCCGAATCCATAAAACCACCTCTTAATTATACCAACCAACAACCGTTGGGATGTGATATATAATCCTAAGCCCTACTCGATGGATCAACTTAAACATAATATGTAGTAATGATCCCAAACGAGGAAGAAATTAGTGATTAAAGCAGTTAAAGTAAGACATAAATCGATAGTAAAACTTAAAGAAATTATAAAAAGTTAAAGAATCATTATATTTTAGATTTATATAGCTTAAAATCATATTCGTTAAAATAAAGTGTCTTGTTTTCTCAACTCCCACCGATGTGGGACATTTGAGAATACAAACTAACAATTAAAGTATGTTCTTCGTATAAAATGGTGGATATGATGAACAAAATTCATTGGAGTGCCGGTCTCCATGTCATGAATAAAACGTTGTACTTCACTTGTGACACGCAAATCTTTACATGATTATGATTTATGATGAAACAAAAATCTGATTTAAGCAAAGCAGTTTTGTTAATCATAGTCAATCCTTGAATCATCTGTAAATTTAAAAAACAAAACAGTTTACAAGTTGACGCAGCAATTCAAGACCGCATTAAGTAACATCAGTTCAGGTCCTCGACAGTCCACATTTGAACAGTTGGTCAAGCATAATCACCACAGCTTAGACACAAATACACACACAACATAACTCTTTAGAGAGAATACCAAAATGCAAATTTTATGGTTAGAAGATGTTTCAACAAATTTCGAGCTCTTCATCATCTAACAAATCTACTTGTTCCCAATACTGAAGATATCGTGCAAAATCTTCCATATCATCTTGATCATAGCTTTCGTAAATCTCAGATAATTCGGAAAAATCTACATTCATATTGAGAAACTAGTGTGTGAATATATTGTAGAAGATGGTATATATTTTTATAGTTAAATGGGGTATTTATAGTTAAAATAGTTGGAAAATGGGATATTAAAACGTAACCCCTCAAACGGTAAAAAATAACCCAAACTGAAATAGTCGTTACCCAACGGTAATTATTTCAAATAAAAAGAAAGTGAAAATGCGAGCCACGGTGCGGTGTGGCACTGTGGGCTCGCGCCGCCGCCCACAACGTTAACTCAAAGGTACATGACTTAGGTTATAAATTTAATTAATAGTTCATGAATTTTAACCTAAGTATTTATATTTAATTAGACTTTATAAATAATTAATTATTTAAAACTATGACTATAATTAATTAATTAACATGACTTAGGTTATATTATTAATAGTTAATAATACATGTTTTAACCTAAGTATTTTACCTTTATTTAATTAAAATCATATTATATTTAATTAAATACTTTTAACCTATAGTTTATTTAATTTACATGTAATAATTAATAAACTATACTTTATAATCACATGACTTAGAATAATAATCAGAAAACACTTAAGCTTATATAATTAGCTTATTTAACCAGCTTATATCTATTTATGGAAACTTTCTATTTTTAGAAACTTATTTAAATAAGGCAGCTAATCTATTTATGGAAACTTTCTATTTTTAGAAACTAATCAATTTTAAGCAGTAATTATATTTTTAGAAACTTTCTATTTTTGGAAACTTTCTATTTTTGGAAACTTTCTATTTTTGATAACTTTCTATTTTTGGAAACTTTCTATTTTAGGAAACCTGCTATTTTAAGAAAGTTACTTATTATCACACAACAAGTATAATAATACATGAAATACAAGTAATACTTAATCAGAATAGACAGAATATAAGATAAACACAGTATAAAGCTTAAAACAGTAAAACATGACGTAAAATATAAAACAAGCTAAGACATGATATAAAACCAGTTACGTATTCAGTAATCAGATACTTATACACATATGTATTTATGTAGCATTAGTGATACCGAAGTAGGACTCCCTTCTGTTCGTCTTCTTCGTTCATTGGACATAAGGTACGGATTCCCGTCCTTTCAGTATGGACATTCTTTCCTTATTAGGATTCCCCGTATGCAGCGAACAGTTTTCCCGTAGTATAAGTTTATATGTTTGATTGCTTATGTTTAATTAGAATACTTAAAGCCATATACATGCATGACCAGTTTCACCTAGTTATGGAGGTACCATAACCATAACACTAGAGGCACTGGTGTTATGACTTCCCCACGGCGGAGTGATTGCTCGTGGCGTCCCTTCAGCTTTTGGCCTTATTATTATATTTATCATATGGGGCGTATGGGGGCATCCTAGTTACATGTTTTTCAGCAGATTACTCAGTGTGAATGTGATGTGTGCCTTGCATCCTTCACAAGGAGCTGATCCCTCCTACCCAAAACCAGTATATTAAATTAGAGGCAGCCCCTCTAATTTGCATGACGAGGTCACCCCTCCAAGTATTCATGCACGTTGATTTCATGACCTATATTGGCTAATGGTAAAATATGTTAAACAGTTTTTACAAGATAAACATAAGACTTTTCAAACTATAAAACCAATTTTACAAAGACTTAACCGGGTTAAGCATAATCACCACAACTTAGACACAAATACACACACAACATAACTCTTTAGAGAGAATACCAGAATGCAAATTTCATGGTTAGAAGATGTTTCAACAAATTTCGAGCTCTTCATCATCTAACAAATCTACTTGTTCCCGATACTGAAGATATCGTGCATAATCTTCAATATCATCTTGATCATAGCTTTCGTAAATCTCAGATAATTCGGAAAATTCTGCATTCATATTGAGAAACTAGTGTGTGAATATATTGTTGAAGATGGTATATATTTTTTGTAGTTAAATGGGGTATTTATAGTGGAAATAGTTGGAAAATGAGATATTAAAACGTAGCCCCTCAAACGGTAAAAAATAACCCAAACTGAAATAGACGTTACCCAACAGTAATTATTTCCAATAAAAAGAAAGTGAAAACGCAAGCCACGGTGCGTTGTGGCACTGTGGGCTCGCGCCGCCGCCCACAACGTTGACTCAAAACTACAACTTAATGACATCCCCCCAGCTAGTCTGTACCTTCCCCAGATTTGACAAAGTCTAATTTTACGACCAAATAAAAAAGATGAGTAAAAATGTTACTGTATGAGGTATTGGCAATTTGGATTGTGAGGCAAACAAATCACTCACTCGTATATTATATTTGTTTACGTGAACCAAAGGTGATATTATTTCATAATTCATTAATATTGTTTTAACTTTTTTTCTTATGATCTTGCTATTATATTAAATAATACTATGTTGCCTCATTCATAATCGTCAAATGCCCAAAAAAAAAACAATCTAACAAAGCCCAATTCGAGCATTTGAAATGGTTTGCCGTTAGGCAAAGAAAGTATAGTAATAATGGTGAAGAAAACTTATGAAAATCTAACAAACACCGACTATCCGAAAAACGACGATAACGATGATAAGAATGGCACGTTGATGCTAACGAAAGTAATGATGTTAATGGAGTCGACTAAAAACTAAGATCAAAATATTAAAAATTTATAGCAAAATCAAACACGCGTATGCATTTTAAATTTGAGAAAATTTTAGACGAAAAAATTTGAGAAGCGGTAATACATTATTAGTTTGTAGCTGAGAACCTATTTTAGTTTTGCCATTAAATAGGTTAAATGCTACAAACCAATAACATAGCACAAGTGCCGATTTACATTAACTAAAAAAGCCACTATATATTAAGTATTCAATAGTTCTTGTATTTACCCATGTGGGACTTGAAATCTAAAACCAATTTGAGACGCTATGATACATTTTGCGTTTTTTGTTCCTACAATATGAGTACCGGAAGCCAATCAGCTCACTGGGACAACGCATACCTAGTTAGTAATTTACAACCTTCACCTAGTACTATCAGGTGTAATATTCACTCAGGAATCCTTGCTCACCGTTTGTCGAGAAGGACACGTCAAGAAATGGGCCAGACCAACTTCCTCTAATGAGGGTCCATCTACCACATCCGACTCACTTTCGGGCGCAAGTATGCAGGAGAAACCGATGTTCTCGGGTAAAGAAGGGGTAGTAGAATCGAACTTGCAACTTTTGGTTGAAGAGGTCATTTGTAAGGTTTGTTGATATGTTAACAGATAACTAATTATCCTAACAATGAAAGTTAATCGTTTTCTTTCCATGAAATGTTAAAGTGTGTGTATTTCTTTTTTGTTTTGGTGTCTCCATGCATATCTATCTCAATAACTCGGGTTCATAATCTAGAGACCCAATTATAGCATAAGGGCATGGATTGGACTCTTATTTATAGACTCTTCATTTCTCTCAATCTTCCACTCTACCGATGTGGGACAAACCTCAGTACTAGTTTTCTATCAATGGTATTTAGTCTCCATTATTCTATGAATCACATATTGTACTCCACAAATGCTTAAATTGTATATTTAGAGTAGGTTCAACATTACTCTTGATAGCACCTTCTTTGTTCAATGGCTTCCAATCATCACCCATTATTCATGGGGCATCCATATGAGCTGAAATAGCTTTATTTACCTTTATTTCCTAGAGAATTTTGCCTACAAGTGCATCATATGGGCACGGAAATTGTTCGACACCAACAATAGCATTCATCTCCTTTGTCTCCCGAATCCAAAAAACCACCTCTTAATTATACCAACCAACAACCGTTGGGATGTAATATATAATCCTAAGCCATGCTCGATGGATCACTTAAACTAATTAATATGTAGTAATGATCCCAAACGAGGAAGAAATCAGTGATTAAAAAGCAGTTAAAGTAAGACATAAGTCGATCGTAAAACTTAAAAAAATTATAAAAATTTAAAAGAATCATTATATTTCAGATTTATATAGCTTAGAATCATATTCGTTTAAATAAAGTGTCTTGTTTTCTCAACTCCCACCGATGTGGGACATTTGAGAATAAAATGGTGGATATGTTGAACAAAATTCATTGGAGTTCCGGTCTCCATGTCATGAATAAAATGTTGTACTTCACTTGTGACACGCAAATGTTTACATGGTATTCAAGTCCCTTGCTCAAATAATGATTATGATTTATGATGAAACAAAAACCTGATATAAGTAAAGTAGTTTTGTTAATCATAGTCAATCCTTGAATCATCTGTAAATTTAAAAACCAAAACAGTTTACAAGTTGACGCAGCAATTCTAGACCGCATTAAGTAACATCAGTTCTGATCAATGCACAATCACCACAGCTTAGACACAAATACACACACAAAATAACTCTTTAGAGAGAATACCAGAATGCAAATTGCATGGTTAGAAGATGTTTCAGACAAGGTACATATCCATCATGTTTCAGATAAGATCCAGAAGCTTCTTCTAAGTTGAATGTCCATGAATTTAGTATGTCGTTGCTGACTGAAACAGACAACACCGACTGGTCTGTCTACTTTTGCTACACGTGCTTTGGGTACCGCCATGCCGAAAAGATATACTTCTTGCTTCCTGAAATATTAAAATTAATAGAGTTTGTAAGAGCTCTCTATCAACGTGTTTCAAAGGGTGTTTGGATTTTGTAACTTAATGTCTGAAGTGCAATGATCATTTTCTATTGTTTGGAAGACAGATTCTACTTTTTTTATTAAAATTGACATAGGGTTAAAGAATTCATTTTTAGATAATCATATACCAGCAGCAATCTTGCGTGTTAGGTAAAGAATCGCACAAAAATACGCACAAAAGTTTGGCCGACCTGCTAACACTTTTTAGTTAATAGTCCATTTGTTTTAAATACACGCTAATATTGATTTGTCAAATAATAATTACAATGACATACCTAAATGGGCCAAAATGGTAAAGAGTAACGAACCCGACAGTAACACACATAAGCTCTGCAAAATGACTTGAGTTTATGAGGCTTTGGTTCAGTTTAACAACCAAGTTTTTCATCTTAACCATCAAGTTGTTCTAACATTAGTATTTCATGGCTCATTCGAAAGTAAACAGACCGTATTTGTTAGAAGTAGGAACAACTAAATTAGTAGTTGTATTGAGATTACTACTTATAGGCAAATAAATCATCTTAGAAAAAAGTTAAATGTATAAGGAATCTGCTTATATATGCGCATGACTGACTCGAAAATCCTGACACCTTATACATGTGCTACTCCAAAAGGCGTGCTCAGGGTCATGGGTGTTCAAGGGCTAACAATTTATCATTTGAAAAGCCATTTGAAGGTCAGGTCATACTACCTCTATTATCCAGGCCAATCATGAGGCTTAAACATGCTCTTGCGATGTTACTTTGTCGACTTATGTGTGCCTTTTGTCTGTACAGAAATATCGCCTGGCAAAGTACCTCTCAGCTCCCTCTTCTGAAGGTATTCCATCTTTTAACTTGCACTTAAGATAGACGATTTCAACCGTACTCAATTAATTATGACACAACATTCAGAAACTAACCAGTATTATGGAAGACACCCTACAGTTAAACAGTATACCCTATATAAAGCAAAACTGGTGTGCTGATTATTTTGCTCGAATCTTATGCAGGGAAAAGTGTTTGACCACAAACAATCGGGTGACATGCTTCCCAGTCTTAGGTAAATTGCATTAAATGCTTAAACGGGCCTTGAACCGTCGTTTATCGATTCAAGAACAGATCGCAGAACCAGTATATTTATAAATGATTCAAATTGTTCATTTTCATTTTATCTCAAAATCTCAAATTGGTAAATAATGTTTACTGTAGTTAGAAGGGCAATGGGTTAGATCAGTTGAAGTTCTTTTATAACAAAGATTTAGATTATTGTTAAAATTATATTGCTTTTCAAATGTGCACATTAGTTATTTGTAATATTTAACCATAAACAGACAAAGAATGACTATCGACCTTAATCTTCCGCTTATCGACCTTACAGCCTAAATCTTCAAGACAATGTCGACCTTACAGCATAAATCTTCATTAACCGACAGTTTCACTCTTTGTTAAACATCATCTCATTACCCTCCTTTCTCGCTCGCTAATTCACCTCTCTTGCCTCAGCCTTACATTTTCAATCGTTGTTGGCTCACATCCCTCATACGCAGACTCTCCTATATATCCCAACATCATTTCATTAGACTCAGCCAATGATAAACTATGAATACAATGGTTATGAGAACACCGCAAGAGATGAATGGATTGGTTAAGTGCAATGCCACGATGAGAGACAGGAGAGTCTTCATATAATGGCTTCTACACGACTACGAGAACGAGAGCAATGAAACAGTTGCAGAGATTGATATACTGGGTCGATAAGAGTATTGTAAGATGGCAGGCGGCAGCTATACTATAGTATCAGGTGAAAACGGGGCCAAACTAACAAAGGATAAACTAAATTTTACAAAACTTTCACCAAACAAATAGCAATAAGGTGGTGTTTGTGTTAGCTTATTTAACGGACTTAAAAGCTTAGTAAAATTGAAAAAGCGCATAAGGTCACTTTGTTTTATAAACTTTCACCAAATGGCTGTGTCCCATTTCATGTCTCAAGCAAATCTTCAAATGTTCTTTGATGTTTTAGGCTTTTAGCAAATCGGTGACTATGCGTTCATACTTCTAAAGCGATTTTAGGCTTTTAGCGCATAAAAAGAAATAGAGTCACTAAGAGCTACACTCAATGGCGCTAACGAGTTTTAAAGGGGGTTTGGATTTGGGTTTTGTAAATGAGATTTCACCCTATGTTAATTATCATCTCATAACTCTCCTTTCTCGCTCGCTAGCCACTAGACCAGTGGAGCTATTTTTCTGCTTTCTATCCTAATATACCAAAAATAACAGAGTTAATGAACTCAATGGCACTAACACGAGTTTCAAAGGGTGTTTGGATCTTGGTTTTGTAACTGAATTCCGGAAGTGCAATGATTATTTTCTATTGTTTGGGTTAAAGAAATCATTTGGCATTGAAATCTTTCTTTTCAAATTTATATGTTTCAAAGAAGTATGATACTGTATATTCTTCCCCATCAAATTAAGGGGAGCGTTACCATGTATAGGGTTGTCATAACTACATTTGACAAATGTGATCAGTTAACGGTTATGTGCTTGTAGAGCTATGTTATCTATGGACCATTTATATGATTTTTGTGTGGTTAAACAAATTAGCTGCTATCAAAGATGTGTTTTTACTTTTAGGTCCAGGCCGTTACAGGACTCATGTTTCTTATAATATTAAAAATAGTTACGCTTATTCTTGATACACACGCTTGTCTTAGTTGTACGGAGGTGATAATTCACACGTGAGGTCTAAATGTTAGACACGGGCCGGTATCACCTTCGTTGGTGTTGCTTATGGGACATCGTGATCCACCTCTTGATGTCTGAGGAGATCTGAAAATGTATATGTGTGTCTTTTTTTCTATGAACCAATTTCATGTTACAGTTTTCAGAACGAAAAAATGTCAGGTAATTAAGATAAAAAAAAAGTCTTTCATTGTTGTCAGCTTTTAGTTCTTTTTGATAAATGCTATATAAAATGTATTCAACAATGCTGAAGGCTACATCCGAGCATTGAACGACCTACAGTCTACATCGCACTGATTACAGATTTAACACAATGGTTCTTTATCCTGTACATCTTACTGAATTTACAGAAAAGAAGATATATAAACTTGAAGTAACACTTAAGAACCAACCAAATGAATTGTTATTTATCATGTTTGGGTTGCCTAAATCAATATCGATTTATGTAAGTGTTAAAAAGCTGGTTTCTCTCGATCCAAGAAACAAAGTAAAAAAAAAGAGTGCAAAAAGTGCAGCAAACTTTAGATATTTGAAAAACCCTCGGTATCCCACATCGCCTAGGTGAACCAAGTAGGCAAGTGAGAGTTGGGTATAAAAGGAGAGGCTTGAATATGACCGTTAATAAAAAAGAGAGAGCATTATTAATAATTAAAGATATCAAATCTTGTCCAATTTATTAATTACCGGTATATTTTAGCTTCTTTTTCATAACTAAGACCATTTTTTTTCCATCTATTATTATTGATGGTGCACATTCATTATTGTACTCCTTCCGTCCTATAATAATAGTCCACCGACAAAAAACACGTGGTTTAATAAAAACATCACTTTTTCAGTTTTTTCTCTCTTACTTTTTACAAAAAGACAATTTTACTGACGAAAACGTAAGTTTACTGACGAAAACGTAAGTTTACTGACGAAAACGTAAGTTTACTGTCGAAAACGTAAAATTACTGACGAAAACGTAAGTTTACTGTCGAAAACGTAAAATTACTGATAAAAACGTAACTTTACTGAGGAAAACGTAGGTTTACTGACGAAAGCATAACTTTACTGGCGAAAAAGTAAGTTTACTGACAAAACGTAAGTTCACTGACAAAAACGTAAATTTATTGATGATACGTAAATTACTGACGGAAACATAAAATTACTGTCGAAAACGTAAAATTACTGATAAAAACGTAACTTTACTGAGGAAAACGTAGGTTTACTGACGAAAGCATAACTTTACTGGCGAAAAAGTAAGTTTACTGACAAAACGTAAGTTCACTGACAAAAACGTAAATTTATTGATGATACGTAAATTACTGACGGAAACATAAAATTACTGACGAAAACGTAACTTTACTAAAGAAAACGTAACTTTACTGAAGAAAACGTAATATTACTGACGAAAACGTAAGTTTACTGAAGAAAACGTATGTTTACTGAGGAAAACGTAAGTTTACTAAAAAAACGTAAGTTATACTAACGAAAACGTAAATTTACTGACGAAAACGTAAGTTTACTGACGCAAACGTAAGTTTACTGACGAAAACGTAAGTCTATTGACGAAAACGTAACTTTACTGAAGAAAACGTTAGTTTACACCCAGAAACCGGTATAGTAGGTAACAAGTGACCTATATTGGTGATATTGTCCCAAAACCAACAAGTTCGTTGGTTAGATTAGTACACAAAATAGTTCGTTTGTAATAATGAAATAAGATGAAGTGTACGTGTCTATTTTATGCCTTTTTATCCTTATTGAATTGGGTTCGTTGTACGACACTCCAACTTTTATGTAACACAACTACTGTATGGTTTTGAATTTGTAAATTATTTATCTTCTACAATCAAAAGTAAAATAAAGGCGTATTAGAGCTATTTTTATAAGATAATTAATACATTTTAACCTCACCTTTTTCTATATCTATTCTCGTGTGAAAGTAGACCGAGAACTCGATGGGGTTGATGGATGACCAAAAAGGTCATTGGCTTAGGTTGGTGACCTCATTGCTCTCACGAGGGCGTTGACACAAGAGTTTAAGCCTACATCATAATTTGTTGAAGGGGCATGCGTTTGCGCACCCTGCCTAATTCCTTAGGCTCGATTCCTGGTTGCACATTGTGCTCAATTCTGTAAAGACCCATTTATGCCTAACGACGTGACTTATAAACGAAACATTATTTTACTGACCCAATATAAATGAAACATTATCTTACTTGTGTCTTGGTGTTACTTTGATACAATTTTCATAGGTCTAATTACGGTTATCTAAAAAAAGTTTACGAGCTTACAAAAGATAATGCAAACTTGAGAATTAGAAACTATTCAAACCATGACTGTCATGATCCCGATCTTGGTCTTTGGATGATCTTGATCATAGGATCTTACGATTTTACGATATTGCAAAACAAAAATGATCCAGATCTTACATAAGATATTTGCATGCTTAAGATCTTATATGATCCCAATCTTGATTATATGATCTTATGATCTATTACGATCGGATCTTAATTTTGCCCGCTTTGTTAATTATGAGTAACTTTTAGCCTTTTGTACACTTTTAAACAAGTACTAAATTTGTTTCATTTTCACGTTTTTATATGTTTAGTTGGTTTATTATAATACTGAATGGGTAAAAATTCCCATGTTTGTAAAAGGCTAGCAAAGGCTTCGTAATGGCCTCGCAAAGGTATAAGGCTCCACCATCACGCCATGCTATAGGCCAAGGCATGAGGTTAAGGCTTGACTTGCAATGAGAAGCAAAAAGTATCATAAGGGTTGATAAGTCATGATGGATCAAGGCTTTCTTCATTTTGATTTCGATAAAATCGATCTCTTTTATATAGAAATAAAAACGATTACATGTAAATATAGTTTTTTAACTTTAGTTTGTATGTAAGAGGCTTTCGTAAACTTAATACATTTGAAATATGATATAAATACTAATAATTTATAAATATTTTCGTATTTTGTGCCGCCTTACTTCACGCCTTAAAAACGCAAAAGCTTCGCCATAGCCGCTAAAGCTTGATCATACCGCCACGCAACGCATCACGTTATTTAGAACCTTGAAAATTCCTCATTCCTCGTAATTTTAAAAAAAGAGCTAAAAATATACTAATAATTAATAATTATAATTAATAAAATAAACATCTCTAATTGTGTCATTCACAAGTCTCTCTTTTTATACCCAACTCCCACTTGTCTACTTGGTTCATCTAGGCGATGTGGGATACGAAGGGGTTTTCAGATATTTAAAGTTTGCTGCACTTTTTATACCCAACTCCTACTTGCCTACTTGGTTCATCTAGGCGATGTGGGATACGAAGGGTTTTTCAGATATACGAGTATAAAGTTTGCTGCACTTTTTGCACTCTTTTTTTTTACTTTGTTTCTTGGATCGAGAGAAACCAGCTTTTTAACACTTACATAAATCGATATTGATTTAGGCAACCCAAACATGATAAATAACAATTCATTTGGTTGGTTCTTAAGTGTTACTTCAAGTTTATATATCTTCTTTTCTGTAAATTCAGTAAGATGTACAGGATAAAGAACCATTGTGTTAAATCTGTAATCAGTGCGATGTAGACTGTAGGTCGTTCAATGCTCGGATGTAGCCTTCAGCATTGTTGAATACATTTTATATAGCATTTATCAAAAAGAACTAAAAGCTGACAACAATGAAAGACTTTTTTTTTATCTTAATTACCTGACATTTTTTCGTTCTGAAAACTGTAACATGAAATTGGTTCATAGAAAAAAAGACACACATATACATTTTCAGATCTCCTCAGACATCAAGAGGTGGATCACGATGTCCCATAAGCAACACCAACGAAGGTGATACCGGCCCGTGTCTAACATTTAGACCTCACGTGTGAATTATCACCTCCGTACAACTAAGACAAGCGTGTGTATCAAGAATAAGCGTAACTATTTTTAATATTATAAGAAACATGAGTCCTGTAACGGCCTGGACCTAAAAGTAAAAACACATCTTTGATAGCAGCTAATTTGTTTAACCACACAAAAATCATATAAATGGTCCATAGATAACATAGCTCTACAAGCACATAACCGTTAACTGATCACATTTGTCAAATGTAGTTATGACAACCCTATACATGGTAACGCTCCCCTTAATTTGATGGGGAAGAATATACAGTATCATACTTCTTTGAAACATATAAATTTGAAAAGAAAGATTTCAATGCCAAATGATTTCTTTAACCCAAACAATAGAAAATAATCATTGCACTTCCGGAATTCAGTTACAAAACCAAGATCCAAACACCCTTTGAAACTCGTGTTAGTGCCATTGAGTTCATTAACTCTGTTATTTTTGGTATATTAGGATAGAAAGCAGAAAAATAGCTCCACTGGTCTAGTGGCTAGCGAGCGAGAAAGGAGAGTTATGAGATGATAATTAACATAGGGTGAAATCTCATTTACAAAACCCAAATCCAAACCCCCTTTAAAACTCGTTAGCGCCATTGAGTGTAGCTCTTAGTGACTCTATTTCTTTTTATGCGCTAAAAGCCTAAAATCGCTTTAGAAGTATGAACGCATAGTCACCGATTTGCTAAAAGCCTAAAACATCAAAGAACATTTGAAGATTTGCTTGAGACATGAAATGGGACACAGCCATTTGGTGAAAGTTTATAAAACAAAGTGACCTTATGCGCTTTTTCAATTTTACTAAGCTTTTAAGTCCGTTAAATAAGCTAACACAAACACCACCTTATTGCTATTTGTTTGGTGAAAGTTTTGTAAAATTTAGTTTATCCTTTGTTAGTTTGGCCCCGTTTTCACCTGATACTATAGTATAGCTGCCGCCTGCCATCTTACAATACTCTTATCGACCCAGTATATCAATCTCTGCAACTGTTTCATTGCTCTCGTTCTCGTAGTCGTGTAGAAGCCATTATATGAAGACTCTCCTGTCTCTCATCGTGGCATTGCACTTAACCAATCCATTCATCTCTTGCGGTGTTCTCATAACCATTGTATTCATAGTTTATCATTGGCTGAGTCTAATGAAATGATGTTGGGATATATAGGAGAGTCTGCGTATGAGGGATGTGAGCCAACAACGATTGAAAATGTAAGGCTGAGGCAAGAGAGGTGAATTAGCGAGCGAGAAAGGAGGGTAATGAGATGATGTTTAACAAAGAGTGAAACTGTCGGTTAATGAAGATTTATGCTGTAAGGTCGACATTGTCTTGAAGATTTAGGCTGTAAGGTCGATAAGCGGAAGATTAAGGTCGATAGTCATTCTTTGTCTGTTTATGGTTAAATATTACAAATAACTAATGTGCACATTTGAAAAGCAATATAATTTTAACAATAATCTAAATCTTTGTTATAAAAGAACTTCAACTGATCTAACCCATTGCCCTTCTAACTACAGTAAACATTATTTACCAATTTGAGATTTTGAGATAAAATGAAAATGAACAATTTGAATCATTTATAAGTATACTGGTTCTGCGATCTGTTCTTGAATCGATAAACGACGGTTCAAGGCCCGTTTAAGCATTTAATGCAATTTACCTAAGACTGGGAAGCATGTCACCCGATTGTTTGTGGTCAAACACTTTTCCCTGCATAAGATTCGAGCAAAATAATCAGCACACCAGTTTTGCTTTATATAGGGTATACTGTTTAACTGTAGGGTGTCTTCCATAATACTGGTTAGTTTCTGAATGTTGTGTCATAATTAATTGAGTACGGTTGAAATCGTCTATCTTAAGTGCAAGTTAAAAGATGGAATACCTTCAGAAGAGGGAGCTGAGAGGTACTTTGCCAGGCGATATTTCTGTACAGACAAAAGGCACACATAAGTCGACAAAGTAACATCGCAAGAGCATGTTTAAGCCTCATGATTGGCCTGGATAATAGAGGTAGTATGACCTGACCTTCAAATGGCTTTTCAAATGATAAATTGTTAGCCCTTGAACACCCATGACCCTGAGCACGCCTTTTGGAGTAGCACATGTATAAGGTGTCAGGATTTTCGAGTCAGTCATGCGCATATATAAGCAGATTCCTTATACATTTAACTTTTTTCTAAGATGATTTATTTGCCTATAAGTAGTAATCTCAATACAACTACTAATTTAGTTGTTCCTACTTCTAACAAATACGGTCTGTTTACTTTCGAATGAGCCATGAAATACTAATGTTAGAACAACTTGATGGTTAAGATGAAAAACTTGGTTGTTAAACTGAACCAAAGCCTCATAAACTCAAGTCATTTTGCAGAGCTTATGTGTGTTACTGTCGGGTTCGTTACTCTTTACCATTTTGGCCCATTTAGGTATGTCATTGTAATTATTATTTGACAAATCAATATTAGCGTGTATTTAAAACAAATGGACTATTAACTAAAAAGTGTTAGCAGGTCGGCCAAACTTTTGTGCGTATTTTTGTGCGATTCTTTACCTAACACGCAAGATTGCTGCTGGTATATGATTATCTAAAAATGAATTCTTTAACCCTATGTCAATTTTAATAAAAAAAGTAGAATCTGTCTTCCAAACAATAGAAAATGATCATTGCACTTCAGACATTAAGTTACAAAATCCAAACACCCTTTGAAACACGTTGATAGAGAGCTCTTACAAACTCTATTAATTTTAATATTTCAGGAAGCAAGAAGTATATCTTTTCGGCATGGCGGTACCCAAAGCACGTGTAGCAAAAGTAGACAGACCAGTCGGTGTTGTCTGTTTCAGTCAGCAACGACATACTAAATTCATGGACATTCAACTTAGAAGAAGCTTCTGGATCTTATCTGAAACATGATGGATATGTACCTTGTCTGAAACATCTTCTAACCATGCAATTTGCATTCTGGTATTCTCTCTAAAGAGTTATTTTGTGTGTGTATTTGTGTCTAAGCTGTGGTGATTGTGCATTGATCAGAACTGATGTTACTTAATGCGGTCTAGAATTGCTGCGTCAACTTGTAAACTGTTTTGGTTTTTAAATTTACAGATGATTCAAGGATTGACTATGATTAACAAAACTACTTTACTTATATCAGGTTTTTGTTTCATCATAAATCATAATCATTATTTGAGCAAGGGACTTGAATACCATGTAAACATTTGCGTGTCACAAGTGAAGTACAACATTTTATTCATGACATGGAGACCGGAACTCCAATGAATTTTGTTCAACATATCCACCATTTTATTCTCAAATGTCCCACATCGGTGGGAGTTGAGAAAACAAGACACTTTATTTAAACGAATATGATTCTAAGCTATATAAATCTGAAATATAATGATTCTTTTAAATTTTTATAATTTTTTTAAGTTTTACGATCGACTTATGTCTTACTTTAACTGCTTTTTAATCACTGATTTCTTCCTCGTTTGGGATCATTACTACATATTAATTAGTTTAAGTGATCCATCGAGCATGGCTTAGGATTATATATTACATCCCAACGGTTGTTGGTTGGTATAATTAAGAGGTGGTTTTTTGGATTCGGGAGACAAAGGAGATGAATGCTATTGTTGGTGTCGAACAATTTCCGTGCCCATATGATGCACTTGTAGGCAAAATTCTCTAGGAAATAAAGGTAAATAAAGCTATTTCAGCTCATATGGATGCCCCATGAATAATGGGTGATGATTGGAAGCCATTGAACAAAGAAGGTGCTATCAAGAGTAATGTTGAACCTACTCTAAATATACCATTTAAGCATTTGTGGAGTACAATATGTGTGATTCATAGAATAATGGAGACTAAATACCATTGATAGAAAACTAGTACTGAGGTTTGTCCCACATCGGTAGAGTGGAAGATTGAGAGAAATGAAGAGTCTATAAATAAGAGTCCAATCCATGCCCTTATGCTATAATTGGGTCTCTAGATTATGAACCCGAGTTATTGAGATAGATATGCATGGAGACACCAAAACAAAAAAGAAATACACACACTTTTAACATTTCATGGAAAGAAAACGATTAACTTTCATTGTTAGGATAATTAGTTATCTGTTAACATATCAACAAACCTTACAAATGACCTCTTCAACCAAAAGTTGCAAGTTCGATTCTACTACCCCTTCTTTACCCGAGAACATCGGTTTCTCCTGCATACTTGCGCCCGAAAGTGAGTCGGATGTGGTAGATGGACCCTCATTAGAGGAAGTTGGTCTGGCCCATTTCTTGACGTGTCCTTCTCGACAAACGGTGAGCAAGGATTCCTGAGTGAATATTACACCTGATAGTACTAGGTGAAGGTTGTAAATTACTAACTAGGTATGCGTTGTCCCAGTGAGCTGATTGGCTTCCGGTACTCATATATTGTAGGAACAAAAAACGCAAAATGTATCATAGCGTCTCAAATTGGTTTTAGATTTCAAGTCCCACATGGGTAAATACAAGAACTATTGAATACTTAATATATAGTGGCTTTTTTAGTTAATGTAAATCGGCACTTGTGCTATGTTATTGGTTTGTAGCATTTAACCTATTTAATGGCAAAACTAAAATAGCTTCTCAGCTACAAACTAATAATGTATTACCAGTTCTCAAATTTTTTCGTCTAAAATTTTCTCAAATTTAAAATGCATACGCGTGTTTGATTTTGCTATAAATTTTTAATATTTTGATCTTAGTTTTTAGTCGACTCCATTAACATCATTACTTTCGTTAGCATCAACGTGCCATTCTTATCATCGTTATCGTCATTTTTCGGATAGTCGGTGTTTGTAAGATTTTCATAAGTTTTCTTCACCATTATTACTATACTTTCTTTGCCTAACGGCAAACCATTTCAAATGCTCGAATTGGGCTTTGTTAGATTGTTTTTTTTTTTTTTTTTTTTTTTGGGCATTTGACGATTATGAATGAGGCAACATAGTATTATTTAATATAATAGCAAGATCATAAGAAAAAAAGTTAAAAAAATATTAATGAATTATGAAATAATATCACCTGATTTGGTTCACGTAAAAAAATATAATATACGAGTGAGTGATTTGTTTGCCTCACAATCCAAATTGCCAATACCTCATAAAGTAACATTTTTACTCATCTTTTTTATTTGGTCGTAAAATTAGACTTTGTCAAATCTGGGGAAGGTACAGACTAGATGGTGGGATGGTTGGTCGTCACGGCGTCCCCCACTAAGCTGTAGTTTTGAGTTAACGTTGTGGGCGGCGGCGCGAGCCTACAGTGCCACACCGCACCGTGGCTCGCGTTTTCACTTTCTTTTTATTGGAACTAATTACCGTTGAGTAACGACTATTTCAGTTTGGGTTATTTTTTATCGTTTGAGGGGTTACGTTTTAATATCCCATTTTCCAACTATTTTCACTATAAATACCCCATTTAACTATAAAAATATATACCATCTTCTACAATATATTCACACACTAGCTTCTCAATATGAATGTAGATTTTTCCGAATTATCTGAGATTTACGAAGGCTATGATCAAGATGATATGGAAGATTTTGCACGATATCTTCAGTATTGGGAACAAGTAGATTTGTTAGATGATGAAGAGCTCGAAATTTGTTGAAACATCTTCTAACCATAAAATTTGCATTTTGGTATTCTCTCTAAAGAGTTATGTTGTGTGTATTTGTGTCTAAGCTGTGGTGATTATGCTTGACCAACTGTTCAAATGTGGACTGTCGAGGACCTAATCAGAACTGATGTTACTTAATGCGGTCTAGAATTGCTGCGTCAACTTGTAAACTGTTTTGTTTTTTAAATTTACAGATGATTCAAGGATTGACTATGATTAACAAAACTGCTTTGCTCAAATCAGATTTTTGTTTCATCATAAATCATAATCATGTAAAGATTTGCGTGTCACAAGTGAAGTACACCGTTTTATTCATGACATGGAGACCGGCACTCCAATAAATTTTGTTCATCATATCCACCATTTTATACGAAGAACATACTTTAATTGTTAGTTTGTATTCTCAAATGTCCCACATCGGTGGGAGTTGAGAAAACAAGACACTTTATTTTAACGAATATGATTTTAAGCTATATAAATCTGAAATATAATGATTCTTTAACTTTTTATAATTTCTTTAAGTTTTACTATCGATTTATGTCTTACTTTAACTGCTTTTTAATCACTAATTTCTTCCTCGTTTGGGATCATTACTACATATTATGTTTAAGTTGATCCATCGAGTAGGGCTTAGGATTATATATCACATCCCAACGGTTGTTGGTTGGTATAATTAAGAGGTGGTTTTATGGATTCGGGAGACAAAGGAGACGAATGCTACTGTTGGTGTCGAACAATTTCCGTGCCTATATGATGCACTTGTAGGCAAAATTCTCCAGGAAACAAAGCTAAACGAAGCTACTTCAGCTCATATGGATGCCCCATGAATAATCGTTGTCTAATGTTGGGGAATGAGGCATAAATCATAAATGTGGAGGTAAAGTCTTCAAGATTAAACAATCAATCTTCTACATAGTTAATATTACATAATTTTGCAAACCAATGATGGATCTTATATAATATATTTTGGTTATTTTTCTATATTTTGGATAGTCCCACATCGGCGTGAGTTGAAAAAATAAGAAGGTTTATCAATTCAAACACGCATAAAAAAGTAACCACACCAGCATAATTTGATATGCACATATTATATGGGTTGATTGGTTTTTGCCGAGGTCGAACTAATGTTTACATAATTAGCTTACACCTAAAATGCTCGTCTAATTAACCAATTTCTCATGACAAGTAATACATAATTAAGTTGCTAAAATAAGTATTCGAACAAAAAATGATACATAACAAGGTTTTGGAGCTCCTATATTGCCGCGTGAACGTCGTCTCGAAGATTAAGGCTGATACGCGGAAGATTAATGTCTTTGCCAACCTAAATACATGCTTAATTATAAAGGTTACGTTGATCATTTTGTTACAAACGATTAGTTAGTTAGTTTACTGCTTGACGAAGGTACATAATGCATCCAAATTACATACATAGTTACAAAAGATTTGATGACCTGATATATAAGGCTACAACTAAGGGTTATCCTTAAGCCAATGCATTTTCATCGTTATCCTTAAGTTCTGATCTAAATAGAACTACTAAACGTAAAAATACTGACCAAAGCGTAAATTTACTGACGAAAACGTTAAAACTGGCGAAAACGTTAAATTACTCATGAAAACGTAAAATTACTAAAGAAAACGTAAAAATAATGACGAAAACGTAAAATTACAGATAAAGACGTAAGTTTACTAACGAAAACGTAAAAAACTGAGTACAACGTAAATTTACTGACATAAACGTAAATTTACTGACGAAAACGTAGTATTACTAACGAAAACGTAAATTATTGAAGAAAATCTAAAAGTAGTGACAAAAACGTAAAATTACTGACGGGAACATAAAATTATTGACGAAAACGTTAAAATAATGACGAAAACGTAAAATTAATGACAAAAACATAAATGTAAGTTTCCTCAGTTATTTGCGTCTTTGTCAGTTTTTTTACATTCTCGAATTTTTTTTGCGTTTTCCTCAGTTTTTTAAGTTTTTATCAATTATTTGCTTATCTAGAAATAAAATGAAATTTGGAAAATGTGTTGAAAGTATGATCTGCAGATATGTTTATTTGTTTAGCAGAAAATTACTTTATAAAAACATTCCAAAGGAAAAGGTAAAGCTAGTTGATGTTTGGCGGAATTTATTTGCACAGAGCGTTTGAAAGCCTATTATAGAGCGGTGACCAATGTGATTTGATAGTCGTTTGACATGCCTCATACACACACACATATATATATATATCTTTATATTATATACTAGGCGAATACCCGCGCATAGCGGCGGAATGCCTAGCGGCAGATGGTTGTGAAGTTGGTTCAACTCTTGTATTATGCAGGCAAAGTCTGAAAGCCCTTCAATACAAAGCCGAAACAAGAGCTACAAGATTAATAAACTCCAGAATATATTAAAAGCAAACAATTGCATTCAAACTTTCCTCACAAAGGTGAGAGTTGAAACAGTGACAAAGCATATTATTATATAGTTTATCAGAAATTGAAACAAAGACACATCATTGTAAGATCAAAGTTTCAATATAAATTCATAAGTCGCTTCAATTCTCGTGCTTCATATATAAGCGGGTTGAACTCAACTTTAGTAACATCCGTAGATTCCAGAACATTACCTAAAAGATATTTATAAATATCAATTGTCAAGAGTTATTAAGCGAAAGGATAAATCTTAGATTAAGAAGTAAATACTTGATTTTCTATACTGTTTGATACCTGCTTGGGTGCGAGTAAGTTTAACTCGTGCTGCGTATACGCTAACCAATTCCACACTTGCTTTTCCAATCATTGACGGGAAAGTACGTCCAAGTGGAATGTGATTCAACACCAGTTTTATTTCCCTGCCCCTATTTTGCAAGTTTAGTAATCAAACCTTTTGAGTATATTCGTAAATATTATTTGTATGAATTTAGAAATGGATTCATATAAGAAATTACATGCAATCCTCAAGAAACAACTCACACGAACCCTTACTACCAGCATCAAGTACATGCAGGTACGTTTTGAGGGAAACTTCTTTCAATTTGCCAACCACATCTGCAATGAAAACGTATATTTTTAGAAGAAATAGAAATTTATTTTACAAAAAACTATAATCATATAAATAAAGTTATGTTGACAAGTACAGGTGGTTACCAATCAACATTTGACGAGTTGTACATTCCTCTACAAGTTGCTTAATTGAAGGGACTAATGGATACTTGGTAAACCCAATTTCTTCTCCTTCTATTGTCGGCATAAGTCTAGTTTTGTTGCTTATCATTATTGCCCAGTCATTCCGCACAAAGCTGTAGTTATCCAATCTTGGATAATGGTTTGGGTCAGTATAGTCTACTTGGAAATACTTTAACGAAAAAACACCACCTTCCAAGTTTCGTCCCAAATAATAAGGAATTAAATGGCGGGGGACAATAGCACCAATTTTCTGTCCCTAAAAATAACAAAGCAGTAGATTAACACCACCGTCTAATATACAATATTTATAACTTTGTTGATGTTGAAGTAACATATGTATTTTACTTACAAATTTATCAAGTAAAAACAACCACAACATATTTTCTGTATCATTCATCCAAACAAACTCAACACGAACCGCTTTGCACGTGTACCACAAGCGTGGTTCAAAGAGCAGTGAAAATGTTTCAATAGCTTCATAAGGGTAATTATCCTAAAAAAGAATAAGCAAGCATGGAAATCAAATCATCCAATCCTAATCCTAAATAATATAATATATAAAAGTACATCATCATAGATTATATATATGGTTTACCTGTAGTTGTGTGTCACGAACATCCGCATGGTTCAAAACATTATCCAAATCCATTTTACCAAAAGCGTGAATTATCTGAGTTGGCGTGTACTCAATGGTAGCATTTTCTGTGTCGGTAACAGTATCAACATCCATACTCCCAACAGCGTTCATCAGTTCATGTTCATAGTCAATCTAACATGTTATTTAGGATATGTTAGTATGATGCACCAAATATAATAGTTATAAATATAACTTAATTACATAAAAGGTAGATAACGATATACCTGGTTTTGTTCAAGATTGGTACCAAGTAATTGAACATCATTATCAGCCTTCACAGACACCTGATTTGAAATTTCTTTCAAAGTTGAAGCCATGGTACGGTGGTATACTTTTATGTCGATTTTTGTAATAGTATGCATAGTATTTATATTGATGGCAAAACGCGTTGCATATAAAGTTATTAGCTGTGGTTTAGAAAGGAAATTATTGTGGTAAACTTTCCTTGTAAAGCATGTTGTATATAAAGTATAGATATGTGGTTTAAAGAGGCAAGTATTGTGTGCAATTATTTTTCGTCAACACAATTAATGAATTTGTTATGAGCATATATATAAAATCATTTGTTAAAATACATGATTTTATTTTAATTTAGGATAAGATATAATCACGATTTTTGATTACTCATTGACGTGTGGTTATTCAATATATCAAATTCTTATTTTAAACATTATTACAAATTTGCATTAGATGTTACAATTTGAATACAGGAACATGCTATTAAACATGGACGCCTCTGCACATAGCCTATTTGATTCGTGATGATAGTGTTTTTGTACTCCTAATAAATATATTACTTTTTTTATATATAAAGTAGGTTCTCTGCAATAAGAAATGACTTTAGGTTACTTTTATGAGTAAAAATTGTTACCTTGTCATAAAGATGAGAATGTTGCAAACAGCCAAACACAATAATAAAACATAAATTTACATCTCCAAGATCCCTGGGTTTCTTTTTGAACTATCCAAGATCACGGTTGAAGATATATGTCATGACACCCTATAAGAGAATAAACATAAGAAGAAGTCTGTTTAGCCGATGCAAATGAAACACTAACGTGAAAGCGAATATAATGTAACCAACATATACAAGTAACCCAAACGCGCATAGACTTGCGAAACAGAATGATAGGGCAAACAAGGTGACCTCTCAATTTCATCACTGAAAATTTAACAGATAGGTGCAAAGATAACTGATACTCAACTTAATCTGAAACCATAATTCAGTAGTTTTAAGTCAAGTAAGCAACAATCATGTCAACCGAAGTAGACAGTTTCGACCCGTACAAAAACCTTCCCGACCCACCTTGCCACCTTACACATAACTTCATCCGGCCTGTTTCTTGATCCCAGTACACCGCTTTGTGGAGCACAAAACGTTTAGAAAATATTACCCCGTCGTTCTATAGTTTGCCTAATAGCCCTGTTTCTCGCCTAGATTTTGGGTTCATGCCACCAAGTATAACATAAAATAAATCAAAGCTGGAATTAAGTTTAAAGTCGCAAACATAACTTTTAATTTGAAATTTGTAAACACGGACAAACGTAGTAGGTTGTAGACATAAAGTAAATTCCGAATAAAACATAACAGGGACAATTTAACATTATTCTTAAATTGTGTTGAGACACACAACTAATCTTCATCGGTATCTTCACCATCTGTATGTGCAGCTTCAAAGGAACCATGTGTGTGGTTTATATAGCCCTTAAAATTTTAAGTTTCAGAATATTTGAGATTCAAATTGTTTCAAACATTTCCCGCCTCTTAGAATTGTATACTTTCAGAATATTTAAGTTTCAGAATATTTAAGTTTCAGAATTGTATACTTTCCTTATGTACCTTATGTTTTGTCAAAAATTATTAACTATGATTGATTACAGTTAATGGTTTCTATAGCCCTTCCACATTTTCCCGAAATACAAGTAGAAAGAGTTGAACCTGTGGTGTTTTTCATAGTTGCCATATATAAAGTTTTTCAACTTTTCAACATTCAACATTTTCTATACACCCTTTATAGGGTATATAGATATATAGATAGGTATAATTATGATTTGAAACCACACCCTTAATCCCAGTCATATGTGACATGGCACCTCTAAACCAATAGTATTTCAGATATCCCTAAAAAAACTTCATTTTCCACATTTTTTATGATTAGAAATCACATTTTTTTTAAAATCGCGTTTTGGAAACGCAATTTTGAAATTTTCATTTTAAAACGAACTTTTGACAATGATTTTCTTAAATTATGTAAAAAGGTGACAAATGCAAGATTTGAACTCGTGACCTATAGTTAACAAGTAACCAGGTTTACCACTAAGCCAAACTATATTTGATGATTTTTAATCCAAAACAATATTAATAAATCCAAAACAACATTTGATGATTTTTTTTGCGCTATAAAAAATAAAAAATAAAAAAACAAAAAAAAACAATGTTATTCATATACATCAGGATATACTACATCCAAACATATTCACATTACCTATTACGACTTTTTTTTATCAAGATAACCGTATATCTCAAAACAAACACAGGTAAAAAAGGTTCGCCCCTTTGTTCTCAAACCCTAACGAAACTGACCTAAGCTAAACAATAATAAAAAAGGTGCGCCTCTTTTGCTTTGTTTTATTTTGTAGGTAAATGTTTTTTTCTTAAAACCCTAATAGTAATTTTTTTGTTTTTTTGTATGTATGTATTTGTATTTTCTTCTTTTTTTAGGTTAATGTGAATATTGTTTAATTTGATTCTGGTTTCTACCTTATAAATGTGTGTCAACTTAATTGTTGATATTATTGTGATCTAAACATAATTTGTATTCATAAAATCGGCAGCTTACGCTTTTTTTGCATTCATTGTGTTTTTGTGTTGCAGCCTATGACTATTGAAGCATAGCAAGGGTGGAACTAACAATGGTAATGTTAGTGAGAAACCCAAGGTAAATGTTTATTCGCTAAATCTGTAGTAACATCATGATTAGCGTTACACATTAACGGTATCTCTAAAAGTGGTATTTACTTACTTCACGTGTATGATTTATTGTTTCATTATAAACTAAGCACAAAAAAAATGTTTAGCAACCCCACCCAGTTTTGACCTGGCGGACTCCGGTGAATGGGAAACTAACACTAGCTGTAGTGGGAATTCCGAGAAGCTTTTAACCCAAAGACCAAATGTAGTTATAATACGGATTCAAGTGAAAGTTTTTCTCGAGAGATAAATAGCTGTGGTTATATCTAAATTGCTTTTCATAAGGGCAATATAGGCTGCTTGAAGCTCAAACCAAAAACGCAAAATGTATTACTACCCGTGTCCATATGGGGATTTTGTTGCACATATTTACTTCTCTATTGCCTCGCTTCCAGATTGCTTCTTTCCCAACACTGTTTATTCCCCAATCAAGTAATCTCTCTTTTGTTTTCCCTACTTCTAAAAAAAGAAAGAAGAGTTTTTTTATTAACGGTTGTTGTTCTTTGCACTCGGTTAAGACTAAGTATAATGTCTGGTGCTAATAGAAATATTGCACATATAATTGTTGGATATAAGGCTACAAATTTTATACATGTAATTTTTTTGTCTATTGTAGTTTCATTATTGTTTAGCATTCTCATACCTAAACAAAAGATTCTTATTTTCCTTGCTAAAAAATACGTACTTGATTCTTTAATAATAGAAAGGTTTAACGTTTATCGAAGAGAGCGTTCGAGGGAACGTGTTAAGCTTGCAATGGGATATATCATTGTATCAGATTAGGCAATTTTATTTGGAATTCTTGTGAACTTATGTGTGAGCAAAAACTCATAACAGGTCCAGGCCATTGAAGCCGGAAAAATGATCTGAAACCAAACCCAATAGGACCAGGTCTTGACTGTATGTAGAGTCCTTTGATAGTAAATCTATTATTTATCTATAGGGGCTAAATGGGTTGGGCCATTTTTATTAGTCTCGTGAGTTGGTCAGTTGGCAGTACTCTTTTGATGATGGCAGCAACTGCTTCCAATAATTCATGGTTCCTGCGTTTTGGTGTCTTTATAGCAACACCATGGTGTGGATGGTGTACTTTTTTAAAAATATTCTTTTGTTTACATGTTAGTTTTTTTCTTTTCTTGATCAGTGTTGTTTAGAGGGTGTTTGGGTAAGGCTTAGTGTGACCCACATTATAAAAGAACATAATTGGATAAAACAAATCCAGGCTGCTATAACGATTTGAGGGTGTTTACATAGGTTTGTGATTAAAAAAATAAATATATATACATAAGAAATCAATGAAAAAAACCATCTAAAACATTGACAAACTTCGAGAAAATACTTGAATAAACCAAACTTGAAGTCTAATATAATCTGCCACTTGCAGCAAAAAGTCACTTACGGCAGAACCAAACTGTAGATCCTAAACTTGAGTTGAAAGGTTGATGTACCGACCCTGACACTTACCTTGAAAAAGGTAACTTTATTTGCCAAGTTTTTAGGAAAAAACAAGTATATACGAATATACTAAACTTATGGTAATGTTCTGGTGTTTAGTTATTGAAGGTTTGGAAAGTGGCTGAAGGTACAACTAATGACAAATTTCAGTAGACACATTTCGCTCACAAAATAGACAGCTTTGATACCGCACCAACAAATTCTTTGGCATATGATTATCTCTTGAGATCAGATAGGTATGCACTTGAGCAGGGTGACTAGATGACATGCTATAAATCACATGATGCTTCTTTTTCTACTTTTAAAAGCTCCAAAGCATCTGCGAATACGCCAAAATATGGTGTCTGCTGAGACTCTACTATCAGATGATGAAATTGATGGTAAATTCATAGTATATTTTACTCATTTGATCAACTAAAACATTCTCATGTTTTACATTTTCACCTCATATTCTTAGCAACAAAAGTCCTAAATAGTTTTTATAGCTTATAAGAGCTCGCTAGACCGTTTGTTGTTTTGCAGGACAGTTGATACATTTCCTGAGTGTTCAAATAACTTGCATGATTTGTCCCAATATTGTAGTTTGGTTAACTTGTGACTTAAGTTTGTTAAAAAATTGCTTATGTGTTTAATTTTATGTATCTACTCAGTTACATACTTGCATCTACTATAGTTATTAAGAAAAGTTGAATGGGTCAGCTTGAGAGTAGCTATAGTTATTAAAGCACCAAGGAGATTTTGTTGATCAAAACTAATTATGTGACTACAGATGGCAATAATCAAATTGAATGACATCTTCAAAAAAATGAACACTACTATGAAAAAGAACTAAAACAAGTGATGATAGTACTTACATGTACCAAGTAAGTAAACTTGAAAAGCATAGGCACGTTGGCTTTCACCTATATTAGCAAGAAGAAGTAGTGGGCCGACTTTAGAGTCCTTAGTTGTACTACTAAAGCAAAGTCATCACCTGAATTCAGAGACGTAAAGATATGTCACCATTGTGTGAGAGTAGGACACACACACAGATAAGGAAAAGTGGAATAGTATCAGCAATTTTTCCATTCTGTACATAAATGTCAGAACAAAACTTGTAGATACAGATACCGACTCCTCTGTGATTTCACATGGCTTCTCTGAAGACGAGTCAACAACTATTCCAACGTTAACCATTGCAGCTAAATGGGGATCCAACTGAGGAGCTTCCAGTATAGAAGAGTGTAGAGCAGATCAGTCACACATCAGTCATCAAAAATCACCATTGCTCCTATTCAAGGTAAACCTGTTGTATCTTTAAACATTTTTTTGGCATGAGAAATATTAGTAGAAGTTGCTCATCATTCATTCTTTCTTGGAAATTTTTTTAAGCTACAATCATTATTCAGGAATGTTTAGTACTGTCATGATTTTGTTATGTTTATATCACTTTTAAACTGGATATTATATTTGTTAACTGACATTTTGTGTTTACAATTAGGAATATAAACTTTTTATGTTGTTCAAGCGTAGAAGGGTGTGGGGAGCACGATAGTTGCGGCTGTTGACTTGGTCAAAAAACGTGGAGTCGACAATCATCATATCAAAGTGGTAATTAGATAAGCCATTGTGATGTTGTAGTGCATTTGTATCAGTCAACCGGAAAAAAAATTTATTCAAGGACTATCTATTGATTTTTAGACTGATATTTTAATGTTAATTAGGTAACTTTTTTTGCGTAAAAAATGACATTCAGTTAGGAATGTAGTTGCAACCCTTTTTATATGTTAATTACGTACCTTAGATGCGTTTATGTGCCTTACTTTGAATTTGTCAGCTTATGTAAGTTTCTTATGTTATAAATAAGCCGAAAAGTTTAATACTATGGCATAAAAAATGAGCTTATGAAACAAAAGCCCAAAATCAAATAATACATAAGCTGAAACAAACATCGCCAAAGTTTTTAGATCTTTTCGCCTTATACTGTGCTTATGAGCTTATTTGATTTCGGTATGTAAGTGTCTTAGGGGTGGGGGGTGTTTGTTTCGGCTTATATGTGGGTTTATGAGCTTATTTTATTTCGGGTTATATTTCATACACCCCAATTTTTATATTGAGACTTATAGTAACAGGCTTATATAAGTTGATCATATCATAATAAACTTATATTAGCCCACAAGTTTCACAATAAGCCGATTTTTTTTCTTCTCATTTTTAGATAGTATCTGTAACTATAGGTATATGTTCTTTGTATAGGTCGAGATGTGTGATTCTAAACTAATGAAGATAGCAAGGAGAGATGTATCTGGGGCTAAAAATCATGTCAATAGGACAGATGAAGGTGTTTTTGAGATGGAGGAAAGTGAAGGTAGCCATGTTTCAAGTTCCACATTACAATCTGGTTTAGAGAGTGAGAGCAGGGAAGAACAAACACATAAAGGATTTTGGACATCTGCCGAACATATAGAAGCCATATGTAGGCTTTTAGTTATTATAAAAATCAGCAAGCCCTTTTGGAAAAAAAATGTTGAATGCATCCATGAACCAAACACATTTAATTTCATGGAACGAATATAAAAGATTGAGCAAGCCCCATAAAGAAGTCAACTATCTTTAGGGCTTTAGCGATCTTCTATAGCCATCGGTTTGATTACTATATCAAGAAAACTGAGGTACATTCGTTTCCTCAACTTTGCTACAAAGCTTTCCTCAACTTTGCTACAAAGCTTTTGATTTTGTATGAACACTTGAGCTAAAATGATTATTCCCACCTATTTCATTAAATGAGGTATGATAAATCTCGCGGTATGGTGGCACAATCTGAATTGGTAGTAATCCCTTTTTCACACACAGTCACTTAAAAATAAGCACTTAATAGACTTTTAATAAGGTATCCTAAACACTAGAATTTTATATTTATCACACAGCAACAAACAATGGTACTGGTTAAAATGTGCAGGTCAGGTTAGGTTGATTTTTGTAAATTATCATTGTCAAATTACTTCTCATTATATACTGATAGAAAACTTATCGTTTATATAAAACAGTTACGCGTGAGGCTCGAAAGATTTAAGAGAGATTCCTTATGCAATGGCTCACAGTCACGCCTAATGGAGGGAAATTTTTGTTGTTCAGTGAAAAGAGTGTTTCTTAAGCTTTAGTGACCTGTACCTTTCTGCTGCTGTCATGGAGGTATTGATTCATGCCTGGCTAAGGCATGTATACGGCATGTCCTACTCCGCAAATATAGGTAACACTTGCTTATTTCGAGCTCATTTAACCAACTTTATTCTTGTATAATGCCAATACAAAAAAAATAATAATTTAATCTTTTAGTTATGTAAGTAGTATATATATTAATCAGGCTACTTGCCCAAATAGATATATATCATATTTTTTTTTGTTCTGAAAAACAAAGTTACATTCACTACCCTGTTGGAAGATGTTGCTTCACACAAGTATATATCATTCCACATCAGTATTCCAACCTCTGCAAATCCAAATGGTATGTTAAATTTACTTGCATATATGTTTCTTTAACTGCTATCTCATATCCATTAATTTGAATATCCTTATTTTTTAAAACTTCTTTTGTCAACGAAACCATTTATTGTATATGGGCACCCTTCACCATTCACTAAACGCAATTCAGAAACTGATCTAGATCCAACTACCTCTGATTTTATCATCTGGATACTACGCCTTCGGCCAGAGGTATGTTAGTCTTTTCTGTTCACATATCATTGTTTAATTCTAGATAATTTGTGGCAGATAATATTTTTAAACTTCTTACTTTTGGTATGTAGGAGCCGCATATGGCCTCCATGAGTCTCTTTCTGGCAATTTAAAACGCGGGTCTGGACAACGCTACACTATTAAGTCTTAACCATGTTTTCCTAAGTTTACCAATTTAGTATTTGACCGCTGAAAAACAAAGTTAAGTCGGCTCATTTACGCACACATATAAGTGATCGAATGATATATTTACGAATCCCATCTGCAAATCCCAGACCCATTACGAATCCCATCTGCAATTTACAAAATATATATTATACAAAGCACTTCTTATGTTATAATTTAATCTATTTTCTTGCTACACAAGCGCCATTCACAAAAACAAACCTGTAGTATGCCATCTCTTTGAGATTCGTATGTTATCTCTTGCCTTTTAATGGTGAAGCCTCTCAGTTCTGCATTGCCAATAGCCTGCTATTCTCCATGGTGTATTTTTTTCAATTATTTGTAAAAATATTACCATCCTGGAAATCTGAGATAGATAGATTAATAACATGCTATCACCATTTATCTTCCGAATTGCAGGTTGCCGCATTAATACCGGAGAACACTTATACATTCATCCTTGACTTGGCTGGAGTTTTACTACACTTTTGAAGTATTTTATTGTAGGGAGACTCTCTAAAGGCCCAAAAAGTCTTAGTTTTGTTGTTCGTTCTCCCTGAAATACCCTTGATATTGTTGGCCAGGTAAAGAAAAAAATTCCTGGTGGAAATTTTGAATCTATATAGTTTGTAAATGTTTCATGCAGATAGGAGAATACTGTTGGTTTATATAGTTCATAACAATTATTTAAAACCCTAATATGGATCAAAGAACGCATAGCGGAAGCGATTAACAAGATCATTAATTTAACACAATTATATTAATCAAGATTAGGATTACATACATTTATCCTAGCAAGATCCACAAGACGACGGAGCAAACGGCAACTAGGGTTTATCACGAACACCACCAAGAATATAGTCTAAAGTAAGACTATATCACGTTCTTGTACACACGTGATACGGCGAGTTAACCGTGAGTCTAGCACGAACAAACCGAGCTTCCAAGCCTATGGAAAATCTACCCAACAACCCTAGAGAGGGGCTAGGACTAGATCTAGAATAGCTTTATTGAAAATCAAAGAAGAACCCTAATTAGGGGTGTTTGGCCGGCGGCTAAAGCAAGAGAAAAAAGAGATGTGGAGTGAAAAATTATGAGGCATTAAGTTTTTTTATATACACCTTGGAAAACTTCTCTTCCAAGGTTAAACAAGATAAAGCCACAAAATCTTTTCTCCTTATCTTTGTCTCCTCTATTTAGGCCGGATATATACATGCTCCAAAAGAGGTTTCCGGAACTTTTCCGACTCCTTCTTTTTGCTTCTTTAACCTTCTATAACGGTCGTTTAATACTTAACTTTTAATTACTTAACGATCGTTAGCTACGGTTTGATTTAATAAATATAATAAATATATTTAATAAATAAATAAATTAACTCTTCACGTAATGTGTGCAATCCCGTGATCTCGAGTTCGATCCTATCTCACGACTATTAATTTTAAGTCCATAAACTTTCAGCTCCCACTTGGACAAAATTCTAATATCGTGATCACATTGACTAGCGTCTAGTTACACTAGCAATGTCACTAGTACAACTCGAGTAAGGTTTCTTGGACAAAACCTTTTAATGATTAAATCATTATTATTATTATCCTTTCATTTCAAATACATTGTTAATAAGGATATGGATCTCAGTCACTCCTTTCATTAACCATTCTGTTTCTCGTTTATGGATATAGCAAGATCACCAAAACAAATTTGGGTGCGGCCGCACAAATATCTTACTACTCCCCCGAGGGGCCCAGCTGTATTATACTTCAAAATAAATTTTGAAGGAAACGAATCCCATTTTGACTACAAGCAAAACTTATGAACTTTGCAACACTTCCGGAAATAATCCTTATAGCTACCAGTTACGTTTAGCGTTAGATTATTCCACAGAAATGCACTAGATCCACGACAGTTTCCTGGTATCTCAGGTCTAAGGATAACTATTTATGATTTACTTGATGACAAAGATCCTTAAAGTAAAATCATATAGTTGGGATAAGTCCAATATTTGATCCATCAAATATCATCCAAAATTGACCAATATACTTTCAAGTATACTCAGTCACTATTTTGAATTGTCTTAGTTTAATAATACTCCCATATTATTAATCGACAACGGACATTTAGAAACATCATAATGCTCATGGATTAAAACATGTAAAATAGGATACAAAATCAAATAACAGAAAATAAACGAAATCCAATCTTTATTTCATCAATTCAATAATGTCTTACATCCTTTATCCAAATACTAAAAATAGATCAATGCATAAAACTGGTACATGCATCATGCCTCTAGTAATGACATTCATACTTGTTTGGCAAAGCATAAAATAACCAATCTTGACCTATTGAAATTTTGAGAATACTTTCTTTAAGAATTCAATTCATTGAAACTCTTGTACATGTGCATTCAAATAATTTGATATTGCCACATAGTATCAAAATTGTGAAACATCCTTGATCACCAATTTCCTAAACTTTCAAAACACATTTGAAGTTTCAAAGTATTCTAATTCTTTAATGTATAATGCAACTTTAATCAACATGTCATCTCCAAAGATCCCATGACTAATATTGAGTGTTACCTCAATTATATCTTTTCAAGTTTTACAACTTTCATAAAAGATATAAATACGTTACCTTTAATATCTATTATGTAATGTTTGATTCCAACCAAAACCTTCAAGTTTGTTGGCTATGATAATTTGCACAACGATTGACAAATTATTCATTTATAGAATATGGAAGCCGATCCAAGATTTAGGATGTTATTCTATTTCCAAACATATTCCTTCAGAATATCCATTACACAAGTTATTTCATAACTTCTTAAAATAGATTAATATATTCAAATCATCATGTAGTTCAAGCATGATATAAATACAACACGACACACATGAAAATTTCTCAAACCAGATTTAGATTTCTTCATGTCCTAAATATCCATGTAAACTTACTACATGGCATATTACGTTGTATTTCCACCACATAAATAAATAAATTTAGTTGTCCCAAGGTTATGTATATCTTATTTTCTAAATCTTCAAAGTAAAGTTTCATCTCAAATCTAAACCAAATCAACATTTAATTTGAATGAAAACTTACTTTCTTACATGTCTATTTGACACATATAATTTAAGAAAACAACCATAATACTCCCACTAGCTTTTAGGAATACTCAAAAAACATCTTATTCAAATTTAAATCCAAACATGGATTTCAAATTAAACATAAGAATAATCTCCTAGATGCATGCTTTTATCCATTCATGGATAATTACATTTTGTACTTTTCCAAAGATTTATATTTTGAAGTGATAAACTCATTTCGATTACTTAAGTCCTTTCTCAAGTAGTCATTCAAGAAATAGTTCATACGTATCCAAATTTGTCAATTAAAATATGACCATCAAAATCTTTATATATTTAATGCGTTCAGGAAAGAATACTCAATCACAACTAATTACTTAAGTGTGACTAATAATCTATTCATAATACATACATTAAATATGTGTACAATTTTGTCCATATAATTTCGACACAAAGATTAAACCACTACAATTGGCGTTTTTCTTCCTTTGACGAAACTTATCTCCATTTCTAGTCAAACTATTTAAGATAAACCAAAACCGGAATTTGATTATCTTGTTGGACAACATCTATAACAATCATAGTATGAGTAATTTACCCAATTCAATATTTGGTAACAAATCATAACAATTATTTGTAACTCATAATTCTCGGCATATAAATCGCATATCCGAGATATCCTTACGGATTCTATGACATAAATTCCTTTATCTTGAGGTTTAGCATTTACACGCCTACTTCATGATAATTACTAGTGTATTTTAGAAGATCGTGTATCTTGTAATTTTATCTTTCAAGATCAAAACTCCCACTTGCTTTTAGTAACTTAAAATTACTCTTTAAATACATAGCAAATAGATCAACACTCCAACGTTATCTATATGGGACATTACAAAACAAAATGACAGTTCCATACTCTTTATTTTCTAAACAACCCACTTCATAAGTAGTTTAGCAAAATCCGAACTTCATTTAAGATATAACGTGATTCATCACATTCCATATAAAATGGTATCTTATTAATCTTCTTAGCTCAAGTCATACTCAACTTTCTAACCTTGATATCTTTTGGAATAAAGGAAGATATAGTTATCTTTGAATCAAACATCACCATCATATTGAGAATTTTGATTCTCCTAATGAACATACCATAACAATGATGTATTTCATTTAGGGAAATATTGTAAGTCAATCTTAACAATATTTAAGATAAATATATATCTTTAGGCTTACCTATATACCAACTAAATCATCTTAATGGTATAATAGATTTCCTAACCATTTTGCATGCTTTATAACTCAAGTACTTTTAAAGTCACTTCATAAAAGTTATAAGTCCATTATACGTTACATGTATATGTCTTTAGTGAAATAGAGACAATACATTAACGTCTTACTTTATATTATACGTCTTCCAAGACTTTATGTTTGTGACTTTATTCAATAAATCATAAACATGTATAACTAAAGTAAATCATGAACATCACTAGGTTTCATTCATCTTTTCAAGTTAATTCAATCATACACTATTATATGAACACCACTAGGTTTCATTAGTAGTATAAGATTACTTTATGTATCTTATGTCATTCCAGGAATTAGTCCATTTTAAGAAACTTCAAAACATTCCACGCCCGATCTTACGACATGTGGATATTTTACCCTTTAGTTTACAATTTAGTCCAAGCTCTTACATGACTAAATCAAAACAACAAGTGTTTCTTAAAGTGAATGATATATATACTTTTACGTAGTCTTTTAATCATATTGACACATGATCTAAATATTAATTAGATTGTTAGTCTCTTATCTTAAAGACAAGAGAATCATATCTTTATGAGTTGTTTCTTGCACACAATGTTCATTTCTCCCACTTGTGCATGGAACAACCTCATATATATAAGATAAACATCACGTCTAACGTTCGTCTATACAAAATATGATTGTGCCACATATATATTAGCTTTTACAAGTAGATGTAGAACCACTTAATCAACAAGAATCAGTACATAACTATCTTTGAAGATATTAGTGTCAACAATTCGAAAGTAATTATCTTAGGACATACTAAAGATAACATGGGTTATTACCAAGACAACAAAGCTTGTAACTCCCACTGACTTAGAGAATGTTTTAATAGACTCAAAATCAGTAATACAACACAATTCTCCCACTGAACTTGACAACATTGAAAATGTTTCATAATCGGTGAAAATAATTAGTGTTGTGTTTACTTTCTTACACTTTTGAAAAACACATTCGTAACAATTACTTATAGTGTTTAAGAGTGTACTCTACTTCGTAAATGATGACTTACCCATCAAATGTTTTTTAACTTGAAAGACTTGACATGCAATTTCTTCCTTAATAGGTCTACCAACCCTACAATGGTATGTAGTGCCTATAAATGGTCAAAGCACAACTACTAGACAAATATGCTAGTTTGCCTTATAACCAATTAGCGGTAACTTTTGATAACTCAAAATATGCACTTTCCTTAACTATTAAAATTTGCTATGAGTTATGGATTTGAATTTGACATTTCTAAAATTCTTATTACTCCTTCTTTACCCATGAAAAAGAGTTTTAGGTTTATCTTTCATTTGTAAATTGACTCTATCCTCAACCATACAGTTTGTAGATCAATAAATGAATAAACCACGTTTACGGTGTAACGTTGCATTAATACATTTGCAAAAGAATTTACAAAATTCAATTTTAGTATTTTCGATAATACCATTCAAGAAAATAAAATTACCCTGGTAATAATAACCATAGTATTTTCCTTGAAAAACTAGAATCCAAATTGACATAATTTCATCACATCAGTTGATCTGCTAGCAATGAAAGTATTCAAGATGGTAACTTGTCGAACAATGATTGACAAACAAATTTGCAATTTCTAGATTTTTAAGGGATTTACATTGCCAAAAGTCATTTTGCATTGTAAACATGTTTCATCCCTTCTTTATGCCTTAAGTTTCCAGATCTCACTGAGTAACTCAATTAAGTCGACTAATCTAAAGAACATAAAACCTTCATGTGCAATCTTATTCAGTCATGAAGTTTTCTCTCCATTACAACATCGTCCGATATCTTATATGACGACAATTGTAACTTCAAGTGTTCGTCAATTAGAGGGCATATGACTTAAATTTTAGGGTATAGATTTTGGTGTCAAAATCATGTATGGAGAAGCATGCATACATCTCCATAACATAAGTTTAATAAAACGTTTAGTAAACTTTTTGTTGAGACTAAAAGTTCATCATATACTTGCAAGTTGAGGTATTGGTTAAACCAATTAAAGATTTTACACACAACTAAATTCACACCGTACTTTTTCTAGAACTTAGCTAAAGCACAAAGCAATAACCTTATTCATTGTGTTTCGGATGTGAATTAATGTAGTTAAATCAACCTTAAAGAATTATACCAATAACAACCGTAGGTAATTCCAATTTTGACGCACAGGCGAGCCGGGAATTTGGTCAGCGCTGAAGCATAACACCTCCTTCCTTAACCGGGTACATGACCAGCGGTGCGTTATACCCACTTTATAGTTTGTCAAAATTGAGTAGGCCGTTAAGTTGCTATTGCAATTCTAATCAACGCAAATCATATGTAATTTAGATCTCAAAATAATTCATTTATTTTAATATGATTTAGTCCATATTAATTTTTCTTGAAAAAATTACCCTTGTTTACAACATACAATTAAAACAAAACGTATGAAAACAAGTAGGTACAAAAAAAAAAACTAAATCATAAACACATAATAACAATTTATATGTGCAATAAATAAATCAAATAGCCACATGCATATGATTTATTCAATAAATAATATCAAATCTAGGTTTTTATATTCATATAAAAGTCTTCCCTAATTTTAGATTTATTGAATCAAATAAAGCATGTAGCAAAAAAAAACGTAACAATTACCACATAAAACATATGATCCATGAAAAACATGCATGTTCATCACGGATCTCCCACATATCTTAACAATTAAATCTCTACGGATCGAAACATGAATTCACACAACATAACAATTAATCATGCAATTCATCAAAATTCCACCCAAATCACTTAACAATTAATGAAATCACTACGGATCGTAACCACGCATGACATAACAATTAATTCATGCATACATCTAAAGTTAATTACCATGTAATTTTAGGGTTTACAAAAAAAACTTTTTTTTTTTTTTATATAAAAAAAATTCGGCATAGCCGATTTTAAAAAATAATAAAAAACAAAACTCTAATTTTTATAAAACCTAAAAAACAACATGTAATTTTTAACACAAATCAATATTAGTTAAAAAAAAACTTTAGATCTTGATAATTATAATCATGTTAAAACGGCTCTCGATGCCACTGTTGGTTTATATAGTTCATAACAATTATTTAAAACCCTAATATGGATCAAAGAACGCATAGCGGAAGCGATTAACAAGATCATTAATTTAACACAATTATATTAATCAAGATTAGGATTACATACATTTATCCTAGCAAGATCCACAAGACGACGGAGCAAACGGCAACTAGGGTTTATCACGAACACCACCAAGAATATAGTCAAAAGTAAGACTATATCACGTTCTTGTACACACGTGATACGGCGAGTTAACCGTGAGTCTAGCACGAACAAACCGAGCTTCCAAGCCTATGGAAAATCTACCCAACAACCCTAGAGAGGGGCTAGGACTAGATCTAGAATAGCTTTATTGAAAATCAAAGAAGAACCCTAATTAGGGGTGTTTGGCCGGCGGCTAAAGCAAGAGAAAAGAGAGATGTGGAGTGAAAAATTATGAGGCATTAAGTTTGTTTATATACACCTTGGAAAACTTCTCTTCCAAGGTTAAACAAGATAAAGCCACAAAATCTTTTCTCCTTATCTTTGTCTCCTCTATTTAGGCCGGATATATACATGCTCCAAAAGAGGTTTCCGGAACTTTTCCGACTCCTTCTTTTTGCTTCTTTAACCTTCTATAACGGTCGTTTAATACTTAACTTTTAATTACTTAACGATCGTTAGCTACGGTTTGATTTAATAAATATAATAAATATATTTAATAAATAAATAAATTAACTCTTCACGTAATGTGTGCAATCCCGTGATCTCGAGTTCGATCCTATCTCACGACTATTAATTTTAAGTCCATAAACTTTCAAATACTTGAACCCCGTTACTGTTGGTCATTTAGATAGTTTTCCTGGGTATCTTATGGGTATATTTAGGAGTTCGGAGATCAAAAGACTAACGACTCCAATTTAATTTACATCCGTTGTTTTATTGTGTCACTAATCGATATCTAAAATTCACAGAGAAAAAATGTCATATCTGCTGCTAAAGGATAGGATTATAAGGAGGCAAAATCACTTGGAAAAAGAACACACAATTTTTATAGGTTTTCTTTACGAAGACAAAACCAAATTGCAATTTGTCTGCGATGAGAGGAGAGTGCAGCCATTTTACAAGTGCATTATAGAGGTTTAGGCAGCACATTCTCTACTCTCTAATTTGAAAATATGTAAAATAATCATCATAACCTTTTTCCCTTTTTATATGCTGCAAAAGCTTCACTGTTTGTTGGAAATAAGTAACACATAACGAACTATAGATTTTGTGTATGCAGTAGCAACATTGATTTGGTTTCGTACATCAGTTGTACCATTACTTTCTATGTTTGTTCTTTATACTCCATCAAGAAAAGGTTCTTCAAAAGCACCACCATCAAATGAATGATATTCAAAAGAGCAAGTAACTGAAACCCTGAAAAAAAAGTGGTCACCGTCTCAAATCACTTATTAATAATATATGTAAAAGGACACACGTACATAACAAATTTTGCTTTTCATTTTAGTTTATCATCTCTATAGTATCAAGTAAAAAGATTTTGTTGTTTTGTCTTAAATATGCTTACTAACTTTGGCATATATGTGCAAATCTTCAAAGCAAGGGAATACCAATAACAACAAATCATATAAATTTATGAAGGTTGGTTTGAGCTTAAGAATTATTCAAGATAGTAATAGATCAAAACTAAGCTTAAGGTTTGACGTGAAAAGAGGAGTAAAAAACGTGATAAGACGCGATAAAACAAGATGAGTGGAAGGTTTAATAAATTTAATTTCGATAAAAATGGTATTTTTTATAGAAATAAAGATTACTTTTAAAGATAATTTTTTAACTTTATTCTTTATGTACGACAGTTTTTGTTAAATAAATATATTTATAATATGATATAAACATATAAATTTTTATATATTTTCATATTTTGTGCACGCTTTAAAAACGTCATGTCTCGCTATGGCTTGCAAACATATAAGGCTTGACCATGTCGTCACGCAACACCTCACACTATGTAAAACCTTGGTTAAAAGTACGTATTTCAATCTAAGTAAGGTTTTTTTTGGTATGGTTTATTTGGAATGTAAATTCAGCCGTTGGAAGCGGTCAACGACGGTTGACAAGCTGTGTGGGGTTCAGAAAAAACCATTTGCTATAAAAAGCAATGTTAAGTTTTCGTTAACTTTCAATAATAGTATTTTTTTTCTGCAACAAAAATTTATAAACACAACAACCTTTGTAAATCTTTTGTTTCTGCTACGATTTGAGGTTTCATGGGCATTTCGTGCAATTTTATGCTCGGATAAATGGTTTATTAATTGCTCAATATCCGGCCGCTTTATACTTTCTTCTTAAAGATAAATGGCTTTTTAGTTCACATTTTAGACACGATATTAATACTACACATGTGGACATGTGTTGCGTTGTAGACTTCTTTAAAATTTCGGATAGTTAAACAAAATATATTATTCAGACTTTAAAAAATTTAAAATATTAAAAAATTATTTATATCCAGATTAAATTTTAAGGAAGAATATTTTTTTAAATACAATAAAACATTACTTAAGCATAAAATAGCTACAATATATTAAACATTAAATTAGAAATATAATAAACTAAAAACGCGTGAACAATAAACACTTATAAACAACAACAGAAACGACCCCGCCCGTTGGGCGGGTTACGACGCTAGTATATATATATATATATATATATATATATATATATATATATATATATATATATATATATATATATATATATATATATATATATATATATATATATATATATATATATATATATATATATATATATATATATAGAGGGAGGTTAATGTGAGAGCTTTTTTAAAGTTGAAAAAATGAGAACTAGTCTAAAACACCATTAAAACATTGATACATAACCATTTTACTAATACTACATAAAAATATACATTATTTATACAACTAAACACTCTACCGACTAATAAATAATGGATAAGTGTGTAATAAATTATTGATACACAATTCAGAATGTGATACATATACATCAAAATCTCAAAAATTTAATATCTTATACATAAATTGGTACACTTGATACACAACTACCACTAAATAACTTGATACACAATACCAAAACATGATACATATCACACCTCAAATCAAAATGTATCACTTAGAGTTCGCCAATTTTCAAAAGAAAGCCCATCAAATCTTTAAAAATTATATTTTTACTTAATCATGTTTTAATTTTTTTTTCAAATAGCGTGTCATTTGTGAGATTTTGGTTGGTTCTCATTTTTATAACTTTAAAAAGTTCTCATATGATCCGAATTCTATATATACATATATATATATATATATATATATATATATATATATATATATATATATATATATATATATATATATATATATATATATTTATATATATATATATATATATATATATATATATATATATATATATATATATATATATATATATATATATATATATATATATATATATATATATATATATATATATATATATATATATATATATATATATATATATATATATATATATATATATATATATATATATATATATATATATATATATATATATATATATATATAGAGAAGTAGTTAAAACAAAAATGTCAAAAAGACTCAGATACTTATTGATTTGGCATTAGTTATAAATGCATATAGGATCTATTCGCCTTTGTTTTGGGTTTTATGGGGTATAGAAAAAAAATCGGATTATTTTATATATTGTGTTGTATTTGACTTACTTAAATTTAGATTTTTGAGTAATGCAATATTACTTAAATGAGTTTTCATGTGAATACAATCAATCTAAGTTCTCAATTTTTATTTCTTTTTGTTGTGTGATGTTTAATAATGCAAGAGCAGAACGATGACCTTTTAATGACAAAATTAGGCTAATAAACTCACTTATCATATTCCCCGTTGTGGCCATTAGAGAGAAGGATTAACAGAAGATAACGCAGTTAAGGACGAATAACACATTTTTTTGTTTTTGTCATGGGAAGCAAGGTTGCGGTCAAGGCAAACTATAAGGATGAACGATGTAAGTTACTCTTCATAAACTTAGAACAATCCATCAAAAAGACGCACGAAGCGTACGCTATAATTGCCTACAATGACGGTTCACAAATATGAAACTATTATTACTCCAAAGTCCCCAAAAGGGTTATACATATTTTCACTCAGGAAAATAAGCTACACCCTATAATTACATGAAGAAATGAATTTTTCTTATTGCACTCTTGCAATCGCGTTTTTAACACTACGTACGCAATATGAAAAGAGACATACAAGCAAAGCAAGTCTGCAATGGACTTCTTTTCTTGGCTCATCCTGGCCATTAAATTTCATCTTCTACGGATTGCACATTGTATCTATGTTTCATTTCTACAACACGAAAGAAGTTCACACAAATGTGAATCAACAAGGCGTGTAGCTAACCGATGTGATTTTTTTATACATTACAAGTTGTTAAAACAAATAGGTCAAAACATATGATACAACATACTTTCTTTATTTCTTGAGTATGCATTTCTTTAGTCCCACATAGGCAAAGATAATAAACTTTGCTTACTTTATATCCTGCCTTATATTTAGGTATCTAAAATTGCGATTAGCATCGTATTGTATAAATATGTACTCTTCCTTTAGCTAAAAGAAAATATTCAAACGGGGGGTGTCACGTTATACAACAAAATTTGTAATTCTTTTTGTTATGTTACACAAATTTGTTTAGTGAGTCGTAAATTTGTGGCACACGAGAATACATGATGACTAATCAAAAAGATGTTGCAACATTTAGGATTTGGTTTAAGGGGTTAAAACAACAATCTTTTGATGTAGATGTGGAACTATTAGCCGAATTATATTTAGGTATTAGAGGATATCATGGCCCAAGATCGAATGTGGGTTAGGGTTTCTAATATGTTCCATATTACAATATAAATTCATATCAATAACACAATACCTCTCATGAGATTTTATGCATTATAATAAGCCAACTAACTCTAAACCTAATGAATCTAAGCCGGAACCCGGCTTGGGCTTCCATCATCTAATAGGAACCTCTTATAATCTATCAATGAGTAAATTACAACTTTTTATGGTTTGCATTAACCGCAACCTTTTCCCTAGGCTAAAGAATAGGTTATTCGTCCTTAACTGCAAACGTAACAAGCCCTTAGTCTTTAATTCTGTTGGCCATGAATAACGCCTCGTTATGGCCATTAGAGGACGAAAGACTAATGGATTAAGAACGAACAACACATTTTTTGGGTCAATGGAACGAAAGGATGCGGTCAACGCAAAGCACAAGCAAGGTTCCGGTCTGTCTTGTTTTACGAAACATGCACAATGGTCGGTTGGCATAAGACTGAATGGAAACGATTACCCGAATATGAGGAAAATAGTGGACCAAATACCGAACTATAATTTGTTATATCGGTCGAGTTCAGTCTAGTTTCTCGGTTCGCTTCGGCCTATGATGTATTATGCTTGACCCAACCGTGTGATGTGGCCGTAATCCTAGTACTTAAAATGATGTAATAAAACATTTTTAAGGGTACATTATTATTTCACATCCACGACTTCTCGTACGTGTTGATTATTTATTGGTCACATTTTATTATTAGTTTTCTTTGTTCAACTTTTATGTTTCCTTTTATAAACTTTTCAGGTTTTTTAAAAACATTGAGTTAGGTGTTTGAGTATTCGTAATATATTGCATGCACCTCCCTCTAGCGTACATTTAACACTATGTAAACAAGTTTTACCAGCTCTAAAGTGTGTGAGGTCTCAAGTTCAATTCCCACTAGGTGTAAACAACCTTGAAGTGGCCACGCCAACCTCCTGAAAAGGGAGGGCTTTACCTGGTTTGAGTCTGTGTGACGGTGGGCTCAAACCCCGTGGATTAGTCGGCCAATGAGTCGGAAATCACGGTTACCCAAAAAAAAAAAAAAAAAAAGTTTTACCAGCTAAGATAAACAAAAGTGAATTTTCGAAAATTGAAAATATTTGAAAGAATTAATAAGAGTTTTATAAGTCCACGTGATTGAGAAAGAAAGACTATGATTACTGTATAAGGAATGGATGCTACTTGTACTTCATGAGTACGTCGATTATCGAATGGTTGAAGACTTAGTGTTATGTGTTGTGTTGGTCGTGCAGAGGTGTCGAAGGCGTGGCTTTATGGGTTGGTTTACTTATCAAGGTTTGTGTGGCAACGGGCGGTCGCGATCAGGGACGGAACCAAGGTGGGTCCCGAGACACCCATGATTTTTGTCACGTAGTGTTAAATCACGTTAAAAAATTTTGATTTTTGTTAAATTTGTGCAAAATGCATCCGGTTCTTAAAAATTGTGTTTGAATATTGATTAATTTATTGTAAGTGCACTTTGTCGTTTTTGTTAGTAGACCCTTAGCTGTCAGTTATTAGTATCCATCCTAATGTTTAGGGATTAGCAGTAAATTAGTGTCAATCAGTATTAATGGGCTAACAACCCAATCCTTGTACTTGTATATATATCTCACGTTTATTATGGAATAGACAAGACAATCAACATTACTTACATGGTATCAGGCCTACTGGTCGATCCCTAAACACACCTTTCACCTCGCTCCTCTTAAACCCTAAAATATACCGATCATATTCAGAGTGTCGATCGTTGGTACACGTGGTTACCAGTCGACGTTAATGATTATATTCTGTCGATCGTTAGCTCTCAATTGCTAGTCGACAAGTTTGTTTGTTTGTTTTTTTTTTTAATAACCAGTCGGAGGGTTTTCTGTTTAGTTGGTGTTATTAAGTTCTCAAATTTTCCATCCCCATTACCTTTACAATATTCACGTCCAATTGTCACGCCTTAAAACTCTCAAAACTTTCAACAGTATCTTCATCAAACCCTTCATACTACTCTTAACTCATCCGCAAACATGACCGGTGCTCCGACTCCCCCTGCCATTTTACTCATGTTTCCGACATTATCATCCATCGGGAACCCTTCCCGGATTTGAAAACGGTTCGGTCCATGCTTACCACAGCGGAGATGCGTTTAAAATCAAGGGTGCAATCGGCGCATGTTGATTCTACCTCGTCATCACCCATGATCTTGCTGGCTAATTCCGGCACCCGCCGTTCTACATCTTCTATGGCAAAGGTACAAAAACCATGCGTGCATTTTATTAAGGGATCATGTCGGTATGGGACATATTGTAAGTTTTTGCACAACAGTGTGAATGCCAGTTCTTTGACTAGTACAAATAATGTGACACAAGAAGACGTAAGGAATCTACAATCTCTGCTAGCTAAGTTTGGTTGTGGGAATAATTCTTTGTCTATTAGTAACCCTACTAGTATACCATCACACAACAATAATAAACCTGTTGCCTTGCAAACTAGTACCAATCCAATGTTTGCATGTGTTACAAGTCCACCGGGATTTAACAATGCCATAGCCCAATATGTGCACCGTGAATCACCTCATGCTTACCATCAATCAGCCCAAAAGATCCCCACACAGGCCCAAGTGCTTTATAACCCACCTGTTAACCAATTTATTAACCCAACCCAACAGTTTTCTTATCAGCCCGGTACAACAGGTTACAATCCCACAGCCCAACAGTTTTTTAATCAGCCCAGTCCAACGGGCCAAATATGCCAGCCGGGTCAAACTGGTCAATCGGGTCAAACAGGTCAGCCGGGTCAGCAAGTTTATTTGAGCTCTTCGAGTCAAGAGACGATATTGCCGCATGCTTTTCAAGCCGTGACACTTCAGGATCCCACTTCGGGCAACTGGAATATGGATACAGGTGCGAGCTCTCACCTTAATGACTCTATTTCTAGTCTTAGTGATGTTTTAAATTCGTGCATTTATCCATCTGTCTCGGTTGGCGACGGTCATTCTATACCCGTAACCAACTCAGGCCATAGTATTTTGCCAACGCCACATCGACCCCTTCATTTAAATAATATCCTCATTACTCCTAATATTGTCAAAAACTTAATTTCTGTTCGTCAGTTTGTTCGAGATAATTCTTGTACTGTTGAGTTTGACGCTTTTGGTTTTTCTGTTAAGGACTTCCTAACTCGTCGGGTGCTGCTCCGCTGTGATAGCACTGGAGATCTTTACCCTGTCACGAAGCCCTCCACCATTCCTCATGCTTTCCTTGCTAGTCAGTATACGTGGCACCAACGACTTGGGCATCCAGGGAGTGAAGTGTTGCGTCGTGTTCTTTCCAGTAATTCTATTTCGTGTAATAAAGAGGCGTCTCCCGTTCTTTGTCATGCTTGTCAGCTTGGCAAACACGTGCGACTCCCATTTGTTAGTTCTAATACTTTGGTTGCGTCTTGTTTTGACATTGTTCACTCGGACTTGTGGACATCCCCAATTCCGAGCCTTTCTGGTTTCAAGTACTATGTTTTATTTTTGGATCATTATACGCAATATGTGTGGGTTTATCCATTAGTTAATAAATCTGATGTTTTGTCTAAATTTGTGTTGTTTCGTAACTTCGTTCGCACTCAATTTAAGTGTGAAATAAAATCTTTTCAGTGTGACCATGGCGGTGAATTCGATAACCATGCCTTTCATCAATTATTTGCAAATAACGGGATTCAATTTCGTTTTTCATGTCCACGCACCTCTCAACAAAATGGGAAGTCTGAAAGGATGATTCGCACCATAAACAATATTATCCGCACCTTGTTATTTCAAGCTCACCTTCCCCCTAATTATTGGACTGAAACGCTAAATATGGCTGTGTACTTGTTAAATATCTTACCTTCCCGAGCCATTGATAATGAAATACCGTTTACCCGTCTTTTTGGCAATACACCGGACTATACTATTTTACGTACCTTTGGATGTCTTTGTTACCCGCACGTTGATCCCTCTCACAAACTTGAACCCCGAGCCACACCTTCAATATTTTTGGGACATGCCACGAATCATCGCGGCTATCGGTGCCTTGACCTTAACACCAACAAGATTATCATTTCACGTCATGTAACTTTTGATGAGACAATTTTCCCGTTTGGCTCAATGACACCTACCTCGAGCCCTGCGTATGATTTTTTGGATGAGACACCAAATGCTATAAACAATTATATTCGTTTATCCCCGATTGATAATTCACCTATCAATTCCACAACAAATCCTACGCCTACTATAACACCACATTCAACCACTAGCCCAAGCCCAAATGCACCCTCTGACCCATCTAAATCATCCAACCCATCAGCTATTACTGGATCCTTTGGCCCAAGCGACACTAATGCTCCTATTATAGATGATGATCATTCCAATGCATTACCCACAAATTCGACTCAACCACGATTACCCGATCAACTAAATACTCATGATATCCCAATACCCGCTTCCGTTTCCGAACCTCAACCCAATACAAATGTTAACCCGAATTCTGCCTCGGTTCATCCCATGGTCACGCGTTCTCGTGTCGGGACTACTTGTCCTAATCCGAAGTATAATTGTCATGTGTCCACTATATCACCTTTACCCAAGTCGTATAATGATGCTTTTCGTGATCCAAACTGGCAAAATGCTATGAATGATGAGTATAATGCACTTATTACAAACAAAACTTGGACTCTTGTGCCTCGCCCAACGGATGCCAATATTGTCCGTTGTATGTGGTTATTCCGCCACAAGTATTTAGCAGATGGTACTCTTAGTCGATACAAGGCTCGCCTTGTAGCGAATGGAAGTACACAAATAGAGGGTGTTGATGTTGATGAGACCTTTAGTCCGGTTGTTAAACCGGGTACTATTCGGACAGTTCTTAGTTTGGCTATCTCTCGACATTGGCCGGTTCACCAGCTAGATGTCAAGAATGCATTCCTACATGGTGATTTGTCTGAGACAGTATATATGCATCAACCTCCAGGGTTTCGAGATTCTACATATCCTGATCATGTTTGTTTACTGCAGCGGTCTCTTTATGGTCTTAAGCAGGCCCCTAGAGCGTGGTTTCAGCGCTTTGCTGCTTATATTACTCGGGTTGGGTTTCAGCATAGTCGATGTGATACATCCTTGTTTATTTACAAACAGGGGACTGACACTTCTTATCTATTATTGTATGTTGATGATATTGTACTCACAGCTTCTTCGGACACATTGTTACGGAGGATTATCGCATCCCTCCATCAAGAGTTTTCTATGACAGATCTCGGTTCACTTAATTATTTCTTGGGCATTTCTGTTACACGTGATTCTTCAGGGATGTTTTTGTCTCAGCGTAAGTATGCCACTGAGATTCTTGAGCGGGCTCATATGGTTGGTTGTAACTCCAGTCGGACTCCTGTTGATACTGAGTCTAAACTGGGTGATGATGGGGATCTGGTGTCTGATCCGACATTATATCGGAGTCTTGCAGGTTCTTTGCAGTATCTTACATTTACTCGTCCTGATATTTCGTATGCAGTACAACAGGTTTGTCTTCATATGCATGATCCTAGAGAGCCTCATTTATCGGCTCTTAAACGGGTATTGAGGTATGTTCGTGGTACTTTAGACTATGGATTACAATTGTTTTCCTCCTCTACTACATCCTTGGTTGCTTATTCGGATGCCGATTGGGCTGGTTGTCCTACTACTAGGAGGTCTACCTCTGGCTATTGTGTATTTCTTGGCAACAACTTACTCACCTGGTCCTCTAAGCGTCAACCGACGCTTTCTCGTTCTAGTGCAGAGGCAGAGTATCGTGGAGTTGCAAATGCTGTTGCTGAGACTTGTTGGTTGAGGAATCTACTTCGTGAGCTGCACACGCCTTTGACTTCCGCTACGCTGGTTTATTGTGATAATGTCAGTGCTGTCTATTTATCCTCTAATCCTGTTCAACATCAACGCACAAAGCATATAGAGATTGACATACATTTTGTTCGTGATTTGGTTACCACTGGTCAAGTTCGTGTTCTTCATGTTCCTTCTCGATATCAGTATGCAGACATATTCACCAAGGGGTTGCCTTCGGCACTATTTGAAGAGTTTCGCACCAGTTTAAGCGTTTGTTGTCCTCCCGCTCCAACTGTGGGGGAGTGTTAGTAGACCCTTAGCTGTCAGTTATTAGTATCCATCCTAATGTTTAGGGATTAGCAGTAAATTAGTGTCAATCAGTATTAATGGGCTAACAACCCAATCCTTGTACTTGTATATATATCTCACGTTTATTATGGAATAGACAAGACAATCAACATTACTTACAGTTTTGTGTCTTAGTTATGTCCCTGGTCGCGATATGTATTTCTAATGTGTGTTTAAGGTTGCAGGTTAGTATATATGTTTGTATATAAATAGTAGAAGTATAAACTTGCAACACACGACCACGCCACTATAGATTCTTATAGGCAACGAACAACACTAAGGTAATGTTTGATAACGACTTATAGAGTCTTAATTAAAAAATAGGTATATAAATTAAGTCATCAGTAACTTGTTTGTTTTGTGCTTAAAATTAATCAATGACTTTCTAGAAAAAGCCAGGATGAGAAGACTTTTTATATTAAATCATGACTTATTAGCCTTATTTTACATATTTACCCTCTAACTTCTTCATTTATTTAATTTAAAAGGACACAATAAACAGTTATATATCCGTCTACAAACAGACAATATTTATTTTAACAGACACTTTAATTTAACAGAACTTAATAAAAAATTAAACAAACAGGGCCTAAAAGCGCTACCCAAAAAGGTTTGATATTTATGTATTCCTTTATTTAGCATAATGTTACAAATTAATAAGTAGAAACAATTTTAAATATGCTGTCATAACGTTGATCATTAGTAGACTCGTAACTATACTTCGTCCCACATCACTAAAAAGTTCAAATGAGAGTGAGATGTATGAGGGACTGATTAATCAACAAGCACTAGAGTATGGCTAATAAGTCGATCCCAATTGTTCCTAAAAGGTATTTTTTTTGCATGGAGGTTGGGTGGGCATTGAGCACCTACCAATGAGGACCAAATTGGTTAATAAAGGCGTGGGACTCAAACTTGGTTTTATGTCGTATGTGGCTATGTGCAGTACGTGAGGTGCCAGAAGGCATTCATCACGTCTTTTCTACATGTCGTTTCGTTATCCCCAGTCAGGCATATGAATATATGATTATTGATTGGTGCGCTAATTTGTGAAAATTTTCATGTTTGAAGAACATTTTTTCCTCTGCTGATAGGTTGATGGTTCTTTGATGTATTTTGGAATGGTGGTGTAAAAAGTTGTAAATATATGAAATAGTATATGTACTGGTACCTGGAATACTAGTATTTTATAAATAATTAGTTTAAGACCCGTGTAATACACGGGTTGTTAAAAAAATCTTGAAACATTTAGCAATCTTTAATTAGCAAATGTTGCTAAGCTATGTTTATGTGTTTATCAACTCAGAGCCAACTCTACTAATAACATGCACTTATGAAATGATTCATTAATATTTAAACACATTCATATAATTTTTCACTCTAAATCTTGAATTTCGATTACATGGCCACATATATTTGTTAGGCATGCTATCTAGGCATAGCTAACTTTTAGCGAAATGCTACTTGTGTAATATGAAAATAAGATTGGTAAAAATCACAAAAATTCTCAAGCTGCTACAAAATCATCTTAATTAATTTTGGTATTAAATATGAACTATATTTTATAATACAGCTCATTAAGAGTAACACTACAATGGTTCGTTATGCCTAGTCAAGGCTCAAAATCCCTCCAAAAAAGGCTAGGTGCATAGCAGTTGTAACTTGAAAGCTAATCAAAATCAAAATACATAATACGAAGTACTTAGTTCTAGACATAACTTGAAAAAAAGAGAATTTATCAAGAAGTTTGTATTAACATTTGGTGGAAACAGGAAAAGTATCACAATATAAGAACAAATACATGTCGTTAAGAATGAATCCCATTTATGAATATCCAACAGATCTGCGTAATGTGCAAAGAAAATTGATTGTTCTCAGAAAACTTAGTCATCTTCGCTTTCTTTGGGCTGGTCCGCAACAAAACTTGAAACTTTAACATATAGTTTAACTGAATTTTCAAACTATCTGTCACTTTCATGATTGATTTACGAAACCTGTGGCAAAAAGATAAGAAAAAAAGCTCAAGGTTAAATGCACGATCAAGAAATCACGTGGTAATGCAAAAGTAATTTAAATCATTCCCATCATCCGACCCGCAGAAAGATTTATTTCAAAGAACTTTGTTAACGCAAAGGGATGATTCATTAATAGTTTGACACATCATTCACATATTTTCACTCTAAATCTTCAATTTTGATTTTTTACATGGCATGATGTAGTTGTTAGTCATGCATTCTAGGGGGCAGGCGCAGTAGCTTATCATTCTCATTATACCCAATTGTTGAGTCAAACCTAAAAAATACAATAAACAATTTCGAGAAACCTCACAGCCACGACGGAACTATATCCAAAAGTTTGTACTAAACAAAATATCATTTTTCAGGGAAAACATACCTACTTTCACTGTAACCAGCAAATCACTTTAAATCATAATGAATAATGATCCAAGTCTTAAGATAAACGATGAATCAATGCGTATTTAAATTATCAAAATTTTAACTGGTCAGCTAACTTGAGTATTCAGTTAATTTAAAAATAACTTGAGTATAAAATATAACTAATACAAATAAATATACCAAAACTCAGGTATATATAACTATATATAGCTTCATTAAGGTAGAGAAACATGAAAAATTGCGGACGTACCAAACCACCTTTCCAACAAATTAAGTACACATAGTTTACCATTATGTCAAACAAATTAGTAGAACCTACTTCTATGACTTTCAGGAAAAACAATTTTGCAAAAATAGAAGTACCTCGCTGGTGTACTGGATCAGCAAGCTTTGGGCCAAAGGTGAACGAACAGTACCCTTTTTCAAGCTGGTAAGTAATTTGTTCATAGCGATAAGCGATCTTTTTATCTTGTCAGCAAATAGATCAATTTTGTATATATGAGTACCAACATTTCTTACATCTACATAAAACTCAGATGAATCAAAAGGATAACCAAGGATATATAATAAGTATATTTCTAGCAGAACTTTAGTAGATACTTAAGCGAGATCCCATTTTAAGAGACTGCTTGAGATTCATCTCATAGGAACGACCACATCAGATAGTTAACAAACAATGTTAGTTCATGCTCGTAGGAGATAGACAAATGTGACTGAGGTGTGTGAGCCTATTGGGGGCACACACATCAAACACTAAAGCACGTTTTTATACTTCACGAAAAAAACCTTCTGTTAATAGAATGTTTGGACATGGTGAGAACTAAGACACATATCTCTACTTTGAGCTTATCTCTTGCTGGCTTCAGAAGCTTCTAGAGATAGTTCTAAGTGTCTACATTCAGCTGTACTTAGGAGATAAGGATTGGTGAGAGTTGTGATTGACATAGGACTTGAGTTTGATAAGGATTAAAGTTTATTTTTTATCCTTATCATACTTAGGGTTGTGAGGGTATAAATACAACCTCAACCCATGCTCATAGCCACGAAATTACAGTTGCAAAATCTGTAAACCTTGCCTCTCCTTCTCTCTTATTAAAACTGATTATAGCTTAAACCCCATTCTAGGGTTTTGATCATAAACCTTCCTCAATCTCTTGCATACGGGTATCCAAGGATTTAAGCTGTTTTGGGACGATTGTTTAGTCCCTATAGAAGGTTCATAATCACTGTGTTTCAATTGGTACGGCGAAACATCAAGAGAAGCTCTTGTTCTCTTGATTCTGAGCGTTCTCGGACAGAAAGCTTCTGTGCAGATCGGACAGTGTTGTCCGATATCTTACAGCAAAGGGAAAAGTTCTCAGGTAAAGCTTATATCTCGGACAACAAAGCAGTTTCAGGCTGTTTAGGTTTTTGAGGTCCGGAACGGGTTTTGACACACGGTATTTGGGTATACGTGAAGTACGGCTAGCATTCCGAACGTACTTGTTTGACGTGTTTGTGTGAGCAACCGTAGAGGTGGTTTACTTTAGCCACTTATTTGTTTCATTTGCTTTTGGACGAAGGTTAGTTTTCGCGTTTCCTTTATTATTTATTATTAATTACGTGTTAATCATAATTGCTCAAACTAGATCCATTCCGCTGCGCACTCGTAGTTACATGGTTAACTAGGTATTAAATCCCAACAGTGGCATCACGAGTCATGCTCGTTTGGTGGTTATGGGTTACACGTTTTAAATAAACACGCGAAACCGCATGCATGAAACCTAATTTAGTTATTTGTTTTATTTTTATTTGACAATTAAATTGTGTACTTGTCATTAATTATAAAAAATAACAAGATGGTAATTATTAAAATTAATTGTTAATTAGAAACATATAATTAAAATTAAATGGTTAATTAGAATACATAAAATAATTAAAAAAATTAATAGTTAATTGTTTTGCCATGATTATTTTATGTGTTATCCGGCTATAAGACTCACTACAATCACGTAATGTGATGCATGCGGCGATTTAGGCACTTGATGAAAACCTAATGAGAGTCTTATGGTTCTTCGTTTGGGGAAGACTCTTCGGGGTCTCGGATTTATGTGTTTACTTAATGTCTTATGTTTGTTATATTTGTTTTCCTAATTGCATTATTGTTACATGTTTTTCAAAACACCTAAATTACATGCAATATGGATAAATACTTATAGAGAAACATGACATTGAAATTGGTCAATATTTTACACGCCTAAATACATGTTCATTGTGACCGGTTATGTGTTACGTGGAAAAGTGTTTTATAAAATAAAAGGACCTAAACACTATTGAAACACGCTTTCATGAAAATAAAAACTGGACGCTATGGACTCATGGGATGTACGGCTCACCCACTAGAACAAACTATAAGGCGGGTATAAGCCGGTGCGCACAGTCACACCTAAAGGATATCCGACTATTGCCTTGCGCTGGTCTGGTCCTGCGCTTGCTTGCGAGTTCGATTGGAGCTACCGTGAACCATCGTAGATCACTACAGTGTCATTACTAAAAGTTTTTAAAAATCGTGCTACAAAGTTGTTTACATGCTTCTTTGTACACATGTTTTACCACATTTATGTGTTATACCCTATGTGAAATTTAAGTGTATGCCAGCCAACTAAGAACACGTGCATTTGATTTGGCTTCTCTGGACAGTCCTAAGGGCCTTGTCAAACCCATGGCAAATTTTTCACGACGGTCAGACCCTGTGTGATATTTGCATGTTCTTGCTTGGTTAACTTAACTCGAGTATGCACGGTCAGACCCTGGACCCGAGGCATAAGATGAGACTAAACATGCTCATGACACTACTACCGTTTTACTAGTGTCTTGAACGGTCTCATAAAGTCTAAGAGTTGCATGTTATGCAATTAACGCTCGTCGCTTACCTCTTGCCCCACTTGTTTACATATTGGACAGTCCTTTTGTAAGAGTGGGAGTACAAGATGGATCTTAGTCTTAATTAGTAATTAATTGGGTAGTTAATTCTATTAAGAATGTAATTATCGAAAATACTAATTGTTTGAACTTTTTAATTGTAGATGACTACCAATGTCGGAAACAATTCGGTACTCAGGAGTTTCTTCGAGAAACACAAACTCACTGGGCCTAACTTCATTGATTGGTACCGCCAGTTACGCATTATCCTATCAGCTGAAGACAAGGAACAATACTTGGAACATCCAATTCCTGCTGCACCTGTTGCAACTCCTGGTCACCAAGTCCCTCCCGATGCTCTTGCAGCTCATGCTGCTTGGGTCAAAGGGTCAAAGGACATTGCTGCCCTTATGCTCATGACTATGGACTTAGAGATCCAACGAAATCTAACCCATCTCGGAGCATATGACATGTTGCAGGAGCTGAAAACCATGTTTTCTCAGCAAGCAGAACAGGAACTTCTTCAAACTGCGCGTGAATTTCACGCGTGCAAGCTTGAGGATGGTCAAAATGTAGGCTCATATGTTCTTAAGATGAAGGGCTACATTGAGAACTTGGAGCGTCTTGGTCACCCCGTGACTGTCAGCTATGGAATAAGCCTGATCTTGATAGGCCTTTCCAAGGAGTATGACAGTTTTGTTCAAAACTTCCACATGCATGGCATGGGGAAGACTGTGAATTCGGTGAATGAACTGCATGCCATGCTTAAACAACATGAGCAAACACTTCCCAAGAAGGTTGTTTCACCTGCACTTCATAATGTGCGTGCAGGCAAGGTCCAGAAAAACCAAGGTAGAAAACCGCCTAAGGCTGCGAAGGGGAATTATGGTAATGGAAAGAATAAGCTGGCTTATGCTCCCGAGCACAAACCATCTTATGCTCCCAAGAACAGAAATCCTCCACCACCCAAAAAGGATAATCCTGCTAAGGACGACCCCTGTCACAAATGTGGTCAGATAGGTCATTGGAAACGGAACTGTCCCGAGCACTTAGCCGAGTTGCAGAAAAAGAAGAGGTTGTCTCAAGAAGCCAACACTTCAGGTATTTTCACTATAGAACTATATTCCCTTCCGAGTAATTCGTGGGTATATGACACTGGTTGTGGTACTCACATTTGTAATAATACTCAGGGTCTAAGGGGAAGTAAGAAGCTGAATCCAGGAGCTTTGAATCTGTACATGGGCAATGGTCAACGTGCAGGAGTCGAAGCTATTGGAAATTATCATTTATGTCTCCCTAGTGGATTAGTTATTGTTTTGAACAATTGTCACTATGCTCCCTCTATCACTAGAGGGATTATTTCAGTTTCTGGTTTGTTTAAAGATGGTTTTGTAAACTGTTTTGATTCGAATAATGCAATTTCAGTTTCTAGGAATAACGTTGTTTATTTTACTGCTACTCCCCGAGGGGATGGCATTTATGAAATTGATATGTCTTGTTCTAAAACAAATGATAGTTCTATGTTTGCTGTTAGCAATAAAAGAGCCAAATTAACTTTGGACTCTACTCTCTTGTGGCATTGTCGTCTTGGACACATAAGCAAGAGACGCATGGAGAAGTTGCAACATGATGGACTTCTCACCTCAACTGACATTAAGTCATTTGAAAAGTGTGTCTCTTGTATGTCTGGGAAGATGGCAAGAAAACCCTATTCACATCAAGTGGAAAGGGCTAAAGATCTACTTGGACTAATACATACTGATGTTTGTGGCCCATTTAGAATCATGTCAAGGCAAGGAGCTAACTACTTTGTCACTTTTACTGACGACTTTAGTCGGTATGGTTATGTTTACCTGTTAAAGCATAAACATGAAGTGTTTGAGACATTTAAAGTGTTTCAAAAGGAAGTAGAAAATCAACTCGGTAAGACCATAAAATCACTACGATCTGACCGTGGAGGTGAATATATGAGTCAAGAGTTTTTGGATCATCTTAAGGAGCATGGGATTATTGCCCATCGAACTCCTCCCTACACACCTCAACATAATGGGGTGTCTGAGAGGAGGAATCGAACACTGCTAGACATGGTTCGATCCATGATGAGTCAAACTACTCTTCCAAAGTCCTTTTGGAATTATGCCCTTGAGTCTGCTGCACGCATACTCAACATGGTTCCAACTAAGAAGGTTGAAAAGACACCATACGAAATATGGCATGGGCAAGCCCCTAAGTTGTCTTACTTAAGAGTCTGGGGTTGTGAAGCTTTGGTTAAACGTGATACGATGACCAAACCTAACAAACTGGAACCCAGATCTATTAAGTGTATCTTTGTAGGATACCCAAAGGAAACGATGGGATATTCCTTCTACTACCCACCTGAGAACAAAGTTATTGTTGCTCGGAATGCTGAGTTCTTTGAGAGTAATCTCTTAGATCAAGAAGCAAGTGGGAGTATAGAAGATCTTGAAATTATTCAAGATGAAGATACAAATCCTTCTGATGACACTGGCTTAGATCATGATGAGGATGATCAAGAAATTGAAGAACCTCAAAGTGATATCAATCCCATTCGTAAGTCCTCTAGGACACGCCGTGCACCAGATCGAATGTGTTTATACGTCGATGCTGAGGAGCATGAGTTAGGGGATCTTGGAGAACCCGCTAACTATAAAGCTGCATTATTGGATCCTGAATTCGAAAAATGGCTTAATGCGATGAATGTGGAGATGCAGTCCATGAAAGATAATGATGTCTGGGTATTAGTTGATCTTCCTCCTAACGGTAGAACCGTTGGTAGCAAGTGGCTATTCAAGAAAAAGACTGACATGGATGGCAAAGTACACACCTTTAAAGCTCGTCTTGTAGCAAAGGGCTTCACTCAAACCTACGGGGTTGATTATGAAGAGACCTTTTCTCCTGTAGCAGACATTAGAGCTATAAGGATTCTTATAGCCATAGTCGCGTTCTATGACTATGAGATTTGGCAAATGGATGTCAAAACCGCTTTCCTCAATGGACATCTTTCCGAAGAAGTCTATATAGTGCAACCTGAGGGTTTTGTCGATCCTAAATATCCTAACCGAGTATGCAAGCTCAAGCGTTCCATTTATGGACTTAAGCAAGCATCTAGGCAATGGAATAAGCGTTTTGATGATGAGATTAAGAAATTCGGTTTCACTCAGAATCAAGATGAGCCATGTGTATATCACAAAGCCAGTGGGAGTAATGTTACTTTCCTAATTCTATATGTTGATGACATATTGCTCATGGGGAACAATATTCCAATGTTGAAAGGGGTAAAATCCTACCTTGGAAAATGTTTTGCTATGAAAGATTTAGGAGAAGCTGCATATATTCTTGGAATCAAGATCTACCGAGATAGATCTAGACGGTTAATTGGTTTATGTCAAAGTGCTTACATTGAGAAAATCTTGAAAAGATTTCATATGGAGAATTCCAAGCGTGGAACTATCCCTATGCATGAAAGCCCTAAATTGAGTAAGTCACAATGTGCTGTTTCACCAGCTGAAAAGCAACGCATGCAGAATGTTCCTTATGCCTCGGCTATAGGATCAATTATGTATGCTGTGAGATGTACTCGTCCTGATGTTGCGTTCTCTCAGAACATAACAAGCCGATTTCAACAGAGTACTGGTGAACTTCACTGGACTGCTGTTAAAAATATTCTTAAGTATTTACGGAATACTAAGGATATGTTTCTGGTTTATGGTGGTGACGAAAAACGAGAGCTCAGGGTTTCTTGCTACACTGATGCTGGATATCTGACAGATGCTGATGACCTAAAATCTCAGACTGGATATGTTTTCGTTCTAAATGGAGGTGCTGTTGACTGGAAGAGCACAAAGCAAAGTATTTTTGCAACTTCATCTACAGAAGCTGAGTATATAGCTGCTTTTGATGCAGCTAAAGAGGCTGTTTGGATTCGTAAGTTCATTTCTGGGCTTGGTATTATGCCCACAATTGAAGATCCCATTGATATGTATTATGACAATACTGGAGCCATTACTATAGCTAATGAAAGCGGAGTCACCAAGGGTGCTAGACATTTCCGCGCAAAAGTTCACTATCTTCGAGAAACCATTGAGATGGGTGATGTTAAGATAGCAAAAGTTCATACAGATGACAATCTAGCTGATCCATTTACGAAGGCGTTAGCATTCCCTAAGCATTCTAAATTGACTCGGGGTATTGGTTTGATACCAGCTAGTAGTCTCATGTAAATCTGTATGTTAATTAGTATTTGGATAATTTGGAATTGTAAGACAGTTTTATTTTCTGATAAATAAAGATACGAGGTATTTGTTATTTCATTCATATAAAATTTGTTATTCTATATTTGCATGTTTAATCCATGAATGATTTAATCATTCTAAATATCCATTGTCGGTTAGCAATATGGGAATATTGTTTACATAAGGCAAATGTGAGTGTTGGATATATTCTGTGAGAATAAGAATTGTTCTAAGCCAAACTCATATGTGTTCATAAGGGATGCATACTGGATTCCCCAACTTCAAACATTTACTTTTGGATCCATGTCATGAGTAAGATGTTGAAAATGGTCTGTTAAGTCATCCTTAGACTTGAGATGCAAACAAGTTCTGCATGTGTGGATATCACTTTCGTAATTATATGCAAAACGCTGTCCTGAATAAGGTAGTTATAAAAGCTATTTTTCGGAGTGATGTGAAGCAGCATCCACAACACTTGTAGTCAATAAAGGATTTGTTACTCCACTTAGTATGTGCAGAATGATACCATGGCGCCTCTCTAGAATTAATCAGATAATTGTTTGGCCGAACCCAAATGTTAATGCAAGATGAATCTTGGTTACATTTGGTATATCTGAATTGAATTCAATAACGAGAATCTAAATGGTTAAACTATATGGAATGAGTTAGGATCCATATCCATGGTTTAATGGTATCTATAACAAAGGATGATAAAAGCAAGACATAAATGACCATGCTACTGAGAATGTTCTATGAAACTATATCTCAGACACCTCTAGTTAAATAACGAGTGTGAGCGTTGCTAGACGTTTCCGTCGTTGACATTTGTGCAATCAACTCCAACGACCAAGTGGGAGCTGTTAGTTCATGCTCGTAGGAGATAGACAAATGTGACTGAGGTGTGTGAGCCTATTGGGGGCACACACATCAAACACTAAAGCACGTTTTTATACTTCACGAAAAAAACCTTCTGTTAATAGAATGTTTGGACATGGTGAGAACTAAGACACATATCTCTACTTTGAGCTTATCCCTTGCTGGCTTCAGAAGCTTCTAGAGATAGTTCTAAGTGTCTACATTCAGCTGTACTTAGGAGATAAGGATTGGTGAGAGTTGTGATTGACATAGGACTTGAGTTTGATAAGGATTAAAGTTTATTTTTTATCCTTATCATACTTAGGGTTGTGAGGGTATAAATACAACCTCAACCCATGCTCATAGCCACGAAATTACAGTTGCAAAATCTGTAAACCTTGCCTCTCCTTCTCTCTTATTAAAACTGATTATAGCTTAAACCCCATTCTAGGGTTTTGATCATAAACCTTCCTCAATCTCTTGCATACGGGTATCCAAGGGATTTAAGCTGTTTTGGGACGATTGTTTAGTCCCTATAGAAGGTTCATAATCACTGTGTTTCAATTGGTACGGCGAAACATCAAGAGAAGCTCTTGTTCTCTTGATTCTGAGCGTTCTCGGACAGAAAGCTTCTGTGCAGATCGGACAGTGTTGTCCGATATCTTACAGCAAAGGGAAAAGTTCTCAGGTAAAGCTTATATCTCGGACAACAAAGCAGTTTCAGGCTGTTTAGGTTTTTGAGGTCCGGAACGGGTTTTGACACACGGTATTTGGGTATACGTGAAGTACGGCTAGCATTCCGAACGTACTTGTTTGACGTGTTTGTGTGAGCAACCGTAGAGGTGGTTTACTTTAGCCACTTATTTGTTTCATTTGCTTTTGGACGAAGGTTAGTTTTCGCGTTTCCTTTATTATTTATTATTAATTACGTGTTAATCATAATTGCTCAAACTAGATCCATTCCGCTGCGCACTCGTAGTTACATGGTTAACTAGGTATTAAATCCCAACAAACAACTCAACACATCCAAAATATTTATGACATAAATATCACAGCAAAATGGAGCTACCTGACATGATTGTTTCTCTGATATGCACACGGGACAATGTTAGGCCATAAAAATCCTATACAAATTTGCATCACACTTGGTGAGTCTTAAACAGCCTATGAAGGCTAAACTTTTAATCTGGATGCGTCTCTTATCAAGTTGCCCTGATCCAAAACATAATGTTAACCAAATAGTTCACCCAACTTTAACATTTGCTCTTTTAGTATCATTCATACAAAAATCAGTAATACGACTTATCCATATGGCAATAACCTCGATAAGCATCAAGAGCGTCCCAATAAGACCCTTCTTAAAGTTCTATTACACAAGCAGAAATGGACATCTAAAATGGACACACACAAAAAAGTAATTGAGAAATCTCTTTTGAGTGGAATATGTTTTCTAAAGGTTTTAGTTAAAGCTCCGGCTTACTTGGTTCTCCAAACTTCCATTTTATGAATCATGAGCATGACTTTTGGAAAAAGGATTTGTCCAGCCTACATGTTAACCACAATCAACATAAAAACTATTACTAATATTTATTTGCAAGAAGAAAAAAAGTTCATAAAAAGATTCTATTAAATAGAACATTATCTTCTTATAGGTTTTCATGAAATAAGCTTATTTTGAAGTTCTGAAAACCATCAAAAAGCTAGAAAGATCCTCAAATAAGTTTATCCAAGCACCACTTTTAAAGAAAAAATGAGTTGCTTATATAGAAGTGTTTGGGTAAAGCTAATGTTGAAAACTGAACAATGATGATTCGAGTAGATTAACCACAACTATTATTAGAGCAGTTAGCCAAAATCTACGTAATCTTGAAACATGAAAACAATAAATGTGATGTAACATTACTCGTTAAAAATCAATACCGACATCTTGCGTTGTAGGTCTCAAATGTCAAATTTGACACATTGTCCATAACGTTAGCAAAAAGATCTAATGTTAGGTGCAGACCTCACCCATCAAAATACTATGACTCACTAACAACTCAATATCACATCATCTCTTTTTTCTCTCATTCACTCACCACTGGTACTTGCATAACCATCACCTAACATTTACTAACACGCAAAATAGATACACAGCGCTTACTTGCATTTTAGTCTGAACAACAGAGAAACTTGCCTTATAAGTTACCACATTTTTTTAGTGTAAGAATTTTTACAAAATGATGTCTAATAATACCTTAAAACTAAACCTTTAAAAGGACTCAAACGTCTTGCTTTAAAAATGCCTTAAAACATATACCGTATAAATGCACACATGAAAATACACAGTATAAACTATGAATGTCGTACTTATTATAATAGTGTATGTGCATTTCAACATATGTTCATTAGCTTCCATATCATCAAAATCATATATGCAAGCCAAGTTGCAAACAACCACTTCATATGTCATAACGACACAAATAACACCTAAAGTTTTTTTAGACTATAAATTCTAGCTAAGTTCATGCTTGAGAACTTACCTTGAAAGATTGTAGTACTTTTTTCTCACTTCAAAAGTTTCATCCTGCCACTGATTTCTTTGCTTCATCTGCCTGCAACAAACGGCCGAGTAGAATTGGTTTGAAAACCTTATTTAATAAAGATATAAGTTTATTAATGTCGACCCATTTTCCAACTTAGAGTAGAAAATAACTTTAGAGGCATTTTTCTTAAGCTTGTTCATAGCTTGTGTGACTCAGAAAAACTTTGAAAAGGTTACTTTTTACTATCCTTCTAAAGAGATCACTTATACCAAGTTTGAGTTTTAGATCAATTAAACCACATTCTAGGATTTCCGAGTGCAAGGCAGACATAATACCATGTTTGCATTTTCGACTAACATGTAATAGAATCTTTGAATAGAGTGACACTTACATTAACTAAAAAAATAACTAACAAACAGGAGGCATCGAAAACCATTTTTAATATGCCCTTTTATGCAATGTCCATGTTCCTTTGTCTCAAGTTGTAACGGATCTTTAGAGCAACTTTCCGACATTTTTTCCCGAGCTTGTAATTCATTAAAAACATGCTTAGACTACTCTCATCATGTCATCACCTCTACATATTTTCAACTGATTTATAACCTGTAATATCGAGGTGTGAACTTTGTTAGAAGATGGCTACTAAGAAGTCTATTAGTGCAAATATTACGATGTTTAATAAAGATGATCCCTTCATGTTTTGGTGATGACAAACGTATAACTCGCAATACATAATGTAAAATGTGTAAGGTACTCGTAATCACTCAAGCATACTTATGTATACTTCTCTCGACACCTTGAAGATTACATTCGTCATGAAAGACAAGAAGGACGCGCGGTTCTCTTATAGAACACGCGGTTCCTTAGTGATATCGAACTGCGGGAAGATATAGAACCGCGGGCAGTCAAGCTGGTTTAGGCTTACTTAAGATTTCTGGAAGCTTCTAGAAGATGGAGGGAAACTAATAAATTCAAAATTTAAATTTTAAATTTGGGCTCCAATAATATAAGGTGGATCCTTTTATCCAATGGTTAGTCCACTCTTTTATCCATTGGGTAAAAAGGTGCTCTCCAAGGCAAGAGTTGGCTATAAATAGAAGACTATTCTCTTCCATTTTACTTGCACAAAAACACACAAAAACCTTCTAATATCCCATTCCTCATCCTCCTCAAGAGCAATGAGAAGAACACTTTCACCATTGTGAAGTGTTAGTGTCTAGAGTCATAACATGATGAAGATCTCTCTAGATCAAGTCATGATTATTGTCTTCCTACTATGTATATGTAGAAGATCCAAGTTGTGGGTACACTTGGATGTGTTTGTAAGGGTAGAATATCCAAGTGATGGGTATCCTTGGATTAGGTGTTAGTTGTGTAGATCCAAGTCTTGTTAGTACTTGGATATAGTGTTAGAGTTATAGATCTAAGTGTTGTGTGCTTAGATCTATATGGTTTATGTGTTTAGGCCATAAAACACAAGGTTTGTTATGTTGGGCCATAAAACATAACTAGCGGGTAGATTAGGTTGTGTCTTGGTAGTTCTCACTAAACTCTAAAGTGGTGTGGTTGTGTCTAGGTAGTTCTCACTAAACTATAAAGTGATGTGGTTGTGTCTTGTGACTTCTCACTAAACTTTAAAGTGATTAGTAGTTGTGTTGTGTGAAGTTCTCACTTAGCTTCAAAGTGAAGAGTCGTGAAGATTGGTTCTAGCTTTCGATTAGAACTCGACATCTAGCCTTGTGTCGTTAAATGGTGAAGTGGGCAACGTTGTGTAGATTGGTCCTACCTAAGATTAGGACTCGACATCTAGCTTAGTGTCGGAAATGTGTAAGCGACGTGTATGGTTTTCTCCACCTTGAAAGGCGTTTTGTTGACTAGTGAAGTAACTCTCGAGTAAGGTGTACTCGAGGAGTGGAGTAGGGCGAAGAGGAACTTCGTGACCGAACCACTATAAATCATCGTGTCGGTACTTTCCTTTACATTTATGTCTTTACTATTATAGATGTATTTATATGTTGTGTGTTGTGTGCATCTCATAATCTAAACATCTACGTTACGGAAAAGCTAAGGCTTAGTACGTGTGTGCTTCGTGTTTAGATTATGGTCAAGTGTACATCACTTAGTCTAAACATCCTAGTTGCGGAAAAGCTTATGCTTAATACGTGTGTGCTTAGTGTTTAGACTATTGCTTGATGTACTCTTGTTTTGATGTGTTTGTGTGTTTACTTACTTGTAGCATTTATCTTTCAATCAAACACATCTCATATCTAGTCAAGCTTGATCGAGAATTTGATACAAAGGATTGTCAAAGTTTAACATGTAACAAAAGGTTAAGTTCACTGTCGGCGGTTCTCTAAATGGACCGGCGATTCTTTATTGATAAAGAACCGCGGGTACACATAAGGAACCGCACACAGTGGACTAAGCCGAAATGTTTTGAAAACTAACTAGAAACTATTCAACCCCCCCCTTCTAGTTTCTACAATTGGTATCAGAGCGAGGTTATTCAAGATCTTTGAAGTATATTGTACTTTAAAGCTTGGATCGATCTTTGCTTTCTTTTTCAAAACAAATGGTTTTTAAAAATAGAGACGATCTTTGTATCAAATTGTTCATGAAGAGTGATTACTTATGAAATGTGTTTCGTTGTTTCATTCGTACAAGTTTTGGTGTTAAATAAACTTTGTATAATAGCTTGAATTAAATCTTTTCATGTTTGGAAGTATAAAAATCTTTTGTGTCATAATTAACTCTAAAATACGAGTTCTATGTGTCTAAAATGATTTTTTAGAGTCCTAAGCCCTTCCAAAAAGTTACCAAATGATTTTGGCCAAAAATTCATTTTTTGTCCTCTGACCGCGGTTCTCTATTGTTCCCCGCGGATCCTTATCAATATGGAACCGCAGTCAGTCTGACTCAGTTTTTTGAAAACTTTGAAAAATCATATAAAATCAACCGTAAGTCCGTAGAAGTCGTGCCACCCGTCATTTCGAACGTAATTGAATTTTATTTCAATTAAAAATGCTTCCAAACCTTTATTCAAACTTTAAAATTTGGATGGTTTCTAAGTTCCATACTTTGTCCAAAGTATTGAGCGTCAGTTTGTCGTAAAACTTGTGTTTTACTCTTTTCTATTAAGTTGGACATCTCTTGGTGATATATCTTTGAAAATTGATTTATTTACAAAGTGTTAAACTTAATTAAATTTTAAATGGGTCAAAGACTTTTTTCAAATAAAATCAAGCTATGAATACTTTGTTGTATCTAACACTCAAAATATGGTCGAATGCTTTTATGTGTTAAGCTAATTGTTTGTGTGTGTTTCCTTGTGTGTTATTATTATATGTAGACATTATTAAGTGTTTCTTGCTATTTGTAGTAGTATTGCTTATATGTATAGTCTCTTGTGCCTTGCTTGGTATTTGTTAGTATCTAGTTTTTCCTAATTAGGATGTATGCTAGATTTCTTGCATTTTAGTTGCAACATTATGTGTGCATTGCATATAGGATTAACATCTCTTAGTTTACAAATGTTACATAAACATCTTGTACACCTCGGGATGTTCTTTAACACTTTTAGGTTTGAAAGCTTTCGGAGCTTGTCAAATCTATTGATTTAGGTCGTCTTACTCGATCATTGTGTTATTAGTTCAAGTAGATAAATGTCTCACTATAAAACATGAAACACCCTTTGAAAATCTTAGCTATTTTCTCTTAAAAGAGTGTTTGTGGGAATCAAGAAAGATTTCGATTAAATATCAATGCATTATTCAAACTATGATTGGTATCATTATCGAATCTAATTGACATGTTTTTTTAGTGTAGACATGAATATGGTTTATTAATAATATACATCGGATCATAACGCACACTTGTGTTGATGGTGTTATATTGTATCTACTTGTTTAAATTGTTAGATACATTTGTTTAATAATTACTTATAATGCACAATAAAGTCGGTTTGATAACTTGGATGTTTCATCCGAAATACTCAAGTAATTTACATTGCTATGCAATTTATAAATGTGTCATTTCCGAAAGACCAATCAAGAGTGTTCCTTTGGTTTGTGTAAACTTTGTTTATACACTTCAATGTTATTGGCCTCAAGTTCTATTAAGGTAATTAACCTTAACTAGACTTGTTTGACAAGATATGCAATGGTGCATTCTTTACCTTCATTAGGTCATGCATTGTGTCGCCATGCAAGTTTCATCCTTGCTAAACTTTATTAGGCAAATGTTGGAATTACACTTTGTCTAACTTGAGAATGACTACTAGAGAATTTATGCACTAGGATCTTAATTTGACCTAACGGTTGAATTACTTCCATGTGGGAAGTTGAGTTGGTGTATAACTCGTAAAAATGGTCGTGTTTAGCCTTAATTGAGCACCTCTAGTGATAGTCTCATACTCATTCTCTAAATTGGCTAAATGGCTCTTCCTATATATGACTAATGATAGTTTACTTTGATGAACTTTGTATGTCATTAGGAGTCTTTTTCTTTTGTAGCAATTAGGTTTTTCTTAGCTTTCCTCTTACGTGCTAATTGAACCTATGTGTCTTTCCTTTATGTGTGTTCTAGTTTTTATTGCTCTTAAGCATGACTTTATGATAAGTTAGACTAGAACATTAGGATTTGTTGAATTGGAAAATCCTCCTTCACCACCTAAACCTAGCCTCTGTAGGCGGTTCTTTAAATAGACAGCGGCTCCATATCAATATGGAACCGCCGGTGGAGATAAAGAACCGCGGGCAGAAGCTCTCAAATTCGGGTTTTCTAAAACTTCCCAATTGTTCCAACACCCTTTGGAATCTTTGTTTCAAACCTTTGATCACTCCTAAAATATATTGGGCTTTTCTTTTTTAACCTTTACTAGTTTGGATCATCCCCTCACCCTTTTAAACCCTTCTTGTTAGCCATGTTCTTCACACCTCAAACCATTCATCCTTACCCCTTAAACCACCCATTACTACCATGGTTTCTACAAGAACCTCCAATTCATCCAAAACCTCCTCTTCAAAGAGGTACCTCAAAATTAAGATTAAGTTACCCAAACTTAACTCTTCACCCTTTCACACACCCAAGAATGAGATTGTTCCAATTATCATCTCTTCATCACCCTCACCACCTCTTTCTCCATGCAAGACTACCTCAACCTATGGTACCAACCATTCTCATGGTTCTACCTCCTCTTCATTCCAATCTAGAATGAATGAGCTAACCCTTCACTCAAAGTACTCTCTTGGATGTGACTACCCAACCTCAACCCATTCAAAGCATTCCCTTTGTGAGTGACTTTGTTGAACCCTTGGTGACTTCACCTTTCACCCCACCAAAATTCCGCCACCACCCTTGTCTTTCATTTAAGCATGTGGATTGCTTATTTCTAAGACATCTAATTTAAGCAAATCTTAGGATTCTAGTGTAACTAAGATTAAAATTATGCTTAAGTTTTAGGCTTGTTTTTTTTATACATCTTTGTATGATCTTTATTCTCTTGTATTTCCTTTCATGTTTTTCAACATGATTTTTCTTTGTCTTGGATCTTGTTGTTATTATGTTTTCTTCTTTTCTCTTATTTTGAGTCCTTTTCTTAAAGTAATAAGAATTAGGAATCTTCTTGGAGATTTACATTACTTGTAGCTTGTTTTGTGATATCTAGATAGATGACTTGCTTGTATGCTACTTGCTTATGTATCTTCTTGCTTATCCGTATGTTATATGCTTAATTGATTAGTTAATGAATGCATGCTTATTATAAAGGTTTTGTCTTTGTCAAGCAATTCCGATATAATATCTCTTAGATGTGTCTAACTCATGCATGTCCTTAAATGCTACGTGCTAACATGTTTTACTTAGTCTTCTCTTTTTAAGTAATCTTGTTTCTTGCATGCCATATGTGTTAATTGCGCACCTTCTCTACATTGGTTTATTGTAGACTTCATAAGGCATTGCATGAATTATCCTATGTGCTTACTTGATTATGTGTTAGATTTTGTACTAACTCTTCATGTCTTCTTGAGCTTCTTTTGAGTTTCTTCTCTAATTTTCTTTCGAGATTTCACTATCACCTTCTAAGGTATAGTATTCATGAATCAATTTGTGAAGTTATCCTTAACTTCTTTGTTGAGTCTCTCTCAATACATTTTAATCATGCTCTTCTAAGTCGAGTCTCTTTCTTCTAGTCTTTCTAAACTAAGTTGAGTCGAGCCTTACCATTTCCTCATCATGTAATTGTTCTTTGAACATCCATAATGATTGACAAGAGCTACGAAACTTTGAGCATGTAGTTTATCGTATGCTAAACACCATTTAGTGTCAACATTCATACGCATTTTTGCCTATAATGTCCTATATCTCGAATTTTTTTAAAAGCGTCAAGTTATCCGCTTTTGGTTTTCCTTTATTTATTATTATTTTTTGGTCAAAAATGTCTCTAGGTTGAAATATTTTTGTTCCTCTTTTTGAGAGTTGATTGCGGTTAAAATTTACATTGGTATGGGTGATTCCATCAATTCTAAGTTATTAACCCCTTGAGATGATATCTTCAAATTCTTGGATGTTTCTTTTCTACCTTTACTCCAACAGTTTTGAATTGATTTCCTCAAAATCCTCTCCTTGTTTTTTTGAGAGTTGAGGGTTAAATCTAGAATTTTCTTGGGTGATTCCAAAAATTCTAAGCTTTTTACCCTTTGACATATTATCATTACAATTGGTATGGATGTTTCTTTTCCTCTTTATTCCAACAATTGTTAATTGATCTTGTCAAGATCCTCTCCTTTGATTTGTTTTTGGATTGATAACATCGCATGCACACTTCTTTGCTTGTCATTGTTTGTGCAAACGACTTGTTTATCATCCCCGTTTGGGTGACATCTCTTTTTATATATGCTCTTGTCTACTAACCTTGTTTTGTAGGACACTTCTAACCCATTTTTGTAGCTCGTCACTATTCTTGCTTTGTTGGTACCTCAAGCAAGGGGGAGCTCATATCAAGGGGGAGCATTTGAAAGAGTTCAAGTCATTACATTTGTGATCATTCATAGAATATCTTGCTAGTAATGAATTTTGGAATCTTGAAGATAAGTATTTTATTATACTTGGAGGTGGTTAACCTATGGTGATTGAAGACTTCACTAGGATGATGCAAGCTCAATATCTTTGGATGATGGGATTACGGTTCGGATTCTCGCCTCTCAACCGAATATCTTTTGGATGCAAGCTATCTCAAAGTTGATTCTTCTCTTCTACAAACGACGACTACCTTTGGATGCGTTATCTTCCTCAAATGATATAGATTCTACTCTTCCTCAAATGACGACTACCTTTTTGATTCGACAAAAGGGGGAGAAGGAAGTGTAAACGAGTACGTTTCACATTTTACTATGCGTTACGGCTTACTTGTTTGTCATCATCAAAAAGAGGGAGATTGTTAGTGCAAATATTACGATGTTTAATCAAGATGATCCCTTCATGTTTTGGTGATGACAAACGTATAACTCGCAATACATAATGTAAAATGTGTAAGGTACTCGTAATCACTCAAGCATACTTATGTATACTTCTCTCGACACCTTGAAGATTACATTTGTCATGAAAGACAAGAAGGATGCGCGGTTCTCTTATAGAACACGCGGTTCCTTAGTGATATCGAACCGCGGGAAGATATAGAACTACGGGCAGTCAAGCCGGTTTAGGCTTACTTAAGATTTCTAGAAGCTTCTAGAAGATTGAGGGAAACTAATAAATTCAAAATTTAAATTTTAAATTTGGGCTCCAATAATATAAGGTGGATCCTTTTATCCAATGGTTAGTCCACTCTTTTATCCATTGGGTAAAAAGGTGCTCTCCAAGGCAAGAGTTGGCTATAAATAGAAGACTATTCTCTTCCATTTTACTTGCACAAAAACACACAAAAACCTTCCAATATCCCATTCCTCATCCTCCTCAAGAGCAATGAGAAGAACACTTTCACCATTGTGAAGTGTTAGTGTCTAGAGTCATAACATGATGAAGATCTCTCTAGATCAAGTCATGATTATTGTCTTCCTACTATGTATATGTAGAAGATCCAAGTTGTGGGAACACTTGGATGTGTTTGTAAGGGTAGAATATCCAAGTGATGGGTATCCTTGGATTAGGTGTTAGTTGTGTAGATCCAAGTCTTGTTAGTACTTGGATATAGTGTTAGAGTTATAGATCTAAGTGTTGTGTGCTTAGATCTATATGGTTTATGTGTTTAGGCTATAAAACATAAGGTTTGTTATGTTGGGCCATAAACGATAACTAGTGGGTAGATTAGGTTGTGTCTTGGTAGTTCTCACTAAACTCTAAAGTGATGTGGTTGTGTCTAGGTAGTTCTCACTAAACTATAAAGTGATGTGGTTGTGTCTTGTGAGTTCTCACTAAACTTTAAAGTGATTAGTAGTTGTGTTGTGTGAAGTTCTCACTTAGCTTCAAAGTGAAGAGTCGTGAAGATTGGTTCTAGCTTTCGATTAGAACTCGACATCTAGCCTTGTGTCGTTAAATGGTGAAGTGGGCAACGTTGTGTAGATTGGTCCTACCTAAGATTAGGACTCGACATCTAGCTTAGTGTCAGAAATGTGTAAGCGACGTGTATGGTTTTCTCCACCTTGAAAGGAGTTTTGTTGACTAGTGAAGTAACTCTCGAGTAAGGTGTACTCGAGGAGTGGAGTAGGGCGAAGAGGAGCTTCGTGACCGAACCACTATAAATCATCGTGTCAGTACTTTCCTTTACATTTATGTCTTTACTATTATAGATGTATTTATATGTTGTGTGTTGTGTGCATCTCATAATCTAAACATCTACGTTGCGGAAAAGCTAAGGCTTAGTACGTGTGTGCTTCGTGTTTAGATTATGGTCAAGTGTACATCACTTAGTCTAAACATCCTAGTTGCGGAAAAGCTTATGCTTAGTACGTGTGTGCTTAGTGTTTAGACTATTGCTTGATGTACTCTTGTTTTGATGTGTTTGTGTGTTTACTTACTTGTAGCATTTATCTTTCAATCAAACACATCTCATATCTAGTCAAGCTTGATCGAGAATTTGATACAAAAGATTGTCAAAGTTTAACATGTAACAAAAGGTTAAGTTCACTGTCGGCGGTTCTCTAAATGGACCGGCGATTCTTTATTGATAAAGAACCGCGGGTACACATAAGGAACCGCACACAGTGGACTAAGCCGAAATGTTTTGAAAACTAACTAGAAACTATTCAACCCCCCTTCTAGTTTCAACAAAGTCAATTGGTTTAACAAAAATGCATAATCCATATCAACCCATTTATAAGATAATGTTTCCAAATAGCTACATGTAAGCACATAATGTAAAGGGCTGTTTGATAAAAAAATGAACCATTTAGCACTGAGTAATTCAAAAGCTGAATGATTCAACGCTCTGAGTGAGTTGGATTATAAGTGTTTGATAATTGTGCTAAATGATTAATTTGAATGGTTAAAATTACTAATTTAACCTTGCTTTATATTTTATTATTAACTATTCGAATATTAAGTTAAAAAAAACTACTTCAATAATTACTGAATGAGCATGATGCGTTTGTTTTCATTCGGCGCCAATCAAACACACCCTAAGTATAAGTTTTGATTTTTTTTTGTTTCAAGCAAGAAAGAAAGTTAAAATAGTTTTTTTTCAAAGCAATAATGAATCAATAAAACATCCATTAAAGATCGAGTTCAATTTAAGTCATTTAACAGCTTGACACCAAACAAAAAGATGACCCAAAGCCCAAAAGTAACTTAGTTAAACCCATGAAAATAGTTCTTTTCCGTAAAAATCATATTGCCACAACCCATCAAGAATTAAAGAGAACCGACACAAAAAATTGTTGAATGACATGCCTAAAGAATCATTTAGTAGCATGTGAATTTGAAGTATGAGTTTCATATATTTGTTTCATCTCAAATCACCTATAACAAACAAAATCTAACATAACCTAATATGCTTTTACATGATTCATTGCTTTTTTTAACCGGTCGCATCTTATAAACACCTAGATAAATGCTTTTAGATTTTCTTGCATAATTGGTCTTTCAAAATATCTTTAGTTTTAAGGTAAGTTGAGACAAAAGTTTTTATCCAGTAACATTTTTGACCAATTTAATCTTGTTCATAACTGAATAGTGTGGTGATACTTTATCGCAAATAAAACCAAAAACTAATACACAAAAATACCTTATGTCCATTAGATAATGTATGCACAAGAATGTCGATGGCACAAAAGTCTACTCTCACAAATTCATCTTCCTGCATAACACAAACAGATAAATATTTATAGTACGTAATAATAAATAAATTTGAAAATGGAAAAACAACATGAATGATAAAGAATACCTTGAAAATCTTACTAACACCAACAAACTTGTTCAAATCAACCAAATTTGAAACAAAATAAACAAAATTTGATTTTAATTAATTAATAATATCAAAATCATAAAACTAAATAAAAATATATACTGGTTCACTTGTAGAAGATGAAGAAATATCAAAAACCAAACGAAGATTAATCGATCTACATAAGAAGGCATGACATGTAATTGAAATGATAAACTCAAACCAAAAAACTTATTTGAGATTTATAAAGATAGTTGATGAAGAAAATTATTCATAAAGATACAAAAGGAGAAAAACCATTGAAACCAAAGAAGTAGCCAGCCACATTTGTTCAAATTAGTGCTTGTTTGGGCGGCTTCATTTTCCAATGCATAGGCACAATATTATTTTGCTAAAAAAAACTTTTATATATATTTAAATTAAATAAATTTAAGTTATATTTATGACATCATACTTTAATAATATTTAATTAAATGGATCAATAGAAGATTTACACCTAATCAAAGATGACATGGGCATAAACCTTGATTTAATAGTATTAATAGATAGATGTACTAATAATATTTAATAGTCGTATAATATTTGATCCCACATTGCTCCAAAGTGAAAAAGAGAAGCAGTTTATAGTTTATATAGACCACAAACAACCAAGTAGGCACGACCTTATTTGAACAAGATCTGTTCTATAGGCTGGTACCTGGTTGATGGGCATCACGACTATGTGACCAGAGCATGATTAACAGGGCTAATGGTCTCGGTCATGGCTTAGTAGAGGATTGATGTCAAGCTCATCTTGATATCGGTCTTAGCACAAATTTACTTTTTTTTATGTTTCTCATTTGATTTTGATTCTTATTGTTCAAAACGCTTAACATCAATTTCTTGCAACCCTTTATGAGTTTATGACCTGCATCCTTAAACCTTAATAACATCAGCCGGAGTTCCACCAGAAGCAAACTCCAATAACATATTATAAACCATCTGAATTCTGATTATTCTCAATAGTTATCTCCTCGCTTAAAAACTTGATCACATTTGCAGACGTTCAAATATTATTCATAACCTCTTTCGGCTCATATGACCCATTCGACCCGTTTAACCAATTTCCTTATAAAATCATCTTTTGATTTTGCCAATTTGACATTACCAAGATAATAAATAACCTGCATCAGTTCAGTTGATAAGATAATCAAAACTTTTATATTGATTGCAACACGAGTATAACAGCTGCGTACTATATCTTGATGGTTGAGAACAGGTGTATCTACCTTCAAAAAAAGAAGAAGTTAGTTTTGACTGTTTCATGGCGGTTACAGCTACATAGTCTCGTCAAAGTGACCAGTTTGATGCACAGACTGTGTCTTTTACATGCTAAGGGATCCTTGTACGTGGTTTGACAACTTAATTAGCTTATGGTGTACGGATAACACTCTTATCACAAGTAGTGAAGGAAAATCCTATGAAAGAACTTTGTTTTCTCGATAGCGAGTTGTTCGTCAACATGTTTTTCGAGCTTTGTAAACACATAGTCCATGGCGAAATTTACAAAATGAGCAACTAATATTGGTTCTGACGGAGCTTGTACAATTTTTGAAGCCCTTTTTCCATGGTTTGGCTCATCAAAAACTTTCACAATATCAAAATCAGTGTTGTCATATGAATTCCAATAAATTAAAAGTTGTACATTTCATTGCAATTTTTTTTCTTTTATAAACACTGAAAAATTATTATATTACTTCAAAGTAAGGACATAGTGTCAAATAAGTGATTCCACATCGACTAGAAGAAGAACTTTATCACTTGTTTATATACCATCTTAAAACAGATTTGCTTGCCCCTCTGGGGACATCCAATAAAATTGGAACGATGAGAAGATTGCCCCTGCGTAGGGATGGCACACAGAAATCAAGAATTGGTCTAATTGTTTTTCCTTTCTCTTGACAACTTTTGCCGCACAGCGACCATTAGTCGCCATCTTTACTGCAGATTTTCATTTTCATCATCTTTTGCTCGGTAGACTTGTGTATACTAGTATGAGAATCAGCGAGATGTCTGTGTAAGGTCATTTGATGTCTTTGACTGTGGGCACATGTGAATTCGTTAATGCTCGGGCTAAATAAGGTGTATGAAATTTAAAAAGGGCCTGGTTCACCAATTTGTATATTTGCAAATAGTAATACAAATGCCAATGGGTTTTTGACTTTTGAACATCCCACATCGCATTGCGAAGAAAAGTTGCTTGTGCGGGAGCTGGTCATAAGTAGGGAGGCAAGAAGGATGTGTTTCGTAATAGGTGCATATTTGTAATAACCGGCCAACCCCAACCGCATTGACCCGTCGAAACGCGGTCGAAACCAAGTCGAACCCGGTTGTATGCAAACATACGTGGTCAAACCAAATCAGCTACTATTGTTAGTGTAATCTGATTCGACTCATGATCATGGATTACAACATTATATGTCGAAACAACCAAAATACAGAGTAACAAGTAAATTGATATAATAGACATATGACACTTTGATGAAAAGTACAATGCATGTGATTGGACAAATCAATGAACATAGTTGGTACCAGTTTTGTTTAGTCGTCTAATATTGATTCTACTACATATATAAATGTTCAAAATTACATAAACACGAATTCACAAGTTACCAATAAATACGTTCGAGATAAATTGATGTCAATAAGGTATCTTCTCTCGTAAAATAATTGACAAAAGAAAATGAAAGTGAAACTTTTCCTACATCGACGAGTATACGAACATTTGAGGTATATTTATAATTGAAAACATTGAGATGCTAATATCTTGTATGTTACTAATCTTGGATACAACATCTAAATTAAGGATCCAAGTTGGGAGCTACAAGTTTTTAGACTACTTATACCTTATGAAGTTATGAATTAATTAATACTGTTTGTGCAATTTATTTTTTATAATTGACATTATTGAAATACTAATACGTAGTATCATGAAGTTATTAATTTAATTAATAATTGTTTGTATAACTTTTTTTTATATGAGACTCATTTGTTTCATACCTTTATAACAACATTATTTTGTGTGTGTAAAAATTTGTATATACGTACGAGCTGGTAGTTAGTGATAGGGGAACATTAGTAGCAACGTTAATTTGTGTGTGTTTTTCTTATGTATAACTTAGACTTTTGGCGTTACAGTAAACCTTTTGCCTTATAATAACGTTAATTTCTTATGTGTAATATTTTTTTATTAGGGGTGCAATCGAGTTAAGTCAAACTCGAGCTTGATAGGACTTGAGGTTGGTGTGATAAAAAAATGTAAGTTTGAGTTTGATTTTATAACTTGTCAAGCTTTAACCATATACGCTTAATTAAATTCTATCAAAGCTAAAGATTTGCTTGAAAAGTTTAAAAGTGAAAAAAATTATTTTATTTTATATACAAAATTATCAATAAAAAATTATCAATAAACATATACATAAAATAAAACAAACAAAAACCATATAATAGGCATGTATATAATATGTATATGATAATAAAATCTTTATACCATAAAATAAAAAATTATCAAAAACACGAAAAGGTCAAATATACATTTAACTTGAGTTAAAATTTGTTTTATAGTATATTATTTATTTATTTATAAATCAAGGTCTTATAATTATATTATACTCAAATTAGCCCATCTTTGTTATTGTAATAATTTGATGTAATAAGAATATGGGGACCCTTTTATGTTAACTTCATCAGCCATTGTGTGAGGACCAAGGTGTTGGCTTTTGTAATAAAGAGGGAAATCTAAGGTGTGTTTAATTATGGAAAAATTTTTAAATTTTTAAAAAAGAGGAGAGTTTTCTTTTTCTAGAAAATAATTGAAAATTTAGAAAATGGTAATATGGAGTTTTTCAATTTTCTATATAAATTTAGAAAATGAAAATTTTGAAATTTTAGGAAAACTTTTGAAAAATGATGCTAATAAACAGCTTTTCTATTTTTTAATTTTCAAATAAAAAATTTTCTAGAAAAATGGGAAAATTTTCACCAACTAAACAGGGCCCTAGTGTCTTATCATCTGCAAAATCTTTATGCTTTGAATGATACAATATGTACTTTTTAACAGTAATGATTAAGTCGTTTTTGCACCGTCACTTGTGGCTCCTCGTCCATGATCTGAATGAATAACGTGTGTAGTTACAAGGATCGATGTAATCGTGAATGTGCTCTAAAATCTTGTATTAATGTATGTAGTAATATGGACATGTAAGGAGCCCCTATGCATATGGCACAATATTACATGCTTGAATTCGAACAGTAGGATGTTTTATGTCTATTGTACATAGAAAGCTTTTTATTTGTGTTTGCCAAACAATAATATGCAGATATTATGTGTTTTTAAATCACTATAGAATAGTGGCTAGCGTCAGGGCTGAGCATCGGCCCAAAACCAAACTAAATCAAACCGAAAACCGATTTTGAAGAAAACTTAAACCAAATACTGAACCGAAGTAAAGCGAACAAAACCGAAATCGAATTGAACTAAGCGAAACAAAAATAAATATGCGAAACCGATAAACCAAACCGAAATTGATCGGTTCGGTTCCGCTTGATTTGTCAGCTCGATTCAATCCTTTGATTAGGTTTGCTCATCCCTACTAGTGCATATTCATGCTATCAGTTGAGTATTTATTAGTCGATGAACCATTGGTTCTCGATGTTATCATGAGCTTTTCTTTAAACGCATCGGTTATCAATGATAAACACAAATATTAATCGGTTTTACATGGCAAAAGAAACAAAACATAAAAATATCATAACCCAAAAGAAAATAAATAAATTTACAAAATTTGAAATTAAAACAGGTGTATCTATCTGATGGGAAGGCTAAGCATTATTTCTTATAAATGTTAGCTCCCAAGTTCGAGCCCTCCTTCCATCTACACATCTTTTTTATTTTATTTTCTTTCTATTTCGTGGCATATTTTTTTTTGGTAATCGTGATTTCCGACTCATTGGCCGACTAATCCACGGGGTTTGAGCTCACCGCCACACAGACTCAAACCAGGTAAAGCCCTCCCTTTTCACGAGGTTGACGTGGTCACTTCAAGGTTGTTTGCACCTAGTGGGAATTGAACTTGAGACCTCACACACTTTAGAGTGATAGCCACAAATCTTTTTGATTTCGTGGCATATCTATTGGGTCTTTTCTCTTTTAATACTAATGTGTAAGCCGTAATTTTTTTTGAACGATGGAATTTGAATAAAGTCTAGCAAAGAGATAGAAAAACAATTACAAAATAGAAACCACTAAAGGGTTTTGAAGCCAACTACAATTTATTTCTAGAAGAAAATCACATATATGATAAATCAATGATCTTATCAAATATGTAAAACCCGCATGCTTTTACCATGAATAGTACCCTTAAGATCGTGCGTACATGATTAGAACTTTCCTTTTTATAGCACGTTTACGTTTCACGTACAAGAATTATTAGTATTACGTACGTGTTATAACACGATAAATATTTACTACGTATGAACACACGATAATTATTCCAATAATAATTATAATCACGAGCATACTGTAACACCCCCACAATTGTTATGCGCAGCGGAACTACAACAATGGGTGCTACACAGTATTCATTGCACACAAGAGATATCAAACGACGCTAAAAAGACGTCGACTTAAAAATTCGACATTTAAAATTGTTAGATAATACATGTCCACAGTTTTTCCAACCCCAAATAGTGCACAGAGTTTAGCGTTTTCGGTCCCCATGAATCTCAACCCAAAAACCTTAGTTTTACAACCACATGACATTAAACATAAAATTGTTTAAGTAGAAAAGGAGGGAAAAACAAGCGGACACCAAGCCGATCACACAACATCCATCCCATGCATGCTCCATCCTACTGCTCAGCGGTTACCTGAAACACATGCCAAAAATTTTGGTCAACGAAAACGTTGAGTGGAATTCATAGGTTTTTCAATCCATTTGAACGTATATATAATAAAAACCATTCGTGATCATTTATAGTCTTGTCGATCAAACAAACTATAATCAGGATACTGACAATTGTGTTTAAGCTCATGACACTAATCCGTTAACTCAATCACCCGCGTAAATATACCGGCATGATTCAGATGAAACCAGTGCCCCTTCTAAAGGCATCAGTTGCAATTATACCTTATTTCTCATACAAAATAATCTACCGCAGAACTTACTATAAGTACAGCTTCTCGGCTAGCATTGGGTCGTTAACCCCGTAGTACTACAAATTGCATAAGCGGCTATTTCCCCCTACTCGAGGGCAAGACAATAGTTAATAGTTCATGAATTTAGGGACTTTTGCAACTTTGGTACTCAACACAATTTCTAAGGCAACTTTCGGGTCTAACAATCATTCATGCTATACGTTCCTTTTTAAAAACTAGCATGCATTTCCCTCGCGGGTAAAACAATTTGAAATAATATAAGCGAGGCTATAAATTCACACCTTAGATATTAAGTAGTCGGTAGTTCGAGGAGTGATCACTGACGATGTTACGGATGCCCGGGTAAATCAACACCTATCACAAATAACGCGTAATGAGTAATCTCATTTAAATACTTACGGTACTGTATAAAATACATATATACAAGTCACTTAAGACAAATATAACTCACGCCAAAAACAAAAACAACAAGTATCATTCATTCTATACCATTCGTTCTTATAACCTACGTTATCCATTTTTACCCATTCTCGCCGGTACTTGACTAAAGTACGGGCTGTTTTACCTTATTAAACCATGCTTATAAAATTTGACAAAATTTCCAAAAATCCTATATGACCTGTAGATAACATGTTTTTAAGCCCAACAAAAGTTTTCACTTTTACGACCCGTTACGCAACTCATTTCCACGACTACATTTTACGGGCTGAAATTGCGCTTCGACCAATTTTGACCACTTTGACCTATATGAAAAATACCTTTGACTTCCTTGACTCATAAGTCAACATATAGACCCATTTGTACAGGTTAGGGACCAAATTTTGACCCTTGACCATTTACCAAATTATACTTGTGACCCTCGGGATTTGACTAAAACTTTGCACAAATTCGGATTGTGAAAGTCCTCGTCTCCCGGTACCCGATCTTTAAAATGTCATAACTTTTAGCTCGTTTTGAGTCACGGGCTCTACCTTATACCAAATTAAAGCTAGAAAAACCCTCTATCACTACATTTAGTTTTCAAGACCTGGAACAAAAATCATTTTTCTAAAATAGACCAAATGTTTCTGCCTAAAAATGACCATACCAAAAACATGCTTAGACTCGATTCCAAGACTTCTAACCAACACTAAACATCATCCTAAGCCTTTCCAAACATACCCTAACATCAAACTTCCATCCTACCCCTATTGATCAACCAATCTCAATATCAAAAATCAAAGAAAATAAACATGCAAGTAATAAAACCTATATGAATCTTCCTAAAACAACAAACCAAACACAAATATAACATGCAAATTCAACAACCACCATGGCTCCCCAAACACCCCCTTTGCCGTGGGGTTTGGGTGACCCAATCACCACAACCAAATTAATTTTGGTGGGTTTTCATGGTGTTTATACTTCCCTAACACTAAATTATCAACATGCATTAGCTCTTTTAGCCTCAAAAATAAATTTGGATCATATGGAAAATCTTGAAAAATTTTTATCAATGCATGTTGGATTTGATTACATGAATAGGTGGGGAATGACCAAACTAAGCGTGGTCTAACCTTAGATTTTTGAAAAATCAAGTAGAAAAGATTTTTGGTGGATTTTTGATGGTGGTGGGGTGTGCCGTGAGTTTGAGAGAGACAAGGAGGGAGTGGGTTTTGATTTTTGGTGAAATGTTTAGTATGTGTTTGTGTGTTTAGTCATTTAGGCCCTTTTGATGGGTTAGGAGGGACCTAAGTGCAATATTGGGCTTCTTTTGTCCTTAAATAGAAAACGACCTCAAAACTTTGCGGGTTTGACTCATTTGTCAATTTTGAAAATTTTACGGGAGTCGGAAATCTTCCCGAATGCTCCAAAATATTTTTGGGATACTTTAAATGTACTTGGAAGGCTATAAAACTCACCCGACTCAACTTAACACGTACCGTAAATAAAATTCTCGAAAAATTACATTATCGATAAATCGTCAAAAATTATATGAAATTGGGCATCCCTCGGGATCGTAATCGTCATCGTCCTTCTCAAAACGTCAACCGTAAAAATTATAACCTCGAACATCGGCTTTAACCAAAATACTTATAATTATAGAAATTAAAATTTATTAAAAATTTCAAAAATTAGCGTAATTTAGGGTATCGTTAATGACCTCGATTCTAGGGTGTCACATCCACCCCTCCTTAAAGAGAGCGACGTCCCGGCGCTCGCCTCTTCTTGTACTCACATTTCGTCTTACTGGAACAGATGAGGATACCTTTCCTTGAAAAAGTCCTCACGTTCCCAGGTGTATTCCGGTCCACGCTTAGAATTCCATCGGACCTTCACAATGGGAATCCTACTATGCTTCAACCGCTTGACCTCCCGGTCCATAATTTCCACAGGTTCTTCCACAAAGTGCATTTTGTCGTCTAGTCGAATCTCGTCCAAAGGAATCACCAATTCCTTGTCCGCCAAACTCTTCTTCAGGTTCGATACGTGGAACGTGTCATGAATAGCACTAAGCTCGGTCGGCAATTCTAACTTGTACGCTACTGGTCCAATTCGTTCAACGATCTTAAACGGTCCAATATACCTCGGACTCAACTTTCCTTTCTTTCCAAAACGAATTACACCCTTCCATGGCGATACCTTGAGCATAACCATATCTCCAACTTCAAACTCCAACGGTTTCCTTCGGTTATCGGCATAACTTTTCTGTCGGCTTCTCGCAGCAAGTAGTCGGTTCTTGATCTGCACGATCTTCTCTGTCGTTTCTAAAACCATTTCGGGTCCAGTCAATTGACTTTCCCCTACTTCACTCCAACACACGGGCGATCTACACTTCCTTCCATACAATGCTTCGAACGGTGCCGCTTTGATACTCGCATGATAACTATTATTGTACGAAAATTCCACCAGAGGCAAGTGTCGTTCCCAACTTCCTCCAATATCAATCACGCACGCTCGGAGCATGTCCTCCATCGTTTGAATCGTTCGTTCACTCTGGCCGTCAGTTTCCGGGTGATAAGCCGTGCTTAAACTCAGTTCAGTGCCCATCGCACGTTGAAGCGATTTCCAAAATTCCGACGTAAATCTACTGTCGCGATCCGAAATGATCGATAACGGCACTCCATGCCTACAGACGATCTCTTTCACGTACACGCTGGCGAGTCTTTCCATGCTGTCCGTCTTCTTCATAGGTAAGAAATGAGCAGATTTCGTCAACCTGTCCACAATTACCCATATCATATCGCATCCACTAGGAGTCCTAGGTAAACCCGTCACAAAATCCATTGCGATTTTCTCCCATTTCCATTCTGGGATTTCCGGTTGTACCAACAATCCAGATGGTCTCTTATGTTCTGCCTGAACCTTTGCGCAAGTCAAACACTTACTGACGTAACGAGCAATATCTGCCTTCATATTCGGCCACCAATAGACTTTCTTCAGGTCGTGGTACATCTTATCCGATCCAGGATGTATCGAGTACTTCGACTTATGCGACTCATTCATAACCAATTCTCGAACTCCAGGCTTTCCTTCCTCAAATGGACACAATGGTAACCAAATCCGATTCTCAAAATATCTTAGTCCGTCAGACCTAATCACGAAAATAGGTTTCAACATTCGTCCCAAATTCTCGGCTTCAACATTCCCTTTCATTATTCCTCTCTCCTGAGCCTTCAGTATGGTTTCGGTTAAGTCAACGCTCTCAGTCATCACTAAAGCTCTAACCCTCAAAGGTTTCTCCCGTTCCTTCCTACTCAATGCATCCGCTACAACATTCGCCTTCCCAGGGTGGTAGCGAATTTCACAGTCATAATCACTCAGTAGTTCAACCCATCGTCTTTGTCGCATATTCAACTCCTTTTGATCTAAAATGTGCTGCAAACTCTTGTGATCAGTGAATACAACACACTTTGTCCCATACAGATAGTGTCTCCACAACTTCAACGCAAAAACTACCGCTCCTAATTCCAAATCGTGCGTCGTGTAGTTCTCCTCGTTCTTCCTTAATTGCCTCGACGCGTAAGCTATCACCTTCTCACGTTGCATTAATACTGCTCCATAACCTTTACGAGACGCATCACAATACACTACGAAATCTTCGGTTCCCTCAGGCAATGATGAAATCGGTGCGGAACATAACTTATCCTTGAGCGTTTCGAAAGCAAGCTCTTCCTCAATTCCCCATTCATACACCCTATTCTTCTCGGTAAGCCGCGTCAATGGTTTCGCAATCAACGAAAATCCTTCAATAAACCTTCTATAATACCCAGCTAAACCCAAAAATTGTCGAACTTCAGTCGGCGTCGTCGGTGCTGACCATTCCCTGATCGCTACGATCTTAGCAGGATCTACACGAACTCCTTCCTTATCAATCACATGACCTAGAAACTGCACTGATTCCAACCAAAACTCACACTTAGAGAATTTTGCATACAGCTTCTCCTTCCTTAACAACTCCAAAATCCTTCTCAGGTGCTTCTCGTGCTCCTCCTTACTCTTAGAGTAAATAAGTATGTCGTCGATGAAAACAATAACAAACTTATCTAGATACGGCTTGCACACGCGATTCATAAGATCCATGAATACAGCAGGCGCGTTTGTCAACCCAAACGACATCACTCGAAATTCAAAGTGTCCATACCGCGTACGAAAGGCGGTTACAGGAATATCCTCCTCTCTCACACGCAGTTGATGATACCCTGATCTTAAATCGATCTTTGAGTACACACTGGAACCTTGTAATTGATCGAACAAATCATCAATCCTCGGTAATGGGTACCGATTCTTAACCGTCAGCTTATTGAGTTCTCTATAGTCGATACACATCCTAAACGAACCATCCTTCTTCTTTACGAACAACACTGGCGCTCCCCAAGGTGATGAGCTCGGCCTAATAAATCCTTTGTCCATCAATTCCTTCAATTGATCCGCTAACTCCTTTAACTCAGATGGTGCTAAACGATAAGGTGCACGTGCAACCGGTGCAGCTCCTGGCACTAAATCAATTCGAAACTCGACCTCACGGTTAGGCGGTAAACCTGGCAACTCGTCTGGAAAAACGTCCGGATACTCGCAAATAACTGGTACCTCTTCGATCCTCGCCTCTACCTCACCATCGCTCGAAACCTGTGCCAAAAACACATCGCATCCGCTCTCTACGTACTTCATCATCTTCAAACACGAAATCACCTTCAAACGAGAAGTGCATTCGTCTCCCTTAACCGTCAAAACCCTATTCCTCAGCGGAATCTGCACCAATCTCTCACCACAGACGATCGTAGCACTATGCGCCATTAACCAATCCATTCCCACAATCACGTCAAACGATCCTAGCTCTATAGGCATCAAGTCGATTTTAAAAGCGTAGTTTCCTAACTTCAAGGTACACCCTTTCAGTATAGAATTCGTACTAACAATTTTTCCATCGGCCAATTCAACATTATAACTAGTCGTTAACAACACCGGTTCTCTATCGATATTACGACTAAATCTAACGTCTACAAAACTCTTGTCGGAGCCAGAATCAAATAAAATACTAGCATAACAAGCGTCTAGCAAAAACGTACCGGTAACCACATTTGGACCTTGTGGTTTATCAGCAGTTCCCACTTGATACACAGCTGCCGCATTATTTCCTCCCCGTCTGTTCCCTGTCTTCGGGCAATTTGCTTGCACATGCCCTCTTTCTCCACAGCTATAACATCCTCTCATCCTGATAGCATTAGCCCCAGTGGCTACTCCTCCCGTTCGACAACTAGCAGTCCTATGACCTGCCTTTCCACACTTGCCGCATGCCGGCGGGCAATTTCCAACATGATACAAATTGCACTTGCCACAATGGGGGTTCACTTTCACACCTCTAGGGTTCGTCGCTGCCCTCATCCCTTCGTTCCTTCTCTGATTAAACTGCTGATTACGGTTCGGCCCTTGGTTGTTTCGATTTCCTCCTCGGTTCTGGCCTTGGGATTGATTACTTTGTGCTGCCTCCCATTTCCTTTTGTTGCCCTCAGCAATGTAGTTCTGCTTGTCCTGAAGCTTAACGTCCATCAAAGCGTGTGCCATTTGAACCGCTTCGTCAAACGTTCCAGGTTTCGACGAAGTTGTTTCACCTTTGATGTTGCTAGATAAACCCTTGATATACTGCTTCATTTTCTTGGCATCATTGGCAAATATGTCCGGACACAAAAGACTTAACTCATTGAATCTCCTGGTGTAAGCAGCTATATCGTTGTTCTTTAAGGTCAAATGTCTCAATTCGTCCTCCAATTGCCCCAATTCCTCCTCTGGGCAAAACTTCTTGGTCAACAAAGCTTTGGTTGCATTCCACGTCCTTGCATTCGCCACAGCCAATCCCACCGTAGCTACCTGGGTATTCCACCAGCTTAACGCATCATCCAGAAATGTAGCTGCTGCAAACTTTACTTTATCCGCCTCTGCACAACCACTGATTTCAAACGTACTCTCAACTTTTTCCAACCATCGCCTAAGTTCTAGGGCTCCACCCGATCCACGGAACTGCGTGGGACCGCACTTCATAAAGCTTGAATAGGTACACACTCTCGGGGCTGGCTGTCTCCCCGCGTTCCTTCCTGGATCCTGATTTCTCCCAGCTCGGTCCGCTTGCAACGCATTAGCTATTGCTTCCTGAATCATGTTGTTAACACGATCGGCAGTCAACTTTGGAGGCATTGTTTTATCGAATATCTCTTTCTGCAAGACAAGGAAATAGAAAAACAATGTAAGTATTCATATCAAGTTTCCCAGACATAAAATACATACAACGACACATCACTACGGAGTTACTAATATTCATCAATTCACACCACAAAAGATCAAATTTAAGACATATCACAGATCATGAAAGGTAACATAGATTGTATTGATAGTTAACCAAAATCGTGACAAGTAATGCCACTACAATCGTTCACCACAAAACATCAAGTACTTGAGTTTCTCGTCATAATACCATCATACAAAGGTCTAAAATAGTTCAATTACAATGATCAAAGAAAATACAACACAAGTAACTAGGCATGTGGTGATCCACACTGCCTCTTGGATGGCGGCTCGTCGTCGTCTTCCTCGGTTTCCTCATCACTCACGTCCTCATCCACATCATCCACTTTTCCTTTTCCTTTCTCATCTGGCCCACATTATGTTTCCTTTCTCGTCCCTGATGTGGATCCATGCTCAATCGCTACCTGATTTCCCACCGAAATACAAGCACCTCCAGTAGGCGGCTGAACCATGAAGTCATTCGCCTCCATCTCCACATCGTCCACGAATTTCCAATCCGGGGGCAATGAATCCCTCACACGATGCTCCCAACTCTGCATCCTCGACAACCTCATCTGATCTTCCCTCACACGGTCAAGACTAGCACTTAAATTTGCAACCATTGATTTTAAACTGTTGATGGCACTTGTGTTCATCATCCCATCATACGCAATCCTTGAAGTCCTTTCCAACAGTCTTTGATGTTCCCTTTCAGTCTTATCAAACTTCTTAATCACCCTAGTCTCAACTACAAACCGCTCATACATTAACCTTTCCATCCTCCCCAAACGACCTGCGGGATCCCAGTAGTGACTCGGTCTCGGAAAATAGACCCTTGCAATATTCTCATGAATCGATGGCGACTTGGATGACTCTCCACTGCTCCCATTTCTATTGTCCATCGGGCGATCAAAGGGTTGCTGCTCATAACGACCGGTCGGTGGTACCTCATAACCCTTCGGCGAATTCGGAGACTGAAGCAAATCGGGTTCGGTCTGGCCTACGGCATCCTCGGGAATGCCATCATCCAATAGCTCCTCGGGCTCTTCTTCGGAATCCTCATTGTCGTCACTACTCATGCTGAAATTATCTACCTCGCTTTCGCCATTGTCGTTTTCCGGCCCTATTTCGTCTTCTGGAGCGATCCATCCATTATTATTGTCCGGCGGGTTCGGAGGAAACGGTCCCCCTTCGTGACCTACGACGTAATCGTTTCCGTTATCGTTGGGCGGTACCTCGGCCATTCCTGCAATAACAGCGAATTTCGGAGGGTACATAAGTAATTATACAATAGTTATAAATATATGCATGCAAATGCAATGCAAAGGTGGTACATATGCCCGAAATGTAATAATATGATGCTCATGCATGATTAATATGAAAATTACGATGTCGGATATTCCACGTAAAATTTAACGTCTACATATAGTAATTTCCATACTTATATAATAATTACCCACTTATATACTTTACTCAAAAGTATACGTCAAATGCCATAAATGCAACAATAAATCTTACCGGAGCCATGCAGGATAGTTGTGTGTGCTTGGACCCTTTCTTACGACACCAAAAGTTATAGTTTAGGATTTTCAAAAACGACCTAGTTCTCTATAACTCGTGGCTCTGATTACCAATCTGTAACACCCCCACAATTGTTATGCGCAGCGGAACTACAACAATGGGTGCTACACAGTATTCATTGCACACAAGAGATATCAAACGACGCTAAAAAGACGTCGACTTAAAAATTCGACATTTAAAATTGTTAGATAATACATGTCCACAGTTTTTCCAACCCCAAATAGTGCACAGAGTTTAGCGTTTTCGGTCCCCATGAATCTCAACCCAAAAACCTTAGTTTTACAACCACATGACATTAAACATAAAATTGTTTAAGTAGAAAAGGAGGGAAAAACAAGCGGACACCAAGCCGATCACACAACATCCATCCCATGCATGCTCCATCCTACTGCTCAGCGGTTACCTGAAACACATGCCAAAAATTTTGGTCAACGAAAACGTTGAGTGGAATTCATAGGTTTTTCAATCCATTTGAACGTATATATAATAAAAACCATTCGTGATCATTTATAGTCTTGTCGATCAAACAAACTATAATCAGGATACTGACAATTGTGTTTAAGCTCATGACACTAATCCGTTAACTCAATCACCCGCGTAAATATACCGGCATGATTCAGATGAAACCAGTGCCCCTTCTAAAGGCATCAGTTGCAATTATACCTTATTTCTCATACAAAATAATCTACCGCAGAACTTACTATAAGTACAGCTTCTCGGCTAGCATTGGGTCGTTAACCCCGTAGTACTACAAATTGCATAAGCGGCTATTTCCCCCTACTCGAGGGCAAGACAATAGTTAATAGTTCATGAATTTAGGGACTTTTGCAACTTTGGTACTCAACACAATTTCTAAGGCAACTTTCGGGTCTAACAATCATTCATGCTATACGTTCCTTTTTAAAAACTAGCATGCATTTCCCTCGCGGGTAAAACAATTTGAAATAATATAAGCGAGGCTATAAATTCACACCTTAGATATTAAGTAGTCGGTAGTTCGAGGAGTGATCACTGACGATGTTACGGATGCCCGGGTAAATCAACACCTATCACAAATAACGCGTAATGAGTAATCTCATTTAAATACTTACGGTACTGTATAAAATACATATATACAAGTCACTTAAGACAAATATAACTCACGCCAAAAAAAAAACAACAAGTATCATTCATTCTATACCATTCGTTCTTATAACCTACGTTATCCATTTTTACCCATTCTCGCCGGTACTTGACTAAAGTACGGGCTGTTTTACCTTATTAAACCATGCTTATAAAATTTGACAAAATTTCCAAAAATCCTATATGACCTGTAGATAACATGTTTTTAAGCCCAACAAAAGTTTTCACTTTTACGACCCGTTACGCAACTCATTTCCACGACTACATTTTACGGGCTGAAATTGCGCTTCGACCAATTTTGACCACTTTGACCTATATGAAAAATACCTTTGACTTCCTTGACTCATAAGTCAACATATAGACCCATTTGTACAGGTTAGGGACCAAATTTTGACCCTTGACCATTTACCAAATTATACTTGTGACCCTCGGGATTTGACTAAAACTTTGCACAAATTCGGATTGTGAAAGTCCTCGTCTCCCGGTACCCGATCTTTAAAATGTCATAACTTTTAGCTCGTTTTGAGTCACGGGCTCTACCTTATACCAAATTAAAGCTAGAAAAACCCTCTATCACTACATTTAGTTTTCAAGACCTGGAACAAAAATCATTTTTCTAAAATAGACCAAATGTTTCTGCCTAAAAATGACCATACCAAAAACATGCTTAGACTCGATTCCAAGACTTCTAACCAACACTAAACATCATCCTAAGCCTTTCCAAACATACCCTAACATCAAACTTCCATCCTACCCCTATTGATCAACCAATCTCAATATCAAAATCAAAGAAAATAAACATGCAAGTAATAAAACCTATATGAATCTTCCTAAAACAACAAACCAAACACAAATATAACATGCAAATTCAACAACCACCATGGCTCCCCAAACACCCCCTTTGCCGTGGGGTTTGGGTGACCCAATCACCACAACCAAAATAATTTTGGTGGGTTTTCATGGTGTTTATACTTCCCTAACACTAAATTATCAACATGCATTAGCTCTTTTAGCCTCAAAAATAAATTTGGATCATATGGAAAATCTTGAAAAATTTTTATCAATGCATGTTGGATTTGATTACATGAATAGGTGGGGAATGACCAAACTAAGCGTGGTCTAACCTTAGATTTTTGAAAAATCAAGTAGAAAAGATTTTTGGTGGATTTTTGATGGTGGTGGGGTGTGCCGTGAGTTTGAGAGAGACAAGGAGGGAGTGGGTTTTGATTTTTGGTGAAATGTTTAGTATGTGTTTGTGTGTTTAGTCATTTAGGCCCTTTTGATGGGTTAGGAGGGACCTAAGTGCAATATTGGGCTTCTTTTGTCCTTAAATAGAAAACGACCTCAAAACTTTGCGGGTTTGACTCATTTGTCAATTTTGAAAATTTTACGGGAGTCGGAAATCTTCCCGAATGCTCCAAAATATTTTTGGGATACTTTAAATGTACTTGGAAGGCTATAAAACTCACCCGACTCAACTTAACACGTACCGTAAATAAAATTCTCGAAAAATTACATTATCGATAAATCGTCAAAAATTATATGAAATTGGGCATCCCTCGGGATCGTAATCGTCATCGTCCTTCTCAAAACGTCAACCGTAAAAATTATAACCTCGAACATCGGCTTTAACCAAAATACTTATAATTATAGAAATTAAAATTTATTAAAAATTTCAAAAATTAGCGTAATTTAGGGTATCGTTAATGACCTCGATTCTAGGGTGTCACACATACGAACATGAAATCAGGAACGTATAATTATTCCAATAATAATTATAATCACGAGCATACGAACATGAAATCATGAACGTAAATTAATCACTAACTAATATTACGTATGTATATATATTTATTACGAACACGAATAAATATATTAAGTCACGAGCGATAACTAATTAAAACACGTAAAACATGAACACGAGAACACACTTATTAATTAGACACGGAAAATGTTCGGGTTACCCCATGTGGGCCCCATACCCACGAAATTAGGGACAAGAAAAGGGCCTAGCCCATTATTTTTACTAAACATGGAAAAAGAGGAAAAAAACATGTTTCATATTTACAAAATCTAGAAAATAATTAAAACCCTAAAACGTTTCCTCCTCTTCCTTTTGTCCTCTTTGGCCGCCACTTATAATCATCATGAAGGGGTGATTCAGTTTGATTTTGATCTTGGAAATTGTGCAAGGATTCGTGTGTGTTCATCCTTATTTGATCCACGTATTCGGTATAACTTTTAACCCTTTTCTTTTATGTTTTGATTTAACTAATCACATAAAATCATGATGTTTTTAATTAACTAATTAAAAACAATTAATTTTAAACATGTTAATGATCATGGGGCAAATCAAACAAGGGTTTTAGGAGTGTTGTGTTGTAGCCGACGCCTAACCGAGCCCCATGGGGGTCTCGGCTTGGCTTATTTAACACCACCGAGACCATATGGTCTCGGTTTGGTGATGATGTTGTCACGGCAGCAGCAAAACCAAGGGGAAACCCAACATGGTTCGGGTTATGATGATAGTTACGGGTTCGGTTCATGGTTTTTAGTCACGGGTTCGGTTCATGAATCGTTATTTTCAAGTTTATGATTTTCACTAGTTATGTTTTAGACTTAAATTAAATTAATAAAACATGACATGATTAATTTAAGGTACATGACTTAGGTTATAAATTTAATTAATAGTTCATGAATTTTAACCTAAGTATTTATATTTAATTAGACTTTATAAATAATTAATTATTTAAAACCATGACTATAATTAATTAATTAACATGACTTAGGTTATATTTTTAATAGTTAATAATACATGTTTTAACCTAAGTATTTTACCTTTATTTAATTAAAATCATGTTATATTTAATTAAATACTTTTAACCTATAGTTTATTTAATTTACATGTAATAATTAATAAACTATACTTTATAATCACATGACTTAGAATAATAATCAGAAAACACTTAAGCTTATATAATTAACTTATTTAACCAGCTTATATCTATTTATGGAAACTTTCTATTTTTAGAAACTTATTTAATTAAGGCAGCTAATCTATTTATGGAAACTTTCTATTTTTAGAAACTTATCTATTTTAAGCAGTAATTCTATTTTTGGAAAGTTTCTATTTTTTGAAACTTTCTATTTTTGGAAACTTTCTATTTTTGGAAACTTTCTATTTTTTATAACTTTCTATTTTTGGAAACTTTCTATTTTAGGAAACCTGCTATTTTTAGAAAGTTACTTATTATCACACAACAAGTATAATAATACATGAAATACAAGTAATACTTAATCAGAATAGACAGAATATAAGATAAACACAATATAAAGCTTAGAACAGTAAAACATGACATAAAATATAAAACAAGCTAAGACATGATATAAAACCAGTTACGTATTCAGTAATCAGATACTTATACATATATGTATTTATGTAGCATTAGTGATACCGAAGTAGGACTCCCTTCCGTTCGTCTTCTTCATTCACTGGACATAAGGTACGGATTCCCGTCCTTTCAGTATGGACATTCTTTCCTTATTAGGATTCCCCGTATGCAACCAACAGTTTTCCCATAGTATAAGTTTATATGTTTGATTGCCTATGATTAATTAGAATACCTAAAGCCATATACATGCATGACCAATTTCACCTAGTTATGGAGGTACCATAACACTAGAGGCACTGGTGTTATGACTTCCCCACGGCGGAGTGATTGCTCGTGGCGTCCCTTCAGCTTTTGGCCTTATTATTATATTTATCATGTGGGGGCGTATGGGTGCATCCTAGTTACATGTTTTTCAGCAGATTACTCAGTGTGAATGTGGTGTGTGCCTTGCATCCTTCACAAGGAGTTGATCTTTCCTACCCAAAACCAGTATATTAAATTAGAGGCAGCCCCTCTAATTTGCATGACGAGGTCACCCCTGCAAGTATTCACGCACTTTGATTTTCATGACCTATATTGGCTAATGGTAAAATATGTTAAACAGTTTTTACAAGATAAACATAAGGCTTTTCAAACTATAAAACCAGTTTTACTAAGACTTAATCGGGTTATCCAGGACTTAGTTTCTTCCGCTGTTATATGCTTATATGCTTATATTATTCATGCTTTATTTTACATCCGTGCACTGAGCGTATTGCTCAGCCGTTTTCCTTTTCATGTTCCCAAAACGGCAGGTACTTAGAGACGCTCGTAGACTTTAAGCGTACTTGCATATGGACTGGAAGCTTTCTAGCCTTTCTTTACTTTATGCATTATCCATACTTTGATACTCTTTCCATGGACATTGTTTAGTCCTTTCATTTATAGTACTTATGTTTGTGTGTGATGAGCTTTACTTTTGGACTACCGATGTTTGATTCCGGTATTTCCTTTTATGGTCATGTAATGTTTTAGACATTTATCCTTGTATGCTTTGATGACACGCCATAATCATGCGTGACATTCCATTTATCAAAATGGGGTGTTACAATTATGGTATCAGAGCCAAGGCTTCGACCTGTAGGCTCTAAAACTCGACCTGTGACTAGTGGGTAGTCACAAGGAGCTTCCTAAGCCAACGTTTGTTATTCCACGTATTGATGTTTTCAGCGCATTGTTGTTTTAACCATGATGTTTTCAGCACCTTGAGGTTTTAACCTTGATGTTTTTCATCGATATTGTTTTACTAATATGGATGGACAACAGTCATTTATATTTAGTTATGTGTTATGGTTTCATGCATGACGTTCCTCGTGAACTGTGACTATGTGGACTGAACCTCAGTAGTTCATAATTAGTCACATAAATTTTTTCTGATAAGTTTTGACAGATGAGTTTCATTTATTTATGTTTCATGTATCATTGTTGAAGGGATTATGACTAAGTAATGGTTGGTATAGGACTGACCCTATTTAGTCGCATGTGCTTTTATCGAAACTTTTAACTTTGGAACCGACCCATAGGCGTCCCCTCGCCATGTCTTTTGTTTTGGGACCGACCCATAGGCGTGCCCTCGTACATATAAAGGTTTTATAAACTACAACATGCATTCATGCACTGTTTTTCATGCATAAAATTTTTCTCATGATTTATTGGCATAAAATTTTTATGTCCCCTCATAAGTTACTATGTTTTTATGTCAAGTATGTTTTCATACTGTCATGGTTAAACTCAGTTTCATGCTGATTATATTATACACTCCTTCATGTTGGGTGTTCCATGTTTCTTTATGATGACTCCATCTTCACGTGGCTATGTCTTACGTCTCTTTTGTTATTTTACTTTCATGCAAGACACTGTTGGAATTCATGTAAATTATACTTTCATGATGGTCATGGTTGGTTTTCATTGATCATGCTTTCAGGCAAATCATCTTGATTTTTGTGTAACCACACTTTAACGTTTCTCTATGCAACCATAATGAGGTATATACGGGCATTGCCAGGTTCTCATGATGGTTTTTGTCAGCCGTATTTAAAGTAATGGTCATATAATATACCGTTGCGAAGCTCGTGAAAAATACTATTCAACGGTGTCGAGAGTTCTTAGTTATTCATAAATATGTAACGGGAATTAGTCCCGAACACACAAATGATGAAGGCCTCCTAAACATTTGGTACTTAGTATAAAAGGCCTCCTAAGCCTCATTTCTGTGTGTGTGTTTTCCATTCCATTGTTTGTAGAGAGAGAAACGTATGTGTTTCTCTCACTAGGAATTCACAACCTTTGTTTTTTTCTTTTCCTTCACCTAATCTAATCTTTCTTTTTGGTTTAATCTTTACCTTCATTTCTATATCATATATATAGTCGTGTGAATCACTCCCACAAGTGGTATCATTCGCCAAGGGATTCGTATTTAGCATTTCGTGAGTTTTTGATTGTTTTTTACCAAAGTTTCAAAAAAATTTCGTGTTTGTTAGTGTTCTTAAGTCGCATACCTTCTTTATTCGTGTATTAGTGATTTGGGTGTCTTGGTTTTTGGTTAAAACACAAATCTATTGGATCAAAAGTTTAGAAGTTTCTTGTTTCATCTTTTCGAAATTCTAGCAACTGATTCCATTGGAAAGTTCATGCGAGTGAGGCTCGATCGCAATAACCCAAGGGTTTTACTTTGCGATCACAAGGATTCAGACACCTTATTCCGACGGTTATTCCGATCACTCATTTCGATCGAGGATTCCGACGGTTTTAAGGGATATTGAGTCGTTACTCTGTCCAAATAGTTTTAGCCATATTGCGATCAACATTCCGACAGCTCAACATTCCGGCAGATCAACATTCCGACAGATCAACATTCCGACATCTCAACATTCCGACAGATCAACATTCCGACAGATCAACATTCCGACAGCTCAACATTCCGACAGATCAACATTCCAACAGATCAACATTCCGACAGATCCAACATTCCGATCAACATTCCGATAGATCATTCCGATCAACATTCCGATACCATTCCGATAGATAATTCCGATAGAATATTCCGATGGAAATTTTGTTTGAGTAATTTTTAGACTTAGCCACCATCTAGACTAGTCCCGGCACATAGTTTACACGAAGATTAAAAAAATTTAAAAAAAGTTAAAATTTTTAGGTCAAGTAAAATCAAATTTTTTCCCTACTAGTTTTTGGCTATTTCTAACTCAATTTCAAAATTTGGCGATACAAGATTTTTCAGCTTACCGTTTTGTCGGACTGGTGAATTTATTGTCGGACTGGAAAAAAATTTAAAAAAAATCAGAAGTTTCAGAATTTCAACAACATCACACGCTTTCTACGAATTGAGATCCTATTTTTCACACGACTTCTACGATGATGTCTCAACAAGATATTTATGTTGCGGGTACCGATAATCGTCCACCCATGCTTACTAAGGAGAACTACACTACATGGGCTAGTCGTCTCCTTCTTTATGCAAAATGTATACCTATGGGAAAGTTGATTATCAACTCGATTCAAAAGGGTCCGTATGTTAGAAGAACAATTATTGTGCCTGGGGACCCTACGAATGCTAACCCAGTGGCTGACTCTAGTCATGAGCAAACGGATGAAGAATTAACTGAAGCTGAATCCAAACAACTCGACGCTGATGATCAAGCAATTCAAGTCATTCTTATGGGACTTCCTAAAGATGTTTATGTTGCTGTCGATAGTTGTGAAACAGCACACGAGATGTGGCTTAGGATTTAGAAAATGATGAAGGGCAGTGAAATCGGTTTACAAGAAAAGGAAACTTAGTTGCTTCGTGAATGGGAGAAATTTACGTCTACTGAAGGGGAACAAATTAAACCTTATTATCATCGGTTTTCAACCCTCATGAATCATCTTAGAAGAAACAAACATGAACCTGCACAAATTGCTGCCAACATCAAATTTCTTGATAATCTTCCTTCTGAATGGTCACGATATGTCACTCTTGTCAATCAAACCAAGGATCTTCATGTTGTGGACTACACTCAACTATATGACTATTTGAAGATGAATCAAGATGAAGCTAACGAAGTTAGGGCAGAAAGACGTGCCAAAACACAAGATCCATTGGTTTTTATGGCAAACTCTCCATCATCTATGTCATATCCCATGGTACCCTACCATCAACCCTCATCAAGTAACTTCATGCCACAACAACAACTACAACAACAACAACAACAACTCACTGCTTATGGATATCAATCTCCTGCTGCTATGAATTACTTACAACAACCCATTGCCTGTTTTGATGACATCACCGATCCTACTCATGCTATTAATACTGGTCTTGCCCTTCTTGCAAAGGCATTCAAATTCACCATTAACCCTACCAACAACAATCAGAGAATCTCATCGAACACTAGAAATAGGCAGATTGCTCAACCTTTCATGAATGCGAATCAAGATCGCCAATTGGTAGTTGCTGGAAACACGAGGACTCAGTTTCAACAATATCGTCAGAATGCTGGGCAGACCGTTGGCAATGCAGGAAATCAGCATGGTCAAAACCGTGGTCAAAATCCGGGTGTTCCGAATGCGGGTAATCAGAATGGGTTAATAGTTGTGCCAGAGGTTGGTAACCAGATGGGAAACATTGTGGCTGCAAGGGCTGAGAATACTGGTACGGGAAATGGAAACAACAATCGTCAGGTTCAGTGCTACAACTGCAGGGGATTTGGTCATTATGCTCGAGATTGCACAGCTAAAAAGAAGAGGGATGCTGCTTATCTTCAGACTCAGCTTCTCATAGCACAAAAAGAAGAGGTAGGGATTCCACTTCAAGCTGAGGAATTTGATCTTATGGCTTCTGCTGTAGAATATGACGAGGAAGAAGAGGTGAATGCCAACTACATCTTGATGGCAAACTTACAGCAAGCATCAACCTCAAGAATGCATGATGACAGAGCTCCCGTCTATGATTCAGACGGTCCCTCTGAGGTACACCCAAGTTTTGATGATAATGATATATATAATATGTCTAATCAGGAGGAAGAGTATACTGAGATGCTTGAGCCCTACATTGAGACACACGAGGATCAAACGAATAATAGTAATATTATTTCGAATGAGCCTAGTGTGGACCTTAGTGTGGATCAAGTTGCTCAGCCTACAACCCTTCCTGATGAGACACATGCGTATTATAAATCTCTATTTGATAAGCTTGCTAAGGATGTAGATCATGCTACGGTGGTTAATAATAAGTTTAGAGAAACTAATGCCAAATTTACCACTGAGCTTGCGGGATACAAGGAACGGGAAAAAAGTTTTGAGATTCATCATGCTAAAATCAAGGAACTTGAACAAGCTCATGCTACATCCGTTTATCAAGGAAAATGCACAACTAGGAAATTAAATGCCTTACACTTAAGTAGTGCTAAAAAAGATAAGAGAATTGAATGATGAAATCACTTATCTTAATAAACAACTTTCAACTGAAAAATCTATTATTTTGGATTTAAAAGAAGAACGAAAAAAGCTGAAACATGATTTCAAAATTCGAGAAGATGGGCTTCTTGAAGATTTTTGCAAAGCTCAGGATAGGATTAGAGAATTAGACAACCTTTTAGTAAAACGTGGCCAAACTATACAGACGATAAATATGCTCGCACCAAAAGTGAATGAGATAAATTACACTCGATACAAATTGGCTTTAGGTTGTCCTCTTCCCCTAATCCCGGATACCTTAAGCATGTTCAGGCCACTAATGAAACTTTATATAATGGTAGTGTGCTATTGTCTGATGAGCATGATCCTCCTAGTGTGCATGATTCCGAGGAAACTACTGAACTTGATGTAGAGACTCGTTTAAGAATGAAAAATCTTGATAAAGAAGTGATACCCATTTATTATCTGAAAGTTAATCCTCCAACTGTTGTTGTTCAGTCTAAAACGAGTACTGAAATGCTTTTGCTACCAAGTGAGGAATTGTCTGATGACTCTCCTAAACCGAGTATCACACGCCGATTTCTAAACGAGCTTAAAGATAACTTTGTCATCCTTAAACGTGTTGTTAATTCAAAAATAACTGGAGGTAATTTTACATCACCTGTTCAGATTGAGGTTCAGAAAATTCTTCAAAACGATATTAATCCGATTATTAATCAAGTTGATGCTCGGTTAGGAAATTTGGAAAACGCTTTTCTAAAAGAATTAGCCAACTTTGTTGAAGACTTTAAATCTTTGACGAAGGAAGCTGATGAATCTCTTGATAAAATCAAAGTTTTGGAAAACGATCTTGAACGCCTCTCTAAAGCTCGTGATTGTATTGATAGTAGCCCTGTTGAGTTAGGTACCTCTATGTCGCATAATGAAAACCTCCAAACTGAGCTTGATCATATGAAAGATAAAATGGAATCTTATGTCATTAAAAAGGATAAAGAATTCACCGATCTTTGGAATAAATTTGTCAAAAAATGTGATGAATGAAAATATGATAAGATTTCGTATGAAAAAGCTTACAATGAAATGCAACAAACAATCACACGGTTGCAGGCTCAGTTAGGAGGGGTTTCGGAAACGCATTTGGCCTCGTCAGGGTTAGAGAGTGCTAGTGGTGGTAATGTTCAGAAGCTTAAGGCTAAGATTGCAGATTTAGAATCTGTTGTTGTTTCATATAAGCGGGCTGTTGAACAAAGTAAGTGTGACACCCTAGGCAAATCCCACATCGGCTGTGGCCAGGAGAGATCCATGGTTCATAAGATAACAGTCGCCTTCTCATGACACAACGCGTTTTGTGGTCTACTGCACGTAGGGTTCTTAGGAACTGGCAGTTAAGCGTGCTCATGGAAGAGTAGTACTGGCTTGGGTGACCTGCCGGGAAGTCTTCACAAGAGGGACACAAAGCAAAGCCGTGAGCTTGCGGGCAAAGCGGACAATATTGTGGTCTGAGTAGGCGGGATGTTACAAGTGGTATCAGAGACAATCCTGAGCCGTTCGGGATGGTGGGGCAAACCTCATCGAGGACGATGAGTCCCGAAGGGGGGGTAATTGTGACACCCTAGGCAAATCCCACATCGGCTGTGGCCAGGAGAGATCCATGGTTCATAAGATAACAGTCGCCTTCTCATGACACAACGCGTTTTGTGGTCTACTGCACGTAGGGTTCTTAGGAACTAGCAGTTAAGCGTGCTCATGGAAGAGTAGTACTGGCTTGGGTGACCTGCCGGGAAGTCTTCACAAGAGGGACACAAAGCAAAGCCGTGAGCTTGCGGGCAAAGCGGACAATATTGTGGTCTGAGTAGGCGGGATGTTACAGTAAGTCTGTCTATCGGAAACTTATTGATAAAATCTGTGAGAATTGTAAGTTAAAAGCCTTGTTAAAAGATAAGACTTCTGAACCTAGCTCGATTGTGGATACGATGATCCAGAAACCAGCAACCTCGGGACCCACTCGTATTGCTGTGACACCTTTTCCTAAGGTTGCTGGAACGAAAACTATTGTGATTGCCCCAGGAATGTTTCGTGTTAGTTCTCCCTCAGTGCCTAGCAAACAACGTAAAGCAAGCGTTAGGACAAAACCGATCACTATAACTCAACCACAAGTTATTGATTTAAAAAGTGCTAATTCTAATAGACGCGTATCTTCTTCTACAGGAATAAACAACTACACTAAGAGCAGAAGGCCACAACCTACAAGGAATACAAGGAATGATAGGGTCCCTTTTGCCTCTAGAAATAGTCACCCCAAGATCAATAATGTGGAAGTAGAAGAACATATGAGTTTACCGCTTTTTAATCATAATCAGAAACCTAATTCATTTGAATGTAATTGTGACAACCGTGGTTTTGAGGTTCGTCACTTAGTTTTATTTTGTGCTAGTTACGTGTCTTTACGTGTTTATGTGCTAATTGGTGTGTATAGATTGTGGTTTGGATATCGTTTCCGGTACGGGGTACCTTGTTAGTGGACGATGTGTGATGATTTCATGTTCATGAGCTCACATGGTAGTGACTATGAAGTGAAATGGTGTTATTTAGTGGTTTTACGTATACGTATATGTATTATAGAAAATCGTATTTTTACGATTTACGGTTTAGCATTTAGAGGTCTCGGATGAGGTAATTAGTCATATGGATATTTTTCGGGATGGTTTTAAGTCATTTAGGACTTATTTATAAAGTTTATTTCAAAATTTGAGATTTTTTATAAAAGTGTATATTTACGTCTTTTACGGTAAAACGCGTAAATTTGACTAGTTTTACGGTTTTGAGGTTTTGGAAGCTTTAGGAGCTGTAATAAATTAAGGTAAATTAAGGTAATACTAGTAATGTATTATTAAACAATAAAAAGAAAAAAAAATAAAAATATATATATTAAGGGTCGGTTTGGCCGACTAAAAGAAAGAAAAAAAGAAAAGGAAAAGGTAAGTGGGCTATGGGTTGGACTTGGGTTCACCCATACCCCATATAATGTCATAACTAAAAAAAAAGCCATATTTTTTCTCTCCTGGTGATTAAAGTCGACGGCTATAGGAGGTGTTTTAGGGTTTTCATAGTTTTTTTCATCTTCCATTAAATTAAAGGTAAACCCTTCATAACCCTTTTCAATTTAAATTGTTTAATGTTTTCTTTAATCATATTATGATGGATTTAAGTTAGGGTTTAATTTAAAAACAGTAAATTAATGTTATATTAATCATAATATGATGATTACATAAATTAGGGCTTGTATTTAATGGGGTTATGGGTAATTAGTTAAGTTAATTTGATTAAACCCGTTTTTAAAAACTGGGCAGAATTTTTAGTCAATTGTTTTGATCATATCGGGAGTTCTACAAACTCTTATTTTACGATCCAAGTATCCCTGAAAAGGCAATTGAACTGGCTTTCCAATGCAAGAAACGAGAACTAAATTGGAGTTGGGGAATTGGGTCAAAAACAGGTTACAACAGTCGGAGGTCAAAACAGTTTTGAAGTCAGTCTGTTTTCTTTTTAAGTTTTGGGTTGTTTGGGGTACTTAGGGTTGCATTGGGATCTTCTAACGAACATGAGAGATTGTTTATATATTGTAGTAAGTATCTTCACTTGGGCTAAGGTTGTGGTTTAGGGTAAGACCCCCTAATCATAACAAACTTTTTTATTGTTTAAAATCAGTAAATCTGGAATGACGAAAGTATATATATATATATATATATATATATATATATATATATATATATATATATATATATATATATATATATATATATATATATATATATATATATATATATATATATATATATATATATATATATATATATATATATATATATATATATATATATATATATATATATATATATATATATATATATATATATATATATATATATATATATATCAGGGCCTTAACAGTAGCTTTAAGGTTGGGGCAAGTGGGAGGTGTTAGCTAACATACGTAAGGGCATAAATATTCCCTTTACAGAGATCATGGGTGTGTTTAGGTGGGTGTTTGTCTTATAGTTTGGAGACCTAAAACTGGGACTGTTTTTGATATAATGTTAACGGGATGTGTTATGAAGTAAAACGAGTTAAGGGCATTATAGAGGGGTGTAATGAGATGCTTAGAGCATATATATGAGGTATATATATGGGATAAGGTTAGATGTCCATCATAGGTTGATGAGCCATCTTAGTGATTGGTTCATGTTTTGATTATGTGTTTTTGGTTTGTTAGCTTTTTGCTAGTGCGAGGACTTTTGGAGAAGCTCAATCAGGTGAGTTTCATAGTCCCATGTTTTCTAATGTTTATGACTTCCAGATGGGATGGAAGAGACACTATTTTGTTTGTTATTTATAAATTATGTTGTGAATGGTTTGGCGTTGGTAATGGACTTATGTGTGCATACTTATATGATTAACTGCTAGTTGATTCTTGATTGTTTATGATTTGACTTGGTACCATGGGGATATTGGCAAGGCGGGGCCTTGGGATTGATTCATAGGTGTTTGGACGCCTATGGGAGTATGGTATTTGGTAAGGCTGGGAGCCTTGGTTTTGGATTTGGTTTGGTTGTTTAATCTTGAATGTTAGTTTGTTAATGCATATTAGTATCACATTGTCCATATGTTTTTTAACTTTTGGTTGTTACTCACAGCTTATGGTATGATTTTGGCGTTTGAGTCTAAACTTATGACTCTCACCAACTTTATGTTGACGTGTTTTAGTGTCTCTTTCAGGTGTGAATGTGGTTAAGCTTGAGGATAGAAGTGGCTAGACTTGGAGGCCTTAGGATTGCATATAGAAGGAGATCACCATTCCTTCTTAGTTTACCTTTATGTTTTTTTATAAGTGATACATGTTGGCACCTATATGTTTGTTTGGTTTATGTTTATTGTTTGTCTTGGGTAAGTGGTAGGACTGTTACCTACTTACCTAGACTCCTGCATTGTTGAGATATTGTCATGACATTTGTGTCGCCATTTATGACATTATAGTTGCATTTTAGTTTTCTCTATAGAGACACCGTTTGTTGTGATGATATCCATACGTCGCGCCCCATATTCCGCCATGGTGGGGTGTGACAGAATGATATCAGAGACAATGATTATAGAGAATTAGGTTGCCTAGTCGTGTAGTCTAGTCTATAGCTTAAGGGTCCCTGCATATAGGCGTCATAGGAGTATGTGTACATTTTATAATAATTGATGCGTTTGGATGTTATTTATTGCGATATTTTGACTAGTATGAATTAAACCATAGTATGTTCATACTTAGCCACATGTTATTTTCTTTTCGGGTTGTGACTAGTGCGGGTTGAATCATAATCGTCCACGCTGGTCATTGTCGTATTTTGCTTAAACTGTACATTATAGTACATAATTTGGTACATGGTAGTTTCTATCTTTTGATTGGGTTATTTTATGTACCTGAGGTATGGTATTTTTCTTTTGATGTTTAAGTCATGTTCCCTAAGAATCATGTGGTGGTTCGAGTTATTAGGAGTAGGTGGGTATGAAGGATTTTATGTTGTTTCCACTCTTATGGGCGACATGACTTATAACTGATATGTTCTCGTTTTGGATTTAGTCTAGGCTATTTTAGTTAGACTATGGATTTCTGTATTCCAAGAGTTTTATTATGTTATTTTATAGATGGAGTTTTGGACCTTATTGGTTATGTGGTTATGAGCTTATGTGAGTAGATGGATTTATGTGTTATATGTTGTATTGATTCTTATAAGTGTCATCATAGGAGGGAGTGCATTGGGGAAAGGGTAATTGTATAAGTATGGTGGCCAACATAGTTATACAAGTACCACAACTTCAATGGGTTCTCAAGTATGATTGCATGAAAGAGGGTTAGTACATGCTTGTATATGATGAGATGTAGAATTTGGGTATATGTATTATATATGGGTTTATGTAATGGCTGCCTATGATATGGCTATTGTTCTTTTTGTGTTATATGTTTTGGGTTATAGTTTTGTTGTGTGATTATGGGGTCACACGATATGGTTTGGTTTTGGAGGTGGGCTTTATGCCTTGTTGTGGCACGGTGAGATGGTGATTACTCGTATGGAAAAACGAGCGTATAAAGCGATTGATTGACTTACGTGTATGATAACGAGTATGTTTGGGAGATTCAATAGGTATACATATGCGGATGTATATATACTAATAGATGTTATGTTATGATTTACGGTCGTTCAGTAGTTATTATAACTTGAACGTACCTAGTGCTCTCTTGTGTTTAAACAATTTATTAGTGCTCGAGTTTGGTGGAGTTTCAACGACGTTTTGAATCTTTTGAAGTGTGTCTTGTAGCGTATTCTTTGAGTTTCATATTTCACGTGTACGTTTTAAAATGGTGTTCTTGGTTTTAAGTCTATTGAAATAACTTGGGATTTCTTTTGAGATAATGAAATCTTTTGTGTTGGGTCTTACATCTCTTCTGGTATGTATATATTGAGAAAAAGGGGGACTTGGAAATCTATTATAGGGTTAGATAGCTGGTTGTATTCGGTAAAATAAGGGTAAGGTGTTGGAGTCGTGTTTCAAACAAGATGTAACATAAGATTTCATTTTAATCAACACTTATTTATTTCAAATTCTAAAAGACTTTCTTTAAAATAAAGCGAAGTAAAATTTCTTTCTACTTACATAGTTTATATAATTGGGTTTGACTGATTCACGTCGTTTATAATTATTAATACGAGGTTAAATTGAGTTTTTGAAGGTTACACATACAATTATATCTTTCATTTAAAAGGATTGCATTAATCACTAAGTTTATTCTTTAGTTTTAAAACAACTAGTATAAAATTGTTTTGGTCGTAACTTGTTCGTTTTTAAAGCTTTTTGGGTGATTCAAAAGCCCAAAATTATGTGCTCGGAACGTACTTTTCAAATATACAGAATGTATAGTCATGGGAGGTTAGTATCCTGGCCGGAATTATTGTATAAGTGTCGGGTTAAAGGTTGAGCTTTGAATAGTAGTTTATTTTTATGATTTGGGATGCACGGGATACCTAGTCTTTGAGTTGAGTTTTGAGTTCATCAAGAGGGTTGTTTGTATATTGTTTGAGTCACATATATGTGGGGAGGTAAAGAAAAAAAAATATATATATTCTTTTGGAAAAGTCGATCTTTTGCACGGTTTAAGTAATATGTCGCGGGGCGTAATATGTTTTGGTTGCCATTGGGTGTTTCTTGGATTATTTTTTTTTCATTGTCATGGGTCATTTTGAATTAATACACGTTTTGGGTTTGAGTTTTCTTTTGAGTCTCGTGGTTTTTGACTGGTTTTAATTGGTGCACGTGAAATGTCGTTAGTTATCCGTGGGTTTGATTCGTTGATCGTATCTGATGGATTCAGGATGTAGTTTTGGTTTCGTATTGTTCGGGAGCGTTGAGGTAGCCATATGAAAGACTTGGTCGCGCCTACACGCTTAAGTAGGTGACCATGAGAGAACGGTCGGAACACCCTTAGTGGGGAGGAAAGAGGTTCGTAGACGAACTAATGTGGTCATGAGGTCTATTAGGAGTGTCAAGGGAGATGAATAGGGATTTGTGAAATGTATGGATATTGGCACAAGTGACGTGTCATAGAGAGTGTTGGAAGGGGATATTGTTCGTAAGGCATGTATGTTTTCTGAAAATTTCCTGAAATTTAGTAGGTTTGCCTATTATTTTAAGATAAAACCATGAATAGAACAAGTAGGAGAAGTGAGAGGAGTCGGAGTTAGTGCCTTTCTAAGGAAATTGTTGATGGAATGATTCCAAGAACAAGAGTTGATGGAAATTGCAACGGATGCAAGGTAAAAGTTGAGTTGCTTAGTAGTAGATTGGATGTGGAAAGCGGTTGAGTGGTCTGATGAGAGGAAGCATTGGTCTTTTAAAATGCGTGTAGAATTTTGCAAGTAGAACGAGGTAGGAATTTATTCGTATTGCCGCTAAGAGAGGGTGCAAGGAGGATATAGTTGAAACTGCTAAGGATGTTGTATGAACGCTTCGGGCTTACGGTTATGCATTTGGCTTCGCCAAAGCACTAGAGGTTTTCATGGAGTCAATGAACCAAGTGTGCATGAACGTGTATAAACGAGTTGTCATCGGGAGCATCGACGACATCTTGATCTACTCAAATCTTAGAAAGAGAGTGAGGTAAATTATGAGTTGGTTTGGAGTTGTTAGGAAAGGTAATTATACGTGAGATTTTCAAGTGTGAGTTTTAGGATTAAGTGTACTATGATGAGCAGTTAGAGATGATGGCATATCATGGAACCAGCAATGGCGAAGTGAAGAAGGATGAGGAAGCGTTTTGAAGGCTGAAGAGGTGGATTGGCTAATGAGCCGATATTGGCATTATCGGAAGGACTGGATGAATTCGCGAAGCATGACTATACGTGGATCAAGGATTTGGATGTATACGAGAACGACAAAGAAAGGCGGTTGTTTATACGTTGTGGGAACTGAAGATTTGGAAGAACTAGATAAGACTTAGTTAGTGGATCTGGATTGTTATATCTGCCTAGAATGCTAGAGGCATTTGGTGTACGAGACGTAGAGAATGATCTATACGGATCATGAACGTCTCCAACACATATTTAATCATCTTGATTGAACCTTTGGAAAAGGTGATGGGTGGAGTTAAGTGATGAAAGAAAATTGCAAGGCCAAGTACCATCTGGGAAAGGCAAGCATGGTTGATGAGACATGGAATAAGAAGAATGGAGTGAAGCTGAGACGAACTTGAACTATATGGATGACGTATTAGGGTGGTTTGGATGAAGGATATAGGTTGCACGAGTTGAGTTGTCTAAAGCAGAGAACGCGTCAACATGTGTGTTACGTGGCTTGGACAATCATATGGAGAAAAGGGATGTAGACTATACTTCCTACATAGATAGGAGTAGCATAGAAAGGGCGATGTAAGGACGAAGTTAGTGAAAGTGATACATAATGGGGTGGAGGAATAAGTACGACGAGAGTTGGGTGATAGTCGATAGACTGACTAATTCATTTCATATTTCAAGAGGAATGAGAAGTCACGTGGTTGAGAAGTTGGAAGGATTGCGTACGGATGTGATGGAATAGAGGGTTTTGCGTAAAAGTTATCCTAATATGTATGGAATGCCTTATGAAGGAATATGGCAAGGGAAGAAACGATGGGAAGCATCACATCGTGATGTATGGTATGAGTTGAGGAAAAAGAAGGAAGTGTGTATAGAAGCGAAGCAAGAATAAAATAGGTCGAGATAGGAACCGAAGGTAAAACTTTGGTAGAGCCTAATGAGTAGAATAAAGCACAAAGCAGACTAATACTGTCGTAGTGTGGAAAAGAAAATGGCACTGACCCATACTGAGTGTTTGGGAGGCTTAGTATCGATAATCGAATGGATGAGGAGTTATAGGTGTGATATGCCATAGGGACGAAGGGCTTGGTCTAACTGAGATAACCGTCCTTTTGATGATGTGTATAGATCATAAGTTGATTTGGATTGGAAGAACTAATGGATATGTGAAAGACCGTCATAGGTCACTTTGTAAGGAAATTGGAATTTTTAAGTAGTTTGGGGTACGGACTAAAGGGAGTTGATGAACATGATTGGATATGAGTATATCCAGCTAACTGGGAAAAGGATAGGTAAGTGAGATATTTATACAACCTTAGGAGTTACACTGAGGGCATGAGTGATTGATTTAGAGGGAGTTAGGAAACTCATTAGCGATGGCTGAGTTTTCATATAATGATGATTATCATACTAGAAGTCGATAAATGCCATTTGAGGCACTATATGAAAGGATAGGATGAGTTGTCCCCATTGTGGACTAGAATTGGTAAAAGAGGCTACTAATGTGGTAATGGTGTTTGTGGACAGAATGAGAGCAACAAGGGATGCTATGTAGAAAAGGAGGAAACGACCAGATTTAGTGACAAAGTTAGGTAGGGAGTTTCACCCATAGTAACGGGTGGTATGTTTTGGTAAAAATGGAAGAGTTGATGTAGAGTTTTGTATGTCCATTTATGATATTTGGAAAGATCGGACCAGTAGCTTATGAGTATAGAATTACCTGGGGAAAATGAGTTGTATACATGATACATTTCATGTATTGAGATTGGTAAATGTTGTTTGAGAATGCATTTTGCATGTACGGTTATTCGGGACTTGTGTTAATAAGTCTTTGTTTTATCAAAGAGTCATTTGTGAGATTTATTGACTGTGAGGTCAAGAGTTTGGAAATGAGTTTAATTATTTTTGGTTTGTATATGTGGTATTTTGAAACTTGAACTAAAGTTCACATGGAAATGAGAGGAGTTCATTTAGAACAAGTATCCTCAGTTGTTTGCTAATGGTATGTTTTGATCCTAAGGAGTAAATCTCGGGACGAGATTTCTATTAGGAGGGAGTGATGTGACAACCGTGGTTTTGAGGTTCGTCACTTAGTTTTATTTTGTGCTAGTTACGTGTCTTTACGTGTTTGCTAATTGGTGTGTATAGATTGTGGTTTGGATATCGTTTCCGGTACAGGGTACCTTGTGAGTGGACGATGTGTGATGATTTCATGTTCATGAGCTCACATGGTAGTGACTATGAAGTGAAATGGTGTTATTTAGTGGTTTTACGTATACGTATATGTATTATAGAAAATCGTATTTTTACGATTTACGGTTTAGCATTTAGAGGTCTCGGATGAGGTAATCAGTCATATGGATATTTTTCGGGATGGTTTTAATTCATTTAGGACTTAGTTATAAAGTTTATTTCAAAATTTGAGATTTTTTATGAAAGTGTATATTTTACGTCTTTTACGGTAAAACGCGTAAATTTGACTAGTTTTACGGTTTTGAGGTTTTGGAAGCTTTAGGAGCTGTAATAAATTAAGGTAAATTAAGGTAATACTATTAATGTATTATTAAACAATAAAAAGAAAAAAAATTAAAAAAAATATATTAAGGGTCGGTTTGGCCGACTAAAAGAAAGAAAAAAAGAAAAGGAAAAGGTAAGTGGGCTATGGGTTGGACTTGGGTTCACCCATACCCTATATAATGTCTTAACTAAAAACAAAAGCCATATTTTTTCTCTCCTGGTGATTAAAGTCGACGGCTAAAGGAGGTGTTTTAGGGTTTTCATAGTTTTTTTTCATCTTCCATTAAATTAAAGGTAAAACCTTCATAACCCTTTTCAATTTAAATTGTTTAATGTTTTCTTTAATCATCTTATGATGGATTTAGGTTAGGGTTTAATTTAAAAACAGTAAATTAATGTTATATTAATCATAATATGATGATTACATAAACTAGGGCTTGTATTTAATGGGGTTATGGGTAATCAGTTAAGTTAATTTGATTAAACCCGTTTTTAAAAACTGGGCAGAATTTTGAGTCAATTGTTTTGATCATATCGGGAGTTCTACAAACTCTTATTTTACGATACAAGTATCCATGAAATGGTAATTCAAGTGGCTTTCCAATGCAAGAAACTAGAACTAAATTGGAGGTCGGGAAGTGGGTCAAAAATAGGTTACAACAGTCGGAGGTGAAAACAGTTTTGAAGTCAGCCTGTTTTCTTTTTAAGTTTTGGGTTGTTTGGGGTACTTAGGGTTGCATTGGGATCTTCTAACGAACATGAGAGATGGTTTATATATTTTAGTAAGTATCTGCACTTGGGCTAAGGTTGTGGTTTAGGGTAAGACCCCCTAATCATAACAAACTTTTTGTATGTTTAAAATCAGTAAATTTGGAATGATGAAAGTATATATATATATATATATATATATATATATATATATATATATATATATATATATATATATATATATATATATATATATATATATATATATATATATATATATATATATATATATATATATATATATATATATATATATATATATATATATATATATATATATATATATATATATATATATATATATATATATATATATCAGGGCCTTAACAGTAGCTTTAAGGTTCGGGCAAGTGGGAGGTGTTAGCTAACATATGTAAGGGCATAAATATTCCCTTTACAGAGATCATGGGTGTGCTTAGGTGGGTGTTTGGCTTATAGTTTGGAGACCTAAAACTGGGACTGTTTTTGATAAAATGTTAACGGGATGTGTTATGAAGTAAAACGAGTTAAGGGCTTTATAGAGGGGTGTAATGAGATGCTTAGAGAATATATATGAGCTATATATATGGGAGAAGGTTAGATGTCCATCATAGGTTGATGAGCCATCTTAGTGATTGGTTCATGTTTTGATTATGTGTTTTTGGTTTGTTAGCTTTTTGCTAGTGCGAGGACTTTTGGAGAAGCTCAATCAGGTGAGTTTCATAGTCCCATGTTTTCTAATGTTTATGACTTCCAGATGGAATGGAAGAGACATTGTTTTGTTTGTTATTTATAAATTATGCTGTGAATGGTTTGGCGTTGGTAATGGACTTATGTGTGCATACTTATATGATTAACTGCTAGTTGATTCTTGATTGTTTATGATTTGACTTGGTATCAAGGGGATATTGGCAAGGCGGGGCCTTGGGATTGATTCATAGGTGTTTGGATGCCTATGGAAGTATGGTATTTGGTAAGGCTGGGAGCCTTGGTTTTGGATTTGGTTTGGTTGTTTAATCTTGAATGTTAGTGTAAAACCCGAATTTTGAAAATTTAGATTTCTATTTTATTTTATATTATTTAAAATATTGTTTAAGAAATTTGAAAATTAGACCTTGTGTTATATTTATTTGAAAAGTTATAGAAGTATAATATAAAGTATATATAAAAAAGAAAGTTAAACAATGGTTACTAATACAAATGGATAGCCATTGACGAGTTGTGTATTGCATTCCAAATGAAAGATATATTTTGGGCAAGCAGTATCTCAAATTGTTTTAAAAGTGATAGACAAATCATATGAGTTATGTTATTTTATAGCAGACACGTATCATGTCATAATTTACGGAAATCTCATTCATAAATTAGGAATGGTTGACTGCAATTTAAAAGCGTTAAATGCGTTGCTTCCTTCCCACACGGTTCTCACGATGTGTTTGCACCATACTATGATTTATGTACTACGCTATACTCTCTAAAACTCAAATATTGTTGGGAATTAATTTGATGAGACAAATCAAGAATAATGAAACAAGAAGGACTTATATTCAATTATCAAGATTTACAAGAATATGGAGCCCTTTCATACAACAAGAAGGACTTATTAGCAAAAGATGGAGGGACTCCTAGTGTAATTAGATATCTTGTAAAAAGGGTTAGGTGTAGTATATAAACACACACCCTACATAGGTTTTAATCATTCAATTATTCACAATGTAAACCTAAAGTGTCTTCGTGTTCTAGGCGTGGGATTCAATGTATACACGCCTAGACGTTACTTGTAATCGTTTAGTGCAAGTAATCGTTTGGAATAAAGTAATCGTTGGAAGTAAACACCTTGTTCATGTGTCTTGTTCAATTCCGCTATGTTTACCATATGAACGAGATGCATATCCTAGTAAGCTTAATCGATCCGTGAATAATGGATTCCACAATTGGTATCAGAGCCTCGTGGCTTGTGATGCTAGGACCAACAAGGTGTTCGTGTATGGTGAAAAGAAGAAAAATCCGTCTAGGGTTTTTCTGGACGTTTTTGTGTGCGCAACAGTATTCAGAAGGTCATAACTTTTGATTGAACCGTTGGATCGTCACGAAATTTTATATGTGTGTTCTACTTACATATATCTAAACATCCACCGGAGGGATTGTCGAGTTTTATCCCCAGGAAAAAGTTATTAGGCGTCAAAGTTGGCTGATGAGTGATTTTCAGATTTTCTGACTTTGCATAAAATAATGATTTAGGGTTTTCTAGAAACCCTAGATTGATTCAATATAGAAAAAGACATGTTGTTAGCTTTGGGGAATCAGTTCTTCATGAACTGGTGATGAACCCTAGCAACATGATTGCAGCAAGGTTGAAGATGTGTTGAATATTAGGGTTTACACAAACCCTAGTTCTGATACTTTTGGCTAACCAGTTATAATTGAAGGTTTGTTACTGGTCACGAATTGATTACAAATGGAGCAGCACATTCACACGACCAAAAAGAAGATAACTTGTGAATTCAACGCTTACTGTGACATCATCAAAGTATTAATTCATGTGAAGAGTGGACGTGTTCTCAAAGGAGAATTGATTTGTTTATCAATTGATTTAATGTCAAGTTTCTATTCACACGATGCAAGTCTTGTTGGTGGAGAAATTTGCATTCACACGATCAATTCTTTTTTATTCACATGGTTACGGTAGACCTGCATCCACATGATCAAGAGAAAAAGATCACACGTTTTGTTTTTTTTTTATTTTTGGAATTCAACGTGATCTTTGGAATCAAAAGCTATATTATGTTCTTCAGCAAAAAGACGTGTTATTTAGAGTTGCTGCGTGAATTTTGGAGTATATATCTCCTATAATCTTGGTAATTAAGGGATTTGGTTATACGGGGAAGATATAACTTCCTTATATATCGCATGTTTATTGACACAATTCACGTAGGACATGATCTGCTGATATTCTAGGTTACATGGGCTGGATATGATAGTTCTTGGGCTTGGGTTACAAAGGATATTTGTTTAAGCCTAATATTGACTACTATTAAGTATTATTTAGTCATTTCTGAATGTATAGCTGCTATGGAAGACGACAACGTTTGTGATTGAAAGAAGACGCTGACAAGAGTGGAATAGACGCTGACAATGAGGATTTTGACAAAGAGATTGAGGTCTACTTATATTTTCTGTGTCATATAAGTTCGACGTCACATGGATAGTGCAAGATATAAGATACAAGCTTGGGAGATTCCACTTCTTCAACAAATAGGTTATATTCGTTTTTCTTCATACGTAATCCACAATTAGAGTCTACATGGTTCGTGATTCATTTACATGCACCACTAAAAGGGAAGCGTTTATTGGTTGTTTAGCTTTAGAAGACCCCTATTGGATGAGAAAAAAAGGGGAAGAAGATTCAAATATCAAGGTATACAACTTATTTTTATGTGGTGATATGTTTTACAAGAAATCTTACTTTAAGGGGAAGTTTGTTTCATTCGTGAAAGATCAAGATTTGAAGATTGGTTTTGTCATAATCAAATAGGGGAAGATTGTTGGGAATTAATTTCATGAGACAAATCAAGAATAATGAAACAAGAAGGACTTATATTCAATTATCAAGATTTACAAGAATATGGAGCCCTTTCATACAACAAGAAGGACTTATTAGCAAAAGATGGAGGGACTCCTAGTGTAATTAGATATCTTGTAAAAAGGGTTAGGTGTAGTATATAAACACACACCCTACATAGGTTTTAATCATTCAATTATTCACAATGTAAACCTAAAGTGTCTTCGTGTTCTAGGCGTGGGATTCAATGTATACACGCCTAGACGTTACTTGTAATCGTTTAGTGCAAGTAATCGTTTGGAATAAAGTAATCGTTGGAAGTAAACACCTTGTTCATGTGTCTTGTTCAATTCCGCTATGTTTACCATATGAACGAGATGCATATCCTAGTAAGCTTAATCGATCCGTGAATAATGGATTCCACAAATATAACATTCTTAGATAAAGTAGAGCTACCGTCAAACAAAATATCCACTGTATTAGAACCTAGTGATAAAGGTGTTGCTCGAGTTGTGTTTGAACGGTTCAAATTCAGGAATAAGGAACTACCCATGTAGGTTCGATCGTTTCACATTTGGAAGTAAGGTTTTGGTTGTTGGTTATAGTTTCGCGATTGGTACGGATGTTGGTTCATGTTCACACGAGTTTTGGTCATGACGTTCGTGTTCTAGTATGGTTTCGATCATATTCTCTTAATCATAGCCTTTGTGTGTGCGGTCGGTGTTCCTACTCGAGTTTGCTTTCGATCTCATTTAGTCTCAATGGTATTTAGAGGTAAACCTTACGCTATCATTTCGATACCATATGCTATTTATAATAAGTACTTAGTCGTCTTTATGTTCGACCATTAAACATGTAAAGATTGGTAAGAAACATGTCCAGTACTACCACTGTGCATGCTTTAGACAAAATGAGCAAGATAAAAACGTCTACGCTTTTACGTTCGGACCTACAAACAAACGAACTAATTTTTTTTACTAATACTACGTTAAAGCTAAAAGGAGCACAACATGAAATAAAAGGAAGAAAATCATAACCAAAAAAATGAAAAGAAAGAAGTTAACGTGTCAGCTACAAAATGGGTGAAGAAGACGAAATTTTCGTTTTATAAATGTTGATAACAAGTCTGGGTAGTTTTCATGGAGTTAAAAATGGAAGTTACACATTTGATCCCTCGTTTTTAAAGCTAATTACAAAAAGAAAATATTAAAGCTACATAATTGGCCCTTGTCATTTCTATGTCTTTCAAAGTTAGTTCGAAACAATAATCTAGTTAAATTAATAGTAATTGGTTTTATAATTAATGTAGATTTATTTATCGAAGCCATATGCCCCTATTTTATTAGGATACGAGTTTGACTAAGGTAGGGATATTCCTATCTATCTACTATTTATGGAAACCTGCTATTTTTGGAAAGTTACTATTTAGGAAAACTTGTTTTTTTGGAAAGTTATTAATTATGGAAATACCAAGTATAATAACACAAGAATCATGAAATACAGTAATCAGAACACATGGAAACCATGAATAATTACAATATAATACATGAAACAATACAACATGATAAGAACATGTTAAGCAAGTCAAGAACACTCAGAACCAGTAAAATAATACGAGATCACACAAAATGAATTAAGAACAACAAATAAACAGTAAACAGTAATCAGACAACTCATCTCAGCGTCCTTTATTTATGTAGTATCCGTGAAGTCGGAGTAGATCTTTCAGCTTTCAGTCTTATTTCATTACTGGACACAAGGTACGGATATCCCCACCTCTCTACTATTAATTATTTCTTTCGTTCATTCGATTGATTGTACGGATTTTCCGTCATTTCAGTAAGGACTTCCTTTCCTATGCATGATTAGGATTCCCCGTCTGCAGCCAAATGTTTTCCCCAGTATGTGTTTAAGCTTATCATTAATCATGTTAATAACTAAATAAATTGCCTGAGCATTATATACAAGCATGACCAGTTTATGTACTAGTTACGGAGGTACCGTAACCATGGCACTAGAGGCACCGGTGTCGTGACTCACATGCAGGAGAGTGATATCCTGCATCGTCTCACTCATGTTCAGTTTGGCCATTTTTATATGTATGTTTAGTGGGGCGTATGGATGCATCCTAGGCTTATCAGTTTACAAGTTATCAGGGTGAATGTGGTGTGTGCTCTACATCCTTCACATTGGAGCTGATCCCTCCATCCAGCACAGTTATTTAGAGGTCACCCCTCTGCAGTTATTTAGAGGTCACCCCTCTACAGCATGACGAGGTCACCCCTCCAGTTATTCATGCACCGTTGTTACATCACATGACCTATATAAGCTCTGGCAATTAAAATACAGTAAATGCATGTTTTCAGATTTAACAGATAACAGTTCAGCTTTATTATTTATAAATCAGCCTTTACAGATTATACACAGATTTCTGCTGCAACTTTACTTATTAGTCTTACAGCTCCAGTATTTCATCATCTGTTTCATTTCAGTATTTCCTTATCATGCTTTATATCCGTTCACTGAGCGTTATGCTCAGCCGTAGTTCCCTTTCATGTTCAAACGGCAGGTACACCAGGAAGCTGTTAGGATTTTGAGAGCATGTGCATTTGGATGGAAGCTATCCAGACTTCTTACCTTATGTACTTACATTATTCTGCTTATTTGGACATTGTTTAGTCTTTTCCTTCAGTATTTTTACTTTTCATGTTTTGGGCTTATGTTTGGTTTGCCGATGTTTGATTCCGGTATTTCCTTTATGGTCAGTTAATGTTTTAGGACATTTACCTTATGCTTTGATGACACGCCATAAATACACGTAACGGTCCACTTATCCAAGTGGGGTGTTACAGTTAGTTTGTTAATGCATATTAGTATCACATTGTCCATATGTTTTTTAACTTTTGGTTGTTACTCACAACTTATGGTATGATTTTGGCGTTTGAGTCTAAACCTATGACTCTCACCAACTTTATGTTGACGTGTTTTAGTGTCTCTTTCAGGTGTGAATGTGGTTAAGCTTGAGGATAGAAGTGGCTAGACTTGGAGGCCTTAGGATTGCATATAGAAAGAGATCCCAGTTCCTTCTTAGTTTACCTTTATGTTTTTTTATAAGTGATACATGTTGGCACCTATATGTTTGTTTGGTTTATGTTTATTGTTTGTCTTGGGTTAGTGGTAGGACTGTTACCTACTTACCTAGACTCCTGCACTGTTGAGATATTGTCATGACATTTGTGTCGTCATTTATGACATTATAGTTGCATTTTAGTTTTCTCTATAGAGACATCGTTTGTTGTGATGATATCCATACGTCGCGCCCCATATTCCGCCATGGTGGGGTGTGACAGTAATGACTTTAAGCTTGCTATTCGGAATGAAAAATCTGAAGTTATTTGTGCTAAATGTAATAAATGTTTCTTTACTTTTAGTCATGATGCTTGTGGTTTGACTATGAATGGGTTGAATTATGGTGGTTACACTCGAATTGACAAGCTGTCAGTCAGTGAACAACAACGCACTCCTAAGGCTAAGGTGTATGTCCAAAAGTACGCATGTAGGGTCCACAGAAAGTCTTGCTAAGCCTAGTAGCCCTAGATTCACCTCTAAATGGTTGCCTACTGGTAGAAATTTTGACTGTAGTGGCAAAATTATCGACACTAGTAGATCTCGTACTGACAGTGCAACGTCAGTATGTGATATGGCTTAATTATCATCTAACCCTACAGGAACCTATTTCATCGGTTGCCAAAATATTTTCTTCTCTTATCATTGGCATGCTGTTGAAATTTGTCTCTGGTGCGTGGACTCGGGTTGTTCCAAACATATGACTGGGAATCGAAGCCTTCTCAAAAACTTTGTATGGCGTTTCATGGGAACTGTTCGATTTGGAAATGATCATGTTGCGGCAATTCTAGGCTATGGTGATCTTCATTGGGGAAATATAATCATCACCAGAGTCTCTTTTGTTGATGGCTTGGGACATAATTTGTTCTCGATTAGGAAATTTTGTGATTCAGACTTGGAGGTTGCTTTCAGAAGTCATACATGTTTTGTAAGAGATCTTGAAGGAATTGATTTGTTAAAAGGAAATTGTACCACCAACCTTTACACCATTGATCTTTTTCAAATGTCTGCTGCTTCTCCAGTTTGTCTCATGGCCCGAGCCACATCAACAAAGTCATGGTTATGGCATCAAAGGTTATCTCATCTCAATTTCGATGCCATCACCCAACTCGCGAAAGATGCTCTCGTTACCGGTCTTCCAAAGTTCAAATATACAAAAGACCATCTTTGTCCGTCATGTGAGCAAGGTAAAAGTAAAAAGAAGCCTCACAAACCCAAACCTGTTCCCAACTCAACGAATAGGTTACATCTCCTACATATGGATTTGTGTGGCCCAATGAGATTCAAAAGCATTAATGGAAAGCGGTATGTCCTAGTAATTGTGGATGATTATTCTCGTTACACATGGGTTCATTTTCTTGCATCAAAAGATGAAGCCCCTGATGTAATTATTAACTTCTTGAAGAAAACATCAGTACTACTGCAAGCCCCTGTCATTATTGTGAGAACGGATAACGGTACAGAATTCACCAATCAGAAATTGAAATCTTATTTTGACGAAGTTGGGATTTCTCATCAAACTTCGGCTGTAAGAACTCCAGAGCAGAATGGAGTTGTGGAACGGAGGAATTGTACGTTAGTTGAAGCTGCTCGAACGATGCTTCTCTCCTCCAGTGCACCGTTATTCCTTTGGGCCGACGCTATAGCAACTGCATGTTATACTCAAAACCGCTCCATTATTCACACCCGTTTCAACAAAACACCTTATGAGATCATTAATGGAAGAAAACCGGATATTTCATTTTTACATGTCTTCGGTGCATTATGTTATCCGAAGAATGATCGTGAAGATATCGGTAAACTTGAACCTAAAGGTGATATTGGTTTTTTCATTGGTTATTCTTCAACTGCTTGTGCTTACAGGGTTTATAATCGAAGGAAAAGAAAGGTAATGGAGACTATGAATGTTACCTTTGATGAACTCTCGGGTATGGCCTCTCAACATAGGAGTTCACATCTCGAGATTCAAGGTCAGACTTCTGGACACGTAAGTTCAAGACTCGCGCTTCAATTTGCACCGTCAGCAATCTCATCGTTACAACCTTCAGAACGTGACTTGGAAGTTTTATTTGGGCCATATTATGATGAATATATGGAGGGTCCTTCGTCATTTGGTGTTCCTCAAAATGCCCCGGCTGCACCTGCTACGATAGTTCAAGAACCTCCGACCGCATTTACACCAACGGCATCTACTTCTGCACCATCTCCGTCAACCTCAACCATATTGACTCCAAACATTCCAACCACTTCTCCGACTGCTGACGCAACTCAACAACATTCTCAGCAAATTCCTACTCATGTTCATCTTCAGAATGAAATAGTTGCTGAAAATGCAAACAATGTGATGCTCAACGAACACGAGTTTGTTAATCCATTTGCGGCTTCCACAAGTTCTACTCAGCCTTAAACATCATATGTGTATCCGTCGAGCTCGCATCAAGTTTCTCATACACTTCCACATGAACACAAATGGACTAAGAATCATCCTTTGGTTCAAGTGATTGGCAATCTCTCACGACCAGTATCAACATGAAATCAGCTGCATACCGACGGTGATATGTGCATCTATGCACTATCAGTCAGCTCAATGGAACCAGCAAGTGTGAAATAAGCAATGACCGATGCATCATGGATTGAGTCTATGCAAGAAGAACTCAATCAGTTCATCCGGCTTAATGTATGGGAGTTAGTACCTCGACCGGACAATATCGAACCCCTTACTCTGAAATGGTTATTCAAAAACAAGATGGATGAGGAGCAAACGGTCATTAGGAACAAGACTCGGTTAGTTGTGAGAGGTTATAAACAGAAAGAGGGAATTGACTTCGCAGAATCCTTTGCCCCGGTTGCTCGGATGGAAGCTATTAGGATTTTCTTGGTATACGCTGCACACAAATTATTCACAGTGTATCAAATGGACGTGAAGACGGCTTTCTTGCATGGGCCGTTAAAAGAAGATGTGTATGTATGTCAACCTGAAGGTTTCATCAATACCGAACATCCAAGCCATGTCTACAAGTTGAAAAAGGCAATTCATGGTTTGAAACAAGCACCGAGGACATGGTACGACGAATTATCATCATTTCTTCTACAAAATCACTTCAGCAAAGGAACCATTGATCCAACGTTGTTTATCAAGCACTATGGCAACGACATCTTGGTGGCTCGGGTCTATGTAGATGATATTATATTTGGTTCTACTAACCCAAAATATTCCATATTATTTGCCGACCTTATGAAAAGTCGATTCAAAATGTCCATGATGGGGGAAATGACGTTCTTTCTTGGTCCCCAAGTTCACCAATTCTCCCGTGGTATTTTCATAAATCAGTCCAAATATGTGCTTGATATTCTAATGAAATTTGGCATGGAAAACTGTGATCCTATTGGTACTCCAATGGACACTAAACACAAGCTGGATTTGGATAAGAAAGGGACATTTGTAGATGCTACAAAATACCGAAGCATGATCGGGTCCCTTATGTACTTAACCTCAAGCAGACCGGACATTATGCATGCTACTTGTTTATGTTCTCGGTACCAGGCGAAGCCAACCGAGAAGCACCTCAAGGAGGTTAAAAGATCTTTCTTTATCTCCGGGGAACTATTAACATGGGTCTCTGGTATACGAAGAATTCTGGTTTTAATCTCACTGGTTTTTTCAGATGCCGACCATGCAGGGTGTCATGATACATTCAAGAGCACTTCCGGTGGAGCACAATTCTTAGGCGAGAAGCTAGTGAGCTGGTCATCAAGAAAACAAGACTGTACGGTGTTGTCCACCGCGGAAGCAGAATATGTGTCTCTATCCGTGTGTAGTGCTCAAGTACTTTGGATGAGAACACAACTCACGGATTATGGCTTTCACTTTAACAAAGTTCCTATTTATTGTGATTCACAATCAGCCATAGCCATATCCTGCAACCCGGTCCAACACTCCAAGACCAAGCACATATCTGTCCGATTCCATTTCATAAAGGAGCATGTGGAAAGAGGAACGATCGAACTGTATTTTGTCAAGACGGACTACCAACTAGCCGACATCTTCACCAAAGCTCTTTCTCAAGAAAGATTTGAATTCTTGGTTCGTCGACTTGGTATGCGTAGTTTCACTCCAGATGAACTTGAACGTCTTGCACATTCGCAGTAACCTTGTATATATCTATCAGAAAATCAAAATAAAAAAATATAAAACCTATAAAAACAAAATAAAAAATGAGAAAACCTTTCAAAAATATTCTTCTCCGACATGTCTCTCAGCATCGATAATATGGACGCACTTAGAAATGTCGCTCAATAACGACACGGGTACGTACATAAAGTTCGAATGAGAGTTCAAATGTTTTCAAAACATGTCTTTTCTACTTTCTTCTCATAATGGCTTATAGTCACATGTCAGACTATAACCCGGTCCCCAAAGAAAGGAAAGTCTTTAACTTATCCTCAACAACGAGAAATTAATGTTTCTCGGTCATGGGCTTATATAACATTCAAAGTTTTAAGCTCATGAACACAAGGAAAATGTTCATTATGTACATTATTCCTCAACAACGGGAAAGTAAGTTTTCTCGGGTTTTTGAGCACAATCTTTAAAATTATTTCAAAACTGTGTGCTCATATACTCCCCTAATTTTAAATAGAATTTCTTTTCGAGGGGAGTACAAACTTTCATGCAACATTATTCTCTCAATGTTTCATCACTAGTTTCACAAAAATTTCAATGTCATGCAATTTTTGAGGGGGAGAATAGTGATTAAAATGTGTTATCTTGGATAAGATCTTTGATATAAGTGCTTTCTCTTCCTAATATGTGAAAAAACCTTTCCTTTTATGATGCACATATGTAGGGGGAGCGTTTTTGGTGATTAAGAAAGTCTTTTCTGGTTACGATATCTATACCTTCAACACAATTATTCACGACGATATTTGGGTCAAAAGGTGGTTAGTTATTCGTCCTATGATCCAACCAGAACCGAAGGGATCTTCCCAGGGACAATCCATTAGAAAATAGAAGTCCTTAGGAAAGATGAAGTAGTTGAGTGTACGGGAATAATGCCGACTAATGACTTAAGCTAGCACTGGAACAATCACAACAAGGTGCTAGTTATGACGTCTTGGTAAGCATTGAAGGGGTTGAAGAATGAAAAATAAATGTAAGGATAAAGGGTGTAAAGAAAATAGCCCTCCATACAACTTAGGCAGAAACCGGGTCAATACATCTACTATCAGAATCACGTTGATGATTTCTGGTATTGAAAACAAAGCATCATGGACCCAGTGATGCAATGCACAACCCTTCCCAGCCTACTCAAGCTTCTCTCAAAAGAATTTTGTTTTATTGTCACGGAGTTAAACTCATTTCTATCAACTTTCTCACTCCGAGATAGTAGATATTGAAAAGGTGGCAGTCTGCTCCAGCCTCTGATCACCAAATAAACGTGCACTTATAGAGTCTAGAGCCAACGAGATTCATCAGAAAATCTCATTAGGACACTTATTCCATATATCAATTGTTGTTCATCACTAGAACACATGCGATAAATTACAGAGTCCTACACTCTATCCTTGTGATATTGCCAGAACATTCAGAGTGATACTCATTAGTATTCACAGTGATGAATGGAAATCCTTTCAGTGTTAACATCAAACAGCACTGCGGTAGGTCATATGTAAGATTCACTTGAATTGAACATATGTTAACTGGAAAGCAACAGTGGTTTGATTCTTAAGTGATTCAAACTCGTTCCAGGTCTCGACGCAATATCTTTATGATCTTGCCAGAACATTCAGAGTAATACTTATTAGTACTTACAGTGACGAATGGAAATCCTTCGAGTGTCATCATCAAACAGCACTGCGGTAGGTAACTTGTGAGATTCTATATGAATCAAACTTGTGTCAACTGGAAAGCAACAATGGTTTGATTCTTAATTGACTCAGACTTGTTCCAAGAAAGTGAATTGACGACTTAATCAGCAGAATGGAACTGCATGATTCACTCTTTACTTTGAATTATCTTTCGATATATTCAAGTATTGAGAACGGCTACCACAGCTGGAAATCCTGTCAAGGAAGTTCTTTGAACTTACCTGATCACAGGTACAGTATTCGTACTGTATAACGGGAAACCGGTGGAATGCAAACGGTGGCGTAATCTCAAGAGTCGCAATTCAAGGCCACATACTCATGTAATTGAAGAAAGCTTAAGGACATCTAAAGACAAAGACTTTCGCTACTCTGATAATCAAGGGAGATTGTTAACAAGCTTTCAAGTCAACACCAAATATGAGTATGTGGGGAAGACACAAGAACACAAGTTGGCAAAGCTTCAAGATCAAGTCAAGGCAAAGATCAAAGATCCAAGATCACAAGTCATGAAAGGAACTATGAAAGAACTCTCAAGACAAAAAGCTTCAAAGTCTGCAACACCAAAGAAGTGAAGTCACATATTACATGACCACCCCTTTGGGGGAGATTGTCAACCGTATTTAAAGTGATGGTCATATAATATACCGTTGCGAAGCTCGTGAAAAATACTATTCAACGGTGTCGAGAGTTCTTCGCTATTAATGTTTATGTAACGGGAATTTGTCCCGAACACACAAATGAGGAAGTCCTCCTAAACACTTACTACATAGTATAAAATGCCTCACAACCTCATTGGTGTGTGTGTGTTTTCCATTCTATTGTTTGTAGAGAGAGAAATGTATGTGTTTCTCTCAATAGGAATTCACAACCTTTATTTTTCTCTTTTCCTTCATCTAATCTAATCTTTCTTTTTGGTTTGATCTTTACCTTCATTTCTATATCTATATAGTCGTGTGAATCACTCCTACAGTTTTTCTAACCGTTTAACCGATCATAGTTCCTTTAAAATCATGAAAAATGATCGACCCCATACCGATCATTTCATGTGCATTCCATGTGTGCTCCATGTACCGTATTTCATGTGTATTACACGTACCTTAATCCATGTGTATTTCATTTGCAATATTTCACGAGTATTCGCTAGTCAATTCTGAATCATCTCAGGCGTATTTTCAATTGCTGATATTCTACAAGATTGCTGATGCCGCTCATAACTTGGAGATGTTACTAAAGGTTGATGCTGCTGACGTTCGGAGACGCTACGAGATGCGGATGTTGTTCACAACCTGGAGATCCTACAAGACGAATACAAAGGCGTTGGAGCAAAGCAATTGGACGAGAAGATGCTTTACCATCAGACGATTTCCATCAATCATTGTCCCTAATTCTTAGTTACATGTCACACGTCATTCAGTTATCGTTTCAGTCATATGAGTGAAGACCGGTACCAGCCAGCCACTCAGCTGAATAGTTACATGAATCAGAGTCATGAGAATGACCGTCATGGAACTAACAAGCAAGACGATAGTAACCACTACTATGACAGCAACTATCCTAGCAATCGCAACCGAAGCTCCAACCGCGGACATGATCAGAAATACAAAGGATCAGTAGTTCAACCGATCCGCCAATTCTGGCATAATAACCTAATATTGTAATTCTATTTGTTTCACATCTCGAGACACATGTCAAGACATCAGTCAAGACACATGTCTCATGTATACTTTCCGAAGACACATGTCAAGACACCAGTCATGACATATGTCATGCTTATATTTCCAAGAAACGAGTCAAGACACATGACTCACGTCCAATTATGGAATATTTCTAAGAAATTCAGGGTACCCTCCAAGGGTATATCCATTTTGTTGTGGCCTGTATTAATCAGGCCACAAGAATTTCAGTACCATTACCGGCGCATCAGTGAGAACTATCACGTTGTCGATGACACTTTCATTTCTTTCACCATATTTAATATATTCATGACCATGAAGGACGCCATTCGTATTCCCCAAGTATATGAAGGTTTTCCTACGACCTAATGATAAGATCCAAGTTGCGAACGCATTACCTCGGACATATGCGAGTGAAATTTAATCCTAATTATGGACTACGAACAACACACCATGCTACGATTCATGATTATGTACAGTAATGTTCAGGCTCCTGAATACTTTCAGCTTGATTTTCCATCAGGAAAATTTGTAAAAATTATCTATGCTTACAAGCACGTGCGTTGTTAGCTATTACTGCTAAAATATTCTAGCTGTCAGTTAAGATGATAGTCGTAGAAATACGTGTTTAGGAAAACAACGTATAATGGGCAAGTATTAAACTCGACGATTTAGGAAACCCGACGAATCGAATAAATGCGGGTTCGTTCTCGAAGGAGGTGTGTGTATTAGATGCCAATTATATAAAATCAAGAGTTTGGATTAGTGACGTTTTTGGTTTTAGAGAGAAGAATTAAAGACGAGCTACGACTACGATTAAACTATGACGAGTGACGTAAAACACGAACGTAAATACGTAAAACGTGAAAAAATTAAAAAAAATTATTAAACCTAAGAATTAATTAAAAGTTAAAACTAAGTCTAAAATAATATAAATAATGATAAAAATCCAATAAATTTTAAAACCTTTTATTAATTAAATATTCAATTTAAAATGCTAATTAAAGCCCTAAAATTAAATATAATTAAGAAAAATCCCAAAATATTATTTTATTGAACAAATAACTCACTAGACTAAAAATTATTTTTCCTAAATTTTAAAGACTATTTTTCTATTTTTAAAACTCTAAAAACAATTTTTAAACTAAAATAATGATTAAAAATAATAAAATAATGCTAAAAATAATTTGACTATTTTAAAAATCCTAAACTATACTAATGAATATTGAAAAATGAAAACTTGAAAAAGTAAATATTTTCCACTAAAAGACAAAACAGAAATAATTAAACCCTAATTAAATATAAATAAAATCTAAAAATTACTTAAAAAGTAAACAGTAAAATATTTTTTAACTAAAAACCTTAAAATATTTTTCTTAATCTAAGAAAATTTTCAATACTAAAAAATAATAAATTTTGGCACTAAAAGACAAAAATAGTGATTAAAAAACTAGTTAAAAATGCAATAATTTCTAAAAAATAGAGAATGAACAGTAAAATAAGATTAAAATAATTGGATAAATCAGAAATAAAATAAGAAAAATAATGAAGTTAAAATCAGCTAAAAATTCCTAAATAAGTTCATAAAAGACAAAAAATATAGAAAGTGAAAGTGACATGTGACTTCTTTTTGTCTTTATGCTCAGCAGGGGGAACTTTTACCCTAGCAGTGGGAAGTTGGTTCCCACTGCTTTCAATAAAATTCGGGTCTCGGCACAAATTGATGTGTAGATGGCTGGTTTGTTGATTTTATTGAGAACCAAGGGCACCCCCACAACCAGTAGGGTTGTGGGGAGTCAAGAAAAATATAAAAACAATAGATCACTTTACAAAATCAAGCACCAGCACCCCTATGACAGTCACTGGTCTGGCTAATGGTAGCTTGGTGGGCTTTGCTAATGCACTTGGGTGAGTTTTGGTTGGCCAAAACTCACTCAACTCACACACAAACTTCCTCAAATCAAGCCTTCAAACCTAAATTAACCTATGTCCTATCTATCTACAAGATATGAATGGCAAATTCCACTAAATCAAGCAGTTAATGGCTTATTGAATTTTGAACTAGGTTTTTCCAAGGCTTTTGCATGCAATTCTTACAAAACCTTACCAAATCCAACACACTAAGCTGTTATAACACAAAACTGTTAAAATGAGTATATTTAACTGATTTCAAACCAAATGCATCTCACAAACTGATTTTTAAACCTAGATCCAAACACCCCTTTAAAACAGAAAATGAAAATTTAAACAAGAGATTCTATTTAAACATGCACCAAAGTCAATCAGACTTGCTCTAACATGTTTCAATCCAACACATACACAATATCATGCATTTGACTATCATCCTACAGCCTTGATTCATAAAATCCATAAAACTAAACAAAAAAAGATAAATTCCTAACAAGTATAGAGAGTGTAAAGCTTTTTACCTAATGAGCTTACATCCAAGCTTCACAAAGGCCAGCTTAAGTCCTCTCCATCAAGCAGGGGCTTGAGCTTTTAGACTTTAGACAAGGGCTTGTTGGTATGTAGAGATAATGATGAAAATCACTTCCAAAATAACCATCATCCAAAATGCAAAATTTGTATACCTGTCAAAATCAAAATGGGAAAAGAGAAAGAGTGACCTGGATAACCAGCCACAAAGAGTATAAGCCTGGCTTATTGATTAAGCCAGCTTATCACTTTTCGCTTAATGAGAATAAATTTGAAACTGAAATTTCTTCAAACCAAATGGAACCCAACAGAAAACTTTGAATATTTTTGACAAAAACTTGTAAAAATCAGTAAACTCTTTTTAAAACTCCACTTTCACTTCATTTTAAAATTTGCTTCAAGACTTTTCAAACCTTTTTTACCAAAAACTTCAAAAACGGATTCTTTGAAAAACTTACTTGTAAGCTTAACTAAATTGAAAAATAATGGAAAGATTTAAACTAAGAACAAAGAATAATGGAAAAGGAACTCAGAATTTGCATTTTTCAAAACTTTTCACTTTCATTAATAAGCTTAAAAATTACAATTTCTGGAACAGATAATAAGGGTCACATGAGACTCCTTATATAGTACAATGAAGAACAATCTAGAATACAATAACTTTAAAACCCTAATCTACATGAAATTCCAATAAAGACCCTTTGACTGAAAATTCGAATCTTGGTCTTCATTTGTGCCCATGTGATTGATGAAGTATAGCCAACTGTTACATTTGGTCTGAGGCCTTCATTTGCTCTTGGGGACCAAGGAAATCATAAGAGTCGTTCAATTTTTCTCCTCATTGGGTGTTGTGTGAAAAAGACGCAGCTGGGGAGGGTCCTACGCAACACATGGGTGTGTTCAGATCACGGTTTTGGTGTGGGATGGGTTTAGTATGTGGTTAATTAAGGTTCTGGAATGTATCAAACAAAAACCATTTGTTTTGTGTTTAATTCATCCTGGGTTGTATTACGGTTTATGGGTTGATTAAGAGAAGTTTAATCTATTTTGGGGGTGGGTTAGATTTAAATTGGTGTTTAGGTGGGAAAAAGTATATAACTGATTAATCAGTTATTAAGGTTTGGTTGGAGTGTGACGTGGAGAAGGGGATGAATGTGATTGGGTGTTGAGGGGTAGTGGGGTGAGGTGGCGTTGGGTGAGTGGCTGAGTGGAGTTTAGATGTTTGACCCAAATGGCCCCTGAAGTCTCATATGCTAGTCACTTTGATTCAAACAGCTATTAAACCAATTTCCTTTGTAATGGAACTTTCTAGTTTCATACTTTGGCCACAAAAGTTTTCTTAAACATGTATCAAGGGTATTTTATGCATATTTTACATTCTTCAAGGGCTAAACATGTAATGTCTTGATATTTTAGGGACCCATATGTAATTTTGGAGTTTTACAAGAATTTAAAATGACAAGTCTTCCAAAGTTGAGGGACCAATCTTGCCAAATCTTCAAACTTCAAGTACTTGAATGGAAATTCTTGATTCGAGTCCGGTTCTTTGTGTGGCTTCATTTCCCGTGTTCGTTTTTGCTTCATTCTTGTGATCTTTTATTGATTACACGATATCCGTACCTAAAATACACAAGACACAAAATACAAGCATACATAGGGGTATTTTGATGATAATTTAAGCGTTTTAAGCCCGATTTGGACGATGAGACTATGTATAATTGCAGTCTCATCACTCCCCCATACTAAACCATTGTCGTGCCCTCACGCAATTCTAAAATAAGGTATCGTAGCATATCCAAAATTCATTTTTATTCACTTTTATTGAACGATAAACTAGCTACACTACTACTATTATTTCTACTTACATTTTAGACATAATGTATGATTTTCATTGCAAAATGGGATGTTTAGGTTCATAGAATAAGAACACGTGAATGCTTCGTTAGAAATAATTTCATCGTCCTCGATTTTTACCCCAATTCCATGCCAAGCGTGCAACGAGATCATTGTTAGTAATGCTAACACTACTCATATGCCCTAATCACGTACTTATCCTCTCATTTTCCTAAGTTGTATCTCTTATATTTTATTATGTCTTGAATGTTTCACGAGGATACATTGTTTGACTTATGCGATGATAGAGATTTAGGTCTAAAAATAGAGTCCTAACGGTGTAACCAAGACCTCCAAATCAATAACCCCTCCTAATAGACAACGATGTCAAAAAATTAAGTCAACAAGAAGGATCGATAAGCACGGTTTTATAATGGTTTTGAACATGAGACTTATTACCAAGACTTTTATACGCCCCCTAAAGGCTAAAGGAAGGGCCTTATTATCATAGGTTTACCTCCATCTTTTATTCAACTCCGCCATGGAGCTTTTATTATGACTTCGGTCTTGCCTTGCCTTTTATTATCCGCCTCATCGGTGGTTTTATTGGCCAAGACATATCTTCACGCTAAGGCGAATTTTGGATCTTTAAAACTTCCAAGATTAAGGCTTGATTCACTTTCAATTTGGGCATAGATTTTTCGGCCTTGTGAGCTTCAAATTTTTTGCTTAATTTAGGTGAGCACTTGAAATCTTATTATTGGGTGAAGCTTTCGATTATTCAGGTTGCCAATAATTCAAAACCGTGACGCTGGCGATACCTTAATGTCTTCCCAATTTAATTACATGGAAGCTACTAGAAAAGACTAGAAACCAACAATCAAGACTAAACCGCTAAGTCAATATTTATTAAGCAAAAAATATTTACAAGCGAATGGGAGAATAAGCAAACAACGAGAACACATGAGTTTTTGAAAGAATACGAGTACTCTACGTTTAGCATAGTAACTTATAATTAACTCTATCATTTCTCGTCCTCATAAGAGACTTAGCCTAATGTGAAGTTAAAGAATCGAAGCTAAGTGCTCAACATGCATGGTCGAGTAAAAAATTACTCTTATTCTCGTCATCGGAATACATTCGTGTCTTCAAACACTTATAGAACATAAGAAATTTTTTAAAATTTAGCCATTTTAGCCTTATTTGCAACAAAACGATAACACAAAGATGAAATTTTGGATTGCGTGTTGACGTAAGCAAGGTGAAGTATCTACTCACCCCCATACTAAAACTAAACATTGTCCTCAATGTTTCGAGTCTAGGGGTGCAAACACCCCCATACTAGAGACGTAGTCGAATGCTTAATCTCTAGCATGGAAATGGTAAAACGAATAACCTAAAATCCGTTTATGAATTATGCTAATAAGATAAACGTTAGAACATAAAAGGATATCATCGGATATCGGAATCTCCAAAGGCAACGATCGAAGCTCGAGTGCTACGTAAAACGAACACGAGAGTCTTCAATGGTGACGATGTACCTAATGAATCACAATCACAAACAACCACAGAACAAAGGTTGGAAGAGCACAAGTCCCCTAATTACACTATTAGAAAGCAATAATATTTACAAGGAAAAGCATGAGTCTCCCCCACGAGGCACCTTGTTTTTGATAACCAAGTCAAAAGATCGACTCGAATCCCCATAAATGTGATCATTTAGGAATATCCTTGGTTCGGTCATTTTTGGTGGGACTTACATGTAATCAAGGCCCAAAAGCAACCGTGAATAAAGGCAAAGCCTTTATACCGGGATCAAAGATCGTGTCTTCGTTTTCGGATGATAAACGAAATAACACGACTTCAAGTAACAACATCCCAATGGGACACAAGAAAATAGAATGAGAAGAGAAGGGTGGGACATTTGGTGGGCAAACAAATCGAGTTACTCGAGGTAAACTCATACCGTAAGTGTAGAAGGATCTTCTAGTGACTACTTTGGTAAAAGACCGAGATTTTATCTTAAACGTGATACCGAGGTCAAAAATCTCGTCCTCGGTGGAGAAGTGTGAGGAAACAAATGGGGCTTCCCCCACACCAGATCCACACAAAATGTCGTCAAAAGAAGTAGACGCGTTTGTAGCAAGCTCAATTAAGCGAGGTGATGACGGAGTTATCTTTGGAAATCTTTAAAATCAATTTTAAAATCATTCCCTTTTTCATTTTTTAACTCAATGTTACGAAAACCCAAGTTGATTAAATTGAAATATTTGGTGTTTCTAAAACAATTCTAGGCAAATTTAAAATTCTCACATTTATCTTGAAGGCGGGAGGAGGATTTGAATTTTTAAAACGTGAATCGATTAATAAAACATCCCCCTCCGGGCTAACACAACGATCCTCATCAAAATCGAAAATCGAAGGCGGGTTATCAAGTATACGTTTGATCTCGGAAAAATCGCCATCGGGATCAAAAACGTCTTCTCTTCCTCGTGGAAGAGGTTTGGAAATCAATTTATCGATAGTCGAGTCGCTAGCTCCAACCGTCGTGAAACTAGGAAAAGAAGGCTCTTCGATTGAAGATTTTGCCTTTGTCGTTTCGACCTCAACATCGAAAAACATATCGATGTGAGCAAGGCCATCGGCGGACTTCTCACATGATAAATCCAAAATCTCACTCGGTGTGGGATTAGGAGTAAAAGGCTCGTCTCGTGACGATTTTGCCTTGACGGTTTCAACTTTGTCCTTCGAAGGGATCGAACGTGGGTTTTCAAACATTTTAGCAAAATTACTAACACGTCCCTTCGGAATTATATTTCGTTCATCTTGTAAAAACGAGGGTTCAACGATTTCCTTTAAAACCTATTCACATTTTTCTTTTTCAAAATCATTTAATGGAATTTCTTCGTCAATATCAAGTGTATATTGATTTAGAAAATCCTCAATAATTTCATCCCCATTAGAAAAATTAGGTTTAGAAGGTACAAGATTCAACGTTCCTAAGTATCCTACGAGTTTTTCCTTTGGTTTATTTTCAAAAACATTTTTCAAAACTTCGTTAGATGACGTTTTCGTTTCCTCTACGTTTTTGCAGGACGACGAAGGTAGCACGACTCTAAAGTTCGAGAGATATGGATCAATATGAGACGTACGAGTCTTAGGAGTCGATAAGGCTTTAACCTCTCCCTCGGAATTAGGATTGGTGTCATTTGACGAAGAATTGAATTTTTCCATTAAGCCCTCGACTATTAAAAGAACTTTATCTTTCTCATTAGCATGATTTTCCTTAATTTTATCCATGTATCCCTTCCACATCTCTTGACTTTGGTCATACAAACGTTGTTGCTCTTCAAAAAGGGTATCATAATCGTTTTCCATTTTTTTGAAAGTTTCCCTTTGGGTTGATTTGTTTATTACAAGTTTCCTTAAGGCTTGTCATTTGTTCTTCCATCATCGTTAATTTCTCATTATTTCGTCTTACAAAATCATTAAAGGCATTATGAATAGACTCATCATTGCAATTAAAAGACGGATCATACGACGAATACAACAAAGACGATGGGTGACCTTGGTCGTAAGATTGAAATTTTTTACCATGATCACGTGGAGCGGAGTTATAGATATAACCCCCTCGACCTCCAATAACCTCACAATTAAAACAATTGGCACCATCGGGCGGGCCTCCACAATATGGACACGAATAATATCCACCATCATTCGACATGATGCAACGAGAATGGTGTTACGAGAATTAAACACTAGAGGGTTAGAAATAGAATTAATGGATAAGGGTAAGAAGAATATTTTTGATTTTTGATTGTTTTTATTTTTTTTGGATTTTTGTTGTATTACGTAGAATCAAATCTACAAATCTCTCCTCGAATCGACTTTCTCAATTAAAGGAGCCTCAAGGAATGAAAACGATCACGTGAAGTGAACGCCTTCGATGACTTTAGAACATTGGGGGGAACACCAAAACGTTCAAGAGAGTTTAATCTTGAAAACAAGCAAATATATATACGTAGATAATACTTTGGTTGGCAAACCCTCGATTAGCCCTTTTTCTCAAAACATGCACAAGCAAGCGGGGGAAGCGAGGCGGCGCTAAGCACTTAAGAGCCTTTTTCCCTTAGGTCGTGAAATACAACCGCCTTATACCCACCTTATAGTTTGTGTTAATTGAAATTAAGCCTCACGAAAGTATTTATCTATTTTGCATTCGAACTTTTGCTTTGGATTCGAATACAATGATCGAGTGATGAAATCCCGAATCAAGGTTGCATTTTCACGCTTTTGGAGTACTTGTATATTTATTGTTCTACGTAAGTACAATATAGTAATATATTCACAAAGAAACACGAAAACGATAATGGGATATCTACAATATAGTAAAATGATTGTTGTGTGTTTAGTTTAGGAAAACAAAACACGATTTATTTGGATACTATAATATAATAAGGAAAAATAACAAAAATGAGTATGTACGATATTCACGCTTTCCAAAATTTGAAAAGCAAAAACGCACTACTCACACAAACACGATACTAGTAATGGCACACTAAAAACACCTCCCCGGCAGCGGCGCCATTTTGATAGTCGTAGAAATACGTGTTTAGGAAAACAACGTATAATGGGCAAGTATTAAACTCGACGATTTAGGAAACCCGACGAATCGAATAATTGCGGGTTCGTTCTCGAAGGAGGTGTGTGTATTAGATGCCAATTATATAAAATCAAGAGTTTGGATTAGTGACGTTTTTGGTTTTAGAGAGAAGAATTAAAGACGAGCTACAACTACGATTAAACTACGACGAGTGACGTAAAACGCGAACGTAAATACGTAAAACGTGAAAAAATTAAAAAAATTATTAAACCTAAGAATTAATTAAAACTTAAAACTAAGTCTAAAATAATATAAATAAGGATAAAAATCCAATAAATAAATTTTAAAACCTTTTATTAGTTAAATATTCAATTTAAAATGCTAATTAAAGCCCTAAAATTAAATATAATTAAGAAAAAGCCTTAAATATTATTTTACTGAACAAATAACTCACTTATATTATTTAAAAACTAAAAAGTATTTTTCCTAAATTTTATTTAAAACTCTAAAAACAATTTTTAAACTAAAATAATGATTAAAAATAATAAAATAATGCTAAAAATAATTTGACTATATTAAAAATCCTAAATTATACTGATGAATAGTAGAAAGATGAAAAAGTTTGAAAAAGTAAATATTTTCCACTAAAAGACAAAACAGAAATAATAAAACCCTAATTAAACTTAAATAAAATCTAAAAATTACTTAAAAAGTGAACAGTAAAATATTTTTTAACTAAAAGCCTTAAAATCTTTTTCTTAATCTAAGAAAATTTTCAAAACAGAAAAATAATAAATATTGGCACTAAAAGACAAAAACAGTGATTAAAAACTAATTAAAAATGAAATAATTTCTAAAAATAGAGAATAAACAGTAAAATAAGATTAAACTAATGGGAAAAATCAGAAATAAAATAAGAAAAACAATGAAGTTAAAATCAGCTAAAAATTCCTAATAAGTTCACAAAAGACAAAAAATATAGAAACTGAAAGTGACATGTGACTTCTTTTTGTCTTTATGCTCAGCAGGGGGAACTTTTACCCTAGCAGAAGGAAGTTGGTTCCCATTGCTTTCAATAAAATTACGGTCTATGCACAAATTGATGTGTAGATTGCTGGTTTGTTGATTTTATTGGGAACCGAGGGCACCCCCACAACCAGTAGGGTTGTGGGGAGTCAAGAAAAATATAAAAACAATAGATCACTTTACAAAATCAAGCACCAACACCCCTATGACAGTCAGTGGTCTGGCTAATGGTAGCCTGGTGGGCTTTGCTGATGTGTTGTGCACTTGGGTGAGTTTTGGTTGGCCAAAACTCACTCAACTCACACACAAACTTCCTCAAATCAAGCCTTCAAACCTAAATTAACCTATGTTCTATCTATCTACAAGATATGAATGGCAAATTCCACTAAATCAAGCAGTTAATGGCTTACTGAATTTTGAACTAGGTTTTTCCAAGGCTTTTGCATGCAATTCTTACAAAACCATACCAAATCCAACACACTAAGCTGTTATAACACAAAACTGCTAAAATGAGTGTATTTAACTGATTTCAAACCAAATGCATCTCACAAACTGATTTTTAAACCTAGATCCAAACACCCCTTTAAAACAGAAAATGAAAATTTAAACAAGAGATTCTATTTAAACATACACCAAAGTCAATCAAACTTGCTCTAACATGTTTCAATCCAACACATACACAATATCATGCATTTGACTATCATCCTACAGCCTTGATTCATAAAATCCATAAAACTAAAAAAAAAGATAAATTCCTAACAAGTATAGAGAGTGTAAAGCTTTTTACCTAGTGAGCTTACATCCAAGCTTCACAAAGGCCAACTTAAGCCCTCTCCATCAAGCAGGGGCTTGAGCTTTTAGACTTTAGACAAGGGCTTGTTGGTATGTAGAGATAATGATGAAAATCACTTCCAAAATAACCATCATCCAAAATGCAAAATTTGTATACCTGTCAAAATCAAAAAGGGAAAAGAGAAAGAGTGACCTGGATAACCAGCCACAAAGAGTATAAGCCTGGCTTATTGATTAAGCCAGCTTATCACTTTTGGCTTAATGAGAATAAATTTGAAACTGAAATTTCTTCAAACCAAATGGAACCCAACAGAAAACTTTGAATATTTTTGACAAAAACTTGTAAAAATCAGTAAACTCTTTTTAAAACTCCATTTTCACTTCATTTTAAAATTTGTTTCAAGACTTTTCAAACCTTTTTTTACCAAAAACTTCAAAAACGGATTCTTTGAAAAACTTACTTGTAAGCTTAACTAAATTGAAAAATAATGGAAATATTTAAACTAAGAACAAATAATAATGGAAAAGGAACTCAGAATTTGCATTTTTCAAAACTTTTCACTTTCATTAATAAGCTTAAAAATTACAATTTCTGGAACAAATAATAAGGGTCACATGAGACTCCTTATATAGTACAATGAAGAACAATCTAGAATACAATAATTCTAAAACCCTAATCTACATGAAATTCTAATAAAGCCCCTTTGACTGAAAATTCGAATCTTCGTCTTCATTTGTGCTCATGTGATTGATGAAGTGTAGCCAGCTGTTACATTTGATCTGAGGCCTTCATTTGCTCTTGGGGACCAAGGAAATCATAAGAGTCGTTCAATTTGTCTCCTCATTGGGTGTTGTGTGAAAAAGACGCAGCAGGGGAGGGTCCTACCCAACACATGGGTGTGTTCGGATCAAGGTTTTGGTGTGGGATAGGTTTAGTATGTGGTTAATTAAAATTCTGGAAGGTATCAAACAAAAACCCTTTGTTTTGTGCTTAATTCATCCTGGGTTGTATTAGGGTTTATGGGTTGATTAAGAGAAGTTTAATCTATTTTGGGGGTGGGTTAGATTTAAATTGGTGTTTAGGTGGGAAAAAGTATATAACTGATTAATTAGTTATTAAGGTTTGGGTGGAGTGTGACGTGGAGAAGGGGATGAATGTGATTGGGTGTTGAGGGGTAGTGGGGTGAGGTGGCGTTGGGTGAGTGGCTGAGTGGAGTTTAGATGTTTGACCCAAATGGCCCCTGAAGTCTCATATGCTAGTCACTTTGATTCAAAAAACTATTAAACCAATTTCCTTTGTAATGAAACTTTCTAGTTTCATACTTTGGCGACAAAAGTTTTTTTAAACATGTATCAAGGGTATTTTATGCACGTTTTGCATTCTTCAAGGGCTAAACATGTAATGTCTTGATATTTTAGGGACCCATATGTAATTTTGGAGTTTTACAAGGGTTTAAAATGACAAGTCTTCCAAAGTTGAGGGACCAATCTTGCCAAATCTTCAAACTTCAAGGACTTGAATGGAAATTCTTGATTCGGGTCCGGTTCTTTGTGCAGCTTCATTTCCCGTGTTCGTTTTTGCTTCATTCCATTGATCTTTTGTTGATTACACGATATCCGTACCTAGAATACACAAGACACAAATACAAGCATATATAGGGGTATTTTGATGATAATTTAAGCGTTTTAAGCCTGATTTGGACGTTGAGACTATGTATAATTGCAGTCTCATCATAAGACTCGACCACTCAAGTCCTTTTTCGCATAGCCAGTTGATTATTCCAAAATCTTCCCATACATTCCAGAAGAACCATTCTCCAAAACTATAAAGGAAACAAAGGAGGAAATAAATTTTCTATATATAAAGGAAAACTTAGAAAACAAAAAAAAGAGTTTTTTTGTTTTGTATGCAAAAGGGTAAAACAAGGATTTTGCATTCTTTAAAAAATGTTCTAGAAAACAATGATTTGAACGCGTTTTCTGTTTTCCTTGTTTTCTAGAAAACATGGTGTTTTTTAGCCAACTAAAGACAGCCTAAATTTTTTTTTTGAACATATTAAGCTACAAAAAATATGATATTACAAAGGATAAAATTACAAATTAATACTAACTACAAAACAAACTACATACTCTATGAATTTTATAACACAAAAAAGTAAATTTATTTTTGGTCAACTACATACTCCCACCCACGTGATGCAATTTCTTTATATTTATACTTCTATACTTCTATATTTATATTATTATATAAAGAGGCTAACTCCAAACCTAACTCCGATCTTAATCCCGAACCTAAAATTACTAAACCTAACTCCAAGCCAAAAATTAATATAAAATGTTAGATATAAGCCATTAGATCATATTTTGTTAAATTGATCTCATCCATCCATATGTTTTTATAACAAACTTTTGTAACAACCTTAGTAACAAACAACTTAAAAAACTTTTATCTTTAAATTGAAATATCTTTTAATATATTTATTTTTTTATAATCTAATATCACCATATTTTCTAAAATTTTGTCCTCTTTAATTCAACATCCGTTTTGATATAATTTTATTAAATTTTAGTTTTTTCGTTTTTTACAAGTTTATTTAAGTTAATTTAATTGTTTTACTACTTTAATTTTAATTTGAACCTTAGTAAAATTGTAATATTTATTCGCTAAAATAGTAGTTATCAGTTACTCACCGCTGCATTGCGCGGGTACGATGCTAGTATGTTTTTATTTGTATTTCTCCCTCCTACGTCTTCTTCCTCCATTCTTCTTCCATAAAACTTATAGATCTACAATTTTAGCTTTTTTTTCATCTCAAATCTGCTTCATAACAGGTCCGAAAATGGAGTTTCTAGACAACAACATTAGTTTTAGGGGGTCACAATGACGAAAAAACACGAGAATTTATGATAAAATACACTACGCCGGAAAGTTCAGGAGGGGCACGTGCCCCTGTGCCCCCTACGTAGCTCCGCCTCTCATTCGCAGAAAGCGCGAATTGAGTTGTCCAATGAGCAACTTGGTTGTTAAATCGATGAGTCCATGAGAAGGAAAGATGGAAGTTTTTCGACCATGTACTAATATATTCAGTAAGACATGCTAAAGACCAAGGCGGGATGGTTTCCGTAGACGATAAAGATATGGCTACCTCAGAATCAGATTCCACATAGCACCAGCCCATCCATGAGTGTATGCTAGATGACATGTACTATGAATTACTATAACTTTAGCGTGTAGGGGAGAAGTGGCAAAGCATGAGTTACCGTGGACATTAAGGAGAAAGCCAACACAATCACGAACCACAATGCCAAAAGCTGCCATTGCCTTCTTATAGGCCGCATCACAATTAATATCGACTTCTCGAATAAATAGTTTTCAAGCTGACCTTTCCATTGTCCATGCTCGTAAGAATAAAACCTATGTAAAACACTACAACTTTTTTACCACCTTACAATGAACGTGTAATTACAAAAAGGACTAATTCTTGAAATGCCCCAAAATGTTACCTTGTTTCCCTTTTTGCACCCACCAAATGAAAATTTCCCAAAATTCCTTATGCAACTTATGCGACTTATGCGACTTTTCCAAAAATAGAAAAAAAATTCAAACATTTTCCAAAATTTTACTATTTTTGGGAAAGTCGCATAAGTTATTTTGGGAAATTTTCATTTGGTGGGTGCAAAAAGAGAAACAAGGTAACATTTTGAGGTATTTCAAGAATTATCCCTTACAAAAATACATTGAGCTAGTTTATTGTTGCTTCCATGAATCTAGACATGCTGGGTGATCAGACCATTGAAATTGCGTTGTAATGTCATGAGAGGATGTCTAGAAACCTAACTCGAAGGCATAAGAGCACTAGGTGTAGGTGTAGTTACTTGCAAGTTACTGTGATCTTGGAGTCATATTAATTTTTCCTGTTAAAAGTCAGGAAACGCTGAGCGAGTTCATAGAGTTTAATAATAACCATTAATCATAAAACCGGTATATAATCATTACCGAAAAACATTTTTGTACAATTCTTTGTCATAGACCATAGCATAGGCCAAAAACATTTTATAAGAATCATTGTCGTAAATCATAACATAGGCCTTAAGCATTTGATACTAATCATTGTCGTAAATCATAACTTAAGCCAAAAACATTTTATACGAATCATTGTCGTAACAACACCATTCAATACGTTTTTATAACGTTGTTTATAAAATAATAAAAACCGTTATATAAAACAGTTATGTAAAACCAGAACACGGGTATAATCATAAATAAGACCCCATATTTCTAGTCAGGCAATATATTATAATTCAAATCACATATCATACGTTATTCCTTAGACCACAACCTCACTATTACCATTATCATTATTATTATCGGATTATGATAAGCCGCATGACATTGTTACCTTTCTATAAAATATATCGGGTAGCTAGCCCAGATTTCATTTGCCCATTTAAAACAGCGTGTCGTCACAATAATCACGCTAAATATATCCCTCTCATACATAAATTCGCTTACCACTCAATGTGGCACGACGGGATCAACCGTCAAGGCGCGAACTGAGGTGATCTTCCCCAAATAGTACTATTATATGCATAAGCGTCTACCAGATCCCGGTAGTTCATAATTCATGCTAATGGGACTTATAGTGACATAACCTAACTTTTAATAATCCATTTCAATTCATTCATTGGGTCATTCTATGAATGACATCATTGGTAGTTGAGACGAAACTAAAACTTAGAAAATGTGAAGAAAGAATTTCTGAGTCATTATGGTCATAATATTTATCTCATCAGGGAAGGTGAATGTAGTTACTGACACGTTATGTAGAAAGGATAAGAAACCAATTAGGATGTGTTCCTTAGTAATGACCGTGCAGTGCGTCGTTAGTGTTACGGGATAGCCCAATAACTCAGCTGATAAGCCTAAGTTAACTAATACAAAACAACTAGTAGTGTTGTGTAAGGAAATAAAACCCCACTTGATCATCATGTTATGACATCATTACATATACATAACAACTTTTATAAAGTTATTGGGCATAGCCTAAGACCGAGTATTATTTGTCAAGGTTTCCCGTGATCGAGGCACGTACTATACATCCTAATTACCGATAACCCGCCTTCCCACACCAATGTGAGTTCATAGCCTCACACTCTTTTAAATGTTTTATGAAATGTTTTATAAACCCGCGAGGGAGATAACATGCTAGTTATAATAAAAATACGACACCAGTTGTCCCGATTGTATGCTTATTGATATGGACCCGAATGATTATATGACCCAATGAACGAAATAAATGGATTATTATTAGTTAGGTTATGTCACTAAAAGTCCCATTAGCATGAATTGTGAACTACCAGGATTTGGTAGACGCTTATGCATAAGTACTATTTGGGGAAGATCACCCCAGTTCGCGCCTTGACGGTTGATCCCTGTCGTGCCACATTGATTGGTAAGCAAATTTATGTATGAGAAGATTTATATAAGCGTGATTATTGTGACGACACGCTGTTTTAGATGGGCAAAGGAATTACGGGTTAGCTACCCGATATATGTGATAGAAAAGCAACAATGTCATGCGGCTTATAATAATCCAATAATGAAAATACTGATATACGAATTGAATTATAATATATTGCTTGACTAGCAATACGGGGTCTTATTACTGATATTATGTTCGTATTTTGGTTTTACATAACCATTTTCATATAACGGTTTTTATTACACTCTATACTACGTTATAAAACGTATTGTATGATATTTTTACGACAAGGTTCGTATAATGGTTTTGAAGGCAAAAGCCTATCTTATGATTTACGACAAAGATTCGAATAAAATGTCTTTGGCCTATTTTATGGTCTACAACAAAGAATTGTACAAAATGATTTTCGGTGATGATTATATACCGGTGATATATTAATGGTTTTTATTAAACTCTGTGGATTCACTCGAGAAAATTGATATGTGGAGGGCAAAAGAAATTTTGGCCACTTGTAAGGTGAAAAAGACATGAATTAGAACGAAAAATCGAGTATTTTTACTTGAATTTGAAAATTTTATAGGTTTTGGAGTGTTAAAAGTTGGACTTTAGTGTGTGAGTAGGGGTATTTTGAGTTTCGACTGGGGGCAATATTAAAAAATGCTTAAAACTTGACAAAAATTACACTAAAATCTCATCTTATCGGGCTAGAAATAGAGCCCCCCCCCCCCCCCCCCCCCCCCCCCCCCCCGTCACTACATGCATCCACCCCTGCGTATAACCAATCAACTTACCCAAAGACACCTTCAGTTAGGGGTTGGGCATCCGGTGACTGACAAGAATCAATAAAAATCGAAACCAACCTAAAACCGAATAAGGGAAATTTGTCAACCGGCAACCGAACCAAGTATACACTAAATAGACCGAAACTGAACCGAATAAGATCGGTTCGGTCTAGGTAATTTAAACCGGCTAAGACAAGTTTGACCCGAGACCGACCTGAAAACACCAAAACCGTATCCAAAATAAAAAAACCGGACTAAATAAGTTCAGTTCAATTCAGTTCAACCCGACTTCGATCAATTACCTTCACCAATAAGTTGCACTTACTTATACTTTTTGAACCCATCATAACCAATTAAAACGCAAATACGTTTATACAACACAAAAACTTATTTAAGAAAAATACCAACAACTTATTGTTTTTGTTTAACCAACAAGACATCCAACGCACTTACGCACAACAACTAACTTCACGCGCCAGTACACACTGAACTTCTCGTTGCTCGAATCTTTCACAAGCCCCGTCATCTTTGTTTGGAACTAAGGCTCCAGATCGGACCAGACCGGACCGGATCGACCAAAACCAGACCAAACCGAGGATCGATTTGGTCAAAAACCCCGGACCGAGACCGAACCGAAATGGTCCGGTCCGGTACGGCTCGGGCCGGTCTTGTCTGTTCCGATCTAAATTAAGCAAAATAAACGAATTTTTGGTAAGACCGAACCAGACCGGACTGGATCGACCAGATCGAGGCCTGAAATGATCCAAAATCACAGATCGAGGACCGGACCTATTTTGCTCGGTCCGGTCCGATCTGATTTTCCAGTCTGATTTTCTGGTCCGATCTAATTCGCCGGTCCAAATACTCACCCTTATTTGAAACATATGAAGTTCTATCCCACATGGTAGAACAATCCAATTTATATCTTCGTGTAACGCCTAACAAATGGGGCGGCACGTCCTTAGTAAAGACTAAATAAAAAAGTTCGACTTCGTACAAAAGATCTCCTATTTAAATTCGTTATCTTTACAAATAAAAGTAATTCCAATCCAATTACGTTATGATATTACATCCATCAAAAGTGTTTGGTGAAATGCCTGAAACCAAAGAAATATTGTTATAACTAAAATTCAATAATTATTGTTTAAGTCATTGGTTTTAGTAAATCTTACCCATTTCGATAAATATGAACCTTTTTTGTTGTTCTTCAAAAAAGAATGGGACATTTTTTTGCCCATTATTTATTATAGGCTAAACGGGCGCATATGTAAAAAAACTTATGGGCTTAATGGATGCACATGTAAAACACTAATTAGGCTACTCGGCGGATATTTTATATTTAGCTTTTATCCCCGGCTTTTAAACAAGTATTTTTATTTTTTAATTCTACGTTTTTATATGTCTTTTTTCTCATTTTATCTTGCGTCCGCTTAGCCCCTGTTTTACCCGTGCCCATTTAGCCCGCGCCCGTTTGCCCCGCTGCCCGTTTAGTCCGTCACCGGTTTTGCCACCTCTAGTTTCAACTTTCAATAGTTTTCTGTTCTATTTGAACGCGTAACATTAGCAGCTTATGAAATTTATTTGGTTACGGGTATATTTGCAATAAGGTACTAACCAACGAGGTTCTCGAGAAAAACGGCCTGTCCTTTTTTGTGAGCATCAACAGTCTTGTGTCCTTAGTGTATGAATTCTATATGAAGTATTCAATGTTTAATTTGGTAAAGACAATATTTAGAAGTGGTTTTAAGCAGATAAACTTACCGGTAGGAAAACGAACCGAAATGTTGAGATGATATTCCTCACGTTCATAGCAAACCCATTTCACATACGACTTCTTTTTTATGGCTCTTGAAATAGGCTTGGAGACTGTTCTAAATCCTAATCAGACCCATCTCACATTGTGTAGGTGAAAAGAGGGTGTTGGGATTTGGGAAGATGCTTAATAGGTACATGAGTATGCTGAGATAAACCCTGATTTCCTGGGTTGTGTGTAGAATGCTATGGTATTCCGCTGTGCTTGTTGATTGTGGTGAGATCTTCTTGATCTCATTGGTTCTTGGCTATTCTTTGCTGGTAGCTGCGCGTGTTGTAACACCTCTCTTGCTCTCTCTTTAGTTTTTTGATTTCTTGTTTAGAGGGTGATTTAGGTGTCGAATGGATTAGGTAGTCTTGGTGGATTGATTCAGTTTTCTTTTGTGCTGTTTGGTAGTTGTGTGTAGAGGAGGTACAAGGGGTTATTTGTTTCTTTTGTGTTCTTGTGTGATATTCTTGTGGTTTCATCATGTCTGATGCCAAGAAAGGTGATCAGGATGATATTCCTGTTAGTGATACTGAAACAGAAAATGAAACAGTCATTCATACTAATGACCCTTTGTATTTACACCCTACCGATACAAATGGGCAGCCCATTGTGAGTGTTAAACTCACAGGTCCAAAAAACTATAAGGTTTGGGCTGCTGCATTTAAACTTGCTTTACATACTAAGACCAAACTGGGTTTTATTGATGGTACTTGTGAGAAAAATAATGATGATGTTGTGTTATCTGATCAATGGGATAGGTGTAATGCTGTGGTTTTATCTTAGATTCTTGGATGTATCTCTTTTGAGTTATATCAAGGACAATTTTTTCAAAAAATGCTAAAGATGTGTGGGATGAGTTTAAAGAAACCTATGATAAAATTGATGGATCTGTTATCTATAATTTGCATTATAAAATTTGCTCTCTTACTCAATCTGGTTCTTCTTTGTCTGAGTATTATCATAATTACAACAGTTTATGGAGGCAGTTTGACTCCCTTGTCAATCTTCTTTCATGTAATTGTGATGGTGCTCCTCAAATGAAGAGTCATAATGCTCTCATAAGGCTCATGCAGTTTCTGATGGGTCTTGATGACACTTTCAGTGTTGTTAGGAGTCAATTGCTAACTGCTGACCCTTTGCCTGATGTTAAATCTGCTTTTGCTACTCTTTCTAGGGTTGAGTCCCATAAGAACAATTTGGTTCATGCTGTTAGTGATAAGAATACTGCTACTGCTTTTGTTGCTAAACCTAATAATTGGACTGGTAATAGAAATAATCCAAACAGTCAAAATGGTCAAAAAAGAGGTCCTAATAGGAGCAACAATAAGTTTGTTTTTACTCATTGTAATATGAATGGCCATACTGTTGATAGATGTTTTGAGCTTCATGGATATCCTCTAGGTTTCAAGAAAAGAAATACTGGAGGATCTAATGGTTCTAATAATGTCACTAGTTCTCTTGGTAATGGTGTTGATCAGGGATCTGGGAAATCTCTTCCCTTTACTGCTGATCAAATTGATAGACTCATGGCTTTGATCAATTCTAAGCCTGATATTGGTGATGTGCAGTCTTGTGCTGCAGGTATAAAATTTGGTTCTAATCATGTTATAAGTTTGTCACTTGTAGATTTTTTAACTATAATACCAATATAAGTACTTATAGTACTTATATTGGCTGGATCTTTGATTCTAGAGCATCACAACATATGACTTTTTCTACAGAACATTTGTTTGATATTATTGATGTGTCAAATTTGAATATTTCTGTTTCACATCCTAATGGTACTATTGAACATGTTAAGCATGTAGGAAATTTTAAACTTTCAGATAAAATTAAATTAAAAAATGTGTTGGTTGTTCCAGGTTATAAGGTCAGTCTTATATCTGTATACAATTTGGCTAAAGATAATAAGTTTGTTGTGTCCTTTACTGAGTCTAGATGTTTTGTTCAGGATTCTCATCAAAAGTTCCTCTTGGGGATTGGTAGTGAAAATAATGGACTTTACTTGTTTGATTCAGGTAGGAAGTTTACTAATAGTGCTATCACCAAGTGTAATTTGTCTAAGTGTGTGTGGCATAACAGACTTGGTCATCCCTCAGACCAAGTCTTAGCTATTCTTAAGGATAAAATTCATCTTGAGTCTACTAGTAATGTTCAGCCTTGTGATGTGTGTCACATGGCTAAGCAAACTAGAGATCCTTTTCCTATAAGTGACCATAAGACCAAAGCTTTGGGTGAAATTGTTCATCTGGATGTTTGGGGTCCTTATAAAGTAAAAAGTAGAGATGGATTTAGATTCTTTCTTACTATTGTTGATGACTATACCAGGGCTGTATGGTTATACATGCTTAAAGGCAAAGATGAGGTTTTTTATAAACTTGTTGAATTTCATAATTTATTCAATTTGATGTTGCTATCAAAGTTTTAAGAAGTGATAATGGAACATAGTTTGTTAATCATAAATTTGAAGATTTTATTAAGGATAATGGGATAATTCATCAAACTACTTGTGTGTATACTCCACAACAGAATGGTATAGCTGAGAGAAAACATAGACACTTGCTTAATGTTGCTAGAGCCCTCATGTTTCAGGGGGGATTACCTTTGAACATGTGGCCTGAATCTATTCTTACTGTTGTTTATCTAATTAACAGGATTCCTAGCTCTGTCCTCTCTGGAAAAAGTCCTTATGAAATGATTTATAAAATTGAACCTAACATCTCTCATTTAAAAAGTTTTGGGTGTCTTTGTTTTAGCATTGTGCTTAATAATGTGGATAAGTTTGCTGCTAGGTCTGAAAAGTGTGTGTTCATTGGGTATTATTTTACTAAAAAGGGTTATAAATTGTTTGGTCTTGAGTCAAAAAATTTTTTTCTCAAGGGATGTCAAGTTTTATGAAACAGTTTTTCCATTCAAAAATGATGTCTGTAAGAGTGATTTGATCTTTGAAGATCAGGGTATAAATAGTCTAAATATCTTTGACTTAGTAGTAAACAAATCTAATGATCCCTATGATGATATGAGAGATGAAAGATTAAGAGATAGAGGTAGCATTTCAAAAGGGTATGTCTTAGCTGAGAAAGTATCTACTGATACTCCTATCATTGTTACCAGTAATACTCAGGGGTCAGAGTCTATGACTAATAAAGATCATAGTCTTGGAAACCAGTATGACTTAGGCAGTAATGATGCTAATGATTTAGATCATAATGTTGCCCTTAATGATGAAAATTATGAGTCTGAGGGTGAGGAGTTTATAGAGTTTAATCAACTTTTTCAAAATAGTCCAGAGAAGACTGAGCTAAGAAGGTCAAGTAGACCACATAAGCTTCCTAATAAACTTAGTGATTATGTGCTGGATAAAAGAGTTAAATATGATATTAATACTGTGGTGAACTACATCAACTTGTCTATGCATAATTTTGTGTTCGCTAATAACTTGAATAAAATACATGAACCTAAATCCTATAATGAGGCTGCCAAAGACCCTAGGTGGGTTGAGGCAATGAATGAGGAGATGGAAGCACTTAATAGAAATAATACATGGGTTATAGTAGATCTACCTCAAGGTAGAAAACCTGTAGCATGTAAATGGTTATGGAAGGTGAAATATAAATCTAGTGGTGATGTTGAGAGGTTTAAAGCTAGAGTTGTGGCAAAAGGATTTAGTCAAAAAGAGGGCATAGACTATGAAGAAACATTTTCACCAGTTGTGAAAATTGTGACTGTTAGGTGTCTTCTTTCTGTTGTTGTGCACAATAATTGGCCTGTTTATCAGTTAGATGTGAATAATGCCTTTCTGTATGGAGATTTAGATGAAGAAATTTATATGAATCTACCTGAAGGATATGGCTCTAACTCAAACAAGGTGTGCAAGCTAACCAAGTCTTTATATGGGTTAAAACAGGCACCTAGAAAATGGAATGAAAAGTTAACAAGTGTGTTAACTGAAAATGGTTTTAATCAAAGTAAAAGTGATGTTTCTTTGTTTACTAAGACTGAGAATGAGTCTTTTGTTGTCCTGCTTGTTTATGTTGATGATATTATCATAACAAGGAACAATGGAAGTGTTATCAATGACTTTAAAGAATTTTTGAGTTCTAAATTTAAAATTAAAGACCTTGGGAAACTCAAATATTTCTTGGGTATTGAAGTACTTGATACTAACTCAGGATTATGTCTTAATCAAAGAAAATATTGTCTTGAATTACTATCTGAGTATGGAATGTTGGCTTGTAAGCCAGCTAAAGCTCCTATACCAGATCCTTCTAAGAAAAAGAAAAAACTTATTGAAGATGAGGTTGATACTATGCTTGTTAATAAAACTTGTTATCAAAAGATTGTTGGCAAATTAATATATCTGACCTTAACCAGGCCTGATATTGCTTATGCTGTTCACTGTTTAAGTCAGTTTATGCATGCTCCTTATAAATCTCATCTAAAATTAGCTTTTCATGTGCTTAGATACCTTAAAGGGTCTCCTGGAACTGGTATATCTTTTGAAAAACATAACAATCTGAATCTTAATGCTTTTGTAGATTCAGATTGGGCTAAGTGTAAGATAACTAGAAAATATGTTACTTGATATACTGTATATCTGGGTGATAATCTTGTATCCTGGAAAAGTAAGAAACAATCTGTTTTAGCTAAATCTTCAGCTGAAGCTGAATATAGAGCTATGAACAGTGTTACTTGTGAAATCATGTGGATACTTAAGATTATGAATGATCTCAAGGTGAAAGTGGTATTACCTGTGCCTATCAGTTGTGATAGTAGTTCTGCAATTCAAATTGCAGCCAATCCTGTATTTCATGAGAGAACTAAACATTTTGAAATTGACTTATATTTCTTAAGAGAAAAGGTGTCTACTGGTTTGATCAAAACTATTAAGATCAAATCTGAAGATAATGTTGCAGACCTGTTTACCAAAGGGTTGTCTATCAAAGATCACAATTCTTTTTGTAACATGTTGAAACTTGTTGATCTCTATCACAAGTCAACTTAAGAGGGGGTATTAACAAGTAAGTTGACAAGGATCCCATAGTTGGAGGGTAAGAAAGGTAAATATTTTCTTTTATATATTTTGGTTTCTATTTTTGTGTCTTAGTTTGACAGGTTGCAAAAGGATAGAGGACTAAATGTGGTAAGTTGCTGGAACTTGAGTCAACCCTAGTCTTGGGCTATATATACATCGCTTCCTGTTGCGTAGTTAGTTAGTCAAGTCTTCATCTCTCACATAGTTTGTTCCGCCATTGATATTTTGAGTTCTTGTTCTTGATCTTGTATACGTATATTGATCTTGGTTTGTAAGATCAATCATACGCTTGTTTTTCTTTCTTTTCTGAGTTGTAAGTACGATCAAACAGCTAGGTATCACATTTGAAGTGATAGCCTAACGCAGTTATAAGAAAAATAAAGGGGAGGTTGGTTGAATAAATCGTTTTCTTGAGTTTTGTTTTATAAATCGAATATCTGGGCTTTCGCAATAGGTACTGATGACAAAGAATGACCAGATTGTGGTAAGTGCCTTAAGAACAAAGTAATAAAATCGATCTATTAGAAGTGTATACTAATAAGTGTGTAAACACTTATCCTTTTACCACTTATTTCCAATAATAACAAGACCAAAACGTGTATTTTATGTCGTAAAGTCGGAATTATGCGTGGTTTGTGTTTTTATTGTGTTTTAGGACCAAAAGATTTAAAAAGGAAGAAAACACGGGCTTTCACGGGCTTTTATCAAAGAAAACGGGAAAAGACGAAGTCAAAAGATCAAGAGTGCAAAAAGAACGGAAGTCCAAGGCCTATTCTGAAGACTTATCGAAGAAAAAGTCTAAAGACGGAAGTTTAATGAAGTCGAAGAACTCAAGTCTAAATTAAAGAAGAAAATTATCAAGACAAGTTCAAATCCCGAGACGACGTCGAGAAAAGACAAAGAATTAAATCGAGTCAAGAAGACGTGAAGAAAGAAAGAAAGAAGAGGCAACACATGCACTCCTTCCATTTTTCCTTATAAATACCCTCCTAATACACATTAGGAGGGTAGTTAGTTTTTAGTTTTAGTTTTCATTTTTCACTTTTCTTTCTAGTTTTAGAGAGAGAAAGTTCTCAACTTTCTCTCACTAAGTTTTCATCTTTCTTTCTTTTAATCTTTCAAGATTAAATCTTTATGTATTGTTGATTTCATTAATCAAGTTCTAGTTAAGCTTTTAATCTTTCATCTCTTTCTACCTTTCTTTGATTTTTAGATTGATTTTGGTGCGAATTTCATTTGATCCGTGTTGTTCTTAATGATTTCGTGCTTAAAAAGTTAATCTTTTTATGCTTACTTAAGTTTTCATACGAATAAGCTTTAAGATCTTTGTGATTATTGGCTTACTTATATGTTTAGCTTATTTACTTTTTAAAAGTTTTCTTAAAAAGTTTATCTTTTTATGGTTTGATTCAAAAGATTGAGTATTCTAAGTTTGGATAAGTTGTTATTAGTGCTTATTTTGTCCTTTTCATTATAGATTCGTGCAAGTTTTAGTTTGAGCTTATTCATTATAGCTTATAGCTTGGCTTATTTCGAATCCCACATAAATCGGAAAGGGTCTAAACCCCTTTCCGATCACTGTATTCCGACCACCACCCTACCCCTTTATTCTGATCGTTTGATCGGAAAAGGGTTTCTGGTTTTCCGATTTAAGCATCTATATTCCGATCACCTTGGTTCGGAATAGGGTTTCATATTCCGACTGTGGCCTTGTTAGATATTCCGATTGGCACTGTTTTGTTAAACATTCCGATTTGACTCATGATTAATACATTCCGATTGCATTAGTTTGCATCATTCCGATCTGGAACCTTTTGTTAGCATTCCGATTGAATGTTTTTTCTAAACATTCCGATTTGACCCTTGTTTGCATATTCCGATTAGAGCTGTTTGTCCCATTATTCTGACTGGCTTTCGTTTCAAACATTCCGATTGAAGTATTCCGAAGAGTCTTGTTTGCTTTTTCCGATTAGTGTTTTTTTCCAAGTATATTCCGATTAGGGTTTCGATTAGTTTCGTGTTAAGTTTTCAAGTATTAGATTTATTAAGTGTTTAAGTATTTTCTCTAATTTGTCCTTAAGTTTTCATTCATTTATTTTTAACTCGTTATTTTTAGTTTAATCTTTAAGCTTTTAATTTACTCAACGACACTTAATTATTTGCTATTAGTTTAAAATAGATAATCAACCAAACCATTCTCTTGTTCACCAAAAGATAATTGAGTCGCACTTTAGACTGGAAATCAATTCGAAAAGATCGGTTCAACGAACTTTCATACGAGCTTAAAAACCTTGTATTAAATGGCGCCGCTGCCGGCTCTTTTCGTTAAGATTAACGGTTTCTAGTGAGAGACGCATTGAATTTTGGGATCCGTTCTTTGAACGTTATTTTCCTTGCTTCAAAAAATTTTCAAAAACCCTAAAAAATATAAAATTATTCAAAAATACAAAAACATTGAAAAATCATAAAAAGCAATTCTTTTCAAAAAGTTTCCACCAAAAAGATTATATAGATATTCTCTTTGTGTATAATTTTCTTCTGCAGGTGTATGCGTACTAGATCTTCGAACTATTCTGAGCCCGAGACTCGTGAAGATTTAGATATGGCTGGTGTTCATAACAACAATAATAACCCACCTCTACCCAATTTGAATAACAATAACAACAACAACAATGTCCCCTACCCGATTTACGAACAATGGAGGAATTATGTCAACCCACCATGAACGGACGCGGAGGCCCGATTGTGCCGATGCACATCACGGCTCAGGAGTTTTTGTTGAAGCATCACATGATCCAACAAGTGCAAACTAACCCATTTCGTGGAATTCCGGATGATGATGCCAACAAACACCTCGACAAATTCATTACCATCACCCAAAGCATGAAGTCACCCGTTGTTTCTATGGATGAACTTCGCCTTCAACTATTTCCCCACTCGCTTTCTCACCATGCCGAAAAATGGTTTGACCGTCTCCCAAAGAATTCTATTCATACTTGGAATGACATGACTCAACGCTTTTTGTCGCGCTACTTCCCACCATCCATGGTCACAAGCCTTCGTAACCAAATTAGTGGATTCATGCAAGACAATGATGAATCGCTCTTCGATGCTTAGGAACGATACAATGATTTGATCGACCGCTGTCCAAATCACAACATGCTCCCCGTTACTCTCATTGATACTTTCTACAATGGTCTTACTTTTCGTGATCGTGACACGATTAATGCCGCCGCCGGTGGTACTTTTATGAAAAGGAGACCGGAGGAGTGTAGAGAGTTGATTGAAAACATGACTACTCACCACAAGAATTAGGATTCATCCGCATCCTCAAGGTCTAACTCGAGAGTCAATGTTTCTTCTAATACCTCCAATCCCGAGATAACCGAACTTACCCGACAAATCGCGGATATGCACAAGGATTTCATGACCATGGCCACAAACCACTTTCAACAAGCTAAAGCCGTTGCTATTTCTTGTGACACATGTGGTGGTCCTCATTCTTACAATGATTGTCCTTCCACTCAAGGCAATTTTTCTGAAAACGTTAACGCGGCATACGGTACTTATCCCACAGGAGGCTATCAAGCTCGTCCTCAAGGAGACCATAGCTTGCTAAGTTATCGTTCAAACAACTATCTTGCTCCGCCCGGTTTCCCTCCTCCAAACCAAAACCAACAACAAAGTTATAACCGAAACAACCAATCCCAACCTCGTGCTACCAATCAATATCAATCCCAAAGAAACCTATACCCAACTCAAGGAAATTCTCAAGCTTACCAAGCTCCACCTCTCAATCAACCGATGGCATTGAATCAAGACGTCGAGACATTCATGAAGACTAATCGAGAGATGGTGACGAATCTTCAGAGTCAATTCGTCAACTTGAAGGGAGAAATGGCGAAACAAGGGAACGATATTTGAGCCGAGCTAAGGAATGACATGGCAAAACAAAGCAATGATATTCGTGCAGACATGAGAGACTCTTTCAGCACTCAAGCGCTTAACATACGTGATATGATCGGTTCGCTCTTCCAAGGTAATCAACCCTCTTCTTCGGGTACTATTCCGAGTAACACCGTTGCGAATCCAAGAGGGGAGATGAAAGCAATCACTACTCGTAGTGGAAAAGGTTATACGGAACCCGAGCTTCCTACACCTCCACCCGTGATTGTGAACAAGGAACAAGAGCAACTTGCCCCACCTCCTTTGCCTTCTACCCCCATTTCCCCACCACCCGTGGTTGTGAGTGATCCTACTCCCCTAAAGCCTTCTTCTTCATCCAATATACCTTATCCTTCAAGGTTGAGGAAAGAGAAGCAAAAGAGCAAGGATGATATTCAGGTTTCAAACTTTCTCAAAATGTTTAAACAATTGAATTTTAACATCTCCTTTGCTGAGGCTCTCGCTCACATGCCTAAATACGCGAAGATGTTTAAAGATCTTCTTAGTGACAAGGAGAAGCTTCTTGACATTGCTCAGACCCAACTTAATGAGAATTGCTCCGCCGTTCTCTTAAGGAAATTGCCCACCAAACTTGGTGATCCAGGTCGCTTCTTGATTCCTTGCAACTTCCCGGGAGTAGAGAATTGCATGGCCCTAGCCGATCTAGGTGCCAGTATAAACTTAATGCCTTTAAGTGTTTGGAAGCAATTATCTCTCCCCGAGCTAGTCCCCACCAAAATGACCTTGGAATTAGCTAACCGTACGGTTGCTTATCCAGTGGGGATAGCCGAAGACGTCTTCGTTGGCGTTGATAAATTCACCTTCCTAGCGGATTTTGTTGTCGTTGACTACGAGATGGATCCTCGTGTTCCATTAATCGTTGGACGTCCCTTCTCGAGGACCGGTCGCACTCTCATTGATGTAGCCGCGGCCGAAATAATCATGAGAGTTGGTGACGATAAAATTGCTTCAACATGGGTAAGATTTCTAAGCAACCTTATTCATATGAGAGTGTTAATGCTATTGATGTTCTCGATGAGGCTTGTGAAGAACATTTTCATGATGCTTGCAAAAGTACTCTCTCTTCTCTACCCAATGTTGAGACCGTTGCCTCAATTGCTCCGGCATTGACTCCTTATGGAGAAAGTGACTTGGATGATTTCGAAGCTAGCTTGGGTCCTCTCGATATTAAGTATAATGATTCTTCCACCGATTGGGATGAAGACATTCGTACTATTGAGAGACTTCTCAATGAAGACCCGTTTTCTCCTCCTTCTCCTAAAGAGGTGACTAATGATGATCCATCGTTAGTTACACCATCTATTGAGGATCCTCCTACTCTTGAGCTTAAGGACCTACCTCCTCATCTTGAGTACGTTTTCCTTGAAGACAACAAGAAGTTACCGGTCATCATCGCAAAGGACCTGAAAGAAGAAGAAAAATCCCGACTTATCGCCGTGTTGAAGAATCATAAAAGAGCTATCGCTTGGAAAATCTCCGATACTCGCGGAATTGATCCTCACTTTTGCACACATAAAATTCTCATGGAGGACGACTTTAAGCCCATAATTCAAAGCCAACGAAGGGTGAATCCTAAAATCCATGAAGTCATCAAAAAAGAGGTTATCAAACTTCTTGATGCGGGTATGATTTACCCTATTTCGGATTCACCATGGGTTAGTCCAGTCCATTGTGTGCCTAAGAAAGGCGGCATCACCGTTATGCCCAATGCCAACAACGAATTGATTCCTACACGTCTCGTTACTGGGTGGAGAGTTTGTATAGACTACCGCAAACTCAATGATGCCACGAGAAAGGATCATTTCCCTCTTCCTTTTATGGACCAAATGCTTGAACGTTTAGCGGGTAATGAATATTACTGCTTTCTTGATGGTTTCTCGGGTTATTTCCAAATACCCATCGATCCCCAAGATCAAGAGAAGACAACATTCACTTGTCCCTATGGCACATTTGCTTACAAAAGAATGCCTTTTGGCTTATGCAATGCCCCCGGGACTTTCCAAAGGTGCATGTTGGCTATCTTCCATGACATGGTTGAGCAAACCATGGAAGTCTTCATGGATGATTTCTCGGTCTTTGGGGATTCCTTCTCTTCTTGCCTTTCCAATTTGGAACGTATGCTTAAGCGGTACGAAGACACTCGCCTTGTTCTGAATTGGGAAAAATGCCATTTTATGGTAAAAGAAGGCATTGTGCTAGGACACAAAATCTCTAAAGCCGGTCTTGAAGTCGACCGTGCTAAAGTAGATGTCATAGCCAAATTACCTCCACCTTCAACCGTGAAGGGTGTGAGAAGTTTTCTGGGTCATGCAGGCTTCTATCATTGATTCATTCAGGATTTCTCTAAAATAGCTCGCCCGATGACCCACCTCTTAGAAAAATATACTCCTTTTATCTTTTCTAAAGAGTGTATCGAAGCCTTCAATCTTCTTAAGGATAAGCTAACTAAGGCACCAGTCTTGGTTACCCCTAATTGGGAGCTACCCTTTGAATTGATGTGCGATGCTAGCGACTTTGCTATTGGTGCGGTTTTGGGCCAAAGAGTGAATAAACACTTCCAACCAATCCACTATGCTAGCAATACAATGACGGGGGCTCAATTGCATTATACGACAACCGAAAAAGAGCTTTTAGCTGTTGTCTATGCTTTTGAAAAATTTCGCCCCTATCTTGTTTTATCCACCACCATCGTATACACGGACCATTCCGCGTTGAAGTACTTGATGACTAAGCACGACTCTAAGCCAAGACTTCTTCGCTAGGTTTTACTCCTTCAAGAATTCAACATTGAAATTCGCGACAAGAAGGGTGCTGAAAACCTAGCCGCGGATCATCTGAGTAGACTTGAGGATCCATATCAAGGGGATCATCCGAACAAAGAGATCAATGACTCTTTCCCCCTTGAGACCTTAATGTCTATAAATCTCAATCTTGATGACACCCCGTGGTTTGCCGACATTGCAAACTACTTAGCGGGTGGTGTTCTAATCAAAGGGTTAACATCCCAACAAAAGAAGAAGTTCTTGAATGATGTTAAGACTTACTTTTGGGATGACCCTTTTCTATTCAAACAATGTGCAGATCTGATCATTCGTCGATATGTTGATGGACCGGCAGCTTTGCAAATCCTTGCTGCTTGCCATAAAGGACCCACTGGTGGTCACTTTGGTCCTAACTACACCGCTAAAAAAGTGTTTGACTCTGGATTCTATTGGCCCACCATTTATCGTGATGCTCACGAAATGGTTAAGCATTGTGATGCTTGCCAACGACAAGGCAAGATCACACATAAAGATGAGATGCCTCAAAATTTCATACAAAAATGTGAAATCTTTGACGTATGGGGCATCGAATTTATGGGGCCATTTCCATCCTCCAAAGGGAACAAGTACATCCTCGTAGCCGTCGACTACGTTTCTAAATGGTTTGAAGCTAAGGCTCTCCCTACGAATGATGCGAGGGTGGTTGTGAACTTTTTAAAGCAGCTTTTCGCTCGATTCGGCGTTCCTCGTGCTATTATCAGTGACCGCGGGACTCATTTTTGCAATGATCAATTTGCAAGAGTCATGGCTAAGTATGGTGTTAAAAATCGTCTTTCCACCGCTTATCATCCTCAAACCAATGGTCAAGCCGAGATTTCTAACCATGGATTGAAGCGAATTTTTGAAGCGTATTGTGGGAGAGCATCGCGCCACGTGGGCCGATAAGTTAGATGATGCTATGTGGGCTTTCTGTACAGCTTATAAGACCCCGATCGGTTGTACACCTTATCGTCTCGTGTACGGGAAAGCATGCCACCTCCCCATCGAGCTGGAACATAAGGCGTACTGGGCCTCGAAGTGGGCTAACTTCGACATCAACAAAGCCGGTGATCATCGCAAGATTCAACTCAACGAGCTCAACGAACTGAGGAATGAAGCTTACGAGAACTCACTGATCTACAAGGAGAAGACCAAGATCATTCATGACGCAAGGATTAAGAACCGAGAGTTCCACGTTGGTGATCAAGTCTTACTTTTTAACTCTCGGTTGAAGATCTTCTCTGGCAAGTTGAAGAGCCGCTGGTCTGGTCCATTCACCGTCGCCAAAGTCTTTCCTTATGGGACCATTGAGCTTTCCCCAGCCAAATGGGCCCAATTTCAAGGTGAATGGCCAGCGTTTGAAGCTGTACTTTGGTGAGGACATCTCCTATGAGATGATTCCATCCCTCACCACGTTTCCCATGAACTAAATTTTGGTCGAGTCAGGCTCGTGACTCGGTGAACAAAAACAAGCGCTTCTCGGGAGGCAACCCGTGATCTATCCTTTACTGCTTTCATAATAAGTGTAGGGGGAGCCCCGTATGTGTTTGTTGTCTTGTTTCTTGTGCTGTGCAGGGATTCAAGCTTCAAAGAGCACCTTGATGACTTTTGACGATCCATGATACCGTGTTCCCATCTTCCCGGTTCTATCCTAAACTCTTGTGATTCAATATTTCATATCTTATACGTTCACATTGAATTCACTTTAGTTGTCCTTTCCTTAGCAAGATTTAAACAAAGTGCACAATGTCATAAGTGTAGGGGAGTTTACTCCCACATGCTTAAACATTGAGGACAATGTTTATATCGAGTGTAGGGGGAACTTCTATCGAAGTAAGTGGTCTTTTCCATGAATTTACCCTCATTTTAACCGGAAAATTTGATTTTTCGACATTTTTCAAAAATTTTAATCTATTTTGGCCTAGTTGTATAGTTGTATTTTCCTTTATTATGTTTATTTTTTTTCCTTGCTAGAATAAATTTTCAATAAACTGGTTTTAAATTTTTCTTAGTCGTGAACATTTTGACTCAACCCGAGTTTACTTATCTAAGTTTACTCTAGCTAGTATCCTTAACGTGTTTAAGTCAAGTTTTGCTAGGCTTTTATATAGGGAGCTATAAAACGCGAAAGTCTTAACTCTCACGGGTTAAGAACAAGAACTTTTCGCAAGTTCCTATAATTGATCCTAGAGAGTCGTTTATCAAGGGAACTTTAAAATGCGATTTCTAAACTTGAAAAAGTCTAAGAATTTGCAAGATCCTATAGATGACTCAAAAACCCAAAACTTTGATTTAATAGGCTAAGCATCCACGAGTCTCATTCCTTGAGACTTTAAACTGTGGAGGACGAGAGATGATAAAGTAAATTATAAGTTTGGTATTCTTTCGTGAATTTATGTGAGTTAATTATAAGCCTATTCTCCCTTCGCTTGTTAATAAATTTATCTACAATAAATAAGGTTGTACGATTTAAAAGGTTACTTAGCTTCTAGCCCAAGATCGTTTAAAAGTTGCTCGGTATGGATTAGAGTTCATAGCCAAGGCATAACTTATTGAAGCGGGATGCGAAGATTGGCGAGTCCGAAAAGGCCCTGACAAGGCATGAGGGCTACATTTTGTTGCTAAAGATCCAAAAGTGACGTGAAGAATCATTTATCGAAAATCAAATTGAAGGATCGAGACACACGACGAAAAGCAAATACTCCCCTAAAGATCATGGAGAAGTCTATCCAAAAAGGTCCTAACAAGGTATGAGGATAAATAGATCCAAGTCCTAAAAGGAGGCGGATCGTTGTATATCAAAGTCCAAAATAAAGATTGGAGAAAAATGAAGAAGTCGTGGTCCAAATATGAAGAATCTCTCAAAACTTCAAGTGAAGAAATTCCTATTATAAAGAGAAGACCATTATTTCATGAACGTCTCTCAAGATTCGAAGTATGAAGTCGCTCCAAATATCGGTCCGAGAAAGGTCTCAAATCGTGAAGCGAGTTATGCCAAGATATGAACTTTATGAGGTCCCGAGAAGCAGTTTTAAAAGATTTTGTCCTTTAGCTAACTATTGATTAAATCGTTCACTTTATTTTCGGCCTAAATAACTATCGAAATAAGTCGAACAATGCATCCTCGTGATCATTCAAGACAAAAATAAAATATAAGAGATACACCTAGGAATAAGGGAGTCTAAGTGAATAATTGGCCCACATGAGTTCGTGTTAGTTTGCTAACTTATAATAACAATGATCTCGTTTTTAAGCTTGGTATGGGAAACGTGAAACTTGAGGATGATAAACGTTCATGGCGGCCAAAACCTAATGTAAGTCTTTGATTTCTTTACTTGTTTTTATCTTTTTATGTTTAGCATTTAATAAAGGCCAAGGTGGGTTATTTATGATGAATGTAAACCGTGTTTTAAAACTAATGCATTGCATGAGGGCATTGCAATGGTCAAGTGTAGGGGATTTAATAAGTGTGTAAACACTTATCCTTTTACCACTTATTTACAATAATAACAAGACCAAAACGTGTATTTTATGTCGTAAAGTCGGAATTATGCGTGGTTTGTGTTTTTATTGTGTTTTGGGACCAAAAGATTTAAAAAGGAAGAAAACACGGGCTTTCACGGGCTTTTATCGAAGAAAACGGGAAAAGACGAAGTCAAAAGATCATGAGTGCAAAAAGAACGGAAGTCCAAGGCCTATTCTGAAGATTTATCGAAGAAAAAGTCTAAAGACGGAAGTTTAATGAAGTCGAAGAACTCAAGTCTAAATTAAAGAAGAAAATTATCAAGACAAGTTCAAATCCCGAGACGACGTCGAGAAAAGACAAAGAATTAAATCGAGTCAAGAAGACGTGAAGAAAGAAAGAAAGAAGAGGCAACACATGCACTCCTTCCATTTTTCCTTATAAATACCCTCCTAATACACATTAGGAGGGTAGTTAGTTTTTAGTTTTAGTTTTCATTTTTCACTTTTCTTTCTAGTTTTAGAGAGAGAAAGTTCTCAACTTTCTCTCACTAAGTTTTCATCTTTCTTTCTTTTAATTTTTCAAGATTAAATCTTTATGTATTGTTGATTTCATTAATTAAGTTCTAGTTAAGCTTTTAATCTTTCATCTCTTTCTACCTTTCTTTGATTTTTAGATTGATTTTGGTGCGAATTTCATTTGATCCGTGTTGTTCTTAATGATTTCGTGCTTAAAAAGTTAATCTTTTTATGCTTACTTAAGTTTTCATACGAATAAGCTTTAAGATCTTTGTGCTTATTGGCTTATTTATATGTTTAGCTTATTTACTTTTTAAAAGTTTTCTTAAAAATTTTATGTTTTTATGGTTTGATTCAAAAGATTGATTATTCTAAGTTTGGATAAGTTGTTATTAGTGCTTATTTTGTCCTTTTCATTATAGATTCGTGCAAGTTTTAGTTTGAGCTTATTCATTATAGCTTATAGCTTGGCTTATTTCGAATCCCACATAAATCGGAAAGGGTCTAAACCCCTTTCCGATCACTGTATTTCGACCACCACCCTACCCCTTTATTCCGATCGTTTGATCGGAAAAGGGTTTCTGGTTTTCCGATTTAAGCATCTATATTCCGATCACCTTAGATCGGAATAGGGTTTCATATTCCGACTGTGGCGTTGTTAGATATTCCGATTGGCACTGTTTTGTTAAATATTCCGATTTGACTCATGATTAATACATTCCGATTGCATTAGTTTGCAGCATTCCGATCTGGAACCTTTTGTTAGCATTCCGATTGAATGTTTCTAAACATTCCGATTTGACCCTTGTTTGCATATTCCGATTAGAGCTGTTTGTCCCACTATTCCGATTGGCTTTCGTTTCAAACATTCCGATTGAAGTATTCCGACGAGTCTTGTTTGCTTATTCCGATTAGTGTTTTTTTCCAAGTATATTCCGATTAGGGTTTCGATTAGTTTCGTGTTTCTACTAAGTTTTCAAGTATTAGATTTATTAAGTGTTTAAGTATTTTCTCTAATTTTTCCTTATGTTTTCATTCATTTATTTTTAACTCGTTATTTTTAGTTTAATCTTTAAGCTTTTACTTTACTCAACGACACTTAATTATTTGCTATTAGTTTAAAATTGATAATCAACCAAACCATTCTCTTGTTCACCTAAAGACAATTGAGTCGCACTTTAGACTGGAAATCAATTCGAAAAGATCGGTTCAACGAACTTTCATACGAGCTTAAAAACCTTGTATTATATACCGACTTATTTTTGCTATTGTTTCCCATTGCAGAACTAGAAAAACATAATCCTGATGCACATGTCATTATAACCACCCGTTCCACCAGTGACATGTGTAGATGTGACCTAGACCCATCCAAAAAAATAGACAAGTTGAGCCCTTTGATTGTTGCACTATGAACTTAAACCACCTTAGCTACACATTCAGCCCTTCGATTAAAAGTGCCAGGTTAGTCTTAAGTTATGCTCCCACATCGGCCAAGTATGGGATTTGTTGATTGTTTATAAAGCCTAGGTGTCCCCTTCCTCAAACAAGCTAGCTTTTTGAATGACTTCTACACTTGGGACTTATGAACCGATTACGAGCCTAGTATGAGATAGGTTCATATCATCTTTACCTAGCACAATTCTGATAATAGAAATAAAGCTCTTGAAGTCTTGAACGACAACTCACTAGCTGATCGATTCTGATACTATTACCTATGTTCTTAAGGTTGCCCAAAGGCAAAAACACACTTTGCGTTTGCAACTTTTATAGGTTCAGAGAGTGAAGTTTATTTGATAAATTGTATACTTGCGTGTTCCCCATTGCTAAAGAAGATTAATAGCGGTAGCATACTGATAAACAGTTTTGATTGTAAAACTGTTTTAACTGATTATTTAGGGGTTTTTGGCATTGTCTTTTGCCACATAAGTACATATTAGATTATAGTTCTGTCAAAGCACAATGTAGAAGAGATAGTGTTTGCATTTACTAATTTAGTATAAATATGCGATGTATTCTTGTGTGTTTGGTAAATGATGATTGTAGGACGTAAACGATTCTGATGTGAAACAACTTACTGAAAACATTTTAAATAAGCTGATAGTCATAAGCTTCAAGTCTTCATCCAAAAACTTCAAAGTGTTTATTAGTTGTATCAAATCCAATAAGTCGTGAAGCCTTTTTAATGAGCAATCCCAAACACTATAGGTTAATTTGTAATTTAGTTTGGGGAGAACTTCATATATATCCTTCTTTTTGTGTTAGTGATGTTTCTTAAGAAGGTGCTTTTACAGGTTTACTGTTTTAATGGCAATGCAACTGTAGAAACCTTGATAGCATAAATAAAGTGTAGCGTTCACAGCCTATCAACAGATGTTGTTCTTTTAACGTGGATTTGTGCGAGTAAGCTGCTCATACCTATCGTGTCGAACTTGGTCACATTGTACCAGATGAATATTAGACCTAAGAAAACAAAAGGATATTTGTCGTTATGCATTAATTGTGAACACTTCCATCTTCATTGTACTTTTTACGTAAAACTGTTACACACATTCTCATTTTATTTTTCAGAGGCAAGAATACCCATAATGGATCAGTTTGTTTCAATGTGATTATAGATTAATTATCGTTGCCACACTGCATCTATATAACACATTTAATGCGTTACATTAAGTTTACTCACTGAAGATGGTGTAGAGAGATTTCCTGCTACAAAAGGGTTGTTCTTCTCTCTTTTCCTTTTCTATTCAATGTGTTATATAGCTGCAATCTGTTTAAATATAAATTTTTCGTTGTGTAGGCATCTAGAAGGGTTCATTTCTTTTCTCCTTTCCTTTTCTATAGCTGCAATAAGCTTCTAAAATGGTTATATGAATATGGACTAGCCATATACGCATATTGTCTATATATTTTTCGAAAAGGAGAAAGGAAAAGAAGTTTAACTTTTACAGAAATAACATCTCACATTTTGGTAAAAAAAACAACATTAATGCAATTTTTTTTCCTAATATGTTTCAGATTTTGTTTTAGCCAGCGAGTGGAAAGTCAAACTTATTTAGTTTATTCTAGATGTAAATAGATATACGATGTTTTGACTTAGAAGCATTTAAGCGCATATCAACAACTTGACCCTGTTACTCTATTCGACCCATTACGCATGCTCAATGAAATACAACTCGAATCGTCCGAACTTTGTACAAATGGGTCGAATTTGGTTATGTCTTATTATGAGACACCCACATTAAATTATACATTCTTTATGTTTTTATTTACAAAAACTCTTACTATATATATATATATATATATATACATATATATATATATATATACATATATATATGTATATATATATATATATATATATATATATATATATATATATATATATATATATATATATATATATATATATATATATATATATATATATATATATATATATATATATATATATATATATATATATATATATATACTAGTGGCAAAACCCGTCTGATGGACGGGTATATGACTTCTGTTTGTCGTTTACATATATTTATTTTGCTAAATATTATTGTTAATTAATTTTCTGTTTTTTCTTATATTTATTTAAGCATAGTAGAAACATTTTCGAATTATTTATATCAGTTATATTATTAAGTTTTTTAATGTTTTTTATATTAAGTGTATAGAACTCGAATTAACTTTATTTTAAATGTAGTCTATAAAATATCAAAAAAACTTATAAATTAAATAATTAAAGATTAGTTTTCTTATAAATTTACAGTAGTTTACAGGGTATATGGATTAGAAAATAAATATGTTAATTAATGCGAATTTGATAGATATTTTAATGCTTTCTTTTATTTAATCAATTGATTTTTTCGGCCTTTATTCTTTACATGGTTTTTAGCAACATCATATTATATGACGTGTAATAATTATTTACGTTTTCTGTTTAGCTAAATATTGGTTAAAATAATATAGTTTTTTTAATCATAGTATAATTATTTGTCTAAAATTTTTTGTATGTTGAGAGTGGGACTAAATAAGTATTTATATGAGAATAACTTGTTAAAAAAAATCAGCTTTTGATAATGTTTGGCCTTTGCTCACCTAATGTACTGTTTTGATGATGTAATAAAATAATAACATTTTAAGTGGGTAATGAGTAGAAGGATATTTCTTGCTAACACACACACATTCGAGAGGTATGTTACATATCACAAGCACACCGACTTCACCAAAGAAAAATATATTGTATATGATCGGGATGAATATATACGCGCGTGAATGTTTAACATTTATTCATTACGATTTTGCATATGAAACAGCTTTGTAAGGTTATGTATAAGCGTTTATGAACATGTGATTGCCATTCACACATTCATTAATCATTATCATTGTTTTATGCTTAATTTTGTAACTATTAGTGTGAACGGTATCGTGGCGACTGGCGAGTAGCCTTGACGAAACCGACGTGTCATCCTCGTGGCTTATTGTATCCCTCGTCACCATACCTTGTGATTATCATTTTACTTTTCTTTGTTTTGTAAATTTTTGTTTGTAATGTTCGATTGGTATGAATTCTGATATTTTTATTCGGTAAATATTTTTTTTTAATTTTGTTTTTAGTTTAGTTGTTTTTTAATGCATTGTCAATCGTGATTTTTTAAGCAAAGCATTTGTTTTTTTAGACATGACTTTTATTTTATTTACTGTTTTTGTTAGAATGCCTTAGGTTCGCTTGTTTTGTGAATATTTTTTACGAAAGGTTAAGTAAAAGAAAATCAATTATAAACATAAAAATTTATTTATTGATTGCATTAACAATGAAAAGAAAGAAATAAATGTTTATCCGATAGAAAAGTGGCAATCGACTAAATAATAAATTCGTAAAAGTGCCAATCGACAATAACCATATACAACATCTTACGGTATTAGTAGAGGGTATAAAAATAGATTTTTTAGTGTTGATTGTGATTTTGTGAATAACAATCAACACTAAAAAATAACGGTCAGCTATAAGTGGACAAACTTTGCTAGGTAGATAAGAGATATACATTGTTGATAGTTGTATGTAGGGGTGGAAATCGGGTCGGGTTGGTCGGCTCGAAGTCGGGTCGGGTCTATTCGGATTCGGGTCAACCCGAATTCGAGTAAACTATAAAACATAACTTTTTTTACTCTTTTTTAATAGAAATTATATTAAATTAAACTTTAAAAAAAAAAATCTTATTCGGGTCAATCCGGTTGACCCGAAGCCGAATTATATATATTCTTTATACCCGATGTCGTATTTGGGTTAGTTGGGTTGATCCGACTAACCCGAATTGAAATTTAAACCCGACTAACCCGACCCGAATATAGTTGGGTCGGGTTCAGGTCGGGAATATTGACACCCTAGTTGTATGTTTCGGTGTTGCTTGTTCATTTTGATTATTTGTCTACAATGAAATTAACTTATTTAATTACGATATAGATTATTTTTAGCCTAGATTCTAAACTTTGTCTAAATTTAGTCAGGATTCAGAATTCATAACAAATAAAAGAATCTTGATACACATTAGATTTGTCAATAAAAATAGAAGGTGTTTGAAATTACTAATCATCCACAAACTTAAATGATACAAAGTATAGGAGATGTAAGCTTTCTACATTAGTTATGTTTCAGTAGAATCAAAATAATATGCGTTTTTTACATTGGGAAAGGCATCCCATTTTTTGTAAAAAAACATATTTCGTTTAACTTTTCATACCAAATGCATCCTTTTTCTTGGTGCTGAAAGATTTTGATTAGAACATTTAAACGTAATTCCATTTCGATTCTTTTGGATTAGGGACACATGAAAAACTAACATTAGACATACCCATTTACAATCAAAAAAACAAAAAGAAAAGAACCCACCTTTTCCCTCTTTTTACTGACCTTTCGGCCTTCTTCTTCGACACCCGACTTGGATTCCAAGTCGCGTCAACCGCTAGGACTGCTCCATCGTTTGCTAAAAGAGTCTCGCCATCAATCCTGAAACTAAGTCAACCGAACTTGGTTATTAGGATATGAGAATATAGATATTGCTTTCAAGCTCGTTAGAAAGACCTTGCACTCATTGTCGTAAGTAAATCTTAAACCTGCAGCTTGTATAGCAGATATAGTCATAGATCCATGTAATGCAGCACATGTTGTCCTTCATACTCAGAAAAATCAAATTTGATCAAACATAATAGGCGATTGTCTCAATCAAGGGTTCTCATGTAGTTAGAGATTCTATAGCAGATATGGTCATGCATATTTACATTTGAATATGATCGAGCTGAATATGCCATTTTTTTATCAAACTTGATGTGTTGCATAAGATTTGAACCATTATACTCTAGTATACCTTCAACAAATTAACAAAATAAATAGTGCATCTATTTTACATAAATACAGGTGAAGGTATACAATTGTTATAGAAAACTTGACATCACTATTGCACCAACAACGCAAGAACAATCTAAAGTACAGTAACTCGTGCATCCTAAAACACAATTATCAATAGCCTTGGTTCGGAGCTTATAAGCTGAATACAAATATACCAGTAACATGTACTCACCAGAATATGTGGTTTATGTGCTACCCCATTTTGACTTACCATAGCTCTCAGCTGCAACTGATAAGATTGTATTCTTTTGTCGGTAGATGCTGAGCGGCTAAAAAAATTGTCCACATGAAAGATGAAGCTACATAAAACAAATAGCTTTTAATGGTGCAAATATTAACAGTACCCTTAAAAAAATTACATTTTCTTGAATCTAATTGCATCCAGCCTAGTTTAGATTTCTGTTACAAAGCTTTGGTGAATATAGGAAAAAGCATTAAAACCATACATGTCATTTGTAGAAGATACAACTTGATTTAATTTTCTTCCTTGTATTTATGTTGGCTATAAATGCACATTTCTTTAGTACCCCTCACGATACGAAAGTTATTGATTCTGCAGAAAATTGATACATTCTTACCTGGACAGTCACCTGATTGGTTTTGGAATGAGTATCCAATCGTTCATCGCTCAGTCCATTGATCCACTTCTTCTTGGGAAGGTTCAATATCATCTTCTTCTCCTCAAGCTCATAGTTGGTCATATGGTTATAATACACTACAAAATAATGGAAGCAAACCGTCTCTAGCTGGTCATATGGTTATAATACACTACAAAATAATGAATATTCATTCTCAGAAATATCGATTAGCTGGTAAGAACCAATACATGGGGAACCTGAAAAACAAATATAAAAAATTACTCTATAAGGATTATTCATGAAGAAGTAAGAACTAAGACAAACAAAAAACAAAATTTTCTTACATCACAATTGTGGGAAGAGGGCACGATATCTTCAAGCTTTTTCCCATTTAAGATGTCAATTGAAAGTTTGCAACAAAGTGACACTTAGCATGACTGTGCTTTTCCAGCCTTGGAGACCATGTTTTTAGTAAATTTACCTGAAATAAGTTTGTCATAAGGAAGTCAGAGGATGATACATCATAGTTAAGTTATATGGTGCATGCTTGCTAGATTATTTTCACTCTGATAGTATAATTAATCAAAGCCTTTTAAAGTTGTAAAATATCAACAACATTAGAATGAACCTGCAGCAACATCTATATCACAAGTGACACGTGCAAGAATAGGCTTTGGTCCTAAGGCTCAAAGATGGAATTGGCTATTTCAACTCCATATGATATTTAAAGTTGATAAGCAATTTTAAGGGGGTGATTGGGATTGCTTTTCTGCTTTGAATTGAAACAGGTAATAATTTGCTTAACTTCAGCTTTTTTCCTAGAATATATACAAATAACCCATCAATTAAGGATCTCACAATCACACTTGGAGTTACAGCTTTGGATACATTTGATGCCCATCAGACATTTTGAAATGCCTAAAACACTTTATTAATTAAAATCGCGCTTATGCCGTTATTGTTCAAGCAAAAAGAGAAAACCCCGCACAGTAAGAAGCAATATATCTCCAAAAGTAAATCACGCTTATGAATAAGTCAGACTACTCGCTTATTTAGCAAGATACCTTATGTACGCCTTTTTCAAGATCTACAATCAGGAAGAGTAAATCCCCATAGAGTCGGTTACTGGAGTACATACGATAGTTTTTTAAGGGCAAGAACATATGTTAGTTAAGTACCTTCTTCAATCAATAAGCATTCATTATTTCAAGCAGAGTTAAAGTGCAAATAAAAGTGTTTCCATAATACATAAAGGGCTTGTACTCAGTTTCACCAACTGCCTTTGGTCCAGAAAAAGTAAATCTTGGCATCTAACATGCATACACAATTAGAACCCATACTGGAAATAAGTCTTTAGAAGATCAATTCACATAATAATTAAACCAAGTGTTCAAGAATTAACTAACAATTACATATATACAAACTGCAACGCCGCACAAAAAATCACCAGCAAGATGTACTTGATGTGCTGACCGGCTTAGCCTGCTTTTTCTCTACCTTTATTCTAGTGTGCGTAACTCGCCCTAGAACTATATTAAAAGGTGGAGCATGCCTGAATATTGCAGCTTCACGTATGAAAGTTAGGGAAGCTACAATAGGTTGTTTTTTAACGGATTTATTTTGCACATTAGTATGAATGGATGGATTTGGGTTATGTTTTATTCAAGATGGGTGAATGAGATAAATATCAATTACCAGCCAGAACACGAACATAGCAAGCATTGCTCATTAAGTAAGCACAAACTTTTGAAATTTGATAAACATATAAACAATTTAATTGAACCATTATTATCAAAATCAAAGCATTGAATAAGCAAATGGATCATATTTCTGCATACCCGATGTCCTTGATGATTGTTTTTATCTGTTTGTTCTTAATCCCCTTGACCACGATGGCAAGACAAGAACCTTTGGTTAGCAGCAATGAAGTCAGAGTCAAAGATACCAGGAAGTGAAACAATTGATTCCATGTAAGGTCTAACTGCTGCGCTGATGTCCCTCCACCAGACACGTTAGCATCAGGGTTTTACCTATCATCAATCAATCATACATAATTAACTATGCTTAAATATACCAAGAAGTGAAACCATTGGAAAACATGAAAGTAAAGATACGTACAGTAATTCTTATCAAGAGTTTTAAGAGGAGGAAGAGTCGACTCGTGTGTTTTCATGAGTTTTAAGAGGAGGTGTGTTTTTATGAGTTTTAATCACAAGCGGTCGGTTGGTTTAATGGTTGAGTATATTGTATTCGCAGCCCACTAACCCGAGTTTCTTGAATTTGATAAAAAAAAATTCTTAGAATTTGTTTCGTAAAAAATATAAGCCCATAACCAAAGCTCAAGTGATGACGTGGATATGATGTGGCATACCCCTCCTTTTATATATAATGTATAAAGATATATATATATATATATATATATATATATATATATATATATATATATATATATATATATATATATATATATATATATATATATATATATATATATATGTAAGATTGCGGTGTTGTGATTTGTGAATTCATGATCATAGTTAAGACTTTATATGTGTTTTGCAAAGTATTTTAGGTGTTGTTTTTGCTGTCAAAACGTGTGTGTTTGGTCGATTTGTTTGCTGTCAAAACGTGGGTGTTTGGTCGGTTTTTTACATCTAAGTAAGGAGTGTTTGGTAGTTATTTTTGACATCTGAATTAGGCATGACATGGAAGACAATGGCAACGTGCTACAAGGCAAGAAAAATTGAGGTTCCAAGCTTTGGAATCAGACAAACAGTTAATTAGTTGACTAAAAGTACTTCTACTCAACCCAAATTGACCCGTGCAAAAATTGCCTGTTCTAACCCATTATCCAACCTGCCTCCTACGGTCCTAACCCAGGGTGACCAATCTTACGTGTGGCCTTTATCAGAAGATATGCAATGACTCATTTTTTGGAATAGTCATATTAGTCTTCGATTAAACCTGTTTGGTTGAAAAGAAATGTTTTTGATATTGCAGATCATGTAGGCCAGAATTAAGATGTCAAGCCAATTTAAAAAAGCTGTAACTTATGTTTCTGTGGACACAAGTTCCATGAGGGTACTAAATGTCATGATATTCTTTTAAAGAAATTACGAAACTAGACCATATTAGAACTCACTTTACGAAACTAGACCAAGTTTTATCTTCTTACCAAAATAGACCAAAGTGCATTAGCTTATGCATCTAAGCGCACATAATTATGCATAATGGTGCATTTTGGTGTGCATCTAGCGCACAAGGTGCATCTCACAGCCCATTTTAGTGTTGGTTGCAAGCATCTAAGTGCACATAATGGTGCATTTTGGTGTGCATGTAGCGCACAAGGTGCATCTCACAGCATAATCTAATGGAGCATTTTGGCTAAGTACACTAGGCGCACAAGATGGTATGCACCTAAATCAGAATATACAAGAATGGACTAATTTTCAAGTATTTACGCATGTATGCTTTGTGTAACTTCAAATTACAACCTTTTGAAATTGTTTGTGTATCTTCAAATTACAGCCTTTTGAAATTACAACCTTTTGAAATTGTTTGTGTATCTTCAAATTATAGCCTTTTGAAATTTTTTATGTGCATATATGCATGTAAATATCAAAAACATTATGGCAATAAGCACATACAAATAGAAATATCTTGCCTAAATACTAAAAACATTATGACAATGAACACATACAAATAGAAATAAATTCAAATAGTTAACATTTTAATAAAAATATTAAAAGAACAAAATGTCACATTACTAATAGAAATAGATCCAAATTAGATACAAATAGTAAATCACCATATTTAAAAAAAAAGATGAATTTGATTTCTGGACTAGGCGCACCATTATAGTTAAGGTGCACAGAATGCGCCTAGATGCATAAGCTAAAGATTGTGTTTCTTTTAGGCGCAACTTTTATTTGTTATGCACCATAGCGCAAGTGGTGCACCAAGGTGCACAAGATGCACAAGATGCATCTAGGCGCATAAGTGATATCTTGTGCATCTAATTGGTAGGCGCATAAATTTGTGCAAATAGGCGCATATGTTTGTGCATCACCATCTTATATGCATAAGCTGTCCATGTGTTTGTTTTAGGCGTACCTTTTATTTGTTATGCACCATAGCGCAAGTGGTGCACCAAGTGCACAAGATGCATTTAGGCGCGTATGTTTTGTGCATCTAGGCGCATGAATTTGTGCATCTAGGTGCGTATTTCTTGTGCATCAATATGTTTGTGCATCTAGGCGCATAGTGTGTGCACTAGGCGCACAAAACTGAATTTTACTATGTATCAGCGCAAAATATTTGGCGCACAATTTTTCATGGTGCAACTAGTTTTCATTCGTTAGATTCTACAATCCTACGGCTATTATTAAAAGTCTAATTTGGTAAACTTTTCGTGCGCGGACTAGTTTCGTATTTCAGCCTGAAAAGAGGCTATTTAGGAAATTTTCTCTATTCTTTTCTTTCTTTGGTTGTTGGTATGGACTCATTGAAGTTTTTAAATATAATCTACAAAAGAATATAATCTAAAAGGCCACAATACCCTTTGAATATTTAGACTTAACTAAAAAAATAACAGGGACCGTCGGAGTTACCACTTTCGATATTATGAATGTCCGGTGTATTTGATTTGTTTTAGAGATGAAACGTGATTTTAGGGTAAACCATAAGAACGAAGCGTGTAATTTTTCTTCATTCAAAGAATGTGTTCGTCCCTAAACGTCTCCAACAAATACCCCATACACATGTAACACATAATAGATATACAAAAAAAACCAGAATAGGCAAGAACACCGTGGGAGTAATCTAACCCGTTTATATATCCACATACACACATATGTATACCATAATTATGATAATGAGATGGTTTATGAAGAAACATAATTAACACCTACAAGTAGAGCTGGCAAAAAATACCCAAAAGTCAAAATTTGGGTTAAATGGACCTTTTTTAAGTATCATGGGCTTAATGGACTGCATGTTCTATTTCTATAGGGCTTAATGGACTCTTTCATATATTTCATAGGAAAAAGAAGTGGGTACAACGGTAAGACATAAAACTGACGTTCGGGTACTTTTTGCCCCAACAATCTAACACATTCACAAGTAGGGTATACTGTGAGTGTGACTTTATGGGTTTTACTTGATGGAATAGAGACGAAAGTACCCCTCTAATGATTGGACCTAACTGAAAAAAATAACAACTATCCACAATAGGGACTATCGGAGTTACAACTTTCAAAATTAGGGATGACCGGTGTATTTAATTTGATTTGGGGATGAAACATGATTTTTAGGGTAAACCATATGAATGAAACGTGTAATTGTTTCTTGAATGAATGTAGATCAAAAATTAGTATTTTGAACACTTAAATGATCAGTAAAACAGTACATCTTGGAATTACATAAAAGAACAAAGTGAAACACTAGCATTACTTCTTCGTTTTGTACAGTAAGATTTTATGTATAAGTTAGTTAATTTGATTAATAGATTTTACAAGTTCATATATTTTACATAAAGTCGATCGTATTTTTTCAGTTTCTCTCTACCAGCAATGGCACATTTCGTGGACGGATATCCTTTAATAAAATTTCGAGAGAATTACATAAATTGTCTTTAAGGTTCGATCATTTACAAATTTTATCTCAAATATTTTGAAAATACTAATATCATCCTAAAATCAAATGATTTTGAAAATTTTCATCCCAAATGTTTGGTTATTTTGCACCTTTCGTCTCAAATGTTGTGGTCATTTTGTAGGTTTTATTACAAAAAAATTTCCACAAGGATGATGAAACTTGCATTCAAGTTTCCAAACAGAAACGATCCTTTCATTTTCATAATGAACAAGTAGATGATGCATGCAATTTTACTAAAATTTAACGATGATTTATTATATTTACTCTGAAATTTAAGGTGAGCAAAAAAAAATCTCTATAAGTGTACGAACAACGATAATGTTTAGGTTTGGATAAATCTAAACAACGATATTTATAGGTCCATGTATTAGGATTATTTATCACTACTTATGTGCAAATTTTGATACATATAAGTAATAATTAGACATCTTTGCGATGCTAAGATATGTAGTGATGCCTTTAATGCAAATGTGTAATAACTTTAAACCATTTATATTTAGTATAGAGAAGAAGAGATATTTTGCATCTTTAGTTTTTATTATATAAGGATACATTCAAATAATAGCAAGATGTTTTTCAAAATATATAAATATTGTACATGAACTTTAAAAAATACTAATAGTATATGTATTTTCTAAATTCGGCTCGATATCATGCCTGAGTATTTTATAAAACACTAATATCGTATGTGTTCTTCAATATGTGCAAATGCCTACCAAGTATTAACGATTTTTCATTCTACTATACATGTTTATGTCATTAAAGGTATATAGATTAAGTGTGTCGAAAGGTATAAGAAAAACATTACATACAACTACTATGATATCCAGTATTATTTGGCTAATCCATCACGTGCATGTACAACCACTATCATATCTAAGGGTATTTGGCTTATCCATCATGTGCATGTACATCTTTGGTTTCAAATAAAAAGTATTTTAGTTAATGCAATGCAGCGAACATTTCATGTACACTCTAGTTGGAGCATGTACACGCTAATTGCAATGTTCTTTAAAGCAACGTTGGAAGAATATCATATATCAAAAGGTAAACAAACTTTAAACACAACCATTATCATATACAAGTATGATTTTGAGACGAATTTTATAAGTATGTATATGATATTAGTATTTTTTTTAAGTTCAAGTATTATATTTATACATTTTAAAAAATATTTTGTTATTATGTAAACTTAACTCTATTATATACTATGTGAACTTAACTCTATTATATAACTTGAAATTTTAAAAGACAGGGAGAGACTATTTATGTCAACATGTTTAAAAATTATAAAAATGACAGAATGACTAAAATTATAAATATGACGAATTACTGATGTATCATTAATGATAACAATGAAATATCAATAGTGTTATTTCATTTCTTTCATCACTATCACTAGTGATATTGATAATATTTTTCATCGTAGGTATAACTTTAGTCTTTTCGTCGTTCTTTTACAATTTTTAGACATTTTGTTAAAAATGATTTTTTCATGTTTTTAATGTTAAATAATATGTTAATGCAATGATGCCTAAACACGTTACTTGTATTTTTCGGTCTCGCTTTGTTTTCATTATGACAATATATAAAAACACGCATTTACGAAAACAAAGAAAAACGAATTCTTGAGTTCAAGTATTTTTCATTTCAACCATTATCACTTAAGGTATGAACAAAAAAGTTTTCAACCTAACTAAGTGATCAAGGATTTAATTTTTGTTAAAAGTCACCTTTTATCAAATGTGACAAAGTTTTTATTAAAATATATTATTAAGAAAATGTTTTATTAAATAAATTATATAAAAATTTGAAAATGGCATATTCTATATGGTTTAGGAATATCCCTTGGAAATAAATATTCCACCAGATGTGACTACCCCACTAAAATACAAAAGGGAGTGGAGTCTACTCCCACGGTTCCTTAAATTGCTATACGGTTCCTTATCAATAAGGAACCGCGTGTAACTTTAAAGAACTACGCCCAGTGATAGCCTTTAGAGCTTTGTCTTATAAATAGTGAAGCATTCTCATATTTTCTCCTCGCCTCTTTTGCATATAAAATTCCAGATTCAATCCATCTTCTTAAATCATTCAATTCCTTGGTTATTTGGTTGATTACTACTTGTTTAGAAGTGAATCTTTTTCCTCCCATCTCTTCCTCTCAAGTGCAAAGAGAAGGACATTTTCATCCTTGAAGTGTTGTGTCCACCTCAGGATCTATTGAAGATCAAACATAATTTGTGTAGTTGTGTAGATCGAAATTGTTGTGTCTATTTGGAAGTTGTGTAGTTGTGTAGTTGTGAAGAGTTGTGTAGTTGTGAAGATCCAAATTGGTTTGTCAATTTGGAAGTTGTGTATGTTGTATGGTTAATACTTAGGCCTTAAAGTATATTGGTGTAGATTGGTCCTAGCTAAGATTAGGGGTTCGAATTTTAGCTTAGAGTCAAAAATTGGTTAAGCGACGTGTACGGTGTCTCCACCTTAAGGAGCTTGTTGATTAGTGAACTATCGAGTAAGGAGTACTCGAGGAATGGAGTAGGAACGAGGAGTGAGCTTCGTTGGCGAACCACTATAAATCATTGGTGCTCGGTTTGATCTTTCATTTCCTTATCTCATTACATTCATTATTCTTTACTTGCATATACTTGTGATTATTAGTTAGTTGCACTATCCCTTGTCCATATTGTGTATAAGAAGATTTCACGTATTTTATTAAGTCTTAGCTTTTGAAAAAAAATATCAAAACCCTTATTTAACAAGTAAATTTAAGAAACTATTCAACCCCCTACTAGTTTCTACAATTGGTATCAGAGCGTGGTTGCTCAAGCATTTTCAAATATATTGTATTTTAAAACTTGAATCGATCTATGGATTCCAACAAGTACCTAGAAGGGCAATCTATGCAAAGACTACCTCCTTTTGAAACCGATAGTTTTATTTATTGGAAAAATAGATTTGAGACTTATGTTAAATCAAAAGATTTAGATCTTTGGCATGTTATTGCCAATGGTGACTTTTTGTCTTATCAATATAATGAAGTTTCTAAAAACAAAGAGTTAGTCACTTTTGATAATTCTAATGATGACACTAAAAAGAAAATTGCTACAAATAATGAGGCTAAAATGGTGATTTATAATGCTTTAACCAAGAAAGAGTATGGAAGGATTTTTATGTGTAAAACCGCTAAAGATATTTGGGACACTCTTTTAGTAACCCACCAAGGTAATAGCCAAGTCAAAGAAAGTAAAATCGATCTTCTTGTTCAATATGAAAAATTTGTCATCTTAGAAGATGAAACCATTGATAGTGCCTTTGATAGGTTTAATACTATTATTACTAGTATAAAAGCACTTGATGAAGGTTTTTCTAGCAAGAACATTGTTAGGAAGTTTCTTAGGGAATTACATCCAAAGTGGAGAGCTAAATTCACGATGATTGAAGAATCAAAGGACCACTGTAAAACCCGCGTGCTTTTACCATGAATAGTGCCCTTAAGATCGTACGTCCTAGATTAAAACTTACCTTATTCAGTATTGATCACATTCATGTACTAATAATCAAGCAAGTGCATACGTGTATGACATGACAAGTATCGTTTACGTACGAACTCATGATAAACAGTTAATAATATATCACGTGAACATAATTAAATCATGATCACCATTTAAAATACTAACTAGAATAATTACGTAAATACTTATAATATATTTACGAGCGTTAAGTTTACGATAAACGACACGTTAGATTAAACAGAAACACTTTAAACACGAGCACGTTTAACCACGAACGAACACGAAACATCGGGACACGAGAAAGGTACGGGTACCCCATGTGGGGCCCCCATACCCACGGCACACATCAAGTAATGGGCTTAGCCCATGGACTTTACAAGTAAAAGGGGGTTAAAAGTAAAAACATGTTTTCATTTTCATTTTCAAGAAATAAACATAAAAACCCTAAAAAGAGTTTTCTCCTCCTCCTTTTTCTCCTCTTTGTGCCGCCACCTTACACCACCATAGGAGGGTGATTTGTTTGATTTTGATCTCAAAAACTATTGTGTAATCAGTGTTTGTTCATCCTTTTTCCAAGCTACATAGTGGTATACCTTTCTAACCCTTCTTTTCAATTCTTTTTAATTCTTTTAATCTTTGATTATTTTCATGAACATGTTATTATTTTTCTTATGAAAACAAGGTAATTAATCATTGATCTAACATGTTTTGGTATTAATTAAAATCAAGGAATGATTTAAAGGGGTGTTTGTTTCTAGCCGCCTAGCAAAACAAACCCGAGGGGGGGTTTGGTTTGCTATTGCCGCCACCACCAAGACCACTTTTGGTCTTAGTTGGCTCATGTGGGACCCACGGCAGCAAGGGGACACGTGTGCCCCGGGTTTGGCTCGGGGTACGGTGTCGAATTCATGCCCGATTCATGGTTCGTTGGTTAAATCATGATTCATGCTACATGTTAATTTTTATGAATTATGAACTTAGGATATAATTAATTAATAACATGAAATATTAATTAAATCATGACTTAGGTTATTTTAATTATTAGTTTATCATGACATTAATTTAATCCAAGTATTTTATGTTATAAGTTATAATTAATTAATTATTAAAACATGCTTATAATTAATTAATTTAAACATGACTTAGGTTATATTATTATTAATAATAATACACATTTTAACCTAAGTATTTTCATTTCATTTTAATTAAAACATGTTATACTTTAATTAAAATGCTTAACCTATAGTTTAATTAAAATACATGAAATAATAATTAAACTATACACTATATCATATGACTTAAGAAATAAGCTTATAACACTTAGACTTATATGTTAGCTTATGTAATCAGCTTAATTCTAATTATGGAAACTTCTATTTATAGAAACTTAATTAAATAAGGCAACTAATCTAATTATGGAAACCTTCTATATATGGAAATCAATCTATTTCAGGCAACTAATCTAATTATGGAAACCTTCTATATATGGAAATCAATCTATTTCAGGCCGCTAATCTAATTATGGAAACCTTCTATATATGGAAACTTATTTAATTAAGGCAGCTGATCTATTTTTGGAAACTTTCTATTTTTAGAAACTAATCTATTTTAAGCAGTAAATTCTATTTTTGGAAACTTTCTATTTTTGGAAACTTTCTATTTTTGGAAACTTTCTATTTTTGGAAACTTTCTATTTTTTTGGAAACTTTCTATTTTTAGAAACTTTCTATTTTTGGTAACTTTCTATTTTTGGAAACTTTCTATTTTTGGAAACTTTCTATTTTTGGAAACTTTCTATTTTTGGAAACCTGCTATTTTTGGAAAGTTACTTATTATTACACAGTAAGTATAATAATACATGAAACACCAGTAATACTTAATCAGATTAATCAGAATACAAGATAAACACAGTTTAAGGCTTTAAACAGTGAACCATGACCTAAAACATACCAAATCAGCTATAATGAGACACAAAACCCAATACGTAATCAGTGAATCGATACTTATACACGTGTGTATTCATGTAGCGTTAGTGATCCAGAAGTAGGAGTCTTTCTTCCGTTCATTCACTGGACTTGAGGTACGGATTCCCGTCCTTTCAGTATGGACATTCCTTCCTTATTAGGATTTCCCCGTATGCAGCCAACTGTTTTCCCCAGCATTTGTTTTATTGTTTTGAACTGCTTATGTTAATTTAGCATAAACTATAGCCATATACAAGCATGACCAGTTTCACCTAGTTATGGAGGTACCATAACCATAGCATTGGAGGCACCGATGTTATGACTTCCCCACGGCAGAGTGATTGCTCGTGGCGTCCCTTTCAGTTTTGGCCATATTATTATATCAGGTGGGGCGTATGGGTGCATCCTAGTTACATGTTTTATTCAGTTTATCATGGTGAATGTGGTGTGTGCCTTGCACCCTTCACAAGGAGTTGATCCCTCCTACCCAAATCAGTATATTGATTAGAGGCATCCCCTCTAATCAGCATGATGAGGTCACCCCTCCAAGTATTCATGCACGTGACCTTTTCATGACCTATATGGGCTATGGTATATATATGTTAAAACAGTTTTCACAGGTTAAACATAAGGCTTTTCAAACTATAAGACCAGTTTTCTTGTTACTTAACCAGTTTACTCAGTACTTAGTCTTCCGCTGTTATATGTTACATGCTTATCCTATTTCATGCTTTATTGTACATCCGTGCACTGAGCGTCTTGCTCAGCCGTTACTTTCCTTTCCATGTCCCAAAACGGCAGGTACCCAAGACTCGAGCATTTGGAGGACGCACATAGGATGGAAGCTGCCAGAGACTTCTTTTCCTTTTTGCCTTCATATAGTTATGCTTGTTTAGTCTTTATTCAGTTCATTTCCTTTATTTATGTTTTGGGCTTATGTTTGGGAACCGATGTTTGATTCCGGTTTTCCCTATGGTCATGTATGTTTTACTACATATCACCTTGCATGCTTTGATGACACGCCATAATCACGCGTGACATTCCATTTATCAAAATGGGGTGTTACAATTATGGTATCAGAGCCAAGGCTTCGACCTGTAGGCTCTAAAACTCGACCTGTGACTAGTGGGTAGTCACCAGGAGCTTCCTAAGCCAACGTTTGTTATTCCACGTATTGATGTTTCAGCGCGTTGTTGTTTCAACCATTACGTTTTCAGCACCTTTTTGTTTTAGCCATGACGTTTTCAGCACCTTGTTGTTTTCACCATGATGTTTTCACCAGTATCGTCTTACTAATATGGAATGAACAACCGTCATCCATACTTAGTTATGTGTCATTGTCTATGCATGATGTTCCTCGTGAACTGTGACGATGTGGACTGACCCCAGTAGTTCATAATTTTCACATAAAATTTTTTTCTGTTAAGTTTTGACAATGACTTTTAATTATTATGTTTCATGCATTCATGCATTTATATCATATGTCATCTGTTACAGGAATTTTGACTAAGTAATGGTTGGTACAGGACTGGCCCTATTTAGTCGCATGTGCTTTTATCGAAACTTTTAACTTTGGGACCGACCCATAGGCGTCCCCTCGCCATGTCTTTTGTTTTGGAACCGACCCATAGGCGTTCCCTCGCACATATAAAGGTTTTATAAACTACATTACGCATTCATGCACTGTTTTTCTTGCATAAAATTTTTCTCACGATTTAAATTGGCATAAAATTTTTTCATGTCCCATCATAAGTTATTATGTTTTTATGTCAAGTATGCCTTCATACTGTCATGGTTAACTTCAGTTTCATGTTGATTATGTTATACACTTCTTCGTAATAGATGGTTTCATGTTTCCTCATGATAATTCCGTCTTCATGTTGATTATGTTTCATGCCTCTTTTGTTATTTACGTTGTCCTGCAAGACATTGTTAGATTTCTCTAATCATGCTTTCATGATAGTCATGGTTGGTTTTCATTGATCATGCTGTCAGGCAAATCATCGTTGAATTTTGTGTAACCACACTTTAGCGTTTCTCTATGCAACCAGAATGATGTCTATGCTAATACTGCCAGGTTATCATGATGGTTTTCCTAACCATTTAACCGGTTTACTTTCCTTAAATCAGGACAAATGATCGAGCCCATACCGATCATTTCATGTGTATTCCATGTGTACTCCACGTACCGTATTTCATGTGTATTACATGTACCTTAATCCATGTGTATTCCACTTGCAATACTTCACGAGTATTCGCTAGTCGATTCTAAATCATCTCAGGCGTATGTTCACTTACTGATATTCTACAAGATTGTCGATGCCGCTCATAGCTTGGAGATGTCACTGAAGGTTGATGCTGCTGATGTTGGGAGACGCTACGAGATGCTGATGCTGATGCTGTTCACAACCTGGAGATTCTAAAAGACGAAGACAAAGGCGTCGGAGCAAAGCAATTGGACGAGAAGATGCTTCACCATCAGACAATTCCCATCAATCATTGTCCTAAATTCATAGTTACATGTCACACGTCGTTCGGCTGTCATTTCAGCCATATGAGTGCAAACCAGTACCAGCCAGCCACTCAGCTAAATAGTTACATGAGTCACGGTCATGAGAATGACCGTCATGGAACCTACAGACAAGACGATAGTAACCACTACCATGACAGAAAATATCCTAGAAATCGCAACCGAGGCTCTGGCCGCGGACGTGATCAGACATACAAATGATCAGTAGTCCAACCGATCCACCAATTCTGGCATATTAACCTAATATTTGTAGTTCTAATTGTTTCACATCTCGAGACACATGTCAAGACATCAGTCAAGAGACATGTCTCACGTATACTTTCTGAGGACACATGTCAAGATACCAGTCAAGGCATATGTCACGCTCACATTTCTCAAGACACGAGTCAAGACACATGACTCACGTCTAATTATGGAACATTTATAAGAAATTCAGGGTACCCTCCAAGGGTATATCTATGTTGTTGTGCCATGTATTAATCAGGCCACAAGAATTTCAATACCGTTATCGGCGCATCAGTGAGAACTGTCACGTTGCCGACGTCACTTTCTTTTCTTTCACCATAGTTCATATATTCATGACCATGAAGGACGCCTTTCGTATTCCCACGTATACGACGGTTTTTCCTTCAACTTAATGATGAGATCCAAGCTGCTAACGCATTTTCCTCGGACAGACACGAGATAAATTTTATCCTAATTATGTACTATGAACACCACACTATGCTATGATTCATAATTATGTACAGTAATGTTCAGGCTCCTGAATACTTTCAGCTTGATTTTCCATCAGGAAAATCTGTACAAGTTATCTATACTTTTCAAGCACGTGCTTTGTTAGCCATATTGCTAAAATTTTCTAGCTGTTAGTAACACACGACTACTAAGGTCCTTTTACGCATAACCAACGGATTATTCCAAAATTGTTCCTTACACTCCAGAAGAACCTTCAAGGAGAAGGATGGTACCATGAGATTATGTGTCGACTACCGTCGACTTAAACAAATCACTATTCATGACCGTTATTCTCCTCCACATATGGACAACATGTCCAATCAACCGTATAGTGTTAATCACTTTTCCAAGATCGAACTCACAATCATGCTGCCAACAGTGACGAGTGAAAAAGCAGGACATGTCCATGACTGCTATTCGTGCACGACTCGGTCATGCCAGATTTATGATTTTGAATTAGTCTCATCAATTCTCCAACCGCATTATGAACTTAATAAATTGAGTTTCCATGAACTCCTAAACAAATTCATCAGCGTTTTCATTCAGGATAACCTGATTTCCTCTAAGCCTAGAGAAGAACAGGAAGACCATATCTGCACTATGTTACAAATTTTATGCCAAGAGAAATTTTACCCTAGAAAATTTTCCAATATCAATTCTGTTTCATAACAGTGACACGCTGAATCACATGGGTTTCTATGGTTAATCTTACCATGACTCAGCTTATGCGTAAAGGAGAGAACCCTACACTACATTAGGTGTTCTAGGAAATCCTACGCTAGGAGAAGTCTAATTCAAAGACTCAGAGTTTCGCAACCTTCTATGTATCAAGTTTCTACGAAGCAAGATACAGTTACGATCATATCTAGGTACCTGTTATACCAACAGGTTAAGATAGGACACCAACAAACTGGGATGTTTTCATCATATGAGATTGTGAATCGAAAAGGGACAAGATCTCCATGGATTTTAGTTACCAGATTTCAGCAAACTCAGAAGAAGCATGATGCTATCTGGGTTATTGTCAACAGTTTGATCAAGTCTGCAGAATCCTTACATCCGTACGGATTTCAGAACCAACAGATTGAACGAACATGTTCCAGCCAAGGCTCATCCGACCACTTGGTAATCCCGCAGCTATCGAGTCAGACAAAGATTCCCAATTGTACTCCTAAATTACTTCACGTCTTCATTCTAATTCCACGACTTGCTTTCGCGCTCACGTTCATGACACTATTCACGTTCATGATCGTATTTGGCTTACGATTCTACGTTCATTTCTTTTCTCATTCTGGGAAGTTTGCAAGAACTTGTGAGACCAGACCCAAGTTTAGTATAACCCTCCATCATCAGATAGACGTTTCACGTCATATTCCACGTCTCACCCTGTAGCGTTTGGCGTCACCGCCATTATATTATATGATCACGATATGTCTCACATGTCATGTTCATTCCACGTTCCTCATATCATGATCAAAATGGGTTACACGTATCATGGATCACGATATGTTTACTTATACTACACTCGCCATATCTCCACGTAGCACGTTCAAAATTTTTCACGTATCACGTTCAAAATTTTTCACGTACTACGTTTCTTTATGTCTCGCTCATCGTTTCTAATTATCATTAAGTCAGATTGTCTTGCATCGTAACGTTTCAGTTACCCTTGCACGTTAACTCTTATTTTTTTTCCTCGATCGAATTTCGGGGATCTACCTTCCGTTGATAACCAAGAATTTCTTCGTATTCCAAGTCAAGGTCAGGAGGACCAAGATTTATCATTAGTGTCAGGATCTTCTGAAGGAACCGTTCCAAGAGGGAGGCCACTTGGAAACGGACAAGTTCATCCGGACTTCTTATCCATTTTTCTCTTATCGATTAGATATGTCCTTTCAGTCACGTCACGTTCCATGTCTTTTCAAGACATGTCATGTTCCACGTTCCCTTCTACCATGTCACCTTCATTTCCGTTATTTTGCATACCTTTCCAGTTTGATTCGGGTATGTTTCGCTTTCAGTTACTTTATCTATAATTCGGGGACGAATTATTCTTTTTAGGGGGGAAGAATTGTAAAACCCGCGTGCTTTTACCATGAATAGTGCCCTTAAGATCGTACGTCCTAGATTAAAACTTACCTTATTCAGTATTGATCACATTCATGTGCTAATAATCAAGCAAGTGCATACGTGTATGACATGACAAGTATCGTTTACGTACGAACTCATGATAAACAGTTAATAATATATCACGTGAACATAATTAAATCATGATCACCATTTAAAATACTAATTAGAATAATTACGTAAATACTTATAATATATTTACGAGCGTTAAGTTTACGATAAACGACACATTAGATTAAACAGAAACACTTTAAACACGAGCACGTTTAACCACGAACGAACACGAAACATCGGGACACGAGAAAGGTACGGGTACCCCATGTGGGGCCCCCATACCCACGGCACACATCAAGTAATGGGCTTAGCCCATGGACTTTACAAGTAAAAGGGGGGTAAAAGTAAAAACATGTTTTCATTTTCATTTTCAAGAAATAAACATAAAAACCCTAAAAAGAGTTTTCTCCTCCTCCTTTTTCTCCTCTTTGTGCCGCCACCTTACACCACCATAGGAGGGTGATTTGTTTGATTTTGATCTCAAAAACTATTGTGTAATCAGTGTTTGTTCATCCTTTTTCCAAGCTACATAGTGGTATACCTTTCTAACCCTTCTTTTCAATTCTTTTTAATTCTTTTAATCTTTGATTATTTTCATGAACATGTTATTATTTTTCTTATGAAAACAAGGTAATTAATCATTGATCTAACATGTTTTGGTATTAATTAAAATCAAGGAATGATTTAAAGGGGTGTTTGTTTCTAGCCGCCTAGCAAAACAAACCCGAGGGGGGGTTTGGTTTGCTATTGCCGCCACCACCAAGACCACTTTTGGTCTTGGTTGGCTCATGTGGGACCCACGGCAGCAAGGGGACACGTGTGCCCCGGGTTTGGCTCGGGGTACGGTGTCGAATTCATGCCCGATTCATGGTTCGTTGGTTAAATCATGATTCATGCTACATGTTAATTTTTATGAATTATGAACTTAGGATATAATTAATTAATAACATGAAATATTAATTAAATCATGACTTAGGTTATTTTAATTATTAGTTTATCATGACATTAATTTAATCCAAGTATTTTATGTTATAAGTTATAATTAATTAATTATTAAAACATGCTTATAATTAATTAATTTAGACATGACTTAGGTTATATTATTATTAATAATAATACACATTTTAACCTAAGTATTTTCATTTCATTTTAATTAAAACATGTTATACTTTAATTAAAATGCTTAACCTATAGTTTAATTAAAATACATGAAATATTAATTAAACTATACACTATATCATATGACTTAAGAAATAAGCTTATAACACTTAGACTTATATGTTAGCTTATGTAATCAGCTTAATTCTAATTATGGAAACTTCTATTTATAGAAACTTAATTAAATAAGGCAACTAATCTAATTATGGAAACCTTCTATATATGGAAATCAATCTATTTCAGGCAACTAATCTAATTATGGAAACCTTCTATATATGGAAATCAATCTATTTCAGGCAGCTAATCTAATTATGGAAACCTTCTATATATGGAAACTTATTTAATTAAGGCAGCTGATCTATTTTTGGAAACTTTCTATTTTTAGAAACTAATCTATTTTAAGCAGTAAATTCTATTTTTGGAAACTTTCTATTTTTGGAAACTTTCTATTTTTGGAAACTTTCTATTTTTTTGGAAACTTTCTATTTTTGGAAACTTTCTATTTTTTGTAACTTTCTATTTTTGGAAACTTTCTATTTTTGGAAACTTTCTATTTTTGGAAACTTTCTATTTTTGGAAACCTGCTATTTTTGGAAAGTTACTTATTATTACACAGTAAGTATAATAATACATGAAACACCAGTAATACTTAATCAGATTAATCAGAATACAAGATAAACACAGTTTAAGGCTTTAAACAGTGAACCATGACCTAAAACATACCAAATCAGCTATAATGAGACACAAAACCCAGTACGTAATCAGTGAATCGATACTTATACACGTGTGTATTCATGTAGCGTTAGTGATCCAGAAGTAGGAGTCTTTCTTCCGTTCATTCACTGGACTTGAGGTACGGATTCCCGTCCTTTCAGTATGGACATTCCTTCCTTATTAGGATTTCCCCGTATGCAGCCAACTGTTTTCCCCAGCATTTGTTTTATTGTTTTGAACTGCTTATGTTAATTTAGCATAAACTATAGCCATATACAAGCATGACCAGTTTCACCTAGTTATGGAGGTACCATAACCATAGCATTGGAGGCACCGATGTTATGACTTCCCCACGGCGGAGTGATTGCTCGTGGCGTCCCTTTCAGTTTTGGCCATATTATTATATCAGGTGGGGCGTATGGGTGCATCCTAGTTACATGTTTTATTCAGTTTATCATGGTGAATGTGGTGTGTGCCTTGCACCCTTCACAAGGAGTTGATCCCTCCTACCCAAATCAGTATATTGATTAGAGGCATCCCCTCTAATCAGCATGATGAGGTCACCCCTCCAAGTATTCATGCACGTGACCTTTTCATGACCTATATGGGCTATGGTATATATATGTTAAAACAGTTTTCACAGGTTAAACATAAGGCTTTTCAAACTATAAGACCAGTTTTCTTGTTACTTAACCAGTTTACTCAGTACTTAGTCTTCCGCTGTTATATGTTACATGCTTATCCTATTTCATGCTTTATTGTACATCCGTGCACTGAGCGTCTTGCTCAGCCGTTACTTTCCTTTCCATGTCCCAAAACGGCAGGTACCCAAGACTCGAGCATTTGGAGGACGCACATAGGATGGAAGCTGCCAGAGACTTCTTTTCCTTTTTGCCTTCATATAGTTATGCTTGTTTAGTCTTTATTCAGTTCATTTCCTTTATTTATGTTTTGGGCTTATGTTTGGGAACCGATGTTTGATTCCGGTTTTCCCTATGGTCATGTATGTTTTACTACATATCACCTTGCATGCTTTGATGACACGCCATAATCACGCGTGACATTCCATTTATCAAAATGGGGTGTTACAACCACACCACATTATCACTTGATGAACTTATTAGCAACTTGAAAGTTCATGAAATGATAATCTTGAAGGACTCGGAATTGGTTAAAACCACGAGTGAAAGAAAGTCTCTAGCACTAAAGGCCAAGAAGATGCAAAGAGACCATGTAAGCTCCTCGTCAGATAGTGATGATGAGTAATATGCTATGGAGGTAAGAGACTTCAAGAAGTTCTTCAAAAGACGAGGTCAACACGTGAGACAACCAAACAATGACAAGAAAGCTCTCTCCAAAAATCAATTTATCAAGAATGACAAAGGTGATAGGAAATGCTTTAGATGTGGTGACCCAAATCATTTCATCGGTGATTGTCCTAAACCATATCGCGAGAAGAATCACTCGGCGTTCGCTAGAGGTTCGTGTAGTGATAGTGGTGAAGAATGTGATGACAACCCTAAAGACGAAAAATGTCTCATGGCCCATTCTTCTAAAGAGGTACATTCCGAAACCGAATACTATATTAATGATAGTTCCTTCTTGGATGATTTAGAATTAGAAGGTCAACATAATAACCTATGCAAACTAAGTCTAAAATTCATTGAAAAGAACAAGTTACTAAAATAAACTAGAACTAAACTTGAAAATGAGATTAGCGAGCTAAGAGATAAATTAGCTAAGTTTGAAAAAATTAAAGAAGTTGATTTAGGTTGTCTAAATTGTGAACATCTTAGACAAGAAAATGAAGATCTCAAGAGCACCTCCAATAACTTGGAAAAGTTCATGAAAAGTACTAGTGCTCTTGACAATATGCTAAGTAAGCAAATTCATTCTAAGGAAAGACTTGGATTGGGATTTAACACTAATGAAGCATCTACTAGTGAACCAAAACAAGTCAGTTTTTCAGAGAAACATCCCACTGCCCGCGGTTCTCTAAAATATGGGGTGGTTCCATATCAATATGGTTGCATTAAGGAACCGCGGACAGAAGGTTATTTTTGTGAAAATCCTCAAATTTCTAAAAAGTCTATTTTAGGTAAAGGGCCAAAACATTTTTTTTGTTAACAATGTTAAATTACCTATAATTGATAAAAAAGAACTTGATAAATTCTACAAGCCTTTAACTAAACCTTTAATGGGAATGAGAATTTATCAAGACAATCATCTACTCCTCCAAGAGTACGTAATGATTCAATGCCTAGAAGTAGAACTCCTACACCTAAAAGCAATTTTCACTCTAAGCCACGATCTATGAGTAAAACACCGACACCTAGGAACAATAATAACTCTAGGTCTAGATCAAAGACTCCTAAGATAAACAATGGACATCAAAATGCTCATATGAATTGGAATAATTTTCAACAATGTTTTTCTCCGTGGGGCTTGTGTCCTCCATTCATGCATCCCAACCACATGCAAGGGATGTTTGGAACTAAGAACTTTGGACCCATGAGATATTGGGGACCAAATGTTTGATTTTGTGTGTTGTTACCTAGATATGCTTAGGAATCGATTTGGATCCCGATGAGTGGATTAAGGATAGTGGTTGTTCTAAACACATGACGGGTAATCGAAGTTTATTCTCTACTTACAAAGCATATAATGGAGGTAACGTCACTTTCTCTAGTAAACTACGTGGTAACATCATTGGCAAAGGTACTGTTTCTCTTGACTCCATGACCATTGAAAATGTTGAACACGTAGATAACTTAGTTTTAGTTTACTAAGTATAGGTCAAATTTGTGACGATGAGGGTAAGGTCATCTTTTCCGAACATGATAGTGAAATCGTAAGAGATGGAAAGATCATTGGAAAAGGTGTTAGAAAGCATGGGCTTTATGTCATGAAGGTTAATAGGAAGTCTAAGGACAATTTATGTCTAGCGACTTTAGATGATAGTTATACTCTTTGGCATAGGAGATTAGGTCACGCTAATATGCGTTTAATTCAATCTTAAGTCTCTAAGGAGTTGGTAAGACATCTCACCAAGATTAAGTTTGATAGTCACTTTTGTGATGCTTGTAAAGTTGGGAAGCAAGTTCACTCAAGTCACAAGGCCAATAATTTGGTATCGACCTCTCGGTGCCTAGAGCTCCTACATATGGATCTCTTTTGACCTTCCGCCATACGGAGTTATGGAGGTAACCTTTATACCCTAGTTATAGTTGATGATTATTCTAGATTCACTTGGACTAGATTTTTGGCTACTAAGAATGAAGCTTTCGATCATTTCGAAATCTTTAGTCGAAGGATCCAAAATCAACTAGGATTTTCAATTGTATCAGTTAGGACGGATCATGGTAGGGAATTTGATAATGAAGTGCAATTTGGTGCCTTTTGTGAAGCTCATGGTATTACCCATAACTTCTCGGCTCCTTGAACTCCATAATCAAATAGGGCAGTCGAAAGGAAGAATAAGACTACCCAAGAGATGAGTAGGACCATGCTAAATGAGCAATCTTTGCCTTAAATGTTTTGGTGCAATGCCGTTGACACATCGACCTATATTCTCAACCGTATTCTTATTCGACCTTTCCTAGGTAAGACCCCTTATGAGATTCTTAAAGGTATGAAACCCTCATTAGAATACTTTAAGGTGTTTGGAAGCAAGTTCTTCATTCTCGACTCAAAGACTATCTCACTAAGTTCGAACCAAACTCGTACGAAGGTATCTTTTTAGGTTATTCACAAACTAGCAAAGCCTATATAGTCCTTAATAGAACCTCGGGTGTAATTGAAGAATCACTCAACGTAACATACGATGAAACCCCGCCTTTATCTAAGACACCACCTTTGGTAGATGATGACTTAGATGAACTAGACATAGTTAAAGCCAAAGAGGTTAGAAAAATAGGAGTTGAAGACCTGAGTGTTGAAAAGGGAGTACACATTAAGGAGCCTAAGGATCATGCTCTCAAAAGCGTCATAGGTGATCTTAATCAAAGGACCCTTGGATCTCAAGTCCAAGATCAAAGTAACTTCTTTTGTTTTGTCTCCTTGATTGAACCAAAGATTGTTAAAGAAGCTTTGATGGACGAGAGTTGGGTAATCGCCATGCAAGAAGAATTGAATCAATTTATTGCTAATGACGTTTGGGAACTTGTTCCTCTACCTAGTAGTACTACCATCATAGGAACCAAATGGGTATATAGAAATAAGTTAGATGAAAACGATGTTGTATCTCGTAACAAGGCTAGACTTGTAGCTCAAGGCTATAATCAACAAGAAGGGATCGATTATGCTGAGACATATGCACCGGTAGCTAGATTAGAGTCCATTAGAATCCTTTTAGCTTACGCTTGTGCATTATACTTTAAGCTTCAACAAATGGATGTAAAATGTAATTTCTTACCGGTTTGATCAATGAGGAGGTATATGTGGCTCAACCTCCCGGCTTCATTGATTTTGAGAAACCGGATCATGTTTACAAGCTTAAGAAAACTCTTTATGGTCTTAAACAAGCACCCAAATCTTGGTATGATAGACTTAAAGCGTTTCTTGTAAAGCATGAGTATACCATGGGAATGGTAGACAATACACTTATTACAAAGAAGAAAGGTTCTCACCTAATAATCGTACAAATATATGTTGATGACACTTTATTTGTGATGACATTGACAAAATCATGCATGATGAGTTTGAAATGAGCATGATGGGAGAACTTAACTTCTTTTTAGGACTCTAATTTAAACAAATAGACGATGGTATTTTCTTTAATCAGTCTAAGTATGTTAAAGAAATGCTAAAGAAATTTGGATTAGAAGACTCCAAACCTATGAAGATCCCCATGGCCCCGGATACTAAACTCATTGTAGATGATGATTGTGAGTCGGTAGACAACAACAAATATAGAGGTATGATTGGTAGTTTGTTGTACCTAACGGCAAGTCGACCGGATATCTTGTTTAGTGTTTGCCTTTGTGCTCGCTTCCAAGAGGCTCCCAAAACCTCTCACCTTGAAGCGGTTAAGCGTATCTTCCGATATATTAAGGGCACTATACATTTAGGATTAGGGTATCCTAAAGGGGCCCGCGTAGAAACCATAGTATACGCGGACTCGGATCATGCGGGAGACTATATGGACTGAAAAAGCACTAGTGGAGTGTGTACCTTCATGGGTTGTTGTTTAACTTCTTGGTTCTCCAAGAAACAAACCACTCTTGCTATATCCACCAGGGAAGCCGAGTATGTGAGTTCCGATAAAGCTTGTCAACAAGCTCTATAGATGAATAAACCGCTTGTTGATTACTGGATTACACTCAATGATGTTCCCATCATGTATAATAATAAGGGTGCAATAGACCTTAGTAAAAATCCCGTGAAACATTCGTGAACTAAGCACATAGAGATTCACCACTATTTCCTTAGGGATAATGTTCAAAAGGGGAATATTTTGATTGAGAAGGTACCCTCGGTAGAACACTTAGCCTACATCTTCACTAAGCCACTTAAAAGGGAACCTTTTAGTTATTTGCGTCTAGGTCTAGGTTTAATGGAACATATTCTTAATTGAGCTTTTTCTTAATCGAGTCTTATTCTCTTTGGAGTCTTTTCTTTCTTTGAACTATTGAGTACCTTTTACTCTTTTTGAAAAATTCCTACTCTCTTTTTCAAATATCTCAAGCTCTTTTGAAAATGGTCGAGAAATATTTTCTCATTGTTAATTCAATCTAATGACGTATAGTCCCTAGTCGGGCTGGATAGTCCGACTCACGGGTACTACCCGTATCCATCAGGAGTGAATTGGATACTTGTGCGATGTGCGCACATAGCCCATAAAGCCCGGTAAGCCGCTGTCGCACAAGAGGTTGATTACTTAGCCAAATCCTCGTCGCAGTGCGACAGGATCATACCGAATATAACTTATATTATATTTATATTAGCCTAAGGAAAAGGGATATACACTTGCCTTAGTTGGATAATGAAGATCAAGCTATTTTCGAGTCATTATCTCTTCCTTAGGCCGCACGAATAGGGAGCCCAGTCTGGACTCTCTCGAGTATAAAAGGAACCCCTTCGGTTCCACAAAGGTACGATACACACAATACCCTAAACACTAATATATTCAAAACCGATTACTTACTCTCACGCCAGAGTCTAATCGTGGGTAACAAACCCACGGTAAGCCTAACAGTGTCTGTTTAGTGCGCAGGGTCCTAAAGCAAGTTTCACTTGGTGCGAGAGCCGGAGTCCACAAGACCCCAAATTAAGCCTAATTTGGGTTAAGCTTGGTCTACCCAACTTTTGCATCAACACAATCTAAAAACGTTTTTCATGCCTTCTTGCTATTAATATTGAACATACATAATTCATGTTTATGAGTCTCTCAAATATAGCAAGAACAAAATTAAACAATGGAGGATCATTGTGTCATTACTACATATCTAGAATAACACACCTCCAACATCGATTTTATTTTAAATCCATGTATTTTGGTCAAGGTCTTGTTTGTTGAGTTCTTGTGTGTTTTCTTTGTCTACTATTGCTCTTTAGCATGTCTCTATGATTAGTTAGACTAGAAAATTAGGATTTGCTGAATTGAAAAATTCTCCTCATCCCCCAAAACCAACCTACTGTAGGTGGTTCTTTAAATAACCCACGGATCCATATATATGTATATATATATATATATATATATATATATATATATATATATATATATATATATATATATATATATATATATATATATATATATATATATATATATATATATATATATATATATATATATATATATATATATATATATATATATATATATATATATATATATATATATATATATAGAGTAGCGATCCAGTAAGAAGAAAAATAAAAATAAGAAGAATAAGAAGAACTCTGAACCACATATTTTAAATAAGAGTGAGAGTTTTAATGGGAGATGCAGAAGATTTTGTAGGTGCATCTGAAATGAGTGGTTGTGGTTTCTTCTCATCCTTCTCATTTTTGTTAATCTTCTTATTTGATCCTAACTCTCTATATATATATATATATATATATATATATATATATATATATATATATATATATATATATATATATATATATATATATATATATATATATATATATATATATATATATATATATATATATATATATATATATATATATATATATATATATATATATATATATATATATATATATATATATATATATATATATATATATATATATATATATATATATATATATATATATATATACTTATATATATATATATATTTATATATATATATATATATAAGGGGAGATGGGATCAATAGAAAACATTATCTCAATAGAAAACCTAGAAAACTTACTTCCACCCATTGAATCAAGCCCCCTCCCTTCCCTTTTTTTATTTTTTAAAGTACAGGGGCTTTTTTGTTAGTTTCTTTATTTTTCAAGGGTTATTTTGTATATTTTCTATTTTATTATAAGTTGCTTGATCGGAGGTTTTGTTTTTGGCTATATTAACATCTTTGAAGTTGCTGATTGCAAACACGTTCTCAACAGTCCCGCCATTTTAGTGTTTTATCGAATACGAATGACAATTTGACTATGAAACGTAAAAGCGTACGAATGAAAATTAGAATATGAAACGTAAAAGCGAATACATCAATTACGTCACAAAATACAAAAATAGCTTACACAGTACAATTCGTAGGCGTGTTCTCTTATGCTTTTTGGATCGGTTTGGAAGCAATCTTGATCACCATTTTCTGGAAAGTGAACATCTTTGTAATAAAGCTCAACATTCGCCACTTTAACTACAATATCCTCGAACTGCATATTATCCCAAGCTTCTGGATAATAGTAAACTCGTCACATTGGATGTACAGATAGGTCAGTTCCTTTTAGTGTTGTTGTTCATCACATGCACAGATAAGCTTTGGGATGTTCAAACGCGTTGAGAAGAGTTTAATATGATCCATTAGCTTCTCATGACGGTATATGGCGTAAAGTACTCCCAACTCGGTGAAGATGCCCATGTGAGCACGTTCCAAACCTAGACCACTGCCCATGAGAGATATTAGCTCGCCGAAGCATCCTCTATTCTGGTGGTATTCACTATCCTCTTCCACATCGTCCACCTAAAAGTTTCATAGCCAAAATACTTACACTTCTAATAATATCATAAAAGAGACATGTATCAAATGCACTATAAATGACAGAAATACCTGCACAATAATGTTCCGACCACAAATTTAAGCTAGACAGAACTCCTCGACATCACCATAGGCAAAGCAGACTTCTTTCCATGTCTTTGCACTGTTTGCTTTGCGAGCATCATCAACAGCACCTTGAAATTGTGGCAGCCTAACAAGTGTGACAGCAAGCTTTGCCCAGTTGGAGATGAATGCATATATTATCTTAGCAGCTTCGTAGAACGTTTCGTCAAACAAGCGATCACCAACATTTTGGAAGTTCACTCAATCTATCAATCTTAGCATATGCATAGATGAGCTCACTGTCGACCTTAGGTTCTCTGGTCTTTTGTCTAACCATCAGTTGATATTCATCAAATCATACAGCAGTTCGTGTCCTCAGAAACACAAATAACGTCCAAAAATTGAATGGCATCATCAGCACGAATGAATGACTCAATTGCCTCACTTACTAACCCTGCTCTCAGCTAGGCTTTCGCCACCTGGCTTCATACAGCATCTTCTTCAACACGGAAAGCAACCTCTTCAACCCGAGGAATACTTTGAATATTATCTAATAGAACATTAACTGCTTGTACATTCAGGTTGATCTTCTTGAAAATGGCAAACGCCTCTTCGTATAGTTGTGCTTCTACATCCACCTCACCAACTGCAGGACCATCAAATTCGTTTAATATAAATGTAGTCCATAACTCGTGATGAATCGGCCTTGATGGTTGTTAAAATAAGCAGGTTTTGGAGGTTGAATACCTGCAAAGTCATCATCTTCATCGTCACCAGCTGACTTTGAAGCAATGTACAGGAAATCTTGATAGTTGCAACAACTTTTAGAATACCTTACCTAGCAAGCACTAGTACCACCAATCAACCAAAACTCTTAATTCCTCCACCATTCTTCTAACTCGACTGTAGACCATTTTATTCGTAGAACTGCAGAATATGTGAACCTGCCAAAAATATACGAGTGTCAGGCTAACATTTGCACTACACAAAACAAAGACAGAAGGAGATTTTTGTTAAATCATATCCATATACAGTTCATAAAGACGTATTTTAAAATTACAGGTTCCAATTCTGACCCATTTTCAAGTAAATGGGTCAATAGGGTTCAAATGGGAATACTTAATAACATGTATAGAAATGAAACATGTAAATCCAGAGTTTATTGAAGTTAATATATTTTAAAACAATATCTCCCTTCCTGCTTATCACAATCCGTGAAAATAAGCATATAGGAGTCTTAGGTAACACCAGGAGAATGAGAAATATTGAAAATAACTGTCCAGGTGTATGCTTATATTAAAAAAAGTATAAAAACAAGTTCATGGATACCAAAGAACGATTCATTTCGATGTAAATACTAAACATGCCCCTAATGTATCCAAATAGATGCGTTATTAGAGTTGTTCCTTTGACTTGTATTCAAGAATATCTAACTGGTTGAAGATGAAAAAAAGAAAGATGAAAAACGCACCATTAGGATTAAGTAACACTAAAAATAGCATACAAGCATACTAAGTATGAACATCCTCAAGAATATTTGATGTTGACTCTAACACGCACCAGGAATGAGCCTATGTAAGCCTACCTGTATATTAATAAGCTTTGTGTGTCTGAAACCTTTCGCCAAATGTAAACCTCATTTAACTTGCAATTCCTTGAAACCTTCCAATGGAACCTAATGCACAATAGATACAATTATATTGTTCAGGTTATGAGATTTTGCAGATGAGAATCGTAATTTGAGGGTCCATTATTTTTAAGGTTTGATGGAAACACGAATAAACAAAGTTTTGTCACATTGCTGTTGTCTGAAAGGATACTAATATGACTCTTTATCAATCTCTATTTTATTGATCGATTTAAGTTCTAAAAATTTAAAATGGATGCACTAATAGGTTGAAAGAGATGCTATAAACATGCAAACGGATGCACTAATATTGCAAAATAGATGCCCTAATCTTCTATCATATTTCTACCTAAGAGTCGAGTAACCTTAGTGTAACAATATAACAAAAAAAGTGTTTGCGGCCAACCAGACTCGACTAATACTAAATTACACATATTAATCCGATCCCCTTATGACGCATACCCATCTCGCCACATCTACAATTGGAAACTTAGTTTTGATATTAGCATCCAATATTACATGGATGGCGAAATTGATTTGACCCAATACCTACATGCCTCCAGACATATTTATATGATCATGCATTAATAAAACTACAAACGTTAACTTACTGTAAACAAGCATGAAGGATCGACTAGAAGATGACGAATATATAAGTCCATAGACCAAAGTATGCTTACCCAAAGAAGGGAGACCACTGATAATGAGTACTATATGATAGCTATGTTAGTGACTCCAACCTTAACTCTACATTTAAACAAATAGATGCACGCCTAATATGATCTATAATCATTATAAAAATGAAATTCACTTGGTAGTATCACTGCTTACACAAATGGCTTTTAGGTATATACATAAATGCATAAAGATGTACACAAAAAGGCACAATTTGTGCAGGTTACAACCAAATCCTATTAACAAACCGATACCTTATTATATAAACAAGCCGATGCCCGTACTATATAAACAAACTGATTCCCTTACTATATAAACAAACCGATGTACTTACTGGTTAAACAACCCGATTCCCTTACTGATTAAACAAACCGATGCCCTTACTGAGTAAACAAACCGATGCCCTTACTTCTTAAACAAACCGATGACCTTACTTATTAAACAAACCGATGCCCTTACTGATTAAACAAACCCTTGCCCTTGCTTTTTAAACAAACCGATGCCCTTGCTTTTTAAACAAACTGATGCCCTACCTACTTATATGACGACATTTTCCAAGAGTTGGTGGATAGAAAAGGCGTCATTTCTTGCTACAAGTGCGAGTATTAAAACAATGAATTATGGTGCATGCCCTGCATCCTTTCACAATTTAGGCAAGTTTCGGCCCATTTGACAATTAACAAAACATATACTTTAAACTATTTCGATATGTTTTTTTTATCTAACAGACTTATGCTTTTTTCATGATACCTTTATGCACTAATGCTTTATTTCGCTTTCAATAATCAAACAATTAAACAAATAGATTCGTTTAAATCATGTCATTATGTTCTTATGAAACAAACATAAGGTATTTTCCCAAAACAATCATATACCTTGTTTTAGTACACTTGCAAATCAAATGCATGCCCAAAAAACTTAATAAATTGGATGTCATGCTATTAAACAAACAAATGATCAACTTGTTTCCTTGTAAAGACCTGAAAAACAAAGTGTGCATACCAAGGTAACCATATAAACAAATGTTATTTAACTAGCTAATACTTGTGACTTGTAGTTTCACTAATTAGTTTCAATTAGATGGATAAACTGATTAAACTTATCATTCTTTGATAACTTACTATAACTACACAAGTATTTTTGTCCGAGCAATCAGATATGCTAATATGCCTAGTAAAGTAAAAACTTGAATAAGAGATCCAAACACCCTCTTAACGGTTTTATAAACGACTTAGATTATAACAGGCAAACTTTGAATCGCTTATATAAGATGTTGGCTGCTATTGCTGATATAAGTTATTTATTATCTTATTGCTTACTTTTATTATATCTACTAAAGTTAGTCTACTTTCAAATTGACAACCACTTTAAAACAAGCACTCACATACACCCTTAAACCACCCACTTATTCGTTAAGAAATATTGTGTATACTCGTCAAGAAATTAAGAACCCAATGTAGTACTGCATGCACTGCATGAACTGCACGAATTTGCTAACAGATATTCTAATCGCAAGGCAACTTATATGATATATACGTACGTCTCTCCCTAAACGCCTTTGCTAAAGAATCGCTTGTTGTAGGGTATATCTTTTATCAATAACGATTTTTTAAGTAAAAGGCTATCTGAGAGGAACTTCCGAATGTATAATAAAATTAAGTGCATTCCCGTATAGAGGATAATCCAACCAGCCTATAAGGAAAAATCACATTACTAAATCCGAAAATACGCGTCCATGCTAAAAATCACACATACGCATACACTACCCACTAAGAACATCCATATTCAAGTTAAACATTATATATAACTTAAGGCCTACATGTGTGGAGACTTTTCAAGTCATATAATCCATTATGAGGTCCATGGATATGCTTACCAACTAGTCATGTATCAAAATCGATCTATGTGCTATTAAGTCTAAAAGAATGTAATCTGCTTTGTCTACTTTTCAACACCAATGATATTACCAAGCTTTTGAACCATGCACAATCAGAAAATACAGTACATCTCTAAGTAATCACACTCTTCTTAGTTTTGCGTAGGGGTGGAAACGAGCAGAACCGAGCCCGAGCTCGCCAGAGCTCGAGCTCGGCTCGTTTAAGTTTTACAAAGCTCGAGCTCGAGATCGGCTCATTTCGAGCCGTATTATTAAGGCTCGGGCTCGGCTAGTGGTACGGTAGACAAGCTCGGGATCGGCTCATTTCCACCCTTAGTTTTGCGGATTTTACATAAAATTATATTCAAGTACTTGCTTAAATGTATTAATGTAACGATAAAAATTAGGTCATTTTCACAAGGGATGTTCCTTGGTAAGTACCTTTTTTAATATGGCAAGATAAGAAGTTGGGGTTGTTTAGCAGAAAATGCAAACCAACATTCTTTTTAAAATTGGTCATTTTTCATATGGGTCAAAATGAGTCGACACTAGATCATAAAACAAACATATGCCATAAATTAACTATTGATTCTTTACTATGACAAAGAAATGCTCTAACCATAAAAAATTAGATTATGTCCTATTTAAAAAAAACTAACGCTATAATAATTATAATAGGTTAAAAAGTTAAGGCATAATCAAACAAACCGATTCTCTAATCATGAATCAATTATTCACAAACCACCCTAACCTAATTTTTTAACATGATGCTTTAACAAATATCTTGGTGAGCAAATTAAATAAAAACATTTGTTTTGGTCAAATATGTTCCATATGCCATAAATTTTTGGATCTACATAATTCTGAATATACAAAAATGCTCTAATTTTACACATAATCACAAAATACTAAATATCATACCTGGTGTACATATTTCTGGTGGTGTTATAGACGATCGATCGAATAGAGGGTGGCCAGAAATTGGTGATTAACGGTGGTGCTTCGATGGGGTTGTACCCGAGGTGCTTGCAATGGCGGTTCACGGTGTTAAATGGCGGTGATGGATTAAGATGAAACTGATGGGTATGTTTTAGATGAGAATAGATGCATCAAAATACATCAAACAGATGCATCAAAGTAAGTCTGATCGAGAATGTCATTATAATTTTTACATACCTAACTGGTTTTCTTCGTTAGAAATACAGATAATCAAGAAAGCTACTATGTGCTATTACCAGGCATACAAGCGATAATCAAACCAGCTGCTCAATATGACCTCAAGCAGAAGTACATACCTTCATATATTTTAAATTTCTCTGAGTTTAATACGTGCTCCAACACCCATATGCTTAAAGTACTCTTTGGCAACCTACAGTGAATATAAGAGTCAACTCAGGTCCGACTTCTAGTGTAAAAACATTATGTCTACAGATTTTTTTATTTTTTTACCAACTTAGAATGGATACAAGCATGACAAATGACATATATTTCTATCTAGAAACATTATCAATAAAAATAACGTTATCGACGACTACGAATAATGGCAATGTCCAGCAAACCACTGTACGTATTCATCATAGTTGTCCAAGAAGGTTTTTGCCATGACACTGATATCATGAGCATTATCAGCTGATACAAATGCTCTAAACATACAAATGGATACAGTAAGCATACTCACTGATGCCCTAAAGTACCTCAAAAAGATGCACTAAAATACCTTCTTTTTTCTTGCACACACACTATAATCCCATTTCTTTTAACCAACGTCCTCTTTTGATTATGAAAAAGAACAAACAGATTTTGCATACAAATGTTGTTATGGTTTAGGTTTTGCTTATACGTTGACTTAGTAGTCAAATAACCAGTTTTATGGGATTAGTTTTAAACTAGCTGCAACAAACAGGTATCACGTTTGTTTATCTTATGATTTAGTAGCCAACTAATCTGTTTTATGAAAAAAGTATCTTCTTGTACCAAACTTTATAATAATTACCATGATAGATTCAGAAATTAACTTAATGTTCCACACAAGAGCACATGAAATATGTATGTCATATACATGATTACTAGAAACGCAAAAAGGATACAAACCTGCATATTTTATAGACACATAATTGGGATGCATTGGAGCGCCTAAAACGGATGCACTGGAGAACCTATGACATGTAGATACAAGTTGTAAACAATCATTAGAACAAAGATTACAAACAAGATAAAGCCTATTGCGTGCAGTTTGGTATTTGTACTAAAATAAGGTATCTATGGTGCAGATTTAGAAACTTTTAAGTAACAATGTGCATGTTTCATTAGTAAAATTGGATAATAAATGACAATGAAACAAGATCAGTTATAAACTCCACTAACGGATGCATTAAACATAATGACATCTGGGCTGCATTTATAAATTTCCAAACCACACATCACACCTAAAAAGCGACCTACATTTTGAACATTAAACAAACAAGTTGTTTATGTGTGATTGGTTAAAGCTTATCCAACAACGTATATTATTAGGTTTGCAAGTAAGGGTGTCAATATTTCTTACCCGACCCGACCAGAACCAGAGCATATTCGGGTCGGGTTACTCGGGTTGAAATTTCAATTCGGGTTAGTCGGGTCAACCCGACAAACCCGAATTCGAAATCGGGTCGGGCATCGGGTATAATATTTATGTCTAGTTCGTGTCAACCCGATTGACCCGAATAATAGTTTTTTTTATTTAAATTTAATATATATTGTATTAAACAAAAAAATGTTTTTTAATAATTTACTCGAATTCAGGTTGACCAGAACCTGAATAGACCCGAACCCGAGTTCAAATCGGGTCGGGTTCGGATATATTATTTTTAGCCTTGACCCGAATTCAACCCGACCCAATTAATCCGAACCCGACCAACCCGACCCGATTCCCACCCCTATTTGCAAGTATGAAAATTAAAAAAATTGTAGGAAATAATGCTTAGGTCTTGCAAGTACTCAAATATTTGAACAAATAAAAATGCCTTAAATATAAGAAACATACAGATCCCACGAATTTATCAAAACAAGTGCTCAATTCATATGAAGTTTTCATTATACATTGTTGCCTTTAAAAATTTTAAAGTGATGCGAAAAAACCATAATTAAAAATATGTCAATGAATTTTACTAACACACAATCTAATTTCACTAACCACACATTCATAAATCCATATTTTACAACAAATGTATCAAACACATGCCTTAGTCTATAGTATACATAGACATTCCATAAATGACAAGAAAAAATATCACAGATTCATTAAAATAATGCAAAAACTAAAGAAAATAGTATACAACATACAAATCTGAATCTTCATCTTGGATTTGACGCCTCTTATATTCATTCCTGGACTTATCCGAGTAGTTGAAAAAACGAAAATCATTAATTACATCATTTCTAAATCAATTAAAAACGATTAACAGGAAAGATTAGGGAATGTACGATATTCTTCATCAGCGCATGTGTGTTTGCGAGTAAAATTATTTGATCTGATATAAATTAGGGTTTTGTTTAGGGGGAATTGGAAGGTCCGAGATTATTCATTTGGGGTAATCAATCTAATAGGATAGCGATGGTTTGGTCGTGATGGTGGTTTGGGCGTCGGTGACCGCAACCGGAAAAGAAGATACTGGAGGGAAAGTATTGGTCGGAGAAGAAGATAACTGTGTGTTTTGATCGGTTAGTAGTGTGTGGATTATGAGTAAGAATACAATACTTCCATTTCTAACCCCTCCGGTTTTTTGTTAATTTCATTTTATACCCTGCAGTTTGATATGTTTCAAAACGCACCTTGTAATTGTTTTTCTAAGTTTTCTACCAAAACAAGGTTTTCTCTAGATCTCACCCCTATATATATATATATATATATATATATATATATATATATATATATATATATATATATATATATATATATATATATATATATATATATATATATATATATATATATATATATATATATATATATATATATATATATATATATATATATATATATATATATATATATATATATATATATATTAAGGGTGGCTAAATGGGTGGACTGGACGGGTATGGACAGTGGGCTAAATGGACGTTGGTCCATGGACGTGGACTAAATGGGCAATTTTTAATATTTGGACTAAATGGACTTGGACTAAATGGACATTGGACCAAATGGACGTGGGTTAAATGGACAATATTAAAGAAGAAATAAATAGACTCAAGATTAATTTAACCAAATGTTTTTATTTTGTTCAAATAGTCCATAATACCCATTTGTTTAACAAAATGATTTTTATGTTGTCCAAATAGTCCAACTAAAATAGAAGGAATACCCATTTAGTCCATTAGTTCAAAAAAGGGCCCAAATAGCCCAAATTGAAGTATATGGACATGATTTGCCATCTCTAATATATATATATATATATATATATATATATATATATATATATATATATATATATATATATATATATATATATATATATATATATATATATATATATATATATATATATATATATATATATATATATATATATATATATATATATATATATATATATATATATATATATATATATATATATATATATATATATATATATATATATATATATATATATATATATATGTATATATATATATATATATATGAGCTTCTTGTTGGACACATATTCTTACGCACGTTATCACGCGTACATGTATTTTCTTCCGCATATGATTTTGTACATATATCTACGGAACACGACTGTAACACCCCCAATTTCGGGTCATAGCAGCGGAAGGGTCATTGGGTGTTACTGTCATGGTTCAACCTCAATATCATAGAATACGCCTCAAAATGAGTCGTTTTAACAAAACATACATCCATTCATTTGTTTAAAGATAAAACAGTTCACACACGGTCCCAAATAGTTTTTAAAGTTTACACAACCAACCAAACAATAAAAGTTTCTTAGAATGGACATAGTTTAGTAAAGTGGGCCAAAACATTTTAATTTAACAAGCTGCGTGAAACCGCCTTCCCTGAGTGCCTTCTTCATGGACCTGAGATAATACATGCTATAAAGTCAACAAAAATATTGAGTGAATCTATAGAGTTTAAATTAAATAAATGAACACAAGTATTCTGAATAAACCTTCCGTGGTTGACAATCATGTGGATCAGACATAATTATCATTGTTATTTCATAAGTCTCGTGAAATTGAACGTTAACATATATTATTTCAGCCCAACACACCTAGCCAAGTGCGTATATTTCTCTTATACAATTGCATCCGATGTTTCATTACTGGTGCATCACAACACCACGCGATAGCTAGTCGCGACCGGACTGGGTGTCACCCCGATAGATCTATCCATAGTATTAGCGTTCCTTTCGATTAACAATTCACGATTCATGGGTCTTTTAAGGCTAAACAAACTTGTATAACAACTTTCATCTAAGCATACAATCGGGTCCTTTGTGTTCAATTTTAAAGAAAGACGGTTTACCACAACTTCTCGTTGTACCCTTCATTTATAATAATGTTTTTCCAATAATAAGGGTTTCCACAACTTCTCGTCGTACCCCTTTTATTTTAATAAAACAAGCATGTTATCCCCTCGCGGGTTTTATAAAACAAGTAAATATGTTAAAGCGAGGCTATAGACTCACCTTGGTACGATAGTAGTGACGTGACGATCGCCGACGATTTGTGATGCCCGTTAAACACGAAGACCGCAACCTACCAATTAAGGCGCGTTCGTTAATAAACGACTCAAGTATAAATAATACTTAAATAATATGAAAGTCAATTTCAAATGACCATGCAAATCCCGAAAAAAATAACAAAAATATAAGTGTACTACTATACTCTTTTGTTCAACACTTATTCATTTAAAAGCTTACACCCTTGACATTGACCGTCATAAGACGCCAAGTCAACGCAAGTCAAACCATCATTTTTACTTCCCTCGGACCAGTAAATAAGTCATTTATATAATGACTTAATACTCGAGTAAGTCACTATATCCAATAGTGAATACTCAACTCACGCCATACAAGTATTGAACTACGTGTCCAAAATACCACTCAGCATGTACACTCCAAATGTACACACCAATCTAACCTATCTAGACATGTCTGATTTCGACGAAACTTGGTGACAAACTCACACATAATATGAATAAGACTCAGTTTAAATTTCATTCAAAAATATTACTTCTAAGACCTTCTGCCCGACACACCTTCGTGTTGCAAAAACCGGACAGTTTTACGCCTTTGACTTGTAAAACCATTTTGACTTATCTAAACATTTCCGTTTGCAAAACCGACACTCGGGTTTGAAAATAGACTCGTAACCTGAGGTTTATCAACTTACAACAGCCCTTGAACATTTTTAAAACTCATTTTATAGTCCCCGAGATTCGTTCCAAATATCGACAACAATTTTCGGATTGTGCCGATACCCGTCTCCCGGTACACAAATACTAAAAGTAGCATAACTTTTCGCTCGTAATGAGTTAGAAGCTCTACTTTAGCTCAAATCGAAGCTAACGAAATTCTCTCCGAACCTATCTTATTAGTTTACCCAGTTTATCACTGTAACAATTTCAAAAATGGCCTTAAAGTTACTGCCTAAAATAGCCTATCTAAAAATCATACCAAAACAATTTTTCGACCCATTCCAACAATTCCTATAGTCCTAATATGATCCTAATATCATACTAACACATCTAACTAACTCATAACACCCTCAAATTTGATTTCACAAAAATTAAATAATTAAAAATCTTACATGCAACAAAAACCCACTATGAATATTATAATATTAACACCATATATAAACATAAAAATGGATCAAACATCAAGTTCTTCACCAAAAATTGAAAATAAAATTTTAGTGGATGCATGTGGAAGAAATTTATACCAATATGAAGCTTATCAAATTTCCAAGGTGGGTCTTGTTTTAGATTCCTTTGATTCAAAGTACAAAATCAAAAATCAATGGATTAGGGTGAAGGGGGGTGGACGGTTTGGGATGAACAAGAGAGAGAGAGAGATTTGAGTTTTTGTTTAAAATGAATTTTTAAATGAAAACTAGTTAGTGGAAAATCTTTAAATAGTGGGGTGGGGGTAGATTTTGTCAAAAGTGCATTCTTTTGGTCCAAAAGTGTAAGTAAATAGTTTACAAGGTAGAAAATGTAAATTGTAAATTTTAAAAATATTTACGGGGCTCGGGTTTCGTAAAAATACTTTTCGAAAGTTAAAACGCTTCAAAATATAATAACAAAGCTTCGACACGACTTAAAACGCAATTAAATCGAAAACGTCGAAAATATACAATATCGAGACAATCGATAATAAAACGTAAGTTTTTGGGCATCCGTCGGTATCGCGATCACTAATAGTTATCGTCATTCGTTAAAACGTAAAATACGAGAAATAAAGATTAAATATAATAAAAATCATTTTTATGATTATTTGAGAATATAATATCGATACCTAACATATTCCTTGTCGGTTTTCATCTAATCGACATTCTTACGCTAGTTTCAAGTCATAACCTTCTCGGTTAGTCGATAATTTAAAATTCTCATTAAAGTAAACACGTAATACGTAATAGTCGAGATTAAAATAACGACCTGAAATTGACGGGTTGTCACATCGACTTAGTAACGACTCATACACATTTGCTTATAATGATTCTAAGTGATATTATTTGGATAAGTTTGCATCTTTAAATGATGCGGCGGGACCCAAATCAAGATACTTATGATCCTATATTTTGCATATAGAACCTGAGTCTTTTGATCCTAAGTTAATTATGATTACGTCTTTAGACGGAATGGGACGTTTAAAGGTGAAACCATAAGCCACCACACCAGAAGTTTATTTATAAAATTCGTATCAAGGTGGAATGGGACGCCCGAAGACGAAAGTTATAACTAAACGGGCTGTAAAGTATCTTAATAATATATGTTTCTTAGATATTATATTTTAAATAAAAAGCCTTGCCGGGAATATTTGGGTAAGGTGGGCTATGAAATCCTTATTGAAACGAATTAGGACGCTTTTTCGTTTGAATAAAGAAATCATAGGTCACCGAATGAAGTTATAAATTTCACCTTACATGGATAAGGACGCTTATCGATGTAAATAGAAATTTATAATCACATCAGCTTAAATATTTTCGACATGACTCATTATTGATATTATTTATCCAGCTATGTAACGTATCCCTTTCTGACTCGCGATTCCCTCCAGTAATATCTTATCTTTAAGATAACTTACTATCGATATCATTATTATATCATCATCTAGAAACCTAAGGAAGATTCATTTTCATCTCTTTTTGATCATAACATTGTGCTTTGACTTTCGACTTATTTTAATCCGTTCTTCCGCTGCATTCGACCCTTTTATGGGTGTTCTTTTCCGCTGCATTTGACTCCTTTGGGAGTGTTCTTTTCCGCTACATTTGAACCCTTTTGGAGTGTCCACTTCTGTTACGTCTAACCTCTTTAGGGGCATCACAAAACATAAAGCTGGTTCATCTGCAATGAGGAAATGAAACATCGAACATTCGAGGAGACGGTAACACGGACTTTATCGACATTAGACTTAGTGTCATTTCTTGTACCGAAATCTAGAAATACTTGGTAAGAAGATGTCCTATCTTCTTAGCTCACATTTCTTGGATCGACGAGGAAGGAAAATCCAAGCATAAAAGACATGTCCAACTCTCAATGGATTGTACTTTGTAGTGTTATGTTGTCATCTTCCAGAAAGAGACATTTAATGTCCCATACTTTCGACAATCTTCTTCCTCTTCGAGTCCAATTAGTTCGACAATACCATTGTCCAACAAGCCTTGAAATGAATGACTTCCTCCTTTTAGAATTGATACATAGATTTTACTTAGTTAAAAAGTTCTTTGTCGTATGTCTAATCGAATTGATCCTGGTTAACTATGCGACTCAGTCGTTCCTTGGTGAAACAAATAGTTGTGTCGTTGTAGTAATTAAAAAGTGCAAAGACGTAAATGTAAATGACGTTAAAGTAAATCTAAAATCTAATTTAAAATAAATGACGGTAAATTAAAACGTGACAAAAATTAAATTGACAATGTAATAAAAATAACACTTGAGAAAATTGGCGAGAAAATTAAATGCTTGAAAAGTAAACAGAGAAATAAACAGAACCTGAATCGGAATCCCAAAACACTGTCACTATCCGGAATAACCAATTAGACACTGCTTATCCGGAGTGTCACCTAGCTCCTTATCCGGAATAAACTTTGAGCCCTTATCCTGAATATGTAAAGTCCCCTTATCCGGAATAATAGTTCCTATGGTTATCCGGAATATGCTGTCACAACTATCCGGAATAAACCTTGGTCCCTTATCCGGAATAATACAGATCTGCTTATCCGGAATAATACTCCCAAACAGCTTATCCGGAATAGTCTTCTGAACGATATCCGAAATCACAGTTTAGACGCTTATCCGGAATACAGAACTGTCACTTCTTATCCGGAATATTGTCACCTTATCCGGAATAAGTCGAACTCCACTATTCGGAATAATCCTTGGACACTTATCCGGAATACTTTGTAGGGGTGGAGGCAATGTTCGGAATACTAGGGTTTACCAAACCCGGATAACAACAAGTTCAAATAAGCTATAAACTAAAAATAAGCTAAACACAAATAAGCACTAATCTAAAAGTTTAACCAAAACAATTTTAAGAAAAAGCTATAAGACCAAAATTTAAAAACTTTTAAGAAAACTAAATTATAAAAATATGAAAAATCAACTTTTTATATAAATTAACTAATAAGCACTTGATTAAATTTAAGAAAAACACAGTAAGCTATAAAATCAATAAGCTAACAAGAACAAAAACATAAAAACATAACAAGCAATCAAATAAGCATGACAATAAGATAATAAGCACAAAGATCAAGCAAAACAAGAAAGGTAGATGAGAGATTGACAATAAAAGTAAAGATTGACAAGAATTAAAAGGAAACTTACTTGAAATTAAATGGATTTAAGGTGCAAGACAAGTATTTAAATGGACATGAAATTAAATGACAAGGTAATTAAAATGTGGAAGACTAATTATCACACTTATCCAACAAAATGAAATGTTAATCCTAATGTTCTATTTATAGGGGAGGATTAGGAGGTGCTTAGGAAGCTTCCTCCCCTCTTTCTTCTTTCCTTAATTGCGTCATTAAGTACTTGCTCTTCTTAATTCTTTGTTAATCTTCTTAATTCTTTGACTTTAACGACTTTGTCTTGGGATTTCTTTGAACTCGTCTTGTAATTCTTCAATAAATTAGACTTGAGTTCTTCGGCTTTTAGTAAACTTCCGTCTTTTGACTTTTTCTTCGATAAATCTTCAGAATTGGTCTTGGACTTCCGTTCTTTTTGCACTCTTGACTTCTTGACTTCGTCTTTCGTCTTTTTCTTCGATAAAAGCCCGTGAATGCCCGTGTTTTCTCCACTTTTCACCTTTTCGTCCTAAATCACAACAAAAACATAAACCACGCATAATTCCGACATAAATGACATAAAATACACGTTTTGGCTCGGTTATTATTGTAATTAAGTGGTAAAAAGGATGGGTGTTTACACACCTATCAAATCCCCTACACTTGACCATTGCAATGTCCTAATGCAATGCATTAGTTACAAAGCATGTTTACACTTTTCATCACAATCAATCCATATTGGCCTTTATTAAAGAGATAGAAAATAACAAAACAAGTAAAGAAATAAAAATCATACCTTAGGGTTTTGGAAATGTTGTGAATGATCATCATCCTCAAGTTTTCACTTTCTCCAAACCAAGCTTAAAAACGAGATCATTGTTATTATAAGTTAGCAAACTAACACGAACTCATGTGGGCCAATTATTTACTTAGACTCCTTTATTCCTAGATGTATCTCTTATATTTTATTGCTGTCTTAAATGATCACGAGGATGCATTGTTGACTTATTTTGATAGTTATTTAGGCTGAAAATAAAGTGGGACGATTTAATCAATAGTTAGCTAAAGGACAAAATCTTTTAAAACTGCTTCTCGGGACCTCATAAAGTTCATATCTTGGCATAACTCGCTTCGCGATTTGAGACCATTCTCGGACCGATATTTGGCAGCGACTTCATACTTCAAACCTTGAGAGACGTTCATGAAATAATGGTCTTCTCTTCATAATAGTAATTTGTTCACTTGAAATTTCGAGAGATTCTTCATATTTGGACCACGACTTCTTCATTTTTCTCCAATCTTTATTTTGGACTTTGATATACAACGATCCGCCTCCGTTTTGGACTTGGATTTATTTTTCCTCATACCTTGTTAGGGCCTTTTCGGATAGACTTCTCCATGACTTTTGGGGAGTATTTGCTTTTCGTCGTGTGTCTCGATCCTTCATATTGATCTTTGATAAATGATTCTTCACATCACTTTTGGATCTTTAGCAACAAAATATAGCCCTCATGCCTTGTTAGGACCTTTTCGGACTCGCCAATCTTCGCATCCCGCTTCAATAAGTTATGCCTTGGCTATGAACTCTAATCCATACTGAGCAAATTTTAAACGATCTTGGGCTAGAAGCTAAGTAACTTTTCAAATCGTACAACCTTATTTATTGCAGATAAATTTATTAGCAAGTGATGGGAGAATAGGCTCATAATTAACTCACATAAATTCACGAAAGAATACCAAACTTATAATTGACTCTATCCTCTCTCGTTCTCCACAATTTAAAATCTCAAGGAATGAGACTCGTGGATGCTTAGCCTATTAAATCGAATTTTTGGGTTTTCGAGTCATCTATAGGATCTTGCAAATTCTTAGACTTTTTCAAGTTTTAGAAATCGCATTTTAAAGTTCCCTTGATAAACGACTCTCTAGGATCAATTATAGGAACTTGCGAAAAGTTCTTGTTCTTAACCCGCGAGGGTTAAGACTTTCGCGTTTTATAGCTCCCTATATTTAAGCCTAGCAAAACTTGACTTAAACACGTTAAGGATACTAGCTAGAGTAAACTTAGATAAGTAAACTCGGGTTGAGTCAAAAGATTCACAACGTTTAAAAATTAAAACCTAAAAATTTATTCTAGCAAAGAAAGAAAATAACTATACAAAGGGAAAAACAAATAGGCCAAAATAGATCAAAAATTTTGAAAAATGTCGAAAAATTGATTTTCCGGTTAAAATGAGGACAAATACAAGGAAAAAGCCACTTAACTTCTATAGAAGTCCCCCTACACTTAATATAAACATTGTCCTCAATGTTTAAGTATGTGGGAGTAAACTCCCCTACACTTAAGACATTGTGCACTTTGTTTAAATATTGCTAAGGAAAAGACAAGTAACGAGATTCCTATTTTAATATTGAAAAATATAAAATAGTGAATCGAAAAGAGTTTAGGATAGAACCGGGAAGATGGGAACACGGAATCACGGTTCGTCAAAAGTCATCAAGAGTGGATCATTGAGCGCTCGAATCCCTGAATAGTAGAAGAGAGGAAATAGCAAACACCAACGGGTCTCCCCTACACTTAGGATAAAGAAAGCTAAAAGATAGATACATGGGTTGCCTCCCAAGAAGCGTTTAATTTTTGTTAACCGAGTCGTGAGCCTGACTCGACCTTGATTAGCATAGGAAGAAGCATGAAACATATCCACCGGGATCAAATACATAGTTTTCGTCCATCAAATAGCACAAGCTTAAGGCGAACAAGGCAAGTTAAAGAAGAGTAGGCAAGGTTCCCTTAAGCAAAGATGGAGCACGGTGGTAGCAAGGGTGAAGAGGTGCAAGCATATCTTCAGTAGTTCCAAAAATTTTTCCTTTTATTTCATCAGACGGATACTGAGATGGCTGAAGAATATCGATACCGGGGTCGAACACCTTTTCCTTTAGGGGAAAATAGCAGTCAGTCTCAACATAATTTGAAGAAGATCCGCGAAGAAAATGCACAACCTCGTCCTCAGAAGGTGGACAAAGAGGTGTCAAATCATACGTGCTACGGATGTTGGTGTCGACCGGTTGCTTCTCCTGTGAAAGAATTTTCTTCAAATCCAAAGTAGGATCAAGACCATAATCATCAAAATCCAAAGGAGGTGCATCACTCTCATGAGGGAAGTATGTATTGAGAAATGTAGAGAAGTCTTCCTCAAATGAGTAATCATCCAAAGTAGGATCAAGTGATGGCGGAGGATCTTCATCATGTGAAGAATCACTCGAAAGAGTATCGGCCTCATCAAAATCATCATAGGTGGGCATGTCGAGATACTCGGAAGTAAGGTCATCATAATCATCCGAATCTGAGCTAGAATCATCATCATAAGCATCAAAGATCGGTGGAGAATCATAAATGGGTGAAGGTTCCAAATTAGAGAGAAAATCATCCACATCATCTTGAAACAGTGGATTATCAATGCACGAATCGAATAGAGGATTGTTGTAGATGACAAAATCATCGAGCACATTAATCATATTCGCTGATTCTCTTCCATAGGATTTTCTTGTAAGCTTCCCCATTTTGAACACTTGTTGTTCATTCCCGACCCTTAAAATTAATTCACCTTCGGCAACATCAACTAAAGCTCGTCCGGTTCTCAAGAATGGCCGACCAAGTATTAAAGGAATACGAGGGTCCATTTCATAATCAACAACAACAAAGTCGACCGGAAAAGTGAAGGTGCCAACTTTAATGAACACATCTTCAGCAATACCAACGGGGTAAGCAAGAGTGTGATTTGCTAGCTCCAGAGTCATCTTCGTTGGAGTAAGGTCGGGTAATGATAGTGTTTTCCAAACACTTAATGGCATCAAATTTATATTGGCCCCGAGATCAGCTAGGGCAGTAAATTCTTCGGTTTTGTTAAAAATGCAAGGCAACACAAAACGACCGGGATCTCCAAGTTTTTCCGGAAGTTCTTTAAGAATAACTGCATAACAGTTTTCATTTAAGCGTGTGTTGGCGAGCTCAATCAGCTTCTCCTTCTTGTTAAGCAATTCCTTGAATGCTTTGAAAAATTTCGGCATGTGGACAAGTGCTTCCACAAGGCTAATCTTGAAATTCATTTGAGAGATCATCTTCAAATAGCTCGACACTTGAGAGTCATCCTTGGTTAGCATTTTGGTCTTGCCCAAGCGAGATGGATAAGGAATATTGGGTTTGGATGGTGAAGGTGTAGGTGTAGCAGGTAAAGGTTGAGATGTTGAAGGGTTAAAGGTGGAAGGTGGGGTTGGTGGAGGATTCATGGTGGGTACTTCGTCATGACGAGGTGGACACGGTAATGGTGTACTAATACTAGGTGTGGGAGGAGTAGGGATAAATGGTGGTGGAGGAGGTGTAGATGATGGGGGTGGGATAGGTGGTCCTACTATGGTAACTCCACTACGGGTAGTAATAGCACTCACATTCGCTCGCGGATTGGTGACGGTGTTAGAAGGTAGAGAACTCGAAGTAGAAGGTTGAGTGGTGGGCAAGAAACTAGCAAGCATATTCTTCAAATCATTCGTTTGATTGCTAAAGGAGGATTGGATATTATCTCGAAGCTCGGATCTAATGTCATTCCCTTGCTTGGTGATATCCCCTTTCAAATTGATTATTTGGCTCTGTAGATTCTTGATTTGCTCACCTTGGGTTCTCATTAAAGCTTCAACATCTTGATTGATGGGTGGGGCTTGATTGATCGGCGCAATCGGTCCTCCTCGTCCAAACATGGTAGGTTGACAAAGCTCCTCCATGTTCCGAAGATCGGGCTGTGGAAGAACATTGTTGTTATTGTTGAGGTGTGGTGGATTATTGTTGTTTACACCTGCCATAGCTAAATCTTCTCGAGTCTCGGGCTCTTGATAATTAGAAGATCTAGTACTCATACACCTACAAAGGCAAAAGAAAACAATACCAAACACAAAGAGAATATATATACACAATAAAAATAAAATCTTTTTGGTTTTTTGAAATTTTTAATTTTTATGGATTTTTAACAATTTTTAATTTTTATGGTTTTTTGAAAATTTTTGTGCAAGAAAAATAACGCTCACAAGTGAACGAATCCCAAAAAGCAACGCGTCTCTCACAGAAAACCGTTAATCTTTACGAAAAGAGCCGGCAACGGTGCCATTTGATACAAGGCTTTTGGCCAGGTAAGAAGATTCGTTGATGTATGTCTCTTTGAATTGATCCTGGTTTAACTATGCGACTCAGTCGTTCTTTGGTGAAACAAATAGTTGTGTCGTTGTAGTAAATAAATGTGCAAAACGTAAAAGTAAATGACGTTAATTTAAATCTAACTCTACTTTAAAATAATGACGGGAATTTAAAAGCGAGACTAAAATTTAAATTGACAATGTAGTAAAAATGAAAACTTGAAAATTAAACTAAGACAAAGTAAAGAATAAATGCTTGAAAATAAAAGAAAGTAAACAGAACCTGAGCCGGGATCCAAAATATTGTCACTATTCAGAATCCAAACTAACTCTTATCCTGAATAACGAACCTGCCGCTTATCCGGAATAAACTATCACTCTTATCCGGAATAATCAACTTGTTCCTTATCTGGAATGATGTCCTGCCTCTTATCCGGAATCTGGACCTTCTGATACTTATCCGGAATAAACAAACAAGCTTATCCGGAATCACCTTCCAAAGCCTATCCGGAATAAATCTTGAACTCTTATCCGGAATAACTTAGATCTTCTTATCCGGAATATTTTCACCTTATCAAGAATAAGTCGAACTCCACTATTCGGAATAATCCTTGGACACTTATCCGGAATACTTTGTCAAGCTGCTTATCCGGAATAACTATCTCGTCTTTATCCGGAATAACCCAAAGCTTCCTTATCCGGAATAAATACTTGTAGCTTATCCGGAATGTGTTCTCCTGCTTATCCGGAATAACCAGATCCAACCCTTATCCGGAATAATTTAACCTAGTTGTTATCCGGAATAACTAGAAAACCACCTTATTCGGAATAAATTCCCAAGAAGCTTATCCGGAATATTTTTCGGATGATTATCCAGAATAACCTGTTAAGTTGCTTATCCGGAATATTAGGTTTTGGCACTGTTCGGAATAATGGGGTTTACCAAACCCGGATAACCACAAGTTCTAAATAAGCTAAAATTCACAATTAAGCTAAACACAAATAAGCACTAATCTAAAAGTTTAACCAAAACAATTTTAAGAAAAAGCTATAAGACCAAAATCTAAAAACTTTTAAGAAAACTACATTATAAAAATATTAAAAATCAACTTTTTATAAAAATTAACTAATAAGCACTTGATTAAATTTAATAAAAACACAATAAGCTATAAAATCAATAAGCTAACAAGAACAAAAACATAAAAATATAACAAGCAATCAAATAAGCATGACAATAAGATAATAAGCAAAAAGATCAAGCAAAACAAGAAAGGTAGATGAGAGATTGACAATAAAAGTAAAGATTGACAAGAATTAAAAGGAAACTTACTTGAAATTAAATGAATTAAGGTGCAAGACAAGTATTTAAACGGACATGAAATTAAATGACAAGGTAATTAAAAGGTGGAAGACTAATTGTCACACTTAGCCAACAAAATGAAATGTTAATCCTAATGTTCTATTTATAGGGGAGGATTAGGAGGTACTTAGGAAGATTCTTCCCCTCTTTCTTCTTTCCTTAATTGCGTCCTTAAGTCCTTGCTCTTCTTAATTCTTTGTTAATCTTCTTAATTCTTTGACTTTAACGACTTTGTCTCGGGATTTCTTTGAACTCGTCTTGTAGTTCTTCAATAAATTAGACTTGAGTTCTTCGGCTTTTAGTAAACTTCCGACATTTGACTTTTTCTTCGATAAATCTTCATAATTGGTCTTGGACTTCCGTTCTTTTTGCACTCTTGAATTCTTGACTTCTTCTTTCGTCTTTTTCTTCGATAAAAGCCCGTGAATGCCCGTGTTTTCTCCACTTTTCACCTTTTCGTCCTAAATCACAACAAAAACATAAACCACGCATAACTCCGACATAAATGACATAAAATACACGTTTTGGCTCGGTTATTATTGTAATTAAGTGGTAAAAAGGATGGGTGTTTACACACCTATCAAGAATTCCAAATTTGTGCAAATTTTGAACCACAAACGGTTGATGCATGACCCTTTTAGCATCACACAAGATGCACACTTCTTTATTCTTGGCATCTTCTTTGATTTCCATCATTTGAAGTACTCCTTTTCTACGCAACTTATGCCCCAGCTCAGCCACAAATGAAGCAGATTCTTTGGAACTTCCTACCCAATCAACATCAACAATAATCTTAACCAATCAGTTGGTTACAGCTCTTGTATCAAACTAATGTTTGCATTTCGCAGGATAGAAGTGTATCGGAAAGCCTTTCGCGTATAACTGTTGACACACGAGTATATTAATAACTACATTCTAAATGTCGCCTATGATTCTAAACTTGAGTTTGCGAGATTACACGTTCAAGGAAAAGTATCCTCACTTGTTCCCTGGACGAGTAACTTCATCCTTTAGCTTCAAGGACGAAGCTAAAACAACGGGTAGGTGGTGTAAAACCTCTAAATTTGGTTTTCGCACACATGCCAGTTTCATTATTGTTATCATTCATCTTATCATATTGTAACAGACTACTTTTACAATATATCATCACAAGACTTACTGTGTTTTGGCGAATGATTTCTTAAACTACCAAATGACTCATAAATTGTGCATAATAGCTGGAATACAGCCCAAAAGCTTATCATTATGTACAAGAGATCTAGTACATCTACTCAAATCTTGCCTAGCAAGTCTGCTGGGAGTGGCTAGTGCTGGTGGGGCTGGTAAGGCTACAAGTGCCGACAGGGTACTATGCAATGCATGTATAACCAATCAGAACTCCTTAAGCAAACGGAGTACAGTCAGCAACTGGGACCAAAGTCTGCCAACGGCTCCTCGAAGGTAGGCGGTCTCTGCTATCACTCCATCGTGACGAACAACTGCAAGATCAAAGAAAGTGGACAAGGACTGCCCTGTGCAGTAAGAGAAATGTGGGTCTTATGCTGAAGGCCCCCTCCAAGATGTGAATATACTGATGGAGGTAGTAGTTCTCCTCCAACAACCACTGTAAGGCCTCATCGGCCGTGGCCTAAACACCTCGTGCTATCTGGGTATCTATCCATATGGTCCAAGAGAGAGAGTCTATGTGCTCATGCATGACAGTGTACCCTACCTGGCCTGCTATCAACAGGCTGTGGACGTCCGTCATGTCCTGCTCCTGGCTCACGGCCAGAGCAGCAATACGAACTTAAACAGAATCAGCATGTCCAGTTCCAGAACCCTCTCCGACCTTAAATCTTGACTTGTAAGTTTCCAGATGAACATCAATCATCGTGAGCTTAACCAACTAAATGTAGTTAACCACTACATCGACTTTTCCTAATTGACAACCTCCTAGAGTGTCCTCTCTGAATTGTCATTATTTGTTCTGTGAACATCTACCGCTTTTTCAAATTGACGGCCAAACTTTTCGGATAATTCTGTCCATCCGTAATTGATAGCAGGATCCAAATACTGCTCAATCGGATGTATAGAGCGACCCGGATAAAGATCTCTTTGCATTGATTTCTGTTCATCCGTAATGGTAGCATCACTCAGATACTGCCCAATCGGACTTATAGAGCAATCCGAATAACTATCTCTTTACATTGTTGGCACCATTCGTTTCTGAGCATGTCTAAGACGAACCTTTACGATCTATGACATCTATACCCTAACGGATGACAAAGTTTCTAGTAGCTTCGAGGACGAATCTAAAATAACGGGGTGGTGCTGTAAAATCCATGATTTTACCATGAGAATAATGTAATATAAGTTCACACGTGACACTAGAACATTTCTCAACCTAGTAATATTAATCGAGTTTCAAGGACGAAACTCAAGATGGCATGTGGATGGTGTAAAACCCGAGATTTTTCGTTCTTTAAATAATAATGAAGTATGTTTCAAAACCCTTTTTGAACAATACAAAAGTTATTTGAATTGGAAACAAGATAAAAAGTCGTACAACCCGCGTACCGACAATTTAATAATTTAAGGACATAAATTATTGTCGAGAGATTCTTGATAAACAATTTGATTTAAATTGTTTAATATTTCATTCATCTACGGAGAGCGTAAATGAGAAGTATTTCTAATAAAACGATACTTTTTTCTTATTAAAAACGATATACGACAAATAATCGTCGTTTAAACCAACACACACTGTATTTATATTATAAGACATATAAATACTACATTTCATTGGAAAAGTCATTTTAAGATTAATGACGCGGTTTTCGTTAAACAAAATTTTTTTTATAAAATGTAAACGAGTCCCGAACCGTTTATTAACAAGCATATGACAAACGTTACACTATATGCCCCTGCAGAAAAATTGCAACCTTAACCCCTCAACTATTATAAATCTTGCAATTAGATTTTATAACTTTGAAAGGGTATAAATATGGATATTAGGGTTTCACCCTCATTTCACAATAACCCTAACCCTAAAACACACTCCTTCCTCCTCCTTGGCAGCCGCCATTCTCTGGCCATTGTCTGACCACCATAAATCTACATCAGCCGCCACCATGGCTGCCCTCCATGCCACCGCCGCTGTCAACATGCATCACCACCATCTATATGTATATCTAGCCGCCATTGTTATTATATCATTGGGGGTGTTTGTCCCGGATTTATACTCCAGGCGCCACCCTACAACCAGCCACCCACTGACCACCGCTGCAACACCACAGGTGCACCACTTTCGTGGCCACCAATCACCACAGCCGTGGCCCTTATTTACCATAGCCCCACCTTAATAGATCTGCCGGATCTATGGTAGCAGTCCTAGTCATCACCACCACTACATCAGCCCCGTCATCATCACAACCACCATTTTCATGGCACCCTACCTCCAAAACAGTGGCTCGGCCGCCACTGTTGAGACCCCAGCCACCCGTCGCCACCATCATGCACCCCTACTGTTCGAAACCACCATCCATAGTGTGTTTGATTCGGATTTATAAAACACAAGGGGTTTTTGGTTCGGCTATTAACAAGCCGCCAAAAAGGGTATGTTTGTTTCTACATTTTCTGGCTATAAGGGGGTGTTTGGATCTACTGATAAGCATCAGCAGTTGGGATGTTTGGATCTGTTGATAAGCATCAGCAGTTGGGGTGTTTGGATCTGCATGCAGGGAGTGTTTGGATCTGCATGCATGGGTGTTTGGATCTGCAGATTAGCACAAGCAACCAGGGTGTTTGGATCTGAAGATTAGCAGCAGAAGGGAGTGTTTGTTTCTGCATGCAGGAGTGTTTAGATCTGCATGCAAGGGCATTTAGAACTGCTGATAAGGGGACGTTTGGATCTGCTGTTTAGGGTGCGTTTGGGACTGTTGTGGACGACAAGGGTGCGTTAGCTTGCGGATAATAGCTTAGGGGGTATGCCTATGTTGTAATGTAATCTTGCATGTACTATATTCCCACTAATAGTGTAATATTTCCACCGTTAGTTGTAATATTACCACTGACCATGTATAACTTACCACTGTTAGTATTAAACTACCAAAAGTTCCCACTCTTAGCCTAACAGTTCCCACTGTTAGCTCTACAGTTCCCACTGTTAAGCTTAACAGTTTCCACTGTTAGCTATACAGTACCACTGTTAGCTTTAAACTTACCCCAGTTAGTTTAAAGTTATCACCGTTAGCCTTAACCATTACCACTGTTTCCACTGACATCTTAGGTTTCCACTGCTTTTGTAAAGTAACCACTGTTTTCAATAAAATAACCACTGTTAGCTTTTATTAGCCACCGTTGGTTCACAAGAACATTTCAATAGTTTTAGAATAAAAATATTATTTTTATCAACGGGAGACATGTTTTAAACCAAGATCTAATTAATAATAATTTACTAACTATTTTTGGGACCACTATAAAATATTAAATAAATTTAATAATTTATTTTGAAAGACTACAATGTAATACATGTTTTATGAACATCGGGGGTACGTGGAAACAGTGAATGGACAACATGCACACTTAACCATTGATGAGATGACATTTATACATGATCTCATCGTTCTTTTCGGGCTTTAAATGCATAAAAATGTCATAAAATACCATATATATGCTTGTGTTTGTTTACTTGTGTATTTTAGGTATGGATATCGTGAAAAAGACAAAAGATCACAAGAAACAAGGAAAACGGACACGAGAAACGAAGCCGTACAAAGAACCGGACCCTAGTTCATGAATTATCCAACATTTACCCTTGAAGACTTGAAGATATGCAAGATTGATCCTCAAACAATGAAGAAATGACACTTAAAACCCTTGTGAATTCATAATTACAAGTTTGGTCCCTTAATTTGTCAAAATTACAAAAAGGTCCTTCATCTTTGAAGAATTGGCAAGATTAGCCCTTCAACAAATCAAAAATGTCAAGACTAGTCCTTCATGAAGTCCAAGATCCAAAGAAGCCCTTGAAGTTCAAGAATATTACACTTCTAGTGCTTTAAAATTGGATTAAGTATCAAAAGGACTAAAGTTGTAATTATGGCAAAGTGGAAAAAGCCCTAAATCCTTGTTTAGAAACTTTTTGTGGCCAATGTATGAATTCAGAAACTTGTAATACAAAGGAAAATGAGTTTATTAGGAAAATAAATTGTTATTCACTTCCTGCCAAAACACAAGGACTATAGTTGCCACAAATGAAACATTCAAACATATTTGCGCCAAACACAAACACAATCCACCAAAACCGGATCAAACTTTGTTACTATTCACGTGATGAACCCAGTTTTTACCTCACTTAAAACAAAGCGTAAAATCCAATTACCTTGGCACATGTGTGATTCACACATGCAGAAACCTATCCCATACATAATACCTTCACCTCCACCCACCAAAAGGGCCCACACCCAAAACCGTTTCACCCATCACATCACAACTTTCTCTCCAAGTAAAGCCACGTGTCAAGATCAACAGCCAATACTCTTTGCTTAACTCCAAAGCTATTTTGAACGTCTATGATCATTTTGGACAGCTCATATCAAAGAATCGTCTAGAAGACCTCAAGGACAATATTGGGAATTCAGTTCTAGGGTTTATGAATAGTGCTTTGTATCCATTTGCCTATAAAAGGAGAGCTCAACCTGTGAGAGTCACTTTGTTCCAGATTTTGGCTATCAATCTTTGTAATTCCTTTTTAAGTTAAATAAAATTCGAATTTCAGAAAATTTGTGAATTCTCTTTTGTGTTTATTAAAAGTTGGTGTTAGAATAGCCTAAATCTGAGTTCCACTTATATGTTTTATTGGTTTTGAAAAAAGGTTTTAAGGATTAAAACACTTGTTTTCAGAAATCAAAAGGTTTAGTCTGTTTTTGATCTCACTTGTTTGTTTGTTCATCTTAGCAGCTTGGAAGCTGGTACTTGTTCTGCTAGTACCTCAGCTCAAACAATCCAGGGCCTAGATGTAGGTCTTGGAGGTTTGCATCCTTCTCCCTTTTCAATTTTCTCTTTATTTTTCTGAATATTTATGATTTTGTATGATTATGTGGAATCTGTGTTTTTATGGATGAATCTGGTTTATCTGTGCTTGTTTGATGTTATTGAGTTGTTATTAACTTGATTTTTGGGTTAAATCTTAAAGATCCTTTGAAAATTTGTAAAATCAGATAATTAAGGGGTGTTTAGGTTAACTGTATAAACAGGTTTTGTGGCTTGTTGATTGGTTGTATTGTGTTTGTGATTGTTGGTATCTGCTTACCTGGTATACTTGGTCATCAGTTTGCAGGTTTTGTGGTTTGAAACACCTAGATCCTAAATTAGGCTCTAAAATCAGATTTACTTGTTGAATTTGGCTGTGGTTTAAGGGACACCTAGATCTAATCATAGACTAGGGTTAACAAGTGATTAAACCTAGTTAATTACACCAGGGAAGTAGGATTTGAGGCTTGAAATTGGATTTGTGGTCAATTAGATCAGCAAAGTGTGCATGTGTTCTTGGCATTCATAACAATGACTATAATCTGCTTTAATCTTGTTCCTTACTTTGATTTAATGACTGATTTAAGTTTTTTTATGCTTAATCATAGTTTACATAGCTTGTGTATGCATCTTGTTGAATTTGGAGTGCTTATTCTGGCTTAAAATTGCTTAAGTGTTCATAACTGCTTAATATCTAGGTCTGTGCAATATCTGTGGACTGTTTACTTAATATGGGCTTATTGTGTGAACCAAATTATGATTTCTTTGCTGATATAGACTCCCTGTGATTCACTGATCACAAGGTGCCCTTGTTTCCATTTGAATCCAACTGGATCTCTCTAAAAAGCTTTGTCAAATAGTCAAAGCAGTGGGAACTCCTTTCCCCTGCTGCTAGCCACTGCTAGTGTATTTTGATATTCAGCTTATCAATAAGCTATTCTAGCTTATTTTAACCAGCAACAACTTGGATTTTCTAATAGGTGCTCATTATTTGACCCATTTGTTCATACTGGAGCATTTGGTGGGTTGACTTTAGGGTTTGACTAGAAAACCAACTTAATTGACTTTTTCATAAGTGCTTATTGGTTTATTCTGGCTTATTGGTGTTGCTTATTGGACTTTTGTTGATTGATTTGGCTTATTTAAGTCATCTGTGACATTTTGCAAGTTGAATCAAGTCCTGGGGTGCCCTAAATCTCAAACCCGACTATTTTGTCGTTTTGTGGATTTGTACTTTGCTTATTTCTGGCTTATTGAGTGTGCTTTTTCAAAATTTCTTTTTACAGATCTCTTTAGTATCCCAAAAGAAGGTTGTGTGTCAAATTAGAGCTTATGGCATTAGCTTATTGCTTAATGGGCTAAAAAGCCTAATAAGGATAAGCTGTTTGTTTAATAAGTTGTGATAAGCTCACTTTCAGCTTTTGGGCCTTCAGAGTTTTGTGTTTAGAATTGAATTTTGAGTCAGATAGGGCTTTTCCAAGTCAATTGGGCCAAGTTTGACTTTTTGGGCTAAAAAGCCCATTAGTGTTGACTGTTTTGGGTTTTGGCCCATTTGAGGGTCCAATAAGGGTATTCTAGTCATTTCACTTTCATTTTCTGGTTATTTAGGTTAAAATAAACTAGTTTGCAAGTTTTTAGAATTTTTTATAATTTTTGGATTTTTAATATTATTTTAATATTATTTTATTATGATTTTTCAAAATTAACATTTTTGCACTTTTTATATTTTTCTTAGCTTAAACACATTAAAATAGGATTTTTCAACTCTTAGATTAATTTTATCTTCTTTAGATTAATTTTTATAATTATTTTAAGTTTTAATAGTTTTTAAATCATTTTAAATAGTTTTTATTAGTTTAAAAATTTCTAAAAATAGTTTTTAATCTTTTTAGGCCATTTTAGAGGTTTACCAATTAAAAAATCTTTATTTGGGCTTTTTGATAATTAATTTGATTTTTAGGGCTTTAATTAGCATTTAAAAATTGAATATTTAATTAATTAAAAGGTTTGAAAAAGTTTTGATCATTGGTAAACTCTTAGTTTATTTATTTTGATTTTTGGTGAATTTTTGGTAATTTTTAGAATTAATTTTTATTTTAGCTTATTTTACGGTTTTACGTTAAGTCGTAGTAGTAATTAATTTCACGTCTTCGTCATTCTCTTTTCTCATCCCCTTCTAACCAATATTAATCTCAAATCAATTACGAATTATTCACACACATATACCTCCTTGGGAAACGAACTTCATTGGGTCATTAGTGCTTGATTTTCCTAAATCATCACTTAATACTTTCCCTATTTACGCTCTTTTTCCTAAAAGACGTAATTTACTGCAATCAACCATCATCATAACAATATTAATTAAATATATTGTGATAACAAGAATAAACGTATGACCAATTAAACTACATGCATTTATTATTTATGCATATACTGAGACGTACTTAATTACTTAGGTATTCGATGTACTATGTGCTTTGTGATTGTATACTTGATCATCCTCGAGCTGTATTATACAGGTGAGTTCATAGCCTCGCATTTTATATCTTTTTATGATTTTTCAAACCCGCGAGGGGGAGACATGCTATTAAATAATTGTAACTTGTTTGACAATATGATTATAATTTAATTCATAGAATACCAATTGAACTGTAACCTGTTTAACAATATGATATAATTTATTTATAGAATGTAAGTTGAACTGTAACGTGTTTTGACAATATGATTGATATATATTTAGTTTATAGAACGTAAATTGAACTGTAATCTGTTTAGACAATATGATAGATATTTAATCTATAGGACGTAAAATTGAAGGATACTCTTAATTATGATTGCCTATTATAGAAACTGTTAAATTATGGGAAATTGCCCGAATGTTATAAATAGATCTATTTGGGATTGACCATCCCCATCTGGGTGAGTCATGCTCACTGTGCCTTGGCCTGGCCAACAGATGTATACCATGTAGGAACTAGGTTTGGGTGTCTTTTCATAAGACACTACGTTCTCATCTGTTGAGAACTATGGAAGGTTAAGCTTCAGTTTCGATTAATAGAAAATGCAACTATCTTTTGTATATATGCTTTGTGCATTGCTACTATCTGTAAGGTTTGCGTTACTAAACTTAATCATATACTACTTAGTGAAATACTGAATGAAACGATTGGAAATGCTAAACTTGGTTACTTTACACTGCTTAGTAAAACTTACTAAACTTGATTTTTACAGTGATTTGTAAAATATTGTAATGGAAGTATTAGATATACTCAACTTGATTATTTTACACTACTTAGTAAAATACTGTAATGTAAATATTGGATATATTAAACTTGATTATTTTACATTGCTTAGTAAAATACTGAAATAGAAATATATGAAATACTAAACCTAATTCTACACTGCTTAATAAAACTGCCTGAACTTGATTTTATACTACTTAGTACATTAAGGAACGGAATGATTGGAAACTGTAAATTTGACTTTTATATCAAATACTAAAAAACACCATGTAGGACAACTTAAAATCCTAAACTATGATTTTACAAAACTCTATGAATTCACCAACTTTATGTTGACTGTTTTAAGCATGTTTTTCCCAGGTTATTAAGCAAGATTATTTGAGCATCGATTGAGCATCATTTAGGAGCATAAAAATTAAGGGGGTTTACCACTTTATTGGGATATTTATAACAAATGCTATTTAACGATTTAAACAATTGTACCAAATTAATGTTTATATCATTTGTTCTTCAAAAATCATACAATTATGATTTGTGTTGTGTAAGCTATTTGCTCATCGATCCACCACTGTGATACCCTGTCTGGGGGTGTTATAGTATCACTCTAAGTGTTCTGGCAATATCGCAAGGATATAGCGCATAACTCTCTTGATCGACATCCGTGTGTCCTAACGAGATTTAATTGATCTTTTGGCTCTAGACTCCATTTGTGCACTTTTAGTGGTCGGAGGCTGGAGTAGATGCCACCTATTCAATATTAACTATCTCGGAGTGAGAAAGTCAATAGAAGTCATACTAATATCCGTGACAATAAAACAAACTTCTTTTGAGAGAAGCCTGAGTAGCTAGGTAAGGATTGTGCATTACATCACTGGGTCCATGATGCGTTGTCTTCATGATGTGTTGATCCGGTTTGTTCCTAAGTTGTATGGAGGGTTTCTTTCTTTTCACCCTTTATCCTTACATTTCTTTTTCATTCTTCAACCCCTTCAGTGCTTCCCAAGACATCATTTACTAGCACATTGTTGTGATAGTTCTAGTGCTAGCTTTAGTACTTAGTCGACATTCAGCTACGTTCACATTCTACTACATCTTTCCTAAGGACTTCTAATAATCTATTGGATTATCCCTGGGAAGATCCCTCTGGTTCTGGTTGGATCATAGTACTTAAACCTAACCACCCTTTTGACACCAATAATGTCATGGATTAAAGATGTTGTGGGTTTTTGATTGTAACCATTAGTGCTTGAGTCTTTAGATCATATTTTAATCACATTTTCTCCCCTATCTCTAATATTTAAAATCGTTTGATATTAGAGATACCAAATTTGATTAAAATATATTTTGAAAAATAGTCTTGAAAACTTTCGGGAGAAAAATGTGTCAAACTTAGCATGAATTATTGGAACATTTTATGTAGTGTCGAGCACACAATTTTTGAAAGATTTTGAATAATCATTGAAAAACTCTTGAAAAATTGTACTCGAACACTACATGTTCATGAACACATAAAAGATTTTCGTTGAAGAATATGTTCACGAACATCAAAGCTTTTGATGTGACTAATACCCAATGGTACTTACACACAATGTGTTGGATACATAAAATTGTTTTGACAAAACATATCCAACGACATTAAAAACTTTGATTTTGGAAAGCTCCCCCTCAAAAATTAATCCAATTGAATTGTCATTGTGAGGATGTGAGGGTAATAGCACTAAACCGTACACTCCCCCGTGAATATAGATCCGGGTTGTAATCTGAAAGTAATCACAAGCCATTATGTTGAGCTCAAAACATTGAATATTTTGTGACAAGCTCAACCCAAGATAGATATCTCTACCCGTTGTTGGAAAAATTGTCCAAAATAGATAGTTTCCTTTATCAAAAGAAGAAATGACATGTTTTGAAAAATATTTACAACTTTCATTCGAGCTTTATGTACATATCCGTGTCGTTATTGATCGACATTTCTAGGCACGTCCATATTATCGATATTGAAAGACATGTCGAGAATAATATTTTTGTATTTTTGAAAGATTTTCTCATTTTTTATTTTGTTTTTATATGTTTTATATTTTTGTATTTTGGTTTTCCATCGATATATACAAGTAGATGTTTGAAATATCAATCAAGCAGGTACCTTTGCCAGAATCTCCAGGTTTGCTGGAGTCAAACATCTCATACCAATTTGCCTAACGAGGTACTCAAACCTATCTTTCGACAAAGCTTTCGTGAACAGGTCAGCTAACTGATAATCCATTCCGACAAAGTATAATTCAACGATACTGTGTTCAACATGTTCCTTGATGAAGTGGTATCTGACGTCAATGTGCTTCGTACGGGAATGTTGTACCGGATTGCAGGAGATGGCTATGGTCGACTTTGAGTCATAGTACATAGGAACTTTATCAAAGTGGAAGCCATAATCCGTGAGTTGTGTTCTCATCCAAAGAACTTGAGCACAACACGCAGATAGAGACACATACTCCGCTTCGACTGATGAAAGTGACGTGAAATCCTGCTTCTTGGAAGACCATCCCACAAGCTTATCTTGACCTAGAAATTGTACACCATCAGAAGTACTTTTGCGAGTATCAAGACACCCTGCGTGATATGAATCTGAATAGGCCGTTAGAAAGAAACCTGTTTCCTTCGGATACCAGAGTCCCAAATGAATGGTATTCTTTAGGTACCTAAATATCCGTTTAACCTCCTTGAGGTGCTTATCAGTAGGTCGGGCTTGATATCGTGCACAATAGCATGTAGCATGTGTAATATCTGGTCTGCTTGTTGTCAAGTACATGAGGGACCCGATGATGGAGCGGTATCGTGTTTGATCTATGGGTAATACCTCTAAGTCAGCATCTGGGGATGTGGTTGATAATGGTGTCCCAACAGGGTCACCCATGAGGTCATACAATGCTTTTTGATAATCTTTTGACAATACTTAGCCTGGTTGATAAAGATACCACTTGGGGATTGGTGAACTTGAATTCCTAGAAAGAATTTTAGTTCGCCCATCATTGACATTTCAAAATTGTTGTGCATAAGTTTTTCAAACCATTTTGTAATTTTTGGGTTTGTAGACCCGAAAATAATGTCATCGACGTAAATCTGCACAAGCAAAATGTCATCCCCAGATTTATATATGAACAAAGTTAGATCAATGGAACCTTTTGAGAAACCTTTGGAGACTAGAAATTTGGAGAGCTCATCGTACCACGCTCTTGGAGCTTGCTTGAGTCCATAAAGTGCTTTATGGAGACGATACACCTTGTTAGGATAACGAGGATTGATGAATCCTTCCGGCTGTGTGACATACACTTCTTCTTTCAAAGGACCGTTAAGAAACGCCGTCTTTACGTCCATTTGATAAACGATTCTTCAAAATCAAAACCCTCTCTCAGGTGCAAATGATTCTTCAAAATCAATACCCTCTCTCTGTCCATACCCTTTAGCCACTAGCCTAGATTTATTCTTGATGATCGTGTTTTCTTCATCCATCTTGTTTTCCAAATCCATCGAAGATTTAAAGGTGTTACATCGCATGGTCTGTAAACAAGTTCCCAGACTTTTAGTCTTTCAAATTGTTGAAGTTCATCCGTCATCGAGTCAATCCAAGTGTGATCTGCCAAGATTTCTTTGATATTTGTTGGTTCCACTGTACTCACGACGCGTGCGAACATACAAACATCACCATGGGTTTCAAGTTGTCGTCTTGTACGAACAGGCTGTGAAGGGTTTCCAATTACTTGAACCAAAGGATGATATCGGGTCCAATGATGTGTTGAAGGACGTCATTGATAGAACGTATGCATTTTCACGGATCAACATGGCGAGTAGAAGACTCTCCAGTTTCGTGTACCGGTGTACCGAATGGGTTGATAAAAGCGTCATCGTCAGTTAATGCATCGTCTGCTTGATTTGTGTTCTCTGGAGCAATGACAGTAGTTGTGGATGTTGTAGGATCGATTGTAGATGTGATATTCTGAGGAGGTAAATCCGCAGCAACCGGTGTTGAAGTAGATGAGGTTGTATCCTTTTGTTGACGATGATTGATATCATCATTCTTATCATGAGTGACAACGGAAGACTTCGATACAACATATTTCTCCCCCGTGAAATATTCATCATACATCGGTCCATATAACATTTCCAACTCTTTAATGGTCGTGTCCACTTTCATATTAGCTATTGGAACACTTTGTAGAACCATCTTCGAACTTGACGGTTCATTGTTGTGGGCTTGAATTCCAAGTTCCGTGCGGTTATTAACGGAAGTCATTTGTCGTTGTGGATCGGGACTTGAACTGCTTTTTCAAGTGCCATCTCTTGCAATTCATCAAATCTGACATGAATAGTCTCTAACATCAATTTTGTTCTCTTGTTGTAAACTCTAAATCCCTTAGAGTGAGTAGCATATCCCAGTAGAATACATGCATCACCTTTCTCTTTCATCTTATCCAGGTTTTCACCATCGCAGATAATGTAACACGTACATCCAAAAAATGTGAAGGTGTTTGAGTGAAGGTTTGCGATCATTAATTATGTGATATGGTGTCTTTTTGTTTTGAGGAATAATTAAGGAACGGTTTTGTGTGTAGCATGCGGTTGACATGGATTCGGCCCAAAAGAATAGTGGAAGTTTTGAAGCGGATAATAATGTTCGAGCAGCCTCAACCAATGTACGGTTTCATCTTTCAACAACGCCGTTTTGTTCAGGTGTTCGAGCAATAGATGTTTCATGTTCAATTCCTTCGGATTCAAAGTAGTTCTGCAGTGTTGAATTCAAGAATTTTGTGCCTCTGTCAGTACGTACCACTTTAACTTGAGCTAGAAGACCACATTGTATCTGCTTAAGGAAGTTGATGAGAGCTTCAGGAGTTTCATCCTTGGATCTAAAAAAGAAAGTCCAGGTGTACCTTGAGTAATCATCGACAATTACCATAACTTATTTCTTCCCATTGATACTTTGAACACGCATGGGACCACACAAGTCGATATGAAGAAGATCTAATCGTCCTTTCGAGATTGGTGTAGTATTTATTTTGAAACTACTCTGTTTAGCCTTGCAAAGCTCACAAAAAGAACAAACATGATCCTTGATGAATTTCAAGCTAGGAAGGCTCGCATAATATCTTTCTTGGAAAGCAGATTGGTGGTATCAAAGTTAAGAAGAGATAATCGTTGACGCCATAACCAAGCTTGAGTCATTGAGGCTCTAGCCATGAAGCAAATTGGAGTTGTTGAAGTGGAGTCTTGAAGTGAAATAGTGTAGAGATCAGTACCCCGTGAACCGATAAGTAAGTCATTCCCATCATAATCGGGAACAAAAAATGTCTTCTTTCTAAACGCAACTTCCAAATCCGCATCACTGAATTTACCAACCGAGAAAAGATTGTGATTGAGCCCTTCGACGTAGTATACCCGTTTGATTGTGATATTCCCCTGAACCAAATCTCCGTAACCTATGATCGGTGCAAATTGATCATTACCAAAGCGGACCGTCCCTAGGAACTTCTCCACGAAGTTAATTAGAAGCTTGAGATTCCCCGTCATGTGCTTGTGCATCCAGAGTCCAGTATGAAGAGAATTATCTCGATCACCTATAGAAGAATTAGAACATGATGGAGCATTTGCTAAATTGTATTCCATGTTAGTTGTGATTTCAGAATCATTAGTTTCCCTAGTTGCAACACTTAGAGGCATACTAACGCTCGTTGTCACGTTTTCATTCCTAACCTTAGGTACCCATTTATATCCTGGAGGACATTGATTAGCAAACCACCATTTCCAAGACTTGCTAGCAGACTCATATAATTCCCTAATTCGGTTTCTAGAGTTCTTAGGAGTGGGGACTGATGCAATATTTTTCTTAGGGGGGGTTGCACCAGAATGGTTCACTTTGTGCTTGGGTTTACTAGCACTAATAGGCATCGCTAGTTCTTCTTAGTTCTAGTATCTACGCCTTTGATTTTATTTGAAGCACACATAGAATGATTGGGATTGGCACTTTTTCCACATTTCACACAAACGAACTTAACATTCAAAGTCGAATCATTCAAATCGTCATTACATGCGATTACAGACGTTTTATTCTTAGAAACATTTAAAATCCTAGGGTGGTCTTTTACTTTCTTCATCTTCCATTGACTCTTGTTTTGCCAAACCTTTTCATTCTTTTGATTGCTCTTAAGTTGAGGTCGACTAACACTAGTAGTGGGGACTACTCCTGTAGTAAAAGACACATGTCTATTAGTGTTTCTAGAAGTCTGAGATGATTGAATTTCATTGTTATGTGTGGGTTTAGTGACCAATCTATACATCCCCGGTTTAATCACATTCTTGTTGTTAATGGCTTGTGCTCGAATATCCGTTTTGGGACTAAGTTGTGGTAACCTATCCTTCCCATCCATCTTGGGGGCAAACCCAGAATTTGCAAATGAAGAATTTGAGAAAATAGATGGTTTTCCCAAGATAGAAGGTTTAGTCGCTTTATACGCATTGGGTTGTCTAGCAACGGGTTTCTTAACTCTAGGTTACACAATGTTCCCACCCATCTTAGGAACGATTTTCTTCAACTCTTCGATTGCTATGTCTTTTTCTTGTAACCGAGCTTTCAAATCCGTAATTTCCAAACACTTTTCATTCATTTGTTTAAACGTTTTGGAAAGTTTTTCTTGCAACTTGTTATCTTGTGGAAACGACCAACGTCTTTTTGCAAAGCAAGATCAAGAGAATGACAATGTTTTTGAAGGAAATCCGTTTTGTGTTGAAGTAACTCAAAAGCCTTTTTATCAACATTTTCTTTGCGTTTCGAAAGCTCAGTTTCAAGCCGTTCACACACTTTGATTTTATCCAGATATATGCATGCAACATTGATAGGTGTAGAAAATACGTGTTTAGGAAAACAACGTATAAAAGTGGCAAGTATTAAGTCTTACGCTTTAGGAAAAACGTAAAACCGAATAAATGCGGGTTCGTTCTCGAAGGAGGTGTGTGGATTAAGTGTGCCAATTATATAAAATCAAAGTTTGGATTAGTGTCGTTTTTAGATGAGAAAAGAAGGGAAAAATAAGACGGATTACGCTAAAAATTACACTACGACACGAAAAACACGAAAACGTAAAATTGGACAAAACGAAAAAGTGTTCTAAAAATTACCAAATTTTAAACCTAACTAAATAAAAATATAAGAATTAAAAATTTGAAAACCAAAATGTTTAAAACCTATTTAATAATTTTATATTAATTTTTAAAGTTAATAAAAAACCTTAAAATTAAATAAAATTAAAAATTAACTAAAATTAAAATGTTAAAAGCTGTAAACCTCAAAATATTTAATTAAAACCTAAAGATATTTTTTGAAAATTTTTAAAACTAATAAACTATTTTTTATCTATTTAATAAAAAACGGCTATAAAAATAATCATAAAAAATAATTAAAAAGAGTGAAAAATACAAACTTTGTGTCAAAAAGTCTTAAATTAAAGCAGGAATGCAAGAAAAATGAAATGTTGGAAATTGGCTTAATCAATAAGCTGGAATTAGCTCTTGAACATACGGATTATATTTATAAGCCAAAACCAAAAAGTCCTTAAGTCTAATTCAATTGCACCCTTGGTTAGTAAAAGACCCAAGGGCGCAATGGTAAGATGGGAGTGTGTTGAGAAGGATGGCACAAGTTCGAGTCCTGGCCAATCCTTTTTGTGAAAACTTTTTTTATTCTTTTTAAATCCAACTAACCTGGTGACAAGAACTTCAATTAAACACAAATCTAAACTAAAAATTACCTAGATTAGAGATATTTAAAAGGAAAAAATGTGAAGAAAAAATATGAAAAAGTGATACAGTACGAAGAAAGAAAAACAAAGGAATATGGTTTCTTCACAGATGCAAGAAGAACAAAAAAGGGCTCGTTTGTGTTGATTTCTAGTTGTTTTTTGGACAATAGGGGAAACCCCACACTTATGGAAGTGTGGGGAGTCACAAATAACCAAGAAAGTACAAAAAACACATAGATAAAACACAAATATCAAACAAAATGGGGCAAGGCTAGTAACTGCTAATTAGAAAGTGTGTATGAGGGTGTTTTGTTGGTACAAACGGTCTGGGTGTGAGATTCTAGAGCCTGAAACTTGATGAAAACACCACCAAGTCACAACAAACCAGAAACAAACCCTATAATACACCCTAATATATTAGACACAAAGATTTCTAAGATCAAAATTACTAAAATAAGCTAGACAAAGGCCTATGACACTTTATAACATTTTTACCACTTTTTAACAAAGTAAATCTTGTTTTTACCCTATGAAACTTGAAACCAACTACTGCTATGACTCAGTAAGGGTTATTAAGATGTGTTTGACAGGTTTTTAAACCAAAGTTTGTCACCAACTAAGCTTATTATCCAAATCCAAACACCCCTTAAAAATCAGATAAATAAAAATTAACAAAGAAATTTTAATCAAATCACTATCAAACTGATTTAAACTAACTCAAATATTAACAACTAACATCATTGAGCATAATCAAACCTTAAAACTAACATCAACAGTTTAAACACAAATTCCATAAAAAATAACAAAAACTCAAATTTTCTAACTTGTTTGAGTTCAAGCCGTACCTTGGGTTGGCTGAGGCCTTCAAACAAGTGGACTATGTAAGCTTTTGTGGACTTATGAAAGTAGAGATCCCTGTTGTTTGGAATCCAAGAAGGACCCAAGAGAGGACAATGTCTTCAAGTAAAAAGAAATGAGAAGAGATGGATTATGGGACTTGTTTCTTGAAACCTGCACACAACAGCCAACCAAGAACAAGAATTAAAGTTATATAAGCTTAACCATAAGCTGTTGTTAGCAGCTTATGGTGAGCTTGTATAACAATAAGTATGATATAACATGAACAAAACAAAAACTTTTAAAAACTGATTTTTCATAAACCAAATAGAACCAAAGTTAAGCTTGGACAATTCTTGATAAATTAATCAAAACAAGTAAACCAATTTCTGAAATCCACTTTCACTTCAATCAAAAACTTGTTTCAAGATTTTGCTAAGTTTTGCCGATAATTTCCAAAAACTGGATTTTTCTGAAAACTTAGGATAAATGAAAAACTTTTGAAGACTTAAACTAATTTGTAAATAAATTTAAAAAAATTAAACTACCAAAGCTGAATAAATGGAACACAATAATTTGTACAAAACTTAGTACTTTCATTATCATTAATAATAAAAAGCTTTTTACAAAAATTGGAACAAAAGCCCTATCACAAGTTGATAGGTGCTTATATAGCACTAGAAAGAACAATCTAGAATTGAAAAACCCTAGTTACAAGAAAAACCAAAAATACCCTTGGTCAATGAGTTTGAAATTCGTCAAAGGGGTCTTCATGTGATCTTGTACTGTTGACAGCTTGCTTGTTATGATCTTGGCCCTTGAATTAGTCCTTTGGGCCCAAGGAAAGCTTGTGGGACGTTAGATTGGCTGTACCACTTTGTTTGCTAATAAAACGTGGGACATGGGAGGGTTGTGAGGGGACAGGAGTGAGATGGTGAAGGTTTGGGATGGTGTGTTTTGATGTTGACAGACCCAATTAGGGTTCTGGAGGTTATGGGGGTAAACCCCTTTGATTTGGGTTAATGGGAAATTACGGTTTATATGGGGATGAAGGTTAAACAGGGGAAACTTTAATCCGTTTTGGGTGTTTTAGTTTTTTAAATGTTTGTTTCCCTCACTAATCACAATTAATAAACTAATTTTTTTAAAAATCAGTTAATAAAAAATGATAATGGGAAGTGACGTGGGAGAGGTGGAGGTTTTAATTGGTTGTGGGGTGGTCAAAGGTGACATGGAAGATGCTCAGTGGTGGGATGGAGTTTAGATGTTTGGACAGAATAGCCCCTCATGTTCCCATTTGTTGCAAACTAAGTTTTATTAGCTCAATACCAAAATCCCTTTCTAATGAAACTTTTAAGTTTCACACTTTGGCGACAAAAGTTTTAGCAAAACTTTTCCAAGGGTATTTCATGTAATATCTCCATTCTTCAAGGGCTAAACATGCAATATCTTGAAATATTAGGGACCCAAATGCAATAATAGAGTCTTGCAAGGGTATAATATGACAAGTCTTCAAAATTTGAGGGACCAATCTTGCCAAATCTTCAAACTTCAAGGACTTCTTTGGAAAATCATGATTCGGGTCCGGTTCTTTATGCGGCTTCATTTCCCGTGTTCGTTTTTGCTTGATTCTTGTAATCTTTTGGTGAATTCACGATATCCGTACCTAAAATACACAATGAACAAACACAAGCATATATTTGGTTATTTTGATGATATTTTAAGCATTTTAAGCCCGATTAAGACGATGAGACTATGTATAATTACAGTCTCATCACTCCCCCATACTATACCATTCCGTGTCCCCACGCAATGCTAGATTAAGTATCTTAGCAATTCCAAAATTCATTTTATGATGACATTTATTGAAGACGTAAACTTAAATAAACTACTACACGTGTTTTAGACATAATGTATTGTTTTCATCACGATTAAGTGACTTTTGGGATCATAGAACAAGAGCACGTGAATGTTTCTTTAGAAATAATTTCGTCATCCTCGATTTTCACCCAATTCCATGCTAAGCGTGTAACGAGATCATTGTTATTATAAGTTAGCAACACGATCATATCTCATGAGTGTTAATTACGAACCTAAACTCCCTTATTCCTAATTGGTATCTCTTATATTTTATTTTTGTCTTAATGATCACAGGGATACATCATTGACTTATGCGTGAATACAGATTCAGTCTAAAAATAGAGTTTTAACGGTGTAACCAAAATCATTAAATTAATAATTCATCCTAATAGACAACGATGTCAAAAAATTAAGTCAACAAGAAGGATCGATAAACACGATTTTATAACGGTTTTGAACATGAGACTTATTACCAAGACTTTTATACACCCCCTAACGGAAGGGCCTTATTATCATAGGTTTACCTCTATCTTTTATTCAACTCCGCCGTGGAGCTTTTATTATGACTTCGGTCTTGCCTTGCCTTTTATTATCCGCCTCATCGGTGGTTTTATTAGCCAAAGACGTATATCCTCACGCTAAAGCGAATTTTGGATCTTTAAAGCTTCAAAGATTAAGGCTTGATTCACTCAAAATTTGGGCATACATTTTTCGGCCTTGTGAGCTTAAAATTTTTGCTTAATTTAGGTGAGCACTTGAAATCTTATTATTAGGTGAAGCTTTCGATTATTCGGGTGCCAATACTTCAAAACCGTGACGCTGGCGATACCTTAATGTTTTCCCAATTTAATTACATGGAAGCTAAGAAAACAAATTAGAAACCAACAATAGTGACTAAACCGCTAAATCAATATTTATTAACAATTTATTATCAAAAGAGTGGGGAGAATAAGCTAATAATTACTACACATGAGATCGTGACGATTACGAGACTTATAAATAACTCTATCATTTCTCGTCCTCATTTAAGAGACTTAGCCTAAAAAGTTAAGGAATCGAAGCTAAGTGCTCAACACGCACGGTCGAGTAAAAAATTACTCTTATTCTCACCATCAGAAAACCTACATTCATGTCTTAAACACTTATGAAAAACTAGAAAAATTTTAAAATTTGGCCATTTTTAGCCTTATTTTGCAACAAAACGATAACAAAAAGATGAATATTGGATTGCATGATGACGTGAGCAAGGTGAAGTATCTACTCACCCCCCATACTAAAACTAAACATTATCCTCAATGTTTCGAGTCTAGGAGTGAAACCATCCCCATACTAGAGACGTAGTCGAATGCTTAATCTCGAGCATGGAAAGGGTAAAACGAATAACCTAAAAGTCGTTTATGAATTATGCTAATAAGATAAACGTTAGAACATAAAAGGATATCATCGGATATCGGAATCTCCAAAGGCAACGATCGAAGCTCGAGTTATCCGTAAAACGAACACGAGAGGCTTCAATGATGACGATGAACCTAATAAATCACAGTCACAAACAACCACGGAACAAAGGTTGGAAGAGCACAAGTCCCCTCGTTGCACTATTAGAAAAGCAATAATATTTACAAGGATAAGCATGAGAATCCCCCAGGAGGCACCTTGTTTTTGATAACCGAGTCAAAAGCTCGACTCGAATCCCCATAAATGTGATCATTTAGGGATCATCATGGTTTGGTCATTTTTGGTGGGGCTTACATGATAAACAATGCCCAAAAGCAACCGGTATAAAGGACTAAGTCCTTCGATGATGCAAAATACCGGGATCGAAGATGGCGTCCTCGTTCTCATGGGATAAACGAACCAACGCCACTTCAACGCATGCTAAAACCCCAAAGGGGTAAAAGAAAAGAGTTGAGAAGTAGAAAGGTGGGGCAATTGGTAAGTCAAACTTATGAGCTACTCGAGGTAGACTCACACCAAGCAAATAGAAATGATTTCCATTTATTGCATCGGTGGAAGACCGAGATTTCCCTTTACAAGCAATTCCGGGATCGTAAATCTCGTCCTCGGTAGAGAAATGGGAGGGAACATAAGGGGCTTCCCCCACACTAGATCCACACCAACCATCGTCAAAAGGAGTAGACGAGGTGGTAGCATTCATAAAACGCGATGATGACGGAGTTAAACTTGTAGAAAATTCATTTAAATAAATTTTAAAATCCTTTCCATTTTCATCGTTTAAAAACTCTTTATGAAAACCCGATTTGATAATGTAAAAAATATTTGGCGTGTCAAATTCAAAATTAGTCGCGCTAAAAATCCTCACATTTAAGTCATTGGTGGGAGGGGGTGGCGGATTATGTAAGTTCTCAAAACGTTTATCAATAAAGAACACCGCCCCCTCGGGGTCTACATACTCGTCATCCTCATGAACGTCGATCTCCTCGATTTCTTCATCAAAGATTGGCTTGTCAAACCAAGGTTTTTCATTCCCCTCCTTGAGTATCTTAGAAACTCTCTCGAAAAGATCACAATCAAGCACAAAACCATCATCCATTTGTGGGGATTGTTGATAAGTTAAATCCTCACGAATGTGGTAGACTTAATTCTCGTTTGAGGAGTGTTGATTAGGTAACTCCTCGAGAATTGGATTTTTGGTGGTCACATGAGTTGGTTCGTCATCGAAAATAAGACGTTCCAACTCATTTAGTTCATCCTCGATTTTGGAAAGATCGACCTCACTTGTAGGTGGAAGTGGAGGCAAAAGAGCTAGCTCTCGTTCAATAATTTCCTCTATCTCGGGATCAAACTCGTAATCATCGTACTTCACACATTTCGTTTTAGGAGAATCAAAAATTGCATGTGAATTTCGAAGTACGTGATCAATTTCGGCAAAATCGCCATCGTCATCGTCAAAGAAAGAGTCGATGTGAGCACTCACAACCATGGTCTTACAAGTCGAATGACTATGCTTAGGTAACTTTTCTAAAACGAGAGGATCGATGTCGATAAAACCTTTCGCCTCAACGGGTGTTGGGATAGGTAAAGGAGGAACTTCGATGGAGTTAAAAGTTGAAGCCTCAAAGACGTGGTCCTTCGAAGGTGGTGAAGACGAGCCCATTTTGGTCATTGTCGTGATGGCACTAACGTTGCCCTTCAGAATTGGTGTTTCACTTGTTTCATCGAATTCATCCCAAAGTGAATTTTACTTAATAAATTTACACATACCCTTTTGAATTAGGTACACGTATTCTTTATCATTAAAATCCTCATCTTTAAAACCATTCTTCTTAATTTTTTCAAAACATGCATTAAGCCTCATTCTTTCCGCTACAGTGAACATTTTGAAATCATTAGGTTTAGAAACATTAGGTTTTGAAACCTCGGTTTTTTCATTATCACAAGACACTTGGGATTTACTCGTGAAAAAGTCCATTTTATCATCCCCATATCTCATAGTAAGTCTCCCCTCGTGAACGTCGATTACGGTTTGAGCCGTCGATAAAAATGGTCGGCCTAAAATAATGGGACATTTAGGGTCACACTCATAATCGGATATAACGAAATCCGCGGGAAAAACGAACTTTCCAACTTTAACATAGACATCCTCGGCTATTCCAATTGGTATAAGTGGTGTACAATTTGCAACCTCGATTGTCATGCTCGTGGGGGTAAGTCTAGGCTCTCATCAATTTCCAAAGAGAATGAGGCATGAGATTGATGCTAGCATCTAAATCGGCAAGGGCTAAACATCCCTCAATCTCAGAAAAATCACAAGGTAATAGAAATTGGCCCGGATCCTCTTCCTTTCTTAGCATATGCCTTTTGGGTTTTTTAAGAAGGATCGATGCACAAGTTTCTTCAAGGGTTACTTTGGTAAGGTCGATAAAACTCTCTTTTTGAACCGTGGATGAAATTTGAGGTATACGAGGGTGTGCACTCCTTTCCTTGGTCGCCACGTTCACCCCATCGACTTTAGAACAATAAAACGTCTTAGAAGTCGAGGGTTGAGAAGAAGGAACAACTCAAAATCCTTCACGGTTAGGGGTAATCACACGACCTTTCTCACGAGACGAGGCGGCTTTACATTGTTCGTTTGGATTTGCAACGGTGTCACTAGGTAACGAACTCGATGAAGCACCCGAGGACTTGTTCATAATGGCCGAAAACATCTTTTTAATGTCAATTTCCCCTTGCTCGATCTTCGTGTTTTGCAATTTCAAAGTATTAGTAAAGTTGTTTTTCAAAGTACCAATTTCTCTCTCTAATCATCTCATATTAGCCTCATTCGTTTTCATGTAATTTTGAAAATCGTTTGACGAACTATTTTGATTTGAATTAAAGTTCCCTTGGTTTTGATTACTTCTTTGAAAATTTCCTTGATTACCACTTGAAAAATTGTTTCCTTGATTGTTGTTGTTTGAAAAATTCGAGTTTTGATTATTGTCTCGATTTTGCCAATTCAAATTACGACCTTGATTATAACCTTGAATTTGATTCGAAAAATTTCCTTGTTGATTATTTCCTTGAAAATTGCTTCAGTTTTGATTCGAAAAATTGTTGCCTTGGTTATATTTGCCTTGTTGTGATGGACCCGCGTTATTTTGATTTTGAAAATTGTTGTTTCCATTTAACGCACTCACATTCGACGTTTGGCCATCGGTAGACGCACACTCGTAATAATTATGAGGTCCACCACAAAACGTACACGAAACCTCAACCGCTTTCACCGTAGCGGGAGCGTCTTTCTTTTGCATTTCGACGAGAAAAGACGTGAACACATTCGTCAACTTGTCGACTTTCGCATCAACTCTCTCAATGTGGCGATTAGAACTACTAACATTGGTGACATTGGCAACACTCTGTGCGTTGCGGAGTTGGTAAACCTTGGATCGGTTTTCGATAATTATCAATGCATCTTTCGGAGTTTTACACAAAAAGTTGCCACCGGCGGCGGAATTCAACGAATCTTGTTCTTGAAAATTAAGACCGTTGTAAAACGTATCGATTTGGTGCAACTCGGAAAAACCATGGTGAGGACATTCCCTAAGCAATTCCTTAAAACGATCCCACGCGTCTCTAAAAGATTCATTCGGTTTTTGCTCAAATTTCGTAATTTCATTCTTGAAAAATGTTGTCTTAGACGGTGGGAAAAAATAATTAACGAACTTGGAGACGAGATCCTTCCACGTAGTTATCGAATTAGGTGGCTCTTTCTCGTACCAATCCTTGGCGGCACCATCGAGCGAGTACGGAAAAAGCATAAGCTTGACGACATCGGTGTCTACGTTCTTAAACTTGCTCGTGGCTAAAAGACGATCAAAATTCCGAATATGGTCATGAGGATTATCGGCTTCACGACCTCGAAACTTTGTAGCTTGGATCAACGAAAGCATTCCGCTCTTAATCTCAAAATTCTCCGCTTCGATAGAGGGAATTACGATCGCGTCTCCATAACCCTCGGTGGGTGCTTGGAGCAATTCCATCATCGAAAGATTGTTGGCCATCTCCTCTACGGTTTCTTCAACAACGATATTTGGAACGTTGGTTTCTAAATCTCGTCTACGTCGTCGATTCCTTCGATTACGATTGCGTCGATTCGAAGCGTAGCTAGAATTAAAATAATCCTTCGATCGAGTGCGCATGCACTAAGCGTAGAATGGGTGGTAGCAAAGAAGATTCTTTTTGGGGTTTTTCGATTTTTCAATTTTTTTGGTTTTTGATTGTTTTTAATTTTTTTTGGATTTGTCTATGTATTACGTAGACTCAAATCTACAAATCTCCCCTCGAATCGATTTCTCGATTAAAGGAGCCTCAAAGAATGAAAACGATCACGTGGAGTGAACGCCTTTGATGACTTTCAAACGTTGGTGGAACACCAAAACGTTCAAGAGGGTTTAATCTTAAAAACAAGCAAATATAGTATACGTAGATAATACTTGGGCGGCAAACCCGATTAGCCCTCTTTCTCAAAACACGCACAAGCAAGCGGGGGAAACGAGGCGGCGCTAAGCACTTAAGAGCCTTTTTCCCTTAGGTCATGAAATACAGCCGCCTTATACCCACCTTATAGTTTATGTTAATTGAAATTAAGCCTCACGAAAGTATTTATCTATTTTGCCTTTAAAATTTTGCTTTAGATTCGAATACAATGATCGAGTGATGAAATCCCGAATCAAGGTTGTGTTTTTACGCTTTTGGAGTAATTGTATATTTATTGTTCTACGTAAGTACAATATAGTAATATATTCACAAGAAAAACGAAAACGATAATGGGATATCTACAATATAGTAAAATGATTTTTGTGTGTTTAATTTAGGAAAATTAAACACGATTTATTTGGATACTATAATATAATAAGGAAAAATAACAAAAATGAGTATGTACGATATTTACGTTTTCCAAAAATTGAAAGCAAAAACGCACTACTCACACAAACACGAGAATAATAATGGCACACAAAAAACACCTCCCCAGCAGCGGCGCCAAAATGATAGGTGTAGAAAATACGTGTTTAGGAAAACAACGTATAAAAGTGGCAAGTATTAAGTCTTACGCTTTAGGAAAAACGTAAAACCGAATAAATGCGGGTTTGTTCTCGAAGGAGGTGTGCGGAGTAAGTGTGACAATTATATAAAATCAATGTCTGGATTAGTGTCGTTTTTAGATGAGAAAAGAAGGGAAAAATAAGACGGATTACGCTAAAAACTATCCTACGACGCGAAAAGCGCGAAAACGTAAAATTCGACAAAACGAAAAAGTGTTCTAAAAATTACCAAATCTTAAACCTAACTAAATAAAAATATAAGAATTACAAATTTGAAAACCAAAATGTCTAAAACCTATTTAATAATTTTATATTAATTTTTAAAGTTAATAAAAAACCTTAAAATTAAATAAAATTAAAAATTAACTAAAATGAAAATGTTAAAAGCTGTAAACCTCAGAATATTTAATTAAAACCTAAAGATATTTTTTGAAAATTTTTAAAACTAATAAAACTATTTTTTATCTATTTAATAAAAAACGGCTATAAAAATAATCATAAAAAAAATTAAAAAGAGTGAAAAATGCAAACTTTGTGTCAAAAAGTCTTAAATTAAAGCAGGAATGCAAGAAAAATGAAATGGTGGAAATTGGCTTAATCAATAAGCTGGAATTAGCTCTTGAACATACGGATCATATTTATAAGCCAAAACCAAGAAGTCCTTAAGTCTAATTCAATTGCACCCTTGGTCAGTAAAAGACCCAAAGGCGTAATGGTTAGATGGGAGTGTGTTGAGAAGGATGGCACAGGTTCGAGTCCTGGCCAGTCCTTTTTGTGAAAACTATATTTTTATTTTTTTTCTTTTTAAATCTAACTAACCTGGTGACAAGAACTTCACTTAAACACAAATCTAAACTAAAAATTAACTAGATTAGAGCTATTTAAAAGGAAAAAACGTGAAGAAAAAAATGTGAAAAAGTGATACAGTAAGAAGAAAGAAAAACAAAGGAATATGGTTTCTTCACAGATGCAAGAAGAACAAAAAGGGGCTCGTTTGTGTTGATTTCTGGTTGTTTTTGGACAAGAGGGGCACCCCCACACTCATGGAAGTGTGGGGAGTCAAAAATAACCAAGAAAGTACAAAAAACATACAGATAAAACACAAATATCAAACAAAATGAGGCAAGGCCAGTAACTGCTAATTAGAAAGTGGGTATGAGGGTGTTTTGCTGGTGCAAATGGTCTGGGTGTGAGATTCTAGATCCCGAAACTTGATGAAAACACCACCAAGTCACAACAAAGCAGAAACAAACCCTATAATACACCCTAATCTATCAGACACAAAGATTTCTAAGATCAAAATTACTAAAATAAGCTAGACAAAGGCCTATGACAGTTTATAACATTTTTACCACTTTTTAACAAAGCAAATCTTGTTTTTACCCTATGAAACTTGAAACCAACTACTGCTATGACTCAATAAGGGTTATTAAGATGTGTTTGACAGGTTTTTAAACCAAAGTTTGTCACCAACTAAGCTTATCATCCAAATCCAAACACCCCTTAAAAATCAGATAAATAAAAATTAACAAAGAAATTGTAATCAAATCACTACCAAACTGATCTAAACTAATTCAAATATTAACAACTAACATCATTGAGCATAATCAAACCTTAAAACTAACATCAACAGTTTAAACACAAATTCCATAAAAATTCACAAAAACTAAAAATTTTTAAATTGTTTGGGTTCAAGCCGTACCTTGGGTTGGCTGAGGCCTTCAAACAATTGGATTATGTAAGCTTTTGTGGACTTATGAAAGTAGAGATCCCTGTTGTTTGGAATCCAAGAAGGACCCAAGAGAGGACAATGTCTTCAAGTAAAAAGAAATGAGAAGAGATGGATTATGGGACTTGTTTCTTGAAACCTTCACACAACAGCCAACCAAGAACAAGAATTCAAGTTATATAAGCTTAACCATAAGCTGTTGTCAGCAGCTTATGGTGAGATTATATAATAGTAAGTATGATATAACATGAACAAAAAAAACTTTTGAAAACTGATTTTTCACAAACCAAATAGAACCAAAGTTAAGCTTGGACAATTCTTGATAAAAATTAATCAAAACAAGTAAACCAATTTCTGAAATTCACTTTCACTTCAATCAAAAACTAGTTTCAAGATTTTGCTAAGTTTTGCCAATAATTTCCAAAAAACGGATTTTTCTGAAAACTTAGGATAAATGAAAAACTTTTGAAGACTTAAACTAATTTGCAAATAAATTGTAAAAATTAAAATACCAAATCTAAATAAATGAAACACAATAATTTGTAGAAAAACTTAGTACTTTCATTATCATTAATAATAAAAAGCATTTTACAAAAATTGGAACAAAAGCCCTATCACAAGTTGATAGGTGCTTATATAGCACTAGAAAGAACAATCTAGAATTGATAAACCCTAGTTACAAGAAAAACCAAAAATTCCCTTGGTCAATGAGTTTGAAATTCGTCAAAGGGGTCTTCATGTGATCTTGTACTGTTGACAGCTTGCTTGCTATGATCTTGGCCCTTGAATTAGTCCTATGGGACCAAGGAAAGCTTGTGGGACGTTAGATTGGCTGTACCACTTTGTTTGCTAGTAAAAACGTGGGACATGGGAGGGTTGTGAGGGGACAGGAGTGAGCTGGTGAAGGTTTGGGATGGTGTGTTTTGATTTTGACAGACCCAATTAGGGTTCTGGAGGTTATGGGGGTAAACCCCTTCGATTTGGGTTAATGGGAAATTAGGGTTTATATGGGATGAAGGTTAAACAGGGGAAACTTTAATCCGTTTTGGGCGTTTTAGTTTTTTAAATGTTTGTTTCCCCCACTAATCACAATTAATAAACTGATTTTTTAAATAAAAAATGATAATGGGAAGTGACGTGGGAGAGGTGGAGGTTTTGATTGGTTGTGGGGTGGTCAATGGTGACGTAGAAGATGCTCAGTGGTGGGATGGAGTTTAGATGTTTGGACAGAATAGCCCCTCATGTTCCCATTTGTTGCAAACTAAGTTTAATTAGCTCAATACCAAAATCCCTTTGTAATGAAACTTTTAAGTTTCACACTTTGGCCACAAAAGTTTTAGCAAAACTTTTCAAAGGGTATTTCATGTAATATCTCCATTATTCAAGGGCTAAACATGCAATATCTTGAAATATTAGGGACCTAAATGCAATAATAGAGTCTTGCAAGGGTATAATATGACAAGTCTTCAAAGTTTAAGGAACCAATCTTGCCAAATCTTCAAACTTCAAGGACTTCTTTGGAAAATCATGATTCGGGGTCCGGTTCTTTGTGCGGCTTCGTTTCCTGTGTTCGTTTTTTGCTTGATTCTTGTAATCTTTTGGTGAATTCACGATATCCGTACCTAAAATACCCAATGAACAAACACAAGCATATATTTGGGTATTTTGATTATATTTTAAGCATTTTAAGCCCGATTTGGACGATGAGACTATATCAAACATCAGAATATTCATCTATATCAGCACGAGATTGAAGAGTAACACACAAAATATCTTTGGAGAGACATTCTTCTAAGAGTAGATCATATACGTTTGAAAAATCTGATTTGTCATTTTGAAGTTCCTCAATTTCTTTTTCAAGAGACTCAACCTATTTCAAATCATCAAACATTTTAGACCGAATTAATTTTTCAAACTCAAGAACATTTTCTTTGATTATCTTTGTGTTTGGTATTAAAAGTTCTTTCACAAGAACAGTTATGTCGTGAGGAATCTCTGTTTTCCACTTATCCTTTTGACGTTTTCCCAATCGCTTTCAACAATTGATAGAACATTATTAATGTACTGTTTAAGAATACCAAGTGTTTTTCGACTTTTGCTTTTAGACGCATCAAGAGGCAAATAGTTTATATATTTAAAAATATTTGATTTTTTAGTGACAAAAATTTTCTTCCACTGAATTCTCCGTTGTTTGCATTCAAGAAACAATACCTCACGAGACTTCTATTTTTGTGGAGTGAAAAGACCATAAAGACTGTTTTCATAAGCATAATTATATGGTGTCACAAAGTCTTTATTGACCGGTGATCTACTCTCCTCATCCCAAAGGGACGTCTCTTCACAATCGAGGTTAGCTACTGGGCAATCATGATCGGTCCATTCAGACTCATCTAGATATAAGTGAGGGTTAGCAGCTTGAGCTTGTTTGAGGTACTTGGGAGTTGCAAAACTAGGTTGACCCTTGAAAAACGACCGAGGTGCTATCATTCTGACGGTTTGAATAGAGTCATGCGTTTTGTAAACAACCTTTTTCAAAAAATCGACTTGTTCTTCGAGATCCGTAACTTTTTCAGACTCTTTGCCTTGTTTATTTTTGAAAGCTTGTTTTAACGTTTCAACCTCTTGTTTCTTTTCCTCAAGAATTTTAGCATAATCGGTGGTATTCATAGAAAGTCGTTGTTCAAGTTCATTAACTTTTGTTGTGGCAAAGTACGTTTTTTGACGTTCTTCACTTAATAAAACATTAAATTGACGTTTTTCTTTAGTTAACAAAGCAAGAGCTTCATTGTATTTATTTTAAAAATCATCCTTTTTAACGTTAATGATACGATTTTTGTACCCCTCAAGCTCTTTGGTCTTTTGAAGAAGCTCAGCCCTATAACTATCAATTGTCTCACTAGATTTTATAACATTGGCTTTGCTTTCTTCAAAGTTTTGAGTGAGCGTCGTGTTTGCCTTCTTTAATTACTTTTGACTCTTTCTGGTTTCATTGAGATCCTTTCGTAAACTATCAATTAAATTAGCAAGCGCGACACGCTCCTCGTCATCATACTCATTTGCATGTTGATCATCCTCAAACTTATTATTGCACGTGTCTGATGAATCAGGTGTGGTATTGCTATCAATCGTTTCAATCATACATGTGTCAGTAACAGTTGTTGGTAGATCACTATGCTCATGGGTATCACCAAACACATTATAATCATCATCATCATGTTGTACCTTAGCAATTGGCTCAGTATCAAAGATACGACCATTGTCATCTTTAGTGACAGTGAGAACCTCATGAATCTTTGCCATGTATGAGTAATGTGTCTCAAGTTCTTGGTCGGAGAGTTCATCATTTGTGTCGTCAAGCATCTCTCCTTCCTCAGCTGATAACTTGATCCCAGCTTCCATCTTCTTGCATAACAGCATATTTTCCTTATGATACCCATAATCTTTAACCCTCTTTGGCTGCCTACAATCCCTAGCCAAATGCCCAAACCCTCTGCAGTTAAAACACAGAATCCCACTTTGTTGCACTACTTGGGTACCAACAATTTCCATATTTCCAACAATAGTAGTGACCCTCTGATTATCATTCCTTGCTGTATGTCTATCATACTTTGGAGGAGTCTCAACATGCCTTCGTGTGTCATACCTTGGAGGACTTTGAGTCTAGTTGTTCCTCGTGTTGGATGATGTTCGAAGATTGTTGTTGGTGGGTGGATAGATTTTCTTGTATTGCTTCATGATGAAAGCCATTTGTTGCTTGAATTCCATATCCTTTTGAGCTTGTTCTTCGTCACTATCCTCTTCGGATGATTGCTCAAGTGATGGTGATGGTGCTCTTGTAACTTATTTGCCTCGAAATCTAGTTGGAGCATGTGACTTAGCGACAATGGAAGATCGAGGTGATGATGATTGAGTAGAGTAGGTTTTAAAGCATGAGAACGATAATCTGGGTACCGCTGAGTGGTAGACACCAAAGCAAGTGGATTTGAAACCTTTGCAACACGTTCAACTCGAAGTTCATTTGCCTCATTTTAAAATATTTTGAAAATATCAAAGAGCGTGTGATATGAAACTTCGTCTAATTTTTGTTGTTGTTTCACCAAGGTGACAAACCGTGTCTATTCTGGTTGAAGTTGCTGTAGAAATTGGACATTGACTTGCATGGTGGAAACTTGCAAGTTGTTTCGGGTCATGTCATTCATCATTTTGTAGAATTGGGAGTAATAAGAATCAATTGATTCCCCATCCTTTGATGTAAACTTGCCAAAGTTCCAAAACATCTTAGTTTTCATGTCTTGTTTGTTAAGTGATTCACCTTGTTGCAATCTTTCAATAGCTGTCCACATTTATTTAGCAGTTGGGCATGCATCAACCGTGGAATAAATATCATCTCCTATGCTACTAAGAATTAAGTATATTGCTTCCTTCTCTGCATCAAACCAAGCACGGTTCTCTGGTGTGAGATCGTTTCTTTTTTCATCACGTTCATAAGCTAGTTGTGCGTCAGTTGTGTCTGTGGCTGGTACGACAGGAACTTGAATCCTTGAGTGTTTATAGGGTCCATCAAAAATGCATTGTCTTAAAGCATCACCGTTAGGTTTTGTGTCAAGATAACGTAGAAAACAATATTGTCATTGATCATATCGACTCGACACAAGCATTGGTGGTCTTTCTTTGTTACCCGCCACCATTATGTTGTTGTTCGTCAGACGATATTCTGCAGTAGAATCCATCTCAAAATTTGTTGAAGTAAAAAAGGATCTTAAGTAGATGTCTTGTGATTGTTGTTGTCGAGAAAAGATTTTAGAATCCCCTAAAAATTATCTTCACAAAAAACCAAAAAGTCGAAGGCGAAAAACCACACAAGATCGCAATTAATGATCGCAATATGTGATCGCAATAACAGATCGCAATAACAAATCGCAATAACTGATCGCAATAACTGATCGCAATTAATGATCGCAATATGTGATCGTAATCCACGATCGTAATGTAGAAACCCCGAGGGCTTTCACGATCGGAATGTGTAAACCCCAAAGTATTACGATGGAAAAGTAAGTTCGAATCTTTGTGTAAAAAAGTTGAGATTTTCAAAACGATTCCATGTATGAATCCAAACCAAAGTAAATAAAATCTTACCACAAGTATGTAGATGATATCTAGTACGAATTTGAACACGAAAAACAAGAAAATACTTGAATTCGAAATGATTTTAGGATTAAATCACACGAACCAAATAGTTTATCAATAACGAATCATAAAACTACCCCATGGCGATTGATACCAATTGTTGTCCCTTATATATGAATGATTAAACAAGAAAATAGATGGAGAAGATAGATGATTTCTAGAGAGAGAAAGTAGAGAGAGAAAAGAGAGAGAATGGTGAAACATGGGAAATATTAGATTAGAGAGAGAAAATACAATGAACCAACCACCCTTCCTAAAATGCTAGGAAGGGTATTTATAGTCCCCCTGCACGTGGGCTTGTTATGGACTATACTAATGGGTCGGGCTTTCCTTTAGGCTTTAGTTACTTATGAATGAACTTTAGCTTAAAGTTGAGCTCGTAAAATACGACTAACCTACTACCTATTACAACGTTCTAAAATACGATACAAATTAAACCTATGACCGATCATTCTTATTTGACTCAATATTTTGAGGCTAACAGAAGTGTAGTTATAGCCTCTAATTTCGGGTACATTTGTTCCATCAATATCATGAACATTTTTGGCTCTAGCTTCAGCTCCACCGGTTCTAGTTTCACCAGCCCCAGCTTTTCCATTCATGTTGGCCATGAACTCAGCTAAAGATACAACAACGTATTTACTAATAACTTGGCACATTCGTGCTTCAGTCTTAGCTTACATCGACTGCATGATTCTTGTGCAACGCAAATCAAATCATAATGAGTATTAATTTAATGGTTGCCTTATACCACATGAATTTATAAGAGAAAAGCAAAGAAAAATAAAAATAGAACGATGTAGAATTTGGAATCAAAAGATAGTCATTCCATTGATCACAAACTAGTACAAGTTATATTGTTAAGCATTATTGATTGTCATCGTCTAATGCCATACAACTTAAAAGACTAGTTATAGTAAATGATGTCACAGTTTAGTTAGTAATTTATGAAAAGATATACAATTTATAAACTAATCCACAACAGTTACTAGGTAATTCACGTGGCTAAGAAAGCTACTCGGTCCCACTAGAAGAAGATTTCTACAATGTCTTTCAGAGATGCTTGATATCCTCCTCAATTGGTGGTTTTGGAACAGCCCTAATACAACCATCCCACGATCAAAGAATTAGAGGATCAAAATCAAAGAATGAATCGAGCAAACGAATTATGAGTCAATAAGAGTGTAAATGCGCGGATGCTATATGCTTAAGCCCACACGTTTATAAATCATTATTTCCATGGATTGATCAAATCCATCCAAATAAGATTTAGAATTTGTGGTTCAACAATTTATAATTTCCTTGTTCAAATAAATGGCCAATTCATTTCAACAAGACGATTATAAGTCACCTTATTTAAGCATCGCCAGCTCAACGCAGAAAATCAGGATCGAAACGAACGAGAAACTGATTTAACAGAAAAAGATCAGTGATATGATATGGAATCCTGGTTAGCATGTGAATACCATAAAAATCAATCTCAATTCTTAACAAGCAATAGTACCATCTCAGACAAACTTGTTTCTAGCATAACAATAGAATGTCAAAGATTAATGAAAATGCAGATTATATTTGCTAAAGGAAATGAACGGATTGAGGAATCAATAATAAGAACCAAGGAAATCAAAATCCTTGTAACCAAAAGAATATCATCAAGAATATTAACCATTTCGTTGGGATCATATATATCCACAACTTAGTTAATCTCGAGAATAGTAGGATTAACTTCAACGTTAGCGTTAGAATGACTAGGGTGGCTTTGTGACAATCTACGTCGTATAAATATCTTGTATAAGTATAAAATTATCATTTATAATTAAATAAATGAAAACATACCTTATAATTCACAAGTACAAATAATCGATAAATGTTACAACATATATATAATCCCATATATATATATATAAATACATTCGTTCTCGTCCATTGGCAACTCGGAGGTTTCGCTTGCAACTGTTATAGTTAAAATATTTCAAAATTTTATTTTTGGAAAATCTTTTCGTTCTCTATAACTTGAGCTCTGATGCCAATCTGTAACACCCCCAATTTCGGTCGTAGCAGCGGAAGGGTCCTTGGGTGTTACTTGCATGATTCAAGCTCATAATCATAGAAAACGGCTCAAAACGAGTCGTTTTAATAAACATTCATTCATTTTCATTCAATAAAGGCAAAATTTCATACACGGTCCCAGATGATTCAAAAAGTTTACAATGCACATCAAAATAAGATTTGTTTAGAATGAAAATAATTTATTAGCGGGCCAAAATCATTTAAGCAAGCTTCACGAAACTGTCTTCCTTGAGTGCCTTCTTATGGACCTGAGATAAAACATGCTAAAAATCAACAAAATTGCTGAGTGAATCTATTGAGTTTAAAGTATAAAAATCGAATACAAGTATTCAGAATAACCTACCATGGTTAATAATTTATCGAAAGATAATTATGTTGTACGGACATAATTATCGGTGTTATTACATAAGCCTCATGACATTGAGCGTTAACATATATTATTTCAGCCCAACACACCTAGCCAAGTGCGTATATTTCTCTTATACATATGCATCCGATGTTTCATTACTAGTGTTTCACTACACCACTCGATAGCTAGTCGCGACCGGATTGGGCGTCACCCCGATAGATCTATCCATAGTATTAGCGTTCTTTCGATTAACAATTCACGATTAAATTGGTCTTTTAAGGCTAAAGTTAACTTATGTAATAACTTTCATCTAAGCATACAATCGGGTCCCTTGTGTTCTGTATTAAAACAAATAGGGCTTACCACAACTTCTGGTTGCACCCATTCATGGGTTTAAAGCAACTCTTCTTTTACCCCTCATTTTCAATAAATACTTTTTAAATAAATAGAGCTTCTACAACTTCAAGTTGCACCATTCAATTGGTTTGCCGCAACTTATAGTTGTACTATTTTATTTTAGTAAAAAAAGCATGTTATCCCCCTCGCAGGTATCTATAACAATTAAAGAATTTAAAAGCGAGGCTATAGACTCACCTTAGCACAATAGTGGTAATGAGACGATCACCGACGATTAGTGATGTCCGGTAAACACGAAAACCGCAACCTACCAAATAAGGCGTGCTCGTTAATAATTTACTCAAGTATAGAACATACTTAATAACACAAAACTCAAACTACAAAACCATGACAATCCCGAAAGAATAAAAATACAATTGAATCCACACTATCCCATTTATCCAACACTATTTGTTTAAATACTTGCACTCTTGACATTGACCCGTCATAAGACGCCAAGTCACAACAAGTCAAATTATCACTTTAGTTCACTCGGACCAGTAACTAATTCATTGATATAATGACTAAACACTTGAGTAATTCACCATGTCCAATAGTGAATACTCAAACTCACCCCACACGAGCATTGAACTATGTGTCCAAAATACCAATCAGCATGAACACTCCAAATGTACACACCAATCTACCCTATCTAGACCTGTCTGATTTCGACGAAACTTGGTGAAAAACTCACACATAACCTGAATAAGACTCAGTTTAAATTTCATCCTAAAATATTACTCCTAAGGCCTTCTGCCCGACACATCTTTGTGTTACAAAAACCGGACAGTTTTACGCCTTCGACTTATAACACAATTTTGATCTCTCTAAACCACTTCGTTTGCAAAACCGACTTTCGGGTTTAAAAATAGAATTACAACCTGAGGTTTAGAGACTTAAAAAATCCCTTGAATATTTCTAAAACTCATTCAATAATCCTCGAGATTCGATCCAAATATCGATAACAACTTCAAATTGTGCCGATACTCTTCTCCCGGTACACAAATAATCAAACTATTGTAACTTCGTACTCGTTTGGAGTTGGAAGCTCTACTTTATATCAATCGAAGTTAAAGAAATTCTCTACAACACTATCCTATTAGTTTAATAATTACTCAAACTTAAAACACCCAAAAACTGCCTTAAACCCACTGCCTAAAATCAACTATCTAAAACTCATACAAAATCACACTTTCAGACAATTCTAATCATTTTTCTACTCATCCTAATCACCTAGAATCAACATATATCAATCCTAACACTTGTATAATTTAAATAAATAAAAACCTAAAATCAAAAATAAATTTCTTTCAACAAAACAAAATGATCTACACATGATTATCACTAGATAAACACATGTAAGATTATCAAATCATCATACCAACACTAGTACATGTCAATTTTTTTAAAACTTGTTGCATGTTAGAAATTTTTATAAGGATATGATCACCTTTTAACTTGGGGAATGAGACTTTTATTGGTTTTACAAGATTCAAGTTGAATAAAAAGTTGTGAGGGTGTTTGTGTGTTGAATGGGTGACGGCAAGAACAAAGGGGAGAGAAGAATGTGTGATTTAAAAAAATGAATTAGTGGTAGAGTTAGGTGGAGAAAATCCTTTTTTAGTAGTGGTAGTTGAGGGTAAATTTTGTAAATCTTGTATTCTTGTGGACTAAAAAGAAAATAGATAATTTAAAGGGTAGAAAATGACTATTAGTAAAATTTGAAAATATTTACGGGACTCGGGTTTCGTAAAAATACTTCATAAAAGTTTAAACGCTTCATAAATATAATAATATAGCTTCGATGACTTAAAACGTAATTAAATCGAAAACGTCGAAAATATTAAATATCGAGACAATCGATAATAAAACGTAAATTTTAGGGCATCCGTCGGTATCGCGATCACTAGTAGTTCTCGTCATTTGTCAAAACCTAAAGCACGAGAAATAAAGATAAATATAACAAAATCATCCTTATGATAAATTCAGAATATAATATCGATACCTAACCTATTCCTTGTCGGTTTCCATCTAAACGACATTCTTACGCTAAGTCTCAAGTCATAACCTTCTCGGTTAGTCGATAACTTAAAATTCTCATTCAAGTAAACACATAATACGTAATAGTCGACAATAGAATAACGACCTGAAATTGACGGTTTGACACACTAGAAATCTCACTTTCTGCACGTCTGCGCGCGTAGGCGTGGGAGTAAAAAATCCACAAATGAATATTGGAGGGTAGTAACTAAGATTTCTTTATAAACATGATTTCATTTCATGTTTTTGGCGATGTGGGACAAACATTTTTCCAGAATTTGTGTTTCACGTGACTCACTTTGAGACACGATATTTCATTCATATTAACTCCATATTGAACATACTTTAGCTTGTTGCGAAGCTCTCTTCGAGGAGAACACAAAGCTACCAAGTACTATGAATATATATAAAATATACATATATAAAATTATGTTTAAAGTATTGCAAAAACCATATTCTGTAAAACATTTTCCAACACTTCTAACATATTTCTTTGATCTGCTTCACATGGCGAAACTCTTTTTAAGTGACCTGCATCTAGATTTAGTGAATGGATAGATCTTTTCCCATATCCAACTAAGGTCCTTGTTATAATAGTCTTATGTTTAATGCCACAGGTAGTAGTATTATACTAGTTCGGATTACATGTCTGTAGCTAGAAATTTACACTTGGAAAAGATACATCTCTAGTCATCATATATTCTATACGATTTCTTTGAAGTTGTACTCCCGTTCCATACATTTGAAGTTGGGCCGTTTTCGTGGTTATTCATGAAGGTTTATAAAGTTCAAAACAATTATACGAAACCCTAAACAAGATCAAAGCACACATAGCGGAAGCGATCTATCAAGATCATAATTAATAACACAATTATAATTAATCGAATTAGGGTTACATACCTTAATCGTAACGAAGATCCACAAGATCACCAACGAATCACCAATTAGGGTTAATGACGAACACTACCAAGATATAGTCTAAAGTAAGACTATATTACGTTGTACACACGTAATACAACGAGCTAACCGTGATTCTAGCACGTGTAAACCAAGCTTCAACATCAAGTGGAAAATCTACCCAACAACCCTAGAGAGGGGCTAGGACTAGATTATTGCTAAACCAAAACCAATGTATAAAAGGAACCCTAAAAAAAGGTGTTTTTCCTTTGGTGTTGATTGCAATAGAAAGAAACCAAACGAAATCCCCTTTGGGGTTTCGTCCGATCGCAAAAGAGAGAGGGGAAAAAGAGATTGTGGGATGGTGAATTATGAGATACCCATGGGTATTTATAAGGGTATTAAACTTAGCATTCAAGCTAAGATATTGCAAAATAGGAAAGAAAATTCTTTTCCTTTTCTCCCCTTAGCTCCACCGATCGGAACCACCACCCAAAGGGTGTTCTGGAATCTTCTTTTCCTCTTCTTTATTATTCCACGTTAACCGTTTAGTCCTTAACTCTTAAACTTAACAAAGGTTAAATGTTAAAGCTCGATTTAATTTAATAAATATGATAAATACATTTATTAAATAAAGTAACTCTTTACGTATTATGTGCAATCCTGTAATCTCGAGTTCGATCCAAACACACGACTATTAAATTTATCTCCATAAACTTTCCGCTCCCACTTGGACAAATTTCGAACATCGTGATTACATTGACTAGCGTCTAGTTACACTAGCAATGTCTCTAGTACAACTCGAGTAAGGTTTCTTGGATGAAACCTTTGAATGATTCATCATTATTATTATCCTTTCATTTCTAAACAATGTTAATAAGGTTATGGATCTCACGCATTCCTTTCATTAACCATTCTGTTTCTTGTTCATCAGATTCAAGCAAGATTACCAAAACTTCTAAACATAGTTTAGAAAGACTTTGGGTACGGCCGTACAAACATCTTACTAATCCCATGAGGGGCCCAGCTGTATTAAACTTCAAAATAAATTTTAAGGGAACAAATTCCATATTGACTACAAGCAAAACTTATGAATTTTGCAACACTTCTGGAAATAACCCTTATAGCCACCAGTTACGTTTAGCGTTAGATTATTTCACACAAATGCACTAGATCCACGACAGTTTCCTGGTATCTCATGTCTGAGAATAACTATTTATGATTTACTTGATGACAAAGATCCATAAAGTATAATCATATAGTTGGGATAAGTCCAATACTTGAATCATCGAATATCATTCAAAATTGATCAATATACTTTCAAGTATACTCTATCATTATTTTTATTTGTCTTAATTTAATAATACTCCCATATTATTAATCGATAATGGACATTTAGAATAACTACATTATTCACGAATTAAACATGTAAATATAGGATACAATATATTATAATAAACTTACCAAGTAATTTATTTCACCATAATAATTGTCTAACATCCCTTATCCAAATACTAAAATAGATCAATGCATGAAAACACGATTGATGCATCATGCCTCTAGTAATGACATTCATACTTGTTTGGCAAAGCATAAAGAAACCAATCTTGACCTATTGGAATTTCGAGAAAACTTTCTTCAAGACTTTAATTCATTGAAACTCTTGTACATGTGCATTCAAATAGTTTGATATTGTCACATAGTACCAAAATTGTGAAACATCCTTGATCACCAATTTATTATACTAAACTTCCAAAACAACATTTGAAGTTCAAAGTATTCTAATTCTTTAATGTATAATGCAAATTTAATTAACATGTCATCTCAAAGGATACCATGACTAATATTGAGTGTTACCTTAATTATATCTTTGAAGTTTGATAACTTGTAATTCAAAGATACAAATACGTTACCTATAATATCTATTATGTAATGTTTGATTCCAACCAAACGTCCAAGTTTGTTGGCTATGATAATTTGCAAAACTATTGACAAATTATTCTATAGAATTTGGAAGATGATCCAAGACAAGGATGTTATTCTATATCCAAACATATTCCTTCAGAATATTCATTACACAAGTAATTAGATAACTTTCAAATAGATATTAATATATTCAAATTATAAATACAACGTGATACACATGAAAATTTCTCAAACCAAATTTAGATTTCTTCATGTTCCGAATATCCATATAAACTTACTACATGGCATATTATGTTGTATTTCCACCGCATAAACAAATATTATTTGTTCCAAGGTTCTGTATATCTTATTTTCTAAATCTCTAAAGCAAAGTTTCATTTCAAATCTAAACCAAAATCAACATTTAATTTGAATGAAAACATACTTTCTTACATGTCTATTCGACACATACAATTTAATAAAATAACCATAATACTCCCACTAGCTTTTAGGAATACTTAGAAATTATCTTATTTCAATTTTTAAATCTAATCTTGGATTTCAAATTAAACATAAGAATAATCTCCTAGATGTTTGCTTTCATCCATTCATGAATAATTGCACTTCGTACTTTCAAAGATTTATTTTTCGAATTAATAAACTTCTTTTGATTACTTAAGTCCTTGGTTAAGTAGTCATTCAAGAAACAGTTCATATATATATATTCAATTTTGTCAATCAAAATATGACCATTAAAATATTTATATATATTTAATCTTTTAGGAAAAAAATATCCAATCACAATTAATTACTTAAGGGTGATTAATAATCTATTCATAATACATACATTAAATATGTGTACAATCTCGTCCATAAAATTTCGACACAAGGATTTAAACCATCACTATGGTCGTTTCTACCTTTCTATGAAGAAGCTTATCTTTAAACTATAGTCAAACTGCACAAGATAAACCAAATCTAAAATTTATTATCTTGTTTGGACAACATCTATAAAAATCATATTATGAGTAGTTTACCCAAGTCAATATTTGGTAACAAATCATAGCAATTATTTGTAACTCATAATTCTCAGCATATTAATCATATATCCGAGATATACTTGCGGACCTATGATTTAAATTCCTTTATCTTGAGGGTTAGCATTTACACGCCTACCTCATGATAATTACTAGTGTATCGCAGAGGATTATGTATCTTGTAGTTTTATCTTTCAAGATCAAAAAACTCCCACTTGCTTTCAGTAACTTAAAGTTAATCCTATAGCAAATAGATCAACACTCCAATGTTATCTTTATGGGACTTTACAAAACACAATGATAATTCGTAACTCTTTATTTCCTAAACAACCCACTTCATAAGTAGTTTAGCAAAATATAAACTTCATTTAAGATAAAACATGATTCATCACATTCCATATATAATGGTATCTTATTAATCTTCTTAGATCAAGTCATACTTAACTTTCTAATCTTGATATCTTTTTGGAAGAAAGGAAGATATAGTTATCCTGAATCAATCATCATATTGATTCTCCTAATGAACATACCATAACAATGTTGTATTTCATTTAGGTTAATATTGTAAGTCAATCTAACAACATTTAAGATACATATATATCTTTCGGCTTACCTATATACCAACTAAATCATCTCAAAGGTAAAATAGATTTCCTAACCATTTTTCGTGCTTTATAACTCAAGTACTTCTAACAAAAAGTCACTTCATATTCATGTCTTTAAAACATAAAAGTTATAATTTCATTATACGTTTTAAGTTATCTGACCATGACTTCATGTATATGTCTTTAGTGAAATAGAGACAATACATCAACGTCTTACTTTATATTATACGTCTTTCAAGACTTTATGTTTGTGACTTTTATAAAGAAATCATAAACATGTATAAAGTAATCATGAACACCACTAGGTTTCATTAGTCTGTTCAAGTTAATTCACTACTATGTATATTTATGTAATTCCAAGAATACACAAATATTTACTTTAGTAGTATAAGATTACTCAATGTATCTTATGTCATTCCAGGAATTTGTCCATCTTAAGAAACTACAAAATATTCCACGCCCGATCTCACGACATGTGGATATTTTACCCTTCTTTTTACAATTTAGTCCAGGCTCTCACATGACTAAATCCAAAACAACAAGTGTTTCTTAATGTTAATGATATATATAATTTTAAGTACTCTTTTAATCATACTGACAGATGATCTAACTTTCATCTAATAAATATTAGATAGTTAGTCTCTTATCTTGAAGACAAGAGAATCATATCTTTACTAGTTGTTTCTTGCACACAATGTTTATTTCTCCAACTTGTGCATGGAACAACCTCATATATTAGATAAACATCACGTCTAACGTTTGTCTATACAAAATATGATTGTGTCGTATATACTAGCTTTTTACAAGTAGATGTAGAACCACTTAATAAACAAGAATCAATACATGACTATCCTTTGAAGATAATAGTGTCAATAATTTGAAAGTTATTATCTTAGGACATACTAGATATAATTTAGGTTATTACCAAGACGACAAAGCTTGTAACTCCTACTGAATTAGAGAATGCTTTAATAGACTCAAATTTTAGTAATACAACATTGTAAATGTCTCATAATCGGTGAAACATATTAGTGTGTTGTTTACTTTCTTACACTTTTGAAAACACTTTCGTAACAATTACTTGTAGTGCTTAAGAGTGTATTCTACTTTATAAATGATGACTTATCAATCAGTTGTTTTTAACTTGAAAGATTTGACATGCAATTTCTTCCTTAATAGGTTTACCAACCCCACATTGGTATGTAGTGCCTATAAATGGTCAAAGCACAACTACTAGAAAAATATGCTAGTTTGCCTTTAAACAATTAGCGGTAACCATAACTCAAGATATGCACTTTTCTTAACTATTAAAGTTTGCTATGAGTTATGTATTTAGAATTAGACATTTCTAAAATCCTTATTACTCCTTCTTCACTCATGGAAAAGAGTTTAGGTTTATCTTCTATTGTAAATTGACTCTATCTTCACACCTTACGGTTGCAGATCAATAAACAAAAGAATAAACCACGTTTACGGTGTAACGTTTGCATTAATACAATTGAAAAAATTTACAAAATTCAATTTCAGTATTTTTGATAATACCATTCAGGAAAATAAGATTACCCCATTAATAATAACCATAGTATTTTCCTTGAAAACTAGAATCCAAATTGACATAACTTTATCACATCTGTTGATCTGCTAGCAATAAAAGTATTCAAGATTGTAACTTGTCGAACAATCATTGACAAACAATTTGCAATTTCTAGATTCTTTAGGGACTTACATTGCCAAAAAAAAACATTTTGCATTGTAAACATGTTTCATCTCTTCTTATGCCTTAAGTTTCTATATCTCACTAAGTAACTTAATTAAGTCGACTAATCTAAAGAACGTAAAACCATTCATGTGCAATCTCATTCAGTCATTAAAGTTTTCTTTCCATTACAACATCGTCCAAAATCTCATATGACGAAAATTGTAACTTCAAGTGTTCTTCAATTAGATGGCATATGACTTTATATTAGGGTATAAATTTTGATGTCAAAATCAATGTATGGAGAAGCATGCATACAACTCCATAGCATAAGTTTAATAAAACATTTATTAAACTTTTTCACGAGACTAAATTTCTACATAATTTATGTTGAGGTATTGGTTTAAACTAATTTAAAGTATTACCCACAACTATTCACAACGTACGTCTCCTAGAACTCGGCTAGAGCACAAAGAAATAACCTTATTTATTGTGTTTCAGATGTGAATTTGCGGTAAATCAACCTTAAGGTATGATGCAAATAATAATCGTAGGTAATTCAATTTGACGCACAGGCGAGCTGGGAATTCGGTCAGCGACTAATGGCATAACACCTCCTTCCTTAACCGTGTACATGACCAGCAGTGCGTTATACCCACTTTATAGTTTGTCAAAAGGAGTAGGTCGTTAAATTATTATTGCAGATACGAATCAACACAAAATCTATGTAATTTAGATCTCAAAACAATTCATTAATTTTGATATGATTTAGTTCATATTATTTTTCTCGAAAAAATTACCCTTGTTTACAACATACAATAAAACACGTGAAAACAATAAGGTAAAAAAAACTAAATCATAAACACATAATAACAATTTATATGTGAAATAAATAAATCAAATAGCCACATGCATACGATTTATTCAATAAACATCAAACTAGGTTTTTATATCCATATAAAATCTTCCCTAATTTTTAGATTTATTGAATCAAAGAAAACAAGTAGCAAAACATGTAACAATTACCACATAAAGTCATATGATCCATGAAAACATGCATGTTCATCACGGATCTCCCACATAACTTAACAATTAAATCTCTCCGGATCGAAACATTAATTTACATAACATAACAATTAATCATGCAAATCATCAAAGTTCCCCCCAAATCACTTAACAATTTAAATAAATCTCTATGGATCGTAACCTTAAATATATATGACATAACAATTAATCATGCAATTATCTAAAGATAAAAAACATGCAAAATTTTTAGGGTTTAACAATTTTTTTTAATCGGCTAAAAAAACAAAACGACCAAAGACAATTTTGTTTTAAATCGGATTTAAAAAAAACAAAAACAAAAAACAAAAACCCTAAATTTTCTTTTCACAAAAACAAACATGTAGTTTTAACTCAAAGCAATTATTAATTAAAAAAACCTTTAGATCTCGATAATTATAACATGTTAAAACGGCTCTCGATGCCACTGAAGGTTTATAAAGTTCATAACAATTATACAAAACCGTCAATAACATCAAAACACAGATAGCGGAAGCGATTTAACAAGATCATAATTAATAACACAAATAATTAATCGAATTAGGGTTACATATCTTTATCCTAGCGAAGATCCAAAAGATCACCAACGAATATACAATTATGGTTAATGACAAACACTACCAAGATATAGTCTAAAGTAAGACTATATTGCGTTCTTGTGCACACGTAATACAATGAGCTAACCGTGATTCTAGCACGTGTAAACCAAGCTTCAACATCAAGTGGATAATCTACCCAACAAACCTAGAGAGGGGATAGGATTAGATTATTGCTAAACCAAAACCAAAGGATAAAAGGAACCCTAAAAAAAGGTGTTTTTCTTTTGGTGTTGATTGCAATAGAAAGAAACCAAACGAAATCCCCTTAGGGGTTTCGTCCGATCGCAAAAGAGAGAGGGGAAAAAGTGATTGTGGGATGGTGAATTATGAGATACCCATGGGTATTTATAAGGGTATTAAAGTTAGCCTTCAAGCTAAGATATTGCAAAATAGGAAAGAAAATTCTTTTCCTTTTCTCCCCTTAGCTCCACCGATCGGAACCACCACCCAAAGGGTGTTCTGGAATCTTCTTTTCCTCTTCTTTATTATTCCACGTTAACCGTTTAGTCCTTAACTCTTAAACTTAACAAAGGTTAAATGTTAAAGCTCGATTTAATTTAATAAATATAATAAATACATTTATTAAATTAATTAACTCTTTACGTATTGTGTGCAATCCCGTAATCTCGAGTTCGATCCTAACACACGACTATTAAATTTATGTCCATAAACTTTCAATTCAAACCCATACAAGGTATCTTTAATAAAGGAGTAATGCATCTAGATTTAAAGAATATCTCTTCTGCATCAGGAAGAACGTCTTCACAACTTTCTAGTGCTCTTAATCTGTCGGCCCACTTGGCGTATACTTCAATAAAAAATCATTCAGTTAGTTTGATTAAGTTTTCGTCTCCATATTCGTCGGTCATATCTAAGCACTCTGTAGCACATCTACGGCTTATAACATTGTGGGTTATAAATTCTATATGCATATGATAAGTCATAACAAAATCGTGCTATAAGCTCGAATGTTTTTAGACCCGCCACTCGGTATGTCGTCTGAATGCACAATACAAACATGCTCGTCTTCGATTGAAGAATCTCCAATGAATCATAATATTATAATATTACTCAATTCCCGAAAGAACGACACCGTTTCTCAATTGGGCCCCCATTTTATTTTTGGACTACCATTGGCCTGTTATTTTGGGCTAAAACGATATAGATACATAATACCTATTTCCTGAAGCTTCTCCAGATTTCTTCCCCTCATCCTTTAAACACATATTGATATACTGATCTTGAGGTTCTTCAAAGCTGTGGGGGGTTGGTCAACACTAGCGAATCATATGCATGTATGTACTTTATTTGACTCCTTTGTTTTCATTTTTTCTTGAAGTTAATGGGGGTATTAGGGTTTCAGTTTTAGGGATATTCTCTGTCCTTTAGGCGTCGTAGCAGTTTATCAAAGGGACAAAGTCAGGTTTCGAATTTTTGATGTTATTGCCGCCTGATAACTGAGAGATTTGTTGGTTTAGACTTTTTGATGTTTTATGGTGTCGGAAGATTACTCGAAATTTGTGTTTAAAATAGGTATATAGATATTTTGGCTTATATTCTATTCGGTTAATATGAATGTTTGTACTGTTTTTATTAATGTAAAATCCAAGGGTCTTATTCGGTTGTATAATTGTTAAGATAACAGTGACAAATGATGGTGTTAATATGTTTTGTACGTATAATATACCAAAGCCGGTATTTTGGTGGTGTAACCTAATCCAGATCACTGTTGCAGCCAAGACGACCAGTGCTTGGCGAGGTAACTTCACCCGGATTACAGTTGCAACCAAGAATGGTGGTTTTTTTTGCTTCTATATTTGCAGAACTAAGTTCCTGAACCTTATTAGTATATATCTGGGTTTCGCTACTATGTTTTGCTAAGGTTGTTGCTATCGAAGCAGAGGTAAATTTTTGAGTATCACTTATATCTTTCGTTAAGGTTGTTGTTAACGAAGCGGAGATGAATTTTATACCAGGCCTTGAGTATAGTACCAACTATGTCTAAGCTTTTCTTATAATATCTAGGATTTTGTGAACATGACACTTCAGACGATCACCCGAGGTAACCTACAGATTAGACGAGCATCACTAACTTGATAACTATGTCCATAATGAGATACATTGTTTAAAATGCTCGATCTTGAGTATCAGATCGGTATTATTTCTTAAAGAACAATATAGCGTGAGTTTCTAATGCACCATTAAGAATTTCAGAACATAGGTTTACCTCTTTAAAAAATAGAACGACTTATTTAGCTGACTATTATCCTTCTAAATCCACCATTCAAATTAGCGTTTTCAGATTTTAGTTGATTTACATGCACTGCTGCTTTCTGCAGGTTAGCGTATTGATTGGAAAGGCTGGGGACACTATTCGGACATTGAAAAAAGCTTAGTGGCGAGGATCTAAATCACACGCGATGCCGAGGTTGATCCCTATTCGACAAATGGTCAAGGTGCTAAAACAACGACCCATTAGTCTCATACATACAAAACACAATATGTGACAATCTGTCAATTTGAGATCGTTATTTTATTCTCAAGTATTATTTATAATCATTATTTTATTATTAGTTTATGAACTCTGTGACAGTCTGACATTTTCAGGTAGTAAATTTATCCTCGTATATTATTTTAAAATTTTATTTTTGTGTTGGTTCATGAACTCATATAACTACGGAAAGAAATTAGGGTTTACGTCTTAAATTAGCATCGTCTACGTCTAAACCGGATAGCTCTACGTTATGTGTTTACGTTTACATACTCCGTTTTTATAACAAACCAAAAATTTTGACCAACGTTTAAACAAAGATTTTTCGAACATTTACGGATCTTGTTAATTATTTTTGATAAATCAACGAAGATCGTGTTAAGTAAATTCAAATTTATTTTGAACATTTTTCTATAATTGGACGAACTGAGAAATTTAAAAATTTTACGTTTACGTCTCATAAATAAAAAGTTTATTATTTAATTACTTGTAATATTTATCGATGTTTTAAACATCGGACTGGGCAAGACTAATAAAGATAATAGTTGAGATGAAACTAAAACTTAGAAAATATGAAGAAATAGTATTTTTCATTATATCCTAAAATGTTGCTAATAACGTGAGTAATAGAGTTCACATTTTATTTTTACCTTAAAATCTAACCGAAATAGCTAGAAATGATTAAACGAGCATTTAAATAAACAATAGCAAATGTTTTCGAAACGCGACGAAGTAAGGACTCATATTTATTGGAAAAATGATTTTAAAAACGACGGCGAGAGTCTCATGTCTTGAATCGTCCGTTAAGTCGTCCAAACGAGCCTCGAACGCTTATTGAACAAAAGTAAATAAAACAACATTTACAAATTTTACCCTAAAGTTTTATACTTGCCACTTTGATTTTATATTTTATAGTATAAAAGTAATTTTTTTTTACCCATTTTCTTCATCTTCCTTCAAACATAAAACACACACACTTATATAAAGCTTTCAAGCTTCATCAATGGCTTCCACCGGAAAACTTTTCCGGTTTGTTTTTCCGGCGACCTTCATTTTTTCCGGCCAAGACCAAATATGCTCCAAAACCCCTAAAATCACCTATCCTCCTCCCTTTTATCTCCAAACCGCCGCGGCTACTCCTCCCTCACATATTTGTCGCCGCTCGCCACCACCTTGTGGTGGTGGGTAGGTGGTGGATCTATTATTATTTCACATGGGTATACCTTAGAAACCCTCAAAAACCCCGTATTTATTTCGGATCTACACATGCAAGATGGTTGCCTCAAATATTAGACAAATAGTTTATTTAGTTTATTTTTTTATGCATGGTGGTTTTGGCCGAGATTTAATAAGAAAGAGGGCTGCCCGCCGCCAAACCACCACTGTGGTGGCGGCTGGACGTCATGAACAGCCACCACGGTCGCGCCATGGTGGTGTCGGGTTGTGGTGGTGATACCCTTGATGTATTTTATTAAATTTTAACTATAATGTATGTAAGAAAATGAATAAATAAAAAGGGGTATAATAAAATATGGAGTATAAGAATATGTGTATTTTGAAAATATTATAATAATAATAATTGTTATTTGACATAATGGGATATATAATTATTTGATGACGTAAAAGAAATAAATAATTAAATAAATGGTATAATAAAATATGTAGTGTAAGAATATAAATATGTTGAGAATATTATAATAATGATTAATATTATTTGATATAGTGGGATATATAATTATTTAATAAAATAGAAGGAATACATAAACAAATAAATATTTTGAGGATATTGTTATTAATATTATCTATATCTATTCTATACTACATTATAATGGAGCTATCCAATATGTTGAATCTATATCTATACTACATTAAATGGAGCTATCCAATATGTTGAAAGGTTGAAAATATTCAACATTGTCGGTGGAAAGAGTTGAAGCAAGTAAGGAAAGAATACATTTGTATTCAATATTAAGGCTAGCTGTACAACATGGAATCTTTTTTGAAGCTGTGATTATGGCTTGATTAGGAAGACAATGCTAAATGGTGCCTTATATTAGAAAGTGAATAAAGGTTTAATGATATAAACCAAAACTTTCAGAGGAAGAATAAATCAAATACAAAAATCAAAACACCCATTAAAATTCGGTTATTATATAAACAAGTAAAACTGAATCTATTTTCATTCATCAATAATATAACTCTTATTCCTATTTGACTTTGATTTTTGTTTTGATCTTACATGCTCACAAACTGGTATCAGTCTTTAATGGTTATTACCAAAAATTTGCAGCTTTGGCTGATAATTAATGTGCTATATTGTTTGTTTAAATGAGTTTTTAATCTAGATGCAGCTAATAATACATGTTTGAGTTAAAAACTCGAATATCAAATATTAGGTATTGTTATTACTGGTTTCTTATATCATGATCTAAATATTGATTAAATTGCTTTTATGTTGTTTTTGGTGAAATTATCGATTGCATTCATAATCAATTGCTGATGAGATTCTATGTACACTGAGTGTTTGATGAAATGTCCACGAAGTGCCATGTTTTCCCAGTTTATAATTATGAACATAATACTATTTCATGTTTTTACATTACCAATAACCCATTCTCATATATGTACACATTACCAATAAGCCATTCTCAATAACTGGTTCTCATATATGCAACAACACTTGCTGATAAATGACATTTTAACTCAAAAAGTGCTTATGGCATTGGTGATGAACTGATGATTGGATCTGTCCTCTAATACTACGTCTGTGATATGACATTGGTGAGCACAACTTATTTTGGATATAATTTGGACATTGTCTGTTGTATATTTATGTTTGTTGGTAATTGGTCATATATGGAAATGCGAAACCTGCTGGTGCATCTGGTGGTGGTGATCGGGGTAGTTGCCGTGGTGGGCGGGATTTAGGAGGTAACGACGTGGGTGTGGGCTGATGTGGGTTTTATGAATCTCTTAGTCCAATGTTGTTGGGTTTACTCCTTGAAGGATCTTGTAAACCTTAATCACGATACAAAGACTGTGCGGAAACCAATCTTTATATAAGAAGAACAATAGAAATAACCAAACGTTCAAGCCTCAATATATTAATACGATCACTCTAAATAGTGAACCTTGAAGCTATAACAAACAATGAGAGAAATATGTAGAGAATATGTGTGTGTAGAAGTGTGTTTATCTCTACACCCTAGGGCCTCCTTTTATAGTGCAAAGGGTCCTAGGTGGTTACAATATAATTAATACTTGCCTAAGTATTATACATTAATATCCTTTAATAGTTTCCTAAACAAACTTGTAACATTCTCATCATAATCAATATATTTAATACTTTCCATATGAATAGGAAGACTAAATATTTGATCTTATCTTCTACAATCTTCCTTGATCATATCTTCTATAATCTTCTTTCAACTTTATAATACGACTATGAGGAACAAAGTACTCCAGTAGGAACTGCTATATGACCAGGAGTAACTTCTAAATACTTTATTCCTAATAATACTCCCCTAAACTTGAATTTAACCTGGTTGAGTTCAAGTTTCCAAGTAGATGTGCCACCAATAAGCATGAGGATTGGAATATGAACCACATCAGCAACAATCTCACTTGATAACACTAGAAAAAACACAAAAGTAGTTTCTGATACACTAACTGCTGAACAACTTTAAAGCTTGAAAACATCTACACATGTTGAATCTTGAGAGCAACAAAAGCAGATTTGATAAGCCTTTACCAAGTAGCTACTCACTCTTGGGCTAGCCAGCCTTTTGGTGGAATCATGACATCACCCTGGGAGACTAGTACCCAGTCCAACTCTTGGAACGTGAATCATCAGTAAGTTGGAGTAACCTGATGATTTTAGGCAAACCATCACAGCCGTCAACGGATTTGATATGTCTTTACCAGAAGCCGTACCCTTTTGGACTCGCCAACTCTCAACAATTAAGCATCGGTGAGCTGAAAACCCTATAGCTTTGAGCAAGCTATTACAGCTATCAACGGATTTGATAAGATCTTTACCAAGATCCGTACCCCCTTGGATTAGCCACTTTTTAGTCTAGGATCATGGCAAGTGAAAACCATCCAGTTTTGGGTAACCTGGCAACCATCAACGGACTTGACTATCACACCAGAGCCGTACCCTCATGGTGAATCAACTCTTTCTTGTCTGTGAAACATGGTGAGTTGAGCACCATTTGTTGTGTGGACTAGGTCCAACACCAGAAGTAACTCCAAAACAGCCCAAGTGTGAAATATATACAAAGTTATTTTGATTCGAAAGTTTCTATTTTTTTTATTTTTATTTTATGTTTTTATTTTTTAAGTTTTTTTTAATGTTTTTAAATTTTTTTTTATAACCACTCAAAGACTATGAGTCAAACAGCAGGAACGTAGAATGCATCAAGAAGAACAATGGTCCACCAGAAGCAGAATGAGTGCAACCTAGAGGGTCCATTGGTCGACTAGGAGCAACTTAGTTCTACTAGGAGGAACCATATCCACCAGCACCAATGTCAATCTACAAAATTGATTAGACAGAAAAACACAAGAATATACACAGTTATACATACAACAAGCCTCCCCTTAAGCTAAAACCTCCCCTCAAACGGAGCAAAGTATTCACCATCAAGGATTTTTTTATTTTTTTTAAGACTTCTCTTTTCCTGCAAAAAGTTAGTTCACACAAATATAGAAAATACAAAACATAGTAATTTATAATCACACTTGCTGAAATAAACACAAACCAAACAAAGATTAGTGTTTATGGAAGTCCCAAGCTAAGACAAACTTGAATCTTCCAAAAACATCAACATAGTCATATCTTGTTAAGGTTTTTGATGCACTATTTGATTTGGAGACATGTTGTAAACCATCTTGTTTAGGTTTCCAAACCCACCTAGCTAAAGCCTTAACAATATTAACATTTGTTTTTTACCGTGCAGACTCAACCCTTGTACCCTTAACATTATTAAAACATCTTGGTTGTGGAATTATGTTATTTTTAGGATTGGGGTGAGAAAATCTACCAAAGTTCTTGTGATTCACATGTCTTGAGTTATTCCACACTGATTTAACCTGTTGTTCATCATTAATCTTTCTTTTGTGTTTACAAGTATAGTGCAAGTGATCAAAACTACCACACACATAACAAGCCTTATTTTTGAACTCAAAGTTATCACCTAATTTCTGAGTCATCATGCCATTCCAACCTCTTTGATTACCTCTAGGACTCTTATTGTTTTTGCTAAGGTTATTTGCTTTCTTTTTACTTTCATTCTTAGCCCAAACAGATTGAGGGTAGAACTTAGGCGATTTAGCATTTAAGGTAGACGTACATGAGGCATATTTACTAGTCATGGGTTCAATTATAACAGGTTCAGGCACAGACTCAAGTGTTTCAACACTAGAGTTGGACTTACAAGAGTCAAGGTCACTAGTCTTCGGTTCTAAAGACTTGTCACTAGAGTTACAAGAGACAAAGTCATTAGACACAGAATTAGTTTCAATTGAGCCAGTGTACCTTGTACCATATGTCATTTGTGATTCATCAAAGTCAAAGTGGTCTAAGGTAGGCATGAATGTCCCTGTGAGAGGTGGAGGAACAACATGCATCTCTGCAGCTGGTTTATACCTATTGAAAACAGGCCTACCTTTCACATCTTCAGGGGTAGTGTCAAACACACTAGACAAAGAGGAGTCAAAAACATCATTTGGCCCAATATAGTTTTTAAACCCCAAACCAATTTTAGTCCTACCAGACATGGAGCTATCTACTAGTTTGACTAAGCTTTTAGAGGAATTTTTCCATTTATCAAACCTAGCCAAAGCATTATCTAGTTTAGTTTGTAGCCCCTGCTTCTCTTTAATTATCTTAGTATTAAGATTTTCATAATATGTCAATAGATTAGTTGTATTTTCTAAGTCAATACTTAATACCCTAATCTTATCTTCATACTCTAATTGAGTATTTTGAAACCACTTTTTCTGCTGTTCCAAAGTTATTAGAGCTCTTTTGTATGACTGAACTTCTAAGAAATATTTATTATTTTGAGCATCTAAATCAGAACATTGTTTTTGAAGATCAGCATATTTTTGTTCACAATTTTCAGAACAACTAATTACTACATCATAGTTGTTATAAGCATGCATTTTATTCATTAATTTAGCATTATATTCTCTAACTTCAGATTCTGTCATAAGAATTACCTCATTGTCTGGAATTGAAGTTCTGCACGCCATGACTTCTTCAGCAATACCTTAATTAGAAATTTCTGGCAAACCGTCGCTAATATGTCGCTAAACTGTCGCGAATTCTGAACAGCAACTTCACTTCACAGCAACACGGATGTATAAATCTTGTTCTTCTCAATCAAAGCTTCTCAACGAGGCTCTGATACCACTTGTTGGGTTTACTCCTTGAAGAACAATAGAAATAACCAAACGTTCAAGCCTCAATATATTAATACGATCACTCTAAATAATGATAGGGTTTACAACCTTGAAGCTATAACAAACAATGAGAGAAATATGTAGAGAATATGTGTGTGTAGAAGTGTGTTTATCTCTACACCCTAAGGCCTCCTTTTATAGTGCAAAGGGTCCTAGGTGGTTACAATATAATTAATACTTGCCTAAGTATTATACATTAATATCCTTTAATATTTTTCTAAACAAACTTGTAACATTCTCATCATAATCAATATATTTAATACTTTCCATATGAATAGGAAGACTAAATATTTGATCTTATCTTCTACAATCTTCCTTGATCATATCTTCTATAATCTTCTTTCAAATTTATAATACAACTAGGAGGAACAAAGTACTCCAATAGGAACTGCTATATGACCAGAAGTAACTTCTAAATACTTTATTCCTAACAAATGTAATTATAAAAGAGTATTTTTAATTTATTTTTCAGGATGCATAATACTACATATATTTTAAGCATCACATGCTACCTCTACTCTGGGATATTGGCTAAAATATTAATTCATTTTGCGTAATGTTCTGTTAATGTTTATAATGTTCTACAGGTTTGGTACCATCAATTATATCGGACAAAGCACTTAAAATGCAACAATTGCAACACCAACAAAAATGTTGTTTGCGAAGGGGGCGTGAGGTATTATAAAAGAACTGAAACATTGTCTCTCTTGCATCTAATACATGATCGTTTTTCAGGTTTTATTTCTATCAAAGATTGTATGTTCTTTTGTTGTATATGTAGAGGATGGCGTGCTGGTGGGTACAAAGAACTTGATGAAGAAGAACTATAGGAAAGAAAGAAACGTAGGCGAGAAGCTGAAGAAGCACGATGTAATAAATTCCAACTTGACAGTAAGATTCTTAAATGCTTCTCAATAGCCTTATTGACCACCTTCTCACTCAAGATTCCATTGAGGTATCAAATGACTAATACGTTTGTCGTAAAAATAGTATTGCGCAATTGGTTCTAAGGTAGTTTGATTTTATATAGGGAATATTTTCACCCTTTTATATATAACAAGTTTTGGCCCCTTGATTATGGTCCAATAGCTCAAGCTAATAGTTAAAACTATGCTTGATCATATATATACCTCTCACACTCTATAACATTTTCATCAATGTGATAACTTATTATGACTGATGATGAAAATAGATTGGAATTGTGGCAGATGAAGGTCGAAACTTGAACTTACAGAATAAGAAATATGCCAAGTCTTTTTCAAGACTTTAGGTAATAAGTACTTCATGATTCATCATAAAGTTGAATATAGTTATAAAAATCTAACATCAAAAAATAACAGTGAACCAAAAGTTATATAAGGCAAAGTTTGTAGTCTTTAATCTGCTATAGTAAAAAAATATCATATTTTTAGGAAGCAAAGCTTAAGTTGAACTAATAGCTAAAATAAGAACTTAAGTAGACAGTTTAGTGCTTAGGACCCTTAGTCGGCAGAACAATTTGAAATCAAACAACGAGTTGTTAGATTCTTGCAGCCTACACACTATTTTCTTGCAACTATGAATTATGTTTGCATACCTTCCTTACCTTCGTGTCCTTATAAAAGGACGATTAATGTGGATATATATATAGATAAGTAGAAAAAAAGTTTAGCAATCCCAAACACCTCTTAAATGTATTTAATGATTTTGATTTAGTCCAACTTTTTTGTCTTGCTTATGGTTTGGATATGAAGACGTTTTTCACCAAGGGGGTGTATCATATAAGAATAGACGCATCATTTCGATAAAAAATATAGAAGTAATTAAGATCATACAGTGTGATAGTTTTGTTGTGCAAGATTTTTTATTAGCTGTTAACACGTGATTCCAAAATACGTTGAATATCTTGTTGAAAGAACTAACTTTAAACTTCTAGATGTTCAGTTTTAGACTAGAAGACCTACCATCAGGCATATAAGTGGAGTACTTCTGCTATTTAACATATGACGTGCTTAGACGTTGAAACTGGGACATACGCCTTATGGATAATTATATAGTAAATTTCGTAGGTGATGGTGCACGAGAAAGTTATAAGATTTGGTCCTACTATGTTGGAGCTTGAAGGGTCGGTGTGCAACGGATTGCTTGGTCAGGGCTAATTAATAGGTGGACAATGGGTCAAAACAAGTAACTATGCAATTTGGGTAATAATGTATTAAATCATGTCGGGGTGGCATTGTATTGTCTGCATAAGTGCATGAATCCGTACATGTCTCTGTTGTGTACAGAAATACCGAGTAGTATCTATGTTTGAAAGAAATTTAATGGTAATGTATCGAACTATGTTGCCTTTTTAAAAACATTAACAAGTTACTAATACTTAGTTTATAAGATTTGAAGTAAGTATATATTTATGTGTTTATTGCATTTATAAATATGGTAATAAACTTACGCTTCTAAATGATAATGCCAGAGCCTCGTACATCTAGGCTATTGTTCATTTTTGTTCTAAATGCTTTACTAGCTGATGAACTCATCAATGTTATAATTTTCTTATTGGTCGAATTACGGGTTTGACCATCGGGTCAAGTCAGTCGAGTCACTGAGCACGGGTTCGACCACTGGTTCAAGCCGGCCAAGTCATCAGCTTACCGGTTCGACCACCGAGTCAATTAGCATATCGTTAATTATCTATCGGTAGACAATTTCTGGATCATGTGTTAGACCATCGCATCAAATAACATATCGTTAATTATATGTCGCTAGGCAATTCCTCTGCTATGCGCGGGTAATCGTCTAGTTATTAATAAATGATGTATTAAAATATAAAATTATTTGAGGATATATGGAAGGTACTTAAAAAATTAATGGTGGGAATATATAATTAATGTAATAATTATATTGATTAAAGATACCTTAATTAGAATATTGATTGAGGAAAGTATTAGTTGGATATTGATTGAGAAAAGTGGGAAAAATTATGTATTTTATATACATGGAAACGTTATAAGTATGCCGAAATTTTCTAAAAATGTATACGTTTATAATAGAAATAGTTAACGAATAACTACGTTATATAATAATTTTCTAAACGTATTATTTTAGTTAATATGATAAATAATTTTTTATGAGTTATATAATGATTTTCGAACGAGTGTTTATATAAAAAAATAACTTTGTATACACTATTATAACCGGAGGATATAATATATAATTTTAGATATTCATTTTTAAATGTTTGTTCTAAATAATAACTTATGACATGAATTATGTAACACCCCACTTAGATAAGTGGACTGTTACGTGTATTTATGGTGTGTCATCAAAGCATAAGGTAAATGTCCTAGAACATTAACTGGCCATAAAGGAAATACCGGAATCAAACATCGGTAATCCAACATAAGGTCAAAACATGAAAAGTAAATACTGAAGGAAAGGACTAAACAATGTCCAAATAAGCAGAATAATGTAAAAAGTGCATAAAGTAAGAAGTCTGGATAGCCTCTATCCAACTGCACATGCTCTTAGAATCCTAAGAGCGTCCTGGTGTACCTGCCGTTAGAACATGCAAGGAACTACGGCTGAGCATAACGCTCAGTGAACGGATATAAAGCATGATAAGGAATTACTGAAATGAAGCAGATGACAAAATACTGAAGCTGTAAGACTGATAAGTAAAGTTGCAGCGGAAATCTGTGTAGAATCTATAAAGTCTTATTTATAAATAATAAAGCTGAACTGTTATCTGTTAAATCTGAACAACATGCATTTATTGTATTTTAATTGCCAAGAGCTTATATAGGTCATGAGATGTAACAACTGTTGCATGAATACATATAGGGGTGTCCTCGTCATGCTGTAGAGGGGTGACCTCTAAATACTGTGCTGGGTGGAGGGATCAGCTCCAATGTGAAGGATGTAGAGCACACACCACATTCACCCTGATAACTGTAAACTGATAAGCCTAGGATGCATCCATACACCCCACTAAAAATACCGATAAAATGGCCAAGCTGAGCTGAGTGGGACGATGCAGGATATCACTCTCCTGCATGTGAGTCACGACACCGGTGCCTCTAGTGCCATGGTTACGGTACCTCCGTAACTAGTACATAAACTGGTCATGCTTGTATATAATGCTCAGGCAATTTAACTTAATTATAAAACTGATTTCTGATAAAATTTATAACATAAACTTGGGAAAACATATAGCTACAGACGGGGAATCCTAATAATGCATAAAAAGGAAGTCATTAGTCAAAGAACGAGAAATCCGTACCTATTGTCCGGTGACTGACTGAAGAAAAACTGAACGAACTCTACTCGGGCTTCACGGAAGCTACAATAATAATAGGCGCGAATAAGTTAACTGATATTTATTTAATTTACTTATCTTATCTGTTTCTCATTTATTTATTTTATTTCTGGAATTATGTACGCTTATTAACTGATAAATCTGATCTTTCTTATAATTCTTTTTAACGTATTATCGTTCTACTATTAATTACAGTATAACACGTATTCTAACGTTATAATATTTTTATATTTAGTAACCTGTTAATAATAGAAAGTTTCCTAAATGAAAACGTTTCCCAAAATCATTACTAAAATCATAAGTTAATTCCGACTTTTAATTAGTTAAAAGGACAAAGTTAAAATCAATTTAGTCTTACTAATTAAATAATTAAAATAACAAATATATTTAACTTTATTTTTAAAAACTTTTTATAAAGTGATTTAACCAAAGCTTAAATAATTCCCACTATTAGTCTTAAGTTTCCCACTGCTTGTATTATATTCCACTGCTTTTGTTTTATTCCCACTGGTTGTATACAGTTCCCATTGCTATCTATAAGTTCCCACTGATATTTATAAGTTCCCACTATTTTCACTATTTTGTTAATCCAAACACCCCCTTATTGTCTGTACCCTCTGTCCAGCAAACCAAACACCCCCCATGGTGGTTGTTTGTTGTTGTCGTCACACAACCAACTCGAACCCTCCCTTGTGGGCCACGACCTGGCCCAAAATGAGCACAGCCACCACCGCACCCTACTTGGGTCGCGACTGGGCCAAAACCAATACACCCTGCTGGGCGATCTAGACCCAAACGCAACCTACACAAACAAAACGCCTCCTGCTTGTTCCTTCAGACCCAAAACACACCCTGTTGTGCTTTTGCCTGCTGCCGAGGACACCTAGATCACCACCGAGACCCCTCGTGGTCTCGGCTCACGTGTAACATCCAAACCCGACTGTTTTTAATACCAATTTATATGATTAAAACCAACCCCACAGTTCTTGCTGTAAAAATGAATTATCGACTTAGAAGGAAGAATAAAGAGACGGTTTACCTTAGTTCGATTAGGAATGAGATATGAACACGATTAAATCAACGACGAGAAACAAAAACTTGTTCTCCTGCTTGTTCTAGCCGGCGGCCACCAAAGGAAAACACCGAACCCTATTTTTTTTCTTTCTTTTTTTGTATCGTTATAATGAAAGGGAGGGAAGCTTTTTGTTTCTGAAGTTTAGTTGGTAAGCTGGGCTGGGCTAAAAGCCCATTACTCTTCTTTGTTGTTTTAATAAACATGTAGTATACATATGTTTCCCTTTTTTTGACTTAAATCCCGTGACATAATATTAGCTCGTGCTCGTGTTTTAATTTTCTGAAACGTAGACTTTATTTTCTGAATAAAGTATTAACGTAATATTGAATAATCATTATTACTTATTTATAAGCGTTAATTATTTTCTAAATACTCAAATTACTTAAAGATTTAATAAAACCGCGACTACGTATTTTTTAAGGTTCATGTATTATAAATACCGGTTTTACAAATTATGTGTGTCATTTCACCTATAAAATATATAATAGAGATATTATATAAATTGCTTTATCACCTTATTTTATTGGCCAACCACCAAAGTTTTATGAGTTAAATTTTATTAATTTATTTTATGTCGAGTTGATGTAACCATCCATCGGGAAAACACCAAAACATAAACCTCACAAAACGATTGGAGCATAGCCGTTGGAATTAATTACAACCGCGAATGGACATTGTTGACGTGATAGGTGTGAAAACACCCATCCTTTTACCACTTAATTATAATAAAATCGAGACCATAACGTGTATTTTATGTCATAAATGTCAGAATTATGCGTGGTTTGTGTTTTTGTTGTGTTTTAGGATCAAAATATGAAAAAGGAAGATAACACGGGCTTTCACGGGCTTTTATCGAAGAAAAAGACAAAAAACGAAGTCAAAAGATCAAGAGTGCAAAAAGAACGGAAGTCCAAGGCCTATTCTGAAGATTTATCGAAGAAAAAGTCTAAAGACGGAAGTTTAATGAAGTCGAAGAACTCAAGTCTAATAAATGAAGAAATTATAAGACGAGTTTAATTTATCCATCGACAAATCCTGAGACAAAGTCGAGAAAGACGAAGAGTTGAAAAGACGAAAAGACGAGAAGAAGAAGAAATCATCAACACATTTAATCTCCCCTATAAATAGAATCCTTAACCTCATTTTGAGGTGTTAGCTAAATTGACAACTTGGCTCTCCAATTTATTTTTATGCACTTTCATATTGTCCATTTACATTATTGTCTTTAATTTGATGTCTTTAATTCCAAGTAAGTTTTAATTTTGTTGTTGAATCTTATTTTTAATCAAGTTTTTAATTAATCTCTGATTCTACCTTTCTTGTTTTGCTTAATCTTTATGCTTACTTGCTTATTGTCATGTTTATTTGATTGCTTGTTATGTTTTTATGTGATTAATTGTGTTAGCTTGTTGGTTTTATAGCTTATTGTGTGCTTTTCTTAAATTTGATTAAGTGTTTTTAAATGTTATTTTATAAAAAGTTGATTTTATATATTTAGATTATTTAGTGTTTCTAAAAGTTTTTAAATTTTGGCTTATTAGGTTTTTCTTAAAAGTATTTTGGTTAAGTTCTTAGATAAGTGCTTATTAGTTTTTGGCTTATTTTTGTTTCTAGCTTATTTGAAAATTTTCCTATTTTCTTTAACACCCTCTTTTTCCGGATAAGCCCCCGAAACTAGTATTCCGGATAGCGCGTAGAAAATAGGATTCCGGATAAGACTTCATAATAAACATTCCGGATAAGTCCTTCGAGACGGATGCCAGATAAGGTTCTAAGTATAGGATTCTGGATAGCGGTTAGAATTTGTTTTCCGGATAAGGGTTAGAATTTGTATTCCGGATTAGTGTTAGGACATACATTCCGGATTGTATTTAGAATACCAATTCCGGATAGTACCCATAACACGGATTCCGGATAAGTGTCCAGAATTTGCATTTCGGATAGTGACAACTTTTTTGGGATTTCGGATTAGGTATATTTATTATAGTTTTCCGACTTTGGTTTTTCTAGATAGTTTTAAGCTTTTATTTTCCCGCCATTTTCTTAGTCTTATTTTTAAATTGCCTTATTTTAGTCATTTCTTTTAAAGTCTTTATTTTTAGTTTAATCTTTCCAAGCTTTTATTTTTATTAGTTTTAGACAACGACAAAACCTTTTCTTTTATTCAACAAAAAGGACGACTGAGTCACACGTTAAACCAAGATCAATTCGATTAGACATACGAGAACAATTTCAACGAGTAAAAAATCAGTTATTAAAATGGCGCTGCTGCCGGCTCTTTTCGTAAAGATTAACGGTTTTCTTTGAGAGACGCGCTGGATTTTGGGATCCGTTCATTCGTGAACGTTATTTTTCGTGTCAAAAATTTTCAAAAATCCATAAAACTTAAAATTTTTGAAAAAAACAAAAACATCAAAAAAATCATAAAAAGCATTTATTTTTCAAAGTTTTGCATCAAAAAGATTTTATTTTTACAAGTACATATATATTCTCTATTTCTTTGGTATCTTTTTTCTTTTTCTTTTGCAGGTATATGCGTACTAGATTTTCGTCTTATTCTGAGCCCGAGACTCTTGAAGACTTAGACATGGCCGGTGTACACAATAATAATAACAACCATGGCCCTCAACCAGATCTTCGAACGATGGAGGAGCTTTGTCAACCAACAATGAATGGGCGAGGAGGACCGATTGCACCGATGCAAATCACGGCTCCAGAATTTTCGTTGAAGCATCACATGATCCAACAAGTTCAAAATACTTGTCCTTTTCGCGGATTGCCCGATGATGATGCCAACAAACACCTCGACAAGTTCATTACCGTCACTCAAAGCATGAAATTGCCTGGGGTTACTATGGATTTTCTTCGCCTTCATCTATTTCCACACACTTTATCCCAGCATGCCGAAAAATGGTTTGATCGTCTTCCGAAGAATTTAATTCATACATGGGACGAGATGACTCAACGATTTTTGTCGCGCTACTTTCCACCATCCATGGTCACGAGCCTTCGGAATCAAATCAGTGGTTTCACGTAAGAACCTGACGAATCACTTTTTGATGCTTGGGAACGATATAATGTTTTGATCGATCGATGTCCTAACCACAGTTTTCTCCCTGTCACCTTAATTGATACTTTCTACAATGGTTTAACTTTTCGTGATCGTGATACGATTAATGCAGTCGTCGGTGGCACATTTATGAAAAGAAGACCCGAGGAGTGTAGAGAGCTTATAGAGAACATGACTACTCATCACAAAAATTGGGATTCATCCGCATCTTCAAGGACTAACCCGAGAGTCAATGTTTCTTCTACTTTATCACACACCAAGATGACCGAATTCACCTGCATGATGGCCGAAATGAACAAAAATATCCTACTCATAGCTACGAATTGACAACAACAAGTTAAAGCTGTAACACTTTCTTGTGAGATTTGCGGCGGTCATCATTCATACAATGATTGTCCTTCTACTCATGACAATCCGAAAAACGTGTATGCGGCTCATGGTAACTATTCAACGGAAAGATATCTAGCCCGACCACAAGGTGATCGTAACTTGCTAAGTTACCGTTCTAACAACTTTCTTTCACCCGGTTTTTCTCCTCAAAACCACAACCCCAACAACTACAATAAAAGCATTCCTAACCCACCTCGAGCTTCTACTCCATATTACCCACCCGCTCAACAAGCACCACCCATCACTCAACCCACGACTTATAATCATGATGTTGAAGCTTTCATGAGGAACCAAGGAGAGGTAGTTAAGAATATTCATAGCCAAATCATCACCTTGAAAGGTGATATCACTAAACAAGGGAATGATATTAGAACCAAGCTTCGACATGATATGCAAACTTCTTTGATCAATCAAACGAATAATTTGAAGAATATGATGGCTAGTTTCTTTCAAGGTAATAAACCCTCTACTTTGGGCTCTCTTCCTTCAAATACCGTCACCAACCCAAGAGCGAATGTGAGTGCTATTACTACACGTAGTGGAGCAACTTTAGTAGGACCATCTACCCCTCCCCTAGTTACTCCATCTACACCTTCCCCACCACCATTTATCCCTCCTACTCCCACGCGTAGTATTAGTTCTCCATTACTGTCTCCACCTCGTAATGAAGAAGTACCCAAGAAAAACCCTTCACCAACCCCACCTTCCACCTTTAAACCTTCTATATCTCAACCTTCACCTTCTACACCTACATCACCTAAACCCAACATCCCTTTTCCATCTCGGTTAGACAAGTGCAAACTGCTCACTAAAGAGGATGCTCAAGTCGCTTCTTTTATGAATATGATCTCCCAAATGAACTTTAACATTAGCCTCGTTGAAGCACTTGTCCAAATGCCTAAATTCGTGAAATCATTCAAGGAATTTCTTAATAAGAAGGAGAAGATGGCTGAATTTGTCAACACCCGCTTAAATGAAAATTGTTCTGCAGTCCTTCTTAAAGAACTTCCGGAAAAACTTAGAGATCCCTGTCGTTTTGTGCTACCATTTACTTTTAACCAAACCGACGAATTTACTGCCTTAGCCGATCTCGGGGAAAGTATTAATTTGATGCCTTTAAGTGTTTGGCAAAAGTTATCATTACCCGATCTTACACCAACAAAGATGACTCTTGAGCTAGCAAATCAAACTCTCGCTTACCTCGTTCGTATTGCCGAAGATGTGTTTATTAAAGTTGGTACCTTCACTTTTCCGGTCGATTTTGTTGTTGTTGATTATGAAATGGACCCTCGTATTCCGTTAATACTTAGACGGCCATTCTTACGAACCAGAAAAGCTTTGGTCGATGTTGCCGAAGGTGAACTCATTCTAAGAGTTGGGAATGATGCACAAGTATTTAAAATAGGGAAGATTACAAGCAAATGCAATGGAAGAAAATCGGCGAATATGATTGATGTGCTTCAAGACGCGCTTACAACTCCTTTGGAAAGTTTAAAGCTTGATGATTTTGCCGTCAACAACAATCCTCCTTTCGAGCCTCTCTATGATAATCCACTTTTTTAAGATGATGTAGATGATTCTCTCTCCAATTTGGATCCTCCACCCATATATGATGCCCCACCAATTCATGATTCTCCACCGATCTATGATGATTATGATGATGATTCTGGTTCCGATGTGGATGATTATGATGATTTTTCTTCAGAGTATAAAGACATGCCGACTTATGATGACTTTGATGATGTTGATACTCTTTCGAGTGATTCTTCGCATGATGCCCTTACTCCTATTTTTGATGAAGATCCTCCGCCACCAATACTTGATCCTACTTTAGACGATTACTCATTTGAGGAAGATTTTGCTACTTTTCTCAATACATACTTCCCCAATGAGCATGAGTCTCCTCCTTTGGATTTTGATTATGGTCTTTATCCTCCTTCGGATATGAAGAAACCACCTTCAAAGGAGAAGAAGCCAGAAGACACCGATATCCGTAGTACCTATGTCTTGACACCTCTTTATCCACCTTCTGAGGTTGAGATTGTGAGATTTATGAGCGGATCCTCTTCAAGGTCTACTGAGCCTGAGTGTTATTTTCCCCTAAAGGAAAAGGTGTTCGATCCCGGTATTGCAAATTTTAAGCCATCTCAGTATCCATCTGATGAAATAAAAGGAAAGATTTTTGGAAACCATGGAGATATGCTTGCACTTCATCACACTTTCTACCACCATGCTCAACAACTGCTTAAGGGAACATCGCCTACTCTTCTTTGGCTTGTTTTGTTCACCTTAAGCTTGTGCTATTTGATAGACGAAAACCATGTATTTGATCCTGGTGGATGTTCTTCAAGCTGCTTACCATTCTATTCAAGGTCGAGTCTGGCTCACCAATCGGTGAACAAAAACAAAGCGCTTCTCACGAGGCAACCCGAGTATCTATCATTTTATTCGTTTTCATAATAAGTGTAGGGGGAGCCCCGTAGGTGTTTGTTGTTTTCTTTCTTTTGATGTGCAGGGATTAGGGTTTCACAAATCCACTATTGATTTATTTTGACGACCCGTGCTCTCGTCTTCCTAGTTCTATTCTAAACTCTTTTGATTCACTATTTTATATTTTCCAATATTAAAATAGGAATCACTTTAGTTGTCCTCTCCTTAGCAAGATTTAAATAACATGCATAATGTCCTAAGTGTAGGGGAAGTTTACTCCCACATGTTTAAACATTGAGGACAATGTTTATGTCAAGTGTAGGGGAGACTTCTATCGAAGTTAAGTGGGCTTTTCCCTGAATTTGACCTCATTTTAATCGGAAATTCGATTTTTCGACATTTTTCAAAATTTTTGATCTATTTTAGCCTAGTAGTAGTTTCCTTTATTATTGTTATTTTCTATTATTCAATAAAATGGTTTTAGCGAGTTTAGATGTCTTAGATATATTAGGCCCGTCGTGAATATTTTGACTCAACCCGAGTTTACTTATGCAAGTTTACTCTAGCTAGTATCCTTAACCATGTAGACCTTAATTGGTTTATTAGGCTAAGCATCCACGAGTCTCATTACTTCAGATGTTAAATTGTGGAGAACGAGAGATGATAGAGTTAATTATAAGTTTGGTATTCTTTCATTAACTTATGTGAGTTAATTATGAGCATTTTCTCCCATCACTTGTAAATAAATAATTGCAATAAGTAAGGTCGTACGATTTGAAAAATTACTTAGCTTCTAGCCCAAGATCGTTTAAAAGTTGCTCGGTATTAATTAGAGTTCATAGCCAAGGCATAACTTATTGAAACGGGACGCGAAGATTGGCGAGCCCGAAAAGGCCCTAACAAGGCATGAGGGCTCCATTTTGTTGCTAAAGATCCAAGATGATGTGAAGTATCATTATTCCAAAATCAATATGAAAGATCAAGACACACGACGAAAATCAATCACTCCCATAAAGATCATGGAGATGTCTATCCGAAAAGACCCTAACAAGGTATGAGGATAAATAGATCGAAGTCCGAAAAGGAGGCGGATCGTTGTACATCAAAAATCCCAAATAAGGATTGAAGAAATAATGAAGAAGTCGTGGTCAACATTTGAAGAATATCTCAACTACTCCAAGTGAAGATATACACTATATACGAAGAGAAGACCATAATTTCAAGATCGTCTTCTCAAGATTTGAAGTATGAAGTAAATGCCAAATATCGGTCCGAGAAAGGTCTCAAATCGTGAAACGAGTTATGCCAAGATATGAACTTTATGAGGTTTCGAGAAGCAGTTTTAAAAGATTTTTTCCTTTAGCTAACTATGGATTAGATCGTCCTACTTTATTTTTAGCCCTAATAAACTATCGAAATAAGTCAAAAATGCATCTTCGTGATCATTCAAGACAATAATAATATATAAGAGGTACCCCATAGGAATAAGGGAGTCTAAGTGAGTGATTGAACTGCATGAGTAAGTGTTAGTTGTGCTAACTTGTAATAACAATGATCTCGTTTTTAAGCTTGGCATGGGGAACGTGAAACTTGAGGGTGATAAACATTCATGACACCAAAGCCCTAATGTAAGTCTTAGATTTCTTTACAAGTTTCTTCCTTCTAGCATTTTGTAATTTTCTATCTTTTGAATTTTCCTTAGTGTCTAGTATTTAATAAAGGCCAAGGTGGGTTGATTATAATGAAGAATGTAAATTTGCCTTGAAACTAATGCATTGCATGAGGTCATTGTAATGGTCAAGTGTAGGGGACTTGATAGGTGTGAAAACACCCATCCTTTTACCACTTAATTATAATAAAAACGATACCATAACGTGTATTTTATGTCGTAAATGTCGGAATTATGCGTGGTTTGTGTTTTTGTTGTGTTTTAGGATCAAAATATGAAAAAGGAAGAAAACACGGGCTTTCACGGGCTTTTATCGAAGAAAAAGACAAAAGACGACGTCAAAAGATCAAGAGTGCAAAAAGATCGGAAGTCCAAGGCCTATTTAGAAGATTTATCGAAGAAAAAGTCTAAAGACGGAAGTTTAATGAAGTCGAAGAACTCAAGTCTAATAAATGAAGAAATTATAAGACGAGTTTAATTTATCCATCGACAAATTCCAAGACAAAGACGAGAAAGAGGAAGAATTTAAAAGACGAAAAGACGAGAAGAAGAAGAAAGCATCAACACATTTAATCTCCCCTATAAATAGAATCATTAACCTCATTTGTGAGGTGTTAGCTAAATTGACAACTTGGCTCTCCAATTTATTTTTATGCACTTTCATATTGTCCATTTACATTATTGTCTTTAATTTGAAGTCTTTAATTCCATGTAAGTTTTAATTTTGTTGTTGAATCTTATTTTTAATCAAGTTTTTAATTAATCTCTCATTATACCTTTCTTGTTTTGCTTAATCTTTATGCTTACTTGCTAATTGTCATGTTTATTTGATTGCTTGTTATGTTTTTATGTGATTGATTGTGTTAGCTTACTAGTTTTATAGCTTATTGTGTGCTTTTCTTAAATTTGATTAAGTGTTTTTGAAAGTTATTTTATAAAAAGTTGATTTTATATATTTAGATTATTTAGTGTTTCTAAAAGTTTTTAAATTTTGGCTTATTAGCTTTTTCTTAAAAGTATTTTGGTTAAGTTCTTAGATAAGTTCTTATTAGTTTTTGGCTTATTTTTGTTTCTAGCTTATTTGAAAATTTTCCTTATTTTCTTTAAAATCATCTTTTTCTGGATAAGCCCACGAAACTAGTATTCCGGATAGCACGTATAAAATAGGATTCCGGATAAGACTTCATAATAAACATTCCGGATAAATCCTTCGAGACGGATTGCGGATAAGGTTCTAAGTATAGGATTCTGGATAGCGGTTAGAATTTGTTTTCCGGATAAGGGTTAGAATTTGTATTCCGGATTAGTGTTAGGACATAGATTCCGGATAGTATTTAGAATACCAATTCCGGATAGTACCCATAACACGGATTCGGGATAAGTGTCCGGAATTTGCATTTCAGATAGTGACAACTTTTTTGGGATTCCGGATTAGGTCTATTTATTATAGTTTTCTTACTTAGGTTTTTCTAGATAGTTTTAAGCTTTTATTTTCCTGCCATTTTCTTAGTCTTATTTTTAAATTTCCTTATTTTAGTCATTTCTTTTAAAGTCTTTATTTTTAGTTTAATCTTTCTAAGCTTTTATTTTTATTAGTTTTAGACAACGACAAAACCTTTTCTTTTATTCACCAAAATGGACGACTGAGTCACATGTTAACTCAAGATCAATTCGATTAGACATACGAGAACAATTTCAACGAGTAAAAAATCATTTATTATGACGCTACATGATTATTAGCTATTTATGGTTTATTGCGACTATTGGAATCAAGCCGTGTAGATTATATGATGTTGTGTTGATAATTATGTGAAGCAGTATTGTGTTATGATATGCCGTGTGGTGTTGATACTTATATTCTGCTGATTGTCTGCATCTAAGGTGAGTTCATAGCCTCACACTCTTTTAAATGTTTTATAAACCCGCGAGGGAGATAACATGCTAGTTTTAATAAAAATAGAACATGAGGGGTCCCGAATGTATGTTTATTGATATGAACCAATTGATATGATGACCTAATGAATGATTGTAATGGACTATTATTAGTTAGATTAAGTTACTAAAAGTACCATTAGCATCAATTGTGAACTACACGGAGATGGTAGACGCTTATGCATATAATAGTACTATTTGGGGAAGATCACCCCAGTTCGCGGCTTGACGGTTGATCCCTGTTGTGCCACAGTGATACGCAAGAGAATTTATGTATGAGAGTGATAGAATTAGCGTGATTTTTGTGACGACACGCTGTTTTAAATGGGCAAATGAATTCCGGGCTAGCTACCCGATGTATATTATAGAGTGATAGAATTAGCGTGATTTTTTGTGACGACACGCTGTTTTAAATGGGCAAATGAATTCTGGCCTAGCTACCCTATGTATATTATACAAAGGTAACAATATCATGCGACTTATAATAATCCGATAATAATACCGATAATGGAAATACTGAGGCTGATGTCTCAAGGAAGGTGTATGATATATGATTTGAAATTATGATATATATATATATATATATATATATATATATATATATATATATATATATATATATATATATACATATATATATATATATACATATATATATATATATATATATATATATATATATATATATATATATATGTATATATATATATATGTATATATATATATATATATATATATATATATATATATATATATATATATATATATATATATATATATATATATATATATATATATATATATATATATATATATATATATATATATATATATATATATATATATATATATATATATATATATATATATATATATATATATATATATATATATATATATATATATATATATATATATATATATATATATATATATATATATATTGCCTGACTAGCAATACGGGGTATTATTATAGATATTATGCTTGTGTTCAGGTTTTACATAACTGTTTTTATATAACGGTTTTTAGTAAACTCTATACAATGTTATAAAATGTATTGTATGGTGTTTTTACGACATGGTTTGTATAATGGTTTTGAAGGCAAAGACCTATATTATGATTTACGACAAAGATTCGTATAAAATGTTTTTTGGTAATGGTTATATACTGTTGATATATTAATGGTTTTTATTAAACTCTATGGATTCACTCGGCGTTTCGCTGACTTTTAGCATGTTTTATCTCAGGTACTTGAAGGTAATTCTCGGGAAGACGGCAAGAGTTTATGGCCCACTTTTAAATAAATATTTCCATTCGAATGTTTTGTAAATTTTTAAGACATACTTTGATCTGTGGACCTATGTAATTTGATGTTATGAATGGAAAATGTTTTGTTATTAAACGACACGATTTTTAAGCGTTGTATATGATTTGAGTAATGTGCTATCCCGTAACACCAACGACTCTTCCGCTGATTCGAAACGTGAATATTTGGGGGTGTTACAGTTTGGAACCAGATCCCACGTTATAGAGAACAAAAGATTTTTAAAGGAAAATTTTAATAAAACGTTTTGAAAATTCTTTTGACTATAACGGTGCCGAAGAATTCCCGAGTTACCGACAAGGCCAGACTGAGAAGTGTTATTTTAATATATAAAACTTGGATTATATATATGTTGTAATTTGATTACATGATTGTTTGATGATTATTCTAATGCTTATACGAGATATTTATACACGTGGATTGTCACAAGGAACCCTAACTCTTCTAGCAAATAAATCGAAGCTATTTCTGTAGGAATTCTATATTCCAGATCTAAACCAAGTTGTGGATGTTTATGATCCCAACGAAATGATTGATATTCCAAGAAATGTGAATATTAGTTGATTGTGATACTAAAGATGAATTGTCGAGATTAATTCTGATATCGATGCCATAACGATCTTTCCTTATAGAGTGGAGTTTGACAAAACCTCACCACCTAGAAATGTGTCATCTGATTCGGTGACACCCAATTCATAAATTTGAAATTGAAAAGGTAAATGTTGCACTTGAGGCTGTCATTGGAACCCTTACCCAAAAGCCTCATGCCACTTGTACCTTTCCGAGAAGTCTAATTGAATGTGTGAGTCATTTACTACTCGTGAATCATTTGATAAGTATTGTTATACGAGCTATAGAATTGGAAATTAAGTGTTGTTCATGTCGAGCTTTTATTGCCCTTCCAAAGCCAAAGAATAAGGTTGAAAGTATTGGAGAATGAGGTAGGATGTCGCATTGAGTATAAGTTGGTTGAAACTTGAATAAAGTCAAATTTAACTCGTGTGGAATGTGATATTCTTAAGGAGAAGTCGTTGAGTCCTGTGGTTGAATTATAAGGTTTTAAATGATTCTTGGTTCGTGTTAACGGTTGTTCCTAGACCATTGTCCAATGACGAGGATGCCCAGTGTCCAAGAAATAAATCGAAGAAATCTTCTTCTGATTTGGGACCAATGGATTCTCCAGGACACGTGGAACACCTAATGACTTTTGTAGATTAGTATTCATTATAGTATATTTTAAAATCACTAACTTAACTGAGACATCCGTTGGTAGGATGAGTCCTTGGAATTGTATGACATTACATGGTGACACGTAATGTGTGGCGGTACAGCTCTTGACTTGTTTGTGATTAATGAAAAGAATATCTTCGATTGCTAAATTCTACATGTATCATTGTTATCCATCTTTTCTTACTTCTACCTAATGTTCGCATTAGTTATGCAACCACGAACGAATACTCATCTCGATTTGAGTTACATTGTGAAATATTCTTTCGTATTCCTGAATACCATCAATGTCATGAACCTCATGATTATTTGGCTAAGCTCATTTCCTATCATATTGTAATTAGTTCTTGGTGAACAACTCTTCATCACTCCTTTGCAGATCACTCATTGTTTTTATAAGACAAAACAATATCACCTAAGAAAATTTAATTTTCATCACCATATGGATTATTTAAATTGAGACTTACAAATAATCGTTATCGAAATAAATTTGTTTATGAAACACCTTGGAAAATTTAATTGCTTTCATAACGAAGAACAGCTCTGTACATTAATTTTGAATTTTATTCCATAATTAAGCATGAATATATATATATATATATATATATATATATATATATATATATATATATATATATATATATATATATATATATATATATATATATATATATATATATATATATATATATATATATATATCTATATTATATATAGGTATAATTATGATTTGAAACCACAGTTTTAATCCCAGTCATATCCCAGTCACATCTTTTAGCCAATAGTAGTTCAGAATTTCCTAGAAAATCTCCAAATTTAACAAAATTTTTGTTTGAAAACGCAGTTTTTTGAAAATCGTGTTTTGGAAACGCAGTTTCGAAAACTGCGTTTTAAAATTGTGTTTTGAAGGTCTGGACCGGTCCGGGTATGATCTTGACTAGTTTGAACCGGGTAAGACCTCATATGAATGGGTCATGTTTAATTATAAAAATATTTTTGTTAAATGGGGTTTGCATGATTCGAACTCATGACCTCTAGCCTATTAGTTTTGGTGTTTTCCAATTAAGCTATTGGATTGTTTTTGTTTAATATTTTAAACCCTTATATTTATTATTTGAAATCTAATAAAAACATAGATAATATATTCATCCTAATCTAATATCAACACAGATAATCTATTTACTTATATATTTTTTCAAGTATTTCCAATATATCATGATACAATTATGTCGATATCTTCTAATTTTTTAAAAATTAAATCAAGATATACTCCCTAAATACATGTATATTCCTAAAAAATGCATTATTTAGAAAATATACAGGACAAAAAAACTACAGACTCCTCCTCTTTCTTAAACCCTAATGATTATGTTGGTTTATTCTATTTGCAGGTCGTCTTTTGGCTGGGCTAAGCATCTCAATATGAGATAAACTCCTCCTTTTTGTAAAACCCTAATGATTATGTTGTTTACAAGTCAATTTTTGTGTGTGCTTTGGCTGGGCTAAGTATCTCAAATATCGGGTAGACTCCTTTTTTCTAAAACCCTAATGATTATGTTGTTTATTGTATTTGCAGGTCAATTTTTGTGTGTGCTTTGGCTGGGCTAAGCATCTCAATATGAGAAAGACTCCTCCTTTTTCTAAAACCCTAATGATTATGTTTTTTATTGTATTTGCAGGTCACATTTTGTGTATGCTTTGGCTGGGCTAAGCATCTCAATATAAGGTAGACTCCTCCTTTTTCTAAAACCCTATGTTGTTTATTGTATTTGTAGGTCAATTTTTATGTGTTCTTTGGCTGGGCTAAGCATCTCAAATATGAGGTATAAGGCATCTGTAATATATTTAATTATCTTTTCATTCGTACGAGGTCACTTTTATTTTTAGCCTAGATCATTCTTTAATTTAGTTTGTTGTTTATGTTTAAAAAGTGGTGAAAAATAAATGCAAGTTAGAAGGCGTTCTTCATTTGGAAGACATGTTGAGAATCAAGGGGTACTCTTCCGAGTGTGATGCAACAAAGGCGATATATATAGTAAATGTATACAAGTTTTCTTTATCTGATTTTCTAGTGCCATGTATGCCTCTAAGATTGCATATGAGATTTCTTTATCAAAGTAAACTGTCCTAAGCAGAATACTTATTGAATCATGATTGATCTCAGCTTGCACCCAGACTGTCGAGTACTTCTTCCGATTCAAGGTAATTATATCATCAAATGTTCGACAAGCATAAAATAATTAATTTATCTTAATACAATTGCAGCCTTAGTAGATCATCAAATGGTCGAACGGAGTCGCAGCTACACCCTGTATTTTACATTGTCAACTGGAAATCATATTTAATTATCATTAAATTGATAATCAGGTACCAAGCCACCATAAAAAGAAAGTGTCAAACTTTGATCTCCTGTTGCTAAAATGTTCACTCAGGTGTGACTTCTGCTCATAGGAAGTAGTTTAACCCAGAGTCTGATCTATGTTTATGACATTTACTTGTAATATTCGTATGACACGTTTTTCATTTGAGTTAAGATATATTGAGAAGATTGAAGAGCATGCAACCAAGGGCGATAAGAGGTGCAGTACTGACAAAAACTCTTCAGCCCAATAGGGACAACACACCTCCCACTTCAAACGTACCTAACACGAATTCGACTACTTTAGTCTCGAAGCCAAGATTTCAAGATCCACACTCTTTTTAGCCTTCGACTTAGCCAGCTCGGGTCAAGCACTCAGGCATGGGGACTGGCTTTAGCCTGGTTATGCACCTCTATATGCATATATGCTCATATAATTCGAGCCAATACAAGTTTATAAATCTTTATTAATGATTAAAAGTTTAATTACATAACTGTAGAAGGCAAGCGAGCAACAAGCTGCGCCGCAAGCCCTTTTTGAATTGCAAAGCTAATTCTAGTAAAAATCACATTTGTGGATTTAGGTGTCATAACGTTGCTATTCATAACGCGCTGAACTCTATTCAGAAACTCCACCGCTTCAGGTGCAAGAAAACCGAAGGTATCAAATGCAAAAGGAATAAACACGTGTTGATTTTTAATGCATGCTTTTTCGTGTTTTGTCACTTTGCATGAGGCGGCTTTCAAAGCAGCCTGACCCGCTGTAAAACCCCGGCTACTCATCCCCACAAGAGGAGAAACTCCAGTCAGATCCACACATGCATTTATAAATTATAAATGCAAGCTGTTAGAGGAACCTTTTGTTTGTGGAAAGTATGGTCATCGATAATCGATGTATATGTTGTGCTAGAGTTTATCTTGTACTCTAAAAGTAGATGATGCTGAGGAACAAGTATTCAACCAATAACACGTTGATTATTATTAGAGAAAATTCGGTTACATAAAAAACTCTAACGATTGTTCTTATCCCTAATCTATACATCATAATCGCTATATATAGATTAGAAGACGACTTGGACTGCACTCCAAGGTACTTTGGGTCGGCCCGCAGCATATAGCCCATGGACGATCCAACCATTCACCAACAATCACCGCCTGAATGGTTGAAGCGGCAATTCACCCACACCGAGCAGCGTTCTCATTTCACCGAACCTGACTCGTGCTAAAGCCTTCGTTAGGGGATCCTCTACTTGACTTGTTCCCGCCACGTGTTCGACTTCAACTTGCTCATTTTCCACACGCTCTCGAACGAAGTGGAAACGAGTGTGGGATGTGTTTGCTCCTTCCATGAAACACTGGATTTTTAGATAATGCAATGGCCGACTTGTTGTCTATACGAATCAACACCTTTTGCTTCTTTAATCCAGTTATCTCCGCGAGTAATTCTCTTAGCCAAACTGCTTGACATGTTGTCGATGTAGCTGCCATGAATTCGGCTTCACATGAAGATAAGGCCACGGTATCTTGCTTTTGTGAACACCACGAGATGGGGGACTTACCAAGAAAGAAGATGTGACCAGTAGTGCTTCGACCATCATCCACGTCTACATTATGACTACTGTCACTATAACCTAGAAGTTTCAACTCATCGCATCTCTCGTATCTAATCCCAAGTGAAATTGTACCGCGAAGGTATCGAAGGATTTTCTTGACCGCATGTGCATGAGATTCTCTCGGACTCTGCATATAACGACTCACTATCCCGACTGAGTAAGCTAGATCCGAACGAGTATGAAGAAGGTACCGCAAGCACCCTACTACCCTCCGATAATGAGTGGCTTCAACTTCTGGTTCATCCTCGGCTTTCGAAAATTTTAGTCCCGGTTCCATTGGACATTTTGTAGCATTACAATCCTTCATGCCTGTTTCTTTCAATATTTTCATAGCATAGCTTGCTTGCTTGATTGTTATACAATCAGTTTCCTGAGAAACTTCAATGCCCAAATAATAAGTCAACAAGCCAAGATCTGACATTTCAAACTTTGAAGACATCATGCTTTTGAATTGGCTTGTTATTTCATGACACGTTCCCGTTACGAATAAATCATCTACATACACAGCCACAATGATGTATTCACCTCTCGAAACCTTTTTATATATTGCTGATTCGTGCAAACATCGTTTAAAGCCCATTCCTCGTAAAATGCCATCAAGTTTTATGTTCCATGCCCTTGGAGCTTGTCGTAAGCCATAAAAAGCTTTTGTTAACTTGTAAACTTTTCCTTGCTCTCCCGCCTTTTCGAAACCCTCGGGTTGACTCACGTACACTTCTTCTTTTAATTCACCGTGTAAGAAGGCCGTCTTCACTTCTAAGTGGTAAATCTTCCATCCATTCCCGGCCGCAAGAGCAATCAATAATCGTATTGTCTCGAGTCGTGCTACTGGCGCGAAGACTTCTTCAAAATCAATCCCGTATTCTTGTACATAGCCTTTTGCAAAGAGCCGCGCTTTGTACCGTGAGATTGATCCGTCTGCATTTCTTTTGATTTTAAATAACCACTTTAGTCCGATTGGTTTGGCATGCTTGGGTAGAGACACTAGCTTCCAAGTTTTGTTTTTTTCGATTGACTCGATCTCGCTTGTCATCGCCTTAAGCCATTCGGGTTTCATTATGGCTTCTTTAAAGTTCCTTGGCTCCTCGTCACAGGTTAACATTAATTCGTACATGTTTAGTTCATAGTCGTGTAAATGGATAGGCAACACCGAGACACGATTGGAACGACGTACCGGGTTATGTTCAAACTCGCTATGCCCGTTGGACTTGTGATTATTGTTCGACCCTGATTCTGTTGAGGCTGAAGCTTCTGCCGCTGGGCTCGTCGGTGACTGTCGACTTGTTGCAGTTGGGCTTGCTACGAGTGGTTGTTGTGTCGTGGCAGTGGGTTGTGCATTCCCGGTTGCTATAGGGTTTAGAAGAACATGCTCATTTGTCGCAAACCATGGTATTATAAATGAGCCAGATTCACCTTTCTTTCTGCTACTGCCATCACGCATTTCTTTTTTCTCTTTCTCCCAATTCCATGCCATTTTTTCATTGTAAGAAACATTGCAACTTATGATGATTCTATTTTCTTCCGGGTTAAACAAACGGACACCACCCGAACCTGGTTCCTTCCCAAAATAAACCAAGGGTCTTGATCTATCATCTAGCTTCTTTAGATGTTTCGAAACAATCCTTTCGTACGCGACACATCCGAACACCTTCAACCCTTCAAGATTCGGTTTTTGACCATAGAATTTTTCGTAAGGTGTGACTCCTACCAATTCTCGCGTAGGGGTACGATTAATTATATAAGTTGCATGCCGAACGGCTTCACCCCAAAATTGATTTGGAACTTTTTTTGCTTTCATAAGACATCGCGTCATCTCGATTAGCGTTCGGTTTCGTCGTTCTACTATGCCATTTTGTTGGGGTGAGTACGGAGCCGTTAACATTCTTGCAACACCTTCTTCATTCCAAAAGTGCTTAAAATCGTTTGAAGTAAATTCACCGCCTCTATCCGTGTGAAACGTTTTTATCTCTTTGCCGGTTCGCTTTTCTATTGACCTTTTAAATCTTTTGATGACATCTGCCGCGTCGTTTTTATGCTTCAACAAAAAAGACCACATATATCTGGAAAAGTCATCTATGAGAACTAATATATAAACATTACCGGCTTGTGTGGGAGGGTGAATTGGTCCGCAAATATCTCCGTGTAAGACTTCGAGTATATTTGTAGACTTGTAATTCGTTTTCTTCGGGAACGTGTGCTTGTGTTGTTTGCCTATCACGCAGACTTCACAAACTTGATCTTGATGCTTTAAAGCTGGTACTCCGTTAGTCAACTTGTGCATCATGTTCACCGCACCAAAGTTGATATGGCCGAGTCGTTCGTGCCACAACCATGACTCATCATCAATTTTTGTTTGTAAACAAAGATGCTTTCCAACATTTAGTCGGGTTTTATAAAGACGATTTTCACTTCGCGGGACCTTCATGAGCAACCTTCCATTCCGATCTTTCATCGTCAAGAAATCACCATAAAGTCGGATATCACATCCTGATAACGTACATTGACCGAGACTTATCACATTGCTTTGAAGTGATGGAATATAGTAAACATCTTTCATTATTTTTTGTTCTCCATTTTTACCTTCGAACAAAATCGATCCCTTCCCAGTTATCTGTACGCATGAGCCATCTCCAAATCTCACTCTTCCAGTTATCCGTTCATTCAATTCAGAAAAGTAAGAATACTTTCCGGTCATGTGATTGCTTGCGCCATTGTCGAGATACCAAACATTGTCGTTTTCTTGGTTTGGTTCGACTTTGGGAGGAACATATTTGTCTTCATTCAGAAACACACTTTCTTGTTTCATCATAAAGAATGTTCCTTCCTCGTGATTCACTCCTTGAGCTTCATTAAGATTTGCTTCATGGTTACGCCATCGGTCTGGGCATCTTGACACAAAGTGTCCATATTTGTCGCAACGGTAACATTTAATTGTTGACATGTCACGCTTCTCATTATTATTGCCTTTTTTCTTTTCATCAACCTGGTTATCATGGCTTTGGGTGTTACCCCTACCACGACCACGTCCACCGCCTCGTCCCCTTCTGTATGTATTGCGCCCTCTGCCACGGTTTGAGTCTTGGTTTCGATTTGAGTTTTCGGTTTTTGCATACAGTAGCTTTTCACCGGAATCGGATGCATTATCAGTATCTTTAGTCCGTTCCTCGTAAGCTTTTAGCCTTCCAACAACATCTTCATATGTAATAGTTTTTAAATCCAAAACTTGTTCAAGTGCCGCTACGATGTGCACGAATTGTTTAGGAAGGCTTGCAAGAAATTTCTTCACCAACTTCTCTTGCGAAATTGTTCCTCCGAGTGACGCCGAAACAGTCGCAATGCCCGATAGTTTTGAAGAGAACTCATCAATCGTTGCCGAATCTTTCATCTTCAAACCTTCGAACTCCGAAGTCAATGTTTGCAATCGTGCTTCCTTCACCCGATCAACACCCAAGTTACGGGATTTGATCGCGTCCCACATCTCCTTTGCCGTCTTGAGATCTCCGATTTGCAGGATCAAGTCTTCCGGAATTGATTGAAACAACAAACCCATCACGATGTTGTTTTTCTTTGCATCCGTTGAACCCGGATCAACCACATCCCATACGCCATGAATGCCTAGTAAGACCTTCATACGGATGTGCCATATTGTGTAATTCATTGATGTTAATTGCGGGCACTGAAACGCAATCGTGTGTGCCTCCTTCGCGGGCGGATTCGCATCGCCTCCCGACATGATCAACCAACCAAACCACAATACACAATGTGGGTTGCAGGCTCTGATGCCACTTATAAACAGCAGCTATAGAACAAGTATTCAACCAATAACACGTTGATTATTATTAGAGAAAATTCGGTTACATAAAAAACTCTAACGATTGTTCTTATCCCTAATCTATACATCATAATCGCTATATATAGATTAGAAGACGACTTGGACTGCACTCCAAGGTACTTTGGGTCGGCCCGCAGCATATAGCCCATGGACGATCCAACCATTCACCAACAGAGGGTTCTGGTAACAAAAATCCTCCAATTGAAAATGAATTAAGTGCTACTTTATGAAACATAAATTTGTCACAAATTTGAGTTTTTTATTCCTATTTCAGCAAAAACTTATGTCACAAAAATCAAAAGTACCCTTTAAGAATGTTTTTACGACTAGAGTTCTCAAGTTATAATTAATGTGGGTTTATCATCAAATGTTGATACCACTGCATATAGTACGTGGATGTTATATAGTTTATGTTCCTTGAAATTTATATATTCTGATAATATCTTATTTGCAAGATCTAATTTGACTTATGTATACTTGAATTGTTATGGAGTAGCATTTTGATGACTTTGCTCATGTATGACAGTATGAGTTGTTGTTTTGTCAGGAATGCTCATTTGCATAAGACGATCCATCATGCTACCAAGTTTCTGTGGGTTGGTCACCAATGATGCTAACAACTTCATTAACTATTGTCGTCTTCTGTTAATTATTGTTATTGTTGTTACATCATCATCTGAAACTCTAAAGAATACACTAACCAAGCATGAGCTCAAAACTATATCTTTCACTTGCATATTAGAAGTAGACCCCAACAGATAGGAAGCAAAGTAGACCCAAAACGCTTCCAAGAATAGGCCTGGACCTACCAACAAAAAATTGCACCAGCTAAATAGAATGCCAAACAACCCTTAACATAACAAACATTGCACACTGTCAAGAAATGCAGTCCAAAACAAGATGCAGACCGATAAAAAGCAAACACGAAATCAAAGGATAACTGAAATGCGGACCAACAATGTATGTTCGATGTGATGTATCCACGAACTGATACAACACACACAGACCACATACTCTTTTTTAATGCAAACTTGCAGACTGATAAAACTCAGACAGCCTCAACACGCTACTTCACACCAACTGAAAATACCTGATAGCATTAGCAATCACACGGATATAGAATCAACACAAGCGACATTAAACTTGTTAATTACATTGAGTTAAACTTGTTAATTAATATGAATTATCGAAGGTATTCATAAGTTTCGTACTCACATGTGTGTCACTAGAAATATGAGGTTAGATATATGATCTACTATATACTTTAATAGGTCTGAATTTAAAAATGTGTTTGATCAAAATTCCAGGCAGCGGTTCTGGGATTTACACAAAGGTTGGCTACTGAATCAGTTTCCCCAGAAGGAAGAAATTTGTAAAGCACCATCACTTGCAGATGGTGTCACGTTTGAGTTGCACACACTACCAGTGGTTTTCATTGGGTTTGCTATGCTTGCTATACAATAATTTTATGCCATAAAGGCCTTTTAATATTTACTAACCGATAACCCTCAATACCACTCTAGGCCCTACAGTTAGTTCACTAAAGAATTTAGAAACAACTGTCTTATCTAATCAGGAAATTATACATTGATTTCTTTATGTGTTGATCTTGCCTCATTGTATAAACTACTTTAAATAATCATCCAAACGATAAACCGGCCTTATCTGACCCATATAACCCATAGGCAAAATCGTCACCAGACCTCTAGAAGTCAGGCAAATGAAAAGAAAATTAGTCAGAAAACTGGTAGTTTGGCCAGTTCCAGATGTTACTTGCCTAATTGGGTGTCTATATCCTAGCTTAATGATATTGACCCATTTATGTGTAGATATGAGATATGTTTATTTGGGTTATTTTAATTGCAATGTGGAATGAATTGGGAAATTGTTTTTGAATACTTGCTTTTCTGTTAGTTCGTCACTTTGTCATACACAGAACTCCAAATATGTTACTCTCATCTGTTTACATTATACGAGCATTGATCAAGTTAGATATGAATATATGATCCACCCCAAGATAATCCACTAATGTAGTAAAATAAGTCATTGTTGTTGTCATGTTTCTAAAATCATACATTTAGCCTACTACTCAGTTTAGCCCAGCTATAATGAGACTGCATGTGTTCATCTATGTCTTTCGTAAGCCAACATTACAACAAACATACAAGAAACCTTTCTACATATTTCAATACCCGCGCAATGCATAAACAAGTAATAAATGACTATTTTTTTACAAATAAATGTTACACTTTTACGCACCAACTTTGTACTTAAATTAAAATTAAAATTCTAAAAAGTTAAATCTAAATAAATAAACTCACAAAAAATGGAAAAAACTAAAATTAAATCAAAATATATCAAATTGGATATTGAATTAACTAGCGCGAAATTTTAGAAAATTTGGTGAAATTAGATTATACTAGAATGGTACCCGCGCAATACGACGGCGAGTATCTAATAACGAATTTTGAGACTAACAAATATTAATCTCTTACTCATTGTTAAAATTTTTAAAAATCGAATTAAAAAACCCTCTAAAATTGAAAAAGACTAAAAGTTAATAAAAAAATATCAAAATGGATATCAAATTTAAAAAGCACAAAAGTTTTAAAAATATAGTGAAATTAGATTATAAAAATGATAAATAAATAAAAAAATTCAATTTAAAAGAAAATATGTTATTTTAAAAGGTTGTTACAAAAGGTTGTTAGAAAAGGTTATAATATATGTATATAATGTTGATGAATATATCAACAATTTGCTTTATTTAGTAGCTAAAAAATTTAAATTTTCAGCCTTACTATTTTAAGAATGTCCAAAATACTTTATAAAGTACTATAGAAAAAAATAAAAAAATATTTGAATTTAAATATAAAAGTTTTTTTGAATAGTTTGTTACAAAAATTGTTAGAAAAATTTGTTATAAAAAAGATGATTTGATAAGATTAATTTCTAAATAAAAAATGTTAAAGCTAAACTTTTTTAAAACTTAAAAAAATAAAAAAAAGATTAATTACTTTATAAAGTAGTATAGACATATTCAATCGGCTGAAATTAATTGAGTATGTAGTTGAATTGTCAATAATAGGGAAAGTGGATATAAGAATGAATTCCAGCAGCTTGCTGAACCAACGGGTGAACAAATAGATTGGGCCATACGCCTCAATAACAAATCATATTAAAACTATCCATAGCAAGAACTTAATATTTCACCTTTTTAAATAATATATCTTGCAAACAATATATCATCAAAGAGAAATGCTAGATTCACACATATGTTATACAAAAAAATCCTCACCTTTATGTGTCAAATAAATATAAGTAGTCAAACAAATATAGGTGTGGAAGTTTTTATGTGAGTTATAAGTGGATGTAGCATTCCTCATCATCAAATTACGAAAAATACATCATCATAACAAAAAATAAAAATGACTCTTTAAATAATTTCAAAATTATCTTTACACAATAATTTCTCAAATGAATATAGTTAATAAGGAAAAACAATAAATTATAATACAATATAACTGTACGATAACATTTTTCAAGTCATCGTGTGAATATCACTTTGTAATTTATTTGTTAACAAAACACTCTTAAATAACTATTCGAGGGTTTGGATTGTACAATATGATCGGACCACAACACTTGTCAAATCATTGTGTGGATATGATCTTGTATTTTTTGTTAAAGTAGCCCTTTTAGGGGTGATATATAATAATAAAAAAACAATTATCAATTGTTTCTGAAAAATGCTTTGACATACACAAACATTCTAACCAACTTCAAACGCGCAACTTCCTACATGGTATGTTGTTGCTGACAATAATGTAATCTTGAAAGTGGTGTGCATGTTCAATAAAAGATTGACATCAGACAAACGTGTCCTTTAGGTAGGCTAAGGCCTAACAATATCCAAGGTTAGTTTTCTTTTAACAAAAACGGGACCTCCTGACAACAAATATAACGAATACACAAACGAACTTTTAAAAAAGATTTACGAACCGAACCCAACATATATCCACAAATTAACATGACACCAAACACAATAGTTGGATGTACTAAGGTTTATCACTATCAAAGGTAAATTTATGTTTAACAAAAACTATTTTAAAGAAATACAAACAGATATTTGTACAACCAACGATTCACATGAGACAAAACACGTACGATGGGTTAGGCAAGGCCTAAATATATCAAAGATTAATTTTCTTTCAATTTTCTTTTAACAAAAATGAGTCCCACTACCAATAGATATAACAGATACACAAACATACTTTTAGAAAAAAAATTGAGTACGACCCCGCCCATTGGGCGGGTTACGACGCTAGTGTGTATATATATATATATATATATATATATATATATATATATATATATATATATATATATATATATATATATATATATATATATACATATATATATATATATATATATATATATATATATATATATATATATATATATATATATATATATATATATTTGTAAACATGATGACAAAATTTTGACAAACTGAGTATTGCATCGTTAATCCTAAGTTGTACATAGAAGCGCACCTACGTACAATTTAGAAGGGACCATGCAAGGATGATTAGTAGTCACCATGAAATTGTTAATAAACACTACATTTTTCTTTTGTAATTGTGAAAGATTAAATTTTTATGAGATCTGCAAGAAGTGTAAAATAGGGACATATTGTTAGGGACAACTACATATGTGCCCGTACCATTTTTTTTTGAATCGAATTTACTCATCTGTGGATATTGTCTTATTTGACAATTGACATCCCCTTCTTGTCCAATTCTCTCATGGTAAGATTCTTTGGAAAATTTTCTAATTATCGAGTGTTGATACCCGACTGGGTGTATCGACGTTCCTATCATTTCTTTTGATTAGATTCCATTTGAATGACATGGGTAACGATCCGAGGTGCTTTCGGATGCATACACAAATCATGAAAACATGAGATATATCCATATTCGTTAATGTTTTCGTCTTTATCTGATTTGAAAATCTCTCGTGTAAATCATGCGTTGACCTTACTCTTTTAATGTTAGATATGTATCTAGATATCCTTGATTTGTGAAGGGTTACAAGTCATTCTTAGTCTTTTGAGAAGTTCTCGTCTTATAAACGACAATAAAACTGGAAAGTTGGTAGTGCCATTAGGATGGACTGGTTGATTATGACAAGATGTCATTGTCTTAATTGATGGGAACACGAGTAGAATTCCCTAAAAGATAAGATTTTGATTATCAAAGGTGATCTAAATAATTCCCGATGGGTGACCGCATCCTGCATTTAGGCTTGAAATTATACCATGAATGGTTGTGAACTAGTCATAGATCTTGTAATCTAGAAAGAACCTCAGGTGAACTTATTAATAGATGTTCCTGTTATTTGAGACTTCGGATGTATTTCCTAAAAATTTACCTGGACCCTCGCCATTAAGGCAAGTTGAATTTCATATTGATGGTATTCCCGATGCTGCACCTGTGGCATGTGCACCATACGTCAGCACCATCTAAATCAAAAAGAATTACCGTGCAACTAAGAGAGTAGTCGGAGAAAGCTTTTATCCTATCGGGCCTGTCGTCTTGGAGAGCTACGGTATTATCATCCCATATATTCATTGGTTACCGTGAACTGAATAAATTGACGATCAAAATTGATATCCATTACCCAAGATGAAATATTTGTTCGATCATTTACAAGGTTCTAGCGTATATTCCAAAAAATTGATCTACGGTATTGTTGTTATCAACTTTGCGTCCGCAAGGAAGATATTCCAAATACTACGTCCAGAACTCGTAATGGACATCATGGGTTTCATGTGATACCGTTTGGAGTGACCAATGCACATGTGGCATTCATGAATTTGATGAATCGTGTGTGTAAGCCGTATCTCTTTAAATTCGTTCTTGTTATTATCGGGGGCCATCTGCTTGTTTCTAAGAATAAGAAGGAGCTTAGTAACCATCTGTAGACTACCCTGAGCTAGTCGAGATGCGAAAACCTGTACCCTGAGTATTTATCACGTGATTTAAGGCTTTATCCTTTACATTATTTGACCATGCACAATAATTTTCCCGAGCCTTGTAAGAAGGATCATATAGATGATGAAGCGGGTTTCGCGGCTAATGAGAACCATTATATGTGGGAGCTGATGGTGTTAGGTGTTTAAGAGGTTGTTTGTGGTTGCCTAAATATGGAGGTTTGTGAGATTTAGCCATGTTGGAATCTCATAAGTTTAAGTATTCTATTCATGCCATTTCTGATAAAATGTATCTTTATATGAAGGAGTTGTACTGATGGCCAAATATGAAAGCAGACATTGCTACATACGTTAGTAAATGTCTAACTTTTGCGAAGGTCAAGGCTGAACACCAAAATCCATCAGGATTGCTTCTACATCTTATTATTCCTGTTTGGAAGTGGGATAGAATCACCATGGATTTTATCACAAATCTTCCAAGGTCATCATCTGGATTTGATTCGGTTTGGGTCATCGTCGACAGACTGACCAAATCTGATCATTTCATTCCCATTAATGATAGGTTCTCGATGGAGAAGTTAGCACATTTGTATTTAAAGGAGTTGTGTAAGCATAATGTGCCTGTATCGATCATCTCTATCAAGAACCTCGCTTCACATCGAATTTCGGGAGATCCCTTCAGAAGTCATTGGGAACGAATCTTGATAAGAGTACTGCTTACCACCCACAATCGTATGGACGAGGTAAATAAACGATATAAACCCTAGAATAGAGATCGAATCTTGTGAGAATCTATATAAAGAGCACTTGTACGTGGGAGTTGCGATGAAGATACCGACCCACGAGACCTAAAATGATTGTGGAAATTAGGATCTTATTATTGACTGCCGGTAGTGGGCAGAAGGTTATGTGAATGTAAGATGTAGATCTTGAAGTGCAGGATGGGTAGCGAAGTTATGCCAAGAATTTTCACCGTGGAAAGGTGAACTTATGACCTAAAAGATCGTGGGAAGCTAAGTCCCTGTCGTATAGGACCATTGAGATAATGTAAAGAGTTGGTCTGAGAGGCATATAAGCTAGACTACCCTAGGACTTCAAGGGCTGAATGAAATATATTCCGTGTATCGAACTTGATAAAATGTCTATGAAGTGAAAATATGATTATTTCTTAATGAAGTTTGGGTCGGCGAAAAGTTGTATTCATCGAATCCCGTGGACCTCATGGAAAGAGAAAGTAAGTCAACTTAAACATGATCGTATTCCCATAGTTATGTTCGATGAAACTCGCGTATTATTGAAACCCCTCTTTCCCGACTCTATAATTTTACTAAAATAAAAAAAATCTTTAACAAAACCATGATCGATATTGACCTTCTGTCACTCTTTCATAAACTGAAAAAAATCACTAAACATTTAGACGTTGAAGGAATTTTTAGATAAAACTAGTCTCAAAATCTTTCTAAGATATATGACACAACTTCTAGCTCCTTACGATTTATTATATACAAAATAAACAAAAAGACTAAAATCAGGCAAACCCATTTGTGCACTAATGACCCCTCAAGTGCACTATTTCTTGCAAAACTCTTCTAGTGCACTAAAAGACCGCTCAAGTGCACTATTTTATGGGAAACCTCTCTAGTGCACTAAAGTACCCCTCTTGTGCACTAATTTTTCATACATGTCTCGAGTACACTAAAATACCCTCCAAAGCACTATTTTTTCTGAAAAATGCCTCTTGTGCACTTTTGACCCATTTTTCTATAAAATGACTTCTATAACTCAAGATGACATGAGACTTTCCAAAAATCGTTATCATAACATATTACATCATTGTCATAAACATTCAAGGTATAAATGACCCAGACACACATACTTCACGGAGTTTGCCAAACACTCTCTTTTGACCCATTTACATACACTTTAACATACAACTATAACAAGTGACTTTGACCCACTTTAACATCGACATACAAAGCATTTGACACAATAAACATTACCAAAACACCCTTAACGACACTTGGGGTTCAACTTTAATCCGAGCTTGGTATTCTAATTCTAGCATCATAACAATATCAAGTTTTCAATAGTGGGTCTATCATACCAAGGCCTTACATCCTTTATATTGAACCTTCTCTCCAAGCAAAATACTAAGGCATCCATCATCATCATCATCATCATCATCATCATCATCATCATCATCATCATCATCATCATCATCATCATCATCATCATCATCATCATCATCATCATCATCATCATCATCATCATCATCATAATCATCATCATCATCATCATGTTTGCTTGATTCATATTTGAAAGCCATATAAATACCTATTTTCATATTAGAAAATTATAATTAATCAAGGGTTTATAGAACTTTTACACATAACGTTTCAACCAATATTTCTAATCATCATATGATCATACTTTGATCATGTTGATGCAAAATTTAGGTGATCCTTGCTAGACCCGAATTAGGCTTAATTCGGGTTGGCTGGGCTCCGACTCCTGCACCAAGTGAACTGTATGGTTGGGATCCTGCACACTAAACAACACGCGTCAGACTTACCGTGGGAATGTTTCCCACGATTAGACTCCAGCGTGAGAGTAAGTATCGGCTTAGGGTTTATAAGAATCTAGTGAGTTGAGAGTATAGAACGTAATACCTTTGTGGAACCCTTGGGGTTCCTTGTATAGGCAGTGAAACCCTAATGGGCTGTCACTAATGCTTAGGCCCCAAGGAAAGGATAAGCACCAGAATTAGGTTGATTGTTATCTTCTAATTATGGTGAGTGAATATCCTCTTCTTTGAGGTGAATCTTATTCAGAGATAGAATATGATTCTGTCTAACCCTGTACCGGTCATGCCAGGCCGTGGGCCACACACATGTGTGCGGTTACTGTTCATCCAAGCCCATAAGCTCAAATGACATTATTCCCACCCATCTGTGATGGGCCGGATACGGGTAGTACCCGTGGGCCGGGTTCATGACCCGGCTGGGGACTATACGTCATCATGTCCCCCCAGTCTAGTTGTTACAGCCATAGGCGTAACCTCTAGATTATCAAGATGCTCCCTGGACGTACCAAGAAAGATCTTTAGGGAATGATAAATTGTCCAAGAATTCGTTTCGGCCGTACGTGTCAACCTGATTTAGGAATTTATTCCATTAATATCTCAGCCGCACGTGACGACCGAGACAAATTAAATGTAGCATTAAATTTGGGTCTTACGTAAGACCGCATAACTCGACATAAATAACTGTTCACCTGCCACTTTGACTGAAAAAGTGCAAACAGTCAGAACCTCGAGCAGAGTAAACGTCTGAGTCAGAAGTGACCCATGGGTCCCACCTGACGTTTCTCTTGCCACTTGCACCCTAACCACACGATTAAGGATAGTGGCAAACACGTGTCACACATCCAACATACCATGACCCACGAGGTAACCCTATAAATAAGCCACCCCTACGGCTGTGTGAAACACACAGTCCTCATCTCCATTTCTGCCATTAAAGCTTTTATTCTTAGCTTCACTTAATCACGCACGGATCCCTTCCTCCGTAGGTTAGAATACCACGTCCTTACCTTTTTATTCAGTAATGGCTCAAAGAAACAACCCTACAATTGGATCTGTTCTTAACGTAATGACCCAGGAGCAACTAGATCACTTTTGTACCAATTATTTCATCCCTACCAACCTACACCCCTCACTTCCTGGCGCCGGAGACCTCATAACTGAGGCTCCGCAGGGTAAAATTGGCCTATACACTCGCCTTTTTGATGCGGCCAACTACCGTATCCCATTTACCCGTTTCCTCATAGATTTATTAGGATATTATGATGTACATATTAGTCAGCTTCACTGTATAGGCGCATGTAAGATAAGTCAACTCGAGAATCTTTACCGTGCTAGAAGAATCCCCCCAACCGTAGAACTATTCCGGCTATTTTACACCCCCAGCATAGTAAATGGTTGGCTATCTTTTAAGAAACGATCTCCCAACAGCCCCCAGTCCCATAATAAGCCCATGGACTCATTGAAAAACTGGTACGACCACTACTTTTTCATTGACTCGATAGTGTGGCCGGCCGATTATGCCTTCAAACATAGGTTATCCCACGACCCCTTGCCGCACGTCAGTACATATAACCCCCAACACTCCCGAGAAATAGATCTAATCAGGACAGGATTCCATTGAAACCTCCCCGAATCATTCCTTTGTTTGCTAGGGATTAGCCGCAACTATTTCGGTTTGTCCAACAGATATCCTGTGTTTTGGAGAAGGCAGGGTGAAGGTAGGTTAGCATCCGCATACCAAAAAGCGCATACAATTTATTTTGTAAGGCCTAACATATTTTGTTTATTGTGGCAGAAATGAACTTCTTTGGACTCCTACGTCAAGGCGACCCAAAGCTCGTACCAGAGAGATCTCGTCCCAGACGTGAGAACGAATTACCCCTCCTTGAGCATACCCGAAACGTGACGGTTGCTTTGGAGACCGTGCCGGACCCCCACTCGGACGAAGAAGAAACAACTCTCTTGAGAACCCCCGTCGATTTTTCCAACGAGGATGGTGATAATAGGATGCTCGAAGGAGGAGCCGGGCCCTCCTCGGCGCCTAAGACTGCCACTCCCGCTCATGGGGAAGAACAAGGAGACAATATTGAGAGGACCACCTCCAGCCTTCGCCAGATGCTGGGCGACGATGAGGAGGAGGTGCAGCAAGTCAATGAAGAGGAAGACGAGGAAGCTGAAAAGGAAGTTGAAGAGGATGTTGAAGAAGCAGCGACGCAGCCCGTCGCTAAGCGTACCCGCAGAAAAAACAAGCGGGTAAGAAGAGTCGCTCCGGCCAAGGTTGGCGAACATAATTCCCCCGCCAAAAAACTTCGAGAGGATCACCCCCTATATCAATCTGTTGGGAGCACCACCCAGGCCTCCGAAACGGTCCGGGCTGCACATGTCGATCTAGTTGCTCAGATTCCCCCGACTGCATCAGAACTAGCAGGAAATAACATGTAAGGCCTAATCTTGCTAAGTAAAAGCCACGAATTTCCTTTAATCAATACTTGATATGTATCCAAATGTTTGTTTTGCAGGAATGAACAAACTGGTGCCGTGCCGCCGCCTAATGCCCAAACGGAGAAGGGAAAAGAGAAGGAAGTGGAGAGAGACCCTATGCTTGATACAGCCGTCACAAGATCCGGTCCTGCATTCGAAGAAGGTACCCCCACAGCCTCCCAAGACCTCCCAACATCCGGCCCCCCTCAATCGTTCAATCCTGTTTGGAATATTACCACTGCGTCACGAATGAGGGAATCCGAGGAATGCCGAGAGTACCTCAATAACTTCATACCACCAGGCTTGGTACGAGAAGTAAATGCACTAAGCCATGCTGACCTGGTGGATGAGTATAACGGCGCCTTGGTGCATCAAATGGCAATGGGCACCTCGATGAGAGTGAGATTCGAAGCCGCGCTTGGGCATGTGGAGTCCCTCAAGAGGAAAGTTGGACGGAGGGAGAGGATGATAGAAGAGAATGAAGCTCAAATTGCTGCCCTCCAATCCCAACTTGCTAGTGCCGAGGCGACCGTGAAGGAACAATCAGCCCACGCTAATGCTTATGACCAACAGGTGGCCGAGCTCGAGGCACAACATGAGGCCACATCAACCAAGGTACGTATCCACGACGCATCATTCTCATTCCATAAGAACCATAGTCTAACAAGTAATCTCTCATATAGGTGACCGTAGCAGAGGCGTCCGCCAAGTCCTCCTCCAGCCAAGTATCCGTGCTTACCAAAAAACTTGAGGATGCCCAGATAATAATCCAAGGCTTGGAAAAGGTACAAGAAGAGCTTGCTTACGAGAGGGTGACGACCAAGGAGCTAAGGGAGGCGTCCGCTCAGAAAGATGTGATAATAGATGATCTTACCACCGAACGTGACGACGTGCTATGCCCCCAACTACTAGCAGCCATTGCCGGCCGCAGGTGGATGGTAGGACACGGGGCACGTCTGGCCGTTACCAAGGTGCTAGAAGCCCCTGAATTTGTGCAACAGTTTGCGAGCCTTGTGTCGGATGGCATTGATCACGACCGGCATGAAGGAATGGTCCAGGCCGTAGAGCTAATCAAGAAAAAGGAGAACTTCACCAGGCATGCTTTCTTTAAACCTGAAGCTGCTAACAAGATGACTGCTTCCATGGCCGCGATGCGAGATCTACATTATCCATTCTTGGCCGAGCTGGAAGCCACAAAGGATGCATCAAACATGGAGATCATGGAAAAGCTTAGTCTTGGTGCGTTCTCTCAAGATGAGGGTCATTCCCGTGCTTCCTTCACTCCCTCGCCCAACCACCTGACACTTCCTATCTATGAGGACGTAACCAGGATCGTACTTGATGAAGAACCTTTAAGCGGGGGTGCTGGAGAGGAATGCGGCTCAAGCCTTGAAGCGGAGGGAACATGGTGAGAGGTTGCCTTGCTTGGCTGAAGAACAAGTGGAGATAGGTAAGTTTCTCCCCCCCCCCATGTAGGGTGCCCCTACTTTGTTATCTATTTCAGACAATTTGGTTTGTAACCTTTAAACATTTGTCCGTGGATGTCCACGGTACCTTATTATTGTAGACATTTGTTTTGCTATGTATAAGTCCGTGCGGAGGCACGACAATTTTGATGTTTTTGGAAACTTGTTTATATTTTTAGATATCATGTATCTGTGTCACATGACATGTCACGTCTTACCCAAAATATAACAAAGTCTATAATTTACTAGACGTGCGGCGTGCGTCTTTACTATGCAAAGCACTTCGTGAGCGCGGCATATGGAAACTTATCACAACGTCTTGTGGATAAGGTGTCTAGTAAGGATACGTGATCCGCGTCACTGGGGTTGCATCCCTCTTATGTGACAAGTTGAATTATTAGGTTCACTTAATCCTCTAACCCCACCCGGAGGCGTATTGTACATGTACGGTATTGAATGAATGCATATGAATAACGTATGGCACATTATAATATTAATTAAATTCACACGACTGTAACGAAATCATAAGATAATTTGCACAAAACAAGCCGTGGAGCTAGCTAGGCACCACGGAATTTTATTAGAACGCTTACATTTTTTAACAGGAATGATAAGTCCTAAAGAACAAAAAAGGAACCTAGAAAAAACATAAGAAACAAAACAGATAGAGTGCATGGATCTTCATTAAAGCCACATATAGCGAAGTACCCATGCGGAAGCCGTAGCTTCCAAAGATAGCACCTTTTGAGATTGGAGATGTTCCATGTGCGTTCCAGATCGCGGCCATCCATGTCACGTAACTTGTACGCGCCTCGTCCTAAGGCTTCCGTGACCTCATACGTTCCTTCCCACTTAGGACCCAGCTTTCCTGTATTCTCCGCTCGACTTGCTTCGTTAGCACGATAGACATAATCTCCCGGTCGAAAAGAAACACCTTTAACCTTGGCGTCATAATAAGCCTTCATTTTAGCCTTGGACTTAGCCTCATTGATGGCTGTTATCTCCCTTTTTTCTGCCAACAAATCCAGGTTGATTCGCAGTTGCTCTTCGTTCGTGACGACATTAACCTCCGCCGTGCGGATGGTAGGCATTCCGATTTCTGCTGGTATAACAGCTTCAGTGCCGTAGGCCAATGCAAATGGAGTGTCTCCGTTGGCTGTTTTGATCATAGTCCTATGCGCCCATAGAACATGTGGTAGCTCATCCACCCATTTGGCACTTCGTTCCTCCAGACGTGCCTTGATGTCGTTTCCCAAGCTTCTATTTGCTCGTTCCACAAGGCCATTTGTCTGCGGATGCTTAACAGACGCGAAGCGCCGTTTGATATTCATTGATGCGCACCAGTCCTTGAATGGATTATCCGCGAACTGTTTACCGTTGTCCGAGATGATTTCTCCTGGTAAGCCCAAACGGCACACAATGTTCTCCCAAACAAACTTTTTAACTTGTTTGCCTGTGATGGATTTGACTGCCTTGGCCTCTATCCATCGTGTGAAGTAGTCCATCGCGACAATCAAGAACTTAACCCCCCCCCCCCCCCCCCGCAGCTACAGGAAATGGTCCTGCGATGTCGATTCCCCACTTATAGAATGGCCATGGGGATGTAATAGGTGTAAGCTCCTGCTGCGGGTGTCGCGGCACTGGTCTATGCACTTGGTAATCACTACACTTGGGAATCATGTCGCGTGCGTCCCTATGCATGGTAGGCCAATAATATCCTGTACGTAGGGCTCGAGCTACCACGGATCGTGGACCTGCGTGCATGCCGCATAACCCTTCATGTATCTTACTGATTACATAAGTGGCCTGACGTGGTCCAACACACCGCAACCACGGCTGCAAGAAAGAGCGCTTATAGAGGATATCTTCTCGAAGTTCGAAGTGCTGCGACTTCCTTCTGATGCGCCACGCCGCTTTTTCATCGTCCAGAAGGGTTTCACTAGTCAAATAGTTGACGATCGGGGTCATCCATGTAGGTCCATCCTCCTCAACTATAGTAGCGACCTCCCCTTCTGTTATAGACTTTTCCTTGAGTATTTCCACCAAGACTTGCTTAGACAAGTGGGCGAAGCTTGTGGATGCGATCTTGCTAAGAGCATCCGCCTTCTTGTTCTCACCTCTTGGCACCTGCTTGATGGAAAACTTGCTGAAAGCCACGATGAGTGACTTGACTTTCTCCAAGTATCGGACCATGTTGTCCTCCTTAGCCACATATCCACCTAGAATGTGGTTCGCGACAAGCCGTGAGTCCACGTAGGCCTCAAGGTTGCGGACTCCCATTATAACGGCGATTTTTAAACCCGCAATTAATGCTTCATATTCCGCTTCGTTGTTGGTGGCTGTGAACTCAAGACGGAGGGCGTACGTAAACTCCATTCCTTCCAGATTTGTGAGGATGAGACCCGCTCCTGACCCATCCGTACACGAAGATCCGTCCGTAAATAACACCCATGGTTCTGTTGGAGTCTCGTCTTGTTTTACGATTGGTCCTTCCTCATCCGGCTTCTCTATCAAGAAATCTGCCAAGATCTGGCCTTTAACAACCGTCCTTGGCCTATAAGATATATTATGCTCCCCTAATAGAATGCTCCATTTTTGTAGCCTTCCTGCCACATCAGGTCTAGAGATGACTTGCTTTATTGGTTGGTCAGTAATGACTACAATTAGGTGCGCCTGAAAGTATCGGCACAACCGCTTTGTAGCAAACACTAGTGCCAAAACCAATTTTTCCATAGAGGAGTAATTCAACCCCGGCCCTTGTAGTGTTCTACTTATGAAGTAGACCGGAGTTTGTATCGTATCCCTATCCGTCATGGGTATCACACTTATTGCTCCATGTGTGGCTGAGAGATACATAATGAGCTCCTCCTTTGGCCGGGGAGCTACTAGCATAGGGAGAGATGCAAGGTGCTGCTTGAGTTGACCAAAGGCTTCCTCGGCTTCCTTTGTCCACCGGAAGTCTCCCTTCCTAATGCACTTCTTGAGTGTCTTAAATAGGGGTAATGATTTCTCTGCGGAATTTAATAAGAACCTATTTAGCCCGGCCAGCTTCCCATTTAAGGATTGCACCTCTTTCCGTGTCTGAGGGGATGGCAGCTGTATTACTGCGTCCGTTTTCTCTGGGCAAGGTTTGATGCCATTTGGATCAATCATATTTCCAAGGAACATTCCCTCCGTTGCCCCAAACGTGCATTTCTTTGGATTTAGCTTCATATTAATCCTCCTCAGTGTGTCCAATGTCTCTTGGACATCCCGGAGAAGTGCATCTTCCGTATGACTTTTTATGACTAAGTCATCCACATAGACTTCCAGGTTGCGGCCTATCTGTGAGTCAAAGTCTTTGTCCACAAGCCGCTGGTATGTAGCACCGGTGTTCTTTAGTCCAAACGGCATTTTCGTATAACAATATACGCCTTGACTAGTATGGAACGTCGTCTTCTCTGCGTCCTCCTCCGCCATCTGGATCTGGTGGTATCCTTTATATGCGTCTAGGAAGCACTTAAATGGATATCTACATAGAGATTCTACTTTCCAGTCAATCTCCGGTAACGGGTAGCAATCCTGTGGACAGGCTTTGTTCAGATCCGTGAAATCCACACACATGCGCCAGCTTCCGTCATGTTTTTTGACCATGACTGGATTGGATAACCACTTGTGGTAGTATACCTCGCGCATGATACCCACGTCCACTAGCTTCCGTACTTCATCCAGTATCACTCGGCTGCGTTCAGGTGCCTGGCCGCGCTTCTTTTGCTTGACGGGTTGATACCCCTGGCGGATCTGGAGCTTATGTTCTGCTATCGCGCGTGGTACGCCTGTCATGTGCTTTGGCTCCTATGCGAATATGTCTAAATTTGCACTTAAAAGAGAGCACATGGCCCTTTTGCCTCTATTCGAGAGCGTTCCCCCTATGGATACCTCCTGTTCCGGATAGTCAGGATGGATTGCCACCATCCAATTGGGAGGTGGTGATGCATCCTTGGGTGGAACAGGTGGAGCCGGTGTTGTCACGGTATGAAACTCGGATGCTGGCACGATTGTGTTGTAAATGGTGACGATTCCTCCCTCTACAGGGAACTTGATCATTCCGTGTGTCATGGAGGGTACCGCCCGTATAGCAAGAATACTTGGTCTGCCTATGATCCCATTGTATGGAGAATGTGAGCGTATCACCATGAAGTTCATCCACGCAGTAGTGGAGTGTTCCTCATTCCCAATGGTTACAAGCAGACGCAGTTGCCCTATTGGCCAGATGGTGTCTCCACTAAAACCAGTGAGCGGCGCCGTGGCCGGTACCAACTGGCTTTTTATTTCTGGCCGTAATTGCACAAAACAGTGTTCATACAGTACTTCTGCTGATGACCCTCCATCCACATACATGCGACGAACACTGTGTGTTCCAATGCTTATCTCAATAATGAGAGGCGCATCAATCACATTGCTTGCTGTGATGGGAGGGAATGAGATTTCCCTGCCGCGTGAAAATTTTGGCCAATTTTCTGCCTCGTGCGGCGTTGTCTGGATTGGATCATGTATATGGTCGAAGGTTTGTCCTTTTGAGGATCCTTCTTGTCATACTTCTTGTTGTCTTTTCCATCCTTCCAATCCTTAACCAAATGCTTGAGTTTACTTGATTTGATCAGTGACTCAATGTGCTTCTTGAGCTGGATACACTTATCCGTGCCATGGCCCTTGTCATTATGGAACTCACAGAAATGATTTCCTTGACGACGGTCCGGCGGAGTTGTCATTGGGGGAGGCCTCGGAAAATTTGCCCCTTCCGTCAGCAAGATCTCCCGGTAGGACATCTTTAGGGGGGTAAACTTATAGTCCGGACGTCCTCCTTTGTTTTGGCTCATGTAGTCTGAGCCCCTACTGTTGTTCTGATTGCTTTGACCGCTCTCCGGGACTGGTCGTTTGATCGGTATCTGTTTCCTTTTGAAGGGTAAGCCGCGGCAACCGCTTTTTCTCCTTCTATGAAGTTTCTGACCCTTTCCATGAGATCATCATACTTCTCCGGATGCTTGTCATTGAGACGCCTGATTAATTCCCTATCTGTTATTGCGTGCATGTAGTCTAAGATTTTCAGGAGTTCCGGCATTGTCTTTGTGCGTGTGCACTCGTCGTTGAAGCGTTCATTGAAGGCTTCTGTAGACTCCCCCAGCCGTTGCTTGACAGTTGCCAATGAGACCGGATCCCTATTATACTTCTTCCGCTGAGTATAATTATTCTTGAACGCGGTGCGTAGTTCCGTGAAGCTATCAATGCTTCGTGGAGGGAGTCCCTCAAACCAGTCACGGGCATTGCCGATCAAGGTTGAATTGAACATTTGGCAACATATAGGCATGGGCCATCGCTCAATTTTAGCCTGCGTATCAAACATTTTGAGGTGATCATCCGGATCACCAGTTCCATCATAGGTCTTGACACACGCCGGCATGCGACGTTTTGTGTTCTCGGAGTAGTTCCGTATACGAAGAGTAAAAGGATATTCCCTGGGATCGGCCCATGGGCGGGTGAGCCTAGGGTCTTCCCACGGGTCACACCACGGGCGGGAAAGATCCTCCGCTTCTGCCTCTCGGTATTAGGGGCCACCATAATACTCATCATTGTTGGGTGGTGGTGGAGGGGTACGCCTAGGTCGGCGATGCTTGGGCGGATGGTCATCCGAGTCCTCTCCTGATGGATCTGGAGAGGGGGGTGGTGCCCCATCTCTTGGGTGAGGACCGCTCTTTTGAGAAGAGCTAGGAGCCTTCTTTCCAGTGTTCATCCTATCCCACACACTTGTGCGGCGAGTGGCTCTGACCAGTTCCAGATCTGGTCGCTCAGGTGAACCGTCGGACTTCTCTCCCCCTTCCCGAGACTGCGTTAGTTCCTGCATGAGGCGATCTCCTATGCGCTCAAACACATTCCTAGGTTGGCGAGTTTCCTCGAAGAGGCTCCGCTCCTGAGGCCGGGTCTTCATTTTCCTCTGATTTTGGGAAGAAGTGCTTGGTCCGGCATTGCCAAAGTTGAGTCTAGACTGGAGGTTCCTTCCTAGATTCAACCTTGATGCAATCCCTGGGATGATCCTATCAAAGTTCTGCGTGAGAACCCAAGTGAGATCTTCCTCGCTGAGTGGTTGGACTTCTACTTCTTCCTCAATCGACGGTCTGCGCGGCTCCTTGTTAGGGGGATTGGGCGCACTCCCTGGGTCAGGGTTGTCCAGGGTCGAAGTAGGTGGAGGAGTCGTAGAGATCGTGCTCGTCACTCCCATAGACTGAAAACCACTGCGGTTGTTCTGTCCGCTCGTTGGACGGCTAGGGGATTGATTGGGGATGAGTATCCCTTCCCCTTGGGACTTTCGATTTCCAGGATTTATGCTCCTGGGATTAGCTTGCGGATGCCCCTTCGTCATTGAGAGTTTAGGATGAGATTTTGCTCTAGCTTATTGTAATGGGTACCACGGATGGCGCCAACTTGTTGATGCAAAAGTTGGGTGATCCTTGCTAGACCCGAATTAGGCTTAATTCGGGTTGGCTGGGCTCCGGCTCCTGCACCAAGTGAACTGTATGGTTGGGATCCTACACACTAAACAACACGCGTCAGACTTACCGTGGGAATGTTTCCCACGATTAAACTCCGGCGTGAGAGTAAGTATCAGTTTAGGGTTTATAAGAATCTAGTGAGTTGAGAGTATAAAACGTAATACCTTTGTGGAACCCTTGGGGTTCCTTTTATAGGCAGTGAAACCCTAATGGGCTGTCACTGATGCTTCGGCCCCAAGGAAAGGATAAGCACCAGAATTAGATTGATTGTTATCTTCTAATTATGGTGATTGAATATCCTCTTCTTTGGGGTGAATCTTATTCAGAGATAGAATATGATTCTCTCTAACCCTGTACCGGTCATGCCGGGCCGTGGGCCGCACACATGTGTGCGGTTACTGTTCATCCAATCCCATAAGCTCAAATGACATTATTCCCACCCATCTATGATAGGCCGGATACGGGTAGTACCCGTGGGCCGGGTTCATGACCCGACTGGGGACTATACGTCATCAGATCATATTATGAAGCCCTAATTTACCCAATTCATTTCAATCCATTAATTTCTTTAACCCATATCTAAATCCCTTTATAATCCTTGATTTAGAACTATAACCCAAAATCCCCAATCTAGGTACATGAACCCTAATTCTTAATTCACTAATTAATTTTTAGATATGATCACTTACTTGTGGGAAATCACTAATAAAGATGAGTTACAAGAATCTAAACAATAATCTTCCTCCAAAATTGATCATCAAAACTTCAAGGTTTCCCTCCCTTTTGTTTATGCTGACACACATAAGCTCTCTACACATTTCTAGATAAGGAATGAGAGGTGTAGAGTTTCTAGGATATGGTAGTTATATCTTAGGTCATTTGTCAATAATGGTCCTTTAAGTCTAATTCTTTATAACTGTGACACATGATACTTTCTAAACCCATTTTACATATACATTAGATATTAGTTTGACTAATGGGTTTGACTAACCAATCACATAACACATACAAACTTGTAAAAGTCATGGTCAACTATCAAATGTTATTATTGTAAATTAACGCTTGGTTTTGGGGTGTTACAAATCTATCCCCCTTATTTGGATTTCGTCCTCGAAATCTCTTATTTATACTTCTTGAATCTTGATTAAATTACTCACACATTCTTACTACTTCCCATATCATTCATTTAGTTGCGATGATCTACTTGATCTCGCAATTTCTATTAATACTATTAATTTTACTCTACGTTTTAATCTATTATTTTACATGCATACCTCTATAACCATACAATTTTTTTATACTAGTCACTATGTCCTCCGAGACATACATAACTAACAGTAACAAATAATTTAATCAACTCTATTACTCTTTTAAACTTCTCTTCTATTATATTTTACTTTCATTTTTCCCATCTAAGGGTTTTATGTCAAGGAGTATAAATCACTTGAAACTTTTTTTAGTACTTTTACTTTCCCACGTCACATATTAATTAGCATTTTCGTATTTCAATGAGTTGTATACATTCTAGTGATCACAATAATCACCATTCACATTTACTTCACTTCATAAGGGATACTAGAACTTTAATTCCAAATCTTCAAATTTAACCTTTCATAATTTAGGCATCTTAAACATTCACTCCACATAAAATCTCGATTATTATAGTCTTTATATCATCCATTTGGATTTTTGACTTTTATCTTCCACACTTTTACTCATGCCATGACAGGAACATATAAGCCCACTCATTTACACTCCTTTATCTACATCAAGAAGCGTCCCAATCAATGTACATAAAGAAATATAAACTTGTGGTTCGGTGATTTTCAATTTCTTTATTTAAATAAAGAGGCGTCACAATCCATTTAAATAAAGAGACTACGAATCAGTCTACTTATATATCTCAGTCATAACATTACATTACTGTTGGAAATTCACTTTATGTGACGACATTTAAGAATTCCCATTAGTTATCATAGTCACACACGCTTAGACTAGACTAGGAAACAATGTATAGTTTAGGTGTGGTGTGTGACTATATATACCCCTACAAGGCTTCCAAGGAGGGGTGTTGCTTGTGTTTCATTTGTGTTTAATACATCTTTTCTTTCTTTCACACACAACCCCTCTCTCTCTACTTCATCCATGGCTACCACCTTCCACCACCCACCAAGACCACCGGATTAGTAAAAAGCAAATCCACAATTGGCATCAGAGCCTCGGTTCAATCCTTGGATTGTGATTCTTGTTTCTGATTTAGTGGTCAAAATTTTTTTTGGTCTCAAACTGTCCAAAATATTTGGTCACGATGTTCTTGTTTGTTGTCTAAACAGTCAAAAATTTGTCATATTGTTCTTGTTTTCAGCCACTGGTTTTGTCACGTTCATTTCTGGTATTTATATCCCACTGGTCCAAAAGTCAAACTTTTAGATCTGTCCTGGTCAAAATTTGTTTTTATGGTCAGTCTCATGGGTCATGGTTTCAAATCGGTTATCAGTGTTCTCATTTTCGATTCTGGTTTCATTTGTTTTTATTTTTTTGATGATTGCCCAGAAAATCAAATCCAGATGAAGATGATACTAAAAAAAGACCAGATCCTAAAAATCAGTAAAAGGACATATATGGATAAGATCTGACATTGCAATGGCTTTGCGATGCAAGCATTGCGATGGCTTTGCGATGCGAGCATTGCGATGGCCTGGTAAAATCCTTGCGATGGGATTTTTTTAAGAAAACATTGCGATGGCCTTTTTCAGTCAGAAATCACTCCGATGGTGTCTCGTAAACATTGCGATGACTAATGCTTAAATATGAAAACATTGCGACTGAGCACTTAATCACCATCTATACTCGACCCTAAAAAACTTTCCGATGGACAGACCATGTTTAAAAAACTTTCTGACACCTTAACCAAACAACATCCTTATTAATCCAATCAAATCCAACATCAATCTACCTAATTCCCGTCGTCTCCTAAACCCCTTCGCATCTAGACTCGATCCGAACCAACAATATTAAAACAAATCTCAGATTCGTTTTTTGTGTTTAGACATGCATGTTGAGATCTTTAAAGATCTAACACGAAAACGAACTTATCATCATAGATCTATTTTGATTTAATGATATCAATCTCTTTAATTTTCGAAACAAAAAATTGGAGCATAAGCTAGATAGCTTTGTCCTATGTTTTTATGTTTTGATAAGACATATCCAACTCAAAACCTTTAAAGTAAATATTCGAATTTACAAGAATGATTTATAACAATAATGCTATAATCACTCTTGGATTCGGTTTTATGTCAAAACAACTTACCCGAGACCAATTTGATATGATCTTTGTGTATTCTCTGGATTTCTGGTCAACATAAAGGATTCGTGGGATTTGTTTTGTGGTAAGATCATAAGATTGTGATCAATTGATATGATTGTGGATTCGGTTTGGTGGATTTGAGATGATTGTTTGTATTGATCTGTTATAGATTAAGATGAGGCAAGAAAGGGGACGAAGGTTTTTGAGGTTAGATAAGATGGGGAGAGATAATAGGGGGCGGAGGTTCCAGAGTGTTTTGGCGGCTGCGGTTTGTTTAAGTAAAATGTGATTAGGTTAAGAATATGAGTGAGATTGGGTTTGAGTACAGTTTATATACCTAGTTTCTAGGTATAGTGTTGGACCGGGTATTGGACTAAATAATGTGCCGAGTGTTTAGTACTCTTAGCTTCATTGGCTGTTATATTTCATGTTGTTGGCCGAAATTGGTATAAATGGGGTGTTAATGGACAAAGTTTTTGCTGCCGTTTGACTTATCAACACATACGCAAATTTTAGATTTAATATGTTATTTAAGCTAAATTTTGTAGAATGTGGTTTATGATTGTATTTCCGGTTTGCATTGATAACGTGATAACAATGATGAGGAAAAAAGACGAGAACAAGTGATAAACGTAACGTGACAAAGTGACAAGATTTATTCTGACGAGACCAAGAATAATTGGCGATATTTTTAGTGGCTACGGATTTTTGATCGGGTATTAATTATGTGAAGTTTAAGACGGGTTTTTCGAAGGAGTGTACTTATTTTATCTTTGAAAGATAACTTGCTCGTGCTTTATCTTAGAATGAAGACTTGTTTATCTAGTTTTCGGGTTCGGGGTGGTTGGTGATGACTCGGATAACTATCACTTATAGGGGTTACATTGTTGTACTCAGTATCACGCGCATAGTCGACGTGGATAATTTCAAGAGGTTTTGTGCTTATATAATTCTTCAGTGATATATTGGGTACTTAGAGATTCCTCCACCATTCCTCATTCAACAATAGTGTAAGCTTAAGTCACAATATCAAAGGATTCTTATTCAGTTTCACGTTTGATGTATTTGGTTCATTCTATTAATGGTCACTTCAAATTGCCTACAAGGGGGTTGGTAAATATTTCCATGGAGAGTTTATGAGTAGAGAATTTCGATCAGCAGCTGATTCTCACAAAATATATAATTCATCTTATTTATTATTCTCACGAGATTTCAGGTATATGTGCGTACGACTTATTGCTGGTTCTGAGTTTCGAAACCATCAAAGGGAAAGAAGAAGACACATTAAACACACAACAAGTACACGTGATGAACTTCATACCTTCTTTTGATTTAAAGACATTCCGGGAAGACAATTGTCATAACCGCAGAGAAAATCAGTGTTTTAACTTGTGGCGTTATCAATCTCTAAACGGTACACTACTGATTCGATGTTTAATTGTTTTGATGTTGCAATTATTCATCATCATTATCCTATATGGAGAGATATGCACTTTCGGGACATAACTGACTCTGGTGCATCTCCAGAAGAAGATATGCGCATTTCCGGGACTTAATTGACTCTAGTGTTACGATGTCAACTTCATGAATGGGATAAAGTGTCTACTTCAGTATTTGAGCTTCATACTTGGGATTGATTTATTTTCTTCAACTATGTGGGGGAAGAAATGTCTTGATTCTTTCTAGTATGCATAACTTGAACTCTCAGGGGGAAGAAAAATTCAGAAGAATTATTCAAGCGTGAGAAGAGACGTTGTTGATCTACTTGGTGTGCCCCTTACTTTCAATCACTTATAGTAACATTATCATGTTATATGATGGGGTTTGCTTTTTAAATTCCGTTGTGCGCTTAATCATTCTAAGCTTTATTGAAAGCTTTGAAGTTGCTTACGAGGATTCTCGGTTTAGGAGGAAGCTATTTAAAAGCTTCTACATCAAGTTTATGTGGCATGAATTAGGGGGAAGTTAATTCAGAAGCTTCTCCTTAACCAAAACTATATGGATTACTTAGCTCGTGTAGTTACAGTATTTCTACTACAAGTTACTTTAAAGATGAGTCGTTTTGAAGTGAAGACTTGAAATCAAAGGCCTCAGAAGACATCATCAGCATTGGACGCTTCATGGAAGCTTTTGTTCTTAATCATTATGTACTTGTTAGGAAAAATATTGTAAGTAATTCTACACATCGTCCCATGGGGGAAGATTGTTGGAAATTCACTTTATATGACAACATTTAAGAATTCCCATTAGTTATCATAGTCACACACGCTTAGACTAGACTAAGAAACAATGTATAGTTTAGGTGCGGTGTGTGACTATATATACCCCTCCAAGGCTTCCAAGGAGGGGTGTTTCTTGTTTTTCATTTGTGTTTAATACATCTTTTCCTTCTTTCACACACAACCTCTCTCTATACTTCATCCATGGCTACCACCTTCCACCACCCACCAAGACCACCGGATTAGTAAAAAGCAAATCCACAATTACTATTACACGTTCTAACTTTCAACCTTCCTATAACTTATACGTTCCTCGGTCATACATCAATATCAACGCTTCACTTTTCACATTACTCTTTTTATTTCTCATCTTTAATCTCCATTCGTTATGCTTGGATCTACTTCTTACTATAACATTTCCCGAAAAGGGTTTCTAATATCAATTGGCCATTTCTCATGGGAATCCGCCACTGTAACATCAATTGGCCATTCCTTAAAAGGATTCGCCCTATAACATATTCCTCCGGAGGATACTATAACCATTACTTTAACACATATCATAATTTTGGATCCAAGCTATTAACATCTATTATATCTTATATTCATATACATCTCATCATTCTTGTACTATTAATCAAGTACTCTTCTAATCTAATTTCTTATTGCATTGGACAATTCTCTCTCATCCTCATTTACTCAATATTTAGACAAGATTCATATTATGCTTGTCGATTTTAGCTATAACAAATTTTCATATGCATCTTCATCATGCATTTATCATCTTCTTGTTAACCCCAAGTTGATCATTTATTTCATTATTTAATATACATCTTACTTTACTTTAACCAAGTCTTTCGCATATGTAAACCTCTCATGGGTTTAACCTATAACACACTCATTAATCACACATTACTCATTTCATAATATAAACATGATTCAAATCATGTTTTAACATTTCATTCTAGCACATTATACATTTCTTATAATTTTCAGCGAGATCATTTTACACGTATGACCTTTATTCGTCACTTAAATCATTATGATTATTTATCATATTTTTTAAGGCAACACTAACCATTCCATTTTTTACATACTTTCATACTTTAATCCACTCTACAATTTTATCAATTCATTCGCCTTTAAACTTTCATATATTATATTATCCGACACATTACAAGTAATGTGTCAATTTTATATATATCCTCTTTCATGACGTCTTGCTATAGCATACCGTTTTACCTTTACAAGTACATACTTTTACTTCAATACTTTAACTCGTTCTCAATCTATATCTAATACCTTATTAAGGGTGAATCACTAAATCTAACGTACTAATGAGACCATACATTGGCCGTTCGTCATTATATAACTTTTACTCATTTAATTCAAGATATACTCTTCATATTTCATAATTTATTCAACGCACTTTATTTTAACCTACATATTCTATTTAGTTTATATTTTTACTGATTAAGCCATAAATTGGCATTTACACAATTTAAAAATCATACATTCAACGCATTATCAAGTGTCGTAACATACCATTCACAAGTAATTCGCTCTCTTATAACATATCATACAACATTTATGTCTAAACACAATTATTATCAAAAAAATCATAAGCACTAACTACCTTACAACTAAGGCATCTACTTTCCATATTCCATTATACTTACGGAAAACGCATCTACAAGTGGTCTAAGTTTAGGCAACCTATCATGGGAACCTATTTCACTTAGACCGAATCTCTGATACCAAGTTGAAACGCCTATTTCCCGACTCTAAAATTTGACTAAAAAATTCTTCAACAAAACCATGATCGGTATTGACCTTCTGTCAGTCTTTCATAAACTGAACAAAATCACTAAACATTTAGACCTTGAAGGAATTTTTAGATAAAACTAGACTCGAATTCTTTCTAAGATATATGACACAACTTCTAGATCCTTAAGATTTATTATATACAAAATAAACAAAAAGACTAAAATCAGGCAAACCCATTTGTGCACTAATGACCCCTCAAGTGCACTATTTCCTTCAAAACCCTTCTAGTGCACTAAAAGACCCCTCAAGTGCACTATTTTATGGGAAACCTCTCTAGTGCACTAAAGTACTCCTCTTGTGCACTAATTTTTCATACATGTCTCGAGTACACTAAAATACCCTCCAAAGCACTATTTTTCTGAAAAATGCCTCTTGTGCACTTTTGACCCATTTTTCTGTAAAATGAATTCTGTAACTCAAGAGGACATGAGACTTTCCAGAAATCATTATCATAACATATTACATCATTGTCATAAACATTTAAGGTACAAATGACCCAGACACACATACTTCACGGAGTTTGCCAAACACTCTCTTTTGACCCATTTACATACACTTTAACATACAACTATAACAAGTGACCTTGACCCACTTTAACATCGACATACAAAGCATTTGACACATATAAACATTATCAAAACACCCTTAGCGACACTTGGGGTTCAACTTTACTCCGAGCTCGGTATTCTAATTCTAGCATCATAACAATATCAAGATTTTAATAGTGGGTCTATCATATCAAGGCCTTACATCCTTCATATTGAACCATTTATCCAAGCAAAATACTAAGGCATCATCATCATCATCATCATCATGTTTGCTTGATTCATATTTGAAAGTCATATAATCACCTATTTCATATTAGAAAATGATAATTAATCAAGGGTTTATAGAACTTTTACACATAACGTTTCAATCACTATTTCTAATCATCATATGATCATACTTTGATCATATGATGAAGCCCTAATTTACCCAATTCATTTTAATCCATTAATTGCTTTAACCTATATCAAAATCCCTTTATAATCCTTGATTTAGAACTATAACCCAAAATCCCCAATCTAGGTACATGAACCCTAATTCTTAATTCACTATATAATTTTTAGATATGATCACTTACTTGTGGGAAATCACAGCTAAAGATGAGTTACATGAATCTAAAGAATAATCTTCCTCCAAAATTGATCATCAAACCTTCATGGTTTCACTCCCTTTTGTTTATGCCGATACACATAAGCTCTCTACACATTTCTAGATAAGAAATGAGAGGTGTAGAGTTTCTGGGATATGGTAGTTATATCTTAGGTCATTTGTCAATAATGGTCCTTTAAGTCTAATTCTTTATAACTGTGACACATGATACTTTCTAAACCCATTTTACATATACATTAGCTATTAGTTTGACTAATGGGTTTGACTAGCCAATCACATAACACATTGACAACTATCAAATGTTATTATTGTAAATTAATGCTTGGTTTTGGGGTGTTACAATTATAATGAATTACGCTTGAGAGAAAAGACCGAATGTGGAGGAAATGCCCACATGTCTTTGACTCTATAAGAAGCGAGTAGTAAGATGAATTGATCTTTGAGGACAAAGATCCTCTTTAGGTGGAAATGCTGTGACAATCCGTCAATTTGAGGTCGTTATTTTATTCTCAAGTATTATTTTTAATCATTATTTTATTGTTAGTTTATGAACTCTGTGACAGTCTGACATTTTCAGGTAGTAAATTTATCCTCGTATATTATTTTAAAATTTTATTTTTGTGTTGGTTCATGAACTCACATAATTACGGAAACAAATTAGGGTTTACATCTTAAATTAGCATCGTCTACGTCTAAACCAGAGAGCTCTGCGTTACGTGCTTACGTTTACATACTCCGTTGTTATAACAACCCAAAAATTTTGACCAACGTTTAAACAAACATTTTTCGAACATTTACGGATATTGTTAATTATTTTCGATAAATCATCGAAGATCGTGTTAACTAAATTCAAATTTATTTTGAACATTTTTCTATAATTGACGAATTGAGAAATTTAAAAATTTTACGTTTACGTTTCATAAATTAAAAATTTATTATTTAATTACTTGTAATATTTATCGACGTTTTAAACGTCGGACTGGGCAAAACTAATAAAGATAATAGTTGAAACGAAACTAAAACTTAGAAAATATGATGAAATAGTATATTTCATTATATCCTAAAACGTTGCTATTAGCGTGAGTAATAGAGTTTACATTTTATTTTTACGTTAAAATCTAACCGAAATAGCTAGAAATGATTAAACGAGCATTTAAATAAATAATAGTAAATGTTTTCGAAAAGGACGAAGTAAGGACTCATTTTTATTGGAAAAATGATTTTAAAAATGATCGCAAGTCTCGTGTCTTGATTCGTCCGTTAAGTCGTCCAAACAAGCCTCGAACGCTTATTGAACAAAAGTAAATAAAACATCTACAGTATTTACCCTAAAGTTTTATACTTGCCACTTTGATTTTATACTTTATAGTATAAAAGGAAATTTTTACCCATTTCTTCATTTCCCCTCAAATATAAAACACACACACTTATACAACGCTCTCAAGCTTCATCAATGCCTTCCACCGGAAAACGTTTCCGGTGGTGTTTTTCCAGCGACCTTCATTTTTTCCGGCCAAGACCAAATATGCTCCAAAACCCCTAAAATCACCTCTCCTCCTCCCTTTTATCCCCAAACCACCACGGCTACTCCTCCCTCACATATTAGCCGCCGCCGCTGCCACCTTGTCGTGGTGTGTGGGTGGTGGATCTATTATTATTTCACATGGGTGTACCTTAGAAACCCTCAAAAACCCCGTATTTATTCCGGATCTACACATGCAAGATGGTTACATCAAAGATTAGACAAATAGTTTATTTAGTTTATTTTTATTTTATGCATGGTGGTTTTGGCAGAGATTTAATAAGAAAAGAGGGTTGCATGCCGCTAAACTACCACTGTGGTGGCGGCTGGACGACGTGAACAGCCACCACGGTCGCGCCATGGTGGTGTCGGGTTGTGGTGGTGATACCCTTGATGTATTTTGTTGATTATTTATTTGTTTGGTGGTTGTTTATAGATCTATACCTTTTATAATTAAATTTTAATTATAATGTATATAAGAAAATGAATAAATAAAAAGGGGTATAATAAAATATGAAGTATAAGAAAATGTGTATTTTTAAAATTTTATAATAATAATTATTATTATTTGACATAATCGGATATATAATTACCATACGAATACCCGCGCATAGTGGCGGATATGGCTATCAACACATAATTAATGATACATAATATTTTAGTAAGTACTTTTGTGAAATGCTCAAAATACAAAGTGCAAAAATCAAAATGAAATTGCATATGTTACGTGAGTGAATAGCTAAAACCCTAAGATTTAAAAGTGTACCCATCTAGCCATTTTATCAAACATGTTCAGACATTCTCTACATTTTCCAAACAATAACAAATCAAAGATTGGCACGTTCACCCAAATATATATACTATGGAAAACAAGAAGCTAGCAAATGATTAATACCTCAATGGCAAATAGAGTTACACATACGTTTAGATATTTTCTACAATTAACATACTTGATATCAATACAGTAAAAGCCCTCAATGTTTACGGATGGGTCTTGACCCGCTGTTTTAAAACTCGCCGAAACAGCATTGGCAGAATGAGCATTAAAGCTTCCAAGAGAACCTGGACTCTAGAGCTGCTAAGTACAACAGGTACAAATAAGAGTTTTATCAAATAATATTTGCGTGTGAACAATATCCACAGGGATGACCAAGCGTACGCCATGAGTTTTTTTATAGCAGATTTATGTTCCACAACGATGGTTAAGTGCAAATAAATTCCCCGTGTTGTACCTATATCGTCACATAAAGTATACGAACTACAATCATAAGTAAAACAACCAAAGTGGGCTTTACTCCAGATGAAGAAATGGTAAGTTTCGAGGATTTAGCGTATACATGGTCTCCGGGGACTGTGACAACCCTATATTTTTGGATTTGTCACTATTGACTTTTTGACTTTGATTATGTGCTTAGTGTGTGTTTATGTGCAATATGTTTATATTTGAGCCTTGGATTGGATGTTAATCATCGTTCGTGTATTGTGTGATACATTATATGATGTTATGATGGGGTTATTTCATGCTCATTTGTTCACTTGGATGTAGCTAGGATACTATATGGCGTTATTTTAATATTTAATGTGTACGTATATGTATTATAATAAACCGTTTTTGCGATTTAGGGTTTAGCATTTGGAGGTCTCGGATAAGATAATTAGTCACGGGAATATTTTTCGGGATGGTTTTAAGTCATTTAGGACTTAGTTATTTAGTTTATTTCATATTTCAAGAGTTTTTATAAAACTTTATATTTGTACGTCTTTTATGGTATACGCGTAAAATTTGACTAGTTAAAAGGTTAAGGTGTAAATAAATTAATTAAGGGATTATTAAAATAAATAAAAAATAAATATAAATAAGTAATAATATAATAAAAAACGAAATAAATAAATAAATAAATAAATAATATTATTTTTGGTAAAAAAAGTTAAAAAGGACGGTGGAAAAAGAAAAAGGAAAAAAAGGAAACAAGGTTTTTGCATTGGGCTAGGATTGTGTAACTAAACTATTTAGAGCCTTTTAGTAAAAATAAAAATCATAAAAATCTCTGGAGATTTATAATCAATCGGTTCATCAAGTTTTTTTTAGGGTTTCATCAAATTTTTCTTGATTCAAGGTAAGTGATCAATTTAACTTTAATTTAATTCATGTTTTACTAAGTAATCATGTTTACAATGTTAATTAACCATCATTGAGATGATTAGGGTTTCATTAATTTTCTGAAAAAAATAGTAATTAAGATCAATTAATGATTTTAGGGTTCTTGTTTAATAATTTAGGGGTAATTAATGATGTTTAGAAGGTTAGTGCATAAAGGCTTAAAACAGTCTGATTATTAGGGCTGTTTTGTGTCGACTGTGTTCCGGGAAGTAGGTAGCACCTTTGGTATAGTTTATTTTTTAAAATTAATTTTAGAGAGTCTACTTTTAAAAATGTATGGTTGGTGGAAAATGGAATTCGGGAAGGTCGTCAAACAATTTTTACAAAAACAGTGCGCTGTTCAGGAGTAAATTTGGATTTCGGGAATTTGAGTCAAAACCTAACCAAACGGATGAGATAGCCAAATATTTTTGATTTGGGAACTCTTTATAATGTATATAAAGGAACTGGAGGTTTTCAATAAAAGTTATGGTGTTTAGGTCGGGCTTTTGGTGTCAAACATTTAGCATGTACAGAAAATCAGCTTTATGAAAACGACTTTTAGTGTAGAGACTAAACGAAAGGGTTAAACATGTAAGTAGAAAGTAAAATTGGTTTTTGGAGTTCTTATATCATATAACAACATAACTCAAGTAGGGTAGAATCCAAGTGTGGTGTTAAGTTCACTTCATGTGGTCGTTTAATGACTAGTAAACTGTACCGGGAAAAACTGAATTTTTACGTATAGGATAGCTTGTAGTGGGAGAACTAGATAGTGAGAATTGGGGGATTAGATTCATCTCCGTGGTTGTTACTTAACTTAGGTGATAGGACCTGAGATAAGTATGTTGTGTATGATTTTATAGGTTTGCAAGAGTGCTAGCTTGCTGTGCTATCAGGTGAGTTCATAGTCCCATTTTGCTACATGTTTAAATGTTTTTCCAGCATGGGATGGAGTTGACACTTGCAATGTTCTTTAACATGATTTAGTACTATGTTTTAAAATGTGTGGACATAAATGTGATATTGTGTGACTTCCGTGCTTATGTATTCTCATATGTGCTTTGATATGTGTTCTGATATGTGAATCTTGATTGTGTTATGATTGGGATTGGTACATAGATGTATGGGTGTCTATGGGACCAGTTATGATGTGTGTGGAGCATAGGGCACGATCCGTCTTGAGTTCTTGGTTTTGAGTTCTTGGTTCGTGGGGAACGATCCGTCCTGAGTACTTGTGCATCGTCTCTTTGGAGGCAATATATCTCGACAGGGATATAGTTCATCTTCCACAGGTGGTGTGGGAAAGATCCGGATAGTGTGCTGTGTGTTCTTGTGTGTGTGACGGGATACTTCTTGATTGTTATAGTGTGCTTTGTGAATTGTAGATGAGATTGGTACTTGGTTTAAGTTTTGTTGTGGATGCATGTAACATGATTATCACATTATGGTCCATTAGTATAAATTGTTTTTCTTAAACTTATTTACTGCGAATGTCAAGGTTTCTTATGATGTTCTAGATAACTTAAACCTATGTTCTCACCAACTTTATGTTGACAGATTTTAGTGTCATTTTCAGGTGAGGTATTTATGAAGGATGGTGTTAGAACTGGTTAGAGTTTAGAGGCTTCTAGGATTGCATTAGGAGGAATCCCTTTCCTTTTAGTATTTATTTAATGTTTAAATAAGTTGTACATTTTAGACACCTATATGTTTGATGTTTGTTTATTTGTTTGTCTTTGATAAGAGGTAGGCTTGTTACCTACTTATGTAGACTCCTATATTTAGTTGAGATGTTGTCATCACATTTGACATTTCTTTTGCATTTAGTTTTCTCTATAGAGATACCGTTTGTTGTGATGATATCCATACGTCGCGCCCCATATTCCACCATGGTGGGGTGTGACAGAATGGTATCAGAGACAGGTTATAGAGAATTAGGTTGCCTAGTCGCGTAGCCTAGTCTATAGCTTAAGGGTCCCTGCATATAGGCATTATAGGGGTTTGTGTGCATTTTATAATAATTGATGTGTTTGGATGTTATTTTTATGATATTTGTTAAGTTATGAACTACCATGGTTCATACTTAACTACATGTTATTTTCTTTACGAATTTTGACTAGTGCGGGTTGAACCATGGTCGTATACGCTAGTCATTGTTGGATTTCGTTTGATTATTCTTTCATGTTTCTTTATACATTTTAAATTTCGTCTACGGTGGTTCAGCTGGATTACGAGTTTATGTGTTTCATGCATTGGCTACGTTATTTTAATACATGGATTTTGGATTTTATTTTATCTTGTGGTTATGTGCATATAAGAGTTGTAGGATATATGTGCTTATTTGAGCTGGTAGACTGATGTGTTATGTGTAGTATTAATTCTTATAAGTGTCATCATAGGAGGGAGTGCATTAGTGAAAAGGGACTGGTATAAGTATGGTGGCCAACATAGTTATACAAGTACCACAACATCGATGGATTCCTAAGTATGGTTGCATGAAATAGGGTTAATACATGCTTCTATAGTATATGTTGGATGGATTTGAGTGTATGTATGTATATGCCTATATATGTATAATTCCCTTCTACTTATCGGTTGTATTCTTGGGATGGTTTGCTAGCTCGTTCCTCTTCGAGATGTTTAACTTCCGTAGTAGTACATTTATCGAGTTCTCATTTCATGTGTTTTTTGTACGGTACTTTTGGCGTGAAGGCTTTTGAGATGGTGGAGATTTCTTTTTGGGGTAACGATATCTTTTCTTTCGAGTTGTACATGGTAAAAAAAATGAACTTGCAAATTGAGAAAAAATAGTTGTTTGTAGTCGATGAAATAAGGAAGTGTCGGAAACATGTTTCAAAATAAGGTGGAATATAAATTCTTTAACATATAAGCATGGATTATTTATTTTTAAAATATTTTGGTTTTGATCACCTAAAGTTATTGTTCTTTAGTTAAAATTTTGTTCTTATTTAGTTAAATATGTTAAAATCATGTAATTAATCATATGATGGGTGAGAGTTTTAATTTTCTGGAATTAAAATAAATTAGGTTTTAAATTTGGTAATTAATGAGGGGTTTTAGGGTTTAAAAATCGTTTTTCTGGTATAAATCGGAGTAGGCAGAAACTGTCGCTAAACTGTCAAAATATGTCGCTAACTGTCAAAAACTGTCGCTAATGCCTAGGCAGATTTTGAGTAAAATCGTTTTGGTTATAAATTATTCGTTTTTAAAGCTTTTTGGGTGATTCAAAAGCCTAAAATTATGTACTCGGAACATACTTTTCAAATATTCAGAAAGTTTAGTAATTGGAGTTCAGTAGCTTGGTCGAATTAATTGTACATGTGTCGGGTTCAAGATTAATTTTCGAACAACATGGTTTAAACTCATGTTTTGGGTATTTTGGGATAGTGGACACTTAGAGTGCTAACACAGGGCTGATTCGGGATAGGATTTGAGATGTATCCATCATAGGGATTGTTACATTGATGAAGGATGTGGGTTTTGGAGTCAATGTTGACGTGTGATATTATGTTGTGTGCTTTAGACAATTGATCGTTCGTGAAAAGACTTTAGATTGCTTTTGTTAGATGATTACATAAATTACTAATGTGATATCATGGTTTTAGAACAACTAATATACAATTACAGTACGAAATCCATTCTCGGGTGAAATTTGGTTTTGCACAAGGTTTTAATAGTATGTCGCCGGTTGTAATACGTTTCGGTTTTCGCTGGGTGCGTCTTGTCATTGGTCCATTTCCATGGTTTGTTTGGAGTCGATACATGTTTAGGTTTGATTATCTTTTGGATTTTCATGGTTTAGGTTCATATTTTTTTAATTCATTCATGTAAACGTCCATTAGTTGTCCATGAGTTTGATCCGTTATCCGAAGTTGGGGATCCTAAAATTTGTCGTGTGCTTATATTCATTGAGACCGTTGTTGTAATCATACGGATGATCCGGTTACGTCTCATGAGAGAGATAGAGAGTTGGTTGTGTAATGAAGTTATTGAGCTTATGAAGTAAATCCCGGGACGTGATTTCTATTAGGAAGGAGTGATGTGACAACCATATATTTTTGGATTTGTCACTTTTGACTGTTTGACTTTGATTATGTGCTTAGTGTGTGCTTAAGTGCAATATGTTTATATTTGAGCCTTGGATTAGATGTTAATCATCGTTCGTGTATTGTGTGGTACATTATATGATGTTATGATGGGGTTAGCTCATGCTCATTTGTTCACTTGGATGTAGCTAGGATACTATATGGCGTTATTTTAATATTTTATGTGTACGTATATGTATTATAGTAAATCGTATTTTTGCGATTTAGGGTTTAGCATTTGGAGGTCTCGGATAAGGTAATTAGTCACGGGAATATTTTTCGGGATGGTTTTAAGTCTGTTAATGCAAGGAATGCCTAAAAACATTATTAGTGTTAACTAATCTTTCTTAGTTTTGATCACAACAAACCATACAACACATTTAGTGTAGAAACACAAAATTAATTATTTAACTAACACTATCATCAAGGTAATAATCATATGACTAACCTTTCTTAATCATACTTAGTGATCATCAAAATGATTATCCTTAAAACTCACTTTTTCTAATAAGACAAAAGACTTTTTAATAAACTTTCTTTTTTAGAAAATGTTTTATTAAAATGGAAAATGAAAATTTGAAAATGGCATATTCCAAATGCTGTTAGAATATCCTTTGAAGGGTTCAAATACCTCAGATATTCCCACCCCACTAAAAGACAAAAAACGGAGCGGAGTCTAGTGGCGGTACCTTAAGTACCTACGCGGTACCTTAGCGATATGGTACCGCGGGGTGAGATAAGGTACCGCGCACAGTAGCCGTTATAGATCCGTTGTAACTTTGTCTCCTTTAAATAGTGGGTCAAATCTCAATTTCCAGCAAGCCTCTTGTACGTTTTTCTCAGCCCTTTTTCTATTTTCTATAGCATAATCATTTGTAAATGATCACTTAATTTGTTAAGGATGTTTACATATGATTATCCTCTTGATCCCCTCCTTTACCATGTCCAATGAGAAGATCACTCACTCACTAGTGTAGTGATAAAGATGAATTTATGAGCTAGTCATATTCATCATGATACCTTTGTGTTTTAGGTCAATCCAATGTATTTATGAATACTTGGACTAGTTGTGTTCATCCAAGTTATTTGTGAATACTTGGATTTTTTGTGTACATCCATTGCATATGTGTTTGCTTGGATTTGTGTTGTGTAAATCCAAGCTACATGTGTGTACTTGGATAAGTCTAGTTGAGTTGTAATAGATTTGATTAGGAGTTCTCACTAAACTATAAAGTGATGTGGTTGTGTCTTGTGAGTTCTCACTAAACTTTAAAGTGATTAGTAGTTGTGTTGTGTGAAGTTCTCACTTAGCTTCAAAGTGAAGAGTCGTGAAGATTGGTTCTAGCTTTCGATTAGAACTCGACATCTAGCCTTGTGTCGTAAAATGGTGAAGTAGGCAACGTCGTGAAGATTGGTTCTACCTTAAGATTAGAACTCGACATCTAGCCTTGTGTCGTTAAATTGTGAAGTAGGCAACGGCGTATAGATTGGTCCTAGCTAAAGATTAGGTCTAGACATTTAGCTTAGTGTCGGAAAATAATGTAAGCAACGATGTAAGGTTTTCTCCGCCGAGAAGGGAGCTTGTGGATATAGTGGAAATCTCGAGTAGGTGTACTCGAGGAGTGGAGTAGAAATGAGGATAGAGCCTCGTTGTCGAACCACTATAAATCTTGGTGTCTTCCCACTAGGTTGTCTCCTTCCTTGCTTTTTACTTATTTCATTATCATTATACTTGCTTATTATTCTTGCTAGTGCATTTCAATTGAACCTAATCATTATGCAACTTAGCTTTAAGTAAAAGATAGTTTTGATACAAACCAAATTGAAAGAAATTTTAATTTGGTCACCAATCGAAGAGAAACTATTCAACCCCCCCCCCCCCCCCCCCCCCCCTTCTAGTTTCTACAAAGTCATTTAGGACTTAGCTATTTAGTTTATTTCATATTTCTAGAGTTTTTATAAAACTGTATATTTGTACGTCTTTTACGGTATACGCGTAAAATTTGACTAGTTAAAAGGTTTAGGTGTAAATAAATTAATTAAGGGATTAATAAAATAAATAAAAAATAAATATAAATAAGGAATAATAAAATAAAAAACGAAATAAATAAATAAAGAAAAAAAATATTTTTGGTAAAAAAATTAAATAGGACGGTGGAAAAAGAAAAAGGAAAAAAAGGAAACAAGGTTTTTGTATTAGGCTAGGATTGTGTAACTAAACTATATAAAGCCTTTTAGTAAAAATAAAAATCATAAAAATCTCTGGAGATTTATAATCAATCGGTTCATCAAGTTTTTTTTAGGGTTTCATCAAAATTTTCTTGATTCAAGGTAAGTGATCAATTTAACTTTAATTTAATTCATGTTTTACTAATTAATCGTGTTTACAATGTTAATTAACCATCATTGAGATGATTAGGGTTTCATTAATTTTCTGGAAAAAAATAGTAATTAAGATCTATTAATGATTTTAGGGTTCTTGTTTAATAATTTAGGGGTAATTAATGATGTTTAGAAGGTTAGTGCATAAAGGCGTAAAACAGTCTGATTTTTAGGGCTGTTTGTGTCGAATGTTCCGGGCAGTAGGTAGCACCTTTGGTCGAGTTTGTTTTTTTTAAATTAAGTTCAGAGATTCTACTTTTCAAAAATGTAAGGTTGGTCGAAAATGGAGTTCGGGAAGGTCGTCAAACAATTTTTACAAAAACAGTGCGCTGTTCATGAGTAAATTTGGATTTCGGGAATTTGAGTCAAAACCTAACCAAACTGATGAGATAGCCAAAGATTTTTGATTTGGGAACTCTTTATAGTGTATATAAAAGGACTGGAGGTTTTCAATAAAAGTTATGGTGTTTAAGTCGGGCTTTTGGTGTCAAACATTTAACATGTACAGAAAATCAGCTTTATGAAAACAACTTTTGTTGTAGAGACTAAACGAAAGGGTTAAACATGTAAGTAGAAAGTAAAATTGGTATTTGGAGTTCTTATATCATATAACAACATAACTCCAATAGGTTAGAATCCAAGTGTGATGTTAAGTTCACTTCATGTGGTCGTTTAATGACTAGTAATCTATACCAGGAAAAACTGAATTTTTACGTATAGAATAGCTTGTAGTGGGAGAACTAGATAGTGAGAATTGGGGGATTAGATTCTTCTCTGTGGTTGTTACTTAACTAGGGTGTTATGACCTGAGCTAAGTGTGTTGTGTATGATTTTATAGGTTTGCAGGAGTGCTAGCTTGCTGTGCTATCAAGTGAGTTCATAGTCCCATTTTGCTACGTTTTTAAATGTTTTTCCAGTATGGGATGGAGATGACACTTGCAATGTTCTTTAACATGATTTAGTACTATGTTTTAAAACGTGTGGACATAAATGTGATACTGTGTGACTTGCGTGCTTATGTATTCTCATATGTGCTTTGATATGTGTTCTGATATGTGAATCTTGATTGTGTTTTGATTGGGATTGGTACATAGATGGATGGGCGTCTATGGGACCAGTTGTAATGTGTGTTGAGCGTGGGGCACGATCCGTCCTGAGTTCTTGGTTTTGAGTTCTTGGTTCGTGGGGCACGATCCGTCCTGAGTACTTGTGCATCATCTCTTCAGAGGCAAGATATCTCGACGGGGATATAGTTCATCTTCCACAGGTGGTGTAGGAAAGATCCGGATAGTGTGGTGTGTGTTCTTGTGTGTGTGATGGGATACTTCTTGATTGATATAGTGTGCTTTGTGAATTGTGGATGTGATTGGTACTTGCTTTTAGTTTTGTTGTGGATGCATGTAACATGATTATCACATTATGGTCCATTAGTATAAATTGTTTTTCTTGAACTTATTTACAGCGAATGTCAAGGTTTCTTATGATGTTCTAGATAACTTAAACCTATGTTCTCACCAACTTTATGTTGACAGATTTTAGAGTCATTTTCAGGTGAGGTAGTTATGAAGGATGGTGTTAGAAGTGGCTAGAGTTTAGAGGCTTCTAGGATTGCATTAGGAGGAATCCCTTTCCTCTTAGTATTTATTTAATGTTTGAATAAGTGGTACATTTTAGACACCTATATGTTTGATGTTTGTTTATTTGTTTGTCTTTGGTAAGAGGTAGGCCTGTTACCTACTTATCTAGACTCCTACATTTAGCTGAGATGTTGTCATGACATTGTGTCGCTATTTATGACATTTCTTTTGCATTTAGTTTTCTCTATAGAGACACCATTTATTGTGATGATATCCATACGTCGCGCCTCATATTCCGCCATGGTGGGGTGTGATAGGGACCAAGTAACAAGAAGTGGTTTTTATTAGCTTTGTATGCAGGTATATACATAAACAAAATATATAAAAAATATTACATGACCATAAATAAGAACTGAGACCACTTCTCCTAATTCTCGAACCTAAATCCTAGCGAGTTGACGCAAATAAGAAGCTTCACCATCAGCACCCTAAATTTAAGCTATTAAGACCCTTACAACCCTTGAATGCAACTATTAAGTAAATCATGCAAACCCGCTAAGTTCACCTATCTAAAATGGTTCCACACAAACCTGAATTCAACTATTAAAGTTAGTCCCAAACACCCTTGATTCAACTACTATGAATGTTCCAAACACCCAGAATGCAATCAAAGTTTTCCCAAACACCCCTTAACTTGTATAAAGATATCTAAGATTAAATCACCTACAACACCACTTCTTAAATTTTATATCCACATATCATTTCGACTTTCCTACATGAATATAAGATTTTACTATTTATTAGAAATTGCCTCTCACTAAGACCACACCTGCAACAATAAGCCTAATTCTGAACTTAAGACTCTTTAACATTATATATATAGGGTAAAATGTTTGCTTGATAAGAAACCAATAAGGACTAGCCTTTAATAGTGTCGACCCCTCAATTCTGTTTACATAAACCCATAAATATGCATACTTCACATACATATCGTATCTATGTGAATGCACTAATTTAAGCTCAACACTTGCATCGCTAAAAAAAAGGTACAAAACCGTTTCACATTAATTGGTCATTCATCAATTTGTTAAAGCTATTGTCTTATCATTGTACTCAGGTGTTATTGAAACTTATATTACCTCATTAAAAACTTGCGTAATTTGGCAAGTCTAAATCAAAAGTGATATACTTGTGTGTGCACATTTTTATCACATGAAAGATAAATAAAAGAGTACCGTAATAGGTCCTCATTCAATGAAATTCCCAGTGTCTTTCAACATGCAAACTTGATAAATTCCAACATTACCCACCAAATGATCCACTGCATCCATTCACCGAAAATTAATAGGAAAATAATAGAATGGGATAGTCGTATAAAAATATAAGAAGCTTTATTAAATAATACATTTCCGATAACCCACTTAAAAGTGTGTTGACTGACCACCTTGTGTTATCCTGCTACATCTTATAATTCTAAAACTCTAACTAATTTCATTGTAAAACAGTATTACCCCGGAGCTGAAGGTGTAGATATTAGCAAATTCTCCCACGCATTGTAGCCTAGACAAAAGAATGCAATTCTAGCCTCAAGTACACCATGCATAATGCAAGAAATAAGATGTTATGGTCAATACTATCAACTCTAGAATTCTAGGCAACAGAAATACATGCCCATATTCAAAGTAATTTGTGTGATGTGATATAAGCCATTTAGCCAAAGAACATGATAATGTGTTGGTTTGCATCTAACTCTTTTTACGTAAGCGCGTAATACAATATTATACCACAAAGATTCGAGCTTAAAGGACTTACCACCATTTTTCAAACACGATTTTCGTTCCATTTCTTCAGCGATCACATGCTTTATATCAACAACAATAGGATCTACAACATGAACTTTAGTTGCAAGTAGTTATAGTCAGCCATTAAAATGGGTTTGACAATGGCATGTTGAATACTAACCTTTCATTTTTTTTGTCTCGAAGCCTTGTAATGTGATTAATCTCTGCACGAGTCGTGCCACTTTGTGGACCTAAGCATAAAAATCATAAAAAATGATACATTAGCAATTAGCAAGTAAGTTACTCGCTCCACTTTAAGTTTCTACGAATAGATAATGAGCAAACAACAACATTAAGCTATTACTACTGGATACAATAACTCTTATTTAAGATTAGTTACACAGTATAGAGTAAATACAAGGAAATATATAAGAGAAACTCACTTATCACACTAATATTTAGTGGCCTGATGCGAGAAAAATAATATAACACACTTGATATCCCTGAAAGAAGCATATGAGTAACTTAAGCGAGATTATTCATTTGAGATCATAGTAACTAAATGTAAGGGCATTTCATCGAATATGTTGTGTGTAAACACTAAAATTTTATATTATAGAAAATATATTTTAGTAGAATATCACAACAATAACTTCAAATAAAGATGAACAAAAAACTTGTTACCAGTTACATGATCGAGTTGTCAAATCCACTTTCTATCATCCGCAAAACTATAAACAAATCATACAATAAAGAACACGATAAATCAAATCATAAAAAAATAAAGGAGAAGTTTGAGAACCTGATTAAAAAATGAAAATACTTACTCAAGTGTTATCATATGAATTAAAACAATATGAGGTAGATAACATTGTGATAGTCATTTACCAATGCAAGAAATCGTACTCCAAACCAAATCGGCAAAAAATAATAAAAAATCCATATAAGCAACATGAATGATTCGGCGCAAAATAAAAGTCACAACATAAAAAAACTTACAAACTCTAAAGTATATGTGATTATAATATAAACGCTTCTACATAGATCTACTCCTAGGTTGATGAACGCGGCTGCATATCATTGTGTATTTTTGGATGCTTTTTTTGAATCTTGACAAGTTGGTTGTCATTTAACATTGAAACTAATAGGAGTGTAGAAGAGTACTGAAGAAGCTAATGATTTTAAAACGCGTATTCTTAAAAGACCTATAGATTTGTAAACAAAATTAAAATAAACCTCACACATTAAAAAATCATACCTCCGTTTGGAGGTTTGATTGGTGTTATGGCGTTAGGTGGTAGAAAGGTTAACGTGGTGGCACGGCTCGGTGGTAGAGGGTGGTGGTTGGGTTCGGCGGTGATAAGGTAAGGAGCAGGTGAGATTTAAGAAAGAGATTGGGTGTGTGTTTTTTAGGATGAAAAGAAATACAAATAAACCGGATGATAGGTAGATATGTTTGGGTAATTAATTTTTCAACATTTTCAAAAATACAAATAAGAAGTAAGGACCCACAATTTTTCAACCATTCTAAATTCAACTTTCAACCATTTGGATTTTTCCTTTATAAGATAGTAGAGATTTGATGACATAAAAGAAATAAATAATTAAATAAATGGTATAATAAAATATGTAGTGTAAGAATATAAATATGTTGAGAATATTATAATAATGATTAATATTATTTGATATAGTAGGATATATAATTATTTAATAAAATAAAAGGAATACATAAACAAATAAATGTTTTGAGGATATTTTTATTAATATTATTATTAATAAATGATGTATTAAAATATAAAATTATTTGAGGATATATGGAATGTAATTAAAATATTAATTGTGGAAATATATATAATTAATATATTAATCAGGGTATCGATTGAAATATGGAAGGTAATTAAAATATTAATGGTGAGAATATATAATTAATATAATAATTATATTAATTAAAGATACCTTAAATAGAATATTGTTTAAGGAAAGTATTAGTTGGATATTGATTGAGAAAAGTGGGAAAATTAGGTATTTTATATACATGGAAACGTTATAAAAATGGCAAGGTCATGCCGAAATTTTTCCAAAAATGTATACGTTTATAATAGAAATAGTTAACGAATAACTACGTTATATAATAATTTTCTAAACGTATTATTTTAGTTAATATGAAATTTAACGTTGATAAATAAATTTTTATGAGTTATATAAAGATTTTCGAACAAGTGTCGAATTCTATAAAAAATAACTTTGTATACACTATCATAACCGAAGGTTATAGTATATAATTTAAGAAATACATTTTTAAATGTTTGTTATAAATAATAACTTATGACATGAATTATGTGTGTCATTTCACCTATAAAATATATACTGGAGATATTATATAAATTGCTTTATCACCTTATTTTATTTGGCCAACCACCAAAGTTTTATGAGTTAAATTTTATTAATTTATTTTTTGTCGAGTTGATGTAACCATCCATCAGAAAAACACCAAAACATAAACCTCACAAAATGATTGGAGCATAGCCGTTGGAATTAATTACAACCGCGAAAGGACATTGTTGACGCTACATGATTATTAGCTATTTATGGTGTATTGCGACTATTGGAATCAAGCTGTGTAGATTATATGATGTTGAGTTGATAATTATGTGAAGCAGTATTGGGTTATGATATACCGTGTGGTGTTGATACTTATATTCTGTTGATGTCTACATCTAAGGTGAGTTCATAGCCTCGCACTCTTTTAAATGTTTTATTAAATGTTTTATAAACCCGTGAGGGAGATAACATGCTAGTTTTAATAAAAATAGAACACAAGGGGTCCTGAATGTATGTTTATTGATATGAACCCGATTGATATGATGACCCAATGAATGATTGTAATAGATTATTATTAGTTAGCTTAAGTCACTAAAAGTCCCATTAGCATGAGTTGTGAACTACACAGAGATGGTAGACGCTTATGCATATAATAGTACTATTTGGCGAAGATCACCCTAGTTCGCGCCTTGACGGTTGATCCCTGTTGTGCCACAGTGATGGGCAAGCGAATTTATGTACGAGAGTGATAGAATTAGCGTGATTTTTGTGACGACGCACTATTTTAAATGGGCAAATGAATTCCGGGCTAGCTACCCGATGTATATTATAGAAAGGGAACAATGTCATGCAACTTATAATAATCCGATAATAATACCGATAATGGAAATACTGAGGCTGCGGTCTCAGGGAAGGTGTATGATATATGATTTGAAGTTATGATATATATATATATATATATATATCTATATATATATATATATATATATATATATATATATATATATATATATATATATATATATATATATATATATATATATATATATATATATATATATATATATATATATATATATATATATATATATATATATATATATATATATATATATATATATATATATATATATATATATATATATATATATATATATATATATATATATATATATATATATATATATATATATATATATATATATATATATTACCCGACTAGCAATATGGGGTCTTATTGTTGATATTATGCTTGTGTTCTGGTTTTACATAATTGTTTTTATATAACGGTTTTTAGTAAACTCTATACAACGTTATAAAACGTATTGTATGGTGTTTTTACGACAATGGTTCGTATAATGGTTTTGAAGACAAAGACCTATATTATGATTTACGAAAAAGATTTGTATAAAATGTTTTTCGGTAATGGTTATATACCGGTGATATATTAATGGTTTTTATTAAACTCTATAGATTCACTCGGCATTTTGCTGACTTTTAGCATTTTTATCTCAGGTACTTGAAGGTAATTGTCGGGAAGACGTCAAGATTTTATGGCCCGCTTTTAAATAAAAATTTCCATTCGAATGTTTTGTAAATTTTTAAGACATACTCTGATCTGTGGACCTATGTAATTTGATGTTATGAATGGAAAATGTTTTTTTATTAAACGACGCGATTTTTAAGCGTTGTCTATGATTTTAGTAATGTGCTATCCCGTAACACCAACGACTCTTCCGCTGATTCGAAACGTGAATATTTGGGTGTGTTACATAATAAGTTGGGTTTGTCTTTACTTTTTACTCCACTCATTTTAGATTCTTCTCACCTCCACTTTCCGAATGATCTGCCGATATGGAGTCAGGTATTAATGTAATATAATCAATCATTGTATTATCATGGGTTTAGTTGTGAATTATTAATATTTATTTTCTTTCGGTGCAAAAATTAGGGGAAAAGGCATCGGTTTTTAATTTTGGATGTCGATACCGGATGACTGGAGATTTATGTATCAAAAAGGTAATATTTTGAGTTATGATTCTTTATTTTAATTCGACCAGTGTTTGCATTGTTTTGTTTCTGTCGTTTTGCGGTATTAGGGTGTTTGTTTACCTTATTCGGTGGTGCTTGCGTCTTATTTTGTTTTTGGAGATTTCTTTCTGTTCAATCCTTAATGTACTTTGAATTACTCTAAATTTGGTGTACTCATACTTGATTATCATTCCTGCAAGATTAGGTTCCGTGTAATGGAAGGATGCTATCGACTTGAGGTGCAGGCAATGTGGAAGAGTCATTTAGTGCTATTAACTCACGTGCCTTCCAGGTAATTTCCCACCTTTAGTATATTATGTGACATTTGTTGAAAGTAAGTATAGTGGCCACATGACATGGTAGCACTATTTTAAGCAATTGACACTTTAAAGGGTTGAGGAATGATACTCGGCGATCACAAACAACATTAATTTTTTGTTTCACCTATACTACAGGCCCGTAGGTCTATCTCTTTTCACTAGAAATGAAGGCCAACAACATTTGAAGATCCTTTTAGTGTTTCCAAAGTGTAATACTAAATAGGATCCTAATGTATAGTATGATCATCAAAAATATATTCTGAATATTCCATGTGTAGCCTGGCAACCTCATGAAATTATCATTTTTATGTGTCTTTATGAGGATATTGCATATTCAATGCAAAATCAGTCGATCTTTTTAAGATTACAGTGTCTTTATATGTATTACATCTTACAAAGCCTGTTGAATAGATGTACCACGGTGTAATCAATTTGAAAAAAATAAGCCCCATTGCAACACACAGGATATCATGCTTGTATGATTAATTGATTGTTCCATTCGCATTATTAAAGGGTAATGTAAAAAATAATATCAGATTGATAAATCTCTCTGCAAGAGAATAATTTCTAAAGAGACAAAGATGAATAGTTTAAAGAATTGGTACGTGGGTCTTAAAACGTAAACAATACAGGATCTGGACTTGAACTCATAGTCTTAGTTGCATAATGTCTAAATGTACATGGGTTTTACGGGTACAATTTTTAACCGTACATTAGAAAACAATCCATCGATCGACAAAGTAAATCCAACTTAAGTTTGAGGTATTAATTATGCTTAGTTTTTGTTTTTTGTTTTGTTCGCAACAATGGATTTTAACAGCAATTTTGAATAAGCACTTGAATAGCGTTAGAATGCATAGTTGCTCAAAGAAATGGACTTGAACGATGGCACAAATATGATGCCTCTCATTACGAGCTGCGTGAGTGGTGGCTTCAAGTGAGAGGTTCTGACCACTCATTAGTCTAAACGTTTCTCTGGCTCAGGGTCTGTAAGCCAAGGATATGCCTGCAGGTATTGTTGTGAGAAACTATATAATACTAACCCTAACAAACGAATATTTAGATACTAAACCAAGGAAATGTAACCTCACAACTCGCAACTTTTGAATAAGCACCAGATTTTCATTTTACAATTTTCGTGAGAAATATGTAGCGCGTGTGGGCTAACTACATATTTTGGGCATAAATGAAGTCAGTAACCAAAATCATAGTTGGTTTCGCTTAAAAGAAGTCAGTTACCAGAAATTGAACTAAGGTTAACGACCCTTATTTATTTTTATTTATTCGCCAATGATCTTAATAGGTGAAATATACATCTAGATACAAATAGCATGTTTGGATGAACTTATTATCTGTTTATTTGAGAGTAAACAAACACTTAAAAAATAGCCAATTTCCAATAATTAATCCTGGACGCCTCCTAACATGAATGTGTTCCCGGGTTAAAATACAGATGACGCGGGAAAGAACTATAGGCTAAGGCTAAAGCGAATATAGTCAGGGACAGAAGAACTATAGGCTAAGTATATACCAATCGTGTGATAAATCCCATAAGAAACGGGACGAGCATTTATAGTCAGGGATAGAAGAAGCAATATATTGACATCTCGGTAGCTTCAATCAGTAGATAGATCAGCAAGAAGTGAGTCGACCAAATTAGCGACATTGTCATTGATCCCAAAGACTGAGGCCCAGTCTAATTCTCGGTCGCGTCTTCAACTAAATATTCGAGTCGTATCTGAATTGAAAACAATCAATATCATACAAAGTCTGTAAATATATAGCTAGTTATATTCCTTGATTTGGTATCACTATATCGTTTAAACAACAGTATCTAACTAGGGTATGGGCACCAACTCGCTTCTCAAGATTTTCGTTGTACAATGGACTCACATGTAAGATCATCAAGGTATAAATAAGCCTTGAAAGAAATGTTGTGCTAATAACCCCCTTTTGGTATCGAAGTAGTACCATGATATCTTTTAACAGATTCCTTTGATCTGCTTCACACGGCGAAACTGTTTTAAAGTGACTTGCATCATTAAACACAAAGTCCCGGTTTAGTAAAGGAATGACCCTTTTTGAACATATACCACCTAAGGACCTTGCATCATTAAACATATTTACTTGTGTGCGAACAATATTGATGTAACAAATAATTTTACACATTTAAATGTGAAGATTCATAAAAAACTTCACACTTTAAAGTGTGAAGTTTTTGAAAGAAATTCTTCGCACTTTAAAGTATGATAATTTTAAAACATTTCTTCACATATATTTAAATGTGAAGTTTTAATAACCGCCTAAGATGTTTGGCCAACTCCTATAACGAGCAAAACCCTCATTTTGTGTTGCTGAGAGTCAGCCGAGGAGCCGAGTGACGTGCCAGCGCTACTAATTGAGTGCCAGCACATAGTTGTGCTGTCAGTAAGAAGGTAGCCGACGCCTTTAGAAGCCTAAGCTCTTTCTTTTCTAGTGTACGCTTTAGTTTGATTGCAGCTAGCGCACTTGACTAAGAAGATAGAAAGTAATTTTCTCTCTTGGTTAGTAAAGTCAAGTTTTTGACCTTATCTTGCAGGCGACGAAGACGTTGAGTTGACGGCAGAGAAAGACTGGGCATTCAGGCGAGCCGCCCGGTGGTGTGGTACGTAGTGGGTTTAGCACGCTACGACTCTCTTGAATAAGATTTTACAGTTTCCCCATTTCGGCAGCAATTGTAGAAAGCCTGTTTGCAACATCCATAGCCATACGTGCTAGTACTCAATCTCTTTGATTTGAATTTGATGAAGTGAAGACACTTTTTGAACCTCCATTTTGTAGCCTAAGAAAAGAATCTCTCCCCGCGAGTATGCGAGACCTACTATACTAAAAACAAGGTTGTTTGTTTGAAAAAACTTGGCGACCGTATAACAGATTGTTACTAATAGCTGTAGACTTTATGAACCTGTACACTAGCTTACGAGACTTTATGAACCTGTACACCAGCTTACGTGAAAAGGATTCCATATTCTATTCCAATCGACTCGTGACATCCATGTATTGAGTCGTCAAATGGGCCACGTTAAGAAAGCCCAAGTTATACGCATTGGCCCACAGGGTGCCCCACCCAGTAGGGCCCCAATGAAAGACCCAAGCCTACATGAGCCGTCACAAAGAAAGTCCTAAAAATGGTCTTGTTTGGATGAAACCTCGATGAAATCCCGTAGAAGGGCCAAAGCACAACAAGCCTACCCATCATCAAAGCAAGCCCCAATGCAAGAACTCCTTTTATATGATGTTCTTCCGTACGTGTTGGATGTCCTTGATGCTTTATTCATCTTCGATCCCTTCTCAACTCAAACTTGTTTTTAGGCATTCAATAAGTAGACATTGGTTCTTACCTCTTTCCTATATATACTTAATTTTAGGCTAGCTATAAGATTCAAGTGCTATAAGTTCAAGGTTGGTACTTAAATACTTGTTGATCACATTCATGTAGGAGATGCACAAAGGGCTCTAGTCTTTTCACGGGGGTTTCTCTTCATCAGTCTTTGTTTTTCACGTTAGTATTTGGTTTCTTCTCATCAGTCTTTGTTTTCATGTCAGTCTTTTTCTCGACTAATCTTTGGTTAGTAACCCCTGTCTGTGCTTCAATATGTGATTTCAACTTGGCAATCTCTCCATTCCTCTCTTTTAATTTCTCATTGAGTCTCTCATTCTCAAGATGGAGTACTCTATCACTTAGTAATGAAATAACTTTTCTACTAATGTAGTCTATGTTAGACAAGTCATGTATACCCCTCTTTCAGACCTAAATTGAAGAAGATTTCTTGATTTTTGATCTCCAAACTTTCCCCATCAATCCTGAATTTTGCATCCACCTTGACCTACACCCTTTTCGATGGTTCTGCGTACTATTTCTCAAACCATTCGGAAGTGACCTTATCTTTAGCAGGTCCCTTGTATTTTTTTACTATGCTTCTTTCCAAGGTGTAGTAACAATAAGCTTTTGGTGTAAGAAAGAAACCTTTCAAAATTTGATCTTCCAGCTTTAACATACCCAAGATTAAAGATGAAATCAATTCCTTAGGGAGTGGCTGACTAAGCACTACTGAGTCTGTGTCAGTGTAGTAGCAGTCATCCCTTGAGATATAAGGGTACATATAGATCCTAGCTGAGACTATGATAACAGCTGCTAGTTGGACAACAGAGTTCTTCGGTGGGTTCCATCGAGTTCCGTCATTTCCTGTATTAGTATGGTAGGATACAATGAAGTTGTTCTCGCTAAGCATGTCCCCATGTATAAGTCCTTCGAATGAAACACCATCGGTATACCTTTTGAAATTGCACACCTCTGTGATTGTGCTTTTAGGGTTAACCCCGAATCTACGGTAGAATGAATTCATAAATATCTTGTACACAAAATACAAAGCGTCATTTACTTCTAACCCCTACTTGATATTTTTAAAACATTTCTTCACATATTTTTAAGTGTGAAGTTTTAATAATTTCCTAAGATGTTTGCTCAAGTCCTATAACGAGCTAATCCCTCATTTTGTGTTGCTGAGACATGCACCTAAGGAGAAAGTCTGTTGGAAACTCACTTTATGTGACGACATTTATGAATTCCCATTAGTTATCATAGTCATACACGCTTAGACTAGACTAGGAACGTTGTATAGTTTAAGCAGCGTGTGTGACTATATATACCCCTCCTTAGCTTCCAAGGAGGGGTGTTGCTTGTGTCATTTTTCTCATTTTAATATATTTTACTTTCTTTCACACAACCTCTATTCTCTCTCTCTTTCAACAATGGCTTCCAACACCATCCACCACCATGTTAGACCACCAGATCTATAATACAAAATCCACAATTGGTATCAGAGCCTCGGTTCCATCCTTGGATCGTTCTTGTTTTTTATTTAGGTGGTCTAAAATTTTTTTTTGGTCCGAATCTGTATCATTTTCTTGTCACGGGTTATGTTCATATCCAACATTCGTAACTTTTTTGTCCTTGTTGTCATTTGTATGTCATCAGCCAAAAGAAAGATTGCCATGGTCAAAAGATGGTTTCCTTTTTTGTTTCACTAGTTTCATCAAAAAAAGTTTAATCCATGGTCAATTTGAGTTTTCTCATGGTCAAAAGTGTCTCGTATCTAGTTTTATATCTACTGTTTCTGGTCTAACTTTTTTGTATCTGGTATCATTTTTTATGGGTTAATCTTGTTGTTTATGATGATAAAGTTACCCAGAAAAATATTTAGATTACCATACCCGGATTTTCAGGAACAAGGACATCTTTTGGATAAGATTCTGCTTCATGGTACATCGCATTGAGTGCGATGGTACCACTGCGATGGGTCCATCTTGACTGCGATGGACTCAAAGTTTTGGGCTTCGATGGTATGTTGCTTAAACAGACTGCGATGGCTCCATTACGATGGGTACCATCGCAATGGGACATCTTGATACGATGGACTCAAGCTTTGACTACGATGGGTTAACCAGTCTTAGACTACGATGGACTTAAGTTTCTATGGCTATAATTTTTAGACTGCGATGGGTCTAAAAAGCTTGACTGCGATGACCATCTGACTCATGTTGCGATGGATGTGGGACTCACTGCGATGGCAAATTTTTTTTAGACTGCGTTGGGTTATAAAGATTGACAACGATGGAAAAAAAATTTTAGACTCCGATGGGTTTAAAATGTTTGACTACGATGCAATTTAAAAAAAAATTACATGACCATGACCATGGAGTTTAAGTTTAAGCTTAAATTACAAAACCATCACAACCGACTCAACTCGGAAATTACCGAATTGACTCAGTTAACTCACTGAGTCTGACTCAACATCCAACCTTATTACTCCCAATCAATACCATAACTAACCTAATCCCATCGTCTCCTAAAACCCCATAGACTCTAGACTCAAACCAACTTAATTATGACCTCAGTTTATGTTTCGACTTATATCTTTCAAAGATATAACAAGATCTTATTAAGATCTATACATCGGAAACTAATCTTCACAGATCTAATGTTTGGAATTAACCACTTTTAATCTACGAAATCTAAGAATGATGTATAACAACCATGTTATAATCAGTTCTTTATTTCGATTCAAACACATAAACCAACATGCAATCAATGACCTACCTGAGATCAATTCGCATTGATCTTGAAGTCGTGTCTCTTTCGTCAAAAATCACATAAATCGAATGATTTGTGATATTAGATGAGATTGATGAGATTGAAAGTCAGTGAAGTGTTTAGACGGAGGTTACTATGTGAGTTAAAGTGGCTGCGTGTTTTGTTTGGGGAGAGAATAAGATGGATGGGGGGCGGAGATGTTTAGGGAAAGAGTGAGTTTAGGGTTGACTTAAATTAGGTTAGGTGGAGTGTTTTATCCTATTGTGATGCACTCGGGTCTTTGGTCAAAGTTGGGCTGCATATGATGGGCTGTGTGTATGGACAACAAGAAGTAGCAATGTGGACCAATTGTTGTTAATTTATCCGAAATTTTTTGCAAAATTCATTATTTCGGATAATTTTTTGGGAAATGTTGCATTGTTGTTTATAACCGGGGTTTTGACGAGACAACAAGTGACGTGACAAAGTGACGTGACAATTGTGACGAGATTTATTTTGACGAGACCAAAAAGAAAATTTGGCGATTTTTTGGTGACTACAGATTTCGTTTGATCGGGTATAAATTATGTGAAGTTGGAGACAGATTTTTGAAGGCGTGTACTTATTTTATCTTTCATAGATAACTTGCTCGTGCTTAATCTTAGAATGACGACTTGGTTATCTAGTTTCCGGGTTCGGGGTGGATGGTTGATGACTCGGATAACTATCACTTCAAGGGGTTACATTGTTGTACTCAGTGTCACGCGCTTAGTCGACGTGGATAATTTCAAGAGGTGTTGTGCTAATAGACTTCTTCAGTGATGCATTGAGTACTTAGAGATTTCTCCATCGTTCTTCATTCAACAATAGTGCAAGCTTAAGTCACAAGATCGAAGGATTCTTATTCAGTTTCACGTTTGATGTATCTAGCTCATTCAATCAGTGGTCACTTCAAATTGTTTTCACGTGGTTCGTAAAGGTGGCCATGGAGAGTTTATGAGAAGAGATTTTCGATCAACAGCTGATTCTCACAAAATATATAATTCATCTTATTTATTATTCTCACGAGATTTCAGGTTCATGTGCGTACGATTTGTTGATGGTTCCGAGTTTTGAAACCATTAATGGGGAAGAAGAAGACACATTGAATGCACAACGAGTACACGTGATGAACTTCATACCTTCTTTTGATTTGAAGACATTCCGGGATGACATTTGTCATAACCGCAGAGAAAATCAGTGTTTTAACTCGTGGCGTTATCAATCTCTAAACGGTACACTAATGATTCGATGTTTAATTGTTTGGTTGTTGCAATTATTCATCATCATTATCCTATATGCACTCCCGGGACTTAATTGACTCTGGTGCATCTCCGGAAGAAGATATGTGCATTTCCGGGACTTAATTGACTCTGGTGTTACGATGTCAACTTCATGAATGGGATAAAGTGTTCACTTCAGTATTTGAGCTTAATAATTGGGATTGATTTACTTTCTTCAACTATGTGGGGGAAGAAATGCCTTGATTCTTTCTCGTATGCATAACTTGAACTCTTAGGGGGAAGAAAAATTCAGAAGAATTATTCAAGCGTGAGAAGAGAAGTTGTTGATCTACTTGGTGTACCCCTTACTTTCAATCCCTCTTAGCAACATTATCATGTTATATGATGGGATTTGCTTGTTAGATTCCGCTGTGCGCTTAATCATTCTAAGCTTTATTGAAAGCTTTGAAGTTGCTTACGAGGATTGTTGGTTTAGGGGGAAGCTATTTAAAAGCTTGTACATCAAGTTTATGTGGCATGAATTAGGGGGAAGTTAATTCAGAAGCTTCTCCTTATCCATAAGTATATGGATTACTTAGCTCGTGCCGTTATAGTATTTCTAATACAAGTTAAAGATGAGTCATTTTGAAGTCAAAGGCCTCAGAAGACATCATCAGCATTGGACGCTTCATGAAAGCTCTTGTTCTTATCATTATGTACTTGTTAGGAAAAATATTGTAAGGAATTCTACACGTCGTCCCATGGGGGAAGATTGTTGGAAACTCACTTTATGTGACGACATTTAAGAATTCTCATTAGTTATCATAGTCACACACGCTTAGACTAGACTAGGAACGTTGTATAGTTTAAGCAGCGTGTGTGACTATATATACCCCTCCTTAGCTTCCAAGGAGGGGTGTTGCTTGTGTCATTTTTCTCATTTTAATATATTTTACTTTCTTTCACACAACCTCTCTTCTCTCTCTCTTTCAACAATGGCTTCCAACACCATCCACCACCATGTTAGACCACCGGATCTATAATAGCAAATCCACAATAATTGTTGGAAATACGTTTTTACGTATTTAGAAAGGGTCGGTCACTCCAATGATATTGGGCTCGTGATCCAATATAGCCCATATAGCCCACATGTAGGGTGGGCTATATAAACCCCCTCTCCTAGCATGTTAGGAGGGGTTGAACACTTTCATTTCAATCATTAATTCCATCTTTCTTATTTCTCTCCTTTCTCTCTCTTCTTTCTCTCTCTAAGTTCTTCCACTTCTCCATCCATCTTAATAGATTAATCCAACAATGCCTAATCCTTAGATAAAAACGATCCTACAATTGGTATCAAGAGTATGGTTGATTCTTCGGATTAATGTTTTTTTATCTATTGATTTGGTGGTAAATCTTTTCTTCTTTCACAATTTTCGTTCTCGTCTTTCTTATTTTCAATTTTATGAATTTGGTGATCAAAATTTTTTATAAAGCAACAATCTTGGATCGTTTATAAAAATTTTATCCAATTGTTTCTTATCTTTTTATATAAACTGTGTTTTTTTATATATAAACTGTGTTTTTTTATATATAAATTTTGGATCGTTGTTATTATATTTTCTTGTCTTATTTGAGTATCATTTTATATAAACTGTTTTTCTATCATTTTTATATAAATTATGGTCATTTCTTCAATCTTGTCTTATTTGAGTATCAGTTTCAGTCCACTTGATCTGGCATATCAGTTCCTCGTGTTCATCAAGGAACAAGTTTGTATGGTACGATCTGAGTTTTGAGTATCAGTTTCCTCGTTGCGATCCTGCACATATTTTCGGCTACGATCGGGATCTTTTGTGATCGCATAAACCCCGGGGGTTTCAACTTGCGATCCAAAGTTACGATCTCCACTACGATCTCCACTGCGATCGAAGATCGAAGCTGCAATCACGAGTACGATCGAAGCTGCGATCGGACTGCGATCTGAGTGCGAGTACGATCTTAGTACGACCAATGACTGCGATGGTGTGTTGTTATGAATGCGATGGACATGAAAAATGATGAGATGAATGGACTCTATATTTGCGATGACTTGATTATTTCTTACGATTTAACCAACTTTTGATTCGATAAATCTCAAAGAAAAGGACTCAAAATCATTTTTTTATTTTTTTTACCAAACTAACAGGTCTCATCCTCGCACACAAAACCAAAAACATAAGACTCGACAAACAAGACTCACCCTCACCCTCTCACACTCGACTGACTCAAACTCCTCTCTCGAATGTCACAAAAACATCACGTCTGATTATCTAAACATCACGACTCTATTATCACGACTCCAACAGACAGACACAGACTCACTCTAAACTTCAACTTGTTGATACGACCAACCATTATCAGACCCTAGACAAAATCATCATACCCTCACTCGACTGAAAAACTTAGAGACTCAAACATTGATGAGACTGCTTTTATACATAGTCTCATCGTCTAAATCGGGCTTAAAATGCATAAAATATCATTAAAACTGCCAAATATATGCTTGTGTTTGTTGCTTGTGTATTTTAGGTACGAATATTGAGAAAATGACAAAAGATCACAAGAATCATGCAAAAACAAACACGGGAAACGAAGCCGCACAATGAACCGGGCCCAAGAATGGAATTTCCAAAAATGACCTTGAAGAATTGAAGAATGTCAAGTTTGGTCCCTCATCTTTGAAGACTTGTCACAAATGACCCTCCAATAGTCATTTGTACAAGAAAAATCCTTAAAGTTTGAAGAAATGTCAATAACAGCCCTTGAAGAATGAAGAAAGTACAAAAGAAGCCCTTGTCTAAAGTTTTAAAATGAGTTGTGCCAAAATTGACAAATTGGCAAACTTAAATACAAAGGGATTCATAGTTTATGCTGCCATTTACAAAGTGAAGAAAGGAAAGGAGTTTGGGGACTGAAACTGCCAAACACACAAACTCACCACCACCAATTGTTTTGCCATGTCACCTCCATCCTCCAATCACATCCCACCACATCACACCATCTACCCACGTCACCTTCCACTCAGTTTAAATAATCACTTAATCTGATTATTTAATCTTTCCCTCCCAAACACCTTATTTAAATCTAATCACCCCCAAAACGGATTAAATACACTCTAATCACCCTATAAACCCTAACTTAATCCCAGGTTCAATTGAATTAAAAACAAAGGGGTTTTTGTTGCCTCTTTCCAGATCACTAATCAACCTTATTGTCACCAAAACCCACATCCCAAATCAACCCCAGACACACCCATGTGACACCCCCAAGATTCCCATTGCACGTCTCTTTCCCACAAAACCCCAAACCAGACAAAATGAACGTCCAAGATGGTTTTCCTTGGTCCCCAAGACCAAATAAACGTCCCAAGATCAAAAGAAACAACTGGCATGTCACTTTCTTCATCAACAAGCACATGTGAGCCTTTTGACCAAATTCAAACAAGAACACCCAAGGGCAGCTTAGGAAATTCATGTAATAGGGTTTCAGCATTCTAGTATCTTCTTGTAGCCATTATATAAGGCAGCCTAGCATTTCATTTTTTCTTGTTCCTTGTTTTCTCTTTTGGTCACAACCTTGTAAATCCGTTTTTATGAATGAAAAATGGTTTAGAGTTTGGTGATGAGAAACAAAGTGCCAATTTACTTACATTGTTTGAGTTTTATTGATTTTGATTGTTGTTTTACTTGTTTCAAAAGGTTTTCAGTTTTTCTGAATTTTCAAAATTTTCAGTGAAGAAAAAGTCAGTTTTTTTAATATTTCTGCTTTATTTTTAAAAGCTATATGCTATAGATAACTTGTCAATAAGTCAATCCTATAAGCCTATAAGCTCTTGTACCATTTATCCTTGTTCTTGGTTGTCTGTTTTTGGCAGGTTCAAAACAAGGACAAATATCATCATCATCTTCATTTCAAACAACAAAGAAAAAAGTCTGCACAGACCCGAGTCTGTTTGGAGATGGCAAAGCAGCCATTGTGGGGCCTGGATGTGGGTCCCACAAGGTAGTCACCTTGTTCTTTGTTTCAGTTTTCAAATATTTCAGTTTTATGTGATTTTGCATGAAAATTGGTTATGTGTTTGTTAAGCTGTTGGATATTGCTATTTTAGGTTATTATGCATGTTTAGATTGATTAGGATCAATTTGGTTTGGATTTGACTTGATTCTGTTTGAAAAAAGTGAGTTTTTAAAATTTAAGGGGTGTTTGGGAGTATGGTTTAAGCTTAAGGTTTAAACAGCTTTTGGGTTAAAATCTGCTCAAACACATGCCTTTGGTTGTTATTAGGAGATATATGTACTTAGTTTTCAGTTTGGTGAAGTTTTGAACAAGTTTGCATGTTAAAATCTTGGAAAAATAGCATAAAATCAGTAAGTGCTTTTCTTGGTAACTGTTAGATACTAGGGTTAAGTAGGATTGTGAATCAGTTTTATGCCATGTTATTGATTTGTGTGCAAAATCTTAGGGTTTAAAATCCGTTTTTGTGCTTGTAATCAATAGTTACTGTTCATCAGATACTTGTATGCTTAATCAGTCATATCTTTGGCCTATTTGTGTGAGATTTTATGAAGTAACTTGCTTATTTTTGTGCTTACATTGACTCCCTATACTCAACTGAGTATAGGGGTGCCTTCTTGCCCAAGAAAAGCTCTCAATATAAGCTTTCCTAAGCTTATAGCTAATCTGATCAACAATTTACACTAGCAGTGGGAACAAACTTCCCACTGGTAGCACAAAAGTTAGCACTGCTAAGCTAGTAGACAAAACCAAACAAGTGTCACTATCAGAAATCTACATTTTTTGTCTTTAGTGCCCAAATTTGAGAGTTAGGACTTGAAACAAGTTTTGTAATTTTTCTAATTTAATTTTCGATTTTTCTGTTTAATTAGATTTTTATTTACTGTTCATTTAGTATTTTTTACATTAATTAGCTATTTTTAATACTTTTTAAGATTTTTGGCATTTAGTGGCAAAAATTATTATTTTTCAGATTTAAAAATTTTATTAGATTTAGAAAAACATTTTAAGATTTTTGGTATAAAAAGTTTTTACTGTTCACCTTTTAATTATTTTTTAGAATTAAATTAGATTAATTAGGGTTTTATTTATTAACTGTTTTGTCTTTTAGTGAAAACTTTTATATTTTTCAAACTTTTTCATTTTTCTACTGTTCATTAGAGTAATTTAGGATTTTTAAAATTGACCAATTAATTTTGGCATTATTTTATTATTTTTTTTATAATTATTTTAGCTTAAAAATAGTTTTAAGTGTTTTAAAAAATAGAAAAATAGTTTTTAAAATTTAAGAAAAATACTTTTTAGTCTTTAGATAATATAAGTAAGTTATTTGTTCAATAAAATAATATTTTGGACATTTTGATTAATTATATTTAATTTTAGGGCTTAAATTAGCATTAAAAATTGAATATTTAATTAATAAAGGGTTTTAAAATATTTTTATTGGATTTTATTCTTATTTATATTATTTTAGACTTGTTTTAGCTTTTAATTAGTTATTAGGTTTAAAATTTTTAATTTTGGTAGTTTTACGGTTTTACGTGTATGCCTTTTTCGTCTTAAGTTTAATCCGTCTTCGTAACCGTCTTCCTCTTCTAATCCCATTTCTTCTTTTCTTTTTCTCAATATAATCACAAAGTTAATCATTTCAATACACACACACTAAGCCTCCTTGGGAAACGAACTTGGACTTATTTGGTCATTAGTGCTCGGTTTTCCTAAACCGACACTTAATACTTGCCACTTTTGCCTTCCTTTTCCTAAAGGGGTAAAAACTCTACAATCATTTTGGCGCCGCTGCCGGGGAGGCGTGTTGTGTTTTGATTTGTAAATTGTTGTTTTTATATATAGCCATAATAGTATTTGTATTAGTAGCACTCTACTAATACGTATTATCGGTTTTTCGTTTTTTGTGAATACTATTACTATATGGTATACGTAGAACAATAAACTCACAAGTACTCCAAATATGTGAGAAATCACAACCTTGACTTGGGAGGTCATTACCCGATCATTGTATTCGAATCTCAAACCAAAGAAAAAAGGCAAAAATAGATAAATACTTTCGTGAAGCTCGATTTTGAAAAATACAAACTATAAGGTGGGTATAAGGCGGTTGTATTTCACGACCTAAAGGAAAAAGGCTCTTAAGCGCTTCGCGCCACCTCGTTTCTTCCGCTTGCTTGTGCGTATTTTGAGATTGAAAGCTAATCGAGGGTTTTGCCGCCCAAAGTATTACTAAGTATCATATATATTTTCTTGGTTTCATTTGATTAAACCCTCTTGAACGTTTTGGTGTTCCACCAACGTTCTAAAGTCATCGAAGGCGTTCACTTCACGTGATTGTTTTCATTCCTTGAGGCTTCTTTAATCGAGATATTTGATTAAGGAGGAGATTTGTAGATTTGTGTCTACTTAATACATTCCACAAAATCCAAAAAAAAGTAAAAACAATCAAAAACCACAAAAAAGTGAAAAAGCAAAAACACCAAAAAGAATCTTCTTTGCTCACCCTCTCGTTGTACGTGACGTCTATGAAAACTCGCTCCAAAGCAAGACGTGCTCGTAAACGAAGAAACAAATCAACCACTCCTTCTAGTGAGGAGTCTCCTATTGACGAACCCATTGTAGTGAAAGAAGCACCCATGGCTAATCGAACTATGATGGAGTTGCTTCAAGCACCCACCGAGGGTTATGGAGAAGCGATTGTGATTCCCGCTATCCTTGCGGAGAATATTGAGGTTAAGACGGGTTTGTTGTCCATGATTCAAAACAACAAGTTTCGAGGTGACGAAAAGGACAACCCTCATAACCACATTCGCCAATTTAATCGTCTTACCGCCACTTGCAAGTTTAAGGACGTCTCTAATGACTCGATTAAGATGATGCTTTTTCCGTATTCCTTAGCGGGGCCCGCAAAAATTTGGTTAGAGAAAGAGCCACCCAATTCTATATTGACGTGGAAGGATCTCGTTTCAAAATTCGTAAACCAATTTTTTCCGCCCTCTAAGACTACGCATTTGAAAAACGAGATTTCAAAGTTTTCACAAAGTATAATGAGAGTTTTTCAACGGCTTGAAATAGGTTTAAGGAAATGTTGCACGAATGTCCTCATCATGGTTTTTCCGACTTGCATCAAATTGACACGTTTTACAATGGCTTGAACGATCATGAGCGTGATTATCTTAATGCCGCCGCGGGTGGTAATTTTTTGTGTAAGACGGTCGAGGAAGCATTGTTAATCATTGAGAATAGGTCTAAGGTCTATAGTCCTCGTAGCACGTCGAGTGTTCGTAAGACTTCGTCTTTGCCTTCGCCTTCATTGTCACATACAGTTGATGCTTGCCAAATCGAGGCTAATTTGGAGAACACGATTTTTGATAAGCTTAAGGGATTGTTAATTGAGTTTAAAGTTGGTGAACAACCCACTCCCGCTACGGCTAAAGTGGTTGAGGTTTCTTGTATGTATTGTGGTGGAGCTCACGATTACTCCGAGTGCATTACCAATGGTGGTAACACTTCGAGTGCCTACGCGGCCGCGGGAACTTATAACCAAAACAGTCAAGTTCCCCGTACTAATCAATTGACTCCACCGGGTTTTCCACCAAATCAAAATTCTAACAATTATCGAAACAATCAAGTTGGTTACCAAAGAAATCAAAGAAACAATTACAAGGGTAATAACAACTATGGGAATGAAGGAAGTAGTAGCCAATTGCAAAATCAAAACCAAAACTGTAATTTTCAAAACACAAGTCAAGGTCTTCAAAATGTTTACACTAAAGAACTTCCAATGGACTTTTTGAATTACGCTACGGCAAATGATAAGATTTTGGAAAACATTCAAGAGCAATTGGCTAGTCAAGCTAGGGACACGGCTAAAAACACCAAGGAGTTAGCTAATTTTGTGAAGGAAAATCTTAACATGAGAAATGAGTTGAAAAATGATTTTGCTAATCAAATTAGAGGTCAAAACAATAAAATTGAACAAAGTAATGATAGGCTTGAACAAAGAATTGACCAAAAAGCCGCTAGTCAAGATGTTAAGCTTAATGCTATTTTAGAAGCCGTCATGGGGAACAAAGCCTCTACTTCGGGTAGTCTACCTAGCAACACCATATCAAACCCGAAGGGAGAGATGAAAGTGATTACCACACGAAGTGTTAAGACACTTAAGGAACCGATTCCTTAACCAATTGCTCCTACGGAGGAAGCAATTGAGGAAGAACCCGAGGTGGTGGTCAAAAAGGAGCATATCTCAAGCCCACAAAGTACCGCTCATGCCACACCTACGGTCGACCCTTTACCAACATTAGAACCCGAGATTCCAAAGGCTATGCCTATGCCCCAAACCACACCACCCTCACCTTACCCATCGAGACTTAGGAAGGAGAAACGACAAGAGCGCGACAATTATCAATTTGAGCTTTTTATGAAAATGTTTCGTGAGTTGCACCTTAATGTGAGTTTCGCCGATGCTTTGGTCATGATGCCTCGATTTGTCTCTAACTTTAAGAGTATGTTGAACAACAAGGAGAAATTGTATCAATTGTCTAGTTGTTCGTCGGTTTATCTTAATCGCATACCTCAAAAAGTCGATGATCCCGGTAAATTTTTGATCCCTTGTGCAATCCAAGCTATGGAAGAATGCTATGCCTTGGCCGATCTTGGTGCTAGCATTAATTTGATGCCACTTGCAATCTTCAAGTCGCTCAATCTTACTCCTTCACTAATGTCTATCGAGATGGCCGACCATTCCACGATTCGTGCATGTGGTTTGGCGGAAGACGTTTTTGTGAAAGTGGGGAAGTTCTACTATCCCGTAGACTTTATCATCGTTGATATCCCCACGGATCCTCAAGTTCCTCTTATTTTAGGTCGTTCGTTTTTAGATACGTCTATGGCTTTAATTGATGTTCATGCTAGAAAGATCACCTTAAGTTTCAACGACGAGGAACTTGTTATAAACGCAACTCAAAATTCTCAACTTTCTCATGTTTATTCCGTTACTACCATAAACCTCGTTGATATGATCGACGTGGTTTGCGAGGAATTTTCACAAGAAGTTCTAGGGTTTGGTGATGAAGAAACTAGTGGCAATCCCACTATGTTAGATCCAATTCTTGATAATTCGACACCAACCTTCACTCCATTTGAAGGTGGTGGTTTTACGTTGGAAGAATGCAATGTTCCACGTACTTGTGACGAAGACCTCGACAACGATGAGGACTTCTCGATTATCAAGGATTTTCTTAACGATTTCCCATTTCCTCCACCCGAGGAGGTTATGAATATCGAGCCCAAATCTTCACTTGAGGAACCACCTATCCTCGAGTTGAAAGAATTACCTCCTCACCTCGAATATGTCTATTTGGAGGAGGACGACAAGTTGCCGGTTATTATTGCGAAGGAACTTTCGAATGATGAAAAAACCGCACTTGTCGATGTTCTAAAGGACCACAAAGGGGCAATTGCGTGGAAGTTATCCGACATTAAGGGAATCGATCCCAAGTTTTGTACCCACAAAATCTTAATGGAGGAGGATTTCAAGCCCACAATCCAAAGTCAAAGGAGGGTGAACCCCAAAATTCACGACGTCATCAAAAAGGAGGTCCTTAAACTCCTTGACGCGGGAATGATTTACCCTATTTCCGATAGCCCTTGGGTGAGTCCTATTCATTGTGTCCCTAAAAAGGGAGGGATGACCGTTGTGTCAAACGATGCCAACGAGTTAATTCCCACTAGACTCGTGACCGGATGGAGAGTGTGCATTGCCTATCGAAAGTTGAATGAAGCCACTCGAAAAGACCATTTTCCCTTGCCCTTCATGGACCAAATGTTGGAGCGTCTTGCGGGAAACGATTTCTATTGCTTTTTAGATGGTTTTTCCGGTTACTTCCAAATTCCCATCGATCCTCGTGATCAAGAAAAAACTACGTTTACGTGTCCATATGGAACGTTTGCCTATCGTAGAATGCCATTCGGACTTTGTAATGCACCGGGAACCTTTCAAAGGTGCATGATGGCTATTTTTCATGATATGATCGAGAAGACGATGGAAGTCTTCATGGATGACTTTTCCGTGTTTGGTAATTCGTTCACTTCGTGTTTGTCGAACCTTGAGAGAATGTTAAAACGTTGTGAGGAAACCAACCTTGTGCTCAATTGGGAAAAATGTCATTTTATGGTTAAAAGTGGAATCGTCTTAGGGCACAAGGTCTCGAAAGCGGGGATTGAGGTAGATCAAGCTAAGGTAGATGTCATCGCCAAATTACCTCATCTCAAAACCGTTAAGGGAGTTAGGAGTTTCTTAGGCCACGCGGGCTTTTATCGTCGATTCATCAAGGATTTTTCGAAGATTTCTCGACCCATTACACATCTTCTTGAAAAAGAGGCACGTTTTGTCTTTGACGAAGATTGTGTACGAGCCTTTGAAATCCTTAAGAGGAAACTTACCGAAGCTCCCATTCTTGTTGCTCCCAATTGGAACCTCCCTTTGAGCTCATGTGTGATGCTAGTGATTACGCTATTGGGGCCGTTTTGGGGCAACGTCATGATAAGCACTTCTTTCCTATTCACTATGCTAGCAAGACGATGACCGAGGCTCAACTAAAATACACTACAACGGAAAAGGAATTCCTTGCCGTGGTGTATGCATTTGAGAAATTTCGACCTTATCTCGTCTTGACGAAATGCGTAGTGTATACGGATCATTCGGCTATTAAGTATCTCATGGCAAAGCAAGATGCGAAGCCTAGATTACTTCGTTGGATTCTCCTCCTTCAAGAATTTGATCACACCATTGTTGACAAAAAAGGACCCGAGAATCTAGCGGCCGATCATCTTTCTCGTTTGGAAGATCATCACCAAAGTGTTTACGAGCCCAAGGAAATCACCGAAACATTTCCGCTCGAGACACTTGGTGTAGTAAATTCTAAACTTGATCCTTCCACCCCATGGTTTGCGGATTTTGCAAATTACCATGCGGGTAACTTCATCATTAAGGGTATGACGACTCAAGAAAAACGAAAATTCTTTCGTGACGTCAAGTTCTACTTTTGGAACGACCCTTACTTGTTTCGAACTTGTGCGGATCAAATCATCCGACGTTGTGTATTTGGCACTGAAGCTTCTAACATCCTTAGAGCTTGCCATGAGGGACCCACGGGTGGTCACCACGGTGCTAATCTCACGGCTAAGAAGGTGTTTGATGCCGGCTTCTTTTGGCCTACTAATTACCGAGATGCACAAGATCTTGTGAAGTCGTGTGATGCATGCCAACGACAAGGAAAAGCCTCACAAAAAGATGAAATGCCACAGAATATCATCCAAGTGTGTGAGATCTTTGACGTTTGGGGTATAGACTTTATGGGGACGTTCCCATCATCTCGTGGTAATAAGTACATCCTTGTTGCGGTCGACTACCTATCTAAGTGGGTGGAGGCCAAGGCCTTGCCCACCAATGATGCTCGTGTGGTAGTCAAGTTTTTAAAAAGCTTGTTTTCTCGGTTTGGAACCCCTCGTGCTATCATAAGCGATCGTGGAACCCATTTTTGTAACGACCAATTCGAAAGGGTCCTAAGGAAATATGGGGTTACACATCGGCTTTCTACGGCTTATCACCCACAAACGAGTGGGCAAGTCGAGGTTTCAAATCGAGCGTTGAAGAGGATCTTGGAGAGATCCGTTGGGGAAAACCGACAAACTTGGTCGGATAAGTTGGACGATGCTTTATGGGCCTTTAGGACCGCTCATAAGACACCCATTGGGTGCACTCCCTATAAGCTTGTGTATGGAAAGAATTTTCATTTGCCTATCGAATTAGAACACAAGGCTTATTGGGCCCTAAAGCATTGTAATGATGATATGGAGACCGCGGAAAAACACCGGAAAATGCAATTAAATGAATTGGATGAATTGAGGGATATTGCTTATGAAAATTCATTGATTTACAAAGAAAAAACTAAAAAGTTGCATGATTCTCAAATTAAAAACCGGGGTTTTAACATTGGGGATCAAGTTTTGCTTTTTAATTCAAGATTAAAAATCTTTTCCGGTAAGTTGAAATCCCGTTGGTCCGGTCCATTCACCGTGACTCAAGTGTTTCCGTATGGGACCATCGAGCTAGCTCAAGATGATGGTCCTAACTTCAAGGTGAATGGACATAGGTTGAAGCACTACTTTGGCGGGGAAGTTCCATCCTTGAACTACCTCGACCAAGTCACCTTCCCCAATGATAATTAGTATTGAGGGGATCGAGTCGAGCTCATGACTCGGTAATCAAAAACGAGGTGCCTCGTGGGGGAGTCCCATGCTTATCCTATGTACATATTATTGCTTTCTAATTAGTTTAATGTGAGAGGATTTATGCCCTTCCAACCTTTGTTCCGTGGTTGTTTGTGCATTGTGGTTTTTAGATCTTGATCTTCACGATTGGAGCCTCTCGTGTTCGTTTTATGGGAGCACTCGATCGTTTGCTTGGAAGACTTTCTCAATATCCAAATGATATATCCTTTGATGTTCTAACCTTAGGTTTTTAGCACACTTCATAAACAGCTATTAATTTATTGGTTACACCCTTTCCATGCTATATTAGGCATTCGACTACGTCTCTAGTATGGGGGTGTTTGCACCCCTAGACTCGAAACATTGAGGACAATGTTTAACTTTAGTATGGGGGGTGAATAGATACTTGCCTTGCCAAACCTTCACGCTTTCCAAAGTTTATCTTTTTGTTTATTGTTTTGTTGCAAATAAGCTAAAAATGGCCAAATTTTAAAAATTTTCTCATGTTTTATAAGTGTTTGAAGACACGAATGTAGGTTTTCCGATGGCGAGAATAAGAGTAATTTTTGACTCGACCGTGCGTGTTGAGCACTTAGCTTTGATTCCTTAACTACACATTAGGCTAAGTCTCTTAAATGAGGACGAGAACCGATAGAGTTAATTATAAGTTACTATGCTAAACGTAGAGTACTCGTATTCTTTCAAAAACTCATGTGTTCTCGTTGTTTGCTTATTCTCCCTTCGCATGTAAATATTTTTTGCTTAATAAATATTGACTTAGCGGTTTAGTTAGGATTGTTGGGTTTCTAGTCTTTTCTAGTAGCTTCCGTGTAATTAAATTGGGAAGACATTAAGGTATCGCCAGCGTCACGGTTTTGAAGTATTGGCACCCTAATAATCAAAAGCTTCACCCAATAATAAGATTTCAAGTGCTCACCTAAATCAAGCAAACAATTTGAAGCCCCACAAGGCCGAAAAATCTATGCAAAATTGAAGTGAATCAAGCCTTAATCTTCGAAGCTTTAAAGATCCAAAATTCGCCTTAGCGTGAGGATATACGTCTTTGGCTAATAAAACCACCGATAAGGCGGATAATAAAAGGCAAGGCAAGACCGAAGTCATAATAAAAGCTTCATGGCGAAGTTGAATAAAAGATGGAGGTAAACCAAAGATAATATGGCCCTTCCGTTAGGGGGCATATAGAAGTCTTGGTAATAAGTCTCATGTTCAAAACCGTTATAAAACCGTGTTTATCGATTCTTCTTGTCAACTTAATTTTTTGACATCGTTGTCTATTAGGAGGGGTTATTGATTTGATGGTCTTGGTTACACCGTTAGGACTCTATTTTTAGACCTAAATCTCTATTATCGCATAAGTCAAACAATGTATCCTCGTGAAACATTCAAGACATAATAAAATATAAGAGATAAAACTTAGGAATAATGGGAGGATAAGTACGTGATTAGGGCATATGAGTAGTGTTAGCATTACTAACTTATAATGACAATGATCTCGTTGCACGCTTGGCATGGAATTGTGGTGAAAATCGAGGACGATGAAATTATTTCTAACGAAGAATTCACGTGTTCTTATTCTATGAACCTAAACGTCCCATTTTTCGATGAAAATCATACATTATGTCTAAAACACAAGTAGTAGTGTAGCTAGTTTATCATTCAATAAAAGTGAATAAAAATGAATTTTGGAGGTGCTATGATACTTTATTCTAGCATTTCGTGAGGGCACGACAATGGTTTAGTATGGGGAGTGATGAGACTGCTTTTATACATAGTCTCATCGTCCAAATCGGGCTTAAAATGCATAAAATATCATTAAAACTGTCAAATATATGCTTGTGTTTGTTGCTTGTGTATTTTAGGTACGGATATTGAGAAAATGACAAAAGATCACAAGAATCATGCAAAAACGAACACGGGAAACGAAGATGCACAATGAACCGGGCCCAAGAATGGAATTTCCAAAAATGACCTTGAAGAATTGAAGAATGTCAAGTTTGGTCCCTCATCTTTGAAGACTTGTCACAAATGAACCTCCAATAGTCATTTGTACAAGAAAAATCCTTAAAGTTTGAAGAGATGTCAAGAACAGCCCTTGAAGAATGAAGAAAGTACAAAAGAAGCCCTTGTCTAAAGTTTTAAAATGAGTTGTGCCAAAATTGACAAATTGGCAAACTTAAATACAAAGGGATTCATAGTTTATGCTGCCATTTACAAAGTGAAGAGAGGAAAGGAGTTTGGGGACTGAAACTGCCAAACACACAAACTCACCACCACCAATTGTTTTGCCATGTCACCTACATCCTCCAATCACATCCCACCACATCACACCATCTACTCACGTCACCTTCCACTCAGTTTAAATAATCACTTAATCTAATTATTTAATCTTTCCCTCCCAAACACCTTATTTAAATCTAATCACCCCCAAAACGGATTAAATACAATCTAATCACCCTATAAACCCTAACTTAATCCCAAGTTCAATTGAATTAAAAACAAAGGGGTTTTTGTTGCCTCTTTCCAAATCACTAATCAACCTTATTGTCACCCAAACCCACATCCCAAATCAACCCCAGACACACCCATGTGACACCCCCAAGATTCCCATTGCACGTCTCTTTCCCACAAAACCCCAAACCAGACAAAATGAACGTCCAAGATGGTTTTCCTTGGTCCCCAAGACCAAATAAACGTCCCAAGATCAAAAGAAACAACTGGCATGTCACTTTCTTCATCAACAAGCACATGTGAGCCTTTTGACCAAATTCAAACAAGAAGACCCAAGGGCAGCTTAGGAAATTCATGTAATAGGGTTTCAGCATTCTAGTATCTTCTTGTAGCCATTATATAAGGCAGCCTAGCATTTCATTTTTTCTTGTTCCTTGTTTTCTCTTTTGGTCACAACCTTGTAAATCCGTTTTTATGAATGAAAAATGGTTTAGAGTTTGGTGATGAGAAACAAAGTGCCAATTTACTTACATTGTTTGAAGTTTTATTGATTTTGATTGTTGTTTTACTTGTTTCAAAAGGTTTTCAGTTTTTCTGAATTTTCAAAATTTTCAGTGAAGAAAAAGTCAGTTTTTTTAATATTTCTTCTTTAGTTTTAAAAGCTATAAGCTATAGATTAACTTGTCAATAAGTCAATCCTATAAGCCTATAAGCTCTTGTACCATTTATCCTTGTTCTTGGTTGTCTGTTTTTGACAGGTTCAAAACAAGGACAAATATCATCATCATCTTCATTTCAAACAGCAAAGAAAAAAGTCTGCACAGACCCGAGTCTGTTTGGAGATGGCAAACCAGCCATTGTGGGGCCTGGATGTGGGTCCCACAAGGTAGTCACCTTGTTCTTTCTTTCAGTTTTCAAATATTTCAGTTTTATGTGATTTTGCATGAAAATTGGTTATGTGTTTGTTAAGCTGTTGGATATTGCTAATTTAGGTTATTATGCATGTTTGGTTTGATTAGGATCAATTTGGTTTGGATTTGACTTGATTCTATTTGAAAAAAGTGAGTTTTTAAAATTTAAGGGGTGTTTGGGAGTATGGTTTAAGCTTAAGGCTTAAACAGCTTTTGGGTTAAAATCTGCTCAAACACATGCCTTTGGTTGTTATTAGGAGATAGATGTACTTAGTTTTCAGTTTGGTGAAGTTTTGAACAAGTTTGCATGTTAAAATCTTGGAAAAATAGCATAAAATCAGTAAGTGCTTTTCTTGCCTGAATTTTGTGAAATTTTTCCAAGATTTTAACATGCAAACTTGTTCAAAACTTCACCAAACTGAAAACTAAGTACATCTATCTCCTAATAACAACCAAAGGCATGTGTTTGAGCAGATTTTAACCCAAAAGCTGTTTAAACCTTAAGCTTAAACCATGTTTAAATTTGCATCTATCTCCTCGCAAATCTTTCACACTCGACCCACAAACACAACCACCCACCCTCGTTTCCAAAACTAGACTCGACCAACATAGACATCACGACCCAGACTCCTAATCAACCCAAACCTCACCACACTCGCCTCGACTAACTCACGACTCCCCGAGACCACATTCTCACAGACTCATACTCGAATCACAATCACAAAAGACTATTTTTTTTCTCTCAACCTAGACTCGATCGTCAAACTCATCCAAACAACACACGATCTCCGTATAAAAAAGACGTCATCGATCAAGACAAGGACTCACACCAAACGAAAACATCACTCCAGACTCGATCCAAACACACTTGCAAAATAAAAATCACCTACCCGAGATCTCATTAAAGATCTTGAAGACGTTTTTTTTCTTGATCATTCCTGAGAAAATCAAACAGACGGAGGATTTTTTTTAGTGATATAAGCGGAGTTGTTTGTGTTTGATAAGTACGAGATGGATTAACGAGAGACGGAGAGATCTGCGATGAAGGAGATGTATATGAAGGATTTGTAAATTAGTGACCGTGTTTCTGGTGGGCGGATAAAACAAAGCTTTGCCTTGTTGAAAGGAGGTTTTTGGGAGGCGATTTGTTTGAGGAGAAAGAACAGAACGAAGACTGAGTTTTTGAATGTGTTAGATTGGCTTTTGTAGATGAGATTTGGGACTGCGTTTGTGAGGAGAGAGAGAGAGAGAGTTAAAGGAGGCGGAGTTTACCAAGTATTCTACGTGGTGATACCAACAGTTGTTTGACTGCCGCGTTTTTTGGTGGTTTTGGCATATTTGAGAAGTTTGGGACTTTGGGTATCCAATTCTTTTTTTATTTTATCTTATTTTTGATTTTTAGTTTAGTTACCTTTTAGATATTTTAAAGTTTATTTTTTTTAGCTAAGTTAAGTTTGTATATTTTGTCACTTGATATCTTTGGATTTGGTAAATCGTGTTGAGGCGGGTATTTCGAGAGAACCAAAGTGGTAACATATTTGACGGGTTAAAAGTTTTTGTGGCCGGATTTGAAGACAAAAGTGACGTGACTACGTGACAAAGTGATAAAGTGACAAGGTTTATTTTGCCGACGGATTTTTGATCGGGTATTTGTAAGTGAAGACAAATTTTATCATCAATCGAGGATTTTTCAGATATTTTTACGGATCGTTTCGTTGGTTTTGTCATATTCCGTGACTTTCTGTTTCTAAGTTTCTTCACGATTTGTTATATTCTGAAAACAACCACATCCACAATCACTTTTTCATCAAATTTCAATGGAATTATTGAATTCGACTTTTCAAGAGGGAGAATTGCAAAACGATACTAGAAGCAGTCACAAAAGAATGGATTCAGGAGGAAAGAAAGAAGCAAGCAGCCAATCAGGAAATTATGCAGAGCAGTCATGTGTCACAAATCTTCGTCTACTTCAATCTAAATTGAATAAGATAATTAACAATCCTGATAAGTTTCCTATGCCTGCTTCTTTACCCAATTCTGCTTCTAGGATTAAAGAGCTCGAAACGATCATAGCTCAGCAATCGAAAGATCTTGAGGATGCCAAAATTGAATTTTCAAAGAAAACGGAGAAATTTGAAACATATTTTGAAAAACTTGAAAAGTCAAACGTTGTTCTTGAACAAAAATTAGATCAAACAGTTCTAGATTCTAAAGCTGAAAAGGATAATCTTTTGAGACAAATTCAGTTACTAGAGTCTAATTGGCATCCCAATATAGATTGCTAAAATAAAATGAAACGTTAAAAGCTCAAATTCAGGAAAAGGTTTTTGATATAGCTGCATTAAAAAACGAGTTAAGGAAAACTAGAGGACCTAGTGTGGACACTAAGCTTGAAAAACCATCAATCTTGGGGAAACCGCCTACAAATCAGTTCGTCAGACAACCGCCTGTCAGACAACCTACTGCATTTAGATCCGAGCGACCATAATCCTCGAGACCGCGGTTTGCCTCCCAAGTTGATTTGGTTCATTGTAGATTTGCTAAATATGATCCGGTGGTCTAACATGGTGGAATATGGTGGTGGTAGCCATTGTTGGTTTAGAGAGAGAGAAGAGAGGTTGAATGTGAAAGATAAAATGTATTGAAATGATAAAAATGACAAGCAACACCCCTCCTTGGAAGCTAAGGAGGGGTATATATAGCCACACACTCAACATAAACTATACAACGAACCTAGTCTAGTCTAAACGTGTGTGACTATGATAACTAATGGGAATTCTTAAATGTCGTCACATAAAGTGAGTTTCCAACAATCTTCCCCCATGGGACGACGTGTAGAATTCCTTACAATATTCTTCCTAACAAGTACAAGATGGTTAAGAACAAGATCTTTCATGAAGCGTCCAATGCTGATGAAGTCTTCTGAGGCCTTTGACTTCTAAACGACTCATCTTTAACTTGTAGAAGAAATACTGTAACGGTACGAGCGAAGTAACCCATACACTTTTGGTTAAGGAGAAGCTTCTGAATTAGCTTCCCCCTAATTCATGCCACATAAACTTGATGTAGAAGCTTTTTAAATAGCTTCCCCCTAAATCGACAATCCTCGTAAGCAACTTCAAAGCTTTCAATAAAGCTTAGAATAATTAAGCGCACAGCGGAATCTAACAAGCAAATCCCATCATATAACATGATAACGTTGCTAAGAGGGATTGAAAGTAAGGGGTACACCAAGTAGATCAACAACTTCTCTTCTCACGCTTGAATAATTCTTCTGAATTTTTCTTCCCCCTGAGAGTTCAAGTTATGCATACTAGAAAGAATCAAGACATTTCTTCCCCCACATAGTTGAAGAAAGTAAATCAATCCCAATTATGAAGCTCAAATACTGAAGTGGACACTTTATCCCATTCATGAAGTTGACACCGTAACAACAGAGTCAATTAAGTCCCGGAAATGCACATATCTTCTTCCGGAGATGCACCAGAGTCAATTAAGTCCCGGGAGTGCATATAGGATAATGATGATGTTTAATTGCAACAATCAAACAATTAAACCTCGAATCAGTAGTGTACCGTTTAGAGATTGATAACGCCACGAGTTAAAACACTGATTTTCTCTACGGCTATGACAAATGTCATCCCGGAATGTCTTCAAATCAAAAGAAGGTATGAAGTTCATCACGTGTACTCGTTGTGCGTTCAATGTGTCTTCTTCTTCCCCCTTGATGGTTTCGAAACTCGGAACCATCAATAAATTGTACGCACATGAACTTGAAATCTCGTGAGAATAATAAATAAGCTGAATTATATATATTGTGAGAATCAGCTGTTGATCGAAAATATCTTCTCATAAACTCTCCATGGCTACCTTTACCAACCCACGTGAAAGCAATTTGAAGTGACCACTGAAAGAATGAATCAGATACATCAAACATGAAGCTGAAAAAAAATCCTTCGATCTTGTGACTTAAGCTTGCACTATTGTTGAATGAAGAACGATGGAGAAATCTCTAAGTACTCAATACATCACTGAAGAAGACTATAAGCACAACACCTCTTGAAATTATCCACGTCAACTAAGCGCGTGACACTGAGTATAACAATGTAACCCCTTTAAGTGATAGTTATCCGAGTCATCAACCATCCACCCCAAACCCGGAAACCAGATAACCAAGTCTTCATTCTAGGATTAAGCACGAGCAAGTTATCTTTTAAAAGATAAAATAAATACACGCCATCGAAAAATCCGTCTTCAACGTCACGTAATTAATACCCGATCAAACAAAATCTGTAGCCACTAAAAAAATCGCCCAATTTTTCATTGGTCTCGTCTCAAATAAATTCTCGTCACAATTGTCACGTCATTTTGTCACGTCATTTGTTATATTTAAATCCCGACAATATCCACAAAATTTTATTCAAAATAACTAATTTTGAAATGAAAATTTGTGTATATTGTGTTTTAATACATACGGCCCAACTCAAATTCTTTGTTTTTAAAAAATTGAGTCCAAGGCCCTCATGCGTTCAATTGTCATGGCCCATTAATTTTGCATAACCCGGTCCATCACCAAAGTTTATAACACTCACAACTCCTAAATTCAACTCACAGTTAACAGAACTCTAATCACTTGCCTCGTTTAATCCGCCTCTCAAACCAGATACACATCTCATCCCTTCATCGTAACTTCCGTCCACCAAAACTTTCATCTGATCCCCATCTCGGAAAACCACCTCCATCCTCAATACGCCTCTATATCTTAACATACGAATCCATTTACCCTTAATCTCCTCTCAAATTAGCATCTAAGTTTAAACCCACCGAATCATCTAGCCAGAATCTCTTGTCAACGATTATGAACACCATCGAGGCTTCAAGATCTGTTAAAGGTCTCGGGTAGGTTTGCATGTTGTTTTATGTATGATTTGAGTCTTAATCGAAATAATGAACTGATTATAACAAAATTGTTATACATCTTTCATATCTTTCGTATATTAAAGAAGCGTAGGGCTTTACACAGATCTGAGATAAAATAGTTTTCGAGAAAATAGATCTTAAATAGATCCTTAATCGAAAAAAATAAACTGAGATCTCCTGGATTTACTGTATTGAGTCTAGAAGGTGATTTAAGTGACGATGGGCATAGATTAGTTATGATGGAGTTGTGGTGATATAAGGTTGGATGTCGAGTCAACTCAGTGAGTGAACTGAGTCAACTCGGTAAATACCGAATTGACTCGGTTGAGATGGTTTTGGTCAAGAGTTAAGTCTAAACATTTTTTAAACTGATGGATTCGGTCAATGTGAACTGAGTCAACATGCATGGTCATGATTTGTTGAATCTGCATCGTAGTCAAAATTTTCAACCATCGCAGTCAAACATTAAAAAAATTGCCATCGCAGCCTAAACTTTGTGAGTCCATCGCAGTCAAAAACTTTAAGCCATCGCAGTCTAATCTTATGAGTCCATCGCAGTCAAAAAACTTTGACCCATTACGATGGAACCCATCGCAATAAGAGTCCATCGCAGTCTTACCCATCGCAGTCTAAAACTATAGACCCATCGCAGTCTGATCATGAAGAGTCCATCGCAGTCGATGTCCCATCGCGATGGTACCCATCGCAATGGTACCCATCGCAATGGAACCATCGTAGACAACCCATCGCACTCAATGCGATGTACCAAGAAGCAGTCTTATCCATATCTGTACTAGTTCCTGAGAATCCGGAACTGTGATTTTTGGGTCTGATTTTCTGGCAAATCTGGGTTTTCACCTTCATCTTCAAAAAATATGTAACCCAGAACAGATATAATAATAAAAAATTCCAGGTTTTGACATCACTTTTGAAATTCAAATTAATAGATGTGGACTGATGCAAGACCTTTGACCAGCAACTTGACCATGATAAGTGAGACAAACGTACCATTTTGACTGATGACATACTTTGGACCCAAACCAATGAAACAATGAGACTGTTGGACAAGAATAACAAGACAGTGACAAAAAAAATCTTGTGATCATTGAAAGAAAAACACAAGTCATGACAAAGAAATAAACAAACGGACCAAAAAAATTATAGAACGAGACCCAAAAAAATTTTGACCACCAAATCGAAACAATAACATGATCCAAGGAATGAACCAAGGTTCTGATGCCAAATGTAGATTTGCTAAATATGATCCGGTGGTCTAACATGGTGGAATATGGTGGTGGTAGCCATTGTTGGTTTAGAGAGAGAGAAGAGAGGTTGATTGTGAAAGATAAAATGTATTGAAATGATAAAAATGACAAGCAACACCCCTCCTTGGAAGCTAAGGAGGGGTATATATAGCCACACACTCAACATAAACTATACAACGAACCTAGTCTAGTCTAAACGTGTGTGACTATGATAACTAATGGGAATTCTTAAATGTCGTCACATAAAGTGAGTTTCCAACATTCATTTTCCTAGACCAGTCACTCCACCATCTAGGCCCAGTGTGACTAAAACAGCTTTTGCAAGACCTAATCACATGATTGCATCTAGTTTCCCTAGACATAGTCCAAAGAACACGTCTCGAACTAGTTCAAATAACGTTCGCCATACATTTGGTCTAAGGGAAGCTAAGCAAAAGACACAAGTAAGAGATAGGAATTTTGAACCTAGTCAGATGCCTTCTAGTTTACCCAACCCTGCTACCCGTAGCACGTCACATCCTAGGAGCATCAATCAATCAGCTAGGAATTCTAGATCTTACTCGGACATTAAATATGATACGTGTAAAACATGTAGGAAATGTGTCTTTAGAGCCAATCATGATTCTTGTATCAAAAAATTACTTAATGAGGTGAACTCCCGTGCTAGACTTAAATCCAAGTGGGTGGCTAAAATCAAATCCGTTGGTGAAATGTGGCGCCCCACTGGTAGAACTTTCACTCTTGTAGGAAACGAGTGCCCTTTTAACTAGGATAGTCTCCGATTCTACTAAGACTACTAGGGAGGAAATTGAAAAGGAGGATACATCACTTAAGCCTGAACTTAAGGTTTTCTATAAAAGGAAACGTTTACCAGCTAAGACAAGTGAATCATCTCCTCAGGTCACCTCTAGCACAAGAAAAGAAAACTGTGAACCCCCACTTGCTTCTAAGATAGATATCCCTAACCCATATCAAAGCATGCAAATTCCAAATGAGAATGCAGGTACCAAAGAGGATGTTCTAAAAGAACGAAGCAGTCCAATCATTGTATACCATTCAATTAAGGACACTCTTAGAGTTTGGTTGCTGAAGAAGTTGATATCTAAGAAACAAGTGTCTTAGGGGATTTGCAGTTAAGCTTACCGTGTGTCAAGGACTTATAGTAAAATCACAGACTATAACTCGATCTTCAAATAAAGGAAAGTTTATCGCCGATGATAAACTTATCCTCAAAAACGAGAAATTAAATTTTCTCGGACACGAGCTTACATTAAAACAATTCAACGGTTTTAAGCTCGTGTAAAATGGCTCCTCGTTAAATGACAGACGATGACCCGGACTTTAGAGACAGGGAAGTTTATCTACGCAACGATAACTTACCCCCAAAACGAGAAATTAATTTTTTCGGACACGAGCTTATCCTAAAACCATTCAAAGGTTTTAGGTTCGTGTATAACGCTCATCATTAAATATCAGATGATGACCCGATCTTCAAAGAAAGTAAAGTTTATCGCCGATGATAAACTTATCCTTACAACGAGAAATTAATTTTTCTCGGGCATGAGCTAATATTAAAAACATTCGAAGTTTTTAAGCTCATGCACAATGACTTACAGTTAAATATCAGACTGTAACTCGGACTTTAATTTTAGGAAAGCTTATTTTTAATGATAACTTATCCTCGTAACGGGAAATTAATTTTTCTCGGTCATGAGCTTGTAGTAAAACATTCCAGGTTTTAAGCTCATCAAGGAAAGTGTATCTTTTAAATAAGAGAACTTTTTGATACAAGCTTTTTAGTGTGGTGAAAAAGTTCGTTTTCTCGGAATCCTCTCGAATTGATCTCAGTTTAAAGTGGAATGATTGTTCTTGGTGACAAAAAGGAGTTTGGTTTTCTATTCTATTAAAAAGTAAGGCTGGACTTAAGAATTTAAAACAAACAGTAAATGAAAAATACCCTAATCAGAAATTACACTATTCGGAAAAATAAGTGCTATGCGGAAAAAGATGTCTATGCTGAAATTTGTCCTATTCGGAATATTATAGCCTATGCGGAAAAATGGACCTACACGGAAAAATAGTTCTATTCGGAAAACAAGGTCAATGTGGAATAAATTCTATTCGGAAAATAATATCCTATGCGGAAAATAATACTTTATGCGGAAAAATATCTCTATGCGGAAAAATAAACCCTATTCGGAAAAACACCCTTATGCGGAAAAATCAAGTCTATGCGGAAAGTATGGCTATACGGAAAATGTTGCCTATTCGGAAAAATAAAGCCTATGCGGAAAAAGAACACTGTTCGGAATATTTAAAATATTCCGAGTAAGGGAAAAGTGAAAAGCCCTATTCGGAATATCCAAAATTCCGAATAAGGGAAATGGGAATTCGCCTATTCGGAATATTGGTCTTGTTCGGAATAATCTGGGCAACGAAGAACAGTAACAGCAGAAACCAAACGATTTTCAATCTAAACACCAAAATACTCAAAAAGGTTTTACCAAATTAAACACAAATCATTTAAATACCTTAAGTAACAAATCCCACCAATCAAAACACTAAATCAACAACTTTTTAAGATCAAACTTGAATCAAATAAAAACTTAAGAACTTGCAATAAAAAGATGATGAAGAACAAGATGAATAGAAAGATTGGAATTGAATGATTAATGTAAAAGTAACAAGAGTAAAGTTTAAACACTTACAAGATTGAAAGAAAAATGAAAAATCACCAAACACCCTAATGGTGTTGGTGAAGCTACGAACAAGGAACTGGGAAAAGAAAAATGAAGCTAACTCTCTAAAATGTGAAGGAGGAATCTATTTATACTCCTAGTGGTTGGTTGGTGAGTGGGCTTTCTCCCTTTCTTCTTGTCTTCTCGTCTTTTCAGAAAAGTTGACGTTTTCGATTCTGATTCGGGATTTGTCGTCGATTAAATCCAACTCGTCTTTTAATTTCTTCGTTAAATAGACTTGAGTTTCTTCGACTTATGTAAATCTTCCGTCTTTGGTCCTTTTCTTCGATAAATCTTCGAATAGGCCCAGTGACTTCAAATCTTTTGCATCTCTTGGACAATAGACTTTATCCTGAGTCTTTTTCCTTGATAAAATCCGTGCAATCCTATGTTTTCTTTAATATTCATCCGGTTAGCTCTGAAATCACAATAAACACAAAAACCACGCATAATTCCAAACAAATGATATTAAATACGTGTTTTGGTCTTGTTTTAGCCAGAATTAAGTGGTAAAAGGATGGATGTTTACACACCTATCAAATCCCCTACACTTAACCATTGCCATGCCCTCATGCAATGCTTAGTGATAAAGCAATTTTACACTTTTCTCATAATCAATCAACCTTGGCCTTATTCAAATACTACTAAATAAGAATCAAAATACTAAGAGAAATTAAAACTTTAAGATAAACAAAAGGATGGAAATAACTTGTAAAGAAATCAAGGACTTACATTAGGGCTTTGGTGTTGCGAAGATTTATCACCCTCAAGTTTCACGTTCCCCAAACTAAGCTTAAAAACGAGATCATTGTTATTATAAGTTAGTAAATCAAACACTTACACACATGGCTTAATTAAATGCTTAGACTCCCTTATTCCTAGGTGTATCTCTTAAATTTTATTTTTGTCTTAGAATGATCATGAAGATGCATTTTTGGACTTATTTCGATAGTTTATTAAGGCTGAAAGCAAAGTAGGACGATTTGATCAATAGTTAGCTAAAGGACAAAATCTCTTAAAACTGCTTCTCGGGATATCAAAAAGTTCATATCTTGGCATAACTCGGTTCACGATTTGAGACCTTTCTCGGGCCGATATTTAGCATGTACTTCATACTTCATATCTTCGAGAGACGTTCTTGAGATAATGGTCTTCTCATCATAATAGAGTTTCTTCACTTGGAGACTTTTGAGGGGTTCTCCAACTTTGTTGACCACGACTTCATGATTATTTCTTCAATCTCTAATTGGGATTTTGAGATACAACGATCCGCCTCCTTTTCGGACTTGGATCTATTTATCCTCATACCTTGTTAGGGTCTTTTCGGATAGACTTCTCCATGATCTTTATGGGAGTTGATTGCTTTTCGTTGTGAGTCTTGATCCTTCATATTGACTTTAGGAATAATGCTTTTCACATCACTTTGGATCTTCAGCAATAAAATGGAATCCTCATGCCTTGTTAGGGCCTTTTCGGACTCGCCAATCTTCGCGCCCCGCTTCATAAGTTATGCCTTGGCTATGAACTCTTATCATTACCGAGCAACTTTTAAACGATCTTGGGCTAGAAGCTAAGTAACTTTTCAAATCGTACGACCTTACTTATTGCAGATAAATTATTAGCAAGTGATGGGAGAATAGGCAAATAATTACACCAAGTGAGCTTGCGCAAGAATACCGACTTATAATTGACTCTATCATTTCTCGTTCTCCACAATTTAAAATCTCAAATAATGAGACTCGTGGACACTTAGCCTAATAAACCAATTAAGGTCTACATGGTTAAGGATACTAGCTAGAATAAACTTGGATAAGTCTTATTCGGGTTGAGTCAAAATAAACGCAACGGGCCTAATATATCAAAGAATTCTAAACTAGCTACACCACTTTATTAATAATTGACTTAATCGCGGGATATATACATATGAAAGCAACGATAAAAATTTAAAAATTACAACTAAATGGCCAAAGTTAATAAAAAATTTGAAAAATGTTGAAAAATAGGATTTTCTGGTTAAATGAAGGCATTTTCATGGAAAAGTCCACTTAAAACTTCGATAGAAGTCCCCCCCCCTACACTTAAGATAAACATTGTCCTCAATGTTTAAGCATGTGGGAAAAGTCTCCCCTACACTTATGACATTGTGCACGTTGGTTAACTCAAGTTAAGGAAGAGACGACTAAAGTGATCAATTTCAAATGTGAGTATGAAGAAAATTGAATCACGATAGTTGAGAGATAGAACCGGATTTCGAATAACACGGGAGCACGGTTCTTCAAAGAGTTCCAAGATTGCAGTTATCCCTGTAAACACAAACGACCAAAATAGGTCCTCCCCTACACTTAGGGGGTTAAAGGGATAGATACTCGGGCTGCCTCCCGAGGAGCGCTTGTTTTTGATAACCGAGTCACGAGCCTGACTCGACCCAAAATTAGTTCATGGGGAACGTGGTGAGGGATGGAATCACCTCCTTAGAGGTGTCCTCACCAAAGTACAACTTCACTCGTTGGCCATTCACCTTAAAATTCGGTCCATTAGGTTGAGCGAGCTCGAGAGTACCATATGGAAAAATTTGGGCAATGGTGAATGGGCCGGACCAACGAGATTTCAGCTTGCCCGAAAAGATTTTCAACCTAGAGTTAAAAAGTAAGACTTTGTCTCCAACATGGAACTCTCGGTTTTTGATCTTGGAGTCGTGAATGAGCTTAGTTCTTTCCTTATAGATCAAAGAATTTTCATAAGCCTCATTACGGAGTTCATTCAGCTCATTGAGTTGGATCTTGCGTAGGTCACCGGCTTTGTTGATATCAAAATTAGCCCACTTCAAGGCCCAATAAGCCTTGTGCTCCAACTCAATGGGGAGGTGGCAAGCTTTCCCGTACACAAGACGATAAGGCGTACAGCCGATCGGGGTCTTGTAAGCAGTACGGAAAGCCCACAAAGCATCATCAAGTTTATCAGCCCATGCGGCACGATGCTCTCCCATGGTTCTTTCCAGAATTCGCTTAAGTCCTCAGTTGGATATTTCAGCCTGGCCATTAGTTTGTGGGTGGTAGGCTGTGGAAAGACAATGATTTACACCGTACTTAGCCATGACTCTAGCAAATTGGTCATTGCAGAAATGAGTCCCACGATCACTAATAATGGCGCGAGGCACACCGAATCTAGCGAATAAAGCTTTCAAAAAGTTACAAACCACCCTTGCGTCATTAGTAGGTAAAGCTTTGGCTTCAACCCACTTGGAAACGTAGTCAACGGCTACAAGGATGTATTTGTTTCCTTTAGAAGAAGGGAATGGCCACATAAAGTCGATACCCCAAACATCAAAAATTTCACACTCTTGAATGAAATTCTGAGGCATCTCGTCTTTATGTGTGATTTTGCCTTGCTTTTGGCAAACATCACATCGTTTAACCATATTGTGAGCATCAAGATATATGGAGGGCCAATAAAATCCCGAATCAAACACTTTCTTTGCGGTGTAGTTAGGACCAAAGTGACCACCGGTGGGTCCTTTGTGGCAAGCATCAAGGATTTCAGACGCTGCCGGTCCATCAACACATCGACGGATAATCAGGTCGGCACATTGTTTGAATAGGTAAGGGTCGTCCCAAAAGTAAGTCTTAATGTCAGTGAAGAACTTTTTCTTTTGCTGAGACGTCAACCCTTCCTTGAGAATTCCACCCGCCAAGTAGTTTGCAAAGTCCGCAAACCACGGGGTTTCATTCGACTTCGAGTTTATGGACATTAAGGTCTCCAAGGGAAAAGAATCATTGATTTCTTTGTTCGGATGATCCCCTTGGTAAGGATCCTCAAGTCTGCTAAGATGATCCGCGGCTAGGTTTTCTGCTCCTTTTTTATCGCGAATTTCGATTTTAAATTCCTGGAGCAGCAAAACCCAGCGAAGAAGTCTTGGTTTGGAATCTTGCTTTGTCAACAAGTACTTCAGCGCGGAATGATCGGTATACACGATGGTGGTGGAAAGGACAAGATAGGGGCGAAATTTTTCAAAGGCATAGACAACAGCTAAAAGCTCTTTTTCGGTTGTCGTATAATGCAATTGTGACCCAGTCATTGTCTTGCTAGCGTAATGGACCGGTTGGAAGTGTTTGTTCACTCTTTGTCCAAGAACCGCTCCAATAGCAAAATCACTAGCATCGCACATCAACTCGAAGGGAAGCTCCCAATTAGGGGTAACCAAGACGGGTGCCTTAGTTAGCTTATCCTTAAGTGAGTTGAAGGCTTCAAGACACTCTTTGGAAAAGATAAAAGGAGTATCTTTTTCCAAGAGGTGGGTCATCGGGCGAGCGATTTGAGAAAAATCTTTGATGAATCGACGGTAGAAGCCCGCATGACCCAGAAAACTTCTCACACCCTTCACGGTTGAAGGTGGAGGCAACTTTGCGATAACATCGACTTTAGCACGGTCAACTTCAAGACCGGCTTTCGAGATCTTATGTCCAAGCACGACGCCTTCTTTTACCATAAAATGGCATTTTTCCCAATTCAGAACTAGGCGAGTGTCTTCGCACCGCTTAAGCATACGTTCCAAATTGGCAAGGCAAGAAGAGAATGAATCCCCAAAGACCGAGAAATCATCCATGAAGACTTCCATGGTTTGTTCAACCATGTCATGGAAGATAGCTAACATACACCTTTGAAAAGTCCCGGGCACATTACATAAGCCAAAAGGCATTCTTTTGTAAGCAAAAGTGCCATAGGGACAAGTGAATGTAGTCTTCTCTTGATCTTGGGGATCGATGGGTATTTGAAAATAACCCAAAAAACCATCAAGAAAGCAGTAATATTCATTACCCGCTAAACGTTCAAGCATTTGGTCCATAAAAGGTAGAGGGAAATGATCCTTTCTCGTGGCATCATTGAGTTTGCGGTAGTCTATACAAACTCTCCACCCAGTAACGAGACGAGTGGGAATCAACTCGTTGTGTTCATTGGGAACAACGGTTATTCCGCCCTTCTTGGGCACACAATGGATTGGACTAACCCATGGTGAATCCGAAATAGGGTAAATCATACCCGCATCAAGAAGTTTGATAACCTCTGTTTTGATGACTTCATGTATTTTTGGATTCACCCTTCGTTGGCTTTGAATTGTGGGCTTAAAGTCGTCCTCCATGAGAATTTTGTGTGTGCAGAAGTGAGGATCAATTCCACGAATGTCAGAAATCTTCCAAGCGATAGCCTTCTTATGATCTTTCAACACGGCGACAAGTCGGGCTTTCTCTTCATCCTTCAAATCCTTAGCAATGATGATTGGCGACGTCTTCTCTTCTTCGAGGAATACATACTCAAGATGGGGCGGCAACTCCTTAAGTTCCAAATCCGGAGGATTTTCGACGGGAGGCGTATTCGAAGTCGGAGTCTCGATAGCAATAACAGTGGGAGATGGAGGGGAAGGATTGTCTTCTCTGAGGAGGTTTGCAATGAAACTGAGATCGTCATCCCAATTGGCAGTAGAATCGTCATTGTCTTGCTTCACATCTTCCAAGGTGGCTTGCAAATCTTTCCAAAGGAAATCACTTTCTCCAAATAGAGATAGTGATGAGTCGATAGAGGAAACGGTCTCAACATTGGGAAGAGAGGTAGGAATGTTTTTACAAGCATCCTTGAAGTGTTCTTCACAAGCCTCATCAAGAACGTCAATACAATTAACACTCTCGTAAGAATAAGGATGTTTAGAAAGCTTTCCCATGTTGAAGACTACTTTATCGTCACCCACTCTCATGATAAGCTCACCGGCTTCAACATCGATGAGAGTGCGACCGGTCCTCAAGAATGGACGACCAACAATGAGTGGCACACGGGGGTCCATCTCGTAGTCGACGACAACAAAATCAGCAGGGAAGGTGAATTTGTTGACTCCTACAATGACGTCTTCGGCTATCACCACTGGATAAGCAACCGTACGGTTGGCCAATTCCAAAGTCATTTTGGTGGGGACAAGCTCTGGGAGAGATAATTGCTTCCAAACACTTAGAGGCATGAGATTAATACTGGCACCTAGATCGTCTAGGGCCATGCAATTCTCTACTCCCGGGAAATTGCAAGGGATAAGGAAACGACCCGGATCACCAAGCTTGGTTGGCAATTTCCTTAAGAGCACTACAGAGCAGTTCTCATTAAGTTGGGTGTTGGCAATATCGAGGAGCTTTTCCTTGTCGCTCAGAAGATCTTTAAACATTTTTGCATATTTGGGCATGTGAGCGAGAGCCTCAGCGAAGGAGATATTGAAATTCAATTGTTTGAACATTTTAAGGAAGTTTGAAACCTGAATATCATCCTTGCTCTTTTGCTTCTCTTTCCTCAACCTAGATAGATAAGGTATATTGGAAGAAGAGGAAGGCTTTAGGGGAATAGGATCACTCACAACCACGGGTGGAGGAGGGGTAGAAGGGAGAGGTGGAGAAATTGGGGAAGGAGAAGGAGGAGGAATAGGAGCAGGTGACTCGTTCTCCTTAGTCACAACCACCGGTGGAGGTATAGGAAGCTCGGGTTCCTTGGTACCTTTGCCACTTCGAGTGGTGATTGCTTTCATCTCCCCTCTTGGATTTGCAACGGTGTTACTCGGAAGAGTACCCGAAGAAGAGGGTTGACTACTTTGGAAAAAACTAGCCATCATGTTCCTTAGATCATTAGTTTGGCTATCCAACGTATTTCTCATATCTGCTCTCAAATCATTTCCTTGCTTGACCAAGTCTGCTTTCAGGTTGAGCACCTCTCTCTGAAGATTTCCCACTATCGCATCGTTAGTCCTCATATAAGTTTCCACTTCTTGGTGAAGAGCGGTGGGTTGGTTGGGAGGAGCATTGTATGCAGGTGGTTGGTAAGTAGTTTGTTGGTAGACTTGGTTGTTTCGTTGAGGCGGTTGTTTCTGCTTGTGAGGAGGGATGTATGGTTGTCGAGGTTGTTGTTGTTGTTGAGGAGGGCGGTTAAGGTTTTGTTGTTGGTTTGGGTTGGTTGGGGGAAAACCAGGTGGTGAAAGATAATTGTTGGAGCGGTAGCTAAGCAAATTACGGTCACCTTGAGGTCTAGCTTGATAAGCAGGTTGTTGATAGGTGCCATATGCCGCATTCACATTCTCAGCAGGGTAATCTTGGGTGGCGGTACAAGTTGTGTAAGAGTGAGGGCCACCGCATATCTCACAAGGTTGGCTGACAGCGTTCACTTGAGCGTGTTTGGTGTTGTTGCTGTTGTTGTTGCTGACGGTGTGGGTGACAAGCGATTCAAGAAGCGTAGTGAGTTTGTCTAATCGCTTGTCGCTGTCATTAGTGCTAGCACTAGCGCCATCGGTCCGAACACTCTTGGTTTGCACACGAGATTTATTCTCAATGATATCCCAAGCAGCATTGGAAGTCTTAGCCAATAGATTACCCCCCGAGGCACTGTTCAGTGAATCTTGGTCACTCATGCTTAAACCATTGTAAAAAGTATTGATTTGATGTACTTTGGTAAAACCATGTTGTGGGCATTTTCTTAAAAGATCTTTAAAACGATCCCAAGATTCACTGAATGACTCATCGTACTTTTGTTCAAAGTTTATAATCTCATTCCGCAAAGCGGTAGTACGAGAGGGTGGAAAAAAGTAATTGATAAACTTTGTTTCCAAATCCGTCCACGAGAGAATACTCTGTGGCGGTTCTTTAGTAAGCCAATGCCGGGCTTGTCCCTCTAAAGAAAAGGGAAAAAGTTGTAGCCTTATAACTTCTTGTGGAACCCCATTGAACTTGACCGTGTTGGTGAGTTGAAGAAATCTCTTGATGTGGTCGTGTGGATCATCAATGGTGCGTCCCAAGAATGGTTGAGCAGAGACCATCTGGATAAAGCCTGACTTGAGCTCGAAATTGTTGGCGGCAATTGGAGGGATGACAATTGGGTCCGTGTTGCCATCTACATGAGCTTGCAGCAGTTCAATCATCGGGCGATTATCCGGAAGGGGCTCATTGTTGTTGTTATTGTTCATGTTGTTGAAAGGCGGGTTGTTGTTATTATTATTGTTTGGAGGTGGTACACCGGCCATGTCTAAGTGATCGAGAGGCTCGGGCTCTTGATAGGACGTGGATCGAGTGCGCATACACCTGCAAAAGAACGAACAAAGAAAAACAAAGCAAAAATATTTTTGGTTTTTATGTTTTTTACTTTTTAGGATTTTTGAAAATTTTATATTTTTTAGTGTTTTTGAAAGTTTTTGTGAAAAAGTAACGTTCACGGGGAACGGATCCCAAAATCCAAGTTCTCACAAAAAACTTTTGATCTTAACGAGAAGAGCCGGCAGCGGCGCCATTTGATACAAGCTTTTTAGTGTGGTGAAAAAGTTCGTTTTCTCGGAATCCTCTCGAATTGATCTCAGTTTAAAGTGGAATGATTGTTCTTGGTGACAAAAAGGAGTTTGGTTTTCTATTCTATTAAAAAGTAAGGCTGGACTTAAGAATTTAAAACAAACAGTAAATGAAAAATACCCTAATCAGAAATTACACTATTCGGAAAAATAAGTGCTATGCGGAAAAAGATGTCTATGCTGAAATTTGTCATATTCGGAATATTATAGCCTATGCGGAAAAATGGACCTACACGGAAAAATAGTTCTATTCGGAAAACAAGGTCAATGCGGAATAAATTCTATTCGGAAAATAATATCCTATGCGGAAAATAATACTTTATGCGGAAAAATATCTCTATGCGGAAAAATAAACCCTATTCGGAAAAACACCCTTATGCGGAAAAATCAAGTCTATGCGGAAAGTATGGCTATGCGGAAAATGTTGCCTATTCGGAAAAATAAAGCCTATGCGGAAAAAGAACACTGTTCGGAATATTTAAAATATTCCGAGTAAGGGAAAAGTGAAAAGCCCTATTCGGAATATCCAAAATTCCGAATAAGGGAAATGGGAATTCGCCTATTCGGAATATTGGTCTTGTTCGGAATAATCTGGGCAGCGAAGAACAGTAACAGCAGAAACCAAACGATTTTCAATCTAAACACCAAAATACTCAAAAAGGTTTTACCAAATTAAACACAAATCACTTAAATACCTTAAGTAACAAATCCCACCAATAAAAACACTAAATCAACAACTTTTTAAGATCAAACTTGAATCAAATAAAAACTTAAGAACTTGCAATAAAAAGATGATGAAGAACAAGATGAATAGAAAGATTGGAATTGAATGATTAATGTAAAAGTAACAAGAGTAAAGTTTAAACACTTACAAGATTGAAAGAAAAATGAAAAATCACCAAACACCCTAATGGTGTTGGTGAAGCTACGAACAAGGAACTGGGAAAAGAAAACTGAAGCTAACTCTCTAAAATGTGAAGGAGGAATCTATTTATACTCCTAGTGGTTGGTTGGTGAGTGGGCTTTCTCCCTTTCTTCTTGTCTTCTCGTCTTTTCAGAAAAGTTGACGTTTTCGATTCTGATTCGGGATTTGTCGTCGATTAAATCCAACTCGTCTTTTAATTTCTTCGTTAAATAGACTTGAGTTTCTTCGACTTATGTAAATCTTCCGTCTTTGGTCCTTTTCTTCGATAAATCTTCGAATAGGCCCAGTGACTTCAAATCTTTTGCATCTCTTGGAAAATAGACTTTATCCTGAGTCTTTTTCCTTGATAAAACCCGTGCAATCCCATGTTTTCTTTAATATTCATCCGGTTAGCTCTGAAATCACAATAAACACAAAAACCACGCATAATTCCAAACAAATGATATTAAATACGTGTTTTGGTCTTGTTTTAGCTAGAATTAAGTGGTAAAAGGATGGGTGTTTACACACCTATCACTTTTCCTCCTAACGAGAATTTCACCTTTCTCGGTCATGAGCTTTACGTTAAAACATTCAAAAGTTCTTCAAGCTCATGAAAACGACTTCTAAGTAAATGTCAACTTAGGACTCGTTCTTCAGTTAAAAGGAAAGTTTATCGCCGATGATAAACTTATCCTTAACAACGGGAAGTTTACAACTTCTCGGACTTGAGCTCGTTTTGTAAGATATTCAACATCTTAAGCTCAAGTAATTGGTTTTCAAAACATTGAACACAATTTTTCGAGAATTTCTCAAAAATGTTTTTCTAAATCTTTCAAATTGTGTGTTCAAAAAATGTTTTGATAAAAAGAGCATGTCTTCTAGAATTGATAATATTTACGATACTAGAAATGTCATTCAATAATGACACGGGGTTGTAAATAAAGTTCGAGCAGAAGTTCAAATGTTTTAAAACATGCTCAAAATGGTTTGCTATTATTTTAGATAGTAACCCGCTTTTCATACTCAAGTCAAGCATTTCATCGGAATGTTTTGACTCAACTACGGGAATTAATTTTCTCGGGCATGGTTTACTTTATAACCATGTAAGGGATTGTGTTTACGGAATAACACAATCTAACACGAATATATGTACGATTCAGTGCATTTATTTGTTAAAACAAGAGAAGTCTTGTTTTTATGAAGTTATCATCTCAACCAACCGTAGCAATTTACAATTGATATCTACATACTCGACGATGCGACTACTCAAACGGTGACTACAGCTCTTTCAATAGAACACGGGTCAACAATTGAGGGGGAGCAATTGTCCAGCATTCAGAATCCTTGATGCCGAGAGTGCCAAGTTCACATATTGGTGTCAAGACAACGATATCTATCAAACACATGGAGTCAAGAGATAACTTCAGACATGATGAGGCGACCAACATTCATGAAGAAGAACCATGTGCTTCTTTCATATGATGTTCTCCATCATTCAAGTCCAACCTCATAAATCGCTAATCTTGTGAATACATTATCATATATGATCTTTGCACGTGATAAATACCTTACACTTGTGTTTAAAAGGTATTTAATTTACGTTTCCGCACACCCTCATTAAATTGAGGGGGAGCTTGAGTAATTCATGAAGATAATTGGATTTGCATTTTTCTTCCCAAATTTTCTTAAAATGCTATTAAATCAATTGATATTAAAAACATCGATTGGGTTAATTATTTTAATATGTGGGAGAAAATATGATTTAATATAGGAAATGATTAATCACAAATGGTTTGAATTAACGTGCTAGCTCATCCCGACATGTGGGAAATGTTTTCGGATATCGTAGCATATGTTAAGGGGGAGCAAAATGGATGTGTACTATCAAAATGGATTTCATGGTGACATACACTTACCCAAAACATCTCTATTCACGACGGTGAAGATTGTTGTGACATAAGGATGGTAGGATAGGTTAAAGTCTGATGATTCCTCTAGAACCGGAGGAATATTCCCAAGGACATTCCATAGCTAGAAATAGTAGTCCTTAGGAAAGATGAAGAAAGATTGTGAAGGTAGCTGAATGCCGACCAAGTACTTAAGTTAGCACTGGAACAATCACAACAAGGTGCTAGTGATGACGTATTGGTAAGCATTGAAGGGGTTGAAGAATGAAAAAGAATTGTAAAGATAAAGGGTGTAAAGAAAGAATCCCTCCTTACAACTTAGGCAGAAACCGGGTCAATACATATGCTATTAAGATCATTTTTAATGATTCTTGATATTGAAGACAAACATCATAGACCCAGTGATGCAAGGCACAACCCATCCCAGCTAACTCAGATATCTCTTAAAAGATATTTGTTTTAATCACATGGAGACAACACATTATCTGTTGATTTATTCACTTCGAATAAATTGGTATTGAAATGGTGGCACTCCTCTCCAGCATCCGATCACTAAAAATCCAAAATGCACGATCGAGTCTAGAGCCATTTGAGATCATCAAACATCTCATTAGGACACACTTTCATATTTCCTTGCTTCTTCACACACTGTAAAAAGTAAGAAAGATCTTAAGAGTCCTACGCAAAATCTTCATGATCTTGCCTGAACATCCGAGTAATACGAAAGTATTTACAATGAAGATGGAAATCCTTCTTGAGCGAATATCAAAAAGCTCATGGTAGGTGACTTGTGCGATTCTTTACGGATCAAACATGTGATAACTGGAAAGCAACAGTGGTTTAATTCTTAAATGAATTTAAACACGTTCCAGGCCTCTATACAATATCTAAGTGATCTTGCCAGAACACTCAGAGTGATACCTTAGTGTTCACAGTGATGAGTGGAAATCCTTATAGTGTTAACCTCAAACAGCACTTGGTAGGTAACTTGCAAGATTCTATACGAATCAAGCTCATGACAACTGGAAAGCAACGATGGTGCGGTTCTTAATTGAATTTCACTTGTTCCAGGAACATGAATTGACGGCTTCAAATCATGCGGATATGATTATCCAAATGATTCACTCTTTATGTTCGCAGTCAGCTTTGGAGGGTCGAATAAAGAGAACGGGTTTACCCGCGAAATCTTGTCAAGGAGGTTCTTAATTGAAACTACCTGTCACAAGTACGATATTTTTATATCGTCCAACGGTCTTCACCGACCGGAGATAAAATGCTACCGAATTAGAATGAAATGTTCAAGGCCATTTCATCCGTGTATATGTTTTGTTGCTAACTGTCTTATGTAGCGTAACAAGAAGGTGGCATTATGGTGTACAATCCAGAAGAAGTCGTCAACACATGCTTATGCTTTATGAACTTAATACTTCAACAAATTCAAGAAAGTCTAAAAGTCAAGTCTTCCGCTGTATCAAACTCTGAAGCTTTCAAGAATTTATAAAAGTGTAAGTATGTGGAACATGAAGTCACAAGGAGGCAAATATCACTAGTGATGAATGCACAAGGTCAAGGCAAGAGAACATGCTCAAGACTAAAGTCAAAGATCTCATCAGCATATTCATAAGAACAAGATCGAAGACTCAAGCATAGTATGCTAGGTTTAAGATTTTGTAAAATGGTGTGACCTCCCTTTGGGGGAGATTGTTGGAAATACGTTTTTCCAAGGAAAGTCTCGGTCACATCATTATTAGCATAGATCAAGAGATATAGACTATTTAGGACATTGTAACTTAGAGTGACCTCCCTTTGGGGTAGATTGTTGGAAATACGTTTTTACGTATTTAGAAAGGATCGGTCACTCTAATGATATTGGGCTCGTGATCCAATATAGCCCATATAGCCCACATGTAGGGTGGGCTATATAAACCCCCCTCCTAGCATGTTAGGAGGGGTTGAACACTTTCATTTCAATCATAAATTCCATCTTTCTTATTTCTCTCCTTTCTCTCTCTTCTTTCTCTCTTTAAGTTCTTCCACTTCTCCATCCATCTTAATAGATTAATCCAACAATGCCTAATCCTTAGATAAAAACGATCCTACAAAGTCTTTGCAGCCGAAGTCAGCCGAGGAGCCGAGTGACATGCCAGGGCTACTAATTGAGTGCCAAAACGTAGTTGTGCTGTCAGTTAGAAGGTAGTCAGCGCCTTTCGAAGCCTAAGCCCTTTCTTTTCTAGTGCTTTTACGGCAGGTGCAGTTGTTTTAAAATTTAGGGTTTGATGAGTTTAGGGGTCGAATTGGATTTTGAGTTTGTCGGGTTTATGGATCGAACATATCGACTGAGTGTGTTTGTGATTAGATATGATGAATTAGAATATAATTTGATGGATAAAAAGTTAAATTTTGTTGATAAATTTATGGAGGAGTTCCATCAGTGGAGTAAGTTGTTGGAGTATTTTTTATTTTTTTATTTATATTATAATGATGATGGGCACTCGTATGGGATTTTTCTTTATAGTTGGAAAGAACTGATAGATGGGTTTTTTCTTCCCAATATACTTAAAAAAAGAGCACACTTTTAAGTGTGAAGTTTTTTTTACTTCTTCACACTAAAAAATATAAAGAAAATATTTAATAATATCACATTTTCAAGTGTGAACTTTTATTACATCACACAAATGTATGTGAAGAATTTTAACACATTTATAAGTTTGAATATTTTAAAATAAAATGTTCACTATTTATAAAGTGCGAAGAAAATATGTGAACAATAGGCAAATTTGATGTAGTGAATATACTATTTTTTATAAAACTCCAAACATGCGTTTAGCAATAGCATGTGGTTCGGTACTGTAAAATCACGTTTGTAGGTTTTGTGATGATGAGTCGGTGTATAACAGCCCTGCAATTCCCTCAGAGTTAGGGGGTCACATCACATACACATTATTGCCAGAATGGAAAAAGTAATATACTCGTACAATGTCAAAGATAGAACTCTCACTCCATCTTATATTTCTCATCTAGATTTACCACAAAGGTCAGGGGAGTCACAAAACTATGTCTCAGTTTGGGCCATGCCTGAGCGCCGGTATAGCTTTGAATTATTTTTTGCTTTTTATTGCTAGCTAGAACTCAAACAGGAACTTATGATTTGTGTAGGTTACAATGCAAGCTGATAATGGAAAAATAATGCATACTATCGACTATAAACAGGAACAGAAGAAAGACATTACAGTGGTATATGATGTGAATAAAGTTGATGACATCTTGAACCATCGTCAAGAGTCACATTTGTTTAATATCCCAGTACATGTTCTGGAAAGAATTATGGAGTTTTTTGTTTGTGTTGACTATTTCAACTCTCGGGCCACATGTAAGCAATTTAGCAGCATCACTGTTAGCAAGAAAAAGTGGCGAGTACATTACTTTCACTTTTGACAAAGTTAAAGGCATTTTCACTTTTACTGATCCCGTGTTTGGCGACAAGTACTTTATAAAATCACCACCAGAATATACTTGTAATTTCCAAATACATTGTTCCATGTGTGGTTGGTTGTTGAGTCTACTGATACCAGAAATGACTTGACGCTCTTTAACCCATTCACAAGTGACATACACAAGCTTTTGTTTCTCAGAACCACCTACCTCTCCTAACTGTATGGTTGTTTCATTAAGATGTATTGGTGAATGGAATGCTTACATCCACTTTGAGATCATGAACAATCCTGGCGTAAAGATCAATTCGATTTTCGTGGTATGTATTCAGATCGCTTTGTTTTCCCAACATTATATGGCCGAGATATGCCTTGAATGCCAGAGGACTTGATATTTTGAAAGAAACAAAAGAAAATGATTAAGAGTATGGCGTTGTCGTAGCTAAACCTCCAAAAAGTTATTATATTTCAGCTGAATATTTCCTAGTGACGTGTGATAAAAGACTTTTACTAGTCGTTGTGGATGGACATGTTGAGTCGATTGAAATATTCACGCTGAACCTGTTGGGATTTTGAAACTAGTTAAACAAATAACTACGAGTACGCAGCGGAATGGATCTAGTATAACATACATGATTAAAGACATAAGAAAAACAATTTAAAACCAACCTTTAATTAATTGAATAAATCAATTAATGCGTCTTGATCTTGATCTTGAACTTTAACGGTTAAATTACCGTCTCTATCGTTTTCTCACACGACAAATCAAACGAACACACCACGATGCTAGTGGTAACTTCACTTCTCAAACAACTAGTGTATATACCTTGTAACTAGAAACCTTAGATCTAAAACCCTAATTAGGATTAAATAAGGACCGGTTTATAGAACGTTACAAGATACTTGGAAAAATCACCCGAAACCCTAATTAGGGTTTATAAATCGGAAGAGCCACAAGGGGTAGCAAAACAAAACTAAAACCTTGACATGAGGGTCAAGGGTTCAGTATTAGGTTTAGTTTCTTCACAAGGGAGTATCAAAAGGTAGTCGATCTTGCAAAGGTTTACACTTTAAGTGATTTTAGAGTTTAAGGGAAATAATTTGGTTTAGGGTTGTGGTATGTGGGACGAAAATTATCAAGAGGGTGTGGGGGTTTATATAGCCTTCACACCTCCTTAGTTTTCTTGCTCCCTACTCCAAGTTAAGGCCCAAGGAATATTTAGTTTCCTTTTTAGCTTAACCAAAAAATCTTCTAGAAGTCCCCTAGAAAAAATTCGGCCGACTAGGGCCTTAGGGTTTTCTAGATGTTAGAAATACGTTTTAACGTATATTAGAAGTATCGGTCACTCCACAATATTATTTATGTTGTAATAGCTCGTAGTTAACAAATGCTTATTTAGTTAAGTAAGAACCGGCCCATGGGCTTGTCATGGGCCGGCCCAATTCCATTAGTGACTTGGAAGTATAAATACCCCTTTCCTCCTTGGAAAGGGGTTGGTTGTTGTTCATTTCTTGTTTTCATTCAATAAAGAAGACACATAGTTTCTCTCACTTTCTCTCTCTAGAAAACATCAACCCACTTCATAGATTCATAGGTTATCAAGATTCTACATTTGGTATCAAGAGCTATGGGGTGATTTAAGGTAATGATTTGTGTGGTTTTTTAGTTTTTGATTGTATTAGTGTTCTTTAAGAAGATCCATCTTGATTTTTGGAGTTTTTGGTGTTTTTGTGATTGGGATTAGTAGATAAGTATTAGTTTTTACTTATTATTGTAGAAATCACAAAACTTTTTGGGTTATTTGGTAAAAAATCTGGGTTTAATCACCATTTTTTGATCGACTATTCATCCGTTACAAGTTTCTGTTTACCCAGACAAAGTTCTGAACCAAAAAGTTCCGGATCAAAAAGTTCCGGATCAACCAAAGTTCCGGACCAAAAAGTTCCGAACCAAAAGTTCCGGATCAAGGAAAGTTCCGGATCAAGGAAGTTCCGAACCAAAAGTTCCGGATCAAGGAAAGTTCCGGATCAAGGAAAGTTCCGAACCAAAAGTTCCGGATCAAGGAAAGTTCCGGATCAAGGAAAAACTTCCGGATCAAGGGAAAGTTCCGGATCAACGAAAGTTCCGGATCAAGGAAAAAGTTCCGGATCAAGGGAAAGTTCCGGATCAAGGAAAGTTCCGGATCAAGGAAAAAGTTCCGGATCAAGGGAAAGTTCCGGATCAAATCTTCCGAACCAAAAGTTCCGAATCAAGGTATTCCAAGCCAAAATCTTCCGAATCAACACTTCCGAATCAACAAATGTTCCGAATCAAGGGATATTTTACTTGTTTTTTCGACGATTTTTTAGAGGATTTAATCTTGGTTTCTTACAACAAAAACTCAACACAATTCACAAGCTTTACTTCACTGCTCGATCAACCGATAATCTTTGTTTCTTTGAAGTGAACAAAATGAATCCGAATTCATTAATGCCTCAGATGACATCACTTACGGATATTTCCGTCATTACGGGAACGGATAATCGCCCTCCAATGCTCATCAAAGAAGTTTTTGAAGCATGGCAAGGCCGGATGATGTCTTACCTTAAGGGAAAACCGGTATATGGAAGGCTTATGGTCAAGTCAATTCTTAATGGTCCACTTGATTATGGTACCATCGTGGTTAACAATGTGACTCGACCACGAGAATTTGAAGAACTTACACCAGCACAACAACTCGTTGCCGATGCAAACGAAAAGGCTCTTCAAACCATTCTCCAAGCTCTTCCACATGATATCTATCGAATGGTAAGTCAGTATACGGTGGCAAAGGATTTATGGGAACGTTTAAAGGTGTTGCTACAAGGTACATCTCTTACCAAACAGGAAAGGGAATGTCAGTTGTTTGATCTGTTTGATAGATTCACGTACAACCCAGGGGAAACGCTTCACGATTATTACTTCAGATTCACTACTCTCATGAATGATCTGAATGTATACAATCTCGTGATTGCTCCATTCCAGGTTAACACCAAATTTTTAAATACTTTACCTCAAGCTGAATGGGGTGAGTATATTAACGATGTTAAGTTAACCAGGGATTTGCATAAGTGCAATTTGGATCAACTCTATGCTTTTCTTCAGCAGCATGAGAAACATGTGATCATACACCGTTCGCCTCGAGGTATGTACCCTGATTCCTTAGCTTTGATGGCGAATCAACCAAGCTTGTCACACAACAACACTCCTTATATCTTGGGACATCAAGCCTATCATCCATCACCTTACATGACACCTACCTTTCCCCAATACTCGATTCTACCGCAACCACCCACCTTACATCAGCAACAATATCGGTTTAATACACCTTCACCACAATATGCTTCACAACCTCACTCAGCAAGTATTGCACCTTATGCTCAGCCATCATATTCTTCTTATCAAGAGAATGCAGCATATCCATCAAGATACTCTGATCACATGAGTATTCCTTCTAGTGATTATGCAGTTCAACAAGACCAAGCTATGTACTGTGATGATGAGGAAGTCCCCATTCCTGTATTCAAACAAGGAACTGACCCAGTTGAAGTGTTAACCACTATGTCTGCTTATCTCACAAGGACATTAAGCAAACGAGGGTTTAGAGGATCAGCTCCAACTAACAATCAGTTGAGGAATTCATCCAATTCTCGCCAACAAGCTACTATTGAGAATGGCAGGGTAATGGTTCAACCTATTCAACCTTATCAGGGGAGACCTACTACATCAAACACCAATGCTCGCACGGTCAATCCTGCTCCAATGGTCAACACTCCTCCACGGGCTAATTCTACAGGCAAGTTGAGAATGATTACATGCTACAATTGCAAGGAAGAAGGTCACATGTCAAGGGATTGCAAGAAACCCAAGAGGAGAAGGGATGGTCAATGGTTTGCAGAGAAGATTTATCTGGTGAATGCTCAGGCACAAGGAAGGGAACTTGATGAAGAGGAGCTTGCATTTCTTGCCGATCTAAGGATTGCTGAACAAGACGTTGTCACCACACAGAATGTAGCATACCAAGCAGATGATCTTGATGCGTATGACTCAGACTGTGATGAATTTCAATCTGCAAAGGCAGCTCTTATGGCAACTATCTCCAGCTTAGGGCCAGAAAAGAGATCTGAGGTACTTATTAATACCACTGATAATAGCACCGATGCTAGTATTCAACCACATCAAGTTGTGCAAGAGCGTGCTGATTCGAATGAGTCTTCGGTGGTGAGTCTTTCAAATGAGGAGACAATCAATGATAGTAATATCAATGTGAGTCCCCAGACTTTGAGTGAAACACAACCGGGAGTTATTTCGCATACGCATACTCCTGCTCAACAAGATTTGGTCATGGTTCCTGCTACATTACTTAGCCAAATGAATGCTGCACTCTTAGAAACCCTAGCTAAGAATAAGAATTTGTCTGATGAGCTTGCCTTAAGCAACGAGAAAGTTCAAACTTTGGAATTAGTGCCTTCGTCTAGTGTTCTAACAAATCCCGAGTATGATCATTTTCGAAACAAACAAATGGGTCATTTGCAAGAAACTGAAACTTTAAGAGCAGATCTTTCTAATGAACTTAAAGAAAAAGAGTTAGTGGTCACTAATTTTCAAAAACTTCAAACGGATTTTGAATTACTCGAGTCTAAGAAGAATGAAATGGAAATTAATGCGGCTAATAAGATTAGAAGTCTAGATTATTTGCTTTTAAGACAATACGCTGCCTCTCAACTAGTGCACTTATTTGATGCTTCGTTTAGAGAATTTAACTTATCGCGTCAAAAAGGCCTTCCCCCTAATCCACGGTATGCAAAACAAGCTTTAATCCATAGTCCTAGACTTTATAATGCAACCCAATTAGGATTGGTCTTAGACCCGATTAATATTTTCGATGATCGCACCAATAAGGATCTAGTTGATGAGAATCGGTCATACAACTCTTCAAAATATCCAGATTGTGATTATTTTAAAATGAATCAGGAGCTTGCTAAAACGGATTTTAGAATTCGCTTCCATATGGACAAAGATCTCATTATAGCACCAACCTACATGTTGAATGAAGAAAACCCTAGTACATTTCCTACACTTGTCAACATGGAAGGTCCTAAGGAAATTCCAAAGGATCTTCCACCTGTTAGCACTGTATGGTTAAACTTGCAAGAGATTAATCAATACTTTACTAATTTTGACAAGGTCATTTTGGAATGTACGACTTCAAATGGCCTAAACGCCGGAGAATGGGCTTTCGAACACATGAACGAGGTGTTTAAAAATGAGATCAATCCATTTGTCGAAAGTCTAAAAGGAAGTTTTGCATCTCTTAAGGAAAATCTTGAATTTGAAATTGGAGAAGTTCAAAAAGTGTTTTATGAAATGGACACCGCTTACGAACTACAACTAATTGAAAAGGAAAAGATTTTATCTGAATATGACCAATTCTTGTCCCAAGTAATTTCGTGTGATGTGCTTACTACTATAAATGTTAATTATTCGAATGAGCTTACATCCGCTATGATTAACGGTGATGCTGTGCATATATGTAATGATGTGTGTGATCTCTCTGTAAATGTTGCTGATACTGTAAATGAGGTAGATAATCATTCTTGTCACGAATCTAACGCTGAGTTTTTAAAGCTACAAGGTTCTTACAATTTACTTTCAAAACGCTTTAATCAACTAGAACAACATTGTATATCTTTAGAATTAAAACAACAAACTCAAAATGAGGATCTTTTGATAACAAATAGTTGTGAAAACGGTGTTGAGACGAGTGACAAGATGATTGCAATAGTTAAGGCATTAGAGGAAGAGATTATGAGATTGAAGAGAGATGTGTCATCAAATGAAACACTAAAATTGGAACTAGAGGCTGCAGAGTCTAAAAACCAGGACTTAGAAATCAGACTTTCGTCTATTCTAGGGGAGATGGATCGTGCAAGACAGGGAATGTCCAAACTTTATGGTTCACTAGAAGAACGCTTTGCTTTTAATGCGGCACAGCAACAATTTTATGTTGAACAATTGAACAAAAAATGTGAGGATATCTCTGACTTAAACATCCTGCTCATTGAAAAAAACATGGTTTTGGCCGAGTTAAAGGAGACACTTCTTCTCACCCGACAAGAAGCAGTTGATAACTTAGCTACCAACTCTGCACCGTCCTCTAGTGCTCCAACAACCAAGTTAGTAGTGCTTTATAAGAACCCGCTTCATAAGAGAAACCCGATTACCTACGATGATTATATGAGGAATGCCATTAAGCATGTAGATCTTGTTAGGGATATTTTAGACGATCTTTATGCCTTAGATCCCTCAAGTAGCTACTATTATTCAGCCCATGAATATATTAAGCGAGTTCAATATTGCTTAGCTTATTTGCAATACATAGGTAAACCAGGTTCTGCACTACTCACTAATAGACCCATTGCTGTAACTCCATTCAATAAGACCCCAGGAGCAAAACCGTCATTGGCACTATCAAGTAAGGCACCTTTAAAATCTGTTGCTAATATTCCCACTTTGCCTTCTACAGGAGTAAAAGAGTCTACTAAGGCTAAAGGATCGCCACTCAAGAAAGATAAGATCAAGCCCTCCACTAGTAGTACCAACAAGAAGAAATTAGAAGCTCACCATAGGAATGCTAGTTCAGTTTTAAATAAAAAGAATCATGTTAAGACTAAAAGCTCTGCGCCTGTGCAGAAGCCTAAACCATTCGTGAATTCTAATTTGAATTGTTGGAATTGTAATGAATGTATGTTTTCCCAACGTCATGATTTGTGTCTTATTGATCATGTGAATGAAATGAATGCCATTAGGAATAATCTTGAATGGAAGCCAACTGGTAGAACTCGTGCCCAAGTTGGCTGGCAATGGCGTCCCACTGGTAGGACCTTTACATTAGATGGAAAAATGTGCCCTTTAACTAGGAATGCATCCATTGAGGTTAGGTCTGAGCGTCCTTTAGTTAGGCACACTAGCACTAAAGTATGGAAACAGCGCCCTTTAATTAGGTCAGCTCCCACTATAGTGCCTATCAGTGAATAAATACCACAAGATTTAAGCCAACTAGAATCTACACCACCAACTAGGAAGAAGAAGGTTAGGAAATCTAAGAAACCTAAAGTTAGCAAATCTAAGATTATTAAATCTGTACCTGCTAATAACAAGGAACATTCAGATTCCGATACCTCTACATTGTCTTCGTGTGGTGATATTTTCAGTTGGTCCAAATCATCCTCTGGTATTTGGACTCTGGTTGTTCAAAGCATATGACCGGAGATCGCTCGATGCTCCGAAATTTCATCAGCAAGTTTCTTGGAACGGTTAAATTCGGTAATGATCATATAGCAAAGATAATGGGGTATGGTGAATATCAGATTGGAAACGTTACGATTTCAAGGGTATACTATGTAGAAGGTCTTGGTCATAACTTATTTTCAGTATGACAGTTTTGTGATTCCAACCTAGAGGTTGCTTTTCGACAACACACTTGTTTCATCCGCAACTTGGAAGGAAAAGACTTGTTGAAGGGATCTCGTGGTGCAAATCTTTATACGTTGTCCCTACAAGACATGATGGCCGCTTCTCCAGTATGTCTTCTCTCTAAAGCATCTAAGACCAAGTCATGGTTATGGCATCACAGATTATCTCATCTTAACTTTGATGCTATTAATCATCTGGCTAAAAACGAATTAGTTCGTGGTCTTCCAAAGCTCAAATTTCACAAGGACCATTTATGTTCCGCGTGTTCAAGGGGGAAAAGTACCAAGAAATCATACAAGCCCAAAGCTGAAGACACCAATCAAGAAAAACTTCATCTTTTGCATATGGATCTTTATGGGCCAATGAGAACTGAAAGTGTGAGCGGTAAGAAATTCATTCTTGTCATTGTGGATGATTTCTCCAGGTTTACATGGGTTAGATTTCTACGTACAAAGGATGAAGCACCGAAGGCTATCATCACTTTTCTGAAATTCATTCAGGTACGTTTGAATACTACTGTCCGCCGTATTCGTACAGACAATGGAACAGAGTTCGTCAACCAGACTCTTCGTGATTACTATGAAGGAGTTGGTATCTCTCATGAAACATCCGCTGCACGTACTCCACAACAAAACGGTGTCGTTGAAAGACGGAATCGTACGCTTATGGAAGCTGCTAGGACTATGCTGATTTATGCGAACGCTCCATTGTTCTTGTGGGCAGAAGCTATATCTACTGCATGTTTCACCCAAAACCGTTCTATCATTCGGAAACGCCATGGAAAAACACCTTACGAGCTTCTACATGACCGTAAACTCGATGTTTCATTCTTTCATGTGTTTGGTGCTCTTTGTTATCCAAACATCAATAGTGAGAACTTGGGCAAGCTTCAACCGAAAGCCGATATAGGTATTTTCATTGGTTACTCACCCTCCAAGAAAGCATACCGAATTTACAACCGTCGTCTTGGTAAGATTGTAGAAACTATGGACGCAGATTTCGATGAGCTGACAGCGATGGCTTCTGAGCAACGCAGCTCTGAACCCGCACTTCATGAGATGGGAACCGGTGCTATTAGTTCCGGATTAGTTCCCAATAATCCTACTTCTACATCATTTTTACCACCAACAAGGCCCGAGTGGGATAAACTGTTTCAACCGTTGTTTGATGAATTCTTTGATCCCCCAAATGATGAAGTTCCAGCACCTGTAGTGATAGCTCCAATACCTGAAGTTGTTGCTCCTGCTAATGAAGCTTTATCTAATGCATCTTCAATTAACATTGAACCGGATGCACCTTTACCAAGTGATTCTCAAACTACACCTGAATCATCACCCTTACTTGTGCCTAATGATGTGGAAGAGGATTCTATTGATCATGATTTGGAATATGCTCACCTGCAAGAGCTTCCTTTCTTTGGTGTAGCGATACCTGAAAACCCTTCAGCCGCGTCTACCTCAGAAGAAGCTCCTTCTATTGTTCACTCCAGACCACCTAGGATTGAAAACCATAGCACTAAATGGACAAAAGATCACCCAATTAGGAATGTCATTGGAGATCTAGATCGACCAGTCTCTACACGCCATCAATTATAAGAGAGTGCACTCTATTGCTACTTTGATGCATTTCTCTCTGAAGTTGAACCTAAAAATTGGCAGCAGGCTATGACTCAATCATCTTGGATTGAAGCCATGCAGGAGGAACTAAATGAATTCCAAAGACTTGAAGTATGGGAATTAGTTCCTCTCCCTGACAAGGATAACATCCTTACTTTGTTGTGGGTTTATAAGGTTAAACTTGATGAGATGGGTGCAGTATTGAAGAATAAGGCTAGATTGGTTGCTAGAGGATATAAGAAAGCCTTGGGTATAGACTTTGAAGAATATTTTGCTCCTGTTGCGAGATTGGAGGCTATTAGACTATTCCTTGCGTATGCTGCTCATATGAACATGATCGTCTATCAAATGGATGTGAAGACGGCATTTTTGAACGGTGAACTAAGGGAAGAAGTCTATGTTAGTCAGCCGGATGGGTTCGTTAGCACGGAGTTTCCTAATCATGTGTACAAGCTTAAGAAGGCTCTCTATGGGTTGAAACAAGCTCCACGCGCATGGTATGATCTCCTTTCAACATATCTCATCTCGGGAGGCTTCTCTAAAGGCAAGGTGGACCCCACTCTATTCACTCTCAAGGAGGGCAACGACATGATTCTGGTACAAATTTATGTTGATGATATAATATTTGCTGCCACTAACATAGAATTGTCAAATCGCTTTGAGAAGATAATGTCCACACGCTTTCAGATGTCAATGATGGGAAAATTTTCATTTTTCTTAGGATTACAAATTTCACAGAATCCCAGAGGCATCTTTATTAATCAATCCAAATATGCTCTAGAATCTTTAATGAAATATAATTTTGAAAATTATGACCCCGTGGACACTCCAATGGTGGAGAAATCCAAGTTAGATGAAGATAGGAATGGGACTATTGTCGATCCAAAACTTTACCGTGGGATGATCGGCACCCTTCTCTATCTGACTGCTAGCAGGCCTGATTTGCAATTTGCCGTATGCATGTTTGCCCGGTATCAGGCTCGGCCTACCGAAAAGTACCTACATGTTGTTAAAAGGATCTTTCGGTATCTCAAAGGAACACTTCATCGTGGTCTATGGTATCCGAAAGATTACTCTATTGCTTTAATATCATACGCAGATGCCGATCATGCTGGGTGTCAAGACACGAGGCGTAGCACTTCTGGATCTGTGCAACTCCTTGGAGATAGATTGATCAGTTGGTCTTCAAAAAGGCAGAAAAGCGCTGCAATTTCTAGCACGGAGGCTGAATACATCGCCATGTCCGGTTGTTGTGCTCAAGTCCTTTGGATGAGATCACAATTAACTGACTACGGTTTGGGATTCAACAAAATCCCGATGTATTGTGACAACAAGAGCGCCATTGCCCTTTGCTGCAACTATGTTCAACACTCCCGGGCCAAGCACATAGACATTCGCTACCATTTCATTAAGGAGCAGGTGGAGAACGAGTGATCGAGCTGTATTTTGTCACTACTGAGTATCAGCTGGCAGATATGTTCACCAAAGCCTTAGATCGAGGACGAATCGAGTTTTTGATCGACAAGCTTGGCATGAAATCATTCACTCCAGCGACTCTCAAAGAATTGGCAGAAGAATCAGCTGAATAGTGGTGGTAAACTATTCAGAGTATCCTTTGTTCGTGATCATGTATATTATAGTACATATATAAACCACAAAAGAAAAATACAAAAATATAAAACCAAGAAAAACCATAAAAAAAAATATAAAACCTAGAAAAACCATAAAAATTATAAAATCCAGAAAAACCAAAAATATTTTTTGTTTTTAAAACGGGCATGTCTTTTAGTACGGTAATATTTACGGCTTTAGAAATGTCGATCAATATTGACACGGCGCCATAAGTAGAGTCCGTATGAAAGTTGTACATTTTTAAAACATGCCCATTATGGCTTGTAGTTATTTCAGACTGCAACCCGGTTTTCATATTAAAGTCATGTATTTCCTTGGAAAACGTTGGCTCACAACGGGAATTAATTTTCTCGGGCATGATTTACAAGCCAAATCATGCAAAGGGATCAAGTTTACTTTACAACTTGGTCTAACACGAATTAATGTACGTCTCAGTGCATTAATTTGTTAAAATAAGAGAAATTTTATTGACACCACGAATCAATCTTTTTCAAGATACTAATTGGAAATGCTTTCATCAATATTTGACTCTTTAAACTATGACTACAGCTCTTTAAATAGAAAACGGGTCATCGTTTAAGGGGGAGAAAATATTAAATCATCTTCGTCATTAAATCGATTTTCAAAAGTGTTTGTGGAAAATTAATTGGCTAATGAGTGGTCTTGCTTTAGAAAACGACTTGTGCTCGTTCAATGTGATAGGAATTGCGTTAGATCTTGGAGATGTTTAAGTTGTGTGAGAGTGTCGTGATGAGTATTAGCTAAGCAAGGTTAAGATGGCTAAGTTTATCGATGGTTAGGGAGACGAGAAAAGAAAAATGAATGATAAGGAATAAAAAGGGAAAAAGAGTGAAACTGTAGGGACTTAAGTGACAACGTGTGAAAGTTGCCAAAAACATTGACCTAGTCAAACAAAACCCCCCTTGCGTATTATTTCCTCTTCACTGTTTCATCTTCACTCTGCCGCCATTAACACACACACTAAGCTTTTACAAACTCTCGTTTTCATCTCCCAATCCGGTTCATTCGATTTATAAGGTAATAAACATCATTCTTTGATTTAAAATTCGTCTAATTCATCATCTATATCCGGTTAATTGATTCGGATAATAAACCTTATCATATTTAGGGTTTATTCCTTAATTTAGGATTAATTGAGTAGGGTTATAGGTGGTTTATACTCGGATTATCATTAGATAGATGTTGTGTTGCCTTAGCATGCCTTAAAACTCCCAAATCGTGATTAGAATAATCATCATAGGCTGCGTTTAAGAAGTTCCGGATGAACATGGATAACAACTTCCGAATGAAGAACTTCCGAATGAAGAAGTTCCGAATGAATAACTTCCGAATGAAGAAGTTCCGAATGAAGAACTTCCGAATGAAGAAGTTCCGAATGAAGAAGTTCTGAATGAAGAAGTTCCGAATGAAGAACTTCCGAATGAAGAAGTTCCGAATGAAGAACTTCCGAATGATGAAGTTCCGAATGAATAACTTCCGAATTAAGAACTTCCGAATGAAGAAGTTCCGAATGAAGAAGTTCCGAATGAAGAAGTTCCGAATGAAGAACTTCCGAATGAAGAAGTTCCGAATGAAGAACTTCCGAATGAAGAAGTTCCGAATGAAGAACTTCCGAATGAAGAAGTTCCGAATGAAGAACTTCCGAATGAAGAAGTTCCGAATGAAGGACTTCCGAATGAAGAGTTCCGAATGAAGGAATGTTCCGGATGAAGAGTTGTTTGATTGATAGTTGTTTGCATGTTCTAAGTACTTGATGAAATGTGTTATGCTTAGAAGTAAGAATGATACATATCTATATATTTTTGTGCATCAACCTTTCATGTCTTATCTTAAGCAGATACGATGACTAATCCAACAGTACAAGCAATCCAAGACTCTCGAGCAGCCGCAATTGCCGAAGCACGAACACTCATGTTCATACCAAATGTAAAACCCGCATGCTTTTACCATGAACAGTAACCCTAAGATCGTACGTCGCAGATTAAAACCTTCCTTATATAGTATGATCACATTCACATGCTATTATTTAAGTAGTACATACGTGTATAAACATGATAAGTATCGATTACGTACGAACACATGATAAGTATTTAACAGTAATTAATCACGAACGTAATTAAAACGCGAGGTAATATTAATTACGTATATATGTAATTATTACGCACAAGAATAAATAATATATTTAGTCACGATCAGAAACTAATTAAATTACGTAAACTACGTAACACGTAATCACGGACATTTAAACGATTATTATTATTATGTATATTTAATTTAACACGACAAGTAATTATATACGTAATAATTACGTTTAACACGGGAAATTATAACTAAGAAACTTACGACACTTTTATATACGGTTACGCGTACCATTTAAACAAATCGTGTATTAAATAAATATTACAAGTGTTTAAGGGGCTGTTTTAGACAAACTAGAAAGTATTGGGACTTGGGCTCAAGGCCCAAGAGTGCTTTTGGCCGTGTATAACAAAAAGGGACGGGGGTTTCTTTTGTTTTTCTTTTTCTGCCGACACAAACACACACAACAAGAAACCCTAATCAAGAAAATTCAGCCGCCTATATTTTTTTTTCTCTCCTCTGCCGTGACCTACACCAAGAACAAGAAGGAAGATTGATTCACGTTTTAGTGTTCTATAAACCCAAATCAATGTGTAAGGTAAAAACCCTAATTCATTTTCTTTTCTTTTCTTTTGGTTTGATAGATCACGAATCCATATGTTTGGGTTTAAAACGTGGTTAAAACGAGTCTGATTAGGGATGGGGGTGTCCGTTTGGTTTGATTGCACACAAACCGAGACTCATATGAGTCTCGGTGGTGAGTTATTTCCACCAGCCGCCACCCAATTAGGGTTTTGGCTGGGTTTGTGCTAACGGGGGGAAACGGCAGCCTACCAGGGGAAACCACTGGCTACGGCCAGTGGTAGATTAGTACTAGCAGTGGAAACCGAGAGCTTATGCTCTCGGTGGAAACCCGAAACTGGCAGGGGAAAGATCACCACTGTCGGTGGGATTTTGGACAGTTATGGGTGTGTTTGGCAGTGGGTTTTAAACAGGCTAAAGGGGTGCGTTTGGCAAACTGTTTTAAGAACTTTTAAGGGGCTGTTTGGTTCGGCATTATATAAAAACACACACATTTTCACGGGATTTCGCGGGTTCGTTTTACGACAACATTTTTAATAAAATAATACTTTAGTACGGGTTATGATTTTACAAGTTATTAACCATGACATGTATATTAATTTTCAAGGTAAATAAAATTAACAAGACACGACTTATTGTTACAAGATTATTTATTCAAGTTAATTAAATTAATTTATCATGCTATATAATTAATTTAATTAAAACATGGACTTAGGTTATTATTAATAATTAATAATACATGATTTAACCTAAGTATTTTGATCTATTTAATTTAGACTATAGTGAATAATTAATTATTAAACATGACTTATAATTAATTAATTATCATGACTTAGGTTAATTATTTTACTATTAATAAATAGCTAAACCTAAGCATTTTTAATCATGAAAATTAGACTAACTAATTAATTAATTATTGAAACCATGACCTATAATTAATTAATTCTCATGACTTAGGTTATACAAATATAATTAATAATGTATGTTTTAACCTAAGTAATTATATCTTTATTTAATTAAATCACAATATATTTAATTAAATACCTTTAACCTATAGTTTATTTAAATGACATGTATAAACTATACATTATATCATTATGACTCAGAATATTAATCAGTAAACACTTAAGCTTATTTATTAGCTTATTTAACCAGCTTATATCTATTTATGGAAACTTATCTAATTTAAGCAGTAATTCTATTTTTGGAAACTTTCTATTTTTGGAAACTTTCTATTTTTGGAAACTTTCTATTTTTGGAAACTTTCTATTTTTGGAAACTTTATATTTTTGGTAACTTTCTATTTTTGGAAACTTTCTATTTTTGGAAACCTGCTATTTTTGGAAGTTACTTAATATTGCTCAGTAAGCATAATAATACATGAAATACCAGGAATACTTAATCAGATTAACCAGAATATAAGATAAACTCATATTAAAGCTTAAAACAGTAAAACATGACTTAAAACATATTAATTTAGTCAAGACAAGACATGAAATCCAGTACGTAATTCAGTGATTCGATACTTATACACGTGTGTATTCATGTAGTGTTAGTGATCCAGAAGTAGGATTCTCTCTTCCGTTCATTCACCAGACTTGAGGTACGGATTCCTGTCCTTTCAGTATGGACATTCTTTCCTTATTAGGATTTCCCCGTATGCAGCCAACTGTTTTCCCCAGTATTTGTTTTATTGTTTTGAACTGCTTATGTTTAATTAGCATAATCTATAGCCATATACAAGCATGACCAGTTTCACCTAGTTATGGAGGTACCATAACCATAACATTGGAGGCACCAATGTTATGACTTCCCCACGGCGGAGTGATTGCTCGTGGCATCCCTTTCAGTTTTGGCCATATTATTATATCATGTGGGGCGTATGGGTGCATCCTAGTTACATGTTTTATTCAGTATTTCATGGTGAATGTGGTGTGTGCCTTGCATCCTTCACAAGGAGTTGATCCCTCCTACCCAAACCAGTATATTAATTAGAGGCATCCCCTCTAATCAGCATGATGAGGTCACCCCTCCAAGTATTCATGCACGTGACCTTTTCATGACCTATATGGGCTATGGTATATTTATGTTAAAACAGTTTTCATAAGATAAACATAAGGCTTTTCAAACTATAAAACCAGTTTTCTCAATACTTAACCAGTCTACTCAGAACTTAGTCTTCCGCTGTTATATGTTTCATGCTTATCCTATTTCATGCTATATTGTATATCCGTGCACTGAGCGTTTTTCTCAGCCGTTACTTTCCTTTCCATGTCCCAAAACGGCAGGTACCCAAGACTCGAGCATTTGGAGGACATGCATAGGATGGAAGCTTCCATAGACTTCTTCTCCTGTTTCCTTCATATATTTATGCTTGTTTAGTCTTTCATTCAGTTCATTTACTTTGTTATGTTTTGGGCTTATGTTTGGGAACCGATGTTTGATTCCGGTTTTCCCTATGGTCATGTATGTTTTACTACATATTACCTTGCATGCTTTGATGACACGCCATAAATACGCGTGACATTCCATTTATCAAAATGGGGTGTTACAATTATGGTATCAGAGCCAAGGCTTCGACCTGTAGGCTCTAAAACTCGACCTGTGACTAGTGGGTAGTCACCAGGAGCTTCCTAAGTCAACGCTTGTTATTCCACGTATTGACGTCTTCAGCACCTTGTTGTTTTAACCATGATGTTTTCACAAGTATTGTTTTACTAATATGGAATGAACAACCGTCATCCATACTTAGTTATGTGTCATTGTCTCTGCATGACGTTCCTCGTGAACTGTGATTATGTGGACTGAACCCCAGTAGTTCACACTTTTCACATAAAAATTTTTCTGTTAAGTTTTGACAATGATTTTAATTATTTATGTTTCATGCATTCATGCATTTATATCATATATCATCTGTTGCAGGAATTTTGACTAAGTAATGGTTGGTACAGGACTGGCCCTATTTAGTCGCATGTACTTTTATCGAAACTTTTAATTTTGGAACCGACCCATAGGCGTTCCCTCGCACATATAAAAGGTTTTATAAACTACATTACGCATTCATGCACTGTTTTTCTTGCATAAAATTTTTCTCATGATTTAAATTGGCATAATTTTTTTTTCATGTCCCATCATAAGTTATAATGTTTTTATGTCAAGTATGCCTTCATACTGTCATGGTTAACTTCAGTTTCATGCTGATTATGTATACACTTCTTCGTAATAGATGGTTTCATGTTACCTCATGATAATTCCTTCTTCATGTTGATTATGTTTCACGCCTCTTTTGTTATTTACGTTGTCCTGCAAGACATTGTTAGATTTCTTGAATCATGCTTTCATGATAGTCATGGATGGTTTCCATTAATCATGCTGTCAGGCAAATCATCGTTGAATTTTGTGTAACCACACTTTAGCGTTTCTCTATGCAACCATAATGATGTCTATGCTAATACTGCCAGGTTATCATGATGGTTTTCCTAACCGTTTAACCGGTTTACTTTCCTTAAATCATGACAAATGATCGAGCCCATACCGATCATTTCATGTGCATGCCATGTGTACTACACGTACCGTATTTCATGTGTATTACATGTACCCTAATCCATGTGTATTCCACTTGCAATACTTCACGAGTATTCGCTAGTCGAGTCTAAATCATCTCAGGCGTATGTTCACTTGCCGATATTCTACAAGATTATCGATGCCGCTCATAGCTTGGAGATGTTACTGAAGGTTGATGCTGCTGATGTTGGGAGACGCTACGAGATGCTGATGCTGATGCTGTTCACAACCTGGAGATCCTAAAAGACGAAGACAAAGGCGTCGGAGCAAAGCAATTGGACGAGAAGATGCTTCACCATCAGAAAATTCCCATCAATCATTGTCCCAAATTCATAGTTACATGTCACACGTCGTTCGGCTGTCATTTCAGCCATATGAGTGCAAACCAGTACCAGCCGGCCACTCAGCTAAATAGTTACATGAGTCACGGTCATGAGAATGACCGTCATGGAACCTACAGACAAGACGATAGTAACCACTACCATGACAGAAAATATCCTAGAAATCGCAACCGAGGCTCTGGCCGCGGACGTGATCAGACATACAAATGATCAATAGTACAACCGATCCGCCAATTTTGGCATAATAACCTTATATTGTTGTTATATTTGTTTCACATCTCGAGACACATGTCAAGACATCAGTCAAGACACATGTCTCACGTATACCTCCTGAAGACACATGCCAAGACACCAGTCAAGACATATGTCATGCTTATTGTTCCAAGAAACGAGTCAAAGCACACATGACTCACGTCCAACTATGGAACATTTCTAAGGAATTCAGGGTACCCTCCAAGGGTATATCTATGTTGTTGTGCCATGTATTAATCAGGCCACAAGAATTTCAATACCATTATCGGCGCATCAGTGAGAACTGTCACGTTGCCGATGTCACTTTCATTTCTTTCACCATAGTTCATATATTCATAACCATGAAGGACGCCTTTCGTATTCCCACGCATACGAAGATTTTCCTTCAGCTTAATGATAAGATCTACTAACGCATTTCCTCGGACAGACACGAGGTGAATTTTATCCTAACTATGTACTATGAACACCACACCATGCTATGATTCCTAATTATGTACAGTAATGTTCAGGCTCCTGAATACATTCAGCTTGATTTTCCATCAGGAAAATCTGTACAAATTATCTATGCTTTTCAAGCACATGCTTTGTTAGCCATATTGCTAAAATTTTCTAGCTGGCAGTAACACACGACTACTAAGGTCCTTTTACGCATAACCAACAGATTATTCCAAAATTGTTCCTTACACTCCAGAAGAACCTTCAAGGAGAAGGATGGTACCATGAGATTATGTGTCGACTACCGTCGACTTAAACAAATCACCATTCATGACCGTTATTCTCCTCCACATATTGACAACATGTCCAATCAACCGTATGGTGTTAATCACTTTTCCAAGATCGAACTCACGATCATGCTGCCAACAGTGACGAGTGAAAAAGCAGGACATGTCCATGACTGCTACTCGTACACGACTCGGTCATGCTAGATTTATGATTTTGAATTAGTCTCATCAATGCTCCAACCGCATTATGGACTTAATAAATTGAGTTTCCATGAACTCCTAAACAAATTCATCAGCGTTTTCATTGAGGATAACCTGATTTCCTCTAAGCCTAGAGAAGAACAGGAAGACCATATCTGCACTATGTTGCAAATTCTATGACAAGAGAAATTCTACCCTGGAATTTTTTTTTCCCAATATCAATTTTGTTTGATTACAGTGACACACTAAATCACATGGGTTTCTATGGTTAATCTTACCATGACTCAGCTTATGCGTAAAGGAGAGAACCCTACACTACATTAGGTGTTCTAGAAAACTACACGCTAGGAGAAGTCTAGATTCAGAGACTCAGAGTTTCGCAAACTCCTAGGTATCAAGTTCTAAGAAGCAAGATACAGTTACGTTCATATCTAGGTACCTGACATACCAACAGGTTAAGATAGGACACCAACAAACTGGGATGTTTTCATCATATGAAATTGTGAGTCGAAAAGGGACAAGATCTCCAGGGATTTTAGTTACCAGATTTCAGCAAACTCAGAAGAAGCATGATGCTATCTGGGTTATTGTCAACAGTTTGATCAAGTCTACAGAATCCTTACATCCGTACGGATTTCAGAACCAACAGATTGAACAAACGTGTTCCAGCCAAGGCTCATCCGACCACTGGGTAATCCCTCAGCTATCGGGTCAGACAAAGATTCGTAATTGTACTCCTAACTTACTTCATGTCTTCATTCTAATTCCACGACTTGCTTTCACGCTCACGTTCATGACACTATTCACGTTCATGATCGTATTTTGGCTTACGATTTGACGTTCATTTCTTTTCTCATTCTGGGAAGTTTGCAAGAACTTGTGAGACCAGACCCAAGTTTAGTATAACTCTCCATCATCAGATAGACGTTTCACGTCATATTCCATGTCTCACCTTGTAGCGTTTGGCGTTACCGCCATTATATTCTATGATCACGATATGTCTCACATGTCATGTTCATTCCACGTTCCTCATATCATGATCAAGATATGTTACACGTATCATGGATCACGATATGTTTACTCATACTACACTCGCCTTATCTCCACGTAGCACGTTCAAAAAATTTCACGTATCACGTTTAAAATTTTTCACGTACTACGTTTCTTTATGTCTCGCGCATCGTTTCTAATTATCAGTTAAGTCAGATTGTCTTGCATCGTAACGTTTCAGTTACCCTTGCACGTTTACTCTTATTTTTCTACGATCGAATTTAGGGGATCTACCTTCCGTTGATAACCAAGAATTTCTTCGTATTCCAAGTCAAGGTCAGGAGGACCAAGATTTATTATTAGTGTCAGGATCTTCTGAAGGAACCGTTCCAAGAGGGAGGCCCCTTGGAAACGGACAAGTTCATCCGGACTTCTTATCCATTTTTTTTCTCTTATCGATTAGATATGTCCTTTCAGTCACGTCACGTTCCACGTCTTTTCAGGACATGTCACGTTCCACGTTCCCTTCTACCATGTCACCTTCATTTCCGTTATTTTGCATACCTTTCCAGTTTGATTCGGGTATGTTTCGCTTCCAGTTACTTTATCTATAATTCGGGGACGAATTATTCTTTTTAGGGGGAAGAATTGTAAAACCCGCATGCTTTTACCATGAACAGTAACCTTAAGATCGTACGTCGCAGATTAAAACCTTCCTTATATAGTATGATCACATTCACGTGCTATTATTTAAGTAGTACATACGTGTATAAACATGATAAGTATCGATTACGTACGAACACATGATAAGTATTTAACAGTAATTAATCACGAACGTAATTAAAACGCGAGGTAATATTAATTACGTATATATGTAATTATTACGCACAAGAATAAATAATATATTTAGTCACGATCAGAAACTAATTAAATTACGTAAACTACGTAACACGTAATCACGGACATTTAAACGATTATTATTATTATGTATATTTAATTTAACACGACAAGTAATTATATACGTAATAATTACGTTTAACACGGGAAATTATAACTAAGAAACTTACGACACTTTTATATACGGTTACGCGTACCATTTAAACAAATCGTGTATTAAATAAATATTACAAGTGTTTAAGGGGCTGTTTTAGACAAACTAGAAAGTATTGGGACTTGGGCTCAAGGCCCAAGAGTGCTTTTGGCCATGTATAACAAAAAGGGACGGGGGTTTCTTTTGTTTTTCTTTTTCTGCCGACACAAACACACACAACAAGAAACCCTAATCAAGAAAATTCAGCCGCCTATATTTTTTTTCTCTCCTCTGCCGTGACCTACACCAAGAACAAGAAGGAAGATTGATTCACGTTTTAGTGTTCTATAAACCCAAATCAGTGTGTAAGGTAAAAACCCTAATTCATTTTCTTTTCTTTTCTTTTGGTTTGATAGATCACGAATCCATATGTTTGGGTTTAAAACGTGGTTAAAACGAGTCTGATTAGGGATGGGGGTGTTCGTTTGGTTTGATTGCACACAAACCGAGACTCATATGAGTCTCGGTGGTGAGTTATTTCCACCAGCCGCCACCCAATTAGGGTTTTGGCTGGGTTTGTGCTAACGGGGGGAAACGGCAGCCTACCAGGGGAAACCACTGGCTACGGCCAGTGGTAGATTAGTACTAGCAGTGGAAACCGAGAGCTTATGCTCTCGGTGGAAACCCGAAACTGGCAGGGGAAAGATCACCACTGTCGGTGGGATTTTGGACAGTTATGGGTGTGTTTGGCAATGGGTTTTAAACAGGCTAAAGGGGTGCGTTTGGCAAACTGTTTTAAGAACTTTTAAGGGGCTGTTTGATTCGGCATTATATAAAAACACACACATTTTCACGGGATTTCGCGGGTTCGTTTTACGACAACATTTTTAATAAAATAATACTTTAGTACGGGTTATGATTTTACAAGTTATTAACCATGACATGTATATTAATTTTCAAGGTAAATAAAATTAACAAGACACGACTTATTGTTACAAGATTATTTATTCAAGTTAATTAAATTAATTTATCATGCTATATAATTAATTTAATTAAAACATGGACTTAGGTTATTATTAATAATTAATAATACATGATTTAACCTAAGTATTTTGATCTATTTAATTTAGACTATAGTGAATAATTAATTATTAAACATGACTTATAATTAATTAATTATCATGACTTAGGTTAATTATTTTACTATTAATACATAGCTAAACCTAAGCATTTTTAATCATGAAAATTAGACTAACTAATTAATTAATTATTGAAACCATGACCTATAATTAATTAATTCTCATGACTTAGGTTATACAAATATAATTAATAATGTATGTTTTAACCTAAGTAATTATATCTTTATTTAATTAAATCACAATATATTTAATTAAATACCTTTAACCTATAGTTTATTTAAATGACATGTATAAACTATACATTATATCATTATGACTCAGAATATTAATCAGTAAACACTTAAGCTTATTTATTAGCTTATTTAACCAGCTTATATCTATTTATGGAAACTTATCTAATTTAAGCAGTAATTCTATTTTTGGAAACTTTCTATTTTTGGAAACTTTCTATTTTTGGAAACTTTCTATTTTTGGAAACTTTATATTTTTGGTAACTTTCTATTTTTGGAAACTTTCTATTTTTGGAAACCTGCTGTTTTTGGAAGTTACTTAATATTGCTCAGTAAGCATAATAATACATGAAATACCAGGAATACTTAATCAGATTAACTAGAATATAAGATAAACTCATATTAAAGCTTAAAACAGTAAAACATGACTTAAAACATATAAATTAAGTCAAGACAAGACATGAAATCCAGTACGTAATTCAGTGATTCGATACTTATACACGTGTGTATTCATGTAGTGTTAGTGATCCAGAAGTAGGATTCTCTCTTCCGTTCATTCACCAGACTTGAGGTACGGATTCCCGTCCTTTCAGTATGGACATTCTTTCCTTATTAGGATTTCCCCGTATGCAGCCAACTGTTTTCCCCAGTATTTGTTTTATTGTTTTGAACTGCTTATGTTTAATTAGCATAATCTATAGCCATATACAAGCATGACCAGTTTCACCTAGTTATGGAGGTACCATAACCATAACATTGGAGGCACCAATGTTATGACTTCCCCACGGCGGAGTGATTGCTCGTGGCGTCCCTTTCAGTTTTGGCCATATTATTATATCATGTGGGGCGTATGGGTGCATCCTAGTTACATGTTTTATTCAGTATTTCATGGTGAATGTGGTGTGTGCCTTGCATCCTTCACAAGGAGTTGATCCCTCCTACCCAAACCAGTATATTAATTAGAGGCATCCCCTCTAATCAGCATGATGAGGTCACCCCTCCAAGTATTCATGCACGTGACCTTTTCATGACCTATATGGGCTATGGTATATTTATGTTAAAACAGTTTTCATAAGATAAACATAAGGCTTTTCAAACTATAAAACCAGTTTTCTCAATACTTAACCAGTCTACTCAGAACTTAGTCTTCCGCTGTTATATGTTACATGCTTATCCTATTTCATGCTATATTGTATATCCGTGCACTGTGCGTTTTGCTCAGCCGTTACTTTCCTTTCCATGTCCCAAAACGGCAGGTACCCAAGACTCGAGCATTTGGAGGACATGCATAGGATGGAAGCTGCCATAGACTTCTTCTCCTGTTTCCTTCATATATTTATGCTTGTTTAGTCTTTCATTCAGTTCATTTACTTTGTTATGTTTTGGGCTTATGTTTGGGAACCGATGTTTGATTCTGGTTTTCCCTATGTTCATGTATGTTTTACTACATATTACCTTGCATGCTTTGATGACACGCCATAAATACGCGTGACATTCCATTTATCAAAATAGGGTGTTACACCAAACAACTACCGGCTGAAGCCAGTTTCAAAATCCACTCACCATGGATTTAAAGTAGCCATAGCAATCCTTGATCAATCTCATTTCAAGAATGCTTTAAGGAGTACTGCCTCGGTGCCTTATGATTATATGTATGAGTTCTGGGCTACCAGGGAAAGCACTTCAAACAAGATCACCTTCACCATCGACAACAAACAGCAGACACTTACTGTATCAGACTTTCGTAAGATATTTGGCATTAGGGATTCACCCAAAGGTATGGCATTTTTGAGGGATCCTACTAAAGACGAACTCATGGAGTTGTTCGATGCTATTGGATGTCCTGACATACGAGTTGCGTCTGAGTTTACCACTGCTAAAGTAGGACAACCTTGGACAGCAATGTTGGGTATTCTCAGTAGATGTCATACACCGAAAACAAGTGGGCATGATGCTTTGCGTAGTCCTATTATGAACATCTTCCATGGAATGTATAAAGGCGCAAATGCAGATTATGCTTTATTGTTGTGGGAAGAATTCACCTTTCAACTCTTTCAAAACAAGAAGCTGAAGAATAACTTCTTTCCTTACCCTCGATTTATCAAGCTTATCATTAATTACTGTATGAAGAATGATGTTACTATTGATAGGCGTGCAGCAAGTCGTCATCACACAGAAGAGGCTGATCATACTGTAGATCTAAGGCATGAAGGACCATCTGGTGGTGTGATTCCTGGTCCTATTCCCGATTATCTTCTGACGGATAAAATTAAAGGTTCTGCTGATTACAAGCTACTGCTGCTGGAAATCAAGAAGCTTAAAGCAAGCCTTCAGACTGGAGAATATTCATCTACTACGGTCAAGAGTAAAGGTAAACGCAAGCAACCAGCTGCTTTACCTGAACCCGAAACCAAGAAGAAGAAGACTGAGGCTAAGAAGGGAAAGGGCAAGGCTGATGAGGTAGTTCTACACGACGAAGAGGATGTTGATGTCGATCCTACTCTTGACAAGGCGGAGAGAAAAATGATGAAGATAGCTATTGAAAAGAGTAAGAAAGACACGGGAGGTAGTGGTTCGGGTGCACGGGTAAATATTGAAGAAGAGTACGAGGAGCCAGAGGATGTTTTTGAGTTTGGATCACCTGAAAGGTATTCTACTTCGAAGGAGACATCAATCCCTGTTTCAGCAAGTGTTGAAAAGGAGTCCGGTGCTCCTACAATCATGGTGTCTACTCAACCTTTAGCAACTCAACCTCCACCAATACAACCCTTACCAACCAGACCGGTTTCAACACCATTTCTTCCACCACCAATAACTCCCATCCTTAGTACCGTAGTAACAACCGAGCCTCTTCACTCAACCCAGAGCAGCTCTGCAACGTCTTCAATGGCTGTATTTGTAATGGCCGAAATGTTGGATAAACATACGGATAATCACAAAAGAGAGATGGATGAACTTCGCCAAGAGCTACTTAGACGAGCTCAAAGTGCAGAAGCATCTAAGAAAGCCCAAGAAGAGATGCTTGCTAAGTTCGCTGCAGAGATGGAGTTAACACGAAAAGCTCATGCAGAAGAACTAGCTCAGGTTAAACAGGTTGAAGCTGATAAGCATGCTGCACGAATCACCAGACTTCAAGCAATAAGGGATAAATACAAGGAGAAAAAAGAAGCACTTGAAGCTTCTGGTGAAGAGAGAGTGAAAGAATCCGTTGAATCCATTATGCCTAAACTGCGTGATGAGTTGAAGAAACTCGCGGCTGATAACTTGATGATCAAGTCATCCAATCCTTCAGAATCCGCCTACAAAATTGCTTATTAGTTAACGGATTTTGAATTAAAGAAGATCCTGAAAGCTCGTATGAGGGAACTTGGATCGTTTGATAAATCGAGGATTCAACGGGCTCTTTACAAATCCCTGAATGACGCTATCATGGAGGATGATAGGTTATTTAAAACGTTTGGAAGTGTGGTACCATACCACATTCTGCCTGAGGAAGAAAGGGAAGAAAGTGAAGAAGAAGAGGGTACTGGTGAAGAAGAAGGTGGAGAAGAAGAAGAATAAGAAAAGGATGATGACGATGACGATGATGGTGATGATGATGACGATGATGATGATGATGATGATGGTGATGATGGTGGTGATGGTAATGAGGAGAGTGCTAAGGGGAGCAACGAGGATAGCGATGAGAATGATGATGGGGGTAAACAGCCTGAAAAGGGGGATAAGGTTGCCAGCTCAAAGAAACCTGCTAAGTCTGGAACCAAGTCTAAGAAAGATGCAGCGGCTAAGGAAAAATATACCTCAACGGAATCAAGACGATCCAAGTGGCGCCACGATGTGAATGCTACTACGGCGTCATCGATTCCCGGTACATCTATTGCTGTGTCTATACCTGTTACCACTAACCCTGTTAGTTCTGTTGTTGTTGCTCCTGTGATTGCAGAATCGGTAACTGAACCTGAAGCTGCACAACACTCACCCGTTCATGACACCGCCGAGATGCCTGAATCAGAACCAGCAGATGTTCATGTCTCTACTCCTCTACAACAAGAACCACAATCTACTGTTCCTGAGTCAAGCACACGGGACTGGGCAGACACGTTAGAGATTGACGAGACTGCACCGCCACAGGCTTGGATCACGGCAGCGGCGCAATATGATCCAATCACAGACGCTGACAGAGATATTTTATATCTCCGTATCCGTAGTCCGATTGACTTGTGCGCATTTCTGGCTCACGAGTATAAGACTTTGGTTACCCCGTCTTTGGTAAAGAGAGCACTAAAGGATAAAAGAATTCGCGCCAAAACCAGGTTAACCCGAATGGAGTTCGAGTATTATGCTGATGAGATCCTGAAAGCTCTGAATACCGTTCAACGGCCAGGTCTTCATGAATCAGAAAGAGCTCCACCCCCACTTGATCCTTCTCAAGATAATCAGATTGCTCTCGACTTCTTCGTCACCAATGATCTTGAGTATCTTCTGAAGGGTTCATCAAAGTACGCAACCTCCTTGACCTTGCTGAAAGCTGCCAACTGGGGGACAACACCCTTTATCGAGGAAAAGGTAAACCGACTCTGGGTCCCAAAGGTAAATCGTAATTATGATATGTATGCTGTCATAGGTGCATGACACTGGGACGAACGAGTTCGAAGGGCGTACAGGGGTTGCTGCTTAGACAATTCAGGAAGCAACGTTAGATCCGATACCCGCATCTCCAGTATTTTAGGGCTGAAAACTGAAGCCAAGAATGGCTATTATCATGTGACGGAGATTCGTCTGAAAAGGGAGGATGACAGAGAATACAAAATCCAGCAGGGAGATTTTTCTATCATTCGCCTTGAGGATATCGAAGATATGTTGCTTATGATGACCCGGGATCAACTCACACATATTCCTCGTGAAGACATCATTGCCTTGCATACAGCACTTCGTATGTTCACACGAAGCGTTGTTATCAAGAAACGAGTGGAAGATCTTCAGTTGGGAGTCGAAAGCTACCAAAGGAAGCTTAACCTAACCCGTCCAGTGAATCAAGTGTTACCTCAACATGTAGATAGATGTCCCTATACCGGCATTTCTGTCCCGAATTGCGGCATTTTCTACTTGAACAGTCGAGGGTTAAAGAAGTTTATGAGGGTGGGTGAGCTTTATAAGTACAGTGATGGGACTCTCCTATATGTCAGAGGAAAGTTGGAGCATCTTAATTCGGGTGGGACTTTACCAGAGATGATTGAGGATTGGCATCAGGGTTACCGGCAAATGGCGAAGTATGTGATCAAGAAGATTGATCAAAAGCTCCGTGAACGTAGATTGATGATGAGTTTGGAAAGATTCGTTGGTGGTAGACCATATTTAGTGCACCACAAGCTTCTAGAACGATCCATCTAATAGGTCGTACATTCCAGGTCCACTTTATATTGGTTTTCGATTGTGAATATGTATATTTGTGAATATTGTGCTTTTGTGGCTTGATGTAGTGTTAAGGTATGATAATTTTTCAAGAATTTCTCACGAGATTCTAAATCTTTCAAAATATATCATACTAAAGCACTACAACTATCCCTTATTAACATAAGGGGGAGCATTAACATGTTCTATGGCTAAACATCGATTTCATTTTTTACCCAAAGACCGGTTAATCCATTCAATATCTCAAATATTAATGGTTAACATTTTGGATAAGGGGAGAAAATGGGATTAAGGAGATTTAAATGATACTTGGCTAAAAGATGAAAAAGACTTAACGATAATCCAACTTAATATGTGTAAAGCACGTGTTAAGGGGGAGCGTTTTTGATGAACAAAACACCTAAGGTACAAAACTTTTGATTTCAATATCACAAGTACCTTAGGTGATTTTCAATGATTTTTCATGGTGGCTATACTTTCCCAAAACACGCTTAATTCACGACGGAAGTGGTGACAAAAGGGTGGTAGGAATAGGTTTTAGTCCAAATGATTCATCAGAGCCGATGGAATCTTCCCAAGGACAATTCCCTAGATAGAATTAGAAGTCCTAGGAAAGATGGAGAAAGATTGTGAACGTAGCTGAATGCCGACCAATTACTTAAGCTAGCACTGGAACAATCACAACAAGGTGCTAGTGATGACGTATTGGTAAGCATTGAAGGGGTTGAAGAATGAAAAAGAATTGTAAAGATAAAGGGTGTAAAGAAAGAAGCCCTCCTTACAACTTTAGGCAGAAACCGGGTCAATACATATGCTATTGAGATCATTTTTGTTAATGATTCTCGATATTAAAGAAAGACGTCATGGACCCAGTGATGCAATGCACAACCCTTCCCAGCTAACTCAAATATCTCTCAAAAGGTATTTGTTTTAATCACACGGAGATCAACACGTTATCTATTGGTTTATTCACTCCGAATAGACTGGTATTGAAAAGGTGGCACTCCTCTCTAGCCATCGCTCACTAAATCAAAACGCACTATCGAGTCTAGAGCCAAGAGATCATCAAAAGTCTCATTAGGACACTTTCAATTTATTCCTTTCTTTCTCACACACTGTGAAAAGTAAGAGATTTTCATGAGTCCTACGCAGTATTCCTGTAATATTGCCAGAACATCCGAGTAATACACAAGTATTACAATGAAGATGGAAATCCTGCTTGAGTCAACATCAAACAAGCTCATGGTAGGTTACACGTGCGGTTCTTTTAGAACCAATCTTGTGAAAAAACTGGAAAGAAACAGTGGTTTAATTCTTAATTGAACTTAAACTCGTTCCAGGCCTCTACGCATTATCATATGATCTTGCCAGAACACTCAGAGTGACTCTTTATTGATCACAGTGACGAGTGGAAATCCTTCTAGTGTTAACATCAAACAGCACTTGGTAGGTGACGTGCAAGATTCTTTATGAATTGAGCTCGTGATAACTGGAAAGCAACGATGGTGAAAATCTTAATTGAAACTCACTTGTTCCAGGTTTCATGAATTGACGGCTTCAAATCACAAGCATAATTATCCAAGTGATTCACTCTTTATGTTCGCAGTCAGCTTTGGACGGTCGATTAAAGAGAACGGGTTTACCCGCGAAATCCTGTCAGGAAGTTACTTAATTGAAACTATCCGTCACGGGTACGATATCTAATATCGTCCAACGGTCTTCACCGACCGGAGGTAAAATGCTACCGAATTAGAATAAAATGTCAAAGCCATTTTATTCGTGTCGTTGTTGTGTACCTGTTAAAGACGGTGGCGTTGTTGTGTACCTGTTGAAGACGGTGGCGTTGCTGTGTACCAGTTAAAGACGGTGGTGTTGCGGTGTACCTGTAGAAGTCGTTCCCACATGCTTATGTTTTTCTGCATCAAGGTTCAGCAAAAATTCAAGAGAGCACAAGATGAAGTCTTCCGCTGTACGAAACTCTGAATCTTTCGAGAATTTAACAAAAAGACATAAGTGTGTGGAACATGAAGTCACGAGGAGGCAAGTATCACAAGAAGGCAAAGATCGCACGTGAAAGGCCAAAAGAACAATGCTCTCAAGCCAAAGCCTAAAAGATCAAACCAACATATTCACAACAAAAAGAAAAAGAAGAAAAGACTACGAGCTAAAGAACGAAGACTTAGTATAGTATGCTAGGTTTAGAACTTTGTAACGTGGAGTGACCTCCCTTAGGGGGAGATTGTTAGAAATACGTTTTAACGTATATTAGAAGTATCGGTCACTCCACAATATTATTTATGTTGTAATAGCTCGTAGTTAACAAATGCTTATTTAGTTAAGTAAGAACCGGCCCATGGGCTTGTCATGGGCCGGCCCAAGTCCATTAGTGACTTGGAAGTATAAATACCCCTTTCCTCCTTGGAAAGGGGTTGGTTGTTGTTCATTTCTTGTTTTCATTCAATAAAGAAGACACATAGTTTCTCTCACTTTCTCTCTCTAGTTTATCTCTCTAGAAAACATCAACCCACTTCATAGATTCATAGGTTATCAAGATTCTACACTAGAGTTGATTTTTAGTCCCTCAATTTAATAACGTGTTCACGATAAATTAATTAAACATGTAATTAATTTAACCATCGTCAATTAAATAAATAAGTGAAGTTTTTATTAAATGTTTAATTATAAATAATAAAATGTATAATAAAAGTGTGTCACCGTATTGAGTGTGCCCCCCCCCCCCCCCCCCCCCGATAGACTCACGCATTTCTGATGGCTAAAAGATCGCATATCCCAACAGCTCCCACTTGTGAGATTTTAAGACATATTACGTCCATAATAAAGTATCTAGCAACACTTTATTACAACCGGAAATGATTGAGTTATAGTTTCAAGAAGAATATCTCAAAAGTATAAATGGTATACGATTATGTGACTTGCTTATAATCATCCCTTTGTTAATAGTACCGTTAAACAATGAATATGGATCCTAACTCATTCCATATAGTTCAACTTTTAGTTTCTCGTTATATAAGTTAATTCAGATATACCAAATGTAAACAAGTATCATCTTAATTTAATTTTTGGGTGCGGCCACACAATTATTTGATTAATACTGGAGAGGGCCCATTGTTACTAATCTGCACTATATCAAGTGGAGGAAAAAAAAATCTATTTTGACTACAAGTGTATGTGGATCGCTGCTTCACAACACTTCCAACTATAGCCTTTATAACTACATCTTGCGAGATAGCGTTTAACTTATAATCAAGAAGTGATATTCACACATGCACAAAGTTCTTTGCATCTCAAGTCTAAGGACGACTTAATCACCATTTTTGAAATCTTACGCACGACAAGGATCCAAAAGTAACGATTCGAAAGTTCGAGGTGTCCAATATACATCCCTTACGAATAACATAGGAGTTTGATAGGAACCGTCCATATATTCAAAGAGTATAACCAACACGCACATTTGTCTTAATGTAGACAGTATTCCCATATTCCTAACCGACAATGGACATATATAAGAATAATCAAATATTCAAGGATTAAACATACAAATATAGGACAACAGTAATTATAAGAATGAATGCAAATATCAAGTATCTTTATTCATCAGAAAGTAATAACCGTCTTACCATCCTAATTATGCAAATACTAAAATAGATTGTATGAAACTAATTTAGCAAGTAGAAGTCAAATGTTTTTAACATTCACAACTTCTCTTTACAAGAATGCTAAATAGTCATCTAAGTAAACTTACCGAATACTTGTTTCAAATTTCACAATTTGTGAATGATTTGAAAACCAAGATGAGTGTCTTATCTTACATGCTCATACTATTGCAAGTGTCATAATATGAGGATATCGCCATACCTTGTATAAGATATTTAAAACAACGATATAATGACAATCATCTTTACAGTTTCTTAAAATGTAAAGTATTCTTATTCACCAATGTGTAATGCAACAATGCTCTTTTTTGAGCATATCTAGTTAGAAGATTTATCATAAATGATAAAAATCCTTCTTTACTAGAATTGATTAACCTATAGCATCAGTGTACACATACAACGTTATGCTTTATAATTCGTAAACATTTGTATTAACAATAATCTAAATACTCTCAATTAGATATTGTTGTTGTCATCCCACTTTGCTCTTTTACAAAAGTGACAACAAGTCATATACATAAAATAATATATACATAATGACTCCTTAGTTAAAAACATAAGGTTTCCATTCATGCAATAAATTATGTCTAGTGAAATATATCATTCAAGTCTTTCTTCAATGATGAATTTCATTGTGTTGGACTGAATTACCACATACGTTTATTCCAATAAACATTTATTCCAAATTCATTAGTTCTATTCCATTAATTCTCAAGTGAAGTTTCATTCTATTCTTAAGGATTATCTAGCTTAGATGGAACAATATCTTCAATATGTTATGTAACATATGAATCTTAAGGAAAAACATAGTACCCACACGTAATGTCAAGTGTACTCCAAACTCATCTAAATTTAACCAAAATAATTTCGAATTAAATTCTAGATTTAGTTTCTAGATGCATGATTTATTCCATACTTGGATTATTTATCATGTATACTCAATAAAGATTTTATAGACTCATAAATCTTTTTATTACATACCATTCTTTCAAAACGTAATCATAAAGGAGAACTATAAAGCTTAATTGACATATTCCATATACATGAAAACATGTATCATAATTAATCAACTTTATTTAATCAAAGCGTGTATGGAAGAATGATTTGATCATAGTCAATTGCTTGAGTACAATTAAAAGCTTCCTATTATTAGCTATGCATTAGTTATGTATACCATTTTGTCCTTGTGAGTCTTTCTTCAAAATAAACTCCTTCCAACCTCATAGGTTTATAATTAGGAGAAACATCAATAAAATTCAAAAGATTGATTTTCCCAAGAACCCTAATTAGGGTTTGTAGTATAAACCCTAATTAGGGTTTGTACTATAAAACATAATTCTTGCATCACCTTTAACCAATAACCTTAGGAAAGGTTTGTGTTACGTCAAGCTAGGAGGAACTCCAAGACTACAATCGTCAAGCAAGGAAGGGTAGAAAATCGGAAAACCCAAAAGGTTTTAGGATTCGATTGGTTTGAGTGGAACAACCGAAAATCCCCAATGGTTTAGGGTTTCCAGTTATGGGTTGTCTTAAGTACCTTCTAGGTTTGAACTATATTGTGTGTATCAATGACACACGTAATTTTCTAACCTTGATTTATCATGGAGGTAGAATAATTAAAGCTATCATAAATCAAACTATACGGATATAGTTTGTTTCAACTCTTTAGACATACCATAATATTTTGGTATTCTATGAGTATTGGAATTGTGAGACTACATCAGAATTCCATAGATAACTGAATTTTCTTTGGATTAAATACTTTGTCAATTGGATCGTGTACCAAATTACGATATCAGTATTTTAAAATCCAAGTGCATGCTATAATGTATATTTCTTGAACAATGTGAGAACCATGTGTTTACAAGAATACATAGTAGTTCAATAATTATATGTTCATGTGTTTACAAGAAAACAGACCATATCAAGTATACATAATTAGTCTTTGATTAATTCAAAGATCTTATGTTTATGTGTTAACAAGAAGACATAACTATTTACTACATACTTTATCTTATAAGTCGGTGAGTAATTCAGGACTTTATAATAATATGTTATCAAGAAAACATAATTATACTAACTAAAGTAGTCATGAACGCAAACTCTTGAGTTCAATAGTAATTTCAAGTTAATTATTGTACTTCAGAATTATGATTATTATATCGCAATCATAATTATATTTACTAAACATGTAGTAAAAATGTTGAAGTAGCTTTTCACTATATCATGACATTTGAATGTAGTAGGACAACAAACATCTTGTGTGTTCAAGTCCTAGTAGAGTTTTTAGCTTTCTTACCTTTTGGGAAAGTGAAACTAATTATATGTTGTTCCTTACACACACTTTGCAATTTCTCCCACTTGTGTAAGGCACAACATCATATTATAAAGACAAGCAATACAACTGGTGGTTGATTGTGTAAACAGTATGATAATGTAATTGATATTATAAGTATATTTAGAACCATAACGTTTTAACAAGAAATTGAAAGTGATAACATACATGATTAAGCACATAAGAAAAACAATTAACTACGAGTACGCAGCGGAATGGATCTAGTATAACATCATGATTAAGCACATAAGAAAAACAATTTAAAACCAACCTTTAACTAATTGAATAGATCAATTAATGAGTCTTGATCTTGATCTTGAACTTTAACGGTTAAATTATCGTATCTATCGTTTCCTCACATGACACGTCAAACAAACACACCACGATGCTAGTGGTAACTTCACTTCTCAAACAACTAGTGTATATACCTTGTAACTAGAAACCCTAGATCCAAAACCCTAATTGGGATTACGTAAGGACCGGTTTATAGAACGTTACAAGATACTTGGAAAAATCATCCGAAACCCTAGTTAGGATTTATAAATCGGAAGAGCCACAAGGGGTACCAAAACAAAACTAAAACCTTGATACGAGGATCAAGGGTTTAGTATTAGGTTTAGTTACTTCATAAGTGAGTATCAAAAGGTAGTCGATCTTACAAAGGTTTACACTTTAAGTGATTTTAGGGTTTAAGGGAAATCGTTTGGTTTCTTGGTGTTTTCGCCGATCGAATTAATCAAATAAAGGGAAGGGTTGTGGTATGTGAGACGAAAATTATAAAGAGGGTGTGGGGGTTTATATAGCCTTCATACCTCCTTAGTTTTGTTGCTCCCTACTCCAAGTTAAGGCCCAAGGAATATTTAGTTTCCTTTTTAGGTTAACCAAAAAATCTTCTAGAAATCCCCTAGCAAAAATTATGCCGACTACGGCCCTAGGGTTTTCTAGAGTTGATTTTTAGTCCCTTAATTTAATAACGTGCTCACGATAAATTAATTAAGCATGTAACTAATTTAACCACCGTCAATTAAATAAATAAGTGAAGTTTTTATTAAACGTTTAAGTATAAATAATAAAACGTATAATAAAAGTGTGTTCTCCGTATTGAGTTTGTGACCCCGATAGCCTCACAAATTTTTGATGGCTAAACGATCGCATATCTCAACATAACCTTACTACCCGAGCATGGAAGAAAATATCTCGTTTGGGAAATTATATGATTTATATTTGTGATACGACATGCTTTTGCATGAAATCCAGAACACCTGAAATGGAAAACAAAATATAATTTCCAAAGTTTCATTCTGAAGGCGGAAAGATAGTGTTTTATTCCCTCGAAATATGCTGATACCACACAAGCCATCGTAATATCACCCAAGAGAGTTTTGATGCTTTCTATGGAACCAAAGTTGCAACTGATTTATCTATATGTGCTACATAACTGGCTTCGAGCCTCGATGGGCAGGCTAGCTCTGATGAATTCATTTAAGATAATACTCAGTAGATGATTGGAAATTAAAGATGCGATATCTCGTACTATTTGTATGTAATGAACATTTAAGTTCATCCCTCTTTATCGCGTACAATTTCCATGATAATTAATTTTATTTTTAACTCTGATCTCCAACCACGGTTGCTGTAATCCATTCCCAACCTTTACGAAGAATTTTTATCTTTTCTTACTGATATTCTTCCTCTAAGGAACTTGTAATACTATGCATATCAATAGGGCGCCGAAAAGAATACGATTTTATATGTAAAAACCTAACTAACACCCGTAATCAAATAGAAAGATTAGTACTAAAAGAATCTAACACTTGAAAGAGTTGCAAGATATTAAAGGCATCTAACACTTCCATGTGATATAGCGTTTATACAAAAATTGTACTAAAAGCATAAGTTGAAGATATGATCCTAGTGAACCTCTAAACAAAAGTTTGCTCACAAACTACAAAACTTGACACAACATTAAACATGCATGGTATCTTTTGTTGTGCGATATGGTGTACATGAAAATGGCGAAACAAGATTTTCAATGTTATCCGAAGTGTGCTCTCTAAGATACTGCCATATCAGTAGTCACTCTAAATCAACACTCATACACGGTTAAATCAGTGTGATTCACTTTATGATTTGAATGTCTGAGTAGAATTCAAGCACCATTCGACTCAATACTTGATTGACGTGCTATTATCACTATTCAAAACGCAAAATTAATTACACCACGAAGTTCAACACAAATAGTCGAGCTTTGAAACTTCATTAATACCTTCTTGTTCCAAACTATTGGAATTTTGAATATTAGTTAAACCATTATCTACGAGTATGCAACGGAATGGATCTAGTACATCATACATAATTACGTACATAAGAAAAACAATTTAAAACAACCTTTAATTAATTGATTAAATCAATTAATGTGTCTTGATCTTGAACTTTAACGGTTAAATTACTACATGTATCGTTTTCTCACATGATACGTCAAACGAACACACCACGATGCTAGTGGAAACTTCACTTTTCTAACAACTTGTGTACATATCTTGTAACTAGAAACCATATATCCAAAACACTAAGTGGGATTACGCAAGAATCGGTTTATAGAACGTTACAAGAATCTTAGGAAAAATCACCCAAAACCCTAATTAGGGTTTAGGTTTAGTCGAACCAACTAGGGCATAAAAACAAGAACTAAAACCTTGACACGAGGATCAAGGGTTTAGTATTAGGCTTAGAAACATCAAGACATAGTACTAGAAGGCAGCTCATCTTACAAAGGTCTACACTTTAGGTGATTTAAGGTTTGAGGGATTGTTACGTTTCTTGGCCGATCGGTTTGATCGGATTTTAGGGGTAAGGGATGAATTATTATGTGAGGTATGAGGGGCTTATATAGCCTCTCCACCTCCTTAAGATAACTTGGTCCCTACTCCAAGAAAAACTAATAAAGGTAAATATTTATCTTAGTAGCTAATCAAAAAATCTTTCAAGAATCCTCATAGTAAAATTCGACCAACTATGGCCCTAGGGATTTCTGGAGTTGATTTTTATTCCCTCAATTTAATAACGCGCTCACGATAAATTAATTAAACACGTAACAGATTTAACCACCGTTAATAAAAAATTTGTGGAATTTTTATTAAACGTTTAATTATAAATAATAAAACAGATAATAAAAGTGTTTTCTACGTATTGAGTGTGTGCCCCCGATAGATTCACGCATTTCCGATAGCTAAACGATCGCATATCCCGACATCTCCAACTTGTGAGAGTTTAAGACATAGTATCTCCATAGTAAACTATCTAGCAACACTTTATTATAAACGAAAATGATTGAGGTATAATTTCAAGAAAAATATCTCAAAAGTACAAATGGTATACGTAGTAAGTATTTAATACACGTTTAGGAAAACGTATACTAATGACCCACAAAGTAAGTGTGGTGGGATCGTTCTCAAGGAGGCTAGTGTGTTATGTGTGTTAAGATTTGAATTAATGTTTGTGATTAATATTATTGGACAAAGAAGGAAAGAAAATGAGGACGAATACGTGAAAATTACACTAAGACGTAAAAGACGTAAAATCGTAAAAAGGGATAAAATAAAAACATATTCTAAAAAATTCCAAAAAATTACTAAAAATCAACAAAAATAAACTAAGGGTTTACAAAAAATCAAAACTATACCAAACATTTTGTTTAATTAATTATCAATTTTTAATTGTTAATAAAAGCCCTAAAAATCAAATTAATTAATAAAAAGCCCAAATTAAGATTTTATAACTTGTAAACCTCAAAAATAACTTAAATAAACTAAAAAGTATTTTTCTAAGTTTTAAAACCTATTTAAACTATTTTTAAATGCTTAAAAACAATTAAAAACTTAAAATATCCTAGAAATTAATTAAAAGGTGCTAAAAATATTCTAAAAGTTCTAAAAATCCTAACTTATTGTATTTGACCTAGGAAAAATATTTAAAGAGAAAAATATTAATTAAATCTAAAAATCAATATTTTAATTATAAAATAATAATAAATAATTCAAAAGTTGTAAAAAATTCTAAAAACTTGCAAACCTACTTATTTTAACCTAATAAACTCAGAAATGAAGTTGAAATTACAAAATACCCCTAATGGGCCTCCAAATGGGCTAAACAGTGAAACAGACCCCTTAAGGGGCTCCAATAGGCCCAATAAGAAAAATGTTCACAAAATTGGCCCAAAACTTCTAGTTAAGCTTAAAATTCAATTTTAAACACAAAATTTCAAAGGCCCAAAAATTAAAAATGAGCTTACCACAGCTTATTTCAAAATAGCTTATTCTTAATGGGCTTTTTGGCCCATTAAGCTATAAGCTGATGCCATAAGCTATAATTTGACACATGTCCTTCTCTTGACCTTAATAAGCTATTTGTAAAAAGGAACTTTGGTAAAGCCCAAGAAATAAGCCTGAAATAAGCCAAAGCTCTCTACACAAAATGACAAAATAGTCGTCGTTTTTTAGTTCTAGACTACTTCAAGGGCTGATTCAAGTTACAATAAGTCACAAATGGCTTAACTAAGCTTAATAATCAAAAAAATTTCAAAAAGAACCACTCAATAAGCTGGAATAAGCAATAACCTAATTTGTAAAAGTCAACTAAGTTCGTTTTCTAGTCAAACCTAAAAGTCAAAGTCTACAAAGCTCTAGTATTACTCAATGGGTCAAATAAGGAAGATTGATTAAAAAGAAAAAATTGTTGCAAGTCCCAATAAGCTAGAATAGCTTATTAATAAGCTGCTTGAAAAATTGTACTATCAGTGGGAACTTTTGAGTTCTTTCAGTGGGAATGGTTCCCCGTGCTTGACTACTTTGACTTTTTGTCTTATATGGATATTTGTTTGATTCAGGTCACACAAAGGCACCCTTATAATCAGTGCATTATAAGGAGTCAATAACAATCACAAAACCACAAAAACACCTAGCCAATTGATACAGTTAAATCAAAACATCATCAGACCTTGCATAGACATGAACATAAGCAGTTTTGAACAAAATAAGTAGATTAAGCAATATTCAGCCAACCAAATGAACCAAATGCACACAACAGCTTAAACAAATTAAAATGAACATAAATCAACTAGTTTCATGCACTGATTCAAGGTTTTGACAAAGTTTCAATCTTATGCTGCTTACTAATGAACAACGAACAACAGAAAATGACTTTTGCTAATGTAATTGACCACAAGCCCAAATTCAAACACTCAAATCTCTTAAACAGGTTATATAAACTTTGTTTAAACACTTGTTAGCCCTAAGCATGCATACACTCTAGGTGTTTCCAAAATTTTAAGGCAAAACAGGCATAATCAACAAGTTATAGCACAATCTAGAATTTGATGTTTAAAAGCTCAAGACTTGCATATACCAGCACAATATCACTTGATAAACAGATACCAACACTTACTACCCTTAAATCCTAACTCAAACTCAAATAAGAAACTTAAAACAGTAAAGCCAAACACCCCTTTCACTTTTTAATTCAAGATTTAACAAAGCACAAGTGTATTTCAGGTTTACCCAAGCCTAATCTAGCATCATAACGACAATATCATGCAGTATTAAGCAGATTCAAGCCACGAGAAAAACACTTATAACAACATATCACAAAATCACACGAAACACCTTTTTCAATAGATGTTTGGGATAAAGTACTCAAACCTCATGAATGTACTTCCACACTCACGTATATCTGAGTTCATGTGTCTAGCCCAAAAAGACACAAGATTCCACAATCAATCCTGCTTAGAATAACAAGGTTAGAGCATAATTTATAACAGAAAAATAAAAAAAGGAAAAGCTGATTGATGCAAATTTGTTCCCACTCCTTGAATATCCCAAACTACAAGCTCACAACACCTTGATAATCTTCTTATCAGGGTGTATAGACCACTTATAATCCAAAGATTTATAGGGTTTGAACCAAGAACTTAGCAAAATATCAGTTTTTAAAAAACTTTGCAATTTCTTGCACAAGCTTTGAAAACAGGTTTTGAACTTAACAATCATAAACATGTAACAATAAAAAGAGTATAATAAGGTTGGCACTTGGATTTTGTCAAACAATTCAAACACTTTTCATTAATCTTGAACAAGGCTTTATAGAATGTTGACCAAAGAAAAACCAAGAGGAGGGCTAAGTGTAAAACCCTAATGCCTTTATATAGGCTCACAAACTATCTAGAAAGCTGAAAATACAAGGAAAACCTAATGTAGTGAAGTCCCAATTATGCCCTTGAGTTTGAATATCTTGACTGATCATGTGAAGTTCCTTGGCGTTTGTAGAGGTGGAAAGGTGGTAGAATTGATCAAAGGGCTCACAATGAGCTTATGTTATAAGCTACATTGTGAGTGGTAGATTCTCTACAAGGTTTTGGCCTTTTTCTCAAACGTGTAGCAAGGGATAGAACATGTCAGCTTTGGAACGATGTGGCATGTGTTTTAAGGCGTGGGTTATGTTAAGTGCAACCTTAATCATAATTCTGGAAAGAATTAGGGTTTAATTCCAAGTATTAAACAAACCCCTAATCTTGTTTATATGGTGAATAGTTGTTGGTTTGATCCGGATTAGGATTTAAATTTGTGTTAACCGCGAGTTTTAACTAATTAATATAATTAGTTAAAATCTGGTGTGAGTGGGTTATGACGTGGTGGAATGGTGAACTCTGATTGGCTAGAAAGTGTTAGTGGTGCACGTGGCATGCCACCACTGGTCTTGTTAAGTATCTTGTCTGCCCACTTTAAACCCTTCTTCTTTCTTCTTTCTTTCATTTCAGTTTTAATACCCCAAAATTGATTTTCCTTTGTTGTTGAAGTTTGGTTTTTTAGACTTTTACCCCCAAAAGTTTTGTAAAGGTATTTAAAGGGTATTTCTTGCCAATTCATGATATTTGAAGGATTGTTTTGGCATTTTCTTCATTCTTCAAGGTGTTTACTTGTTTGGTTGACTTCTTGGAGGACTAACAATGACAAGTCTTCAATTTTTAGGGGCCATTCTTGCCAATTCTTTAAAGTGGATGGTCCTTTTTGCAATTTGACAAACTTTATGGACCAAACTTGTAATTATGAATATACAAGGGCTTAAAGTATGAATTCCTCAATATTGGAGGACCCTTTTTGTGCAATCTTCATTTCTTCAAGTACTTTTATTAGAAAATCAACATTAGGGCTTGGTTCATTGTGCGGCTTCGTTTCCCGTGTTCGTTTTTGCTTGTTTTTGTGATATTTTGTCATTTTCTCAATATCCGTACATAAAATACACGTTGAACAAATACAAGCATATATATGGCACATTTGATGATGTTTTATGCATTTAAAGCCCAAAAAGAATGATGAGATTATGTATAAAAGCCATCTCATCACCCCCCCCCATACTAAACCATTGCCGTGCCCTCACGCAATGCTAGAATAAAGTATCTAAGCATCTCCAAAATTCAATTTTATGCACTTTTATTCAAAATTAAACTTGATATACTATAACTACTTGTGTTTTAGACATAATGTATGATTTTCATCGCAAAATGGGTCGTTTAGGTTCATAGAATAAGAACATGTGAGTGCCTCATAGAGATAAATTCATCGTCCTCGATTTTCAGTCAATTCCATGCTAAGCGTGTAACGAGATCATTGTAATTATAAGTTAGTAATACTAACACTATTCATATGCTCTAATCACGTACTCAGACTCCCATTTTCCTAAGTGGTATCTCTTATATTTTATTCTTGTCTTGAATGATCGTGATGATACATTGTTTAACTTATGCGATGATAGAGATTAAGGTCCAAAAAATAGAAACGAAACGGTGCAATCAAAACCATCAAATTAATAACCTCCCCTAATAGACAACGATGTCAAAAAATTAAGTTAACAAGTGAGATTCGATAAACACGGTTTTAGAACGGTTTTGAACATGAGACTTATTACCAAGACTTTTATACGCCCCCTACCGGATGGGCCTTATTATCATAGGTTTACCTTCACCTTTTGGGATCGGTCTTGCCTTGCCTTTTATTTAACCTCGCCATGAGGTGTTTTTTATGGCCAAAGACGTATATCCTCACGCTAAAAGCGAATTTTGGATCTTTAAAGCTTCAAAGATTAAGGCTGAATCACTTTCAATTTTGCATAGATTTTTTCGGCCTTGTGAGCTTCGAATTTTTGCTTGATTTAAGTGTAGCACTTGAAATATTGTTATTGATGAAGCTTTCGATTATTCGGGTTGCCAATACTTCAAAACCATGACGCTGGTGATTCTCAAATGTTTTCCCATTTTAATTACGTGGAAGCTACTAGAAAAAGCTAGAAACCAACGATTAAGACTAAACCGCTAAGTTAATACTTATTATCAATATTTATATACAAGCGAAGGGAGAATAAGCAAATAATTAGGACACATGAGTTTTTGAAAGAAGAGCGACTTCTACGTTTAGCATAGTAACTTTTAATTAACGCTATCATTTCTCGTCCTCATTTAAGAGACTTAGCCTAAAAAGTTAAGGAATCGAAGCTAAGTGCTCAACACGCACGGTCGAGTCAAAAAGTACTCTTATTCTCGCCATCGGAAAATCAACATTCGTGTCACTAAATTCTTATAAAAACATGAGAAACAAATTAAAATTTGGCCATTTTAAGCCTTATTTTGCAACAAAACGAGAAATAAAAACATGAAAGTTGGAAAGCGTGAAGGTTTGGCAAGGCAAGTATCTATTCACCCCCTATACTAAAGTTAAACATTGTCCTCAATGTTTCGAGTCTAAAGGTAGGATACCCCCATACTAGAGATGTAGTCGAATGCTTAATCTAGCATGGAAAAGGTGTAACCATTAAATTAATAGCCGTTTATGAAGTGTGATAAAAACCTGCGGTTAGAACACCAAAGGATACATCATGTAGATATTGAGAAATTCTTCCAAGCAAACGATCAAGGCTCACGTAAAACGAACACGAGAGGCTTGAATCGTAAAGATGATGATGATCTAATAGCCACAAGTCACAAACAACCATGGAGGAAAGGTTGGAAGGGCACAAATCCCCTCACGTTACTACATTAGAAAGCGATAATATGTACATGGATAAACATGGGATCTCCCCCACGAGGCATCCTATTTTTTATTACCGAGTCATGAGCTCGACTCGATCCCCTCAGTACTAATTATCATTTGGGAAGGTGACTAGGTCGAGGTCGTCCAAAGAAGGTACTTCCCCACCAAAGTAGTGTTTCAACCTATGTCCATTCACCTTAAAGTTAGTACCATCATTTTGAGCTAGCTCGATGGTCCCATAAGGAAAAACTTGTGTGACGGTGAACGGACCGGACCAACGGGATTTCAATTTACCGGAAAATATTTTCAAACGAGAGTTAAAAAGAAACACTTGATCACCAATGATTAAAACCCGGTTTTAATTTTAGAATCGTGAAACTTTTTAGTCTTTGCTTGTAAATTAATGAATTTTCATAAGCATTATCTCTTAATTCATCTAATTCATTCAATTGTATTTTCCAGTGATCCCCCGCGGTCTTCAAATCAAAGTTAGCGTGCTATAGGGCCCAATAAGCTTTGTGTTCGAGTTCAATTGGCAAATGGCAATTCTTCCCATACACAATCTTATTCGGAGTACACCCAATAGGTGTTTTATAGGCTGTACAAAAGGCCCATAAAGGATCGTCTAACATATCCGACCAAGATTGTCGGTTCTCTCCTATGGATCTTTGCAAGATCCTCTTTAAAGCTCGATTTGAAACCTCGACTTGCCCACTTGTTTGTTGGTGATAAGCCGTAGAAAGTCGATGTGTAACCCCATATTTATTAAGAGTCTTCTCAAATTGGTCATTACAAAAATGGGTTCCACGATCACTTATAATAACATGAGGGGTTCCAAACCGAGAGAATAGTTTCTTCAAAAACTTGACTACCACACGAGAATCGTTCGTGGGCAAAGCGTTGGCTTCAACCCACTTGGATAGGTAGTCAACGGCCACAAGAATGTACTTATTTCCACGAGACGATGGGAACGGCCCCATAAAGTCAATGCCCCACACGTCAAAGATCTCACAAACTTGGATTATATTTTGAGGCATTTCATCCTTTTGTGAGGACTTTCCTTGACGTTGGCATGCGTCACACAACTTGATAAGTACGTGCGCGTCTCGGGTAAATAGTGAACCAAAATAAATCGACATAGAAAACTCTCTACGCCGTCAGATTAGCACCATGGTGACCACCCGTGGGTCCCTCGTGACAAGCTCTAAGGATATTAGAAGCTTCGGTGGCAAAAACACAATAGATAAGGGTCGTCCCAAAAGTAGAACTTGACGTCCCGAAATAATTTTCGTTTTTGTTGTGTCGTCATACCCTTAATGATGAAGTTCCCCGCATGGTAATTTGCGATGTCCGCAAACCATGGGGTGGACGAATATTTCGTAGAATTCACTACACCAAGCGTCTCAAGAGGAAATGTTTTGGTGATTTCCTTGTTCTCGTAAGCACTTTGGTGAGGATCTTCCAAACAAGAGAGATGGTCGGCCGCTAGATTCCTGGTTCCTTTTTTGTCAAGAATTTTGACATCAAATTCTTGTAGGAGGAGCATCCAACGAAGCAATCTCGGCTTTGCATCTTGTTTAGCCATGAGATACTTTATTGTCGAGTGATCCGTATACACTATGCTTTTCGTCAAGACGAGATAAGGTCTCTCAAATTGTTGGAAATACGTTTTACGTATTTATGAAGGATCGGTCGCTCCAATGATAATTATGTAATGGGCTCGTGATCCACTTTGTAAGTGTATAGTCCATATAGCCCACATATAGGGTGGGCTATATATATACCCCTCCTAGCATGTTAGGAGGGGGTTGGTTAGTTCATTCATTAACATTTTCATTAATCTAATCACTTTCTCTCTCTACTTTTCTTCCCTCTCCTTTCTCTCTCTACACCTAATCTCCTTCTTCCCCATCTCTTCCACCAAATCCATAGAGCTAATCCATCCATTACCAAATCCTTAGAATTAGTAGGCCTTCAATTGGTATCAGAGCCATGGTTGAATCTTAGGATTTGCATCTTTTTATCTTTTGATTTGGTGGTAAAAATCCTTTCTTTTCTTATTTTTTATCAATCTTTTCATCATTCAATCAACTTTTTATCAATTTTTATAAATTTTATCTATTTTTATTTTTTATCAGTTTTACTTTTTTCGTGTGTTTTTACAATCACTTTTTATCAGTTTTATCAGTTTTTCGTGTGTTTTTACAATCACTTTTTTATCAGTTTTACAGTTTTTATTATCAGTTTTATCACTTTTTAAATCATCTAGTTTTATTAAATTTTTTTTTAAATAATCAAGTTTTTTTAATCATTTTTTTTATCAGTCATTTTTAATCATTTTTTTTAATCAGTCATTTTAATAAGTCATTTTTTAATCAGTTTTTTCTTCATCTTCAAATCTGTCCAACGTCTCAGGTTTTTTGGTCAATTCAGTCCAATAGTCCATATCCAATCAATCTGTCCAACATCCGTTTCAGTTTTATCCAATCTTAGTCAAAAGTCTCGTCTCTGTTCAATCAAGCTACTGTAACGTATTCTGTATGGACGAAATTTGAAAAACTTTCCGTATGCACGAATTTTGAAAAAAGTTCCGAATAGGAAAAAAGTTCCGAATAGGAAAAAGTTCCGAATAGGGAAAAGTTCCGAATAGGGAAAAGTTCCGAATAGGAAAAGTTCCGAATAGGAAAAGTTCCGAATAGGAAAAGTTCCGAATAGGAAAAGTTCCGAATAGGAAAAGTTCAGAATAGGAAAAGTTCCGAATAGGAAAAGTTCCGAATAGGAAAAGTTCCGAATAGGAAAAGTTCCGAATAGGAAAAGTTCCGAATAGGAAAAGTTCCGAATAGGAAAAGTTCCGAATAGGAAAAGTTCCGAATAGGACTCTCATTCGACTCGAACTCTGCTTGGACAACACATCACACTTGCAACCCAACCCACAGACTCCCTTGACTCCCTCTCTCGACTCAAAACCCTCCCCCAAACACACAACATCCGGACTCCCTTACCCTCACGACTCGTACAACTTGACTCAAAACCTTTCGACTCAACAATCTACAACACCCTCTCGTATCACCCAACAACCCAAAGACACTCTCGACATCAACACCCACGAAACAGACTCATCACAAACAGCCTCGACTCCACCTCGAACCCCTCACTCACATCAAACAAACACCTCGCCTACTCTCACACCGTCACATCTCGACTGACTCTCACTCCCCCTAAACCATCTAAACCATCAAAACCCAAGTACCCTTACAATCCTCGACACATCCCTCGCTGACCCCAAACTACCAAACATCCTCTCATCACCAACCCACCACCGATTCATCACCCGACTCTAACCCCGACACCCTCACACCCAAACCGACTCTAACCCAAACCGACTCTAACCCAAACCGACTCTAACCCAAACCGACTCTAACCCATCATACTCACAATCACCCTCGACCCACCCTCGTCACGTACACACCCCTCACACATCACTCAACCCCAGACCTCACCAGAAAGACACGACAGAAGAGAGAAAGACTCAACAACATGCAATAAAAATTAGAGTACCTACCCGAGACTCTTAATTAAAAGAATCTTGTAGCCATAGATGATAATTGTTTGAGATTGGGATTGTTGATAAAGATCAGATTTTTGTGAGAATCAGATTAGTTAGGGGGCGGAGAAAATTAGGTTAGGGTTATGAGATTGGAAAAGAGTTGGTTTCTGGGTTTCAGAAGAGAGAGAGGGGGCGGACAAAATTGAGGAGTTTTGATTGAGGCTGCGTTTTTGGTTAACTGTGTGAGGAAGAGAGAGGACTTAGGTTAAGATATAAATCAGGCGGATTTAACTAGGCAAAGTCAAACACAGGCGGACAAAACAAGAAACCTTGGGCGGTGGGATTATTTTCTTTTGGGCCACGTGTTGACTGGCGGAAATAACAAGGAAAGGAATGGGGTGTTTTTTTTTGTTAAACGGACAAAACAAGAAAAGACGCGTTTATTTTTAATTTAAGTAATTCGTTTTTAGTTAACGCAAATTAAATTTTGTCTAAAGTTTAAAATTAATTTTCCAAAAATATATCCGACTTTTTAAATCAAATCAGTTTTTTTAGTTTTCTCTTTTTATTATTATCTTTTAAAATTTTATTTCTCTTTCTTTTTTATTTTGAATATTTTTATTTTGGATATTTTAGTTATTTTGGATATTTTTGATTATTAATTTCTATTTTGGATATTATATTTTTTATTATCAATTCATATTTTTATTTTTATTTAAATTTTTATTTTGAAAAATTTTATGATATTCCGTTATAGCCGGGACAAAGTGACGTGATATAGTGACAAGAATTATTTAGCCGACGGATTGTTAAGGCGGTTATTTTGAAAGTCAAAGTGGTAAAATAATTGACGGGTTAGACGTTTTTTCTGGCCGGATTTGAAGTCAAATTTACGAGTGAAAGTGACGGGATATATTTTTAGCAATTACGGATTTTTGATCGGGTTTTATTCATAATCTTTTGAGCCGATAACAATTTTTGAGCCGAGTCGTATTTTTCCTCGATTACCAATGGAATCGTTAAAATCGACACTTAAAGAGGGAGAATCGCATCAAGTGCAAGCCAACGCTAGGGAAAGTGGTATAACTTCATTTCGAATGCTTCAGTATCATCTAGTTAATCTTTCATAGGTTCAAGGAGGGAGCGAATTTGTGACAATCTTTGGACAAGATCGTCATATATTCATAGACTCAATTTTTACCACTTTGACCGGACTCGCCGAGCAACTCAACCACAATAATGATTTTAATCACTCTGCATCGGCACTTGCATATAAGGCTCTTGTGACACAACTCACGCCTTTCCTCCGATTCAATATCATCCAACCTGAAAGTTCAGTGATTTGCCAATCATTTCTTCGAGATACACATACCGAGCTTAGAGTTTTCCGTGATACGATTTTGAAACTCATGTCATCGGTCTCGTCTTCGATTTATGAAAGATCTCGACTTCAGCAAGGGTATGATAATGGAGTGCAAGACTCTTCGATGCAAGAGGAAATTGGTCATACGATTGAAAACTTGGAGCCTAACGATGCCAAGAGCACAGAATCAGGAGGACAACATGATGCCAGTGGCACGTCAGGGACTGTTCACGAGATTTCTCTTGATGACACCTTACCCATTTATGACGCAGAGCCTGCAAACATGGTACAATGTAATGTGGTTTATGATGTATATGCTGATGATATGCCGCATATTGAGAATTCTGAACCTAATTATGACAAACATGGGATGGAAACGAGTGATAGCAATACCACTTCTGATTCATCCGATGTAAGTCATAATGGGGGAGAGATTGTTCAGAATGCTAAACATCATGATAATTATCCTATAACTACTTCATTGACTGCTTCTGATTCCAAGATTAAAGAGCTCGAAACAATCATAGCTCGGCAATCAAAAGATCTTGAGGATGCCAAACTTGAATTTTCTAAGAAAACGGACAAATTTGAAACATACTTTGAAAAACTTGAAAAATCAAACGTTGTTCTTGAAAGAAAATTGGATCAAACTGTTCTAGATTCTAAAGCTGAAAAGGATAATCTTTTGAAACAAATTCAACTGCTTGAATCTAAGTTGGCATCCCAAGATAACGTGCACAAAGAAAATGAAACTTTAAAGGCCCAAGTACAGGAAAAGGTTTTTGCTATAGCTGCGTTGAAAAACGAGTTAAGGAAAAGTAAAGGACCTAGTGTGGACACTAAGCTTGAAAAACCATCAATCTTGGGGAAAACGCCTACAAATCAGTTCGTCAGACAACCGTCTGTCAGACAACCTACTGCATTTGGATCCGAGCGATCACAATCCTCGAGACCGCGGTTTGCCTCCCAAGTTGATTTGGGTCATGTTTCTAGAACTGTCACTCCAGCAACTAGGCCCAATGTGATCACTCCAGCTTTAGCAAGACCAAATCATATGATTGCCTCTAGTTTCCCTAAAAATACAAAGACCACGTCTAGAACTAGTTCAAATGACGTTTGCCATAAATCTGGTCAAAGGGAAGCTATTCAAAAGACACATGTAAGAGATAGCAATGTCCAACCTAGTCAGATGCCTTCTAGATTACCCAACACTGCTAACTGTAGCATGCCATCTTCTAGGAGCATCGATCAATCATCTAGGAATTATTCAGACATTAAATATGCTACTTGTAAAACATGTAGAAAATGTGTCTTTACGGCAAATCATGATGCTTGTGTCAAGAAATTACTTGATGAGGTGAACTCCCGTGCTAGAATTAAGTCCCAGTGGATAGCTAAAATCAAACCCTTTGGTAAAGTTTGGCGCCCCACTGGTAGAACTTTCACTCTTGTAGGAAACGAGTGCCCTTTAACTAGGATAGTCTCTGATTCTACGAAGACTACTAGGGAGGAAATTGCAAAGGATGATACATCACTTAAGCCTGAACTTAAGATTTTCTATAAAAGGAAACGTTTGCCAACTAAGACAAGTGAATCATCCCCTCAGGCCACCTCTGACACAAGTAAAGCCAACTGTGAACCCCCACGTGCTTCAAAAATAGATATCTCTAACCCATGCAAAAGTATACAAACTCCTAATGAGAATGCAGGTACCAAAGTTGATGTTCCAAAAGAACGAAGCGGTCCAATCGTTGTGTACCGTTCAACTAAGGACACTCTTAGAGTTTGGTTGCTGAAGAAGCAGATATCAGAGAAACAAATGTCTCAGGGGATTCATGGTTAAGCTGCACAAAGGACTTATAGTCATATCACAGACTATAACTCGCTCATCAAAGAAAGGAAAGTTTATCGCCGATGATAAACTTATCCTAAGAACGAGAAATTCATTTTTCTCGGGCATGAGCTTATATCAAAAACATTCCAAGTTTTTAAGCTCATGCATTATGGCTTATCGTTAAATATCAGACGATAACCCGTGCTTCAAATAAAGGAAAGTTTATCGCCGATGATAAACTTATTCTTACAACGAGAAATTAAATTTTCTCGGACACGAGCTTACATTAAAACCATTCAAAGGTTTTAAGCTCGTGTACATGACTTACAGTTAAATGTCAGACTGTAACTCGAACTTAAAATAAAGGAAAGTTTATCTTTTATGATAATTTATCCTCTTAACGAGAAATTCAATTTTCTCGGTCATGAGCTTGTCTTAAAACATTCGAAGTTTTAAGCTCAGAAAGGAAAGTGTATCTTTTAAATAAGAGAACTTTTCCTCATAACGAGAAATTAACCTTTCTCGGTCATGAGCTTTCCATTAAAACAGTCAAAGTTTTCAAGCTCATGAAAACGACTTCTAAGTAAATGTCAGCTTAGGACTCGTTCTTCAGATAAAAGGAAAGTTTATCGCCGATGATAAACTTTTCCTTAACAACGGGAAGTTTACAACTTCTCGGACTTGAGCTCGTTTTATAAGATATTCAACATCTTAAGCTCAAGTAATTGGTTTTTCAAAACTTTGAACACAATTTTTCGAGAATTTCTCAAAAGGTTTTTCTAAATCTTTCAAAATTGTGTGTTCAAAAAAATGTTTTGATAAAAAGAGCATGTCTTCTGGAATCGATAATATTTACGAACCTAGAAATGTCATTCAATAATGACACGGGGTTGTAAATAAAGTTCGAGAAGAAGTTCAAACTTTTAAAACATGCTCAAAATGGTTTGCTATTATTTCAGATAGCAACCCGCTTTTCATAATCAAGTCAAGCATTTCACCGGAAAGCTTTGACTCAACAACGGGAATTAATTTTCTCGGGGACGTGACGAGGTGACCAACATTCGTGAACAAGAACCATGTGCTTCTTTCATATGCTGTTCTCCATTATTCAGGTCCAACCTCGTACATTGCTAATATTGTGAATTCATCATCATATATTGATCTTTGCACGTGTTAAATACCTTACACTTGTGTTTAAAAGGTATTTAATTTACATTTCAAGTACACCCTCATTAATTTGAGGGGGAGCTTGTGTCATTCATGAAGATAATTGGATTTACATTTTTCTTCCCAAATTTTCTTAAAATGCTATTAAATCAATTGATATTAAAAACATCGATTGGGTTAATATTTTTAATATGGGGGAGAAAATGTGATTTAATATGGGAAATGATTAATCACAAATGGTTTGACTTAACGTGTTAGCTCATCCCGACATGTGCGAAATGTTTTCGAATATCGTAGCATATGTTAAGGGGGAGCAAAATGGATTTGCAATTCAAAATGGATTTCATGGTGATTTATACTTACCCGCAACCCATTTATTTCACGACGATGAAGATTGTGGTGACATAAGGATGGTAGGATAGGTTAAAGTCCAATGATTTCTCTAGAACCGGAGGAATCTTCCCAAGGACGTTCCATAGCTAGAAATAGTAGTCCTTAGGAAAGATGGAGAAAGATTGTGAACGTAGCTGAATGCCGACCAAGTACTTAAGTTAGCACTGGAACAATCACAACAAGGTGCTAGTTATGACGTATTGGTAAGCATTGAAGGGGTTGAAGAATGAAAAAGAATTGTAAAGATAAAGGGTGTAAAGAAAGAAGCCCTCCTTACAACTTAGGCAGAAACTGGGTCAATTCATATGCTATTGAGATCATTTTAATGATTCTTGATATTGAAGATAGACATCATGGACCCAGTGATGCAAGGCACAACCCATCCCAGCTAACTCAGATATCTCTCAAAAGATATTTGTTTCAATCACACGGAGACAACACATTATCTATTGATTTATTCACTCCGAATAAATTGGTATTGAAAAGGTGGCACTCCTCTCCAGCCTCCGATCACTAAAATCCAAAATGCACGATCGAGTCTAGAGCCATTTGAGATCATCAAATATCTCATTAGGACACACTCTCATATTTACTTTCTTCTTCACACACTGTGAAAAGTAAGAAAGTTCTTAAGAGTCCTACGCAAAATCTTCATGATCTTGCCTGAACATCCGAGTAATACGAAAGTATTTACAATGAAGATGGAAATCCTTCTTGTGCGAATATCAAAAAGCTCATGGTAGGTGACTTGTGCGATTCTTTATGAATCAAACTTGTGATAACTGGAAAGCAACAGTGGTTTAATTCTTAAATGAATTTAAACACGTTCCAGGCCTCTACGCATTATCATATGATCTTGCCAGAACACTCAGAGTGACTCTTTATTGATCACAGTGACGAGTGGAAATCCTTCTAGTGTTAACATCAAACAGCACTTGGTAGGTAACTTGCAAGATTCTATATGAATCAAGCTAGTGACAACTAGAAAGCAACGATGGTGCGGTTCTTAATTGAACTTCACTTGTTCCAGGAACATGAATTGACGGCTTCAAATCATGCGGATAATATTATCCAAATGATTCACTCTTTACGTTCGCAGTCAGCTTTGGACGGTCGAGTAAAGAGAACGGGTTTACCCGCGAAATCTTGTCAAGGAGGTTCTTAATTGAAACTACCTGCCACAAGTACGATATTTAATATCGTCCAACGGTCTTCACCGACCGGAGGTAAAATGCTACCGAATTAGAATGAAATGTTCAAGGCCATTTCATCCGTGTATATTGTTTGTTGCTAACTGTCTTATGCAGCGTAACAAGAAGGTGGCATTGCGGTGTACAATCCAGAAGAAGTCGTCACCACATGCTTATACTACATACAATTAGTACTTCAACAAATTCAAGAAAGTCTGAAGGTCAAGTCTTCCACTGTATCAATCTCTGAAGCTTTCAAGAATTTAAAGGTATAAGTATGTGGAACATGAAGTCACGAAGAGGCAAATTTCACAAGTGATGAATGCACAAGGTCAAGGCAAGGAAACATGCTCAAGACTAAAGTCAAAGATCACATCAAGCATATTCACAAGAACAAGATCGAAGACTCAAGCATAGTATGCTAGGTTTAAGATTTTGTAAAATGGTGTGACCTCCCTTAGGGGGCGATTGTTGGAAATGTGTTTTCCCAAAGAAAGTCTCGGTCACATCATTATTAGCATAGATCACGAGCTATAGAATATTTAGAACTTTGTAACTTGGAGCGACCTCCCTTAGGGGGAGATTGTTGGAAATACGTTTTACGTATTTATGAAGGATCGGTCGCTCCAATGATAATTATGTAATGGGCTCGTGATCCACTTTGTAAGTGTATAGTCCATATAGCCCACATGTAGGGTGGGCTATATATATACCCCTCCTAGCATGTTAGGAGGGGGTTGGTTAGTTCATTCATTAACATTTTCATTAATCTAATCACTTTCTCTCTCTACTTTTCTTCCCTCTCCTTTCTCTCTCTACACCTAATCTCCTTCTTCCCCATCTCTTCCACCAAATCCATAGAGCTAATCCATCCATTACCAAATCCTTAGAATTAGTAGGCCTTCACAAATGCATAAACCACGGCAAGGAATTCTTTTTCCGTTGTGGTATACTTAAGTTGAGCCTCGGTCATCGTCTTGCTAGCATAGTGGATAGGCAAAAAGTGCCTTTCATGACCTTGCCCCAAAACGGCCCCTATAGCGTAGTCACTAGCATAACACATGAGCTCAAAGGGGAGGTTCCAATTTGGAGCAACAAGAATGGGATCCTCGGTAAGTTTCCTCTTAAGGATTTCAAAGGCTCGTACACAATCTTCACTAAAAGCGAATGGATCATCTTTTTCGAGAAGATGTGTAATAGGTCGAGAGATCTTTGAAAAATACTTGATGAATCGTCAATAAAAGTCCGCGTGGCCTAGGAAACTCCTAACTCCCTTGACGGTTTTGGGATGAGGTAATTTGGCGATGACGTCTATCTTAGCTTTGTCTACCTCAATCCCCACTTTAGAAACCTTGTGCCCTAAGACGATTCCCTCTTTAACCATAAAATGACATTTTTCCTAATTAAGCACAAGGTTGGTTTCCTCACAACGTTTCAAGATTCTCTCAAGATTTCCTAAGCAAGATGTGAACGAACTACCAAGCACGGAAAAGTCATCCATGAAGACTTTCATCGTCTTCTCGATCATGTCATGAAAAATAGCCATCATACACCGTTGGAAAGTTCCCAGTGCATTGCAAAGTCCGAATGGCATTCTACGATAGGCAAACGTTCCATATGGACACGTAAACATAGTTTTTTCTTGATCACGAGGATCAATGGGAATTTGTAAGTAACCGGAAAAACCATCTAAGAAACAATAGAAGTCATTTCCCGCAAGACGCTCCAACATTTGATCCATAAAGGGCAAGTGAAAGTGGTCTTTACGAGTGGCGTCATTCAACTTTCGATAGTCGATGCACACTAATAAGTGTGGAAACACTTATCCTTTTACCATTTATTTCCAATAATAACAAGACCAAAACGTGTATTTTATGTCGTAAAAGTCAGAATTATGCGTGGTTTGTGTTTTTATTGTGTTTTAGGACCAAAAGATGCAAAAGGAAGAAAACATGGGCTATCACGGGCTTTTATCGAGGAAAAAGACTAAAGACGAAGTCGAAAGATCGAGAATGCAAAAAGAACAGAAGTCCAAGACCAATTTTGTAGATTTATTAAAGAAAAAGTCTAAAGACGGAAGTTTAATGAAGTCGATGAACTCAAGTCTAATTTTAGAAGAAAATTATAAGACAAGTTCAACTTATATCGACAAATCCTGAGACAACATCGATAAAGACAAAGATTAAGTCGAGTCGAGTCGAGAAGAAAGAAATTAGATAGCTTAAGCATGTAATCTCCCCGCCTCCTATAAATACCCTCCTAATGTGTCATTAGGAGGGTGGTTAGGTGGTTAATTAGTAGTAGTAGTTTAGTTTTCAAGTTTTTTTCTTAAGTTTTCTTCTCTCTTGTTTTCCAATTTTATCAACTTTAATCTTGTAATCATTTGATTTTAATCTTTAATCAATCAAGCTTATTTTCTTAATTCTCATTCTACCTTTCTTAATCTTTTACTTAATCTTGATAATCATGTAGTTTTATCTTAATCTTGTTGATGGTTTGATTGTGTAGCTTATTTGGTTGTGCTTATTAAATTGGTGATCTTAAAAGTTTTTATATAAAAGTGCTTGTTTTTCTTAATCTTTATGCTTAATAGTTTTTAGAAATAAGTTGTTTTTAATAAGTTTAAGTTTTTATAAAAAGTGTTGTTTTTTATTTCTAGCTTATTTAATGTTTTTAAAATTTTTAAATTTTAGCTTATTCACCTTTTTCTAAAATCTTTTTGGCTTAAGTTTTGGTATGTGCTTATTTTTGGAATTGCTTATTTGCTAAGTTGTTTGATCTCCGGGTTCTATAAACCCCTTTATTCCAATTAGTAGTCATAATAGAATATTCCGGATAAGCATCATTATAGCTTATTCCGGATAAGTCCTATATCCATGTTATTCCGGATAGTCAAGTATTCAGGATAAGCATATCTTCAGCGTTTTCCGGATAAGGGTAGCCATCACACATTCCGGATAAAGAGTTTGTTTCGATATTCCGGATAAGCCACGTTTTCCGGATAAGAGGCTCATATAATTTTTCCGGATAAGCCATCTTAAGGTTATTCCGGATAAGCACCACAACTCCATTTCCCCGGATAAGCTCTCGGTCTCATTATTTCGGATAAGCTTCTCGACCAACATTCCGGATAAGGACCCGGGAATTATTCCGGATAGTTTTCGATCTTCAGATTCCAGATAAGGTGTAATTGTTTATTCCGGATATGCAGTAGGAATGTTATTCCGAATAAGTTGCACATCAAGATTATTCCGGATAAGTCTCTCAATAACCTGTTCCGGATAAGGATTCCGAATAGCTGTATCTTCAAAGATTCCGGATAACATTTCGGGTAATATTCCGGATAAGGTTAAGTATTTCCAGTTTTTAAATTTTAATTTTCCCGCCTTTTTACTTAGCTTATTTCTAACTTTTCTTATTTTAGTTTAAAGATTTAAAGTTTACATTTTTATAAGTTTTAATCAATTACTTTTCAATTTTTAAAGTCTTCATTTTTAGTTTTAAATTTTAAAGCTTTCATCTTTATTTACTCAACGACATATTCATTTTTAGTTTAAAATAGATAACCAAACCTTTTTATTTTCCACCAAGAACAATTGAGTCGCACTTTCTACCAATAATCAATTCGAAAAGATCGGAATAACGAACTTTCATAACTAAGTGAAAACCTAGTTATTAAATGGCGCCGCTGCCGGCTTTTTTCGTTAAGATTAACGGTTTTAAGTGAGAGACGCGTTGGATTTTGGGATCCGTTCATTTTTTAACGTTATTTTCCTTGCTTTAAAAATTTTCAAATATCCTAAAAATTAAAAATTTTCAAAAATACAAAAAAAAAATAGAAATAGAAAATCATAAAAAACCAAAAATATTTCTTGTCTATTTTGCTTTTCCTTTTGTAGGTGTGTATGTGTACTCGTGCTCGTAAGAAGAAAGTAGTTCAAGCCGAAGTCATTACTCCACCTATTGTCACCATGGACAATCAACCAATGATCGAGCTTTTGCAATCGCACGTAGAGGGCAACACCGATGCTATTGTCATACCCGAGATTGGAGCCAACAACTTTGAGCTTAAATCCGGCTTCATTTAAATGGTCTATGCTCAACCCTTCTTGGGGCGTTCAATTGATGATCCTCATGACCATATAAAAAGGTTCCTTCAACTCACTAATACGGTTAAGTATAATGGGGTTTCACAAGAGGTAATTCGCTTGCAACTTTTTCCTTTCTCCTTAGAGGGACAAGCCCGGCATTGTCTTGATAAAGAACCTCCACAAAGTATTCTTACATGGACGGATTTAGAGACCAAATTCATCAACTACTTTTTCCTACCCTCACGTACTACCGCTTTGCAGAATGAAATCATTACTTTTGAACAAAAGTACGGTGAGACATTTAGTGAATCTTGGGACCGTTTTAAGGAACTTTTAAGAAAGTGTCCACAACATGGTTTAACAAAAGTACATCAAATCAATACTTTTTACAATGGTTTAAGCATGAATGACCAAGATTCACTAAATAGTGCCTCGGGGGGTAACATTTTGGTTAAGTCTGCTAATGCTGCTTGGGATATTATTGAGAACAAGTCTAGAGTGCAAACCAAGAGTGTTCGGACCAATGTGGCTAGTACTAGCACTAATGAGAGCGACAAGAGAATCGATAAGCTTACTTCGCTTGTTGAATCACTTGCTCTCCAAGCCACCAACAACACTAAAGCTATCAATGCCCAAGTTAATGCTATGACTCAATCATGTGAAATTTGCGGGGGATCTCACTCATACACCGATTGTCCTTCGACTCATGACAATTCGGAAAATGTGAATGCCGCCAACGGTACCTAATCTAAAGGAGGCTATCAAGCACGTCCTCAAGTTGACCGCAACTTGCTCAGCTATCGCTCAAACAACTTTCTTTCACCTCCCGGTTTTCCCCCACAAAACCCAACAAACCTCAATCGCAACAATCAAAACCAACCACGTGCTCTAACTACATATCAAAACCAAAGAAACCCATATCCACCTCAAAGAAACAACCAAGTTTACCAACAACCTGCTTATCAACCACCTGCCTACCATGCTACTCCTCCCAACCAACCCACCGCATTACACCAAGATGTTGAGACCTACATGAGGACTAATGATGCGATAGTGCAAAATCTTCAATGGGAAATGCTCAACTTGAAAGCAGATATGGTGAAGCAATGGAATGATCTTCGAGCTGATATGCGAAACACTTTGGCAAGTCAAACGAATGACTTGAGGAACATGATGGCTAGTTTTTTCCCAAGTAATCAAGCCTCTGGATCGGGTTCTCTTCCGAGTAACACCGTTGCTAATCCAAGAGGGGAGATGAAAGCAATCACCACTCGAAGTGGAAAAGGTTTAAAGGAACCCGAGCTTCCTACACATACACCGGTGATTGTGAGAAAGGAAAACGAGTCTCCTTCTCCAAATCCTCCATCTTCTGTTCCTCCAACTTCTACCTCTCCAATTCCACCACCTTCTACTTCCACCCCTCCACCACCCAAGGATGTGAGTGAGAATTCTATCCCAAAGCCTTCATCTCAACCCAATATACCTTATCCTTCAAGGTTGAGGAAAGAGAAATTGAAGAACAAGGATGATATTCAGGTTTCGAACTTTCTTAAAATGTTTAAACAACTGAATTTCAATATCTCCTTTGCTAAGGCTCTCGCTCACATGCCGAAATATGCTAAAATGTTTAAAGATCTTCTCAGTGATAAGGAGAAACTTCTCGATATTGCTCAGACCCAACTTAATGCGAATTGCTCTGTAGTGCTCTTAAGGAAATTACCAACCAAACTTGGTGATCCGGGTCGTTTCTTGATTCCTTACAACTTCCCTGGGGTAGAGAATTGTATGGCCCTAGCCGATCTAGGTGCTAGTATAAACTTAATGCCTTTAAGCGTTTGGAAACAATTATATCTACCCGAGCTAGTCCCCACACGAATGACTTTGGAATTAGCTAACCGTACGGTTGCTTATCCGGTGGGGATAGCCAAAGACGTCTTCGTTGGCGTCGACAAATTCACCTTTCCGGCGGATTTTGTTGTCGTTGACTACGAGATGAACCCCCGTGTTCCATTAAGCGTTGGACGTCCATTCCTGAGGACCGGTCGCACTCTCATTGATGTAGTCGCGGGCGAATTAATCATGAGAGTTGGTGACGATCAAATCGTCTTGAACATGGGAAAAATTTCTAAGCAACCTTCTGAAAATGAGAGTGTTAATTTCATTGACGTTCTTGATGAGGCTTGTGAAGAACATTTCAAAGACGCTTGTAAAAGTGGTTCTTCTTCTCTTCCTATTGTTGAGACCGTTGCCTCTATTGCTCCATCACTAACTCCATTTGGAGATATTGATTTCATTTTCAAAGACTTTGAAGCAACTTTGGGAGATGTGGACTTAAAATATGACGATTCTCCCTCCAATTGGGATGACGACATTCGTACCATTGAGAAACTTCTCAATGAGGACCATATTTCTCCACCATCTCCTAAGGACATCTCTATCGATGAACCGAATTTGACTACGCCTTCCATCGAAAATCCTCCGGGTTTAGAGCTTAAGGACCTACCCTCTCATCTCGAGTAAGTTTTCCTTGAAGACAACAAGAAGTCACCCGTCATCATCGCTAAGGACTTGAAAGAGGAAGAAAAATCCCGACTTATCGCCGTGCTGAAGAATCATAAGAAAGCGATTGCTTGGAAGATCACTGATATTCGTGGAATTGATCCTCACTTTTGCACACATAAAATTCTCATGGAGGACGACTTTAAACCCACCATTCAAAGCCAACGAAGGGTGAATCCTAAGATCTATGACGTTATCAAGAAAGAGGTTATCAAACTTCTTGATGCGGGAATGATTTACCCTATTTCGGATTAACCATGGGTTAGTCCCGTCCATTGTGTGCCTAAGAAAGGCGGAATCACCGTTGTGCCCAATGAAAACAACGAGTTGATTCCTACTCGTCTCGTTACAGGGTGGAGAGTTTGTATAGACTATCGCAAACTCAATGATGCTACGAGAAAGGATCATTTTCCCCTTCCATTCATGGACCAAATGCTTGAACGTCTAGCGGGTAATGACTATTACTGCTTCTTAGACGGTTTCTCCGGGTATTTTCAAATTCCCATCGATCCCAAAGATCAAGAGAAAACCACATTCACTTGTCCTTATGGAACATTTTCCTACAAAAGAATGCCTTTCGGCTTATGCAATGCTCTTGGGACCTTCCAAAGGTGTATGATGGCTATCTTCCATGACATGGTTGAAGAAACTATGGAAGTCTTCATGGATGATTTCTCGGTTTATGGTGATTCTTTCTCTCATTGCCTTACCAATTTGGAACGCATGCTTAAGCGGTGTGAAGACACTCGCCTTGTTCTAAATTGGGAAAAATGCTATTTCATGGTAAAAGAAGGCATTGTGCTTGGACATAAAATCTCTAAAGCCGGTCTTGAAGTGGACCGTGCTAAAGTGGATGTCATAGCCAAATTACCTCCACCTTCAACCGTGAAGGGTGTGAGAAGTTTCCTTGGTCATGCGGGCTTCTATCGTCGATTCATCCAAGATTTTTCTAAAATCACTCGCCCGATGACCCACCTCTTGGAAAAAGATACTCCTTTCATCTTTTCCAAAGAGTGCCTTGAATTCTTCAATCTTCTTAAGGACAAGCTAACTAAGGCACCGGTCTTGGTTACCCCTAATTGGGAGCTACCTTTTGAGTTGATGTGTGATGCTACCGATTTTGCTATTGGAGCGGTTTTGGGCCAAAGAGTGAACAAACACTTCCAACCAATCCACTATGCTAGCAAGAAAATGACGGGGGCTTAATTGCATTATACCACTACCGAAAAAGAGCTTTTAGCTGTAGTGTATGCTTTTGAAAAATTCCGCCCCTATCTTGTCCTTTCTACCACCATCATGTATACCGATCGTTTCGCGTTGAAGTACTTGTTGACTAAGCAAGATTCTAAGACAAGACTTCTTCGTTGGGTTTTGCTCCTTCAAGAATTTAAAATCGAAATTCGTGATAAGAAGGGAGCCGAAAACCTAGCCGCGGATCATCTAAGTAGACTTGAGGATCCTTATCAAGGGGATCATCCGAATCAGGAGATCAATGACTCTTTTCCCCTTGAGGCCTTAATGTCTATCAACTCTAATCTTGATGACACCCCGTGGTTTGCGGACATTGCAAATTACTTAGCGGGTGGAATTCTCAAGGAAGGGTTAACATCCCAACAAAAGAAAAAGTTCTTTAAAGATATTGAACATTATTTATGGGACGACCCTTACCTTTTTAAACAATGTGCTGATCTGATTATTCGTCGATGTGTTGATGGGCCGACAGCGGTACAAATCCTTGATGCTTTCCATAAAGGACCCACCGGTGGTCACTTTGGTCCCAATTACACCGCGAAGAAAGTATTCGACTCTGGATTTTATTGGCCCACCATTTATCGTGACGCTCACGACATGGTTAAACATTGTGATGCTTGCCAAAGACAAGGCAAAATCACACATAAAGATGAGATGCCTCAAAATTTCATACAAGAATGTGAAATCTTTGATGTATGGGCATCGACTTTATGGGGCCATTTCCATCATCTAAAGGGAACAAGTACATCCTCGTAGTCGTTGACTACGTTTCCAAATGGGTTGAAGCTAAGGCTCTTCCCACGAACGATGTGAGGGTGGTTGTGAACTTTTTGAAGCATCCTTTTGCTCGATTCGGTGTTCCTCGTGCTATTATCAGTGACCGCGGGACTCATTTTTGCAATGATCAATTCGCAAGAGTCATGGCTAAGTACGGTGTCAATCACCGTCTTTCCATCGCTTATCATCCCCAAACTAATGTGCAAGCCGAGATATCTAACCGTGGATTGAAGCGAATTCTGGAGCGTATTGTCGGAGAGCATCGTGCCTCGTGGGCCGATAAGTTAGATGATGCTTTGTGGGCTTTCCGTACTGCTTATAAGACCCCGATTGGTTGTACACCTTATCGTCTTGTGTACGGAAAAGCATGCCACCTCCCTATCGAGCTGAAACACAAGGCATACTGGGCCTTGAAGTGGGCTAACTTCGACATCAATAAAGCCGGTGATCTTCGGAAGATTCAACTCAACGAGCTAAATTAATTGAGAAATGAAGCTTATGAGAACTCATTGATCTACAAAGAGAAGACCAAGATCATCCATGATGCAAGGATTAAGAACCGAGAGTTCCACGTTGGTGATCAAGTCTTACTTTTTAACTCTCGGTTGAAGATCTTCTCGGGAAAGTTGAAGAGCCGCTGGTCTGGTCCATTCACCATCGCCAAAATCTTTCCCTATGGCACCATTGAGCTTTCTCAGCCAAATGGGCCCAATTTTAAGGTGAATGGCCAGCGCGTGAAGTTGTACTTTGGTGAGGACATCTCTCATGAGATGATTCCATCCCTCACCACGTTTTCCTTGAATTAAGTTCTGGGTCGAGTCAGGCTCGTGACTCGGTTAACAAAAACAAGCGCTTCTCGGGAGGCAACCCGTTGATCTATCCTTTACCGTTTTCATAATAAGTGTAGGGGAGCCCCATATGTGTTTGTTGTCTTGTTTCTTCTTCTGTGCAGGGATTAAAGCTTCAAAGATCCATTCTCGATGATTTTTGACGAACCGTGATCCCGTGTTCCCGTCTTCCCGGTTCTATCCTAAAACTGTCGTGATTCAATATTTCATATCTTATATGTTCACATTGAAATCACTATAGTTGTCCTTTCCTTAGCAAGATTTAAACAAAATGCACAATGTCATAAGTGTAGGGGAGTTTACTCCCACATGCTTAAACATTGAGGACAATGTTTATATCAAGTGTAGGGGGGACTTCTTTCGAAGTAAGTGGTCTTTTCCATGAATTTGTCCTCATTTTAACCGTAAAAATTGATTTTTCGACATTTTTCAAAATTTTTAATCTATTTTGGCCTATTAGTATTTACCTTTGTTATAGTTATTTTATTTCGTTGCTAGAATAAAGTTTAATGAAGTGATTTTAATTTTCAAACGTTGTGAATCTTTTGACTCAACCCGAGTTTACTTATCTAAGTTTACTCTAGCTAGTATCCTTAACGTGTTTAAGTCAAGTTTTGCTAGGCTTTTATATAGGGAACTTTAAAACGCGAAAGTCTTAACTCTCACGGGTTAAGAACAAGAACTTTTCGCAAGTTCCTATAATTGATCCTAGAGAGTCGTTTATCAAGGGAACTTTAAAATGCGAATTCTAAACTTGAAAAAGTCTAAGAGTTTGCAAGATCCTATAGATGACTCGAAAACCCAAAATTTTGATTTAATTGGCTAAGCATCCGCGAGTCTCATTCCTTGAGATTTTAAATTATGGAGAACGAGAGATGAAAGAGTCAATTATAAGTTTGGTATTCTTTCGTGAATTTATGTGAGTTGATTATAAGCCTATTCTCCCATCGCTTGCTAATAAATTTATCTGCAATAAATAAGGTTGTACGGTTTGAAAAGTTACTTAGCTTCTAGCACAAGATCGTTTAAAAGTTGCTCGGTATTAATTAGAGTTTATAGCCAAGGCATAACTTATTGAAGCGGGATGCGATGATTGGCAAGTCCGAAAAGGCCCTAACAAGGCATTAGGGCTACATTTTGTTGTTAAAGATCCCAAGTGATGTGAACAATCATTTATCGAAAATCAATATGAAGGATTGAGACACACGACGAAAAGCAAGTACTCCCCAAAAGATCATGGAGAAGTCTATCTGAAAAGACCCTAGCAAGGTATGAGGATAAATAGATCCAAGTCCTAAATGGAGGCGGATCGTTGTATATCAAAGTCCAAAATAAAGATTGGAGAAAAATGAAGAAGTCGTGGTCCAAATATGAAGAATCTCTCAAAACTTCAAGTGAAGAAATTTCTATTATGAAGAGAAGACTATAATTTCAAGAACGTCTCTCAAAGATTTGAAGTATGAAGTCGCTGCCAAATATCGGTCCGAGAAAGGTCTCAAATCGTGAAACGAGTTATGCCAAATATGAACTTTGAAAGGTCCCGAGAAGCAGTTTTAAAAGATTTTGTCCTTTAGCTAACTATTGATTAAATCGTCCCACTTTATTTTCAGCCTAAATAACTATCGAAATAAGTCAAACAATGCATCCTCGTGATCATTCAAGACAAAAATAAAATATAAGAGATACACCTAGGAATAAGGGAGTCTAAGTGAATAATTGGGCCACATGAGTTCGTGTTAGTTTGCTAACTTATAATAACAATGATCTCATTTTTAAGCTTGGTATGGGGAACGTGAAACTTGAGAATGATGAACATTCATGACAACCAAAAGCCCAATGTAAGTCTTTGATTTCTTACTTGTTTTGTTCTTATAGTTACCTTAGTGTTTAGCATTTAATAAAGGCCAAGGTGGGTTATCTATGATGAAAAATGTAAACCGTGCTTTGAAATTAGTGCATTGCATGAGGACATTGCAATGGTCAAGTGTAGTGGATTTAATAAGTGTGGAAACACTTATCCTTTTACCATTTATTTCCAATAATAACAAGACCAAAACGTGTATTTTATGTCGTAAAAGTCAGAATTATGTGTGGTTTATGTTTTTATTGTGTTTAGGACCAAAAGATGCAAAAGGAAGAAAACATGGGTTATCACGGGCTTTTATCGAGGAAAAAGACTAAAGACGAAGTCGAAAGATCGAGAATGCAAAAAGAACAGAAGTCCAAGACCAATTCTAAAGATTTATCGAAGAAAAAGTCTAAAGACGGAAGTTTAATGAATTCGAAGAACTCAAGTGTAATTTTAGAAGAAAATTATAAGACAAGTTCAACTTATATCGACAAATCCCGAGACAACATCGAGAAAGACAAAGATTAAGTCGAGTCGAGTCGAGAAGAAAGAAATTAGATAGCTTAAGCATGTAATCTCCCCGCCTCCTATAAATACCCTCCTAATGTGTCATTAGGAGGGTGGTTAGGTGGTTAATTAGTAGTAGTAGTTTAGTTTTCAAGTTTTTTTCTTAAGTTTTCTTCTCTCTTGTTTTCCAATTTTATCAACTTTAATCTTGTAATCATTTGATTTTAATCTTTAATCAATCAAGCTTATTTTCTTAATTCTCATTCTACCTTTCTTAATCTTTTACTTAATCTTGATAATCATGTAGTTTTATCTTAATCTTGTTGATGGTTTGATTGTGTAGCTTATTTGGTTGTGCTTATTAAATTGGTGATCTTAAAAGTTTTTATATAAAAGTGCTTGTTTTTCTTAATCTTTATGCTTAATAGTTTTTAGAAATAAGTTGTTTTTAATAAGTTTAAGTTTTTATAAAAAGTGTTATTTTTGATTTCTAGCTTATTTAATGTTTTAAAAGTTTTTAAATTTTAGCTTATTCACCTTTTTCTAAAATCTTTTTGGCTTAAGTTTTGGTATGTGCTTATTTTTGGAATTGCTTATTTGCTAAGTTGTTTGATCTCCAGGTTCTTTAAACCCCTTTATTCCGATTAGTAGTCATAACAGAATATTTCGGATAAGCTTCATTATAGCTTATTCCAGATAAGTCCTATATCCCTGTTATTCCGGATAGTCAAGTATTCAGAATAAGCATATCTTCAGCGTTTTCCGGATAAGGGTAGCCATCACACATTCTGGATAAAGAGTTTGTTTCGATATGCCGGATAAGCCACGTTTTCCAGATAAGAGGCTCATATAATTTTTCCGGATAAGCCATCTTAAGGTTATTCCGATAAGCACCACAACTCCATTTCCCCAGATAAGCTCTCGGTCTCATTATTCCGGATAAGCTTCTCGACCAACATTCCGGATAAGGACCCGGGAATTATTACGGATAGTTTTTGATCTTCAGATTCTGGATAAGGTGTAATTGTTTATTCCGGATATGCAGTAGGAGTGTTATTCCGAATAAGTTGCACATCAAGATTATTCCGGATAAGTCTCTCAATAACCTGTTCCGGATAAGGATTCCGAATAGTTGTATCTTCAAAGATTCCGGATAACACTCCGGGTATTATTCCGGATAAGGTTAAGTATTTCCAGTTTTTAAATTTTACTTTTCCCGCCTTTTTACTTAGCTTATTTCTAACTAGTCTTATTCTAGTTTTAAGATTTAAAGTTTACATTTTTATAAGTTTTAATCAATTACTTTTCAATTTTTAAAGTCTTCATTTTTAGTTTTAAATTTTAAAGCTTTCATATTTATTTACTCAACGACATTTTCATTTTTAGTTTAAAATAGATAACCAAACCTTTTTATTTTCCACCAAGAACTACTGAGTCGCACTTTCTACCAATAATCAATTCGAAAAGATCGGAATAACGAACTTTCATAACTAAGTGAAAACCTAGTTATTACACACCCTCCAACCGGTCACTAGTCTAGTGGGAATTAACTCGTTGTCATCATTTGGCACAACGGTCATCCCTCCCTTTTTAGGGACACAATGAATGGGACTCACCAAAGGTCTATCGGATATAGGGTAAATCATTCCCGCGTCTAGTAGTTTTAAAACTTCCTTTTTGATGACGTCGTGAATTTTTGGGTTTACCCTACGTTGACATTGGATTGCGGGTTTGTAGTCTTCCTCTATTAAGATTTTGTGTGTACAAAATTTGGGATCATTCCCTTAATGTCGGATAGTTTCCACGTAATTGCTCCCTTGTGAGTCTTTAGAACTTCGATAAGTGCGGTTTTTTCAACATCGGAAAGGTCCTTTGCAATAATAACTGGCAACTTATCGTCTCCTTCCAAGAATACGTATTCTAGGTGTGGAGGAAGATCTTTCATATCTAGGGTTGGTGGTTCCTCGATTGAAGATGTGGGTTCGATACTCATAACCTCCACCGGTGGAGGAAATGGGAAATCGTTGAGAAAATCCTTGATAATCGAGAAGTCCTCATCGTCATCGAGGTCTTCGTCACAAGTACGTGGAACACTAAATTCTTCCAACGTAAAACCACCTCCTTCAAATGGAGTGAACGAATGTGTCGAATTATCAAGAATAGGATCGAGCATTGTGGGATTGCCACAATTTGCTTCTTCAACAAAACTTAAAATTTATTGTGAATATTCTTCGCAAACGACGTCGATCATATCAATATCAACATCATTCAAAGACGCGATAAAATAAACATGAGAAAGTGTAGAGTTGTGTTGCGTTTATAACAAGTTCCTCGTCGTTTCGTAAAGTGATTTTTCGAGCATGAACGTCGATAATCGCTTTCGATGTGTCTAAAAACGAATGTCCTAAGATGAGAGGAACTTGAGGATCCGTGGTAATATCGGCAACGTTAAAGTCGACGGGATAGTAGAATTTTCCCACTTTCACAAAAATGTCTTCTGCCAAACCACATGCGGGAATCGTAGAATGATCGGCCATTTCGATAGACATTTTTGAAGGAGTAAGATTAGGAAGGTTGAGCGACATAAAGATCGTAAGAGGCATCAAATTAATGCTAGCACCAAGATCGGCCAAGGCATAGCATTCTTCCATATCTTCAATTCCGCACGGAATTAAAAATTTACCGGGATCACCGACTTTTTGAGGTATGCGATTAAGATAAACCGATGAACAACTAGACAATTTTTGCAATTTCTCCTTGTTTTTCAACATACTCTTAAAGTTAGCGGCAAATCGAGGCATCATGATTAATGCGTCGACGAAACTTATGTTAAAATGCAAGTCACGAAACATTTTGATAAAAAGTTTAAATTGGTAATTGTCTCGTTCTTGCAATTTTTCCTTTCGAAGTCTCGAAGGGTAAGGCATGGTGGTGTTGGCAAAGACGATGATGGTTCAAAGTAAGAGGGTGGTGTTGGGTGGGGCATAGGCATAGCCTTTGGAATCTCGGGTTCCAATGATGGTAAAGGGTCGACCGTAGGTGTGGTATGAGCGGTACTTCATGGGATTGAGATATGCTCCTTTTCAACCACAACCTTGGGTTCTTCCTCAATTGGCTCATCCGTAGGATTAATTGGTTGAGGAATCGGCTCTTTGAAGGTCTTACCACTACGTGTGGTAATCACTTTCATTTCTCCTTTAGGATTCGAAACGGTGTTACTAGGAAGACCACTCAAAGATGGTTTACACATTATAGCCTCAAATATAGATGAAATTATATCCTCAAACATAGATTGCCTCTTATCGGCCTTAAGCATCTCTTGTTTTATCTCATGTTGGCCTTGTTCCATCTTTTATTGGTTTTCTTGTAACCTAGTCACATTGCTCTCTATTTTATTGGTGTGAATCTTAAGTTCATTAGTAAGCTCTGTTTTCAACTCCTTTTTCAAATCATTCTTAAACTCGGATCTTAGACTAATTATCTCCCTTTGGATGTTATCAAACCTAGCATCATTACCATTTGCATATTCAACAAATTCATTTGGAAGATCTTTCAAGTTTTCCAAACATTTGTTGTTGTTTTGAAAATCATTTTTGTTTTGCATTTGATTATTAGCCCCTTGATTCCCATAGTTGTTACCCTTGTAATTTTTCGTTTGATAACCAACTTGATTGTTTCGATAATTGTTATTAGCATTTTGATTTGGTGAAAAACCCGGTAGAGTCAATTGATTAGTGCGGGTAACTTGACCGTTTTGGTTATAAGTTCCCGTGGTTGCGTAGGCACTCGAAGTGTTATCACCGTTGGTAATGCACTTAGAGAAATCGTGAGCTCCACCACAATACATGCACGAAACCTCAACCGCTTTAATCCTAGCGGGAGCGGGTTGTTCACCAACCTTAAACTCAACTAACAATCCCTTAAGCTTATCAAATATTTTGTTCTCCAAATTCGCCTCAATTTGGCAAGCATCAATGGTACGTGACGATGATGAGGATGTAAACGAAGCCTTGTTAACACTCGATGTGTTACGAGGACTAGACCTTAGACCTATTCTCAATAATCGTCAATGCTTCCTCAACCGTTTTACACAAAAAAATACCACTCGCGGCGTCTTTAAGATTGTCACGCTCATGATCATTCAACCCATTGTAAAACGTGTCAATTTGATGCAAGTCGGAAAAACTGTGATGAGGACACTCATGTAACATTTCCTTAAACCGATTCCAAGCCGTTGAAAAACTCTCAATAAACTCTTGTGAAAATTTTGAAATTTCGTTATTCAAATGCATAGTCTTAGAAGGCGGAAAAAATTGGTTCACAAATTTCGAAACGAGATCCTTCCACGTCAATATAGAATTGGGTGTCTCTTTCTCTAACCAAATTTTAGCGGGCCTCGCTAAGGAATACGGAAAAAGCATCATCTTGATCGATTCGTTCGAGACGTCCTTGAATTTGCAAGTGGTCGTAAGACGATTGAATTGGCGGATGTGGTTATGGTGTTGTCCTTTTCGTCACCATGAAACTTGTTGGCTTGGATCATGGACAACAAACCCGTCTTAACCTCGAAATTCTCTGCAAGGATAGCGGGAATCACAATAGCCTCTCCATAACCCCCGGTGGGTGCTTGAAGCAACTCCATCATAGTACGATTAGCCATGGTGACTTCTTGTTCTATAATGGGTTCGTCAATAGGAGAGACTTCGCTAGAAAACTTTGGTGTTGTTTCCTTTTTGTTTCAAAGTTTACGTGAATGTTTTTCTTTAGAGCGAGTTTGCATAAACGTAACGTACAATGTGGGGATGAGCAAAGAATATTCTTTTGGGTGTTTTTACTTTTTCAATTTTTTTGTTGTTTTTGATTGTTTTTCACTTTTTTGGATTTTTGTGATGTATTACGTAGACCGAAATCTACAAATCTCTCCTCAAATCAAATCTCTCGATTAAAGGAGCCCCAAGGAATGAAAACGATCACGTGAAGTGAACGCCTTCGATGAATTTAGAACGTTGGTGGAACACCAAAACGTTCAAGAGGGTTTAATCTTTGAAACCAAGAAAATATATATGATATATAGATAATACTTTGTGTGGAAAACCCTCGATTAGCCCTCTTTCTCAAAACACGCACAAGCAAGCGCGGGAAACGAGGCGGCGCGAAGCACTTAAGAGCCTTTTTCCCTTAGGTCGTGAAATACAACTGCCTTATACCCACCTTATAGTTTGTGTTAATTGAAATTAAGCTTCACGAAAGTATTTATCTATTTTGCCTTTTTTATTTGTTTGAGATTCGAATACAATGATTGAGTGATGAAATCCCAAATCAAGGTTGTGTTTTCACACTTTTGGAGTACTTGTATATTTATTGTGATACGTATACAATATATTAATAATATTCACCAAAAACAAAAACCGATAATACGTAAGATTAGAGTGCTAATCACACAAATAGTTATTATGGATAATATGAAAAATAACAATTGTTCAAATCAAAACACAACACGCCTCCCCGGCAGAGACGCAAAAATGATAGTTGTAGTAATACACCCTTTTAGGAAAAAGGAGTAAAAACGGTAAGTATTTAATACACGTTTAGGAAAACGTATACTAATGACCCACAAAGTAAGTGTGGTGGGATCGTTCTCAAGGAGGATAGTGTGTTATGTGTGTTAAGATTTGAATTGATGTTTGTGATTAATATTATTGGACAAAGAAGGAAAGAAAATGAGGACGGATACGTGAAAATTACACTAAGACGTAAAAGACGTAAACTCGTAAAAAGGGATAAAATAAAAATTTATTTTAAAAAATTACAATAAATTACAAAAAATCCACAAAAATAAACTAAGGGTTTACAAAAAATCAAAACTTTACCAAACCTTTTATTTAATTAATTATCAATTTTTAAATGTTAATAAAATCCCTAAAAATAAAATTAATTAATAAAAAGTCCAAATTAAGATTTTATAATTTCTAAACCTCAAAAATAACTTAAATAAACTAAAAATAATTTTTCTGAATTTTAAAACCTATCTAAACTATTTTTAAATGATTAAAAACAATTAAAAATTTAAATTAATCCTAGAAATGAATTAAAAGGTGCTAAAAATATTCTAAAAGTTCTAAAAATCTTAACTTAATGTATTTGACCTAGGAAAAATATTAAAAGTGAATAATATTAATTAAATCTAAAAATCAATATTTTAATAATAAAATAATAATAAAAAATTCAAAAGTTGTAAAAAATTCTAAAAACTTGAAAACCTACTTATTTTAACCTAATAAACTCAGAAATGAACTTGAAATTACAAAATACCCCTAATGGGCCACCAAATAGGCTAAACAGTGAAACAAACCCCTTAATGGGCTCCCATAGGCCCAATAAGAAAAATGTTCACAAAATTGGCCCAAAACTTCCAGTTAAGCTTAATATTCAAATTTAAACACAAAATTTCAAAGGCCTAAAAGCTGAAAATGAGCTTATCACAGCTTATTTCAAAACAGCTTATTCTTATTGGGCTTTTTGGCCCATTAAGCTATAAGCTGATGCCATAAGCTATAATTTGACACACGTCCTTCTCTTGACCTTAATAAGCTATTTGTGAAAAGAAAGTTTGAAAAAGCCCAAGAAATAAGCCAGAAATAAGCAAAAGCTCTCCACACAAAACGACAAAATTGTCGTTTTCAAGTTCTAGAGCACTTCAAGGGCTGATTCAAGTTGCAATAAGTCATAGATGGATTAACTAAGCTTAATAATCAAAAAACTTTCATAAAGAACCACTCAATAAGCTGGAATAAGCAATAAGCTAATTTGTAAAAGTCAACTAAGTTCGTTTTCTAGTCAAAACTAAAAGTCAAAGTCTACAAAGCTCCAGTATTACTCAATGGGTCAAATAAGGAAGATTGATTACAAAAACAAAGTTGTTTCAAGTCCCAATAAGCTAGAATAGCTTATTAATAAGCTGCTTGAAAAATTGTACTATCAGTGGGAACTTTTGAGTTCTTTCAGTGGGAATGGTTCCCCATGCTTGACTACTTTGACTTTTTGTCTTATATGGATTTTTTTGGATTCAAGTCACACAAAGGCACCCTTGTAATCAGTGGATTATAAGGATTCAATAACAATCACAAAACCACAAAAACACCTAGCCAATTGATACAGTTAAATCAAAACATCATCAGACCTTGCACAGACATGAACATAAGCAGTTTTGAACAGAATAAGAAGTTTAAGGAATATTCAGCCAACCAAATTGAACCAAATGCACACAACAGCTTAAACAAATTCAAATGAACATAAATCAACTAGTTGCATGCACTAATTCAAGGTTTAGAAAAAGATTCAAGCTTATGCTGCTTACTGATGAACAATGAACAACAGAAAATGACTTTTGCTGATGTACTTCCACAAGCCTGAATTCAAACAATCAAATCTCTTAAACAGGTTATATAAACTTTGTTTAAACACTTGTTAGCCCTAAGCATGCATACACTCTAGGTGTTTCCAAAATTTTATGGCAAAACAGGCAAAATCAAACAAGTTATAACACAATCTAGAATTTGATGTTTAAAAGCTCAACACTTGCATATACCAGCACAATATCACTTGATAAACAAATACCAACACTTAATACCCTTACATGATAACTCAAACTCAAACAAGAAACTTAAAACAGTAGACCCAAACACCCCTTTCACTTTTTAATCCAAGATTTAACAAAGCACATGTGTATTTCAGGTTTACCCAAGCCTAATCTAGCATCATAACAACAATATAAAGAAGTATTAAGCAGATTCAAGCCACAAGAACAACACTTATAACAGCAGATCACAAAATCACATGAAACACCTTTTTTAACAGATTTTTGGGATAGAGTACTCAAACCTCCTGAATGTACTTCCACACTCACGTATGTTTGAGTTGATGTGTCTAGCCCAACAAGACACAAGATTCCACAATCAACCCTGCTAAGAACAACAAGGTTAGAGCACAATTTATAACAGAAAAATAAAAAAAGGAAAAGCTGATTGATGCAAACTTGTTCCCACTCCTTGAATATCCCCAAACTACAAGCTCATAACAACTTGATAATCTTCTTATCAAGGTGTATAGACCACTTATAATCCAAAGATTTCTAAGGGTTTGAACCAAGAACTTAGCAAAATATCATTTTTTAGAAAACTTTGCAATTTCTTTCACAAGCTTTGAAAACATGTTTTGAAACTTAACAATCATAAACATGTAACAATAACAAGAGTATAATAAGGTTGGCAATTGGATTTCATCAAACAATTCAAACACTTTTCATAATCTTGAACAAGGCCTTACAGAATGTTAACCAAAGAAAAACCAAGAGCAGGGCTAAGTGTAAAACCCTAATGCCTTTATATAGGCTCACAAACTATCTAGAAAGCTGAAAATACAAGGAAACCCTAATGTAGTGAAGTCCCATTAATGCCCTTGAGTTTGAATATCTTGACTGATCATGTGAAGTTCCTTGGCGTTTTGTAGAGGTGGAAAGGTGGTAGAATTGATCAAAGGGCTCACAATGAGCTTATGTTGTAAGCTACATTGTGAGTGGTAGATTCTCAGCAAGGTTTTGGCCTTTTCCTCAAATGTGTAGTAGGGGATAGAACATGTGAGCTTTGGGATGATGTGGCATGAGTTTTAAGGTGTAGGTTATGTTAAGTGCAACCTTAATCATAATTCTAGAAAGAATTAGGGTTTAGTTCCAAGTATTAAACAAACCCCTAATCTTGTTCATATGGTGAATAGTTATTGGCTTGATCTGGATTAGGATTTAAATTTGTGTTAACCGTGAGTTTAACTAATTAATATAATTAGTTAAAATATGGTGTGAGTGGGTTATGATGTGGTGGAATGGTGAACTCTGATTGGCTAGAAAGTGTTAGTGGGGCACGTGGCATGCCACCACTGGTCTAGGTAAGTATCTTGTCTCCCACTTTAAACCCTTCTTCTTTCTTCTTTCTTTCATTTCAGTTTTAATACCCCAAAGCTGATTTTCCTTTGTTGTTGAAGTTTGGTTTTTTAGACTTTTGCCCCAAAAAGTTTTGTAAAGGTATTTCAAGGGTATTTCTTGCCAATTCATGATATTTGAAGGATTGTTTTGGCATTTTCTTCATTCTTCAAGGTGTTGACTTGTTTGTTTGATTTCTTGGAGGACTAAGAATGACAAGTCTTAAATTTTAAGGGGCCATTCTTGCCAATTCTTCAAAGTGGAGGGTCCTTTTTGCAATTTGACAAACTTTAAAGACGAAACTTGTAATTATGAATATACAAGGATTTAAAGTGTCAATTCCTCAATATTGGAGGACCCTTCTTGTACAATCTTCATTTCTTCAAGGACTTTAATTGGAAAATCAACATTAGGGCTTGGATCATTGTGCGCTTCATTTCCCGTGTTCGTTTTTGCTCGTTTCTTGTGTTCTTTTGTCATTTTCTCGATATCCGCACCTAAAATACACATTGAACAAATACAAGCATATATATGGCACATTTGATGATGCTTTATACATTTAAAGCCCAAAAAGAACGATGATATTATGTATAAAATCCATCTCATCAGTATACGATTATGTGACTTGTTAATCATAATCCCTTTGTTACTAGTACCGTTAAACCATGGATATGGATCCTAACTCATTCCATATTTATTTTTTGGAACGGCAAATGTTAGTGGTTAGTGGGTTGAGTCATGCAATGACATCCAAGCGGTAGAATATCTGTAAAACCCGCACACTTTTACCATGAATAGTACCCTTAAGATCGTACGTAATAGATTAAAACTTTGCTTTCATAGTATGATTATGTTCACGTGTTAGAATTTTACGTATTACGTACGTGTTAGAACACGATAAGTATTAATTACGTACGAACACACAGTAATTATTTAAACAATAATTAATCACGAACATGCGATCATGAAATCGTGAACCTAATTTAATCACGGGCTAATATTAATTACGTATATATATTTATTACGAACACGAATAAATATATTAAGGCACGGTTAATATTTAACGAGAACACATAAAATACGAACACGACTAAACACGAACGAACACTAGAATAAATAGACTCGGGAAAAGGTACGGGTACCCCATGTGGGCCCCTACCCGCGGCTACACCAAGGAGATGGGCCAAGCCCATCTAATTTTTACTAACATGGGGTTAAGGTAAAAGCTTTTGTCACTTTTTCACTTCACAGTAAACATCAAAAACCCTAAAAAGGATTTTTCTCCTTCCTTCTTGCTCTCTCTTGGCCGCCGCATATAAACACAAGAAAGGTGGTGTTCGTTTGATTTTGATCTTGAATTTTGTGCAAGTGTTCGTGTGTGTCCATCCTCGTTTGATCCACGCATTCGGTATACCTTACTAAATCCTTTTCTTTTTGTTTTGATTTAATAAATTAAATAAGAACATGATGTTTTTAAAAAGCTAATTAAAAACATAAATCAAACATGTAAATGGTTATGGGGTAAATCAAAACGAAGGATTTAGGGGTGTTTGTTGTGGCCGGCGCCTAAACCAAACCCCAAGGGGGTCTCGGCTTGGCACATGGACCACCACCGAGACCTCAAGGTCTCGGTTTGGTGGTGTGGATCCCACGGCAGCAGCAAACAAGGGGGAACCCCGATGCGGTTCGGGGTATGGAGTTGATTACGGGTCCGGTTCATGGTTTCAAGTCACGATCTGGTTCATGGTTTATGTTAAGGTTATGTTTTAATAATCATATGTTAAAATTAAATTAATAAAATATGACATGATTAATTTAATAAAACATGACTTAGGTCATAATTTAATTATTAGATCATGGATTTTTAACCTAAGTATTTATATTTTTCTAGACTTTATAATTAATTAATTATTAAAAACCATGGCTATAATTAAGTAATTAACATGACTTAGGTTATATTATTAATAATTAATAATACATGTTTTAACCTAAGTATTTAACTTTGTTTAATTAAAAACATGATATATTTAATTAAATACTTTTAACCTATATTTTATTTAAATTATATGTAATAATTAATAAACTATACCTTATATCAATATGACTTAGAAAAATAATCAGAAAACACTTAAGCTTATATACTTAGCTTATTTAACCAGCATATATCTAATTATGGAAACTTTCTATTTTTAGAAACTTATTTAATTAAGGCAGCTAATCTATTTATGGAAACTTTCTATTTCTAGAAACTTATCTAATTTAAGCAGTAATTCTATTTTTGAAAACTTTCTATTTTTGGAAACTTTCTATTTTTGGAAACTTTCTATTTTTGGAAACTTTCTATTTTTGGAAACTTTCAATTTTTGGTAACTTTCTATTTTTGGAAACTTTCTATTTTAGGAAACCTGCTATTTTTAGAAAGTTACTTATTATTACACAGTAAGTATAATAATACATGAAATACAAGTAATACTTAATCAGAATAGATAGAATGTAAGATAAATACAGTTTAAAGCTTAAAACATTAAAACATGACATGAACATATAAAATAAGCTAAGACATGACATAAAACCAGTTACGTATGTAGTGATCAGATACTTATACACGTATGTATTTATGTAGCATTAGTGATACAGAAGTAGGATTCTCTTCAGTTCATCTTCTTCGTTCACTGGACATAAGGTACGGATCCCCGTCCTTTCAGTATGGACATTCTTTCCTTATTAGGATTTCCCGTATGCAGCCAACTGTTTTCCCGTAGTATAAATTTATATGTTTGATAGCTTATGTTTAATTTAAGATACCTATAGCCATATACATGCATGACCAGTTTCACCTAGTTATGGAGGTATCATAACCTTAACATTAGAGGCACTGGTGTTATGACTTCCCCGCGGTGGAGTGATTGCTCGTGGCGTCCCTTCAGCTTTTGGCCATATTATTATATTTATCATGTGGGGCGTATGGGTGCATCCTAGTTACATGTTTTCAGCAGATTACTCAGTGTGAATGTGGTGTGTGCCTTGCATTCTTCTCAAGGAGCTGATCCCTCCTACCCAAACCAGTATATTAAATTAGAGGCAGCCCCTCTAATTTGTATGATGAGGTCACCCCTCCAAGTATTCATGCACGATGGATTTTCATGACCTATATTGGCTAATGGTAAAATATATTAAACAGTTTTCATAAGATAAACATAAGGCTTTTCAAACTATAAAACCAGTTTTATGAACATGTTCCAGGTTTTCCAGGACTTATACATTTCCGCTGCTATTAAGTCTTTATTATGTTTTAGTCAGTTATACTATGTCTATATCCGTGCACTGAGCGTTTTGCTCAGCCGTTACTTTCCTTTCCATGTCCCAAAACGACAGGTACCCTAGGAAAGACTCGAGCATTTGGAGGACGTGCATAGGATGGAAGTTGCTGGAGACTTCTTTTCCTTTTGGCATTCATATACTTATGCTTGTTTAGTCTTTCATTCATTTCTTTTGCTTTATTATTTTTTGGGCTTATGTTTGGGAACCGATGTTTGATTCCGGTTATCCCTATGGTCATGTAATGTTTAGACATTTATCCTTGTATGCTTTGATGACACGCCATAATTACGTGTGACATTCCATTATCAAAATGGGGTGTTACAATTATGGTATCAGAGCCAAGGCTTCAACCTGTAGGCTCTAAAACTTGACATGTGACTAGTGGGTAGTCACCAGGAGCTTCCTAAGCCAACATTTGTTATTCTACGTATTGATGTTTTCAGCGCATTGTTTCTTTAACCATGATGTTTTCAGCACCTTGAGGTTTTAACCTTGATGTTTTCATCGATATTGTTTTACTAATATGGATGGACAACCGTCATTCATATTTAGTTATGTGTCATTGTTTCATGCATAATATTCCTCGTGAACTTTGGCTATGTGGACTGAACCCCAGTAGTTCATAATTAGTCACATAAATTTTTTTTTTCTGATAATTTTTTACAGATAACTTTCATTTATTTATGTTTCATGTATCATTGTTGCAGGGATTATGACTAAGTAATGGTTGGTACAGGACTGGCCCTATTTAGTCGCATGTGCTTTTATCGAAACTTTTAACTTTAGGACCGACCCATAGGCGTCCCCTCGCCATGTCATTTGTTTTGGGACCGACCCATAGGCGTCCCCTCGCACATATAAAGGTTTTTATAAACTACATTACGCATTCATGCACTGTTTTTCATGCATAAAATTTTTATCATGCTTTATTGGTATAAATTTTTTTTCATGTCCCCTCAAAAGTTAATATGTTTTTATGTCAAGTATGTTTTCATACTGTCATGGTTAACTCCAGTTTCGTGTTGATTATGTTATACACTCCTTCATGATAGATGGTTTCGTGTTTCTTCATGATAATTTCGTCTTCATGTTGATTACGTCTTACGCCTCTTTTGTTATTTATGCTTTCATGCAAGGCATTGTTGGTTTTCATTGAATCTTGCTTTCATGATAGTCATGGTTGGTTTTCACTGATCATGCTGTCAGGAAAATCATCGTTGAATTTTGTGTAACCACACTTTAACGTTTTTCGATACAACCAGAATGATGTCTATGCTAGTACTGCCAAGTTATCATGATGGTTTTCATAACCGTTTAACCGATATACCTTCCTTAAATCATGATAAATGATCGACCCCATACCAATCATTTCATGTGCATTTCGTGTGTACTTCATGTACCGTATTCCATGTGTATTTCACATACCTTAATCCATGTGTATTTCACTTGCAATACTTCACGAGTATTCGCTAGTCGATTCTGAATCATCTCAGGCGTATTTTCAATTGCTGATATTCTACAAGATTGCTGATGCCGCTCATAACTTGGAGATGTTACTAAAGGTTGATGTTGCTGACATTCGGAGACGCTACGAGATGCGGATGCTGTTCACAACCTGGAGATCCTACAAGACGAAGACAAAGGCGTCAGAGCAAAGCAATTGTACGAGAAGATGCTTCACCATCAGACGATTTTCATCAATCATTGTCCCTAATTCTTAGTTACATGTCACACGTCATTCAGTTGTCATTTCAGCCATATAAGTGCAAACCGGTACCAGCCGGCCACTCAGCAGAATAGTTACATGAATCACGGTCATGAGAATGAACATCATGGAACTGACAGACAGGACGATAGTAACCACTGCTATGACAACAACTATCCCAGAAATCGCAACCGAGGCTCCGGCCGCGGACGTGATCAGACATACAAATGATCAGTAGTTCAACCGATCCGCCAATTCTGGCATAATAACCTAATATTTGTAGTTCTATTTGTTTCACATCTCGAGACACATGTTAATGTTGGGTCAAAAAGTTGATGTGGCAGAAACTCAAAAATGAAGAAAACATGAAGATATTGTCTAAGCGTTGTCAAGAGCAATCTAAGCGTTGACAAGAGCAAACTAAGCATTGATGACTCAAGCAATGTCATGTACAATCCAAGCATTGTCATGTACAATATAAGCATTGATAGAAACGTAGACAAAGAAGCTTATGGAAGCTTCTATTTAGATAAACATGCAAAATATATTCTGTATAAGTTTATTTAAATATAAGATTTACTTGTTTATTCATTATTATCTCTTGTAAAACCCTAATCCTTACACTATAAAAGGAACCAAGGGTTATTAGGTTTTTCGTAAGTTCATTAACAATGTAAACCTAAAGCGTGTGTCGACTAGACGTGGGATTCAATGTATACACGTCTAGTGGTTGTTGATTATTAATATAATTAGCAATCCTTTTGTTTTAATTCATTCTTTGTGCCTAAACACCTTGTTACATAGTTATTGTTCTTTTCTGCTTTGATTGTTAATCATATGAACAATGGCTATGCCTAGTAGCTAAAAGATTCGAGGAAATCAAGGTTTCCACAATTGGTATCAGAGCCTCGTGGCTCGTGATACTAGGACCAACAAGGTGTTCGTGTATGGTGAAAAGAAGAAAAATCCGTCTAGGGTTTTTCTGAACGTTTTTGTGTGCGCAGCAGTATTCAGAAGGTCATAACTTTTGATTGGACCGTTGGATCGTCACGAAAATTCTTGTGTGTGTTCTATACACATACATCTAGACATCCACCGGGGGGATTGTCGAGTTTTATCGCCAAGAAAAAGTTATTAAGCGTCAAAGTCAGCAGCAGGATATGTGCAGTTTTCTGTGGACAACCATGTTCAAAACACGTTTTCTCCTTCGTTAACCGTTGGATCTTCGTTATTTTTGAACTGTAGATTCTTGGCACTTGTGTCTAGAATCTCACCGAAGGGATTTTCGATCTGAGCCCTAATGAAGAAGTTATTCAAGGTCGAAGGTTGCTGTTTAAGGTATTAATGTTTTTGCTTTTTCACATGAAATCATGAACTAGGGTTACTCAAACCCTGGATCAACATAAAAAGCAGAAGCTTATGAGGTTTGTGGCTGTTTTGATTCAAGATAATACACGACCTAAGGATTATTTACAAACCCTAAGTTAGGGTTTCAATGAATAAAGCTATAAACCCTAGATCGAGTTTTAAACAGAAAAGAAGTGTTGTGTTCGTGGTTTATGGATTATGTATGGAAAGCATATCGTGTTTCGATTTCACATGGAGGTGTAAAGCAGCGAATGAATTAGATGTCCAAGTGGTTCACGTTTATAAAAGTTCATGAGTAAGGCAGTAGTCTTCTTATCAACACTTTCATTGTGTTCACACGGTAATGGAATTTTGATTGGATAAATGTGTGTAAAGACAAAAAATAACGTTGGAATTTTGTTGCACGCTGATATTCATGTTTTATAACGCTGACAAAAAGTGAACGATTGACTACTGATTATCCATACACAACAAGGTCTGATCCAATATTATATTTTTAATATTCACGTATAGTTTATATAAGGCTGCAAATAGGATATGCTATGGGAAGGAGATATACACGAATATGGAGTTGCTGATTTTTGGATGGATATGGTTGTCGAATTTTTAGGGATTGCTGTTAAAGGCTTCCTTAAATTATCTTCTCTATTTTAGGACATGATATATATTGTTTAACGAAGGGACAGCTAACCATCAAGATTGCAAAAAGATTAGCAGGCATACTTCCTAAGTTGGTTTACTGTATTCGTGGGTACAAGATTTACTTGTGCATATGGTCAAATAATAATTAAATATAGGGCTACCTTAATATTCTTGGTTTCACACGAACAAAGGATAATGAGTGGTCCATGGTTGCAATATTTATTATTTGACTTACTATACACAGATAAAGCATATCACGTGGGTTACTAGGTCAGCAAAGGTACATTTGTTAAGTGTGTTGTACAAAAGACTTCATGGAATTAAGGTAACATGTTATCTTCATTAATAGCACACTGTTCTTATTATTTTTACACGTTGATAAGAGATATAGCCCTAGAAGACGTCAGGAGTTGAAGGAGACGCTGACAGGTATTGGTTTGACACTGACGAGAATAAGTCGAACGCTGACAGGATAGCGTTGACATGAGTTGTCCGATAAATGTAAATTCAAACGCTGATAGGTATTGTCCGATATCGAACAATACATCTGATAATGATCTTGGATAAGAGAGGATCTCGGATAACAAAAGAATGGCTGCTGTTGAGAAAATTGGTACGTTTTAGCATACAAAAAGGAGGTATTTACACACGAAGGTACATGGAATCTCCGTTTTTATACAGAATATCAAATTGATATTTATGGCTCGGATATTTTTAAAAGGGATTAATGATTTTAATGCGAGTTAGCAACAATTCGTGAAGTATTTGATTGGAGTGACATTTGATTGGATTATGTAATCGGGGTAGCCTTGTAAAAGAGTTATCCGTAGTTAAGCTTTTACATATGATATGAAGCTATTATTTCATAAAGATTCGTCATGAAGAGGTGTTGGCTTAAGGGGAAGAATTCTTATGGAAAGTTTGATGTTCGAAGAAGATTTTCACGAGTTTGTGTTCTATCATATCTTTAAAGATGGTGCCTAGTTAACATTATTCTTTAAAGGTAACTTGTTCGTGCTTTACATGACTGGTGACGAAGACTTGTCATAACACTTGAAGGAGTTACATTATCGTGCTCAGTGTCTCACAAAGGATGAGAATATTGACAAGGGATTGAGGTCTGCTTATACTTTAACATTCTCATATAAGTTCGACGTCACATAGATAGTACAAGACATGTAGCACAAGGTTGGGTTATTCTACTTCTACATCAAGAATACCTTATTTATTTTTCTTTAAGATCATTACATAGAGCCTACATTTGGAGAATCTTCAAGATTGCATACATTGTTTACTTCCCTGTTGATGTGACAAAAAGGGGAAGACATACATGCTACACTTGAGGGGAAGCAATTTGAAGATCATGTACAACTTACAAGAGATACACATAGAGTTTTGCCGACATCAACTAGGGGAAGATTGTTGGGTCAAAAAGTTGATGTGGCAGAAACTCAAAAATGAAGAAAACATGAAGATATTGTCTAAGCGTCGTCAAGAGCAATCCAAGCGTTGACAAGAGCAAACTAAGCGTTGATGGCTCAAGCATTGTCATGTACAATCCAAGCATTGTCATGTACAATGTAAGCATTGATAGAAACGTAGACAAAGAAGCTTATGGAAGCTTCTATTTAGATAAACATGCAGAATATATTCTGTATAAGTTTATTTAAATAGAAGATTTACTTGTTTATTCATTATTATCTCTTGTAAAACCCTAATCCTTACACTATAAAAGGAACCAAGGGTTATTAGGTTTTTCATAAGTTCATTCACAATGTAAACCTAAAGCGTGTGTCGACTAGACGTGGGATTCAATGTATACACATCTAGTGGTTGTTGATTATTAATATAATTAGCAATCCTTTTGTTTTAATTCATTCTTTGTGCCTAAACACCTTGTTACATAGTTATTGTTCTTTTCCGCTTTGATTGTTAATCATATGAACAATGGATATGCCTAGTAGCTAAAAGATTCGAGGAAATCAAGGTTTCCACAGTCAAGAAATCAGTCAAGACACATGTCTCACGTATACTTTCTGAAGACACATGTCAAGACATATGTCATGCTTATATTTCCAAGACACGAGTCAAGACACATGACTCACGTCCAACTATGGAACATTTCTAAGAAATTCAGGGTACCCTCCCAGGGTATATCCATTTTGTTGTGCCATAAGGCCACAAGAATTTCAGTACCATCACCGGTGTATCAGTAAGGTCAGTCACGTTCGTTGGATGACACTTTACTTTCTTACACCTATACTTCATATGTTCATGACCATGTCGGACGCCATTCGTATTCCCCATGGATACGAAGGTTTTCATCAGCCTAATGAGAAGATCCCAACTGATAACGCATTACCTCGGACAAATGCGAGTTGAATGTGATCCTAATTATGGACTATGGACCGCACACCATGCTACGATTCATGAGTATGTACGGTGATGTTCAGACTCCTAAATATATTCAGCATGATTTTCCATCGGGAAAATCTGTACAAATCATTTATGCTTTACAAGCACGTGCTTGGTTAGCTATGACTGCAAATCATTTAGCTGTCAGTTAAGACATGACCACCGAAGTCCTTTTACGCATAGCCAATTGATTATTCAAAAATCTTCCCATACATTCCAAAATAACTACAAGGAGAAGGACGGTACCAATAGATTATGTGTCGACTACCGTCGACTTAAACAAATCACCATTCATGACCGTTATTCTCCTCCACGTATTGACAACATGTCCAATCGACCTTCTAGTGTTAATCACTTTTCCAAGATCGAACTCATGATCATGTTGTCAACAGTGACGAGTGAAAGATCAGGAATGTCCATGACTGCTATTCGTACACGACTCGGTCATGCTAGATTTATGATTTTGAATTAGTCCCATCAATGCTCCAGCAGCATTATAAGAATGAGCTTCCATGAACTAATAAGCTAATTCATCAATGTTTTCATTGAGGATAACCTGATTTCCCACTAAGCCTAGAGAAGAACAGGAAGGCCATATCTACACTATGTTGCAAATTCTATGACAAGCGAAATTTCACCCTGGAAATTTCCAATATCAATTCTGGTTGATTACAGTGACACGCTGAATCACATGGCTTTCTACGGTTAATCTTACCATGACTCAGCTTATGCGTAAAGGAGAGAACCCTACACTACATTAGGTGTTCTAGAAAATCCTACGCTAGGAGAGGTCTAGATTCAGAGACTCGGAGTTTCACAAACTCCTATGTATCAGGTTCTACGAAGCAAGATACAGTTACGTTCATATCTAAGTACCTTACATACCAACAGGTTAAGATAGGACACCAACACACTGGGATGTTTTCATCATCTGTAATTGTGAATTGAAATGGGACAAGATCTCCACGGATTTTGGTTACCAGTTTAACGCAAACTCAGAATAAGCATGATGCTATCTGGTTTATTGCAAACAGTTTGATCAGGTCTATAGAATCCTTACATCCGTAGGGATTTCAGAACCAACAGATTGATCGGACACATTCCTCGCCAAGGCTCATCCGACCACTTGGTAATCCCTCAGCTATCGGGTCAGATAAAGATTCGCAATTGTACTCCTTATTTACTTCACGTCTTCATTCTGATTCCACGACCTGCTCTCGCGCTCGCGTTCATGATACTATTCACGTTCATGATCGTATCTGGGCTTACGATTTTATGTTCATTTCGTTCTGGGAAGTTTTGCAAGAACTTGAGAGACCAGACCCAAGTTTAGTATAACTCCCTATCCTCAGATAGACGTTTCTCGTCATATTCTATGTCTCACCTTGTAACGTTTGGCGTTACCGCCATTATATTCTATGTTTATGATATTTTTCACATGTCATGTTCATTCCACGTTCCTCATATAATGATCAAGATATGTGTTGGTCCACGAAACTTGTGCAAACATCGAATCAATAAGAAACTATGAAGAACATTTGCACAATTATACCAATTGACTAACTAATAACAAAGCTTGTACTTTTCATCGTATGTATATCTTATTAATAATGAATCAACAAATATACATGACTTGCCCGGTTGTTTGCGGAATAACAATTGGGCGATGAATGACAAACTAAACTCCCATGTTCATAGCTAGCTAAGCTTATGCAACCATGGGAGGTTGGAACCCCTATCCACTAAAGTATTACATGTGTGTTTCTGTGGGTGGGAATCATTAACTATTCTATTACAAAGACCACATATATATAGTGGGAGTGTCAAGCTTCCTTGAGAAGCTTTACTAAAGTACAAGTAACCACCTTGTACTTTGTTGTCTTCATCTTTTGTACCTTTGACAAAGTAAGCCTTCCTCTTGAACCTTTGTCTTCATTGCTAATTAGACATGTGCCCACTAATACATAAGACACTTCTTCAGGTCTTCTTAACATCTTCAGGTCTTGTAATCAGTAATAGTCTTGAGGAGTTAGTAAGCTATTATGTCATCACTTACTAACTCCATCCTCCTTGATTCTTTGCACACTTACTGAGATCCGCCTCAGCTAATGACGAGTCTATCTCGTAGACTCTAAAGAACTCTAAATAATGACACACTAAACATATAACATACGTAAGTTCAGTGACTAACACTACTTAGGATACTTTACATCCAAATCCTGTGCAAGGGACAAATCTGGCACTGAATTGACCCAACAATCTCCCCCTATTTGGATAGAAAAGTAGCCTAAGTTAAATAGCAGTAAGTGAGCATAAAGGCTTCTTCTTAGCTGCTATATTACAACAATGAATACCAAGAATAACTATCTTTACTAGTTCAAGTCATCCGCTAACTTGTATCGTCTTGTACCTGTTGTAGTTGTTACTGAACTACAATGTCTGATCTTGTACTTTGAGAAACACTTGAACCAATTCCCTGATGCTTATATAGAACTCATAAAGGTAACTTCACCTTAGGTCATCAGTGAAGTATATTATATGCTTTACCATAAAGACCATATGCTTCACCCTAGCATATATTAAAGTAGCATATTATATCCAATGTAGATCACGAGTTCATTTACCTTCAATCAGAGAAGTGTGGTCAATGGTTGACGCAGCAACCATAAAATATCAGACAATGCAACTTGTTCAGCAACCCATCTTCAGTGACTTTGCTCAATCAGCCAAATGTAAACATTCTAAGTCCCTGAAGGTTATGTGTTGTGTATGATAGTATGTATGTAGCGTGAGTAAACTTGATGTTTCTTCACATAAACACAAGTTTACATCTGTCCTCGTTTCTCTCCCCCTCAAAATTTGCTAGGGAACCAAGCAACTTTTGACCGGCTACATACTAGTATACAATCATAGCGTGATGGTCTTCATCTCGCCTGAAATACAACTCCCCCTGAATATCATCTCCTACCAACGACTGATTTTATCAAACCCTGATGATATCAAACCCCTGTAGAATCAATGTTTCACCAATTCCCTGTAACATAGCCTGGTCTCTCAAAAACTCTGTGGCTGGGGTTACAGGGGACGGGGTTACAGCGGTGGGGGAGGGTGACAACTGCTGGGGAGGGGAGGGGGGCTGTGAACATATCTTCTTTCTTTATCTTGGTGTGAGAAAAAAATTCCTGAGTCACCAAGTCCTTCAACAGCTGAATTCAACAGCTGAAGCCTCTGAAGATAGCATCTTGATCAACTGGTCATCTTGCCAGCGAATCCTTGTTAAGCTGAATTTTATTTTATTTTATTTTATTTTTTTTATCAGCTTCTTCATCAATCACAGTGTACGTGATGGCTGTATGGTTGTAGGTTTAGTTGGCTGTGAAATCAAAAGATGTAGAACTTATCAAACGTCTGATGTGGCTGTTTGGCTCTGTTGTTTGAAGTTTAGCTGTGGTTGAGGGTTTAGAGACAGGGGATTTATGGACTTAGGGACAGGGGTCCAAAGAGAAAGGTTAAGGACAGGGGTCCATTGACAGAGATTGAGGACATGGATCGCTGGTGACCAGGGGGTTCAAGTCAGCGACGAGGGGTCAGCTTGTTTGCTGGGTCACAAATGGCTGGGGGTCAGCGAACATATGGTGACAGCGGTTCAACATTAGTTGGCGGTTCATACCAGGGATTCAATTACCTGTTTTGACAGGGTTCGCTGACCATGACTTGGTGGGTTCGTTGAGTGTTCAGAAACCTCTGGGGGTCAGCTTACTGATGGGAGTTCGCTGATGGGGGTCAGCTCAGAGGACGGTTTAGCAATTGCTGAAAGTGGTTCAGACAGGGGGGTTCAGTCCAGAGACCTATGTGATAGGTGACCTCTGTGATAGGTCAGCTAAAATGAGTTCATCAGCGACTAGATCCATTGACCAAGTTTAATGACCTAGGGTCTGCTGATTTAAATGAACACAGTTCAGGTCTGTTGACAAGTTCAGCGATTTGGTGACTTGTTCAGACGCAAGGGTTCAGCAGGGGTCGCTGGTAAAGGTTCAGAGACAAGCGCCAGCTTCAGTGACTGGTCCAACTTCAGCTGATGTAGGCCCATTGATATTAACATATTTTTCAAGTCCACCAACTGATTTTAACATCCATTCAACGACATCAATTATTACCATAACCATATTGCTCACTTGCTCATTACCCATTTGCTCATATCAGCTACCATTTCATTGATAGCCTTTTGACATTCATGACCTCAAAAGACTATCATATTCAACCAGTAACATCAGTTGTGATGTATACATTTCGTTGATAGCCTCTAACATGTTTACGGTGCCCTTAGGAAAATAAATAAGCCCACTTGACCTTTGGGTCCTTCGACCATCGGATTCTTCAACCACTGTATGCTCAATCTGATAGCAACCTTTGACCTGTTACAAATTCAGCTTCTCAACCATCATTCCTTCAGCTTCAGTGAAGACCTGAATAACCATCCACCATACTTATTCTCGACATCTTCTCGCCATCGAAACTCCAAACACCCGAAGCATCAGACAACTACCGGTCTTTCTATCAGCACCTCGATATCCACAAAATCTCAAAAACCGTTATGCCCAACTACCCATCGATCCAAGTTACAACCGTAACATTAAGGGATCCAATCTCAGAAAAAAAATACCATCGATTCTTCATTGTAACTGGAGTTCATTTCAATGGCACGAAATCCCAATAACCTTGAGGTTTCACAAACCCATCACAACATCAATAATTCATATCCCTAAAAAAACAATTCATTCTTAATTTTACTTGAATTTGTTCCTGGCCAAAGAAGAAATCCACCTACCTTCATTATCTTTGAATTGTTTTTTTTGTTTAGTATGATTCGTGGGTTTTGATTGATGTTGTTTTTGTTTGGTTATATATGGTGATTTCGTAGATCTAGATTTGGATTTCTTGTTGAGAAAATGATTTGTTATGGATATTGATTTTCGGTTATGATTAGATGAAGCACACAAATGACGGTGTTGGGATTTTAGATGAATCTGGATGTGGGTTTCATTTAGATGAGTGACAATTTGTTTTTGAGATAAAGAATGGATTTGTGAGATTTGTTTACGACGGTGGATTTAGGTGAAGGTTTTATTTTGTCGGTGGTGGTGGGTTTGGTGTGAGTGGGAGTAGATAAGATTACTGGGTAATATTTTAGCAAAAGTCAAAACAGTAGTGTTATCTCCCTTTAAAAGCTGCTACTGTAAAGGCAGTTTTTTTTTTCAACACACTGATGATTTTGACGATGCAAAAATAATGTTATTAGCAGCCATTTGAACGGATCTGGATAGAGAAAATCCAACCCGCTCTGATACCAATTGTTGGTCCACGAAACTTGTGCAAACATCGAATCAATAAGAAACTATGAAGAACATTTGCACAATTATACCAATTGACTAACTAATAACAAAGCTTGTACTTTTCATCGTATGTATATCTTATTAATAATGAATCAACAAATATACATGACTTGCCCGGTTGTTTGCGGAACAACAACAAGGCGATGAATGACAAACTAAAATCCCATGTTCATAGCTAGCTAAGCTTATGCAACCATGGGAGGATGAAACCCCTATCCACTAAAGTATTACATGTGTGTTTTTGTGGGTGGGAATCATTAACTATTCTATTACAAAGACCACATATATATAGTGGGAGTGTCAAGCTTCCTTGAGAAGCTTTACTAAAGTACAAGTAACCACCTTGTACTTTGTTGTCTTCATCTTTTGCACCTTTGACAAAGTAAGCCTTCCTCTTGAACCTTTGTCTTCATTGCTAATAAGACATGTGCCCACTAATACATAAGACACTTCTTCAGGTCTTCTTAACATCTTCAGGTCTTGTAATCAGTAATAGTCTTGAGGAGTTAGTAAGCTATTATGTCATCACTTACTAACTCCATCGTCCTTGATTCTTCGCACACTTACTGAGATCCGCCTCAGCTAATGACGAGTCTATCTCGTAGACTCTAAAGAACTCTAAAGAATGACACACTGAACTTATAACATACGTAAGTTCAGTGACTAACACTACTTAGGATACTTTACATCCAAATCCTGTGCAAGGGACAAATCAGGCACTGAATTGACCCAACAATATGTTACACGTATCATGGTCATGATATGTTTACTCATACTACACTCATCATATCTCAACGTATCACGTTCAAAATTTTTCGCGTGTCACGTTCAAAAATTTTCACGTACTACGTTTCTTTGTGTCTCGCGCATCGTTGCTAATTATCAGTTAAGTTAGAAGTGTTTTGCACGATACTGTTTTAGTTGCCCTTACACGTTAATTCTTTTTCCCTCGATCAAAATTAGGGGATCTACCTTAAGTTGATAACCAAGAACTTCTTCGTATTTCAAGTCAAGGTCAGGAGGACCAAGATTTATCATTTGTGTCAAGATCTATGAAGGAACCGTTCCAAGAGGGAAGCCACTTGGAAACGGACAAGTCCATCCGGACTTCTTATACGTTTTTCTCTTATCAATTAGATATGTCCTTTCAGTCGCGTCACGTTCCATGTCCTTTCAAGACATGTCACGTTCCGCGTTCCTTCTGCCAGGTCACCTGCACGTTCATTTATCTTACATACCCTCTCAGTTGATTCGGGTATGTTTCTCTTTTAGTTTACGTTATCTATAATTTGGGGACGAATTATTCTTTTTAGGGGGAAGAGTTGTAAAACCCGCATACTTTTACCATGAATAGTACCCTTAAGATCGTACATACTAGATTAAAACTTTCCTTTTATAGTATGATTATGTTCACGTGTTATAATTTTACGTATTACGTACGTGTTAGAACACGATAAGTATTAATTACGTACGAACACACAGTAATTGTTTAAACAATAATTAATCACGAACATGCGATCATGAAATCATGAACGTAATTTAATCACGAGCTAATATTAATTACGTATATATATTTATTACGAACACGAATAAATATATTAAGGCACGATTAATATTTAACGAGAACAAATAAAACACGAATACGACTAAACACGAACGAACACTAGAATAAATAGATTCGGGAAAAGGTACGGGTACCCCATGTGGGGCCCCTACCCGCGGCTACACCAAGGAGATGGGCCAAGCCCATCTAATTTTTACTAACATGGGATTAAGGTAAAAGCTTTTGTCACTTTTTCACTTTACAGTAAACATCAAAAACCCTAAAAAGGATTTTTCTCCTTCCTTCTTGCTCTCTCTTGGTCGCGGCATATAAATACAAGAAAGGGGGTGTTCGTTTGATTTTGATCTTGAATTTTGTGCAAGTGTTCGTGTGTGTCCATCCTCGTTTGATCCACGCATTTGGTATACCTTTCTAAATCCTTTTCTTTTTGTTTTGATTTAATAAATTAAATAAGAACATGATGTTTTTAAAAAGCTAGTTAAAAACATAAATCAAACATGTAAATGGTTATGGGGTAAATCAAAACGGAGGATTTAGGGGTCTCGGCGTGGCACATGGACCACCACCAAGACCTCAAGGTCTCAGTTTGGTGGTGTGGATCCCACGGCAGCAGCAAACAAGGGGGAACCCCGATGAGGTTCGGGGTATGGAGTTGATTACGGGTCCGGTTCATGGTTTCTAGTCACGATCCGGTTCATGGTTTATGTTAAGGTTATGTTTTAATAATCATATGTTAAAAATTAAATTAATAAAATATGACATGATTAATTTAATAAAACATGACTTAGGTTATAATTTAATTATTAGATGATGGATTTTTAACCTAAGTATTTATATTTTTCTAGACTTTATAATTAATTAATTATTAAAAACCATGGCTATAATTAAGTAATTAACATGACTTAGGTTATATTATTAATAATTAATAATACATGTTTTAACCTAAGTATTTAACTTTATTTAATTAAAAACATGATATATTTAATTAAATACTTTTAACATATAGTTTATTTAAATTACATGTAATAATTAATAAACTATACCTTATATCAATATGACTTAGAAAAAAAATCAGAAAACACTTAAGCTTATATACTTAGCTTATTTAACCAGCTTATATCTAATTATGGAAACTTTCTATTTTTAGAAACTTATTTAATTAATGCAGCTAATCTATTTATGGAAACTTTCTATTTTTAGAAACTTATTTAATTAAGGCAGCTAATCTATTTATGGAAACTTTTTATTTTTAGAAACTTATCTATTTTAAGCAGTAATTCTATTTTTGGAAACTTTCTATTTTTAGAAACTTTCTATTTTTGGTAACTTTCTATTTTTGGAAACTTTCTATTTTAGGAAACCTGCTATTTTTAGAAAGTTACTTATTATTACACAGTAAGCATAATAATACATGAAATACAAGTAATACTTAATCAGAATAGACAGAATGTAAGATAAATACAGTTTAAAGCTTAAAACAGTAAAACATGACATGAACGTATAAAATAAGCTAAGACATGACATAAAACCAGTTACGTATGTAGTGATCAGATACTTACACACATATGTATTTATGTAGCATTAGTGATACCGAAGTAGGATTCTCTTCAGTTCGTCTTCTTCGTTCACTGGACATAAGGTACGGATTCCCGTCCTTTCAGTATGGACATTCTTTCCTTATTAGGATTTCCCGTTTGCAGCCAACTGTTTTCCCGTAGTATAAGTTTATATGTTTGATTGCTTATGTTTAATTTAAGATACCTATAGCCATATACATGCATGACCAGTTTCACCTAGTTATGGAGGTACCATAACCATAACATTAGAGGCACTGGTGTTATGACTTCCCCACGGCGGAGTGATTGCTCATGGCGTCCCTTCAGCTTTTGACCATATTATTATATTTATCATGTGGGGTGTATGGGTGAATCCTAGTTACATGTTTTCAGCAGATTACTCAGTGTGAATGTGGTGTGTGCCTTGCATCCTTCACAAGGAGCTGATCCCTCCTACCCAAAGCAGTATATTAAATTAGAGGCAGCCCCTCTAATTTGCATGATGAGGTCACCCCTCCAAGTATTCATGCACGGTGGATTTTCAAGACCTATATTGGCTAATGGTAAAATATGTTAAACAGATTTCATAAGATAAACATAAGGCTTTTCAAACTATAAAACTAGTTTTATGAACATGTTCCAAGTTTTCTAGGACTTATACATTTCCGTTGCTATTAAGTATTTATTATGTTTTAGTCAGTTATACTATGTCTATATCCGTGCACTGAGCGTTTTGCTCAGCCGTTACTTTCCTTTCCATGTCCCAAAACGGCAGGTACCCTAGAAAAGACTCGAGCATTTAGAGGACATGCATAGGATGGAAGCTGCTAGAGACTTCTTTTCCTTTTTGCCTTCATATACTTATGCTTGTTTAGTCTTTCATTCATTTCTTTTGCTTTATTATGTTTTGAGCTTATGTTTGGGAACCGATGTTTGATTCCGGTTATCCCTATGGTCATGTAATGTTTAAACATTTATCCTTGTATGCTTTGATGACACGCCATAATTACGCGTGACATTCCTTATCAAAATGGGGTGTTACAATATGTTATTCGCACCCTCGCCTATTTATGTTAGACTACTTTTCCGCTTCGCCTGAAAGGGCCCTTGGCAGGTTTTGAACCCAATACCTCCAAGAAACCTCCCCCAAAATAAACCACTTAGTGGAACCTCCATCAAATAACTCATTTCATATAGTTTAACTTTAACTTTCTTGTTATAGAGGTTAATTCAGATATACCAAATGTAAAAAAGTATCATCTTGATTTACTCTTTGGGTGCGACCACACAATTATCTAACTGATTCTGGAGAGGGCCTAGTGGTACAAATCTGCACTATATCAAGTGGAGGAACAAATTCTATTTTTACTGCAAGTGTGTGTGGATCGCTGCTTCATAACACTTCCAATTATAGCCTTTATAACTATTTTTTGCAAGCTAGCGTTTAACATACAATCAATAAGTGATATTCACACATGCACAAACTTGTTTGCATCTCAAGTCTAAGGACGACTTAATCACCATTTTCGAAAGAGTGAATTACACCGTTCGTCCTTGTGGTTTACGTTGACCGACAAGGTTCGTCCCTTGACCAAACAAAATGCACCACTCGTCCTTAAGTGAGAAACATTATATAGCGTTAGTCCCTCCCTTTTTATGACCCGACAAACCGATGTTATTCTCCTATTTATTAAGGGAATTTTGGTCTTTTCCCAACTTCCCTTCTTTATATTATTTATCATTCATCTTCCCAAAATCAAAACCACAATTCTTCTTCATCACCATTAATGGATCCACACCACCAACAAGAAACCTCACTAAATGAAATACTAGATAACAAATCAGTTATATACATCCATAATGTATGAGTACTTAGTAATTACAGGGTGCCATTAGAGTTTTATCTTTGTTTATAAAGACAAATATAGTTCTTATTTAGCTTGAATAGGATTCCTAATTAGATGCAAAACAGTTTTACTGATTATTTGCTCTACAGGTGTGTGTTTAAAATTATCTGTTAGTGGTTTGCCCTTCTTTCATGGTCGAAGTAACTGATATGAGATTTTCAGGTCATATGGTCATATTGAGGGCGTGTAAGGATCTCAAACAAGATAATGAGTAAAAAATTTTGATTTCAAGTAATGTCAAATGGATATTATACTTCATTTGTGTGACTTGTGTCTCTTCTAGTTTAACATCTTATAAGTCCAAAATGTTCTCAAGGTTCATGTTTAGATCTGCAAATTAAGTTCAAGTACAAATGTCAGGTGTTTCAAAAACGACACAATCTGCAAAATTGTTCTAGCTTCCTGTTTCATTTCAGATTAAAATGGTCTCAAAGAATTAGCATCTACAAAACATAGATTGCAAAACAAACATGGTAGACAGTTTGGAACACCATAAACCTTTTGACAACATAAAACGCTAAACAATTATAGTACTATATGACCATCTCAGTAGCGTCTTACCATCATCTTTTCAAAATCCATTGATTTAAAGATAAAACAAAAGAAGAGTAATACTGAAATAAAAAAGATTTTTTTAAGTAACAAACAAGGCTCAGATCTGTAAGATATATCTGAACAATGAGGATACAACCGCCATGGCTGCATTTGTCACGGCTGATTAAACGGATAAATTCCCCGCCAAGATGCGGCTAATCTCTAACTTTATTCGATTTACTCGGACAATGTTTTATAGAAATTCATCATCACAGCCTCTAGATGCTAAATAATAATATTAATGGATGTGAGACTAAAACCGAATAGACAAACACAACCTTCGTAATCAGCGTTGTTGAAAGATATGAGTCCAGAATGCTGACCACTAATAAACACCATCAACAGGAACAACAAAAAAAGGTCGATCTAAACAAACAAAAGGGTTGTTATGCTCAGTTGTGAGCTGAAATTTTAAAAGGAGACTTGAAGCTCTATTAGATCATTAAGGATTAAAGGTTCACATTTCCACTCGAGCATGTCAGCAGTATCCAATATACATCATAAAATTAGGGTATAGTACTTCATTTAGTAAGGTTTCTTGATTGTGGTGTGGATCCATTAATGGTGATGAAGAAGAATTGTGGTTTTGATTTTGGGAAGATGAATGATAAATAATATAAAGAAGGGAAGTTGGGAAAAGATCAAAATGCCCTTAATGGATAGGAGAATAACATCAGTTAGTGGGTTCATAAAAGGGAGGGACTAACGCTATATAACGTTTCTCGCTTAAGGACGAGGGGTGCATTTTTTTGGTAAAGGGGCGAACCTTGTCGGTCAACGTAAACCACAAGGACGAACGGTGTAATTTACTCATTTTCGAAATCTTACTTCTGACAAGGATCCAAATGCAACGATTCGAAAGTTCGAGGTGTCCAATACACATCCCTTATGAATAACATATGAGTTTGGTGAGAATCATCCATATATTCAAAGAATATAACCAACAATTATATATGTCTTAATCGACATATTTAGAATAATCATAATATTCAAGGATTAAACATACAAATATAGGACAACAATAAATATATGAATGAATAACAAATACCAAGTATCTTTACTCATCAGAAAATAATTGTAAAACCCGTATTTAATTATTAAAAATAATAAATACGCAGTTTAATTATTAAAAACTACGAAAGAACGCGAAACTAAAATTAATACGAAAGAACGCAAAGATTACGATTACGTTTTTTAAAAGAAGTAAAACGCGAGAAATATAATTACGTTTCAGAACAAGAATTATATTTACGAGCTTTTCGTAAATAATTGAACACGAATTAAAAAAACAAAAAATGGGTATTGTGCTCTTGGGCCAGATATTATAGAAACAAAAAGAGAAGGAACAATTGGGCTTTAAGCCCAGTATGCTATTAAACAAGAAAGGAACGGGGTAACCCCTTTTGTCACAACCGTAAGAAAAAAAGGAATAAACTAGGGTTTGTGTTGTCTTCCTGCCGACGAACAAGACACAAAAAAAACGTTCGTGGGTTCCATGTCAAGATCAAGGTCTGATATTTGTTGTTGTCTCATTCTTTTCACGCAAACCAAGGTAAACCCAATCGCCTTTTTCCTTCTTTCTGTTGTTTATGCACGATCCAAACAGGGGTGTCGTGTTTGTGTGGGTTTCAGGAAAACCGAGAGTCAAGGACTCTCGGTGGTGGCTTTTGATGTTAGACGCAAACCACATACGCAGGGGGTCGAATTTTTGGTGAAATCAGGGAACAACCGAGACCAACAGGCCTCGGTGTATGTTTTTGTCTGGCTAGCCGTGACTCAAAGAAGGGGCGGGTTGGTTGGTGTTGTGTCAGCAGTAACACATACCCACCATGGGTGTTGTTTATTAAGCAGGGGAAAAATTAAACCAAAAACAGTGATGAAAAATAACTAACAGTGGTGTTTGGGATTAACTCAGAAAAAGGGGTGTTTGGGATTGCTTAAACAGTGGGAAATTAATACAAGCAGTGGGAACAATAGGATTCAGCAGTGGAAAAAAGTAGACAGAAAATAACAGACTTTTATTTTGAGATTGGTGACGGTTTTGTGACATAAATTTCTGTCGCAGAATGGTCATGACAGTTTTCTAGACAGTTTTTGAAATCCAGTTTTAATGACACTTTTTAGTGACTCAGATTTCTGTCACTAATTTAAATAGAAAGATTTTATATATTTGGTTTAATCGTCTTAGTGCGACCGAGAAAGTGGTATATCGGTAGGCTCGGGGCATTGTTATAAAAATAAAAAAAAGAAGATTTTGAATTATACCTTTATATTACTTATGTTTTTATAAATGTTCTAATTGTATTGTTTTAAATAAATTAAATTATAATAGCTTTGTAATATTTTTAAAAGGGTATAATTTGATTATATGAATAAAATTATTTTAGAAACTTTTAATTTAGAAAACCTTATATTTTAACGAGCTACTTATTATAGCATTAAAATTAACGTCACAACACGTTCGTATCGTAATTATTAGTAGGTCGTTAATATGTTAGAAAGAATTATTATAAGTTCAGATTCATCAGTTAATATACGTACAGATTTTCAGAAATAAAATAAATAAATGAGAAGCCAATAGGATCCGTAAATTAAATAAAGATCAGATAACTTATTCGCGTCTATTATTATTGTAGCTTCCGTGAAGCCCGAGTAGTATTCGTTCAGTCTTCCATTCAGTCAGTTACTGGACTAGAGGTACGGATTTCTGTCCTTTCTGTAAGGACTTCCTTTCTATGCATGATTAGGATTCCCCGTCTGCATCCAGATGTCTTCCCCAGTTATATGTTATAAGTTTTATCAGAAATCAGTTTATAATTAAGTTAAATAGCCAGAGCATTATATACAAGCATGACCAGTTTATGTACTAGTTACGGAGGTACCGTGTTAGCCCTATATTTTATATAGTCGAACAAGAATGTAATAGGTTATCTTAGTCGTTAATGGTCTTGTATTGTAATAGGATTATTCGGGTTAACCGGGCTTGGACTATAAGCTAATATTGTATAAGTTAGGGGCGTAAGCCCAAGCAAAGCCAAGCCCGGTCCAAGAACAATCCCACCAAAGCCTTTATGGCGTGGGTATATATACCCTCTTCCATGTGTGGAAGAGGGTGTTGGTTACATTTACTTTCTCTATCTAGTAATAGTTTAACCTTCCAAATGTCTCTAGTTTCTCTCTCTACTTTTCTTCTATTTCTCTCTCTAATTTCTCTCTAAATATTGTGTTATGGATTAAAATGGGTTTAACATTTGGTATCAAGAGCTGTTGATGCAAAAGTTGGTTGATCCCTTGCTAGACCCGAATTAGGCTTAATTCGGGTTGGCTGGGCTCCGGCTCCTGCACCAAGTGAATCGTTTGGTTGGGATCCTGCATACTAAACAGCACGCGTTAGGCTTACCGTGGGAATGTTTCCCACGATTAGACTCCAGCATGAGAGTAAGTAATCGATTTAAGGTTTATGTGAGTTTAGAGTACAAGTCGTAATACCTTTGTGGAACCCTTGGGGGTTCCTTTTATAGGCAGTGGAACCCTAGTGGGCTGCCACTGATACTTTAGCCCCAAGGAAAGGATAACTATCAGAATTAGAATGATTGTTATCTTCTAATTTTGATAGTGAATATCCTCTCCATTTGGGATGAAGATATTCCAGACAGAATATGATTCTGTCTAATCTTATGTCGGCCGCACCGGGCCGTGGGCCGCACACATGTGCGGTTACTGTTTATTCAAGCCCATAAGCCTGAATTACATTTATCCACCCGTCTGTGATGGACCGTATACGGGTAGTACCCGTGGGCCGGGCTCATGACCCGGTTGGGGACTATACGTCATCATGTCCCCCCAGTCTAGTTGTTATAGTCGTAGACGTAACCTCTAGACTATCAAGGTGCTCTCCGGACATACCAAGGAAAGACAGGAAATGAGACATTGAAATTGTTGTTATCCTGGCCGCACGTGGCGACCCTTCGTGGGAATATTTAATGAATACTACCTCAGTCCGCACACAACGGCCGAGGCAACGTAAATGTGACATTAAATACGGTCTTACGTAAGAGCCGCATAACCTGACAAGAATAAAAAACATTAATGATAGTCAACAATCCAGTCGCATGCCGGCAAAAGTGCATCATTAACGCCCATCCTTGAGCCACGCAAAACTATTTAAGAAGTGACCCGTGGGTCCCCCTCTGGCATTGCAGAAATGTCAGAAACCCTATCCGTTGGATAGGCAAGGTGACTGACACGTGTCGAAGATCCAAGGTACCTCGGAAACCGAGGCAACCCTATATAAGAGTGGGTATGCGTGTTTGTTACACACACAACCCACTCCTTCTTCCGCCATTGTTAATCTCAAGCTTTTATCTCCCAAAATTTTTGCCTTCTTTTCCACGGATTTTCATCGCCGCAGGTTAGATCATTAATACTTGGTCTTTGCAACCAAAGTATCACAGTTCGTTATAGTTCCGAATCTTTTCGAATTGAAAACCGGTCTTAAGTGCGACTCAATCGTCTTTTGGTGGATCAAAGATTTGGTTTGGTTTGTTTTAAACTATTTGCAAGTAATTAAAGTGTCGATGAGTAAAAGGGAAGTTAAAAGATTAATATTGAAATGACAAGTAAAATGAATGCATGGAAACTTAAAGGTGACAATGGAAAAGTACTAACTCACTAAATAAAACTAACACTTTGAAAATTTTCAGAAAATAAAAGGTACTATAAGAAAGTGATATCGAAAGAAACCAAAATGAGCCAAAATGGAACCCGATCGGAATGTTCTCCGATCGGCAGATCGGAATAGGGGTAAGACGTAACACAATCGGAATACTGGGAAAGTCCCAATCGGAATATCGAGAAAAGGGTTCAATCGGAATATTTGAGATTTTACACAATCGGAATGTGTGATGATGTTGTCAATCGGAACACATAAACTCTGACCCAATCGGAATACATAACACCTTACCGTCGGAATATTAAAGGAGACACCAATCGGAATAAACCCAAGACTCCACAATCGGAATAACTAATGGTGCCGATCGGAAAGTAGAAGATGGAGCTGGCCAGTCGGAAAATCAATGCCCTAATCCGATTGGACTCAATCGGAATGCGGGAGATGGGTGCCGTCGGAATGTAAAGGGGCCGATCGGAAAGGGGATATAAATCCCTTCCGAAAATAATGGGATTCTAGCAAAAAGCTAGGAAATAAGCTATTAGATCGAGCTTATTCCCAAAACTAAATCGAATCAACAAAACCGAATCAAATAAGCACTTTAATCAACTTATCTAACTCGAAATCAAGCAACTTTATAGATCAAACAATAAAAACATAAACTTTTTAATAAAACTTTTTAATGATAAAAATAAGCTAATCATAAAAATAAGCCAAAAAGCACAAAAGTCTTAAAGCTTAATCAAATGAAAACTTATAAAATGATCAAAAGATTAACTTTTTAGCATGAAATCAATTAGAACAACACGGATCACATGATAATCACACCAAAATCAATCTTAAATCAAAGAAAAGTAGAATGAGATTAAGAGATAAAAGCTTAAAATGGAACTTGATTAATAAAAAATAAGCAATACAAAGAGTTAATCTTGAAAGATTAAAAGAAAAAGATGAACTAGTGAGAGAAAGTTTAAGACTTTCTCTCTCTAAAAACTAAAAAGTGAAAAATTAACTAAAAATCTAACCACCCTCCTAATGACTATTAGGAGGGTATTTATAGGGAAGGTGGAAAGAGTGCATGTGTTGCATCTTCTTTCTTGCTTTCTTCACGTTTTCTCGACTCGACTTTAATTCTTTGTCTTTGTCGTCTCGGGATTTGAACTTGTCTTTTAATTTTCTTCTTCTATTAGACTTAAGTTCTTCGACTTCATTAAACTTCCGTCTTTTGACTTTTTCTTCGATAAATCTTCAGAATAGGCCTTGGACTTCCGTTCTTTTTGCACTCTTGATCTTTTGACTTCGTCTTTTCCCGTTTTCTTCAATAAAAGCCCGTGAAAGCCCGTGTTTTCTTCCTTTTTCATATTTTGGTCCTAAAACACAATAAAAAACACAAACCACGCATAATTCCGACTTTTACGACATAAATCACACGTTTTGGTCTTGTTATTATTGGAAATAAGTGGTAAAAGGATAAGTGTTTTCACACTTATTAAATCCCCTACACTTGACCATTGCAATGCCCTCATGCAATGCATTAATTTTAAAGCACGGTTTACATTCTCCATCATAAATAACCCACCTTGGCCTTTATTAAATACTAAACATAAAAGATAGAAATAAGTAAAGAAATTAAAAACTTACATTGGGTTTTGGCGGCCATGAACGTTTATCATCCTCAAGTTTCACGTTCCCCATACCAAGCTTAGAAACGAGATCATTGTTATTATAAGTTAGCAAACTATCACGAACTCATGTGGGCCAATTATTTACTTAGACTCCCTTATTCCTAGGTGTATCTCTTATATTTTATTTTTGTCTTGAATGATCACGAGGATGCATTGTTTGACTTATTTCGATAGTTATTTAGTCCGAAAATAAGGTGAACGATTTAATCAATAGTTAGCTGAAGGACCAAATCTTTTAAAACTGCTTCTCGGGATATCAGAAAATTCATATCTTGGCATAACTTGGTTCGCGATTTGAGACCTTTCTCGGGCCGATATTTGGCAGCGACTTCATACTTCAAATCTTCGAGAGACGTTCTTGAAATTATGGTCTTCTCTTCATAATAGGAATTTCTTCACTTGAAGTTTTTTTGAGAGATTCTTCATCTTTGGACCACGACTTCTTCATTTTTTTCCAATCTTTATTTTGGACTTTGATATACAACGATCCGCCTCCTTTTAAGACTTGGATCTATTTATCCTCATACCTTGTTAGGGTCTTTTCGGATAGACTTCTCCATGACTTTTGGGGAGTTCTTGCTTTTCGTCGTGTGTCTCGATCCTTCATATTGATTTTCGATAAATGATTCTTCACATCACTTTTGGATCATTAGCAACAAAATGTAGCCCTCATGCCTTGTTAGGGCCTTTTCGGACTCGCCAATCTTCGCGCCCCGCTTCATAAGTTATGCCTTGGCTATGAACTCTCTTCATTACCGAGCAACTTTTAAACGATCTGGGGCTAGAAGCTAAGTAACCTTTCAAATCGTACAACCTTATTTATTAGCAGATAAATTTATTTAGCAAGCGGAGGGAGAATAGGCTTATAATTAACTCACATAAATTCACGAAAGAATACTGAACTTATAATTGACTCTATCATCTCTCGTTCTCCACAGTTTAAAATCTCAAGGAATGAGACTTGTGGATGCTTAGCCTATTAAATCAAAGTTTTGGGTTTTCGAGTCGCCTATAGGATCTTGCAAATTCTTAGACTTTTTCAAGTTTAGAAACTGCATTTTAAAGTTCCCTTGATAAACGACTCTCTAGGATCAATTATAGGAACTTGCGAAAAGTTCTTGTTCTTAACCCGTGAGAGTTAAGACTTTCGCGTTTTATAGCTCCCTATATAAAAGCCTAGCAAAACTTGACTTAAACACGTTAAGGATACTAGCTAGAGTAAACTTAGGCAAGTAAACTCGGGTTGAGTCAAAATGTTCACGACTAAGAAAAATCTAAAACCACTTTATTAAAAATTTGTTCTAGCAAAGGAAACATAACAAAAGCAAATACAATTATACAACTAGGCCAAAATAGATTAAAAATTTTGAAAAATGTCGAAAAATCAAATTTTCCGGTTAAAATGAGGGCAAATTCATGGAAAAGACCACTCACTTCGATAGAAGTCCCCCCTACACTTGAGATAAAACATTGTCCTCAATGTTTAAGCATATGGGAGTAAACTCCCCTACACTTAGGACATTGTGTACGTTGTTTAAATCTTGCTAAGGAAAGGACAACTAAAGTGAATTCAATGTGAACATATAGAATATGAAATATTGAATCACAAGAGTTTAAGATAGAACCGGGAAGATGGAAAACACGGTATCATGGTTCGTCAAAAGTCATCAAGATGCTTTTTGAAGCTTAAATCCCTGCACATCACAAGAAACAAGACAACAAACATATGCGGGGCTCCCCCTACACTTATTGTAAAAGCAGTAAAAGATAGAACACGGGTTGCCTCCCGAGAAGCGCTTGTTTTTGTTCACCGAGTCATGAGCCTGACTCGACCCAATTTTAGTTCATGGGGAACGTGGTGAGGGATGGAATCATCTCTTGAGAGATGTCCTCACCAAAGTACAGCTTCAAACGCTGGCCATTCACCTTGAAATTGGGCCCATTCGGCTGAGAAAGCTCAATGGTCCCATACGGAAAGACTTTGGCGACGGTGAATGGACCAGACCAGCGGCTCTTCAACTTGCCAGAGAAGATCTTCAACCGAGAGTTGAAGAGTAAGACTTGATCACCAACGTGGAACTCTCGGTTCTTGATTTTAGCATCGTGGATAATCTTCGTTTTCTCCTTGTAGATCAGCGAGTTCTCATAAGCTTCATTCCTCAGTTCATTTAGCTCGTTGAGTTGAACCTTGCGATGATCACCGGCTTTAATGATGTCGAAGTTCGCCCACTTCAAGGCCCAGTGCGCCTTATGTTCCAGCTCGATGGGTAGGTGGCAGGCTTTCCCGTACACAAGACGATAAGGTGTACAACCGATCGGGGTCTTGTAAGCAGTACGAAAAGCCCACAGAGCATCATCTAACTTATCGGCCCACGCGGCACGATGCTCTCCCACAGTACGCTCCAAAATTCTCTTCAAGCCACGATTGGAAATTTCGGCTTGCCCATTGGTTTGGGGATGATAGGCGGTGGAAAGACGGTGAGTGACACCATACTTTGCCATGACTCGTGCAAATTGATCGTTGCAAAAATGAGTCCCGCGGTCACTGATGATAGCACGAGGAACGCCAAATCGAGCGAAAAGCTGCTTCAAAAAGTTCACAACCACCCTCGCATCATTCGTAGGAAGAGCCTTAGCTTCAACCCATTTAGAGACGTAGTCGACGGCGATGAGGATGTACTTGTTCCCTTTGGATGATGGAAATGGCCCCATAAATTCGATGCCCCAGACATCAAAGATTTCACATTCCTGTATGAAATTTTGAGGCATCTCATCCTTATGTGTGATCTTGCCTTGACGTTGGCAAGCATCACAATGCTTAACCATTTCGTGAGCGTCACGATAAATGGTGGGCCAGTAGAATCCAGAATCAAACACTTTCTTAGCGGTGTAGTTGGGACCAAAGTGACCACCGGTGGGTCCTTTGTGGCAAGCTTGGAGGATATCAAAAGCTGCCGGTTCGTCAACACATCGACGAATAATCAGATCAGCACACTGTTTGAATAGATAAGGGTCATCCCAAAAGTAAGTCTTAACATCATTCAAGAACTTCTTCTTTTGTTGGGATGTTAACCCTTGGATGAGAATACCACCCGCTAAGTAGTTTGCAATGTCTGCAAACCACGGGGTGCCATCAAGATTGAGATTTATAGACATTAGAGTCTCCAGGGGAAAAGAGTCATTGATCTCTTTGTTCGGATGATCCCCCTGATATGGATCCTCAAGTCGACTCAGATGATCCGCGGCCAGGTTTTCGGCTCCCTTCTTGTCACGAATTTCAATGTTGAATTCTTGAAGGAGCAAAACCCAGCGAAGAAGTCTTGGCTTAGAATCGTTCTTTGTCATCAAGTACTTCAACGCGGAATGGTCCGTGTATACGATGGTGGTGGATAAAACAAGATAGGGGCGAAATTTCTCAAAAGCATAGACAACAGCTAAAAGCTCTTTTTCGGTTGTCGTATAATGCAATTGAGCCCCCGTCATTGTTTTGCTAGCGTAGTGGATTGGTTGGAAGTGTTTATTCACTCTTTGGCCCAGAACCGAACCAATAGCAAAATCGCTAGCATCGCACATCAATTCAAAAGGTAGCTCCCAATTAGGGGTAACCAAGACCGGTGCCTTAGTTAGCTTATCCTTGAGAAGATTGAAGGCTTCGAGACACTCTTTAGAAAAGATAAAAGGAGTATCTTTTTCCAAGAGGTGGGTCATCGGGCGAGCGATTTTAGAGAAATCTTGAATGAATCTACGATAGAAGCCCGCATGACCCAGAAAACTTCTCACACCCTTCACGGTTGAAGGTGGAGGTAATTTGGCTATGACATCAACTTTAGCACGGTCGACTTCAAGACCGGCTTTAGAGATTTTGTGTCCTAGCACAATGCCTTCTTTTACCATAAAATGGCATTTTTCCCAATTCAGAACAAGGCGAGTGTCTTCGCACCGCTTAAGCATACGTTCCAAATTGGCAAGGCAAGCAGAGAAGGAATCCCCGAAGACTGAGAAATCATCCATGAAGACTTCCATGGTTTGCTCAACCATGTCATGGAAGATAGCCAACATGCACCTTTGGAAAGTCCCGGGGGCATTGCATAAGCCAAAAGGCATTCTTTTATAAGCAAATGTGCCGTAGGGACAAGTGAATGTTGTCTTCTCTTGATCTTGAGGATCGATGGGTATTTGAAAATAACCCGAGAAACCATCCAGAAAGCAGTAATATTCATTACCAGCTAAACGTTCAAGCATTTGGTCCATAAAAGGTAGAGGGAAATGATCCTTTCTCGTGGCATCATTGAGTTTGCGGTAGTCTATACAAACTCTCCACCCAGTAACGAGACGGGTAGGAATTAACTCGTTGTTTGCATTGGGCACAACGGTGATTCCGCCTTTCTTAGGCACACAATGGACTGGACTAACCCATGGTGAATCCGAAATAGGGTAAATCATACCCGCATCAAGAAGTTTGATAACCTCTTTTTTTATGACGTCATGGATTTTAGGATTCACCCTTCTTTGGCTTTGAATTGTGGGCTTAAAGTCGTCCTCCATGAGAATTTTATGTGTGCAAAAGTGAGGATCAATTCCGCGGATGTCGGAGATTTTCCAAGCGATAGCGCGTTTATGCTTCTTCAACACAGCGACAAGTCGGGCTTTTTCGTCTTCTTTCAGATCCTTTGCGATGATGACCGGTAGCTTCTCGTCGTCTTCCAGGAAAACGTACTCAAGATGAGGAGGTAGGTCCTTAAGCTCAAGAGTAGGAGGATCCTCAATAGATGGTGAAACTAACGATGGATCATCATCAGTCACCTCTTTAGGAGCAGGAGGAGAGAACGGGTCCTCATTGAGAAGTCTCTCAATAGTACGAATATCTTCATCCCAATTGGTGGACAAATTATCATACTTAATATCAAGAGGACCCAAGCTAGCTTCGAAGTCATCCAAGTCACTTTCTCCAAAAGGAGTCAATGCTGGAGCAATTGAGGCAACGGTCTCAACATTGGGCAGAGAAGGAGTACTTTTACAAGCATCATGAAAATGTTCTTCACAAGCCTCATCGAGAACATCAATAGCATTAACACTCTCATACGAATAAGGTTGCTTAGAAATCTTACCCATGTTGAAGACAATTTTATCGTCACCAACTCTCATGATTATTTCGCCTGCGGCTACATCAATAAGAGTGCGACCGGTCCTCAGAAATGGACGTCCAACGATTAATGGAACACGGGGATCCATTTCGTAGTCAACGACAACAAAATCCGCCGGGAAGGTGAATTTGTCAACGCCAACAAAGACATCTTCGGCTATCCCCACTGGATAAGCAACCGTACGGTTGGCTAATTCCAAAGTCATTTTGGTGGGGACTAGCTCGGGGAGAGATAATTGCTTCCAAACACTTAAAGGCATTAAGTTTATACTGGCACCTAGATCGGCTAGGGCCATGCAATTCTCTACTCCCGGGAAATTGCAAGGAATCAAGAAGCGACCTGGATCACCAAGTTTGGTGGGCAATTGCCTCAAGAGCACTGCGGAGCAATTCTCATTAAGGTGGGTCTGAGCAATGTCCAGAAGCTTTTCTTTATCACTTAAAAGATCTTTAAACATCTTAGCGTATTTGGGCATGTGAGCGAGAGCCTCGGCAAAGGAGATGTTAAAATTCAGTTGTTTAAACATTTTTAGGAAGTTTGAAACCTGAATATCGTCCTTGCTCTTTTGCTTCTCTTTCCTCAACCTTGAGGGATAAGGTATATTGGATGAAGAAGAAGGCTTTAAGGGAATAAGATCACTCACAACCACGGGTGGTGGGGAAATGGGGATAGAGGGTGAAGGAGGTGGGGAAAGTTGCTTTTTTTCCTTGTTCACAATCACCAGTGGAGGTGTAGGAAGCTCGGGTTCCATATAACCTTTTCCACTTCGAGTGGTGATTGCTTTCATCTCCCCTCTTGGATTCGCAACGGTATTACTCGGAAGAGTACCCGAAGAAGAGGGTTGATTACTTTGGATGAGCGAACCAATCATATCACGAAGGTGAAGAGCTTGATTGTTGAAAGAGTTTTGCATGTTGGCATTAATATCATTGCTGTGTTTGGCCATGTCATTCCTTAGCTCGGCTCGAATATCGCTCCCTTGTTTCACCATGTCATTCTTCAAGTTGACAAATTGACTCTGAAGATTCGTCACCATCTCACGATTAGTCTTCATGAACGTCTCGACGTCTTGACTTACTGCCATCGGTTGATTGAGAGGTGGAGCTTGGTAAGATTGAGAATTTCCTTGAGTTGGGTATGGGTTTCTTTGGGATTGATATTGATTTTGAGCACGAGGTTGGGATTGGTTGTTTCGGTTGTAGCTTTGTGGTTGGTTTTGGTTTGCAGGAGGGAAACCGGGAGGAGCAAGATAATTGTTGGAACGATAACTTAGCAAGTTACGGTCTCCTTGAGGGCGAGCTTGATAGCCTCCCGTGGGATAAGTGCCGTAGGCTGCGTTAACGTCTTCAGAATAATTGCCGTGAGTAGAAGGACACTCATTGTAGGAATGAGGACCACCACATGTGTCACAAGAAAGAGCAACGGCTTTAGCTTGTTGAGTTTGGTTAGAAGTCAAAATTTGGAGACTTTTGTTGATATCAAGAAGAGCACGTTCCAAAACAGATGAGTTGGTGGTGGAAGAAGTAGACGAAACATTGACTCTCTGATTAGATCTTGAGGATGCGGAAGAATCCCAATTCTTGTGGTGAGTAGTCATGTTTTCAATCAACTCTCGACACTCCTCCGGTCTCCTTTTCATAAAAGTACCACCGGTGGCGGCATTGATCGTGTCACGATCACGAAAAGTGAGACCATTGTAGAAGGTGTCAATGAGAGTGACGGGGAGCATATTGTGATTAGGACAGCTGTCGATCAAATCATTGTAACGTTCCCAAGCATCGAAAAGCGATTCATCATTCTCTTGCATAAATCCACTGATTTGGTTACGAAGGCTAGTGAACATGGATGGGGGAAAGTAGCTCGATAAAAAGCGTTGAGTCATGTCATTCCACGTATGAATAGAATTCTTAGGAAGACGGTCAAACCATTTTTCGACATGGTGAGAAAGTGAGTGTGGAAAAAGTTGAAGGCGAAGGTCATCCATAGAAACACCGGAGCACTTCATGCTTTGGGTCATGGTAATGAATTTGTCGAGGTGTTTGTTGGCATCATCATCCAGAATTCCACGAAACGGGTTCGTTTGCACTTGTTGTATCATGTGATGCTTTAACGAAAACTCTTGAGCCGTGACGTGCATTGGCGCAATCGGGCCTCCGCGTCCGTTCATGGTGGGTTGGCACAATTCCTCCATGGTTCGTAAATCAGGTAGAAGGACATTGTTGTTGTTGTTGTTATTCAAATTGTTTTGAGGTGGGTGATTATTGTTGTTATTAACACCAGCCATATCTAAATCTTCAAGAGTCTCGGGCTCAGAATAGTTGGAAGATCTAGTACGCATACACCTGCAGAAGAAAAATATACACAAAGAGAATTTCTATATAATATTTTTGGTGCAAAACCTTTTGAAAAGAATTGCTTTTAATGATTTTTTCAATGTTTTTGTATTTTTGAAGAGTTTTATATTTTTTAGGATTTTTGGAAATTTTTATAGCAATGAAAATAACGTTCAAAGAACGGATCCCAAAATTCAATGCGTCTCTCACTAGAAACCGTTTATCTTAACGAAAAGAGCCGGCAGCGGCGCCATTTAATACTTGGTCTTTGCAACCAAAGTATCACAGTTCGTTATAGTTCCGAATCTTTTCGAATTGAAAACCGGTCTTAAGTGCGACTCAATCGTCTTTTGGTGGATCAAAGATTTGGTTTGGTTTGTTTTAAACTATTTGCAAGTAATTAAAGTGTCGATGAGTAAAAGGGAAGTTAAAAGATTAATATTGAAATGACAAGTAAAATGAATGCATGGAAACTTAAAGGTGACAATGGAAAAGTACTAACTCACTAAATAAAACTAACACTTTGAAAATTTTCAGAAAATAAAAGGTACTATAAGAAAGTTATATCGAAAGAAACCAAAATGAGCCAAAATGGAACCCGATCGGAATGTTCTCCGATCGGCAGATCGGAATAGGGGTAAGACGTAACACAATCGGAATACTGGGAAAGTCCCAATCGGAATATCGAGAAAAGGGTTCAATCGGAATATTTGAGATTTTACACAATCGGAATGTGTGATGATGCTGTCAATCGGAACACATAAACTCTGACCCAATCGGAATACATAACACCTTACCGTCGGAATATTAAAGGAGACACCAATCGGAATAAACCCAAGACTCCACAATCGGAATAACTAATGGTGCCGATCGGAAAGTAGAAGATGGAGCTGGCCAATCGGAAAATCAATGCCCTAATCCGATTGGACTCAATCGGAATGCGGGAGATGGGTGCCGTCGGAATGTAAAGGGGCCGATCGGAAAGGGGACATAAATCCCTTCCGAAAATAATGGGATTCTAGCAAAAAGCTAGGAAATAAGCTATTAGATCGAGCTTATTCCCAAAACTAAATCGAATCAACAAAACCGAATCAAATAAGCACTTTAATCAACTTATCTAACTCGAAATCAAGCAACTTTATAGATCAAACAATAAAAACATAAACTTTTTAATAAAACTTTTAACAATAAAAATAAGCTAATCATAAAAATAAGCCAAAAAGCACAAAAGTCTTTTAGCTTAATCAAATGAAAACTTATAAAATGATCAAAAGATTAACTTTTTAGCATGAAATCAATTAGAACAACACGGATCACATGATAATCACACCAAAATCAATCTTAAATCAAAGAAAAGTAGAATGAGATTAAGAGATAAAAGCTTAAAATGGAACTTGATTAATAAAAAATAAGCAATACAAAGAGTTAATCTTGAAAGATTAAAAGAAAAAGATGAACTAGTGAGAGAAAGTTTAAGACTTTCTCTCTCTAAAAACTAAAAAGTGAAAAATTAACTAAAAATCTAACCACCCTCCTAATGACTATTAGGAGGGTATTTATAGGGAAGGTGGAAGGAGTGCATGTGTTGCATCTTCTTTCTTGCTTTCTTCACGTTTTCTTGACTCGACTTTAATTCTTTGTCTTTGTCGTCTCGGGATTTGAACTTGTCTTTTAATTTTCTTCTTCTATTAGACTTAAGTTCTTCGACTTCATTAAACTTCCGTCTTTTGACTTTTTCTTCGATAAATCTTCAGAATAGGCCTTGGACTTCCGTTCTTTTTGCACTCTTGATCTTTTGACTTCGTCTTTTCCCGTTTTCTTCAATAAAAGCCCGTGAAAGCCCGTGTTTTCTTCCTTTTTCATATTTTGGTCCTAAAACACAATAAAAAACACAAACCACGCATAATTCCGACTTTTACGACATAAATCACACGTTTTGGTCTTGTTATTATTGGAAATAAGTGGTAAAAGGATAAGTGTTTTCACACTTATTAATCATCACGCCTTTAAGACCTTTTTATAAAACATGGTAAAGGATAATCCCCTTATCACGGATGTCCTGAACGTGATGTCTGCGGAAAAATACCTCGACTTTCTGTCGAAGTATTATGTACCCGAAAGCGTACACCCCACCTATCCGGGTGATGGTGAAGCGATTACGGATGCACCGGCGGGGAAAGTAGGCATATATACACGCCTGTTTGACTCAGCCAACTACCGTATCCCGTTATCCAAGTTCTTGGTAGACCTTCTTTTGTATTATGACTTTCATATCACCCAGCTCCACTGCATAGGGGCGTGTAAAATCAACCAGTTTGAGATTACATGCCATACCTGCGGAGTAACCCCCACCGTGAACCTTTTTAGGGCTTTCTACTTTCCCCAGTTAGTGAACGGGTGGTTGTCGTTCAAGAAACGACCCGGGAATGCCCCGATGACATATAGGAAACCTCTTGACTCCCTTAAGAATTGGTATGACCATTACTTCTTTGTAGATGAGAAAGTATTCCCCACCCCCTTCGTACTTAAAACCAAAGCCCCAAAAGACTATCCGCCCAAATCCAAAGATTATAGTAGCCGGGACCTGAAAATACTAGATACCCATCGCACAGAATTCCATAGAGGGTTGCCGGAACACTTTATGTGCTTAGTAGGGATAAGCCGCCGTTACTTTGGGAGGGATGACTTATACCCGTGCTTCTTAACGGAACAGGGCGAGGGTAGGTCCAATATATATATGTTGTAAATTTGATTTATCACACATGTGTAGAATTTTACTAACCCATATACTTCTAAAATTGTTTGCAGAGATGAACCTTCACGGACTAATCCGCCAGGGCGACCCCATGAAGGTGGCGGAGGGATTCCAGCCGTTAAAGCCGAATGAGCTCCCCTTGCTAGAAGCTTTAGCCGACCGCACGATACCACTTGAAGAGACAACCGAGCCCAGGTCGGACGAAGGAGAGCCCGTAATCGAGAAATCCCCATTGGATTTCCATAATGAAGACGGCGACGACCCATTGCTAGAGGGAGGCACCACCAATCAGGAGGAAGAGCATGATCCCAATGAAGACACCACGCAAGCTTCCGGATCCACCCCACTTACCTCCAGAAAGAGAAAGACAACCAGGCGGGTGGCAAAGAAAATTGGGGATGAGGCCGGAGTTGCAAATGCTCCCCCCAAGAAGCTGCGGAAAGACCACCCACAATACCAAGAAGGAAGCAGCACCACGACTGCCCAAGCCGATCCCACCCCGACCATGGAAGGGCCAGTTCTGCGAGTCGCTCCTGTGAGTGCCGTAGCTCCTACCGGCCCAGACCCTGTCATTGGCACCTCGTAAGTACCCCTCGTGAGTATGATTCATATCTTTGTATGATATATATAGACTAATATTTAAACAACAGGGTGAATCCGGCAGCCGCAGCGCGAGAAGAAGTGGGGAGAAATCCATCCCCCGCACCAACCAACAAGCCCCCATCACCTGCCACCACACATGCCAAGGAGCCACGCCCCGAGGGGCCCGAAGAAAGCCTGCGCTTAGCATGGAACTTATCCAGTTTGACACGGCTGGAGGCCGTATCCAAGTGTTCAGAATTTATCGAGCACATCACCCCGCCTGTCCTCGCCCAAGACCTGGATGAATTAGATCACGAGGCCCTTATCGAGCAGTTTGACGTGTCGTCCGCACACCAGGTGACGGTGGGTGCTGCGTTAAGACGCCTTCTAATCCAGGCCCTCACTAATGTGAGTCGCGCAGACAAGAGGATATCCCGCCGTGAGGCGATTGTCGTGAAGAACGAGAAGACCATCGCATCATTGCAGGCGGCATTATTGACCGCCGAGGCAACGGTGAAGGAGCAGGCGCATCACGCCGACGCCAGAGAGAAGCGTATTGCTGAGTTGGAGGCCCTCGTAGCCGCATCAAATGAGAAGGTAAACTTTCAGAAATGTTGTACATACACTCCTACTTTTTGTATGCATGTAGCCCAAAAAGTATATATCCTTGTAATAACTCCAAATTTCATACGCAGGTGTCTGCGGCTGAGGCTGCTACTAAGGCGGTGACCGTGCAATCATTCAGCATTGCCCAGGAGCGTGACGCACTGAAGGAAGAATTGACACAGACCCAAACCAATCTTGAAAATCAAGTTGCCTCAGCTGATGAAGAGTTAAGCAAGGTGGTTGTAAGCTGCGCGGAGAGAGTATGCCCCCCTCTACTAACCGCTACAGCCGGTCGTAGGTGGATTATCGGGCAAGGACTGCGACTTGCTGTAAGTGGGGCTCTGAACGCTCCACACCTACTGCAGGCGTTTGTTGGGGTCGTATCCGATGGGATCGACCGTGGTAGGCATGAAGGCCTGGTCAAAGCTGCGGAGATGATCGCAAAAAATGAAGATATCACACAGCATTCATATCACAACCCCTCCGCAGCGGGTAAGATGACTGCGTCCATGGATGCCTTGGCAGAACTCCAACACCCCCTCCTAGATGAGCTTGAGGCAATGAAAGATGCTCCAAACGAAACAATAATGTCCCGGCTGAGTGCTGATCCTATTCCCTTGACGTTGGCCACTTACGATTCCGCATCCAAAGCCATGAAAGGCGAGAAGCCGCTTGGAGAAGCTCTTGATGCTATCGCAGTCAAAGCCCGGGACGGGAAGGATGCTCGTGGGGAGGCCCTTCGTGCTTTAATTGAGGAAGGGAAGAAGGATTTAGGGGAATTCCTACCCCCTTGTAACTTATCTGTTGTAAACACTTGTGATTATATTCGTCCGTGTATGTACACGGCTAAGACATATTTGTAGTAACTTGTCTTTTTATTTAGAAGTCCGTGACGACCACGGCCATTTTGTTTATTGTTAATTTTGAAACTTGTGTATTTCATTGTATTTCAATGCCGCATGATGTATCACGTCTTACACATGAAAAGGGAAAATACATACAAGTCTATAATTTACTAGACATGCGACGTGCGTCTTTACTATGCAGAGTACCGTGTGGATACGGTGCACAAAAAACTTATCACAACGTCTTGTGAGTAAGGCGTCTAGTAAGGATACATGATCCGTGCGGCTGGGGTTGCATCCCTCTTACGCGGCAAGTTGAATTAGTAGGTTCACTTAATCCTCTTACCCCGCCTGGAGGCGTATAGTACATGTACAGTAATTTGAAAGAATGCATATGAATAAAACATGGCATATTATAACACAAGTAAAAAATTCATACGACTAGCAAAAAATCTAAAAAATGATTTGCACGAAACAGGCCGTGGAGCTAGCTAGGCACCACGGCGTTTTATTTAGAACGTTTACACATTGTTTAAACAATGATGACAAGTCGTAAGAAACAAGAAAGGAATCTAAACAAACATAAGACAAAACAAAACAGATGAAACCGCATGGTTCTTCAAAGATAGCACTTTTGAGACCGCACATAGCGAAGTACCCATGCGGAAGCCGTAGCTTTCAAAGATAGCACCTTTTGAGATTGGAAATATTCCATGTGCGCTCTAGGTCGCGTCCATCCATATCACGTAACCTGTACGCGCCTCGTCCTAAGGCTTCAATGACTTCATACGGTCCTTCCCACTTAGGGCCCAGCTTTCCTGTGTTCTCTGCTCGACTTGCTTCGTTAGCACGATAGACGTAGTCTCCCGGTCAAAAAGAAACACCCTTGACCTTGGCATCATAATAAGCCTTCATCTTAGCCTTGGACTTAGCCTCATTGATGGCTGCTATTTCCCTTTTTTCTTCCAACAAATCCAGGTTGATTCTCAATTGTTCATCGTTCGTGACGACATTAACCTCCGCTGTGCGGATGGTAGGCATTCCTATTTCTGCTGGAATAACAGCTTCAGTTCCGTAGGCCAATGCAAATGGAGTATCCCCGTTGGCTGTTTTGATCATAGTTCTATGCGCCCATAGCACATGTGATAACTCATCGACCCATTTGCCACTTCGTTCATCCAGACGCGCCTTGATGCCATTCCCCAAGCTTCTATTTGCTCGTTCGACAAGGCCGTTTGTTTGTGGATGCTTAACAGATGTGAAGCGTCGTTTGATGTTTAGTGATGCACACCAATCTTTGAATGGGTTGTCCGTGAACTGCTTGCCGTTGTCCGAGATGATTTCTCTTGGTAGACCAAAACGGCACACAATGTGTTCCCACACAAACTTCTTGACCTGCTTGCCTGTGATAGACTTGACTGCCTTGGCTTCTATCCATCGTGTGAAGTAGTCCATTGCAACAATCAAGAATTTAACCCCCCCCCCCCCCCCCCCCCCGCAGCTACAGGAAATGGTCCTGCGATGTCAATTCCCCACTTATAAAATGGCCATGGGGACGTGATAGGTGTAAGCTCCTGCTGCGGGTGCCGCGGTACTGGCCTATGCACTTGGCAATCACTACACTTGCGGATCATGTCGCACGCGTCTCTGTGCATGGTAGGCCAATAATATCCTGTTCGTAAGGCTCTAGCCACCACGGATCGTGGGCCTGCATGCATGCCGCACAACCCTTCGTGTATGTCACTGATTACGTAAGCTGCCTGGCGTGGTCCAACACACCGCAGCCACGGCTGCAAGAAAGAGCGCTTGTAAAGGATGCCTTCTCGAAGTTCGAAATGCTGCGACTTCCTTTTAATGCGCCTTGCTGCTTTTTCCTCGTCTGGAAGGGTCTCATTAGTCAAATAGTTGATGATTGGGGTCATCCATGTAGGTCCCTCCTCCTCAACTATAGCGGCAACCTCCCCTTCCGTTATAGATTTCTCCTTGAGTATTTCCACCAAAACTTGTTTAGACAAGTGAGCGAAGCTTGTGGATGCGATCTTGCTAAGAGCGTCCGCTTTCTTGTTCTCACCCCTTGGCACCTGCTTGATGGAAAACTTACTGAAAGTCGCGATTAGCGACTTGACTTTTTCCAAGTACCTGACCATGTTGTCCTCCTTAGCCACATACCCACCTAGAATGTGGTTCGCGACAAGCCGTGAGTCCACGTAGGCCTCAAGGTTGCGGGCTCCCATTCTAGCGGCGATTTTTAAACCCGCAATTAATGCTTCATATTCCGCTTCGTTGTTAGTGGCCGTGAACTCAAAACGGAGGGCGTACGTGAATTCCATTCCTTCTGGGTTTGTGAGGATGAGACCTGCTCCGGACCCGTCCGTACATGAGGATCCATCCGTGAATAACACCCAAGGTTCCGTTGGGATCTCGTCTTGCTTAATGATTGGTCCTTCCTCATCCGGCTTCTCGATCAGGAAATCTGCCAAGATCTGGCCTTTAACAACCGTCCTTGGTCTATAAGATATATTGTGCTCCCCCAATAGGATGCTCCATTTCTGTAGCCTCCCTGCCACGTCCGGTCTAGAAATAACCTGCTTGATTTGCTGATCCGTAATGACCACAATTGGGTGCGCCTGAAAGTATCAGCGCAACCGCTTTGTAGCAAACACTAGTACTAACACCAATTTTTCCATGGAGGAATAATTCAACTCCGGCCCTTGTAGTGTTCTACTTATAAAGTAGAACGGAGTTTGTACTGTATCTCTATCCGTCATAAGTACCGCGCTTATTGTGCCATGAGTAGCTGAGAGATACATAATGAGTTCCTCCTTTGGCCGGGGAGCTACTAGCGTAGGGAGAGATGCAAGATGCTGCTTTAGTTGGCCGAAAGCTTCCTCTGCTTCCTTCGTCCAGCGGAAGTCTCCCTTTCTAATACACTTCTTGAGTGTCTTAAATAGGGGTAATGAATTCTCTGCGGATTTAGATAGGAATCTATTCAGCCCGGCTAACTTCCCATTCAGGGACTGCACCTCCTTCCGTGTCTGAGGGGACGGCAGTTGTATCACTGCGTCCGTCTTCTCTGGGCAAGGTTTGATGCCATTTGGATCAATCAAATATCCAAGGAACATTCCCTCAGTTGCTCCAAACGTACATTTCTTTGGATTTAACTTCATGTTAATCCTTCTCAGCGTGTCAAATGTCTCTTGGACATCCTGAAGAAGTGCCTCCTCCGTGTGACTTTTTATCACCAAGTCATCAACATAGACTTCCAGGTTGCGTCCTATTTGTGATTCAAAAGGTTTGTCCACCAACCGCTGATATGTAGCGCCGGCGTTCTTCAGTCCAAACGGCATTTTCGTATAGCAATATACGCCCTGGCTCGTATGGAACGCCGTTTTTTTCTACATCCTCCTCCGCCATCTGGATTTGGTGATACCCTTTATATGCATCCAAGAAGCATTTGAAAGGATACCCACACAAGGACTCCACCTTCCAGTCGATTTCTGGTAACGGGTAACAGTCCTGTGGGCAGGCCTTGTTTAGATCCGTGAAATCCACACACATGCGCCAACTTCCGTCATGTTTCTTGACCATGACCAGATTGGATAACCACTCGTGGTAGTATACCTCGCGCATGATGCCTGCATCCACTAGTTTCCGTACTTCCTCCAGTATCACTTGGCTGCGCTCGGGCGCCTGGCCGCGCTTCTTTTGCTTAACGGGTTGGTACCCTTGGCGGATCTGGAGCTTATGCTCTGCTATCGCACGTGGCACGCCTGTCATATGCTTTGGCTCCCATGCGAATATATCTAGGTTTGCACTCAAGAGAGAGCACATGGCCCTTTTGCCGCTATCCGAGAGCGCCCCTCCTATGGATACCTCCTGTTCCAGATAGTCGGGGTGAATTTCTACCTTCCAGTTGGGAGGTGGTGATCCATCCTTGGGTGGGATAGGTGGAGCCGGTGTTGTCACGGTATGACACTCGGATGTTGTCACGGTGGGACAGGTGGAGCCGGTGCTTGAGTTTGCCTGATTTGATCAGCGACTCAATATGCTTCTTGAGCTGGATACACTCCTCCGTGGCGTGGCCTTTGTCATTATGGAACTCGCAGAAGCGATTTCCTTGCCGACGTTCCGGGGGAGTGGTCATTGGGGGAGGCCTCGGAAAGTTCGCCCCTTCTGTCAGCAAGATCTCCCGGTAGGACATCTTTAGGGGGGTGAACTTATCGTCCGACCGTCCTCCTTTGCTTTGGCTCTTATAGTCTGAGCCCTTGTTATTGTTCTGATTACCTTGACCGCCCGACTGCCTCCGGGACTGATCATTTGACCGGTACCCATTTCCTCGTGATGGGTAGGCCGCGGCAATAGCTGTTTCTCCTTCTATGAAATTTCTGACCCTTTCCATGAGGTCATCATATCTCTCTGGACGCTTGTCATTGAGGCGCCTGATCAATTCTCTGTCTGTTATGGCGTGCATGTAGTCAGAGATCTTCAGGAGCTCCGGCATGGTTCTCGTGCGCGTGCACTCATCATTGAAGAGTTCAGTGAAGGCTTCTGTGGACTCCCCCGGACGTTGCTTGACAGTTGCCAATGAGACTGGATCCCTATTATACTTCTTCCTTTGAGTATAATTATTCTCAAAGGCAGTGCGTAGTTCCGTGAAACTGTCAATGCTCCGTGGAGGGAGTGCCTCAAACCAGTCACGGGCATTTCCGATCAAGGTCGAATTGAACATTTGGCACCATATAGGCATGGGCCATCGCTCAATTTTAGCCTGTGTATCAAATATTTTAAGGTGATCGACCGGATCACCGGACCCATCATAAGTCTTGATACACGTCGGCATGCGACGCTTGGTGTCCTCAGAATAGTTCCTTATGCGGAGGGTGAACGGGTCTTCCCTGGGATCCGCCCATGGCCGGGTAAGCCTAGGGTCATCCCATGGTTCACACCATGGACGCGAAAGATCCTCCGCTTCTGCATCTCGATAGTAAGGACCATCATAATACCCATCATTGTTTGGCGGTGGTGGAGGGGTGCGCCTAGGTCGGCGACGCTTAGGCGGATGGTCATCTGAGTCCTCTCCGGACGGGTCCAGGGACGGCGGTGGTACCCCATCCTTTGCATAGGGACCACTTTTTTGGGATGAACCAGGAGCCTTTTTCCCAGTGTTCATCCTGTCCCACACACTCAGGCGACGTGTGGTTCTGGCCAGCTCTCGATCTGGTCGCTCGGGTGAGCTATCCGACCTTTCTCCTTCTCGAGACTGCGTTAATTCCTGTATAAGGCGGTCTCCTATGCGCTCAAACACATTCTGGGGTTGAGGGGTTTCCTCAAAGGTACCCTGCTCCTGAGGCCGAGCTCTCCTTTTCCTCTGATTTTAGGAGGAGGTGGCTGGTCCGGTGTCACCAAAGTTGAGTCTGGCTTGGAGGTTCCTCCCTAGATTCAACCTTGATGCGATTCCTGGGACGATCCTTTCGAAGTTCTGCGTGAGAACTCGAGTAAGATCCTCCTCACTGAGTGGTAGGACTTCCACTTCTTCCTCCGTCGAGGGTCTGCACGGTTCCTTGTTAGGAGGGTTTGGCGCACTCCCCGGACCAGGGTTGTCCAGGGTTAAAGTAGGCGGGGGTGTCATTGAGATCGTGCTCGTCACCCCCACGGGCTGAAAACCGCTACGGTTACCCGGCCCGCCTGCGAGGCGGCTAGGTGATTGGTTGGGGATGAGAATCCCTTCCCCTTGGGACTTCCGGTTCCCGGGATTCACGTTCCTGGGGTTAGCTTGCGGATGTCCCTTCGTCATTGGAAATTCGAGATGAGGTTTTGTTCTAGCTTAGTGTTATGTGTCCCAAGGATGGCGCCAACTTGTTGATGCAAAAGTTGGTTGATCCCTTGCTAGACCCGAATTAGGCTTAATTCGGGTTGGCTGGGCTCCGGCTCCTGCACCAAGTGAATCGTTTGGTTGGGATCCTGCACACTAAACAGCACGCGTTAGGCTTACCGTGGGAATGTTTCCTACGATTGGACTCCGGCGTGAGAGTAAGTAATCGATTTAAGGTTTATGTGAGTTTAGAGTACAAGTCGTAATACCTTTGTGGAACCCTTGGGGGTTCCTTTTATAGGCAGTGGAACCCTAGTGGGCTGCCACTGATACTTTAGCCCCAAGGAAAGGATAACTATCAGAATTAGAATGATTCTTATCTTCTAATTTTGATAGTGAATATCCTCTCCATTTGGGATGAAGATATTCCAGACAGAATATGATTTTGTCTAATCTTATGTCGGCCGCACCGGGCCGTGGGCCGCACACATGTGCGGTTACTGTTTATTCAAGCCCATAAGCCTGAATTACATTTATCCACCCGTCTGTGATGGACCGGATACGGGTAGTACCCGTGGGCCGGGCTCATGACCCGGTTGGGGACTATACGTCATCAAGAGCCTATTGTGGATAGGTGATTTAAGATTCGTGTGTTGTGTTCTTGACTTTTCGTGCCTATTTTAATCTAAAACACACGTCCCAATTTTTTTTTGTTTTTATGGTTTATTCTTGATACAAATCATCTACATACTATTGGTAGTGATTTGGTATTTTTACTTTGGTTAAAAACACAAAATGTTTGGGTATTTGGATCATTTTTTGGCTCAAAATCTCGAATTGGTTGTGTTTTGTCCGAGATAGGTGCATATTCCGATCGCAATAACCTTACGGGCTTTACATTGCGACACATCATTCCGACAGGTATTCCGATCGCAATAACCTTAGGGTTTTACTTTGTGATCATACATTTCGATCACTTATTACGATCGTGGATTGCGATAGCCCCAGGCATCGTACAATTCGATCGGGTATAAGGCATATTGCGACGTTACTCTGTCAAAATTTTGACAACACTGCGATAGGTATTGCGGTCAAACATTCCGATAGGTAAAATTGCGATAGGTATTGCGATCACATATTCCGATAGGTAACATTGCGATAGGTATTGCGACAGACTTCACATTGCGATAGACTTCACATTGCGATAGACTTTACATTGCGATAGACTTCACATTGCGATAGAATAATATTGCGATACAAGGGATATTGCGATAAGAGTGACATTCCAATGGGTATTACGATGGGTGACATTCCGATGGACATATAAATTTTGTTAGAGTAATTTTTAGACTTAGCCACTATCTAGACTAGTCACGGAACATAGTTTACACGAAGTTTAAAAAAAAGAAAAAAAAGAGTTTTTTGGCGGGAAAATCATAGTAAAATTTATTTTTTCCTAGACTATTTTAGGCCATTTAAGCTTCGATTTCAAATTTTGGCGATGCGAAAAAATTTTTGACGAAAAATTCAATTTTCGGACCAAAATTCAAAATTTTAGGCCATTTTCAGGTTTTATTTTTGTCAAAATTTCACTTTTCAAATTTTTTTCCCCACTAGTTATTGGCTATTTCTAACTCGAATTCAAAATTTGGCGATCCCAAAATTTTTGGTCTACCGTTATATCAGACTGGGGAATTTATTGTCGGACAAAAAATTGGAATTTTCGGAATTTTAACCATAACCAAATCACAACACATCCACTAAAGATCCATAATCCATACACATCATATTCTCTTCGAGACATCCGCTTAATGGACATCTTTGCGGATTCAACAACAACAACGTCTATGACTGAGATGAATAAAGAGAAGATGCAGAATCCAAAGGTTCAGACAAATATTTAGAATCCAATCAGTAAACCTTCTAACAAGGATTCTACAACCAAAACCGTTCATGCAATCAAATACAAGATGTCAAAAGAAAAAGAAAGATGCATGGAACACTTTAATTTGCTTCAGTCACACCTTCATGTTCTTTCAAGAGAAGACCTAAAAGGCACTCGTGTTGAAATTGGATACAAACGAATATTCGTTCTTCTATTTGGCCAAGATGTTGATACATTCACCAGAACGATGCTACATAATGTGGATCATCTACACCATGCACTTTACAGCGATGATCTTCACGAGACTCTATTAATGGAGATCCTTTTAGCTTTCAACATTCTGTTCCAGCAATTCATTGACTCAAGTGGCTTATCCGACAACGACTGAGAGTTCGTAAGTACATACTTTACAAAATATACTCTCGTCTATCCTCAAACGTTCAAAGAGACTCTTCTTCAACATTTGAGTAATCTAAAGAAGTCAATTGCTAAAAGAATACGCCATCAAAGGCAGCTTGAACGAAGGGTGAATCAAAGACTGATGCAGACGAAAGATAGCAACATCGATAAGGGTCAAGCATTGGTTGCTTGTTCGGTTGATACAGAAAGCAGCAGCGCATAATCAAAAACTCATCATACCAGCACAAGCTTTGGGAAAGATACAGAAGTCGGGGTTACAGCTATCAGACCAACATGTGACGATGAGCCAATGGCTGAGGTACAATTAGATATAGATTCTAAAATTCACGAGCTCGAAACTTTGTTAGATCAAAAGATAAAAGATTTTGAGGATGCCAAACTCGATTTATCAAAGAAAAATGACAAATTTGAAACTTATTTTGAAAAACTTGAAAAAGCAAATGTTGTTCTCGAACAAAAATTGGATCGTAAGATTCAAGATTTCAACGCGGAAAAAGAACATTTTGTACAACAAATAAATTTGTTAGAATGAAAGTTGGCTTCTCAAAATCCAAGTCCTCCGCCTGCTTCATTAAGTGAAATATATGTGCAACCTATCGACACTGTAGATAGTAATGACGTGAATGCTGATAACGACATATTTGATAATATGAACATTAAGTTAGAACAACGTGTGGCTCAGTTACTTCTACAAAATGAGCAATTAAAGGCTCAGCTTCAGGAAAAGGTTTTTGCACTTACAGCGGTGAAAAACGAATTCAGGAAGCTACAACGAAATAGCGTGGATACTAAGTTTGCCAAACAGTCTGTCTTAGGGAAACCTCCTTCTCAACCAATCAGACCACGCTCAGTTGCTAGACAACCAAATGCATTTAAGTCTGAACGAACTAACACGTCGAACCCAAGGTTTGCCTCCTAAGCTGACACGCGTAGCAATTTGCCAAAACCAGTCACTCCACAATCTAGACCGTCCTTAAGACAAACTGCTTCTGCAAAACCCGATCACATTAATGCTTCAAGCGACTCTAGATCTAGCTCCAAGAACATGGCTAGGCGTAGTTCAAATGACACGGGTCATAAAAGCTATCTAGAGGATGCTAAGAACAAGACACAAGCAAGAGATAGGACAAAACCACAACCTAGGATCGATAATTACACATCTAGGAATTCTAGACCCTTCTATGATGTGCACAAATCTACCAACCCTAGGAACTCTAGAGCCTTCTCAGATACTAAGCACTTTGTTTGCAAGACATGTAACAAATGCGTGTTTAATGCCATTCATTATGATTGTTTAACGCAAGTCCTGAGCGAGGTAAACCACAAAGCTAGAGCATCTCAAAGACGGAACCCTAAAGCTGTGCATGAGAAATCTATGTCTCCTAGACCCTGACTTAGGTAGATACCAATGGGTAGAACCTTTAAAACCATTGGTCTTAGGTGGGTTCCTACTGGAAAGATATTTCCCTCTAGCTCGACAAAGGTTCATAGTGAACCCCCACATGGTTCTCATCAAGATATCGCTAACCCACATGCAAGCATACAAACTACTGATGTAAGTGCATGTAATAAAGTGAAGGTTCAACAAGAACACAAAGGTTTTCCATATACATACCGTTCAATAAAAGACACTCTCAGAGTTTGAAGAAGCAGATCTCAGAGAAACAAGCATCTCGGGGGTTTCACAATTAACCTTCAACAATGACTTACAGTCACATATCAGACTGTAACTCGAACGTCAAAGAAAGAGAACTTTATCTCTTCAACGCTAAGTTACCCTAAAAACGAGAAATTTATATTTCTCGGTCACGGGCTTCTCCTAAAACTATTCGAAAGTTTTAAGCTCGTGTACATGGCTTATAGTCAAATTACAGACTGTAACCCGAGCTCACAAGACAGGAAAGTTCATCCCGATGATGACTTATCCTTATAACGAGAAATTAAGTTTTCTCGAACATGAGCTATCTGTAAAAACATTAAACGTTTTTAAGCTCATGTACAAAGACTTACAGTCAAATGTCAGACTGTAACTCGTACTTCAAATACAGGAAAGTTCATCCCGAGTATGACTTATCCTCAAAACGAGAAATTCGATTTTCTCGGATGCGAGCTTTCATCAAAACTATTCTAAAGTTTTAAGCTCGTGTATACGACTTCTAAGTAAATGCCAGCTTAGAACTCGTACTTCATCTTAAGGAAAGTTTATCACGGATGATAAATTATCCTTCTTAACGAGAAATTAATATTTCTCGGTCATGAACTTCTCATAAAAACATTCAAAGTTTAAAAGTTCATGAAAAATGACTTCTAAGCGCATCACAGCTTAGGACTCGGACCTCAAATAAGGAAAGTTCATCACGGACGATAACTTATCCTTCTCAACGAGAAATTAATATTTCTCGGTCATGAACTTCCTATAAAAACTTCAAAGTTTTTAAGTTCATGAAATCCGACTTCTAAGTAAATGTCAGCTTAGATTTCGTCCTTCATCTTAAGGAAAGTTTATCACGGATGCTAACTTATCCTTCACAACGGGAAATTACTTTTTCTCGGTCATGAGCTAGTCACAAAACATTCAAAGTTTTGAGCTCATGTAAATAGGAAGTTATTTTAAAACTGTTGAACACAATTTTTCACGAATTTCTCAAAAGGTTTTTCTAAATCTTTCAAAATTGTGTGTTCAACACTCCCTACCTTATAATGTGGTTTTTATATCTCAAAACGTCATATGTTATTTTGATTAATTTTTGAGGGGGAGCGTTTTAAAATCAAAGCCTTTAATGTTGTTGGGTACATCTTTGATATTGTCATATTTTATGTATCCAACACATTCCGAAAATGATATTAAATATGTAATATACTATATCGGATAAGGCATCTCATCTCCGTACCTCAACATATTTCGTGGTGTCGCTTTTCAAAATATTGTCAAATTTTGTTTCATGACACACATATATTGTTGAGGGGGAGCAACCCGACCACAAAAGTTTAATGATTCATGCGTGCACACATGTTTCTCTCCCAATCGGTTTTTAGAAATTATCATATTTTAATCTATTGGTATCTCTAATATTATGTTTTATATTAGAGATAGGGGAGAAAATGTGATTAAAATGTAATTTATATCGCAACATGTGATCTTAAAGACTCAAGTGCAACTCTTTCCTTCTCATGCTAAACTATTTCGAATATCGATGCATGTGTGTAGGGGGAGTATTTTAGAAATGTAAAACTTTCAAAGTGTTAAAAGTTTTGATTTTTATCAATCACTTTGAATAGTTTTCAATGGTTTTATGGTTACGATCTTTACCCAAAACAACCTACTATCCACGACGGAACGATGGAGTCAAAAGGTGGTTTAGGATAGGAAACTAAGTCCTATGATCCAACCAGAACCGGAGGGATCTACCATGGACATTCCATAGCTAGAAATAGTTGTCCTTAGGAAAGATGGAGTGGAATGAAGCTGAATGCGGACCAATTACTTAAGTTAGCACTGGAACAATCACAACAAGGTGCTAGTGATGACGTATTTGTAAGCATTGAAGGAGTTGAATATTCTATGCAACTTAGGTAGAAACCGGGTTAACACATGTATTGAAGACAAGTTTCATGGACCCAGTGATGCGAGGCACAACCCTTTCCCAGCCATTCGAGTTTCTCTCAAAAGAAACTTGTCTCATTGTCACGGATATTAACACGTATCTATTGACTTTCTCACTCCGAGTTAGTTAATATTGAAAAGGTGCCAGTCTGCTCCAGCCTCCGATTACCAAAATGCACTTATCGAGTCTAGAGCCAAAGAGAGATCAATCTATCATCTCATTAGGACACAATCGAGTCCTACGCATTATCCTTGTGATATTGCCAGAACATCTGAGTGATACGATTCACAATGAAGATGGAAATCCTGCTTGAGCCAACATCAAACAAGCTCATGGTAGGTAACTTGTGCGATTCTACACGAATCAAACCTGTGAGAACTAGAATGCAACTAATTTGGATTCTTAATTGATTCAAACTTGATCCCAGGTTTCTTCTCAAAATTTGTGTGATCTTCCCAAAACATTCAGAGTGACACTCTTTAGTGTTCACAGTGACGAATGGAAATCCTTCCAGTGTCAACGTCAAACAGCACTGCGGTAGGTGACATGCAAGATTCTCTAAGAATCGAGCTTGTGACAAACTGGAAAGCAACAATGGTGCGATTCTTATTTGAATCAAACTTGTTCCAGGAATTCTGAATTGACGACTCTAATCAGACGGATAAGTTATCCTTATGATTCACTCTTTACGTTCGCAGTCTGCTTTGAGACGGTCGAGTAAAGAGAACTGGCTACTATCACCGGGAAACCATGTCAAGGAGATTCTTAATTGAATCTACCCGATCATAGGTACGGTATCTAATACCATCTAACGGTCTTCACCGACCAGAGGTAAAACGCTACCGAGTTAGGATGAAATGTTCAAAGCCATTTTATCCATGTCTATATATGTTGATGTATATCAAGATGGTGGCGTAGCTTTGTACTAACCAAAGTCGTCTTCACATGTTCATACTAAAAGTTAATGTCTTCCGCAACTCTGATGGATATTTGAAGGACCAACTACTACTTCATTTAATGGGAGATTGTTAGCCGTTCAAAATCAACAAAGTATGAACATGTCGATTCAGAAGTCACAAGAGCACAAGATGGCGATAATCAAGATACCTAAGAATGTAAGAATGTAAGAAGATAATAGGTCATCTTAGTCACAAGGAGCACAAGATGAAGATCCCATGCACTCAAAGTAAAATGATAAAGGCTCAAGATAAAGATCACGAAAGCATGAAGGAACAAAGCCGTTACAAACAAGATCAAGACCAAGATACAAGATCAAAGCAGGAAGATCTCCTCTACAAGAATGTATTCACTCAATCATCTTACGCTTTTTAAGCTTTTTAAGATGACCGATACATTGGGGGATATTGTTAGCCCTATATTTTATATAGTCGAACAAGTATGTGATAGGTCATCTTAGTCGTTAATGGTCTTGTATTGTAATAGGATTAGTCGGGTTAACCGGGCTTGGACTATAAGCTAATATTGTATAAGGTTAGGGGTGTAAGCCCAAGCAAAGCCAAGCCCGGCCCAAGAATAAGCCCACCAAAGCCTTTATGGCGTGGGTATATACACCCTCTTCCATGTGTGGAAGAGGGTGTTGGTTACATTTACTTTCTCTCTCTAGTAATAGTTTAACCTTCCAAATATCTCTAGTTTCTCTCTCTACTTTTCTTTTAATTCTCTCTCTAATTTATCTCTAAATATTGTGTTATGGATTAAAATGGGTTTAACATACCATAACCATGACACTTGAGGCATCGGTGTCGTAAATCAGCTGCAGGAGAGTGATATCCTGCAACGTCCCACTCAGCTCAATTTGGCCATTTTATCAGTATTATTAGTGGGGCATATAGATGCATCCTAGGCTTATCAGTTTATCAGTTTACAATTAGCAGGTGAATGTGGTGTGTACTCTACACCCTTCACATGACGAGGTCACCCCTCTATGTATTCATGTAGCAGTTGTTACAGCACATGACCTATATAAGCTTTTAGCAATTAAAATACAGTAAATGCATGTTATTTAGGTTTAACAGATAACAGTTCAGCTTTATTATTTATGAATCAGATTTTACAGATTATATACAGATTTCCGCTGCAACTTTACTTATCAGTCTTACAGCTTCAGTATTTTATTATCATCTCATTTCAGTAATTCCTTATCATGCTTTATATCCGTTCACTGAGCGTTATGCTCAACCGTAGTTCCCTTTCATGTTTTAACGACAGGTACACCAGGACACTCTTAGGATTCTGAGAGCATGTGCATTTGGATGGAAGCTATCCAGACTTCTTACTTTATGCACTTCTTAAATTATTCTGATTATTTGGACATTGTTTAGTCCTTTCCTTCAGTATTTTACTTTTCATGTTTTGGGCTTATGTTTGGATTACCGATGTTTGATTCTGGTATTTCCTATATGATCGGTTAATGTTTTAGGACATTTACCTTATGCTTTGATGACACGCCGTAAATACACGTAACGGTCCACTTATCCAAGTGGGGTGTTACAATTATGGTATTAGAGCGCAAGGTTCGACCTGTAGGTTCTAAAACGTGACCTGTGACTAGTGGGTAGTCACCAGGAACTTCCTAGATTTTGGCGCTGTTATCTTTCATGTTTCTCATGCAATTATCAGTCAGTTTTCTTTGTTTATCAGTCAGTTTTCTTAATGTTTTGACTAAGTAAAGGGTTGGTACAGGACTGGCCATATTTAGTCGCATGTGCTTTTCATTCGCATTTTATTTTAGTGAACCGACAGATAGGCGTTCACCCTTTCCGTTAGGATTTTGTATTGGTAAACCGACCCATATGCGTTTACCCTTCCTCATGTCAGATTCTTTTTTTCAGTCAAATATTACTTGGTGAACCAGCCATAAATGTTTACCATTATCCAGGTCAATTTTCATGCTTCCAGTTGAGTATTGTTTTGTGAACTGAACCATAGACGTTCACCTTTATATCATGGCATTCTATAAATTTTGACAAGTATGGATCCAACCAGAATAGCCCATACTTAGTCACTTGTTTTCTTCTTTGGATTTGGTGGATTGAACCATATCCGTACACATCAGTTGATATAAAACCTCAGTTAATTAGACTTTTTATGTTCCTTGTAACAGTCAAATTTTCATACCCTCACGTTGATGTCGTCTTCATGATGATTCAATTTCATGCCTCCTTACGAGGATTATGTGTTCAGCAAAGTAATGATGTTTCCATGTTAAGATACACAAGAATTTCAGTAAAACCGTTTTCATGATAAATCATGATTGGCCTTCATTAATCATGCTTCATGCTGACCACTGTTGGGACTTCCATTATATCATACTTTTCAGCCTCGATACAACCAGCATTAAGTCTACGCAGGAATTACCAGGCTATCATGTTACTCATTTCAGATCAGTTTACTACCGTCTAAATCGATTTATTTCTTTAATCAGGCCAGACAATTGACACCAGTATCGAATCCCCCATAAAATCTCCACCAGTGTCATGTACAATATTCCGTATGTACCCCATGTACAGTGTCTCAGTTATACTTTATGTACATTATTTCATGTGTACTCCACGTACAATGTCTCAAATATGCTCCATGTGCAGTATTCACTTTGTACTTCATGTACAGCAGTCCAGGTGTACTCTAGGTACCCTACTCTATGGATATTGCTAATCGATCCTCAATCATCTTAGTCGTTTCTACTTGTAAATATTCTACCAGATGCTGATGTTGCTCGTGAGTTGAAGATTTTACCAGATACTGATGCTGCTAACACTTTGAAGACCTCACGAATGTTGATGATGATGATACTATGGAGATTTCCATAAGATGCGGATGCTGTTTATATTATGAAGACTCTTCAGAGCGAGGACGAAACTATCATTCTATTCCATGCTTTTACTTCCCTAGTTAGAGGTCACACTTCACTCAGCAAATCTTTCAGTCAGAAGAGTGGGAATCGGTGACCAGCCGGCCACTCAGTAGAAATACTTACATGAACTACGGTCATGATAATGACCGTCATATTTGAAAGACAAAGCAGTAGTGACAACCACCATGCGTATAATTAATCAGTCAGTAACCATCATAACTCCGCTACGGACGTGACCTGAAATACGCAGGTCTGTAATCTAACCGGTCCGCCAATCCTAGAAGTTACCAAAAAATTTCAGCATTGTCCAGATTCATCCACTAAAACACATGTCAAGACATCAATCAAGACATGGGTCTCAGGTATCATTTCGGAAGACACATATCAGGACACCAGTCATGGTACACGTCATACGAATCTTTCCTCAAAATACGAGTCAGAACTCATAACTCTAGTATGTTTCTAAACCAGACCCTCAGTAATTTAGGGTACCCTTCAGAAAGGGGTATACCCGTTCTATTATGCTACGCATGAATCAGATCATTTCAAAATTTAGTCACCACCACTAGAGTATTATTCAGGTTAAACACGCAGTATTCACTCTGTGAGGTTACAGACGAACACATTCAGTGAAAGGTAGCCATGTTCACTTCACGTATTCCTATGACAAACTTTATTTTAAAACAGGTATTTACCTGCCTCTCAGCAAGAAAAGACTCTACAGTATCACCATATTTATAAAGGCTTTTCATTCCAGTTGAAGACAAGATCCGTCTTACTAACTCCCAAAGATAGCAATGTTCTTTTCTGCCATAAAATCAGTACAAGTTGTTATACGGTATAGAGAGTGACTTATCATTCCAAAGCTACTAAGACCTTATAGCTATCAGATCTAAATTCACTTCCAAAGTCCCTTAAATTCATGATCAGCAGCTTATTCCAGAATTTACAGATGTAATCCCAGAAGGTTTTCCAGAAATTCCTTCTTAACCACGAGACAAAATTTAACATCGAGATTATCTCAATAACAAAACCTGTTTTCAAAACTCTTTAATCCAGGGCTTCAGCTAAGTTAAAAGAGTTACAGCAATTGCTGCAAGAGTTACTGGAACGAGGCTTTAATCGCCCTAGCACACCACCAGAAGGTGCACCATTTTCTGTCTATCAGGAAGAAGGCCGGTAACATGAGATCATGTATCGATCACAAAAAATTTTACAAGACCACTATTCATAATTGATTTTCATCTCACGCATGGAAGGTTTATCTGATCTGCTACGACGTCTTAAACATTTTCTGGAACGCTTCACGATTATGCCACCAGCAGTGGTGAGAGAAAGAGCATGAGAGTTTTTTTCTATACTGTTGTTGCACACGTGATAGTCTCCCTAATACTCCAGCTATAGTATGAAATTATGAATAATTTTTTTTCCTTGGATTCTCAGACAAAATCGTCAGTATATTCATTGATAACATTTTGATCTGCTAAATTCTAAGAGAAGTATAAGAGAATCATCTCTTCACAGTTGAACAGAATCTCCGATAGGAGAAAATTATATAAGCAGCTTTCTAGATGTGAATTCCAGTTGAACGAAGTGGCATTTCTGAACCACCCTATTTCAGCATAAAGAAATTTCAGACAATCCTGCGAAGGTGAAGGCCATCACCTGATGGTCCCGACCGACGCCTGTGAACGAATTACAATTTATTTAATTTTTTGGAACTTAATTGACTGCTACCGCAAAAAAAATTTGCTAACAGTTCTCGCTAGAAATTCTTCCATAGCTATTCAACCAGATTTCCACCAGAATGTTCCATAATCTCAGACAGAATTTTGATAGAAACAGTATCACACATTAATGCAGCTATGTTCATATCTAGATGCCTGACATATCGCAGGTTCAAGATAGAATGCCGTCATGTTAGTGAGTTAATATAACCTTAGGAATTTCTGAACAGAAATGAGAAGAAATTCCATGAAATTGATATCAGCTACCACATGCTCAAAGAAAGTATGATACTATCTAAGTTATCGTCAACCATGTAACCAGCCTGCGCATTTCTTTCATCCGAAAGGATCACGTAGTAGTGGACCTGCAGAAAAATTTCAAGTAAATTGTACGAATTCAAGGTATTCCAACGACCATGATATCAGACAGAATATATGTTCACGATCACGTATATGTTTACGTTCACTTTACATCCACGTCCATGTATCACGTTCTCGATACCTTCCATGCTCAGCGTTCATCAGATGATCGCGAACCACGTTCACAATTGCTCACTTAGAACGTTCACAATTGTTCACGTAGTTCATTCCTTTATATTCTCAGTAGCTTGCTTAGAGAGATAAATATTATCTTTCAGGATAATCGTACGTACCATTTCATGTACCCTACATATTATAGCTTATTCATTCTATTAGATCCAGAAAATCCATTTTATGAATGGAACCAGAAACTCCTCAACATTGTAAAGACAGGGTCATTAAGACCAAGAATTTCATTGTATCAAGACATTTGTAGGAACCGGTTCGAGCGGGAAGCCACTTAAAACAAAGCAATCCATCCAGACTTCTCATCTTTTTCTTCCATAAGTCAGTTATGTCCTTTTCGGTCATGTCACGTTCCAGATCCTTTTCAGTCACATCATGTCACATGTTCACTTCAGTCATATCATGTTTATACTTTTAGCAGCATTATGTCTTAATTTGGAAGACGAATTATCCTCTCAGTTTATATGTCCTTTTCAGCTTTCATGTTCTTTCAGCCTATGTGTCCTTTCAGCTTAGATGTCTTTTCAGCTTATACGCCTTTCAGCTTATTAGCATTTTCAGTTTTACCCAATCAGCTTGAGTACCTTTATATTCGAGGACGAATTCTCCTTTTTATAGGGGAAGAATTGTGAAACCCAATATGGTCGTATCTTTAATTCGGAGACGAATTATTCTTTTTAGAGGGGAGGAATTGTAAAACCCGTATTTAATTATTCAAAATAATAAATACGCAGTTTAATTATTAAAAACTACGAAAGAATGCGAAACTAAAATTAATACGAAAGAACTCAAAGATTACGATTACTTTTTTAAAAAAAAGTAAAACGCGAGAAATATAATTACATTTCAGTACGAGAAATATATTTGCGAGCGTTTCGTAAATAATTAAACACGAATTAAAAAAAACAAAAAATGGGTATTGTGCTTTTGGGCCGTATATTATAGAAACAAAAAGAGAAGGAACAATTAGGCTTTAAGCCCAGTATGATATTAAACAAGAAAGGAACAGGGTAACCCCTTTTGTCACAACCGTAAGAAAAAAAGGAATAAACTGGGGTTTGTGTTGTCTTCCTGCCGATGAACAAGACCAAAAAAAACGTTCGTAGGTTCCATGTCAAGATCAAGGTCTGAGATTTGTTGGTGTCTCATTCTTTTCAAGCAAACCAAGGTAAACACAATCGCCTTTTCCTTTTTTCTGTTGTTTATGCACGATCCAAACAGGGGTGTCGTGTTTGTGTGGGTTTCAGGAAAACCGAGAGTCAAGGACTCTCGGTGGTGGCTTTTGATGTTAGACGCAAACCACAAACGCGGGGGGGGGGGGGGGGGGGGGGGGGGTCGAATATTTGGTGAAATCAGGGAACGACCGAGACCAACAGGCCTCGGTGTATGTTTCTGTCTGGCTAGCCATGACTCAAAGAAGGGGCGGGTTGGTTGGTGTTGCGTCGGTAGTAACACATACCCACCAGGGGTGTTGTTTATTAAGCAGGGGAAAAATTAAACCAAAAACAGTGAGGAAAAATAACTAACAGGGGTGTTTGGGATTAACTCAGAAAAAGGGGTGTTTGGGATTGTTTAAAAAGTTGGAAATTAATACAAGCAGTGGGAACAATAGGATTCAGCAGTGGGAAAAAGTAGATAGAAAATAATAGACTTTTATTTTGAGATTGGTGACGGTTTTGTGACACAAATTTCTGTCGCAGAATGGTCATGACAGTTTTTGAAATCCAGTTTTAATGACACTTTTTAGTGACTCAGATTTCTGTCACTAATTTAAATAGATAGATTTTATATATTTGGTTTACTCGTTTTATGCGACCGAGAAAGTGGTATCTCGGTAGGCTCGGGGCATTGTTATAAAAATAAAAAAAGAAGATTTTAAATTATACCTTTATATTACTTATGTTTTTATAAATGTTCTAATTGTATTGTTTTAAATAAATTAAATTATAATAGCTTTGTAATATTTTTAAAAGGGTATAATTTGATTATATGAATAAAATTATTTTAGAAACTTTTAATTTAGAAAACCTTATATTTTAATGAGTTACTTATTATAGCATTAAAATTAACGTCACAACATGTTCGTATCGTAATTATGAGTAGGTCATTAATATGTTAGAAAGAATTATTATAAGTTCAGATTCATCAGTTAATATACGTACAGATTTTCAGAAATAAAATAAATAAATGAGAAGCCAATAGGATCCGTAAATTAAATAAATATCAGATAACTTATTCGCGTCTATTATTATTGTAGCTTCCGTGAAGGTCGAGTAGTATTCATTCAGTCTTCCATTCAGTCAGTTACTGGACTAGAGGTACGGATTTCCGTCCTTTCAATAAGGACTTCCTTTCTATGCATGATTAGGATTCCCCGTCTGTAGCCAGATGTCTTCCCCAGTTATATGTTATAAGTTTTATCAGACATCGGTTTATAATTAAGTTAAATTGCCAGAGCATTATATAAAAGCATGACCAGTTTATATACTAGTTACGGAGGTACCGTAACCATGACACTTGAGGCACCGGTGTCGTGACTCAGCTGCAGGAGAGTGATATCGTGCAGTTTCCCACTCAGATCAGTTTGGCCATTTATCAGTATTATTAGTGGGGTGTATGGATGCATCCTAGGCTTATCAGTTTATCAGTTTACAGTTAGCAGGTGAATGTGGTGTGTGCTCTACACCCTTCACATTGGAGCTGATCCCTCCACCAAACACAGTATTTAGAGGTCACCCCTCTGTAGTTATTTAGAGGTCACCCTTCTAAGCATGACGAGGTCACCCCTCTATGCATTCATGCAGCAGTTGTTACAGCACATGACCTATCTAAGCTCTTGGCAATTAAAATACAGTAAATGCATGTTATTCAGATTTAATAGATAACAGTTCAACTTTATTATTTATGAATCAGATTTTACAGATTATATACAGATTTCCGCTGCAGCTTTACTTATTAGTCTTACAGCTTCAGTATTTTATTATGAGCTCATTTCAGTAATTCCTTTTCATGCTTTATATCCGTTCACTGAGCGTTATGCTCAGCCGTAGTTCCCTTTCAGGTTCTAACGGCAGTTACACCAGGACACTCTTAGGATTCTAAGAGCATGTGCATTTGGATGGAAGCTATCCAGACTTCTTACTTTATGCACTTCTTACATTATTCTACTTATTTGGACATTGTTTAGTCCTTTCCTTCAGTATTTTACTTTTCATGTTTTGGGCTTATGTTTGGATTACCGATGTTTGATTCCTGTATTTCCTTTATGATCGGTTAATGTTTTAGGAAATTTACCTTATGCTTTGATGACACGCCGTATATACACGTAACGGTCCACTTATCCAAGTAGGGTGTTACAATAATAACTGTCTTATAATCCCAATTATCAAAATACTAAAATAGATTTCATGAAACTAATTTAACAAGTTGAAGTCAAATGTTTCCAACATTCTCAACTTTTTTTACAAGAAAGCTAAATAGCCATCTAAGTAAACCTTTTGAATACTTGTTTCAAATTCCACAAAAAATTGTGAAAGATATGAAAAACAAGATGAGTGTCTTATCTTACATGCTCATACTATTGTAAGTGTATAATATGGGGATATCATAATACCTTGCATAAGGTATTTAAAGTCAATGATACATACTGACGATCATCTTTACAGTTTCTTAAAATGTAAGGTATTCTTATTCCCTAATGTGTTATGCAACAATACTCTTTGTTGAGCACATCTAGTTAGAAGATTTATCATAAACGATAAAATTCTACTTTACTAGAATTGACTATACTCTAGCATCAGTGTACAGATACAACAGTATGATTTATAAATCATAAATATTTGTATTAACGATAATCTAAATACTCTCAATTAGATATTGTTGTTGTCATCTCCCTTTTATCTTGTACACAAGTGATAACAAGTCATATACATAATATAATATATACATAATGAATCCTTGGTTAAAAAAACATAAGGTTTCCATTCATGTAATAAATTATGTCAAGTGAAGTATATCATTCAAGACTTGCTTCAATGAGGTATTGCATTGTGTTGGACATCAATTATCGCACCGCATATGATTATTCCAATACACATTTATTCCGAAGTCATTAGTTCAATTCCATAAATTCCCAATCGAAGTTTCATTCCATTCTTAAGGATTCTCATCTAGCTTAGATGGAATGATCTTCAATATGTTATACATCATATGAATTTTAAAGCAAAAAACATAGTGCTACTACTTAATGTCAAGTGTACTCAAAACTATCTAAATTTAATCAGAATATTGTAATTAAATTCTAGATTTAGCTCTGTAGGTCTACGTAATCCTTGGATTATCCTAAACCATAGAATGATCTAAAGACAGAGATATGGTTGAAGAACTAGAGAGAGGAAGTAGAGAGAGATTGGAGAGAATAAGGGAATATTAGATTATAAAAGTGAAAGTGTGAGAACCAACCCCCCCCCCCCCCCCCCCCCCCCCCCGACCTGCTAGGAGGGCGTATATATAGCCCACCCTACATGTGGGCTTGATGGGTTATATTGTTACATATCAGATCATGAGCCCATACTAGATATATCTCGTTGGAGTGACCGATCCTTCCTAAATACGTAAAAATGCATTTCCAACAATCTCCCCCCAAGGGAGGTCGCTACAAGAGACAAAGTCCTAAATAGTCTATAGCTCGTGATCTATGCTAACAATGATGTGACCGAGAATTTCTTTAGAATTTCGTATTTCCATCAATCTCCCCCTAAGGGAGGTCACACCATTTCACAAAATCTTAAACTTAGCATAGTATGCTTGAGTCTTCGATCTTGTTCTTATGAATATGCTGATGCGATCTTTGACTTTAGTCTTGAGCATGTTTCTTTGCTTTGACCTTGTGTATTCATCACTTGTGATATTCGCCTCCTCGTTACTTCATGTTTCACATACTTATACCTTTATATATTCTTGAAAGCTTCAGATTTTGATACAACGGAAGACTTGACTTTCAAACTTTCTTGAATTTCTTCAAGTATTAAGTGTATTCAGTATAAGCATGTGGTGACGACTTCTTCTGGATTGTACACCGCAATTCCAGTTTCTTGTTACGCTGCATAAGACAGTTATCAACAAAACATATACACGGATGAAATGGCCTTGAACATTTCATTTTAATTCTGTAGCATTTTACCTCTGGTCGATGAAGACCGTTGGACGATATTAAATATTTTACTTGTGGCAGGTCGTTTCAATTAAGAACCTCCTTGACAAGATTTCGCAGGTAAACCCGTTCTCTTTACTCGACCGTCTAAAGCTGACTGTGAACATAAAGGGTGAATCATTTGGATAAAATTATCCGCATGACTTGAAGCTGTCAATACATACACCTGGAACAAGTGAAATTTGGTTAAGAACCGCACCATCGTTGCTTTCAAGTTGTCACTAGCTTGATTCATATTGAATCTTGCAAGTTACCTACCAAGTGTTGTTTGATATTAACACTAGAAGGATTTCCATTCGTCACTGTAAATACTTAATAGTATTACTCTGAATGTTCTGACAATATCACTAAGATATTGTGTAGAGGCCTAGAACGTGTTTAAATTCAATTCAGAATTAAACCATTGTTGCTTTCCAGTTATCACAAGTTTGATTCATAAAGAATCGCACAAGTCACCTACCATGAGCTTTTTGATATTCGATCAAGAAGGATTTCCATCTTCATTGTAAACACTTTCGTATTACTCGGATGTTCAGGCAAGATCATGAAGATTTTGCGTAGGACTCTTAATATCTTTCTTACTTTTCACATTGTGTGAAGAAGCAAGGAATAATGAAAGTGTGTCCTAATGAGATATTTAATGATCTCAAATGGCTCTAGACTCGATCATGCATTTTGGATTTTAGTGATCGGAGGCTGGAGAGGAGTGCCACCATTTCAATACCAATTTATTCGAAGTGAATAAACCGATAGATAACGTGTTGATCTCTGTGTGATTAAAACAAATACCTTTTGAGAGATATCTGAGTTAGCTGGGATGGGTTGTGCATTACATCACTGCGTCCATGACGTGTATCTTCAATATCAAGAATCATTAAAAATGATCTCAATAGCATATGAGTTGACCCGGTTTTTGCCTAAGTTGTAAGGAGGGATTCTTTATTTAGACCCTTTATCTTTAGAATTCTTTTTCATTCTTCAACCCCTTCAATGCTTACCAATACGTCATAACTAGCATTTTGTTGTGATTGTTCTAGTGCTAACTTAAGTACTTGGTCGACATTCAGCTACACTCACAAACTTTCTCCATTTTTCCTAAGGACTACGTATTTCTAGCTATGGAATGTCCTTGGGAAGATTCCTACAGTTTTGAAAGAATCATTGTACTTTAACCTATCCTACTATCCTTATGTCACCACAATCGTCACCGTCGTGAAATAGATAAGGTATGGGTAAGTAAGGTCACCATGAAATCCATTTCAATATCCAAATCCATTTTGCTCCCCCTTAACATATTCCACGATATTCGAAAACATTCGCACATTTCGGGAATGAGCCAGTACGATAAACCAAACCATTGAATTAATTGATCTCATATTAAATCACATTTTCTCCCCATATTAAAAATATTAACCCAATCGATGTTTTTAATATCAATTGATTTAATGAAATTTTAAGAAATTTTGGGAAGAAAAATGCAAATCCAATTATCTTCATGATATTCACAAGCTCCCCGTAAAATTAATGAGGGTGTACATATCATGTGCAAATATCAAATATGATAATGTATTCACAAGATTAATAATGTACGAGGTTGGACCTGAATGATGAGAATATCATGTGATAAAATCATGTGGTTCCTGCTCACGAATGTTGGTCTCCCCCGTTCCGTCTGAAATTATCTCCTAACTTTTTGAGAAGCGATAATCTTTCCTGGCACCACATGTACGATTGATATCGTTGTCTTGACACCAATTTGTGAACTTGGCACTTTCGGCATCGAAAATTCTGAACGCTTGACAGTTGCTCCCCCTCAATTGTTGACCCGTGTTCTATCGAAAGAGTTGTAGTCATTGTTTGAGTAGTCGCATCGTCGAGTATGTAGATATCAATTGTAAATTGCTACGGTTTATGGAGATGATAACTTCATAAAAAAAAGATTTCTCTCGTTTTAACAAATAAATGCACTGAAACGTACATATATTCGTGTTAGATTGTGTTATAATGTAAACATAATCCCTTAAATGGTTATAAAGTAAACCATGCGTGAGATAATTAATTCCCGTTGTTGAGCCAAAGCTTTCATAAGAAATACTTGATTTTAATATGAAAAGCGGGTTGCAGTCTGAAATAACTACAAGCCATTTTGAGCATGTTTTAAAACATTTGAACTTCTGCTCGAACTTTATATACAACCACGTGTCATTATTGAACGACATTTCTAGGATCGTAAATATTATCGATTCCAGAAGACATGCTCTTTTTATCAAAACATATTTGAAAACACAATTTTGAAAGATTTAGAAAGAAAAATTCTTGAAAAATTGTGTTCAAAGTTTTGAAACCAATTACTTGAGCTTAAGAATTTGAATATCTTACTAAACGAGTTCAAGTCCGAGAAGTTGTAAACTTCCTGTTGTTAAGGATAAGTTACCATCAGCAATAAACTTTCCTTTTAACTGAAGAACGAGTCCTAAGCTGAAACTTGCTTAGAAGTCATTTTCACGAGCTTAAACATTTTTGAATGTTTTAACATAAAGCTCATGACCGAGAAAAGTGAATTTCTCGTTATGAGGAAAATTTCACTTATTTAAAAGAAATACTTTCCTTTCTGAGCTTAAAACTTGGAATGTTTTAATACAAGCTCATGACCGAGAAAAAATAATTTCCCGTTACGAGGATAAGTTATCATGAAAGATAAGCTTTCCTAAAATTTATGTCTGAGTTACAGTCTGATATTTAACTGTAAGTCATTGTGCATGAGCTTAAAAACTTCGAATGTTTATAATATAAACCACGCCCGAGAAAAATTAATTTCTCGTTGTAAGGATAAGTTATCATCGGCGATAAACATTCCTTTTGTTGAAGTGCGGGGCATAATCTGAAATGTGATTATACGCCGTTTACACGAGCTTAAAAGCCTTTGAATAGTTTTAATGTAAGCTCGTGTCTGAGAAAATTTAATTTCTCGTTAATGAGGATAAGTTTATCATCGGCGAAAAACTTTCCTTTCTTTGAAGCTCGAGTTACAATCTGTCATGTGACTGCAAACCAAATACGCGAGCTTAAAACCTTTGAATAGTTTTAATATAATCTTGTGTCCGAGAAAATTAAATTTCTCGTTTTGAGGGCAAGTTATCGTTGCATAGATAAACTTACCTTTATTTGAAGTCCGGGGTATAATCTGTGATTTGACTATACGCTACTGTGCACGAGCTTGAAAACTTCGAATGTTTTTAATATAAGCTCATGCCCGAGAAAATTTAATTTCTCGTTGTGAGGATAAGTTTATCATCGGCGATAAACTTTCCTTTCTTTGATGCACGGGTTACAATCTGTGATCCAACAGTAAGCCATTTACACGAGCTTAAAACTTTTGAATATTGTAAGCTCATGTCCGTGAAAATTTAATTTCTCGTTTTGAGGGTAATTTATCGTTATAGATAAACTTCCCTTTATTTGAAGTCCGGGTCATCGTCTTTCAATTAACAATGAACCATATACACGAGCTTAAAACCTTTGAATAGTTTTAACGTAAGCTCGTGTCCGAGAAAATTTAATTTCTCGTTTTGAGGGTAAGTTATCGTCGCATAGATAAACTTCCCTTTATTAGAAGTCCGGGTCATTGTCTGTCATTTAACAATGAGCCATATACACGAGCTTAAAACCTTTGAATAGTTTTAACGTAAGCTCGTGTCCGAGAAAATTTAATTTCTCATTTTGAGGGTAAGTTATCATTGCATAGATAAACTTCCCTTTATTTGAAGTCCGGGTCATTGTCTGTCATTTAACAATGATCCATTTATACGAGCTTAAAACCTTTGAATAGTTTTAATGTAAGCTCGTGTCCAAGAAAATTTACTTTCTCGTTTGTGAGGATAAGTTTATCATCGGCGATAAACATTCCTTTATTTAAAGATCGGGTCATCGTCTGATATTTAACAATGAACCAAATTTGGTAAGCTTAACCTGAATCCCCTGAGACACTTGTTTCTCCGATATTTGCTTCTTCAGCAACCAAACTCTGAGAGTGTCCTTAGTTGAATGATATACAACAATTAGACTGCTTTGTTCTTGTTGAACGTTAACTTTAGAACCTACATTCTCATTTGGAGTTTGTATACGTTCATATGGGTTAGCGATATCTATTTTAGAACCATGTGGGGGTTCACAGTTTTCTTTTCTTGTGCCAGAGGCGACCTAAGGAGATGGATCACTAGGCTTAAGTGATTGATCATCCTTTTGAGTTTCCTCCCTAGTAGTCTTGGTAGGATTGGAGACTATCCTAGTTAAAGGGAACTCGTTTCCTACAAGAGTGAAGATCTACCAGTGGGGAGCCACATTTAACCAATGGGTTTGATTCTAGCTACCCACCGGGATTTAACTCTACCACGGGAGTTCACCTCATTAAGGAATTTCTTGACACAAGAGTCATGATTTGCATCAAATACACATTTCTTACATGTTTCACAAGTAGCATGTTTCAAGTCCGAATAAGATCTAGAATTCCTAGGTGATTGATTGATGCTCCTATGATATGACATGCTACGGTTAGCAGTGTTAGGTAATCTAGAAGGCATCTGACTAGGTTTGAAATTTCTATCTCTTACTTGTGTCTTTTGTTTAGCTTCCCTAAGACCAAATTTATGACAGACGTCATTTGAACTAGTTCGAGACATGTTCTTTGAACTATGTCTAGGGAGGCTAGATGTAATCATGTGACTAGGTCTTGCAAAAGCTGTTTTAGTCACATTGAGCTTAGTTGGTGGAGTGACTGGTCTAGAAAGATGAACCAAATCAGCTTGGGAGGCAAACCACGGTGTCGAGGATTTTTGTTGCTCGGATCTAGTTGCAGTCGGTTGTATAACAGACTGATTTTGAGGCGCTTTCCCCAAGATTGATGGTTTTTCAAGCTTAGTGTCACACTAGTTCCTTTAGTTTTCCTCAACTCGTTTTTCAGAGCAGCTATTGCAAAAACCTTTTCATGAACTTGAGCCTTTAAAGTCTCATTCTCTTTAAGCAATCTATCTTGGGATGCCAACTTAGATTCTAGCAACTTAATTTGTTTGAAAAGATTATCCTTTTCAGCTTTATAATCTAGAACTTTTTGATCCAATTTTCGTTCAAGAACAAAGTTTGACTTTTCAAGTTTTTCAAAATATGTTTCAAATTTGTCCATTTTCTTTGAAAATTCAAATTGGGCATCCCCAAGATGTTTAGATTGTTGAGCTATGATCGTTTCAAGCTCTTTAATCTTGGAATCGAAATCAGTTAACGAAGCAGTCATAAAGCATTTATCATGATGTACTATAGCATTCTAAACAATCTCTCCCCCATTATGACTCACATCGGATGAATCTAATGTGGTAAAACTATCACCCTTTTCCATCCTATGTTTGTCATAATAAGGTTCGGAATGCTCAAAATGCGGTAGTTCATCGGCATAAACATCATAGACCACATTCTGTTGTACCGTATTTGTAGGCTCTTTGTCATATACGGGGATGGTGTCATCATAAGAGATGTCTATATCATTCCCTGACATGCTGCTTGTATCATGCTTTCTTCCCGATTACATGCTCTTACAATCTTTAGGCTCCAAGTTGTCAACCGTATGACCACTCTCCTCTTGCATCTGCATCATAGATTCTTGCACTCCACTATCATACGCTTGCTGAAGTCGGGATCTTTCATAAATCGAATACGAGACCGATGTCATGAATTTCAATAGTGTACCACAGAACTCTTGAACCTCCGTATGTGTGTATTGAAGAAATGACTGACATATCCCTGAATTTTCAGACTTAACGATGTTGAATTGGAAGAAGTGCGTAAGTTGTGTCACTAGAGCTTTATATGCAGATACTGATGCAGAGTGATTAAAGTCTTCTTTGTGAAGTTGCTCTGCTATTTGGTTCAAATTGAGGAATATTTACTCGATGAATATATAACTGATTGTAGTCTAAAACACGACTCTTGTTTAGGAAAACAAAAGAACGTATATGAGCGGTAAGTATCGAGTGATGATTTTAGGAAAAATCAACACTAATGACCCAATCACTTAAAAAGAGAGAGAAAGTTCGTTTCCCAAGGAGGTATATGTGTTGTGAATTAACTTGTATTTATTTGAGATTAATATTGAGAAGAATGGGGATGAGAGGATGAAAAGACGGATATGCTAAAATTAAACTACGACGTAAAAGACGTAAACGTAAAGTCGTGAAAAACTACCCAAATTAAAAATTATATACTAAAATCAAGAAAAGATTAAAAAGGCTAAAACGAAGTCTAAAATAATATAAATAAAGATAAAAATCCAACAAAGATATTTTAAAACCTTTTATTAATTAAATATTTAATTTTAAATGCTAATTAAAGCCCTAAAATTAAATATAACTAATTCAAATGTCTAAAATATGATTTTATTGAATAATTACTTAACTTATATTATTAGAAGACTAAAAAGTAATTTTCTAAAAATTAAAAGCTATTAAAACTATTTTTAAAACTCTAAAAATGATTAAAAATGATTAAAAACTAATTAAACTTAAAATAATTATAAAAATAAATCTAAAAGCTATAAAAATATTCTAAAAATGGAAAAGGTCTTAATTAATGCTAAAAAATCTAGGAAAAATGAAAAATAAAGAAAAATAAAACTTTGAAATTTAATGAATAAAATAATATTAAAATATTCCTAAAAATTAAAAGTTCTCAAATAAATTCTAAAAAATTCTCAAAAATCCTAAATTATCTAACTAAGAAGAAAATGTAAATTAAAGTTTCTAAAACCTCTTAATTAATTTTATATTAATTTTTAAAGTTGCTTAAAAATCCTAAAATCTTATAAAACTAAAAATAAGCCAAATTAAAAAACTAATAAGCTATAAACCTCAAAATATTATTTTAAAAACTAAAAATTATTTTTCCTAAAAATTAAAACTCTTTTTTCTATTTTTTAATGCTTTTATAAAAAACGGCTAATAAATAAATTGTAGAAAATAAATAAATAAAAGAAAAAAAATGAAACCAAGCTGGAAAAATCAATAAACCTATAATGGTCCTAGGAAAATTCAAATAAGCCAAAAACAAAAAGCAAATAAGCTGGAAAATGGTAAATAAGCTACGGCTTTTATTTTAAGCTAGAAAAACAGAAACGTGTTAAATAACTAATGAAAACAAACCCTAACGTAAAAAGGAGTCTAGATCAATGGTAGTTCCCTTAACCCTCCAGCGAGAGGTCTAGGGTACGAGTCCGTTGCGGGCTACCTTTTTGCTTTTATTTTCTTTTTTATTTTTTTCTTTTCCAAACCAATTGGTGACTTCTAAACAAGCTTAGAACACAATCCACTTCTCTTTTTGTCCAAGATTAAACCATATTAAAGATCAAAAATGTGTGCAGTTCTTAAAGTTTCTGATGAACAATGATGTTCACCACTTTGGCAGTTTGGAACCAAGAGGAGCTTGGTTGTAAGCTTATTTGGTGAATGATTTTGGACAAATGGGGCACCCTTGTGCTTATTGAAGCACAAGGAGTCAATACAAGCAAGGATCAATCACTTAGCACACAAAGATTCACAAACCAAAGCATACAAAAGGTGTTTTCAAGTTGCTGTGATACAATGAACAGGTCTGGTGGACTTTAGGCTTAGAACTAGCACAAATTTGAGTTTCAAACTCCAAGCTCATGCACACAACTCCACAAACTGATGCACAATCAATCAGCAAACCTATATCAGCCTAAGCCTTAACAGATTACAAGATCTAGCACCAAAATTCATGCAAAATAAGCAGAAATATTGATATGCAGGTTTTGCTATATGTTTTTACTTTTAACACTTGTAACTTGATCCAATCTTCACCAAATATGTTTACCAACCTATATGTAACTAGATGCAACCTATTTCAACCTTTAAACAACTTTTTAAAGCACAAATCAAAAACTATTACCCTGCTTAAACACGTTTCCAAACACCCTTTTATATTTTTGTTTTCAATTTTATCAAATCAAAACCTTACAAACTAAATCAAAATTGATCCACTTAGCATCCAATATGCATAATAACACAACTGAACACTAATCCAACAGCTTAAACAACACTTCTCAAACAATCATGCAAATCACTTCAAACTTCACTTTTCTGAAATTTTTCAAAAGGAAAAAGAGAATACCTTAGGGCCTTACATCCAAGGCCCTAGTGGATGAAAATCCACCTCCTATACCAACTGGGGTTGGTGCTGATCCTTTAACAGCAACACACTCCAATCCTGCTCAAAGAAAATCAAAGAGAAAGGAAATACAAACAATGATATTATATTTCTGATTTCTTTTCTTACTTTTTAAAACTCTTCCAAAACTTTTTAAAACTTCTTAACACGTATCCAGAACACTAAATCACCAATTAAACAAAAGCCTCTAACCATAAAACTTGAAACAGGTTCTTCCAAAAATATTTCAAATTTCAGAAAACCTTGAAATAACTTGAAACCTCAAAATTACTTAACCAAATTTAAAAATGGAACTCAACCTCTCTTCAACAGTAAATACCACTTTAAATAAACATAAAAAGGAATTATAATGCTTAAAAACAAATACCAAACTTTTATTTTATCTTAAAAAGGATTACAAAATTTTGAAGAGAAATTGGAACAAAGGGTCATCACAGGTTGATGCCTCTATTTATACTACTCAAATGAACAATCTAGAATCTTAAAATCAAAACCCTAATCACTAGAAAATCCCAACTTTGCCCTTGACGTTTTTGAGTGGTGAGCTGTCCAAATTTGATCCTGGACGTTTGTTTTTGCGTTGTGAGTAAGCAATAAACATTAGCCTTTGATTTGGGACACGTCACAGTACTTGGGGATCAAGGTGTTCTCTGATTGGTGGAATGGGGAATTGGGGGTAGGGTCCACAGTGGTGGGATTGGGGTTTTTAGGTGTGGGTTTTGTTTCTGCGTGTGTGATTCATACGTGTGCAAGGTTAATTGCATTTTAACCTTGTTTTAAGTGAGGTGAAAACTGGGAGTGTAAAAGGTGAATAGTAACTCTCCTTGATTTTGGGGGAACAGATAGTGTTTGGCGCGAGTTGTGTTTGAATGTTTCAACTTGACACCTTTGGTCCTTATCTTTTGAGTTTTTTGGCATAACATGTTTTTCAGCCCTAAAACTTGATTTCCTTTGCAAATAACTTTCCACCTTTTACATTTTTGGCACAAAAGTTTGACAAAAAGTTATCAAGGAGTATTTTTGACACTTTGGGATAATTCAAGGGCTGATTTTGGACTTCATTGATCTTCAAAGGTCTTCAATGCATCTTAATCTTCATGAGGGACCATTATTGGCAATTTTGATTTGTTGAGGGACTAATCTTGCCATTTCTTCAAAGTTGAAGGACCTTTTTGCAATTTTGACAAACTTAAGGGACCAAACTTGTAATTATCAATATACAAGGGTTTTAAGTGTCATTTCTTCATTAATGGAGGATCAATCTTGTTTGTCTTCAAGTCTTCAAGGGTTTTTGTTGAGAATTCCATGATTAGGGCCCGGTTCTTTGTACGGCTTCGTTTCTCGTGTTCGTTTTTCCTTGTATCTTGTGATCTTTTGTCTTTTTCACGATATCCATACCTAAAATACACAAGTAAACAAACACAAGCATATATATGGTATTTTATGACATTTTTATGTATTTAAAGCCCGAAAAGAACGATGAGATCATGTATAAATGCCATCTCATCACTCCCCCATACTAAGCCATTGCCGTGCCCTCACGCAATGCTAGAATAAAGTATCTAAGCATCACCAAAGTTCAATTTTATTAACCTTTGAAGAGTAAAAAGCTTGCAATATACTACGAGAATGTGTAAAGACATAATGTATGATTTTCATCACCAAAAGGTGACTTTTAGGGTCAAAGAATAGAAACAAGTTAATGTCCCTTAGAGTAAACTTCGTCATCCTTGATTGTCATACATTCCATGCTAAGTGCAAAAACAAGATCATTGTTGGTACAAGTCACAATGCTAACACTACTCATACGTCCAAATTGTGTAATACTTTTTCTCCCCGCAATCCTAGTTATTATAAAAGGAAATGGGTTACTAGCATTTTTTAGCTATTTGTCATGGATCACAAGTGATTCATATTGACTTATTTGAGTAGTTATTAGTCCGAAAGCAAAGTAGCACGATTTGATCAATAGTTAGCCGAAGGACAAAATCTTTTAAAACGGCTTCTCGTGTATCTCCTTAAGTTCATATCTTGGCATAACTTGTTTCACGATTTGAGACCTTTCTCGGACCGATATTTGGCATGTACTTCATACTTCAAATCTTGGGAAGACGTTCTTGAAATAATGGTCTTCTCTTCATATTTTGGAATTTCTTCACTTGACGTTTTTGAGAGATTCTTCATATTGGACCACGACTTCATCATTTTTCTTCAATCTTTACTTTGGATTTTGATATACAACGATCCGCCTCCTTTTCGGACTTGGATATATTTATCCTCAAACCTTGTTAGGGTCTTTTTGGATAGACTTTCTCCATTCTTTAGGGGAGTAATTGCTTCTCGTCGTGTGTCTCGATCCTTCATATTGATTTTGGAATAATGATACTTCACATCATCTTGGATCTTTAGCAAAAATAGAGCTCCTCATGCCTTGTTAGGGCCTTTTTGGATGATTGCCAATCTTCGCGTCCCGCTTCAATAAGTTATGCCTTGGCTATGAACTCTATTCAACCCCGAGCAACTTTTAAACGATCTTGCGCTAGAGGCTAAGTAACCTTTCAAATCGTATGACCTTACTTATTGCAATTATGTTTTATTCCTAATGCATTGATCATATGGGAAGAAAAAGCCACAATTAAAAACATATGAGTTTTTGAAAGAACATTTTCATGTTCTACGTTTAGCATGATCACTTGTCTAACTCTATCATTTCTCGTTCTTCACTATATAAAGACCTCTAATTAAAGAGAATCGTGAATACTTAGCCATGCAAGTCAAAATTAAGCTAAATTTGGATTAGCTTTCATTAAGACTATATCAAATCAAAGTTTTGGGTTTTCAAACCACCTATAGGATCTTGCACTTTCTTGGACTTTTTCAAGTTTAGAGAATGCGTTTTAAAGTTCCCTTGATAAGTGACTTTCTAGAATCAATTATAGGAACTTGCGAAAAGTTCTTGTTCTTAACCCGAATGAATTAAGACTTTCGCGTTTTAAAGCTCCCTATATAAAAGTCTAGCAAAACTTGAATTGAGCGGGTTAAGGAATGTAAATGGCTCCAAATGCCCATCAAGTCAAAAATTAACTCTTATTCTACCCATCGGAAAATATACATTCGTGTCTTAAAAACACTTATGAAAACTAAGAAAAATTTTAAAATTTGGCCATTTTTAGCCTTATTAGCAAAACAAAACATTGAAAGTTGGAAAACGTGAGGGCGTAGCAAAGCAAGTATCTATTCACCCCCCATACTAAAAGTAAACATTGTCCTCAATGTTTCGAGTCTAAAGGTGGAGCACCCCCATACTAGAGACGAAGAGTCGAATGCTTAGGATCTAGCATGGAAAGGGTGATCAACAATATATCTAAAGCCGTTTATTAATTATGCTAAAAGATAATTGTTAGAACAATAAAGGATATGTCATGGAATCGTGAAAAACTTCTTCAAACGAACGATGGAGGCTCACGTAAACGAACACGAGAGTCTTCAATCGTAGATGATGATGATGATCTAGATAACACAATCACAAACAACCACGAGACAACGAGTTGGAAGGGTACAAGTCCCCTTATTAGTGAATATAAAAGATAAGCATGGGATTTCCCCCACGAGGCACCTCGTTTTTGATAACCGAGTCATGAGCTCGACTCGATCCCCTCAAAATGTGAACATTTAGGGAAAATCATGGTGTGGTCAATTTTTGATGGGGCTTACATGATAAACAAGGCCCAAAAAGCAACCGGTAAAAAGGACTAAGTCCTTAGATGATGCAAAATACCGGGGTCGAAGATGGCGTTCTCGTTTTCATTGGAAAAACAAATTAACGCCACTTCAACATGTGCCATAAACTCAAAGAGTTTGAAGAAAGTAGATGAGAAGTAGAAGGGTGAGACAATTGGTAAGACAAACGTTTGAGCTACTCGAGGTAGACTCGCACCAAGCAAATAGAAAGATTTTCCATTTATTGCATCGGTGGAAGACCGAGATTTCCCTTTACATGAAATTCCGGGATCGAATATCTCGTCCTCGGTGGACAAGGATGAGGGAACATAAGGGGCTTCCCCCATACTAGAGCCACACAAAACATCGTCAAAAGGAGTCGACGAGTTTGTAGCACTCAAAACACGTGGTGTTGACGGAGTTAGATTTGTAGAAAAATCAATTAAATCACATTTAAGATCTTTTCCTTTGTTATCTTTTAAACTCTCCTTATGAAAACCCTTTTTGATTATGTCAAAAATATTTGGTGTTTCTAAGACGATGTTAGTTACACTAAAAATTCTCACATTTTGAAACCGTTTTGGTTTTGGTGGTGGCAAGTTCTCAAAACGTTTATCGACGAAGAAAACCTCCCCATTCGGGTCTACATATTCATCATCCGAAAGATCTTCCGTAGAAACCGGCAACTTATCAACACTTTTCAAGAATGAATGTTCGAGGTGAGGCGAAGGATTTTTCGATTCAAGTATTGATGGTTTCTTCTTTGTAGGTTTTTCACTCATAACCTCCACCGGCGGAGGAAATGGTAAATTGTTTTTGGAGACATTCCCTAAAACTCTTGGTGAAAATTCTTTGCAAATGACATTGGTCGAGTCACCATGGTTTAAAGTTGCAATAGAATAGACATGAGAAAGATTGGAGTTTTGTGTTGCATTGATGACAAGTTCTTCTTCATTGAAACGAAGGGTGATTTTTCGAGCATGAACATCGATAAGTGCTCGTGATGTATCCAAAAATGAACGACCCAAAATGAGAGGAACTTTTCGATCGATAGGAATGTCTACAACGATAAAGTCAACGGGATAGTAAAACTTTCCGACTTTAACGAAAACGTCCTCGGCTACTCCACATGCCATGATCGTAGAATGATAGGCCATCTCGATGGACATGTTCGAAGGAGTAAGAGCCGGAAGCGAAAGCGATTTGAAAATCTCGAGAGGCATTAAATTAATACTAGCACCAAGATCGGCCAAGGCGTAGCATTCCTCCATATCTTGAATAGCACACGGAATCAAAAATTTACCGGGATCACCGACTTTTAGTGGTATGCGGCTTAGAAAAACCGACGAACAACTAGACGATTGTTGTAACTTCTCTTTGTTGTTAAGCATACTTTTGAAGTTTGCGGCAAATCGAGGCATCATGATAAGAGCGTCGGCAAAACTTATGTTAAAATGCAAATCACGAAACATTTTCATAAATAGCTCAAATTGATAATTGTTCCTTTCTTGTGCTTTCTCTTTGTTACGTCTCGAAGGGTAAGGTAAGGGTGGTGTGGGTTGGTCATTAGGCAACGGCCTTGGAAACTCGGGTTCCACAATTGGTATAGGTTCAACCGTAGGTGTGGTTTGAGCGGTACTTCGTGGGATTGTAATATGCTCCTTTTCTACCATCACCTCGGGTTCTTTCTCGATTTCCTTCTCCGTAGAAGTACTTGGACGAGAGATTGGTTCCTTGAAAGTTTTACCACTTCGTGTAGCAACAACCTTCAATTCTCCCCTCGGGTTGTTAATGGTATCACTAGGAAGACCACCCGAAGAAGAGGGCTTACACATGATTGCTTCAAACATCTTAGCCATTCGGTCCTCAAATTTTGATTGCCTAGCATCCGCTTTCAATAACTCTTGCTTAATCTCATGTTGTCCTAATTCCATCTTTTGTTGGTTTTGTTGAAGACGTTGGACATTTCCTTCCATTTTGTTTGCATGAGTTTTAAGTTCATTAGCAAGTTCATTTTTAAGCTCGTTTTTCAACTCGGACCTTAAGCTAATCATCTCACGTTGCATATTATCAAATTTAGCATCATTTGCTTTTGCATAATCCAAAAATTCTCCTTGCAAATTTTTCGTGTGAGCATTTTGAAAACCTTGTGTAGTGTTTTGAAAATCACGGTTTTGGTTTTGATTAGAGATTTGTCCATTCCCACTTTGATAATTCCCTTTGTTGTAATTGCGTGTGTTGCCTTGGTAATTACCTTGGTTGTTTCGATAATTGTTAACATTTTGGTTTGGTGGATCTTGATTTTGGCGGGAACCTTGGCCGTTTTGGTTATAAGTTCCCGTTGCTACATAAGCACTCGAAGTGTTACCATCCGCGGTAATGCACTCGGAAAGATCATGAGCTCCCCCACAAGATAAACAACTCTTACCAACCGCTTTAACCGAAGCGGAATTGGAAGCTTCTTGAGCCTTCCAATGGGACATTAGATTAGCAAATCTATCAAAAAACAGATTTTCCTCATTAGCTTCATCATGTAAGGCATTAATGCTACGAGACGATTGTGACGAAGATGACGAACCCATATTGGCAACACTCGGTGTGTTACGAGGGCTATAAACCTTAGATCGATTTTCAATGATTTGTAAAGCCTCATTTGTCGTCTTGCACAAAAAATTACCACCCGCGGTGGCATTCAAATAATCTCGTTCATGATCATTAAGCCCATTATAAAAAGTATCAATTTGATGCAATTCCGAAAAGTCATGGTGAGGACATTCATGTAACATCTCTTTAAATCGTTCCCATGCCATTGAAAAACTTTCATTATTACGTTGCACAAATCGTGAAATCTCATTTTTTAAGTGTGTTGTTTTAGATGGTGGAAAAAACTTGTTCACAAACTTAGAAACGAGATCGGCCCATGTCAAAATCAAATTTGGCGGTTCTTTCTCGAGCCAAATTTTTGCGGGACCATCCAACGAGTATGGAAACAACATCATCTTAATGGCGTCATGCGGAACATCTTTGAATTTGCTAGTGGCGGTGAGACGGTTGAAATTCCTAATATGGTAATGCGGGTTGTCTTTCTCGTGACCTCTAAACTTGTTTGCTTGCAACATAGACATTAAACCCGTCTTAATCTCGAAATTCTCCGCAAGGATGGCGGGAATAACAATAGCCTCTCCAAAACCCTCGGTGGGTGCTTGTAGCAACTCCATCATAGTACGATTAGCCATGACGACTTCTTGTTCTATAATAGGTTCAACAATTGGAGGTTCTTCAACAATCAACGATCCTTGATTTGCTTGCTTTTGAAGACGTTTACGAGCTCTTGATTACGAGTGATCATAAACTTCACGAAGAATGGGAGGTGAGCAAAGAAGATTCTTTTTGGTTGTTTTGTGAATTTTCAATTTTTTTTGTGTTTTTGATGATATTTAATTTTTTTGGATTTTGGTGTATCTTCGTAGACAACAATCTACAAAATCTCTCCTCGAATCAAACTCTTGATTAAAGAAGCCTCAAAGGAATGAAAACGATCACGTGGAGTGAACGCCTTCAAATGACTTTAGAATTTTGGTGAAAACCAAATTGTTCACGAGGGTTTAATCACAAAGAAAACCAAGCAAATATAGTATACGTAATAATACTTTGGGCGGCAAAACCCTCGATTAGCCTTCAATCTCAAAATACTCACAAGCAAGCGGGGAAACGAGGCGGCGCGAAGCACTTAAGAGCCTTTTTCCTTAGGGTATATTTTATAATACCCGCCTTATACCCACCTTATAGTTTGTATTTTTCAAAATCGAGCTTCACGAAAGTATTTATCTATTTTTGCCTTTTCTTTTTGTTTGAGATTCGAATACAATAATTAGGAGATCAAATCCCAATTAAGGTTGTGTTTTCACACTTTTGGAGATATTGTATTTTGATTGTGATACTTAATACAATATATTAATAATATTTGTACAAGAAAAACCAAGAAAACCGATAATACGTGTTAAGGGAGTTCCTCTTAACACAAATACTTATTATGGATAATATCAAAAACAAAAGCTTCCAAATTAAAGCACAACACACCTCCCCGGCAGCGGCGCCAAAAATGATTGTAGTCTAAAACACGACTCTTGTTTAGGAAAACAAAAGAACGTATATGAGCGGTAAGTATCGAGTGATGATTTTAGGAAAAATAAACACTAATGACCCAATCACTTAAAAAGAGAGAGAAAGTTCGTTTCCCAAGGAGGTATATGTGTTGTGAATTAACTTGTATTTATTTGAGATTAATATTGAGAAGAATGGGGATGAGAGGATGAAAAGACGGATATGCTAAAATTAAACTACGACGTAAAAGACGTAAACGTAAAGTCGTGAAAAACTACCCAAATTAAAAATTATATACTAAAATCAAGAAAAGATTAAAAAGGCTAAAACGAAGTCTAAAATAATATAAATAAAGATAAAAATCCAACAAAGATATTTTAAAACCTTTTATTAATTAAATATTTAATTTTAAATGCTAATTAAAGCCCTAAAATTAAATATAACTAATTCAAATGTCTAAAATATGATTTTATTGAATAATTACTTAACTTATATTATTAGAAGACTAAAAAGTAATTTTCTAAAAATTAAAAGCTATTAAAACTATTTTTAAAACTCTAAAAATGATTAAAAATGATTAAAAACTAATTAAACTTAAAATAATTATAAAAATAAATCTAAAAGCTATAAAAATAAGCTAAAAATGGAAAAGGTCTTAATTAATGCTAAAGAATCTAGGAAAAATGAAAAATAAAGAAAAATAAAACTTTGAAATTTAATGAATAAAATAATATTAAAATATTCCTAAAAATTAAAAGTTCTCAAATAAATTCTAAAAAATTCTCAAAAATCCTAAATTATCTAACTAAGAAGAAAATGTAAATTAAAGTTTCTAAAACCTCTTAATTAATTTTAAATTAATTTTTAAAGTTGCTTAAAAATCCTAAAATCTTATAAAATTAAAAATAAGCCAAATTAAAAACCTAATAAGCTGTAAACCTCAAAATATTATTTTAAAAACTAAAAATTATTTTTCCTAAAAATTAAAACTCTTTTTTCTATTTTTTAATGCTTTTATAAAAAACGGCTAATAAATAAATTGTAGAAAATAAATAAATAAAAGAAAAAAAATGAAACCAAGCTGGAAAAATCAATAAACCTATAATGGTCCTAGGAAAATTCAAATAAGCCAAAAACAAAAAGAAAATAAGCTGGAAAATGGTAAATAAGCTACGGCTTTTATTTTAAGCTAGAAAAACAGAAACGTGTTAAATAACTAATGAAAACAAACCCTAACGTAAAAAGGAGTCTAGATCAATGGTAGTTCCCTTAACCCTCCAGCGAGAGGTCTAGGGTACGAGTCCGTTGCAGGCTACCTTTTTGCTATTATTTTCTTTTTTATTTTTTTCTTTTCCAAACCAATTGGTGACTTCTAAACAAGCTTAGAACACAATCCACTTCTCTTTTTGTCCAAGATTAAACCAGATTAAAGATCAAAAATGTGTGCAGTTCTTAAAGTTTCTGATGAACAATGGTGTTCACCACTTTGGCAGTTTGGAACCAAGAGGAGCTTGGTTGTAAGCTTATTTGGTGAATGATTTTGGACAAATGGGGCACCCTTGTGCTTATTGAAGCACAAGGAGTCAATACAAGCAAGGATCAATCACTTAGCACACAAAGATTCACAAACCAAAGCATACAAAAGGTGTTTTCAAGTTGCTGTGATACAATGAACAGGTCTGGTGGACTTTAGGCTTAGAACTAGCACAAATTTGAGTTTCAAACTCCAAGCTCATGCACACAACTCCACAAACTGATGCACAATCAATCAGCAAACCTATATCAGCCTAAGCCTTAACAGATTACAAGATCTAGCACCAAAATTCATGGAAAATAAGCAGAAATATTGATATGCAGGTTTTGCTATATGTTTTTACTTTTAACACTTGTAACTTGATCCAATCTTCACCAAATATGTTTACCAACCTATATGTAACTAGATGCAACCTATTTCAACCTTTAAACAACTTTTTAAAGCACAAATCAAAAACTATTACCCTGCTTAAACACGTTTCCAAACACCCTTTTATATTTTTGTTTTCAATTTTATCAAATCAAAACCTTACAAACTAAATCAAAATTGATCCACTTAGCATCCAATATGCATAATAACACAACTGAACACTAATCCAACAGCTTAAACAACACTTCTCAAACAATCATGCAAATCACTTCAAACTTCACTTTTCTGAAATTTTTCAAAAGGAAAAAGAGAATACCTTAGGGCCTTACATCCAAGGCCCTAGTGGATGAAAATACACCTCCTATACCAACTGGGGTTGGTGCTGATCCTTTAACAGCAACACACTCCAATCCTGCTCAAAGAAAATCAAAGAGAAAGGAAATACAAACAATGATATTATATTTCTGATTTATTTTCTTACTTTTTAAAACTCTTCCAAAACTTTTTAAAACTTCTTAACACGTATCCAAAACACTAAATCACCAATTAAACAAAAGCCTCTAACCATAAAACTTGAAACAGATTCTTCCAAAAATATTTCAAATTTTAGAAAACCTTGAAATAACTTGAAACCTCAAAATTACTTAACCAAATTTAAAAATGGAACTCAACCTCTCTTCAACAGTAAATACCACTTTAAATAAACATAAAAAGGAATTATAATGCTTAAAAACAAATACCAAACTTTTATTTTATCTTAAAAAGGATTACAAAATTTTGAAGAGAAATTGGAACAAAGGGTCATCACAGGTTGATGCCTCTATTTATACTACTCAAATGAACAATCTAGAATCTTAAAATCAAAACCCTAATCACTAGAAAATCCCAAATTTGCCCTTGACGTTTTTGAGTGGTGAGCTGTCCAAATTTGATCCTGGACGTTTGTTTTTGCGTTGTGAGTAAGCAATAAACATTAGCCTTTGATTTGGGACACGTCACAGTACTTGGGGATCAAGGTGTTCTCTGATTGGTGGAATGGGGAATTGGGGGTAGGGTCCACAGTGGTGGGATTGGGGTTTTTAGGTGTGGGTTTTGTTTCTGCGTGTGTGAATCATACGTGTGCAAGGTTAATTGCATTTTAACCTTGTTTTAAGTGAGGTGAAAACTGGGAGTGTAAAAGGTGAATAGTAACTCTCCTTGATCCGATTTTGGGGGAACAGATAGTGTTTGGCGCGAGTTGTGTTTGAATGTTTCAACTTGACACCTTTGGTCCTTATCTTTTGAGTTTTTTGGCATAACATGTTTTTCAGCCCTAAAACTTGATTTCCTTTGCAAATAACTTTCCACCTTTTACATTTTTGGCACAAAAGTTTGACAAAAAGTTATCAAGGAGTATTTTTGACACTTTGGGATAATTCAAGGGCTGATTTTGGACTTCATTGATCTCCAAAGGTCTTCAATGCATCTTAATCTTCATGAGGGACCATTATTGGCAATTTTGATTTGTTGAGGGACTAATCTTGCCATTTCTTCAAAGTTGAAGGACCTTTTTGCAATTTTGACAAACTTAAGGGACCAAACTTGTAATTATCAATATACAAGGGTTTTAAGTGTCATTTCTTCATTAATGGAGGATCAATCTTGTTTGTCTTCAAGTCTTCAAGGGTTTTTGTTGAGAATTCCATGATTAGGGCCCGGTTCTTTGTACGGCTTCGTTTCTCGTGTTCGTTTTTCCTTGTATCTTGTGATCTTTTGTCTTTTTCACGATATCCATACCTAAAATACACAAGTAAACAAACACAAGCATATATATGGTATTTTATGACATTTTTATGTATTTAAAGCCCGAAAAGAACGATGAGATCATGTATAAATGCCATCTCATCAATAACGATCTTGACCAAAGAGTGTCACAAATTCGCTTCCTCCTTGAAGCCATGAAAGGGTTACAAGATGAGACTGAAGTAGTCGAAATAAAGTTATACCACTTTCTCTAGCTTTGGCTTGCATTTGATGCAATCTCCCTCTCGAGATGTCGAATTCAACAAATCCATTAAAATTCGATGAAAACTGAACGTAAGGATTACTTATGGATCGGCAATAAAAGAAGGTTATTGTGTTTGTTGTTCTAGATTAAATCCCTTGATTAGTGAAAAAATATTGATTAAATCCCCTAAGTATGTGTTCTCGAGAAACCAATTCTCCAATACCAAATAACTCACGATTTTGAAATTTTCTAAATCACGTTTTTCAAAAATCTTGAAATTTTCCAAAGATTTCGCAATGTTAAGTTATTCAATTTCGCAATGTGAAACTTGAATATAATTCCGCAATGTGAGATTATTCAATTCCGCAATGTATATGATTCCTCAATATATATGATTCCTCAATATATATGATTCCTCAATGTATATGATTCCTCAATGTATATGATTCCTCAATGTGTACGATTCCTCAATGTGTATGATTCCTCAATGTGTATGATTCCTCAATGTACATGATTCCTCAATGTGTATGATTCCTCAATGTGTAAAAAGTTATTCAATTCCGCAATATGAAGAGTGATTCAATTCCACAATATGAATATGATTCAATTACGCATGTTAAGAATGATTCGATTCTGCAATATGAAGAATGATTCGATTCCGCAATCATAAGAATGATTCAATTTCGTAATCTTTTGAATGATTCAATTCCGCAATCTTTTGAATGATTCAATTCCGCAATCTTTTGAATGATTCAATTCCGCAATCTTTTGAATATTTCAATTCTGCAATCTTTTAAATGATTCAATTCCGCAAGCTATTGAATGATTCAATTCCGCAATCTTTTGAATGATTCAATTCCGCAATATGAAAAATTATTCAATTCCACAATATGAAAAATTATTCAATTCCTTAATATGAAAAATTATTCAATTCCTTAGTATGAAAAATTATTCAATTCCTTAGTATGAAAAACTATTCAATTCCTTAGTATGAAAAATTATTCAATTCCTCAGTATGAAAAATTATTCAATTCCTCTGTATGAAAAATTATTCAATTCCTCGATATGAAGAATTATTCAATTCCTTAATATGAAGAATTATTCAATTCCTCAATATGAAAAATTATTCAATTTCTCAATATTATCACGAATATTACAGCTTTTTTATCTTCGAAAAGGCGACTTTTTCAAATGTTTCGGGCGAAACGACTTGTACTTTCAAGGTTATAGGCTTCATCGGGACTATAAAAATACAATATTTTTCAAATTTATGATGAAAAATTTGAAATCAAGATTTGTACTTTTAATCAAAGATATTCAACAAAAATCAATCCAAACACCTAATTTTTTTTTGTTTTTAGCCAAAACAAATATACCAAATCACTTCCACGACTATGTAGATGATATTGGTAAAGATCAAACAACAAAAAAACACAAAATATTTTTTGGAACGAGGGATTTAAGATCAAAAGTACACGAAAATCAAGAAAACAAACACGAAAACAAACCAATCATTCCATGGCTCTTGATACCAATTGTAGGTCTACGTAATCCTTGGATTATCCTAAACTTTAGAATTATCTAAAGAGAGAGATATGGATGAAGAGCTAGAGAGAGAAAGTAGAGAGAGATTGGAGAGAATAAGAGAATATTAGATTAGAAAAATGAAAGTATGAGAACCAACCCCTCCTAACATGCTAGGAAGGGGTATATATAGCCCACCCTACATGTGGTCTTGATGGGTTATATTGTTACATATTGGATCACAAGCCCATACTAGATGTATCTCGTTGGAGTGACCGATCCTTCCTAAATACGTAAAAACATATTTCCAACAAGCTCCTAGATGCATGATCTAATCGATACTTGATTTTTTATCTTGTATATTCAACAAAGATTTTATAGACTCATAAACTTTTTGGTTACACATTGTACTCACTAGAAGGAATCATAAAGGAAAATTTTATAAAGCTTAATTGTCATATTCCATATCCATAGAAGTATTTATGACAACAATTATCTTTATTTTAATTAATGCGTCTAGGGAAGAATGATTTAATTATAGGCAATTGCTTGAGTATAATTAAAAGCTTTATATTATTAGTAATGCATTACTTATGTATACCATTTGGTCCTTGTGAGCCTTTTGTTTAAGAGAAACTCATTCCATCCTCATAGGTTTATAATTAGATGAAATATAAATTAATTTCAAAAGATTGATTTTCCCTCTAAGGACTGTATCTTATCACTCATAGTTCTAAGAAATTTATCAAATTCAAGATATGATAATTTATCTTAGTAGTTAGTGGATTTCAAAGATCTCCTAACTTATATTCCTCAGCATTGATATTAAAATATCAATCAAGTGATGAGGTATCTTTATAGATTTATGAATGAGAGTAACATTTACATTGGTTTGACATTTCTATGCTTAACCAAAATATGAAATCAACAAGTGGATTTTGAAGGTTATGTGTTTTGCTCTATCTTCAAGATTTGCTATAACTCTAACTTACTTTTGTAAGTAGAGATAATTCTTTAAATACTATGTATTTAAGCAACAATAAATTGTTCTTAATAGAGAGAATATAAAAAAACATTTTAAATTCTCCCAAGTTTGTTAATAGCCTGCTTCAAAAGATATTAACAAAATAAAAAACATTAATCAAGACATATTGAGATTCTTCCCAAGAACCGTAATTAGGGTTCGCAGTATAAACCCTAATTCTTACGTCACCTTTTAGCCAATAACCTTTAGGAAAGGTTTGTGTTACGTCAAGCTAGGAGGAACACCAAAAACTATAATCGTCAAGCTAGGAAGTGTAGTAAAATCGAAAACCTCCAAAAAGGTTTTAGGATTCGCTTGGTTTAAGTGGAACAACCTAAAATCCCTAATGGTTTAGGGGTTTCAGTTGTGGGTTGTCTTGAATACCTTCTAGGTTTGAACTATATTGAGCGTATCAATGACACACACAATTTTCTGACATTGATAGATCATGGAGGTAGAATAATTAAAGCTATCATGAATCAAACTATATGACTATAGTTCGTTTTAACTCTTTTGACATACCATAATAATTTGGTATTATATGAATACTGGAATTGTGAAACTACATCAGAATTCCGTAGATAACTTAATGCTCTTTGGATTAAGTACTTGTCTATTGGGTCGTGTGCCAAATTACAATATCCGTATTTTAAATCCAAGTGCATGTTATAATGTATATTTTTTGAATAATACAAGAACCATTTATTTACAAGAAGACAAAGTAGTTCAAAAATTATATGTTCATGTATTTACAAGAAAACATACCATATCAAATATACATTATAAGTCTTTGAATAATTCAAAAACCTTATGTTAATGTGTTAACAAGAAGACATTACTATTTTACAACATACTTTATGTTATAAGTCGGTGAGTAATTCAAGGATTTTATAATTATGTGTTATCAATAAAAAACATAATTATACTAACTAAAGTAATCATGAACACAAACTCTTGAGTTCAATAGTAATTTAAAGTTAATTTTTATACTTCAAAATTATGATTAATATATCTTAACCATAATAATTTTTACTAAACATGTAGTAAAAATGTTGAAGTAGCTTTTCACAATATCATGACGTTTCAATAATTATATGTTGTTCCTTGCACACACTTTAAGATTTCTTTCACTTGTGTAAGGCACAACATCATATTCTGAAGACAAACAACACAACATGTGTTTGATTGTGTAAACAATATGATAATGTCATGTATATTATAATTAGATTCAGAACCTTAACTTTTAATAAGGAATTATGAATTATTATTCTACAGATAACGTTTCGGAAAATAACATGTTATCTTATAAAATAAATGCAATTTCCTTTAAACAATGGTCGTTCATATTGGAAGGTAATAAATTATTTCAAAGCAAGTTCGCAATAATATGGGTGACTAAAAAAAGAAAATAAATCTTGTAGCTCCCATTGAAATTGACAATATTACATGGATATTATTTCAGTAATAAATCGTACCGCTTCCACTGAATTTGTCAACATAATAAATGTTACATCACTAGTAAAAAGTACATAGCACATTATTGACTTCCTTATCTTTAAAAATGCCTACAAGTATACATTTACTTAGTTATTGAGAAAAATATATGAAATTCTACTTGTGTAGATGAGGGACTAGTAATTCATGCTTTCAATTAACTTGAATATTTAGCATGCATTTCCTCCTTTATCGTCTACATAGCCACAAGGGTATTTAACACTTAAGAAATAACAAGAGTCCAAGAAAGATACCTAGCAGACTGCTAGTAAATTCTTTACTCTTTATGGTTTAAACTCATACATCGTGACAAGTGCATGATGTCATTTATTTTGGTAGCTATAGACAAAACTACTATAGATACACAAAATTCGTTATCTTTCAAAGATTTCAGAACTGGATTAGGATAATGAAATATTAAAAGTGAGTTTAAATGCAATTGACAATGATTCGATTATAATCCTATCTTATTATTTCCAACTGATGAGAAGGGATATGAGTAAGTCTCGCTCTTCTTACAAGGAAAAGAGACTATGTTTGTTTTCTTTAAGAAAACAACTTTAGTTTACGAATTATGTTGCAATAACACAATTAATTGGAACATAGAAAGTTCAGTTTAGTATTTTTAATAATTAAATTCTTAATAGAATTAACTACCCAATTAATTACTAATAAGACTAAGATCCTACTTGCACTCCCACTCAATATTAGAAGGTCTGACCAACTAATAATAAATAGGGCAATAGGTAAGCGTCAAGCGTTAATTGCATTACTAGTGTAACTCTCAGAATTGTTGAGATGATACACGAAGTTTATTGTCGTAGAGTGTTTGGATAGGATGTTCTCACAACTCAAACGAGTACCAATGAACATTTCAAACAAACTTTTCTAATGTAATAAAATCATTAGTATGTTTCATCTCATCTTATGCCTCGGGTTCCGAATCTGACCGGAAACTCGACTTAAGTCGTACCAATGTAAAGCTTACAATAATTGGCATATATCTGACCTATGACAAAAATCGCATCGGCTATGAAATTCGCCCTAGGTCTGACCAGATGACGAAAACAACTACAATGTTTCTAGATTGGATGACATAGACTTAAAAATTCAAATAGGTATCACATAAGCTTTAGAAAACAAATGTCAAAATCGTGTAAAAAGATGCATGCAATCATCTTACTAGCACAAGTTAAGAAAACCTTTTATTAACTTTCATTTTAAGCGTACTTACCGCGGGAAAGCATTAAAGAATGATCAAATCCTATATCTCACTCTTCACGCGCCCGAAGGCGCAAGTGCTTGGGAAAATTATCATATAATGCCGAAACATCAATATAACACATGAAAACATCAAAGATCGTTCAAAAATAGATAGCTTGACTAGAATACATAGTGTAATAACAAGTCCATCATTAGTAAGGCACACAACAGTGTTGTAATTTTAAGTATTATAAACCAATTAATTTGTGAAATCACGTCGCTGAGAAGATAGTTTATAAGCCATCATTACGGTATGTAGGCCAAACTCGAGTGATAATATGATTCCACAAAGCAATTAGATTATAATAAAAGCAAGTTTCATAGATCTTATCTCAATGTTAAGATTTATTCAAAAAATAAGTTTTAACAAATATCACATAGCTGATTCGCAATGAAAATAACTGTATTAATATGACATACTTTTAAAGCTAGTTTTGATATAAGTAGATATCTGTTTTTATGATTCCCATAATCTTGTATTATTAAGTTTTGCAACTCATAATGGAAAACAAATAAGCACATAAAAACATACTAAAAAAGGGGGTAGATGTGAAGACAGACTCTATATGAAAGCAGTAACATATAAGATCCAAGTATCGAATGAGTTTTCCCCAAACTGAGGACCAAAGACCCTCATCAAGTTTTCGAGAAATGTACTTGATGACTTGCATGGATCACAAAAGTGATATGCTAACGTCTTTTACGGATAATAAAAACACCCGTAATTTATTAGCCAATTGAATTAACCTACCTTGTTTTAATAGATCAAGATTAAAACTTTATGGCAAGAATGCATGTTATTGCCATAGATACATGAATAAAAGATGTTTTAAGCGGATCAAGCGTGTTCATTCTATATGTAACCATGAATGCCATACGAATTGACTCGTGATGCCACTATTGGAATTTTGAATATTAGTTAAACCATTAACTATGAGTACACAACGAAATGGATATAGTATAGTATACATAATTAAGTACATAATAAAAACAATTTAAAACCAACCTTTATATAATTGATCAGATCAATTAATGCGTTTTGATCTTGATCTTGATCTTTAACAATTAAATTACCGTCTTTATCGTTTGCTCACATGACATGTCAAACGAACACACTACAATGCTAGTGGTAACTTTAATTCTCTAACAACTTGTGTAGATATCTTGTAACTTGAAATCGTAGATCCAAAAACCTAAGTGAGATTACATAAGGATCGATTTATAGAACGTTACAACACACTTAAGAAAAATCACCCGAAACAATAATTAGGGCTTAGGTTTAGTTGAACCAACCCTAGGGCATAAAAACAAGAACTAAAACCATGACACGAGGATCAAGGGTTTGGTATTAGGTTTATAAACTTCACAGTGGAGTAAAAAAAGGCACCTGATCTTCCAAAGGTTTACATTTTAGGTGATTTAGGGTTTGAGGGATTGTTAGGTTCTTTGTCGATCGGTTTGATCGGACTTTAGGGGGTATGGGACGAATTATTATGTGAGGTATGAGGGGTTTATATAGCCTCTCCATCTCCTTAAGATAACTTGGTCCCTACTCCAAAAAGAACTAATAAAGGTAAATATTTAGCTTAATTGTTAATCAAAAAAATCTTTCTAGAATCCCCATAGTAAATATTCGGCCTACTATGGTCCTAAGGGTTTTCTAGATTGATTAATAGTCCCTCAATTTAATAACGCGCTCACGATAAATTAATTAAACACGTAATTATTTTTACCACCGTTAATTAAATAAATTTGTGAAATTTTTATTAAACGTTTAATTATGAATAAGAAAAAACATAATAAAAGTGTTTTCTCCGTATTAAGTGTGTACCTTCGATAAGCTCACGTATTTCCGATGGCTAAACGATCGCATATCCCGACACAAACAATCCACGTAAAATGCTATCATTTACCAACAAACTCCATGCCATGTACTTGTATGGCGTTTAGTTAAATTTTTGTGATTAGTAACTAGTAACTATATCAGGACCGAACTGAAGAGGTTGACTAGCTTTAAGAACTCCAAAGTAGTTATGCTAAGTAAAACTTGGTGAATACTGAATTAGGCTATTTTTGGACACAAAAATGACCTAACAAAAACCTCCAATAAACTTTATGGATTCTTTGGAACTACGTATCCTCTTTACTTTCATGCACGGATTGAACCAAAGCAGGCCAGTAGCCAAACTCGATTCTTGGTATCACTGTTTTGGTTTTTGGGCATGTTAACAGTGTTGCAACTTTTTATTGTTGTTCTAACTTTGGTTAGTTTTAAGTATATGGACATGCTAATACTCCAAAATTATGACGTTGAAGCCATGATATAAGTATCATATATTTGCATATGCATATCGGACACACTTGAGTCGCTGACTATTTCTGAACAAATCTCTCTACATGTGTATAACTTTCCTATATCAAACATTTAGCCGACTAATCTATCCACGGGGTTGAGCCAACTACCACACATGCTCAAACCGGGTAAATCCCTCCCTTTTTCAAGAACGTTGCCGCGGTGACTCAGATTCGTTACTCAACCTCTTTACCAATCATCCACCCCTAAGTGGTTACTTCAGCTCACATGTTAAGCTAAGGAATAACTGTTAGAAAATGTTTTACAAAATATGGTTTTTTGCAATACTTGGACGTAATTTTATATATGTATATGTTATATATATTCGTAGTACTTCGTAGCTTTGTGTTCTCCTCGAAGAGGGCTTCGCAGCGAGCTAAAGTATGTCCAATATGGGGTTAATATGAATGAGATATCGTGTCTCAAAGTGAGTCACGTGAAACACAATATTTGGAAAATATTTTGTCCCACATCGCTTGAAACATGAAGTGAAAACATGTTTATAAGGAAATCCTAGTTTTCACCCTACAATATTCATTTGCGGGTTTTTACTCCCACGCCTACGCGCGCGAGGGGGGGGGGTGCAGAAAGTGGGATTTCTAGGCCAAAAACGGGTTCGAAGCTACTGAACTTGTGCACGAGCGCACGACCTGCGGACACGAATGCAGCTCCAAAAACTGGCTTGGGTGGGGCATATTTCGGTATCTTTTTTGCTGCGAATTCGGATTTTTCCAGAAAAATTATGTACATCTATTTTAGGAATAGATATAGACTTTCTTATTAAGTCATGACAGAATTTTCCTGTGTATGTAAATTATATGCTAATTGTGTTTATTTATAACAGATTTGTATGTCAGATTATTTTAGGAGCATATATTCTGTCTTGGTGACCAAGACATGAATTGGCTATAAAATAAACCATTCTCATTCAGTTTTCATTATCAGAAAAAAAACAGTTTTTCCTACTCCATTACCAGACGATTTTTCCAGCAGTTATCGATCAGAAACACGCAGAAGGCTTCCGTGATCTTTCAGGCAAGTTTGTCTAGTTTGGCTGTACAACAGTTTTGGACATTGTACCCTGGGAAACAAACGGCGAATCTGTTTTAAGGGAAGCGTGTTAAACACGTGCCTCGTCTCTAGATTCTTACTGCTTTCAATTTATTTGTTATTTAATTCTATCCTTTGTTTTTCTGTTAATTTTATTATTGTTTTAAATAAAAGTATACACCGTTTCCACAATATTTAAACAGATTCTGTTTAACAGAATTAAAACTTTTATTAAATCGGATTAATAATTTTATCAGATTTAATTATAAACTGTTTCTGTCGAAACCAGGATTGAGTTTCACTGGAAATCAGTTTTAATATACAGATTTTAATTAACAGTTAACGATTTTTTTAGAAGTTGTCTAACTGTTTGGGTTTTGATCTTGTTTGATCTTTCAGAATGTCTACCAGCACTCCTGAAACTCTTGCAACTACTACTGTGAATGTAACTATTGCGCCAGTTACCCACGCAGTTGCTAATCATTCGGAAAAACCAGAAAAATTCAATGTGCAGAATTTTAAGAGGTGGCAGCAGAAGATGTTCTTCTATCTCATTACTTTGAACCTTGCGAAGTTCTTAAAGGAGATTGTACCTCAGGTGGAACCTCCTAAAGAACGTGTACTCGCTAATCAAAAAGCCGTGCAAGCTGTTGAAGTATGGAAACATTCAGACTTCTTGTGTAACAACTATATTCTGAATGGCTTGGTGGAGTCTTTGTACAATGTGTACTGCAAGACTACGACTGCCAAAGAATTATGGGATTCGTTGGAACGCAAGTACAAAACTGAGGATGCTGGTACAAAGAAGTTCGTGGTAGCTCGTTTTTTAGATTACAAGATGGTTGATTCAAAGAGTGTGATAACTCAGGTTTAAGATCTGTAGGTTTTGCTACACGATATTCATGCTGAGGGTATGACTTTGAGTGAAACTTTTCAAGTTGCTGCTATCATTGAAAAGTTACCTCCAAGCTGGGTAGAATTTAAAAACTACATGAAGCATAAGTGAAAGGAGATGATTGTTGAAGACTTAGTTGTTCGTCTTCGTATTGAAGAGGACAACAAGATAGCTCAGAAAAACACTTATACACCTAATTCTGCTAAGGCAAATATGGTTGAGCATGGTTCGTCTTCTTGAAAGTCTAAAGGCAAGAGCTTTGGCAAAGGGAAGAATGACAAGAAGAGCAAAGGGATGTCTGAGTACCTTGCTCCTAAAGCTGGAATTGCGAAGCAAAAGTTCCAAGGAAATTGCTTCAACTGTGACAAGCCAGGTCATCGTTCTGCTAATTGCAAAGCGCCAAAGAGGGTGACTCCACGCGAGGCTAATATGGTGAATGAAAATGTGGACATGATTGCTATGGTGTCTGATGTTGTTGTCATGATCTCTGAAGTTAACCTGGTAGGTTCTAATCATAATGATTGGTGGGTTGATACTGGGGCAACCCGTCATGTGTGTGCTGACAAGAGTATGTTTCACTCTTTCAGAGCGGTTGACAATGGAGAGAAGCTGTATATGGGTAACTCTACAACTGCTGATATCAAGGGTGAAGGAGATGTTATTTTGAAGATGACATCCGAGAAAGAACTCAAGTTGACTAAAGTCTTGTATGTTTCGGAGATTCGCAAGAATCTTGTGTCCGGATGGCTTTTGAATAAGTTTGGTTTTCGTCTTGTTTTTTAGTCTGATAAAGTTGTTCTTTCTAAGAATCAAATGTATGTTGGTAAGGGGTATGCCCTGAATGGTATGTTTAAGCTCAATGTAATAGTTGTTAAGAATGCTATCAATAAACTGTATTCTTCTGCTTACTTGATTGAGTCTTCTAATGTGTGGCATGGCCGTCTTGGACATGTTAATTTTAATTCAATGCATCGTTTGATTAAATTTAATGGCATACCAAATTTTCATATTGACTCAAATTATAAATGTGAAACTTGTGTCGAAGCCAAACTTACAAGATCATCTTTCAAATTGGTTGAACGAAAAACCGAACCACTTGATATGATACACACAGACATATGTGATTTGAAATCACTACCCACAAAAGGTGGCAATAAGTACTTCATCTCGTTTATTGATGATTGCACAAAGTACTGCTACGTTTACTTGTTGAAAAGTAAAGATGAAGCTATAGATAAGTTTGTTCTATACAAAACCGAAGTTGAGAATCAACTTGGTAGGAAAATCAAGTTTGTACGAAGTGATATAGGAGGTGAATATGTGTCTCCTTTTGCTTATCTATGTGCGAAACATGGAATTAGACACGATTTTACTGCTCCTTATTCACCTCAGCAAAACGGTATTGCCAAAAGGAAGAACCGTACCTTGAAAGAAATGGTTAATGCCATGTTGTTACGTTCTGGTTTGTGCCGGGACATGTGGGGGGAAGCCATTCTAACGGCTACTTATCTTTTAAACAAGATACCTCGTAAGGATAAAGAAGAAACCCCATATGAATTATGGATGGGAAGAAAACCATCATACTAGTACTTACGAGTGTGGGGGTGTCTAGCTAAGGTAGTTGTACCGACACCTAAGGCCCAAACGATTGGACCTAAATCTGTGGATTGCATATTTATTGGATATGCTAAGAATAGTAGTGCTTATCGTTTCATTGCACATGATTCGAAAAATCCAGATATACACAAGAACACAGTAATGGAATCAAGGAATGCTTCCTTCTTTGAAAATATATTTCCTTGTTTAACAAATGAAACTGGAAGCTCATCTAGAATAGATGATGAAGTTGTCCAAGATAAGAGACAACGAGATGATAGTAATCTCCAAGATGAGAGATTAGATCAACCCAAGGAAGAAGAGGTTGAACCTAGAAGAAGCAAAAGGGCTAGAATCGAGAAATCATTTGGACCCAATTTTGTCTCTTTTATGGTAGAAAATGAACCCACTTCTTATCAAGAAGCTGTAAATTCCTCGGAAGGGCCTCGATGGAAAGAATCGATTAATAGTGAAATACAGTCTATTTTACAAAATCATAATTGGGAGCTCGTGGATTTACCTCCTGGTTGTAAACCACTAGCCTATAAATGGATCTTCAAGAAGAAGATGAAAGCTGATGGCACCATTGATAAGTACAAAGCAAGATTGGGGATCAAAGGTTTTAGACAACGCGAAGGTCTAGATTACTTTGATACTCATTCGCCTATTACGCAAATAACTTCTATTAGGATGATTCTTGCTATTGCCGCATTAAGAAATTTAGAAGTTCACCAAATGGATGTGAAAACGGCTTTTCTAAATGGAGATTTAGAAGAAGAAATATACATGAACCAACCCGAGTGTTTCATGGCTCCTGGACAAGAGAGAAAAGTTTGTAGGCTTGCTAAGTCAGTGTATGGCTTAAAGAAAGCTCCAAAACAATGGCATCAAAAGTTTGATCATGCCATGCTAGAGGGTGGATTCAAAATTGATGAATACGACAAGTGTGTTTATGTCAAAGACACGAATAGTGGATATGTAATCTTGTGTCTTTATGTTGATGATATGCTTATCGTTGGTAGTAACGACAAGATGATAAAGTCTAATAAAGACATGTTGAAATCAAAGTTTGACATGAAAGATATGGGTTTGGCTGATGTGATCCTTGGAATAAAGATCATACAAACTCAGAGTGGAATTGCATTAAGTCAAGCACATTACATGGACAAAATTCTCAATACTCATAATGCGGGGGATTTCAGCCTAGCTAGAACTCCAATTGACACCAGTTTGCATCTATCTACAAATAGAGGCGCAGGTGTTGCCCAATTAGAGTATTTATGAATTATTGGCATGTTGATGTATTTGATGACATGTACCCGACCTGACTTAGCATATGCTGTTAGCAGACTAAGTAGATATACAAGTAATCCAAGTTATGCTCATTGGAAAGCTATGACTAGGGTACTTCATTATTTGAGATAAAGTCATGATTATGGACTGAATTATGCTAGATATCCATCTGTTATTGAAGGATACAGTGATGCAAATTGGATATCTGACATAAAGGATTCTAGATCGACCAGTGGATATGTGTTTACACTGGGAGGGGCCGCTATATCTTGGAAGTCTTCCAAGCAAACTGTAATAGCTAAGTCCACCATGGGATCAGAATTTATCGCGTTAGATAAATGCGGAGAAGAGGCGGAATGGCTACGTTAATTCGTAGAGGACATACCCAGGTGGCCTAAACCGGTAACGGCCATTAGTATACATTGTGATAGTCAATCGGCAATTGGCAGGGCAGAGCTCATAGCACAATGTATAATGGAAAGTCTAGACATATGCGTCGTCGACATAATTCGGTATGGCAACTACTCTCAACAGGAGTTATCTCAATTGACTATGTGAAGTCAAAGGATAACATCACAGATCCGCTTACGAAAGGCTTAAGCAGAGAGTTAGTTAGTAAGTCGTCTAAAAGAATGGGACTAAAGCCCTTGAAGGAATGAGTTTCTATGAAGGAAAACCTAACCTAGTTGACTGGAGATCCCAAGATCTGGGTTCAATAGGACAACCTAATCATAGAAATGTGGGCTAAGCCACGTCAATGTGGGGGAGTTACTTAATACAGGAACTTTCCTAGTCCATTCCTAGAACAATGTGACTTGTTTAGAGGTTAAACATATGGCTTAATGATTCAGGATGAAATCATAAAGCATAATTATTCAAGATGAAATCATAAAACATATGTTTTTAATGATTCAAAAAGAAATCACTATGTGAGAAAAAAGTGGGGTCGCTTCGAAGGAAATTGTGGGGGCGCAATTTCTAAGAGCTCTTGCAGAACCAGGCAAGTGTTCATGCCCATAATGAACACGACAATGAGGACTTGACAAGGTCAGGAAGAGTCTTGTGTGAGTGTGTATTGTCATCTACGTAAACAGACGCTGACTTCAAGGACATCGCGTCTACTCAGATCTAGGAGACTAAGTGCATCTCACAAGGGAAGGTTCAAAGGGTTACACCTACCTATCTTATGCATGACCTAACCACATAAATTTTGCCGAAACATTCGTGTGTTTTCGACCGATGCCCATTCATGTGGGGGATTGTTGGAAAATCTTTTGCAAAATATGGTTTTTGCAATACTTTGGACATAGTTTTATATACATATGTTATATATATTCATAGTACTTAGTAGCTTTGCGTTCTCCTCGAAGAGAGCTTCGCAACGAGCTAAAGTATGTCCAATATGGAGCTAATATGAGTGAGATATCGTGTCTCAAAGTGAGTTACGTGAAACACAATATTTGGAAAATATTTTGTCTCACATTGCTTGAAACATGAAGTGAAAACATGTTTATAAGGAAATCTTAGTTTCTACCATACAATATTCATTTGCGGGTTTTTACTCCCACGCCTACGCGCGCAGGGGGGGAGGGGTGCAGAAAGTGGGATTTCTAGGCCAAAAACGGGTTCGAAGCTACTGAACTTGTGCACGAGCGCGCGACCTGTGGACACGAATGCAGCTCCGAAAACTGGCTTAGGTGCGGGCATATTTCGGTATCTTTTTTGCTGTGAATTCGGATTTTTCCAGAAAAATTCTATACATTTATTTTAGGAATAGATGTAGACTTTGTTATTAAGTCATGACATAATTTTCCTGTGTATGTAAATTATATGCAAATCGTGTTTATTTTTAACAGATTTGTATGTTAGATTATTTTAGGAGCATAGATTCTGTCTTGGTGACCAAGACATGAATTGTCTATAAAATAAACCATTCTCATTCAGTTTTCATTAGCAGAAAAAACACAGTTTTTCCTACTACATTACCAGACAATTTTTTCCAGCAGTTATCGATCAGAAACACGGAGAAGGCTTCCGTGATCTTTCAGGCAAGTTTGTCTAGTCTGGCTATACAACAGCTTTGGACGTTGTACCCTGGGAAACAGACGGAGAATCTGTTCTAATGAAAGCGTGTTAAACACGTGCCTCGTCTCTTGATTCTTACTGCTTTCAATTTATTTGTTATTTAATTATGTTCTTTGTTTTTCTGTTAATTTTATTATTGTTTTTAATAAAAGTATACACCGTTTCCCATAATAACAAAATTGTTACGTGGCGATAACATGATATATAAAACTTACTTTACATAATTTCTTATGCGTTGAGTTTGCCTTAAGAAGGGAAAAGTGTTGTACACGGTTATGGAGTTCATTTCATTACTTAATTCCTTCTCTATAATATTCTCAAAGGGCAGTATGATCAATTCGGCAGCTAATTGTACCTGTATCACTCCTCTTTGACTAGCAAATGTGAACAGTTTCCTTAATGCTTTGGTCACCAAAATGACTTTTTTAGTCTTCTTATTTTCCATTACATCAAAATAGAATTTACATAGAGGGTAGACAACAGAGTAGTAAGTTGCGCTGCCACCTCTTATTGAATTGCATATAAGTGGATTTTAATTTCTCTGATGTTGATGTTGGAAAATGTTTTGCAAAATATAGTTTTTGCAATAATTTGGACATAATTTTATATATTTATATGTTATATATATTCGTAGTACTTAGTAGCTTTGCGTTCTCCTCGAAAAGAGCTTCACAACGAGCTAAAGTATGCCCAATATGGAGTTAATATGAATGAGATATCGTGTCTCAAAGTGAGTCACGTGAAACACAATATTTGGAAAATATTTTGTCCCACATCGCTTGAAACATGAAGTGAAAACATGTTTATAAGGAAATCCTAGTTTCTACCCTACAATATTCATTTGTGGGTTTTTACTCCCACACCTACGCGCGCAGGGGGGGTGTAGAAAGTGGGATTTCTAGGCCAAAAACGGGTTCAAAGCTACTGAACTTGTGCACGAGCGCGCGACATACGGACATGAATGCAGCTCCAAAAACTGGCTTGGGTGCGGACAGATTCGGTATCTTTTTTGCTGCAAATTCAAATTTTTTCTAGAAAATTCTGTAATCTATTTTAGGAATAGATTTAGAATAAATCTGTGTTTGTAATTGATTTGCAAATCGTGTTATAGAAATAACAGATTTGTCAGAATATTTTATATAGATCAGAATATTTTGTCTTGGTGACCAAGGCAAATTTTCCCTATATAATAAACCTGTCTCATTCAGTTTTATCATCCAAAAATGCAGCTTTTTCCTAACTCCATTACCAGACAGTTTTTCAGCAGCTCATCGATCAGAAACACGCAAGGCTTCCGCGATCTTTCAGGCAAGTTTGTTTAGTCCGGTTGTACAACAGCTTTGGACGTTGTACCCTGGGAAACGGACGACGAATCTGTTTTAAGGGAAGCGTGTTAAACACGTGTCTCGTCTTGTTTTACTGCTTTCTTCATTACTGTTAATTACGTTCTGTCATTTAAATTCTGTCAATTTAATTTCTGTTATTTTATTGTAAATTCGATTTTATATAATAAAAGTGTACACCGTTTCCTACAATCTTAAAACAGATTCTGTTTAACATAATTAAAACTTTTATTAAATGGGATTAATAATTTTTATCAGACTTATTATAAACTGTTTCTTCCGAAACCAAAACTGAGTTTCACTGAAAATCAGTTTTAATTTTACAGATTTTAATTAACAGATCTCTAACGTTTTTCATTAAGAAGTTGTTTTTATCAGTTTATATTGAAACCAAGATTGTGTTTCTGTTAAACTGATATATTTGATAATTACATCTAATTCATTGAAACCAAGATTGAGTTTCTTTGAAGCATATCCACTACAAGTATATTGAGATCACGACTGAACTTCTTATATACAGATTTATAACAGTTGTCTAACTGTTTGTGTTTTGATCTTGTTTGATCTTTCAGAATGTCTACCAGCACTCCTGAAACTCCTGTAACTACTACTGTGAATGTAACCGGTGCGCCAGTTACCCACACAGTTGCTAATCATGCGGAAAAACCGGAAAAATTCAATGGGCGGAATTTTAAGAGGTGGCAGCAGAAGATGTTCTTCTATCTTACTACTTTGAACCTTGCGAAGTTCTTAAAGAAGATTGTACCTCAGGTGGAACCTCCTAAAGAAGGTGTACTCGCTAATCAACAAGCCGAGCAAGCTGTTGAAGTATGGAAACATTCAGACTTCTTGTGTGACAACTATATTCTGAATGGTTTGGTGGACTCTTTGTACAATGTGTACTTCAAGACTACGACTGCCAAAGAATTATGGGAGTCGTTGGAACGCAAGTACAAAACTGAGGATGCTGGTACAAAGAAGTTCGTGGTAGCTCGTTTTTCAGATTACAAGATGGTTGATTCAAAGAGTGTGATAACTCAGGTTCAAGATCTGTAGGTTTTGCTACACGACATTCATGCTGAGGGTATGACTTTGAGTGAAACTTTTCAAGTTGCTGCTATCATTGAAAAGTTACCTCCAAGCTAGCTAGAATTTAGAAACTACTTGAAGCATAAGCGAAAGGAGATGATTGTTGAACACTTGTTTGTTCGTCTTCGTATTGAAGAGGACAACAAGCTGGCTCAGAAAAACACTTATACACCTGATTTTGCTAAGGCAAATATGGTTGAGCATGGTTCTTCTTCTTCAAAGTCTAAAGGCAAGAGCTTTGGCAAAGGGAAGAATGACAAGAAGAGCAAAGGTAAGTCTGAGTACCTTGCTCCTAAAGTTGGAATTGCGAAGCAGAAGTTCCAAGGAAATTGCTTCAACTGTGACAAGCCAGGTCATCGTTCTGCTAACTGCAAAGCGCCAAAGCGGGTGAGTCCACGCGAGGCTAATATGGTAAATGATAATGTGGACATGATTGCTATGGTGTATGAGGTTGTTGCCATGATCTCCGAAGTTAACCTGGTAGGTTCTAATAATAATGATTGGTGGGTTGATACAGGGGCAACCCGTCATGTGTGTGCTGACAAGAGTATGTTTCACTCTTTCAGAGAAGTTGACAATGGAGAGAAGCTATACATGGGCAACTCTGCAACTGCTGATATCAAGGGGAAAGGAGATGTTATTTTGAAGATGACATCCGAGAAAGAGCTCAAGTTGACTAAAGTCTTATATGTTCTAGAGATTCGCAAGAATCTTGTGTCCGGATGGCTTTTGATTAAGTTTTGTTTTCGTCTTGTTTTTTAGTCTGATAAAGTTGTTCTTTCTAAGAATCAAATGTATGTTGGTAAGGGGTATGCCCTGAATGGTATGTTTAAGCTCAATGTAATAGTTGTTAAGAATGCTATCAATAAAATGAATTCTCCTACTTACTTGATTGAGTCTTCTAGTGTGTGGCATGGCCGTCTTGGACATGTTAATTTTAATTCAATGCGTCGTTTGATTAAATTTAATGGCATACCAAATTTTCATATTGATTCAAATTATAAGTGTGAAACTTGTGTCGAAGCCAAACTTACAAGATCATCTTTCAAATCGGTTGAACGAAAAACCGAACCACTTGATATGATACACAAAGACATATGTGATTTGAAATCACTACCCATAAAAGGTGGCAATAAGTACTTCATCACGTTTATTGATGATTGCACAAAGTACTGCTACGTTTACTTGTTGAAAAGTAAAGATGAAGCTATAGACAAGTTTGTTCTATACAAAACCGAAGTTGAGAATCAACTTGGTAGGAAAATCAAGGTTGTACGAAGTGATAGAGGAGGTGAATATGTGTCTCTGTTTGCTGATCTATGTGAGAAACATGGAATTAGACACGAGTTTACTGCTCCTTATTCACCTCAACAAAACGGTATTACCGAAAGGAAGAACCGTAATTTGAAAGAAATGGTTAATGCCATGTTATTAAGTTCTGGTATGAGCCGGGACATGTGGGGGAAGCCATTCTAACGGCTACTTATCTTTTAAACAAGATACCTCGTAAGGATAAAGAGGAAACCCCATATGAACTGTGGATGGGAAGAAAATCATCATACCAGTACTTACGAGTGTGGGGGTGTCTAGCCAAGGTAGCTGTACCGACACCTAAGGCCCAAATGATTGGACCTAAATCTGTGGATTGTATATTCATGGGATATGCTAAGAATAGCAGTGCGTATCGTTTCATTGTACATGATTCGAAAAATCCTGATATACACAAGAACACAGTTATAGAATCAAGGAATGCGTCCTTCTTTGAAAACATATTTCCTTGTTTAAAGAAGGAAAATGGAAGCACATCTAGAAAAGATGATGCAGTTTTCCAAGATAAGAGACAACGAGATGATGATGATGATCTCCAATATGATAGACAAGGAAGAAGAGGTTGAACCTAGAAGAAGCAAACGGGCGAGAACCGAGAAATCCTTTGGACCCGATTTTGTCTCTTTTATGGTAGAAAATGAACCTACTTCTTATCAAGAAGCTGTAAATTCCTCGGAAGGGCCTCGATGGAAAGAAGCGATTAACAGTGAAATAGAGTCTGTTTTACAAAATCATAATTGGGAGCTCGTGGATTTACCTCATGGTTGTAAACCACTAGCCTATAAATAGATCTTCAAGAAGAAGATGAAAGCTAATGGCACCATTGATAAGTACAAATCAAGATTGGTGATCAAAGGTTTTAGACAACGCGAAGGCCTAGATTACTATGATACTTATTCGCCTGTTACGCGAATAACTTCTATTAGGATGATTCTTGCAATTGCCGCATTTAGAAATTTAGAAGTTCACCAAATGGATGTGAAAACGGCTTTTCTAAATGGAGATTTAGAAGAAGAAATATACATGAACCAACCCGAGGGTTTCATGGCTCCTGGACAAGAGAGCAAAGTTTGTAGACTTGTTAAGTCGTTGTATGGCTTAAAGTAAGCTCCAAAACAATGGCATCAAAATTTTGATCATGCCATGCTAGAGGGTGGATTCAAAATTAATGAATATGACAAGTGTGTTTATGTCAAAGACACGAATAGTGGATATGTAATCTTTTGTCTTTATGTTGATGATATGCTTATCGTTGTCAGTAACGACAAGATGATCAAGTCTACTAAAGAAATGTTGAAATAAAAGTTTGACATGAAAGATATGGGTTTGGCTGATGTGATCCTTGGAATAAAGATCATATGAACTGAGAGTGGAATTGTGTTAAGTCAAGCACAGTACGTGGACAAAATTCTCAATACTCATTATGCAGGGGATTCCAGCCTAGCTAGAACTCCAATTGACACCAGTTTGCATCTATCTAAAAATAGAGGCGCATGTGTTGCCCAATTAGAGTATTCAAGAATCATGTTGATGTATTTGATGACATGTACCTGACCTAAATTAGCATATGTTGTTAGCAGGCTAAGTAGATATACTAGTAATCCAAGTGATGCACATAGGAAAGGTATGACTAGGGTACTTCCTTATTTGAGATATAGTCGTGATTATGGACTGAATTATGCTAGATATCCATCTGTTATTGAAGGATACAGTGATGCAAATTGGATATCTGACATAAAGGATTCTAGATCGACCAGTGGATATGAGTTTACATTAGGAGGGGCCGCTATATCTTAGAAGTATTCCAAGCAACCTGTAATAGCTAAGTCCACGATCGAATCAGAATTTATCGCCTTAGATAAATGCGGAGAAGAGGCAGAATGGCTACGTCAGTTCGTAGAGGACATACCCAGGTGGCCTAAACCGGTAACGACCATTAGTATACATTGTGATAGTCAACCGGCAATTGGCAGAGCTCATATCACAATGTATAATGGAAAGTCTAGACATATCCGTTGTCGACATAATTCGGTACGACAACTACTCTCAACAGGAGTTATCTCAATTGACTATGTGAAGTCAAAGGATAACATCGCGGATCCGCTTACGAAAGGCTTAAGCAGAGAGTTAGTTAGTAAGTCGTCTAAAGGAATGGGACTAAAGCCCTTGAAGGAATGAGTTTCTATGAAGGAAAACCTAACCCAGTTGTCTGGAGATCCCAAGATCTGGGTTCAATAGGACAACCTAATCATAGAAATGTGGGGGAAGTCACGTCAATGTGGGGGAGTAACTTAATACAGGAACTTTCATAGTCCATTCCTAGAACAATGTGACTCGTTGAGAGGTTAAACATATGGCTTAATGATTCAGGATGAAATCATAAAGCATAATGATTCAAGATGAAATCATAAAACATATGTTTTTAATGATTCAAGATGAAATCACCTATGTGAGAGAGAAGTAGGGTCGCTTCGAAGGAAATTGTGGGGCGCAATTACTAAGAGCTCTTGCAGAACCAGGCGAGTGTTCATGACCATAACGAACACGACTATGAGGACTTGAAAAGGTCAGGGAGAGTCTTGTGTGAGTGTGTATTGTCGTCAATGTAAACAGAGGCTAAGTTCAAGGACACCGCGTCTACTCAGATCTAGGAGACTAAGTGCATCTCACAAGGGAAGGTTCAAATGGTTACACCTACCTATCCTGTGCATGACTTAACCGCAGAAATTTTGCCGAAACTTTCGTGTGTTTTCGACCGATTCCCATTCATGTGGGGGATTGTTGGGAAATGTTTTGCAAAATATAGTTTTTGCAATAATTTGGACATAATTTTATGTATGTATATGTTATATATATTCGTAGTACTTAGTAGCTTTGCGTTCTCCTCGAAGAGAGCTTCGCAACGAGCTAAAGTATGTCCAATATAGAGTTAATATGAATGAGATATCGTGTCTCAAAGTGAGTCACGTAAAACACAATATTTGGAAAATATTTTGTCCCACATCGCTTTAAACATGAAGTGAAAACATGTTTATAAGGAAATCCTAGTTTCTACCCTACAATATTCATTTGTGGGTTTTTACTCCCACGCCTACGCGCGCCCAGGGAGGGTGCAGAAAGTGGGATTTCTAGAAAAAAAAACGGGTTCGAAGCTACTGAACTTTTGGACGAGCGCGCGACCTGCGGACACGAATGCAGCTCCGAAAACTGGCTTGGGTGCGGGTAGATTTTGGTATCTTTTTTGCTGCAAATTCGAATTTTTTCTAGAAAATTCTGTAATCTATTTTAGGAATAGATTTACAATAAATCTGTGTTTGTAACTGATTTGCAAATCGTGTTATAGAAATAACAGATTTGTCAGAATATTTTATATAGATCAGAATATTTTGTCTTGGTGACCAAGGCAAATTTTCCCTATATAATAAATCTGTCTCATTCAGTTTTATCATCAGAAAAACGCAACTTTTTCCTAACTCCATTACCAGACCGTTTTTCAACAGGTCGTCGATCAGAAACACGCAAGGCTTTCGTGATCTTTCACGCAAGTTTGTTTAGTCCGGCTGTACAACAGCTTTAGACGTTGTACCCTGGGAAACTGACGGCGAATCTGTTTTAAGGGAAGCGTGTTAAACACGTGCCTCGTCTTGTTTTACTGCTTTCTTCATTACTGTTAATTACGTTCTGTCATTTAAATTCAGTCAATTTAATTTCTGTTATTTTATTGTAAGTTCGATTTTATATAATAAAAGTGTACACCGTTTCCTATAGTTGAAGACCAAAGTAATGATTGGTCACAACCTACATAAAAAAAATTGAATCTTGTGCCTGAGGCTGGATCTTTCATTTAGTGAAAATTTTTATAAAGCATCAAAAATATAAATAAAGATAAATTTTGAATATATAACATGAGTCAAGAGGTCTCAGGTTTTATCACCTTCAGGTAGGTGATCGAACAACTAGAACACGACCAATTACTAACTGTGTCGGAAGCTTAAGCCTAACTTAATCACGCTTAAACTATGTATACCGTTGATCAAACAGGCGTGTTAAATGTTTTGGCATGTTTAATTTTTAGTCTACCAAATTTTTTATTTTACTTTAATTTGAAGTTTAAACGGGCACTACAAAATAAATGACATTTACTTACTAAAAGTTTTGCTTACTAATAAGATTTATAATTATTTAAGTCACTATAACTTTTCCTTACTAATACACAATGAATATAAAAGTAAGCAAAAACATTTGCTTACTCTTGTCCCTACTCAAAAAATAGTCATTAAAAGTTTTACACTTTTGCTTACTCAATATTGAGTAAGTAATGACCTTTAGTGCTCCCCTCTATTACTTACACTTTTTCTTAAGAGTAGGAGTTGATAAAAATAACTTTTGATGACTCTTTTTTGAGTAGAAATTAATAGAAAATACCTTTACTTGCTCTTTTTGAGTATGTATAGAGTTTTAGTGCTTCCCTCTATTGCTTACTCTTTCACAGTTAATTTAGTAAGAAAATGTCTTAAATTTTGTAGTGGGGTTAGTGTTAGACAAATCACAACCCAGCTAAACGTTCATGGAGCGATTATTAAACAAATTATGGACCGATGTTATGTGCCTTCCATTGGGAGGTTGTGAGATAGTATTGGGAATTCAGTGGCTATCTACACTAGGTACCATTACTCGGAACTTCCTAGACCTTGTGATGAAGTTTGTGATGGAAAGAAAGAAGATATGTTTGAGGAGCACCAAACAGTCTGAGCGTTGCAATGGATGGATGGAAGGAAAAGAGTTAGGAACACAAGTGATTGACAAGAATGATCCTTTCTTCTTAACTATCAATCAAATGTCTTTAGTTATCTGCAAGTATGATCATTAGCTGTTAAATCAAGAGTTTGATGACATGTTTGCTTTGCCTTTGGAATTCCCACCTCCAAAGAAGCGTTGATCACAAAATACCATTGGAGAATTATTCTACTTTGGTAAATATTACACCTTATAAGTATCGTCCTAATCAAAAGGGTGTCATTAAGAAGATGGTGAATGAGTTGTTGGACACTAAAGTGGTTAGACCAAAGCCACAGTCCTGTCTCTTCTCCTTATATTCTTGGTTAAAAAGAAGGATGGTTCATGGAGAATGTACATTGATTGTAGACATTTGAACAAGAATAATTTGAAGGATACATTTCCTATTCCTGTCATTAAGGAGCTAACTGATGAGTTACATGGAGCTAACGTCTTCTCTAAGTTGGATCTTAGGTGTAGATATCATCAAATAAAGAAGATATATACAAAACAAGTTAAGTCTCATGATGACTACAATGAGTTTGTGGTGATGCCCTTTCGCCTCACAAATGCACCCTCAACTTTTCAATCTCTAATGAATTATGTGTTTAAGGCCTTGAGGAAATTGACTTTGGTATTTTTTTGATGACATCTTGGTCGATAGTCCTTCAATGGAACTCACCCTTGATCACTTCAAAAACGTTTTACAAGTAACGAGGGAACATAAATTGTTTGCTACGAAAAATAAGTGTATGTTTGGAACAAGCAAGGTTGAGTATCGTGGTCACATTATCTCATCTCAGGAAGTGGCCACAAACCCGAATAAGATCCAAACAATGCAGAGTTGTCCTGTTCCAAATATAAAGCAATCAAAGGGCTTCTTGGGGCTTGCTCTACAGAAGGTTTATCCAAGGGTATGCTAGCCAACCCCTTACCTTTCTATTAAGGAAAATTGATTATTCATGGAATTAAGAAAAGAGACATGACTAAAGCTCGAGTACTTGCTTTACCAGTTCCTAGAGGAGTTGACTATTGAGATTGATGCTTATGCTATGGCTTTGGTGTTGTCCTTCAACAAAAAGGCCATCTCATAGCACTTCTCAGCAAGACATTATCTCCCTTATGAAAAGGAATTATTGGTTGTGGTGTTGGTTTTTCAAAAGTGGAGAGCGTATCTTCTTGACAACCATTTTAAGGTCAAACAGACCCCTTTAGTCTTAAATACGTGCATCAAATATGTGCATCAAATACATGCATCAAATATGTGCTTCATCTGAGGATTACAAATCCATTTCAATCAAAGTGTCTTCCCAAATTATTATTAGGCTTTGTGTGCTTCATCAAGAGGATTACTATTCCATTTCAATCAAAGTGGCTTCCTAAGGTATTAGACTTTGATTATGGGATAGAGTATAAAAAGAGAATGGGCTAATGACATAAAAAAGTATTATACTTTCCACTTTATGCTTTTATGGGTCTTAGACTTTTTTTTCCTTTTGCGTACCCTAAAATCTCTTTTTCGTGCTTTTCTAGGGTGTTTTGAAAAAAATTACCATTTTACCCATCAAAAGAGAAAAAGTGTACCTTATATGTGAAGGGTAAAAATGTCATAAAATCCTAAAAAAGAAAAAAAAATAGAGTTTAAGGTATACAAAAGAAAAAAAAAGTTCGAGACCCAGAAAAGCATAACGTGGTAAGTATGATGATTTTTGGTGTCATTAGCCCAAAGAGAAAAGAGAATGAGGTAGTTGATGCATTGTCAAGGGTTGAGAGGCAAGGTGAACTATTGGCATTGTTAACTGAGGTCACTAGTAATGAAGCTTATGGATATTACTATGCTTTCTTCCCGTTCTGTAGGTTGTTGTATTCAACCTCCCGTACGGTTTGCAGGCGATGTTTCTTTCCCATTCCGACCCCTCTAAGTCCATCCTTCTGTTTGCAAGTCCTTAGTGCCTCATGTTAGCCCTTCGACAAGACCAGAGAACTTCTCCCAATCAGCCTCATCCTTTTTGTGGTCATCCTGGTACATCTATAGAAAAACCTCAAACTTCTTATCCAAATTATCTCTTGATACACCCATATCTCTTGGCTTTATACCAATTTGTTTTATGATCGGTTTGTGGTCTAGAATAACTGCCACCACAACTCATGGCCTTCTACCTTCCTGAGTGTGAAAAGACATAATATCATAGAACGAGAGAGATCTTACACCCAACCAACCACCCCTTGGTGTATTTTATTATAATTCAAAGTACGAAAACAAAATATAAAGATTAGTCCCCAAACAGATGCTAATCGAACGATTACAAAAGAAATAATGAGATCATCGTAACTAGGTTGATCCGATCTCCCTCACATACTAGATCACTCAATCACACACTTTATACAAGACAAATAATCAAACTCCCAGGTCAAAGCTATGAAGCTTGAATGAGAGAAAGATGAGAGAGAGTTGCATACACAAAGTGTGTGTGTGTAAATGATGAATGATAAGAGAACCCTAGTCAAAGACTAGGGTTATATTAACTTCCAAAGTCAGTTGGGCTCCAACGGTTCAAAAGCCAACCAAGGAAAGACAAGCCCATCACAAAAGCAATAAGCCCAAACCAATACGCCTGAAATAGAGAAAACAAACGTAACACAAGACAAGTAACATATGGAAAGATTGACAAAATAACACCCTTCCTCAATCTGGCATATGAGAGAGCAGAAAGATCATTTACCAAACATGTTTACAAGCGTCAGCTATTTACATAGTTTCAAGTGTTGGTTAATGCCATGAGCCTTAGTAAAAATATCAGCACTTTGATCAAGTGAAGCAACCTTAATAGTGTTAATCACACCATCTTGTACCTTTTCCCTTACCAAATGAACATCAACTTCAAAATGTTTAGTTCTCTCATGAAACACAGGGTTGGCAGCAATCTGTATAGCAGAACTGCTATCACTATAAAGGTTTACAGGAAACAAGGTCTTAATCCTTAAATCACCAAGCAAATTAGTGCTCTAAATAACCTCACAAGTAGCAATTGCCATACATCTATACTCAGCCTCAGCTGAAGATCTGGATACTGTGGGTTGCTTCTTGCTCTTCCAAGAGACAAGAGACCTTCCAAGAAAAACATAGTATCCTGACACAGATTTTCTGGTTTTAAGACATTTGGCCCAATCAGCATTAGTGAAACAAGATAGTCTTAAGGAAGTATCCTTGTAGAACTGAATGCCAGTCCCAGGTGACTTTTTCAGATATCTGATGACTCTCAAGGCAACTTTAAGATGAGACTGAAGAGGTGCATGCAGTTGTTGGCTAAGGCAATGAACAACATATGATATATCAGGTCTGGTATGGGTAAGATAAATAAGTTTACCAAGAAGTCTTTGATACTCAAAAATGTTTAAGAGAAATTTATCATTTTCGCTTTCATCAATAACCAAAACATAATTTTCAGGTAAAGGGGTTGCTGCTGGTTTAGCAGCAAGTAAACAAAACTCATGAATAAGTTCAAGACAGTATTTCCTTTGGGTCATGCAAATCCCATTAGAGTTTTCAAGAATCTCAATACCTAAAAAATACCTCATAATGCCAAGGTCTTTAATCATGAATTTGGTTTATCATGAATTTGGTTTTTAGAAAGCTTTTAAATGATTCAATTTCCTTAATGTGGTTACTAGTGATGTTAAAATCATCAACATACACAAGAAGAGCAATAAACATGTCACCGTTCTGCTTAGTGTATAGAGAGTAATCAAACTTGCTTTGGACAAAGCCATGCTCAACCAAGACAGTGGTAAGTTTAGCATTCCACTGCCTTGGGGCTTGCTTAAGACCATACAAAGCTTTATTAAGCTTACATACCTTACATTTATCCTTGCAATTGAAACCCAAGGGAAGAGTCATATAGATGTCCTCATCAAGACCATCATAAAAGAAGGCATTATTAACATCAAGTTGAAAAGGAAGCCAATCATTAGAAACAGCAATGCTAACAAGGCACCTAACAGTAACCATTTTAACAACAGTACTGAATGTCTCATCAAAATCAATGCCTTCCCTTTGACTGTAACCTTTAACAACAACTCTAGCTTTAAACTTGTCAACAAGACCTGAAGACTTGTATTTAATTTTATAGATCCACTTGTTGTTAATAGCCTTTTTATCAGCAGGTAAATCACATAAGGTCCAAGTATTGTTCCTTAAGAGAGCCTCTATCTCTTTGTTCGTAGCCTCAACCCACCTACTATCTTTCACAACTTCATAGTAGGTGGAAGGTTCAACATACTAATTAAGTGTGGTAGCAAAGCAAAAATTAGTGGTGTTCAACTTAGAGTAGTTAACATGCTTCTCTAACCATACTTAAGCTTGCTATCAAGCACAAAATCATTGAGTTTAGCTGGTAATTTAGTGGGTCTACTTGATTTTCTAACAGGTTAATCCCCTACTTGAGGATGGTCCCCACCATGATCAATAAAAGTATTAGAAGAAGTTTCATTATCAAAATTGCCCTTAGAGCAGGATTGCACATTCTCACCTATGGTGGTTGCAGAGTTCTCCTCCTGATGATGCACAAGGGCATCATCAATAATGGGGTGAACCCTACCATCCACACCAGGTGTTGCTCTCTCATCATCATTAGGACTTGAAGGTGTTTGGTTATCAAAAAAGGTCAAGAGATCAACATCACTTGTAATAACTACATCAGTTGAATCCTTTCCAATATTGTTTTTCATTTTGAAAGGAAAGACAGTTTCATAGAACTTCACATCTCTAGAGAAAAGAATTCTTCTATTATCCAAGCTAAACAGTTTATAAGCCTTTTTAAAAGAAGAGTAACCAATTAGAACACATTTCTCAGACCTAGATGTGAGTTTGTCATTGTTATTCAGACAGGTAGAAAAACACAGACATCCAAAACACTTTAAATGAGAGAGGTTGGGTTTTTTTTATAGAGCAATTCATAGGGGGACCTATCATTTAAGACAGAAGAGGGGAGTCTGTTAATCAAATAAACAGCAGTTAAAATACATTCAGACCAAAAATTAGTAGGAATCCCACCCTGAAACATAAGACTCTTGGCAACTGATATGAGCTTAAACTCATATCCTTTTATCAACAAATAACCCTAAAACGTGAAGCAAAATACCCATTTATCCTGTAAAAAGCAGTGTTATGTGGTATGTTGTGTTTGTGTGATCTTATGTAGGTAAAAGGATACAATTTCAAGCAAACAAGGAAAAATCAAGCTCAAATGGATGAAAAAGACAAAAGAGGATCAAAAGTGACAAGACTTTGAAGTTCAAGGACCTATCTTGACAAGTGATGAAAGTTGGAGGACTTAAAGTGCAAATAATTAAAAGTCAAGATTCAAGTCAAACCTGGTCAAACTATCAAGTCAACTCAGTCAAAGGGTCATTTTGTACAAGTTTTGGAAGTTAAAGGACCAAAAATGTCAAAGAAATGAAGATACTAGCTTGAAATGGGAATCTGCCAAGTACAAGGGCTTGTTTTGCCAAGTTTGGAAAATATTACAAGACATGATCCATGTGCATTAGCTCTAAACCAATCAGAAACAAGGAAATAGTTCACACGGATCAAGCATTAAATACCCATTAACAGCCGCCACATTTAATACCATATCCAAACAGTGTGATCCGTGTGACACCCTCACAACCAACCAGAAGGCGCCACGTGTCCATCTTCTTTAACAAAAATATTTCCAGGATCGGGTTTTTGATTGAAGCCGTTTCATGAGAAGATCAAAACATCAATTTTGCTCGTTTTGGAGAGAGGAATTCAATGGTGCAATCAAATTAACAAATCATCCACTCAATTAAAAACACCCAAATCAGTTCATAACCTTCAAAGATGAATTTGCAGAATATTCCACGTGTCAAGCTATGATTAGATCTGCCACGTCACAAACCCCAACAGAATCTCCTCTCATGCCTATAAATAGCTAGGATGTACCTCATTTCTCATTGTAGCTTAATTTTGTAAAACACATAGTTAAATCTTTTCCTTTCCATTTTTCCCTCACTTTTCCCCTAACTACTCAAGAGTCTGACAAAATCTTGAGTCAGTTAGTTAGTTAGTAGCTTGTAACCACTTTTGTAACTGAATTCACTCAATAAAATTCAAATTTCCTTTTCCCGCCAAATTCTGTTATTCAAATTCCTGGTGATTCTTGTTGCTGTTAAGAGTTCTTGTTGCTGTTTGATGTATGTTATGATCAACCATTGATCATAGCTTACATTTGTGAAGAATTGTAGCTGTTTGTTCAGAATTCAGTCCATACCATTGTTCTTGAAGAATTGTATGCAGTTTTATTGATTTCAGATCATTGTAGCTGATTTGATGGATGATACTTGTTGATTACTAGTGATAGGTGGTGGTATCACTAGGGCAAGAGAGCTCAGCGCTCCTCTTCTTCCCAAAGGATTTCTACTTTAGGTTCTAAAATCCTTATTTTTGTTCCACTTAACAAGTCCTTGCATGTTCAATTTCCTAGTTAATCTTGATGGCTATATGATATATTTGATAGTTGTTGTTGTTTGATTGTGATTTAAGTGATAGTAGTTCAGTTCTAGCATTCTTGTGAACTGATTTGTAGTTTCTGCATACTTTCAGTAACTTTTTAGCTTAATAGCTCACTTTCAGTTCTAGCTTTGGTAATTGCTTGTTCTTAGCTTGAATACACTTCATTTTGTCCATTGAAACTAGTCTACTATAGCTTTTGTATCAGTTCAAATCATTACTCAATAAGTCTTTGTTAAAACTTGTAAAAAACAGATAAAGGTGTGTTTGGGACTAGTTTTCAAGTGGTTGTCAAGTGTTAAAAATTGGTGTTTAGTAGTTTGTTTCCAGTCTTGAGTTGATAACAATTGGTTTTAAGTCATTTGCAAGTCAAACATAAGGTCAATCAGGCAATTGGCATAAAAATTGTTTGGGTTAGTTTATTTCAGTTTTGTTCTTTAAAAACTTGCCATTTTCATTTGCTTAGTTCTCCTTTAATCCTTGATGAAATTTCTTCAAACTTGTTTCTATTTTTAGCTTACGACATAAACTTTCAGTTTCTAAAAGGAAAATCTACAGTTTTAGGAAATAAGCTTGAAATAAGCTTTTGAGTCCATGATTGAGCATTTGTAATTCTCTGATGTAAAAAGCTTACTGTTTTCCCATATCTTAAATTCCACTTCATAAAAGTAGTGATTTTCTTTCACAATCCTGTTTAGAAAGTGTTGAATATGAGTTTTTGAGATTTTGAGCTTTTTCATAAAAATTGGTCAAACTTGGTCAACATAAGCTCAAAAGAGCTTATTTTGGATTTCTCATTCATTACTGGATGAAATTTGTTCTGGTTTGATTTCCCAATCTTTAAATCAAGTGCTTAATCAGTTTTGATACAAAAATCAAGTTGTGCCTGTTTGGTTTAAGCTGTGGCTTATTTTGTGCTTATTGATAAGCACTCTTTTGCTTATTTTTGACTCTTAGCTAAATTCCTTTAATACACGTTGCTTAATTTGGATTAGAAACCTTTTGCAATTTGTTTCATGGAATTTGGTATAGTAATAAGCTCAGTCTAGCTTATTTGGTCCTTAGCCCGTTTTTGGTTAAAAGGTTTTTGAAAATTGCACTTTAGTCCCTAGAAGTTTAATCAGTTCTAAATCCTAGCTAATCTTCCTAATTTTGTGAATTTTGCAAAATTAAGTCCTTTACTTTGAAAAGTTGTTAAATTCAGTTTGTTAGTTTGTTAATTTGTTACTATTTGGTTAGATTGTTACAAGATTTGCATTATTAGTCCTTGTAGTTAACTGTTTTACATCTCTAGTCCTTATAACTTTTAGAATTTACATTTCAAGCATTTACATTTCATAGAATTTACATTTTTAGCCCTTTTAGTTTCAAATTTTACATTTTATATTTTACTTGAATAAAATTTGGTATTTGCAACTTGTTTTACGTATAAATAGGTTTATATTTTTCATTTTTAAATAGTGTTGTTTGAATTAGCAATAGATTACCAAGTAAACTTGAACAACCAAGAACAATAATAAATCTGATATTGGTTGGACTTTCTATTAGTTAAGAACTGAGAAAACGAACTTGCATTATACACATTTCAAATGGCGCCGCTGCCGGTTCTTTGACTACACGAGAGACTATCGATTGACGGTTTTCATTGGCTTTTGGGATCCGTTCATTTGGTGAACGTTATTTTTTACGTATCATAAATCAAAAACAAATAAAAAATCAAAAATATAAAAATATATAAAAACTAAAAAAATTAACAAAACAATTCTTTTCCTAAAGAATTGACCAAAAAAATTAAAAAATCCAAAAAGCAATCTTTTTCCTAAGAGATTGCACCCAAAAATATATATTATTGGATTCTCTCGGTTTTTATGTACATATAGTATTTTCCTTTAAAAACTCATAAATACAAAAATATTTTCCATATATTATTATAAGTAAATACGTATACGTATAAGAACAATCAATCTACATATCTTCCATAAGTATTGCCGAGGCAATACACCGTGTTGAGGGGCGTTCCGGTCCTTGACACGCGTATCGATCAAACAAAATAAAGCAAGAATAGATAAATACTCTCAATAAGCAATAATTCGAAGAATACGAACATTTAAGTGAATAGAAAGGCGATGTGCTATAAAATGCCATCTAAGGGTCAATAGGTACTTAAGTGCTTCGCGCCACCTAACCCCCCGTTCACTTGGGAGTATTCTAAGAAGGAAAGCTTCATTGAGGGTCTTGCACCCAAAGTAGTATTACATATATTGTTATTTTCTTGTGGATATTTAATATCGAAACTCGAAGAGGATAATCTTATTCTTTTCAAAGTCACACGAGAGCTTCTCTCTCATTCCTCGTATTGAGTTGCATGCTCACTCGCGGGCGTGCACAAATACCGATTGGTGTACAACCTCTTCCTCCGAAAAGGAAGAAAAAGAGAAAGAGTAAGACCACCACCGTCCACCAAGCCGATCACGAGAATCGTACTTTGTCACCACCACAAGGAGCCATGGCTATTGATAATCGTACTTTGTATGAACGTATGCAATCCAACATTCATGGATATGTTAGTGCCATTAAGATTCCCGACTTTCCCGCTAACACATTTGAGCTACATACATCTATGATCAATATGGTTTCTGCATCACCTTTCTTTGGAAAACAAAATGAGGATCCCCATGCTCACCTTAAGAGATTCCTTTCACTTTGCAACACCATTAAGCATAATGGGGTTCCACATGAGGTCATTAGATTGATGTTAGTGTCATTTTCCTTAGATGGGAGTGCTAAGCATTGGTTAGACACCCAACCACCCGATAGTATCACCACATGGGATGATTTTACCACTAAGTTTTTGAACAAATTCTTTCCTCCACAAAAGACTATGGCTTTGAGAAATTTGATTATGGGCTTTACACAAAAACCTAGTCAATCCTTTGGTGATGCTTGGGAAGAGTATAGTGAGTTGTTGAGGCGATGCCCTAACCATGGAATGGATGATCTAGGCCAAATCAATACCTTCTATAATGGCCTTAAACCTCACCACCAAGATTCACTAAATGCTTCCGCGGGAGGGAGTATTCTTTTCAAGACATACCATGAGGCTTTGAACATTATTGAGACTAAGGCATTGGTTCAAACAAACGATCCATTTGAAGAAAGAGTTCATGTTATCCAAAACACTTCTCAAATCCCTTTTGACAACCAACTCCTCAAGTTTCAAGAAGCCATTTTTCAAAGGATGGATAGAGAAAGTGAGAAGCATTTGCAAGCACAACAAGACATGTTTCAAACTTTTAAGAGCATGACATTGAACAATTCCTCAAATAATGTGAATGTCATCTCCATGTCTTGTGTTACTTGTGGAGGTCCCCACTCTTATGAACAATGTGACAAGGTGCAAGGGTATCAAGGGGAATGTTATGCTTACCAAGAGGAACACCGTGAACACTTCAAGCCTAACATCAATCCAAATAACCTTTCTTACAAATCCCAAAATTACCTTACTCCACCCGGCTTCCCACCCCAACCACCCACCCAAATTCCACAAAATCCTCCTCAAATTTTAGCAAGGAATCAAGGGCAAAGACAACCATACCAAGGAAATAATTACAAGGCACCCAATCAATTTCAACCTCAAGCTAATACCTTTTATCCACCACAACAAGGATTTAATCAACCACTTCCATTTATTCCCAATCAAGCATATGCTCCAATTCCAAATCAAGCTTACCCTCAAAATCAAACTCAAGGATATGGGATGCAAGAGACTCAAGAGTATGTTGACAAGAAAATGCGTGAAATTGAGAAGAGAATGAATGACCAAGTGAAACGTACTATGGAGGAACAATTCAATAAGGTTTTAGTGGTGTTAAATCAAAGACCACAAGGGGCTTTACCTTCCAACACACAAACAAACCCTAGGGCTAATGTCAATGCTATTACAACAAGGAGTGGTACAACAACAAAGGATCCTTCACCTCCTAAACCTACTATTGTTCAACCCACTTGTGCTCCTACTTGTGATAAGCCTTCTACTTCTACTCCACCTCCTCAAAGTGCTCCTATTCACTCAAACACACCTTCTCAACCTCCTCATACTTCTCCTTTACCTTCCACACTTCCCAATGAAGAGGCTAACAAAGACAAATCTTCCACTACAACACCTATTCCACCTACACCCAAACCTACTCTTCCATACCCTTCAAGGTTGAAAAAGGACAAGTTAAAGAACAAAGATGACATACAAGTCTCCAATTTCTTAAGGATGTTCAAGCAACTCAATATCAACATATCCTTTGCGGAAGCTCTTGCTTATATGCCAAAGTTTGCTAAGATGTTCAAGGATTTGCTCTCAAACAAAGAAAAATTGGTTGATTTGCCCAACACATCACTTAATGAAAATTGTTCCGCGGTGTTACTTAAAACCTTACCAACAAAACTTGGAGATCCGGGGCGCTTCTTGATACCTTGTAATTTTCCCGGTGTTGAAAATTGCATGGCTTTGGCGGATTTAGGGGCAAGCATAAATCTCATGCCTTTATCGGTTTGGAAACAACTCTCTCTTCCCGAGCTCACCCCCACTAGGATGACTCTTGAACTAGCCAACCGAACCATAGCTCACCCCGTAGGTATAGCGGAAGATGTGTTTGTAGGTGTGGATAAGTTTACCTTTCCGGCCGACTTTGTAGTGGTCGATTATGACATGGATCCTAGAGTGCCTTTGATTGTTGGTAGACCGTTTTTGAGAACGGGTCGTACCTTGATAGATGTGGCGGAAGGAGAATTAATTATGCGAGTAGAGGATGAGAAAGTGGTGTTTAAGTTAGGGAAAGTTTGTGATAGAAAAGAGGTTAAGGAGTCTAGACCTTGTGAGACTATTAACATTGTGGATGTGCTAGATGAAGTGTGTAATGAACACTTTCATGATGCTTGTAAGAATGCTAGTGATGAGATTCCACATGTTGAAACCGTGGCCTCAATTGCTCCCTCTTTAACACCTTTTGGAGAGAGTGATTTCCTCTTGGAGGAATTTGAGTCCAACTTTCTTGGTGATGATGATTCTCCCATTAATTGGGAAGAAGATATTCTTACAATCCAAAAGTTGCTCAATGAGGACCCTATTCCTTCTCCTATTCCACAAGAGATTACCATTGAGGAACCTTCCATAGTAAAACCTTCCATAGAGAGTCCACCTCCCATTGAACTTAAGGAACTTCCATCCCACTTAGAATATGCTTTCTTAGAAGGAAAAGACCAATTACCGGTGATTATTGCTAAGGAATTGAAAGAGGATGAGAGGAGCAACTTATTGAAGTCCTTAAGAAACACAAGAAAGCCTTAGCATGGAAAATATCCGACATAAGGGGAATTGATCCACATTTTTGTACTCACAAAATCCTTATGGAGGATGACTATAAACCCGCCATTCAAAACCAAAGGAGAGTTAATCCAAAAATTCATGAGGTTATTAAGAAGGAAGTGATTAAACTCTTAGATGCGGGTATGATTTATCCAATTTCCGACTCTCCATGGGTTAGCCCGGTTCATTGTGTTCCAAAGAAGGGTGGAATCACCGTGGTGCCTAATGAGAACAATGAGCTTATTCCCACGCGACTTGTAACCGGTTGGAGAGTTTGCATTGATTATAGAAAACTCAATGAGGCAACTAGGAAAGACCATTTCCCGCTTCCCTTTATGGATCAAATGCTTGAACGCTTAGCGGGAAATGAGTACTATTGCTTTCTTGATGGCTTTTCGGGTTATTTTCAAATACCCATTGACCCTAAGGATCAAGAAAAGACCACATTCACTTGTCCATACGGTACATTTGCTTACAAGAGGATGCCTTTTGGCCTATGTAATGCACCGGGACGTTTCAAAGGTGCATGATGGCGATTTTCCATGACATGATAGAGCAAACCATGGAGGTTTTTATGGATGATTTTTCCGTATTTGGGAACTCCTTTAGCTCTTGTCTCACCAATCTTGAGAGAATGCTTAAGCGTTGTGAGGAAACACGTTTGGTGCTTAATTGGGAGAAATGTCACTTTATGGTGAAAGAGGGGATTGTTTTAGGACACAAGATATCCAATAAGGGATTAGAAGTTGATCGAGCCAAAATTGATGTGATTGCTAAGCTTCCCCCACCCACCTCGGTTAAAGGTGTGAGGAGTTTCTTAGGTCATGCGGGTTTTTATAGGCGCTTTATACAAGATTTCTCTAAGATAGCTAGACCGATGACTCATCTCTTGGAGAAAGAGGCTCCTTTCATTTTTGACCAAGCTTGTTTAGAATCTTTTGAGACACTTAAGGAAAAATTGACAAAGGCTCCCGTTTTGGTTTCTCCAAATTGGGAATTACCTTTTGAGCTTATGTGCGACGCTAGTGATTATGCGGTGGGGGCCGTCTTAGGACAAAGAGTTAATAAGCATTTCCAACCTATACACTATGCGAGTAAAACCATGACCGGTGCACAACTTCATTACACTACCACGGAAAAAGAGTTGCTTGCTATAGTATATGCTTTTGAGAAGTTTAGACCATACCTTGTGCTTTCCAAGACCATAGTGTATACGGATCATTCCGCTCTCAAGTATCTTATGACAAAACAAGATGCTAAGCCTAGGCTTTTGAGATGGGTTTTGTTGCTTCAAGAGTTTAAGATAGAGATTCGTGATAAAAAAAGGGGCCGAGAATTTAGCGGCGGATCATTTGAGTAGACTTGAGCATCCTTTTCAAGGAGATTTCCCACATCAAGAAATCAATGAATCCTTTCCATTAGAGGAGCTCATGTCTATCTCTTCCCAAGAGGATGCCACACCTTGGTTTGCGGATATTGCAAACTATCTTGTGGGCAATGTGCTTATTGAGGGTCTTACTTACCAACAAAAGAAAAAGTTTCTTAAGGAAGCTAAGTATTACTTTTGGGATGATCCATATCTTTTTAGGCAATGTGCGGACCAAATCATTAGACGGTGTGTAGATGGGCCCGAGGCATTTAAAATCTTAGAGGCATGTCATAAAGGACCTACGGGTGGACATTTTGGGCCTAACTACACCGCCAAGAAAGTCTTTGATTCGGGTTACTATTGGCCTTCCATTTACAAGGATGCTCAAGAGATGGTGAAATTTTGTGATGTTTGTCAAAGACAAGGAAAAATTACACAACGTGATGAGATGCCACAAAATTTTATCCAAGAGTGTGAGATATTTGATGTATGGGGAATAGATTTCATGGGACCTTTTCCATCCTCTAAGGGAAACAAGTATATACTTGTGGCGGTGGATTATGTGTCCAAGTGGGTGGAGGCTAAAGCCTTACCTACTAATGATGCTAGAGTGGTTGTAAAGTTCTTGAAACAATTGTTTGCTAGATTTGGTGTACCTCGGGCCATCATAAGTGATCGTGGTACGCACTTTTGTAATGATCAATTCACAAGAGTTATGAAGAAATATGGAGTGATTCATAGACTTTCTACCGCGTATCACCCTCAAACAAATGGTCAAACCGAGGTCACAAATCGTGGTTTAAAGAGGATTTTAGAGAGAACGGTGGGAGAGCATAGAGCTTCTTGGTCGGATAAGCTTGATGATGCTTTGTGGGCGTTTAGGACGGCTTTTAAGACACCAATTGGTTGTACTCCTTATAGGCTTGTCTATGGAAAAGCGTGCCACCTCCCATTTGAGTTAGAACATAAGGCATCTTGGGCTCTCAAGTGGGCTAACTTTGATTTAAACCAAGCCGGTTCACATAGGAAAGATCAAATCAATGAGATGGATGAGTTGAGAGCCAATGCCTATGAGAATTCTTTGCTATACAAGGAAAAGACTAAGAAATTGCATGATGCTAAGATCAAGAATCGTGAGTTCAAAGTTGGAGAGCCGGTTCTCCTCTTTAACTCAAGATTGAAGCTTTTTGCGGGCAAGCTTAAGTCGAGATGGTCCGGTCCATTCACTATTGCTCAAGTGTTTCCATATGGAACTCTTGAGTTGTCCCAACCCGATGGTCCAAATTTTAAAGTGAATGGTCACCGTGTTAAGCATTACTTTGGGGAGGACATTTCTGTTGAAATGGTCCAAGAGGTCCCCATTTTCCCCATGAATTAGTTCATTGAGGGACGAGTCGAGCTAGAGACTCATTAACTCAAGCATCGTATAACTAGGTTTAGAGTGTTGTAGGTTAGAAATAAAGGCATAGATTTGGAGATAAGTGTAGGGGAGGCCTTCTTTTGTCTTCATGATTGTTTGTAGGGTTGCTCACTCATCTCATGCTTTGGAGCTTTTGGAGGAGGCCCTTGTATCCGGTTCACTTCGTTACTTTAGTGAATTTTCATTGACACCTTGTGCTTAAACATGATTTCACTAATAGTAGTTCTTTCCTTAACTTGAGTTAAGCAAAGTCTATTCATTGTCATAAGTGTAGGGGAAGTTTTTATACTTCCATGCTCTTAAACATTGAGGACAATGTTTAGCTTAAGTGTAGGGGGGTCTTCTATCGAAGTGACCTTACCTAGAACTTGTCATTGTCTTGCATGATAACATGAAAATTGAATTTTCAACGTTTTTCAAATTTTTGATCTACTTTGGCCAACAAAAATATGCATTCATGATTTTTGCATCAATCATTTTTCATTTGCATAACACATTTGCATTGTATATATTTCTTCTTTTATTTTTCATCAAAAATATATAAAAAAAGAAAAATATAATAAAACATGGTTTTAACAAGTTTAGACTTCTTTGACATATTAGGCCCGCCATGGATATTTTGACTCAACCCGAGTTTGCTTATTTTAGCACTCTCTAGCTAGTATCCTTAACCATGTAGTCCTTCATTGGTCTATTAGGCTAAGCTTCCACCAATTTCATTCTTTGAAATTTTAAATTTGTGGAGAATGGGAAATGATAGAGTTGAAGCAAGTGTAAAAGGGCTAGATAGACTTCATGGCAATTACTTGTGGCTAAATCCTTCTCTTCTTGACCTCTATTTTCTTCGCTTGTATATAATTGTTAATAAATAATCAAGTACGGTTTTAATTGGTTTGTAATCTCTTATGCATTTTTGGCTAATCATTTATGGTTGATATGAGTACGTCTTAAGATTCTAAGTTAGCACGTTTTATGTGTACTAGACTTGTGTCATGCTCCATATTTAGCGGGTGTTTTTCCTTTTCTTCTTTGCAAATTTCTTGGTGAGGAATAAAGAAAAATAAGAGCGGCTTATGAAAAAAAATGAGTGGCTAGAAAAAAAAAAGAAAAAGAGAAAAAAAAAATAATAATGCAAGACTCCCAAGAGGGGCAGTGTGGTGTTAATTATAGTGACTATTGAGTTCCAATATTACCTTGACGGGTTGCGGGGATTCAATAGATTGCTCCAATCCAATATTACCTTGACGGGTTGCGGGGTTGAAGATCCAAAATCTCAAAAAGATGCGGATGTAAATTATTGCGTGAGTTTTATTTTTCTTTCCTTAGCGAGTGTGTAGCTACCTATGAAAGCATGACATGAGGATTTTACACATAAGGCGAATGACTTATTACTCTTAATACGGACTTATATTAATTGTGAGCGGTTTTTCAAGTAATGGATGAGAAGATTACTTAGGATTAAAACCGTGCTTCCTTATTTTTGGATTTTACACTTCTTATATTTCACACTTGAATAATGACAAATTTGCCCACAAGCAATTTGCTCAAATAATAACCGGTTCCACATTTAATTGTCATGAATAAGTTGATGCACTTTTTACTTGTGAATGCAATGATCCCATTTACTAGCTTGGTATGGGGAAAGTGAAACTTGAGGGTGATAAATGTTCATGGTACCCAAGCCCTAATCCAAGTCATTGAATTCTTTATGAGTTATTTCCATCAAAACCATTTCAAGAAAAATCAAAAAGATATAGATAGAATTGTATTTTGATTCATTGCATTGTAAAAAGTCAAAATCATGCATCATTCAGTTTAGAGTAGTGTAGATGCATCTCATATGGCCAAGGTGGATTAATTATGAGGGAAATGTAAATTTTTAAGCCTTGAAATATAATATTGCATGAGGACATGGCAATGCTCAAGTGTAGGGGAATTTGATATGAGCTTAAACTCATATCCTTTTATCAACAAATAACCCTAAAACGTGAAGCAAAATACCCATTTATCCTGTAAAAAGCAGTGTTATGTGGTATGTTGTGTTTGTGTGATCTTATGTAGGTAAAAGGATACAATTTCAAGCAAACAAGGAAAAATCAAGCTCAAATGGATGAAAAAGACAAAAGAGGATCAAAAGTGACAAGACTTTGAAGTTCAAGGACCTATCTTGACAAGTGATGAAAGTTGGAGGACTTAAAGTGCAAATAATTAAAAGTCAAGATTCAAGTCAAACCTGGTCAAACTATCAAGTCAACTCAGTCAAAGGGTCATTTTGTACAAGTTTTGGAAGTTAAAGGACCAAAAATGTCAAAGAAATGAAGATACTAGCTTGAAATGGGAATCTGCCAAGTACAAGGGCTTGTTTTGCCAAGTTTGGAAAATATTACAAGACATGATCCATGTGCATTAGCTCTAAACCAATCAGAAACAAGGAAATAGTTCACACGGATCAAGCATTAAATACCCATTAACAGCCGCCACATTTAATACCATATCCAAACAGTGTGATCCGTGTGACACCCTCACAACCAACCAGAAGGCGCCACGTGTCCATCTTCTTTAACAAAAATATTTCCAGGATCGGGTTTTTGATTGAAGCCGTTTCATGAGAAGATCAAAACATCAATTTTGCTCGTTTTGGAGAGAGGAATTCAATGGTGCAATCAAATTAACAAATCATCCACTCAATTAAAAACACCCAAATCAGTTCATAACCTTCAAAGATGAATTTGCAGAATATTCCACGTGTCAAGCTATGATTGGATCTGCCACGTCACAAACCCCAACAGAATCTCCTCTCATGCCTATAAATAGCTAGGATGTACCTCATTTCTCATTGTAGCTTAATTTTGTAAAACACATAGTTAAATCTTTTCCTTTCCATTTTTCCCTCACTTTTCCCCTAACTACTCAAGAGTCTGACAAACTCTTGAGTCAGTTAGTTAGTTAGTAGCTTGTAACCACTTTTGTAACTGAATTCACTCAATAAAATTCAAATTTCCTTTTCCCGCCAAATTCTGTTATTCAAATTCCTGGTGATTCTTGTTGCTGTTAAGAGTTCTTGTTGCTGTTTGATGTATGTTATGATCAACCATTGATCATAGCTTACATTTGTGAAGAATTGTAGCTGTTTGTTCAGAATTCAGTCCATACCATTGTTCTTGAAGAATTGTATGCAGTTTTATTGATTTCAGATCATTGTAGCTGATTTGATGGATGATACTTGTTGATTACTAGTGATAGGTGGTGGTATCACTAGGGCAAGAGAGCTCAGCGCTCCTCTTCTTCCCAAAGGATTTCTACTTTAGGTTCTAAAATCCTTATTTTTGTTCCACTTAACAAGTCCTTGCATGTTCAATTTCCTAGTTAATCTTGATGGCTATATGATATATTTGATAGTTGTTGTTGTTTGATTGTGATTTAAGTGATAGTAGTTCAGTTCTAGCATTCTTGTGAACTGATTTGTAGTTTCTGCATACTTTCAGTAACTTTTTAGCTTAATAGCTCACTTTCAGTTCTAGCTTTGGTAATTGCTTGTTCTTAGCTTGAATACACTTCATTTTGTCCATTGAAACTAGTCTACTATAGCTTTTGTATCAGTTCAAATCATTACTCAATAAGTCTTTGTTAAAACTTGTAAAAAACAGATAAAGGTGTGTTTGGGACTAGTTTTCAAGTGGTTGTCAAGTGTTAAAAATTGGTGTTTAGTAGTTTGTTTCCAGTCTTGAGTTGATAACAATTGGTTTTAAGTCATTTGCAAGTCAAACATAAGGTCAATCAGGCAATTGGCATAAAAATTGTTTGGGTTAGTTTATTTCAGTTTTGTTCTTTAAAAACTTGCCATTTTCATTTGCTTAGTTCTACTTTAATCCTTGATGAAATTTCTTCAAACTTGTTTCTATTTTTAGCTTACAACATAAACTTTCAGTTTCTAAAAGGAAAATCTACAGTTTTAGGAAATAAGCTTGAAATAAGCTTTTGAGTCCATGATTGAGCATTTGTAATTCTCTGATGTAAAAAGCTTACTGTTTTCCCATATCTTAAATTCCACTTCATAAAAGTAGTGATTTTCTTTCACAATCCTGTTTAGAAAGTGTTGAATATGAGTTTTTGAGATTTTGAGCTTTTTCATAAAAATTGGTCAAACTTGGTCAACATAAGCTCAAAAGAGCTTATTTCGGATTTCTCATGCATTACTGGATGAAATTTGTTCTGGTTTGATTTCCCAATCTTTAAATCAAGTGCTTAATCAGTTTTGATACAAAAATCAAGTTGTGCCTGTTTGGTTTAAGCTGTGGCTTATTTTGTGCTTATTGATAAGCACTCTTTTGCTTATTTTTGACTCTTAGCTAAATTCCTTTAATACACGTTGCTTAATTTGGATTAGAAACCTTTTGCAATTTGTTTCATGGAATTTGGTATAGTAATAAGCTCAGTCTAGCTTATTTGGTCCTTAGCCCGTTTTTGGTTAAAAGGTTTTTGAAAATTGCACTTTAGTCCCTAGAAGTTTAATCAGTTCTAAATCCTAGCTAATCTTCCTAATTTTGTGAATTTTGCAAAATTAAGTCCTTTACTTTGAAAAGTTGTTAAATTCAGTTTGTTAGTTTGTTAATTTGTTACTATTTGGTTAGATTGTTACAAGATTTGCATTATTAGTCCTTGTAGTTAACTGTTTTACATCTCTAGTCCTTATAACTTTTAGAATTTACATTTCAAGCATTTACATTTCATAGAATTTACATTTTTAGCCCTTTTAGTTTCAAATTTTACATTTTATATTTTACTTGAATAAAATTTGGTATTTGCAACTTGTTTTACGTATAAATAGGTTTATATTTTTCATTTTTAAATAGTGTTGTTTGAATTAGCAATAGATTACCAAGTAAACTTGAACAACCAAGAACAATAATAAATCTGATATTGGTTGGACTTTCTATTAGTTAAGAACTGAGAAAACGAACTTGCATTATACACATTTCAGCAACATTAAGCAGGTGTCTGTGTTTCCTTTCAGCAATCCCATTTTGTTGAGGGGTATGAGGACAAGAGGTCTGATGGATGATACCCAAAGAAGAGAGCATTGGGTGTACTTTGTTGTTGACAAATTCAGTCCCATTATCAGATCTAAAGATTTTGACTTTGCAATCAAATTGATTTTTAACAAGATTAATAAATAGAGTTAACCAATCAAAAACTTCAACCTTACATTTCAAAAGATAAGTCCACTGATAGGTGTGTAAACACCCATCCTTTTACCACTTAATTCGGGCTAAAACGAGACCAAAACACGTATTTAATATCATTTGTTTGGAATTATGCGTGGTTTTTGTGTTTATTGTGTTTTCAGAGCCAACCGGATAAATATTGAAGAAAACATGGGATTGCACGGGTTTTACTGAAGAAAAAGACTCAAGATAAAGTCTATTGTCCAAGAGATGCAAAAGATTTGAAGTCGCTGGGCCTATTCGAAGATTTATCGAAGAAAAGGACCAAAGATGGAAGATTTATATAAGTCGAAGAAACTCAAGTCTATTAAACGAAGAAATTAAAAGACGAGTTGAATTTAATCGACAACAAATCCCGAATCAGAATCGAAAACGAAAACTTTTCTGAAAAGACGAAAAGACACGAAGAACGGGAGAAAGCCCACTCACCAACCAAAGGAAACACCTATAAATAGGCCATCCCACACACATTTTGGTAGCTAGCTAGTTTTTCTTTCTTCCTCCCTTTTCTTTCCTCCTGGTTCGTAGAACACCATCACCACTAGGGTGATTGGTGATTTTTATTATTAGTTCTTTGATCTTGTAATTTTAATCCTTGTTTCATCTTGTCAAAACATTAATCATTCAATTCAAAGTTCTTATTTAATCTTTCATTTCATCTTGTTCATCTCCATTTTTATCTTCAAGTTCTTAAGTTTTATTTTTCCTGATTTGATCTTCAAAAGTTGTTTGGATTTGTGTTTTTATTAGTGGGATTTGTTGTTTATATTGTCTAAATGATTTGTGTTTAATTTGGTAAAATCTTTTTAAGTATTTGATTTGATTTTGGTTAAAATCTGTGTCCCGTGTTCTTCGCTATACTGTTTCTGTATCTGGGTTTCCAAAGTTCCGAACCAAGACAAAAAGTTCCGAATGAAGGCTTCATTCGGAAACTTCCGAACCAAACACTAAGTTCCGGATCAGTGACTTCCGGATCAGCAACTTCCGAATCAACCTTCATCCGGAAGGTTCCGAATCAGGCCATAAGTTCCGAACCAGTTCTTCATTCGGAAGTTTAAAACTTCCGAACCAGTGACTTCCGGACGAGACAAAAGTTCCGAATCAATCTGAAGGTTCCGAATCAGCAACTTCCGACTCAGCAAGTTCCGAATGAACATTCATTCGGAAAGTTCCGGATGAGTATGTTCCGAATGAGCAAGTTCCGGATGAGTGAATAGTGTCTTCCGAATCAGTTAGTTCCGAATCAATTATTTTTGAGTATTCTAATGCTATTGTTTTACTGTTGATTAATTTACTGTTTCTCTACTCATATTTCACAATTCATTTGTTAACTTTAATTTTAATTTGATTCTATTTTGAACTTTAAATTTTCAGCCAAGTTTTTGTTAATCTTAATTAGAGTAATTGCCTTTGATTTAAACCTTCATTTCCACTTTTTATTAGAATAGAAAACCAAACCCCTTTATTTAGTAACCAAGAACAATCATTCCACTTAAGGCCTAGATCAATTCGAGAGGATATCGAGAGACATAAAATCTGAACCCATACAAAATCAGGTATCAAATGGCGCCGCTGCCGGCTCTTCTCGTTAAGATCAAAAGTTTTTTGTAGAACTTGGATTTTGGGATCCGTTCCCCGTGAACGTTACTTTTTTCAAAAATATTCAAAAACACTAAAAAATATAAAATTTTCAAAAAATCCTAAAAATTAAAAAAAAAAAAAAAAAACAATAGAAACCAAAAATATTTTTGCCTTGTTTTTCTTTGTTCGTTCTTTTGCAGGTGTATGCGCACTCGATCCACGTCTTATCAAGAGCCCGAGCCTCTCGATAACTTAGACATGGCTGGTGTACAAAACAACAATAACATACCACCTCCGAACAACAATAATAACAACAACAACCCGCCTTTCAACAACATGAATAACAACCACAATGAGCACCTTCCGGATAACCGGCCCATGATTGAATTGCTACAAGCTCATGTTGATGGCAACACGGATCCAATTGTCATCCCTCCAATTGCCGCCAACAATTTCGAGCTCAAGTCAGGCTTTATCCAGATGGTATCTGCTCAACCGTTCTTGGGACGCACCATTGATGACCCACACGACCATATCAAGAGATTTCTACAACTCACTAACACGGTCAAATTCAATGGAGTTTCACAAGAAGTGATAAGGTTACAACTTTTTCCCTTTTCTTTAGAGGGACAAGCCCGGCATTGGCTTGCTAAGGAACCGCCACAGAGTATTCTCTCGTGGACGGATTTGGAAACAAAGTTCATCAATTACTTTTTTCCACCCTCTCGTACTACCGCTTTGCGGAATGAGATTATAAACTTTGAACAAAGGTACGATGAGTCTTTCAGTGAATCTTGGGATCGTTTTAAAGATCTTTTAAGAAAATGCCCACAACATGGTTTTACCAAAGTACATCAAATAAATACTTTTTACAATGGTTTAAGCATGAGTGACCAAGATTCACTGAATAGTGCCTCAGGGGGTAATTTATTAGCTAAGACTTCCAATGCTGCTTGGGATATCATTGAGAACAAGTCTCGTGTGCAAACCAAGAGCGTTAGGACCAATGTTGCTAGTGCTAGCACTAATGACAGCGACAAGCGATTAGACAAACTCACTACGCTTCTGGAAACGCTTGTCACACACACCGTCAGCAACAACAACAGCAACAACGCTAAGAACGCACAAGTCAACGCTGTCAGCCAACCTTGTGAGATATGCGGTGGTCCCCATTCTTACACAACTTGTACCGCCACCCAAGATTACCCTGCTGAGAATGTGAATGCGGCATATGGCACCTACCAACAACCTGCTTATCAAGCTAGACCTCAAGGTGACCGTAACTTGCTTAGCTATCGATCAAACAACTATCTTTCCCCACCTGGCTTTCCTCCTACCAACCCAAACCAACAACAAAACCTTAACCGCCCTACTCAACAACAACAACAACCTCGACAACCATATATCCCACCTCACAAGCAGCAACAACCGCCTCAACGTAACAATCAAATCTACCAACAACCTGCTTACCAACCACCTGCATACAATGCTCCTTCCAACCAAACCACCACTGCTTTACACCAAGAGGTCGCCACCTATATGAGGACCAATGATGTGATAGTGGGAAATCTCCAAGAAGAAGTGCGCAACTTGAAGGCAGATTTGGTCAAGCAAGGAAATGATTTGCGAGCTGATATGAGAAACACGTTGGATAGCCAGACTAATGATCTGAGGAACATGATGGCTAGTTTTTTCCAAAGTAGTCAACCCTCTTCTTCGGGTACTCTTCCGAGTAACAACGTTGCAAACCCAAGAGGGGAGATGAAAGCAATCACTACTAGAAGTGGTAAAGGTACCAAGGAACCCGAGCTTCCTATACCGCCACCGGTGGTTGTGACTAAGGAGAACGAGTCGCCTGCTCCTATTCCTCCTCCTTCCCCAATTTCTTCACCTCTTCTTTCTACCCCTCCTCCACCCGTGGTTGTGAGTGATCCTATCCTCCCAAAGCCTTCCTCTTCTTCCAATATACCTTATCCTTCTAGGTTGAGGAAAGAGAAACAAAAGAGCAAGGATGATATTCAGGTTTCTAACTTTCTTAAAATGTTTAAACAACTGAATTTCAATATCTCCTTCGCTGAGGCTCTCGCTCACATGCCCAAGTATGCTAAAATGTTTAAAGACCTTCTGAGCGACAAGGAAAAGCTCCTCGACATTGCCAACACCCAACTTAATGAGAACTGCTCCGCAGTGCTCTTAAGGAAATTACCAACCAAGCTTGGTGATCCGGGTCGTTTTCTTATCCCTTGCAATTTCCCGGGAGTAGAGAATTGCATGGCCCTAGCCGATCTAGGTGCCAGTATAAATCTCATGCCTCTAAGTGTTTGGAAGCAATTATCTCTCCCAGAGCTAGTCCCCACTAAAATGACTTTGGAATTGGCCAACCGTACGGTTGCTTATCCAGTGGGGATAGCCGAAGATGTTATCGTAGGAGTCGACAAATTCACCTTCCCTGCTGATTTTGTTGTCGTCGACTACGAGATGGACCCCCGTGTGCCACTTATTGTTGGTCGTCCATTCTTGAGGACCGGTCGCACTCTTATTGATGTTGAAGCCGGAGAGCTTATCATGAGAGTGGGTGACGACAAAGTAGTCTTCAACATGGGAAAGTTGTCCAAACAACCTTATTCGTATGAGAGCGTTAATTGTATTGACGTTCTTGATGAGGTTTGTGAAGAACACTTTAATGATGCTTGCAAAAGTATTCCTACTTCTCTTCCCAATGTTGAGACCGTGTCCTCCATTGATTCATCGTTGTCTCTATTTGGAGATAGTGATTTATTCTGGAACAATCTTGAAGATGCCATGGGAGATGCGAATTTAGCTACTAATGATTCTCCCACCGAGGGGGATGAAGATATGAGTTTCTTTGACAATCTTCTCACCGAAGACAATCCTTCGCCTCCATCTCCCACGGTTATTGCTATCGATACCACGACTTTGAAAACGTCTCCCGTCGAAAATCCTCCGGATTTGGAACTTAAGGAGTTGCCGCCTCATCTCGAGTATGTGTTCCTGGACGACAACAAGAAATCGCCCGTCATTATTGCGAAGGATTTGAAAGATGAAGAGAAGACTCGTCTCGTTGCTGTGTTGAAGGATCATAAGAAGGCTATTGCTTGGAAAATCTCGGATATTCGTGGAATTGATCCTCACTTCTGCACACACAAAATTCTCATGGAGGACGACTTCAAGCCCACTATTCAAAGCCAACGAAGGGTGAATCCAAAAATCCATGAAGTCATCAAAACAGAGGTTATCAAACTTCTTGATGCGGGTATGATTTACCCTATTTCGGATTCCCCGTGGGTTAGTCCAATCCATTGTGTGCCCAAGAAGGGCGGAATAACCGTTGTTCCCAATGAACACAACGAGTTGATTCCCACTCGTCTCGTTACTGGATGGAGAGTTTGTATAGACTACCGCAAACTCAATGATGCCACGAGAAAGGATCATTTCCCTCTACCTTTTATGGACCAAATGCTTGAACGATTAGCCGGTAATGAATATTACTGCTTTTTGGATGGTTTCTCGGGTTATTTTCAAATACCCATCGATCCCCAAGATCAAGAGAAGACTACATTCACTTGTCCCTACGGCACTTTCGCTTACAAAAGAATGCCTTTTGGCTTATGTAATGCGCCCGGGACTTTCCAAAGGTGCATGTTAGCTATCTTCCATGACATGGTTGAACAAACCATGGAAGTCTTCATGGATGATTTCTCGGTCTTCGGGGATTCCTTCTCTGCTTGCCTTGCCAATTTAGAACGTATGCTAAAGCGGTGCGAAGACACTCGCCTTGTTCTAAATTGGGAAAAATGCCATTTTATGGTAAAAGAAGGCATCGTGCTTGGACATAAGATTTCAAAAGCCGGTCTTGAAGTAGACCGTGCTAAAGTTGATGTCATAGCAAAGTTGCCTCCACCTTCCACTGTGAAGGGTGTGAGAAGTTTCTTGGGTCATGCGGGCTTCTACCGACGATTTATCAAAGACTTTTCTCAAATCGCTCGCCCAATGACCCACCTCTTGGAAAAAGATACTCCTTTTATCTTCTCCAACGAGTGCCTTGAAGCCTTCAACTCACTTAAGGATAAGCTAACTAAGGCACCCGTCTTAGTTACCCCTAATTGGGAGCTGCCTTTTGAGTTGATGTGCGATGCTAGTGATTTTGCTATTGGAGCGGTTCTTGGACAAAGAGTAAACAAACACTTCCAACCGATCCATTACGCTAGCAAGACAATGACTGGGGCACAATTGCATTATACGACAACCGAAAAAGAGCTTTTAGCTGTTGTCTATGCTTTTGAGAAATTCCGCCCCTATCTTGTCCTTTCTACCACCATTGTGTACACCGATCATTCCGCGTTGAAGTACTTGTTGACAAAGCAAGATTCCAAACCAAGACTTCTTCGCTGGGTTTTGCTGCTCCAGGAATTTAAAATCGAAATCCGCGATAAAAAAGGAGCAGAAAACCTAGCCGCGGACCATCTTAGCAGACTTGAGGATCCATACCAAGGGGATCATCCGACGAAAGAAATCAATGATTCTTTTCCCTTGGAGACCTTATTCTCTGTAAACTCGAAGCCGAATGAAACCCCGTGGTTTGCGGACTTTGCAAACTACTCGGCGGGTGGAATTCTCAAGGAAGGGTTGACGTCCCAGCAAAAGAAGAAGTTCTTTACCGACATCAAGACTTACTTTTGGGACGACCCTTACCTATTCAAACAATGTGCTGATTTGATAATTCGCCGATGTGTTGATGGACCGGCAGCGTCGGACATCCTTGATGCTTGCCACAAAGGACCCACCGGTGGTCACTTTGGTCCCAACTACACCGCTAAGAAAGTGTTTGATTCGGGATTTTATTGGCCCTCCATATACCGTGACGCTCACGATATGGTCAAGCGATGTGATGTTTGCCAAAAGCAAGGCAAAATCACACATAAAGACGAGATGCCTCAGAATTTCATTCAAGAGTGTGAAATTTTTGATGTTTGGGGTATCGACTTTATGGGGCCATTCCCTTCATCTAAAGGAAACAAATACATCCTTGTAGCCGTTGACTACGTTTCAAAGTGGGTTGAAGCCAAAGCTTTGCCTACTAATGACGCAAGGGTGGTTTGTAACTTTTTGAAAGCTCTATTCGCTCGCTTCGGTGTGCCTCGTGCCATTATTAGTGATCGTGGGACTCATTTCTGCAATGACCAATTTGCTCGAGTCATGGCTAAGTACGGTGTAAACCATCGTCTTTCCACAGCCTACCACCCACAAACTAATGGCCAGGCTGAAATATCCAACCGAGGGCTGAAGCGAATTCTTGAAAGGACTGTGGGAGAGCATCGTGCCTCATGGGCTGATAAACTCGATGATGCTTTGTGGGCTTTCCGTACTGCTTACAAGACCCCGATCGGCTGTACGCCTTATCGTCTTGTGTACGGGAAAGCGTGCCACCTCCCCATTGAGTTGGAGCACAAGGCTTATTGGGCCTTGAAGTGGGCCAATTTTGATATTAACAAAGCCGGTGACCTACGCAAGATCCAACTCAATGAGCTGAATGAACTCCGTAATGAGGCTTATGAAAATTCTTTGATCTATAAGGAAAGAACTAAGCTCATTCACGACTCCAAGATTAAAAACCGAGAGTTCCATGTTGGAGACAAAGTCTTACTTTTTAACTCTCGGTTGAAAATCTTTTCGGGCAAGCTCAAATCTCGTTGGTCCGGCCCATTCACCATCGCCCAAATTTTTCCATATGGTACTCTCGAGCTCGCTCAACCTAATGGACCAAATTTTAAGGTGAATGGCCAACGAGTGAAGTTGTACTTTGGTGAGGACACCTCTAAGGAGGTGATTCCATCCCTCACCACGTTCCCCATGAACTAATTTTGGGTCGAGTCAGGCTCGTGACTCGGTTATCAAAAACAAGCGCTCCTCGGGAGGCAGCCCGAGTATCTATCCTTGTATGTTTTAATCCCCTAAGTGTAGGGGGGGACTTCTATATGTGTTTGCCTTTGTGTGGTGATGTGATTACAGGGATAAGTGCACTCTTGAAATCTTTGAAGAACCGTGCTCCCGTGTTTATCCGAAATCCGGTTCTACCTCTCAACTATCGTGATTCAATTTTCTTCATACTCACATTTGAAATTGATCACTTTAGTCGTCTCTTCCTTAACTCGAGTTAACCAACGTGCACAATGTCATAAGTGTAGGGGAGACTTCTACCACATGCTTAAACATTGAGGACAATGTTTATCTTAAGTGTAGGGGGGACTTCTATCGAAGTTTTAAGTGGACTTTTCCATGAAAATGCCTTCAATTAACCGGAAAATCCTATTTTTCAGCATTTTTCAAATTTTTTATTAACTTTGGCCATTTAGTCGTAATTTTTAAATTTTTATCGTTGCTTTCATATGTATATATTCCGCAATAAAGTCAAAAATATTAATAAAGTGGTGTAGCTAGTTTAGGAATCTTTGACATATTAGGCCCGTTGCGTTTATTTTGACTCAACCCGAATAGACTTATCCAAGTTTATTCTAGCTAGTATCCTTAACCATATAGACCTTAATTGGTTTATTAGGCTAAGTGTCCACGAGTCTCATTACTTGAGATTTTAAACTGTGGAGGACGAGAAATGATAGAGTCAATTATAAGTCGGTATTCTTGCGCAAGCTCACTTGGTGTAATTATTTGCCTATTCTCCCATCACTTGCTAATAATTTATCTGCAATAAGTAAGGTCTTACGATTTGAAAAGTTACTTAGCTTCTAGCCCAAGATCGTTTAAAAGTTGCTCGGTAATGATAAGAGTTCATAGCCAAGGCATAACTTATGAAGCGGGGCGCGAAGATTGGCGAGTCCGAAAAGGCCCTAACAAGGCATGAGGATTCAATTTTATTGCTGAAGATCCAAAGTGATGTGAAAAGCATTATTCCTAAAGTCAATATGAAGGATCAAGACTCACGACGAAAAGCAATCAACTCCCATAAAGATCATGGAGAAGTCTATCCGAAAAGACCCTAACAAGGTATGAGGATAAATAGATCCAAGTCCGAAAAGGAGGCGGATCGTTGTATCTCAAAATCCCAATTAGAGATTGAAGAAATAATCATGAAGTCGTGGTCAACAAAGTTGGAGAACCCCTCAAAAGTCTCCAAGTGAAGAAACTCTATTATGATGAGAAGACCATTATCTCAAGAACGTCTCTCGAAGATATGAAGTATGAAGTACATGCCAAGTATCGGCCCGAGAAAGGTCTCAAATCGTGAACCAAGTTATGCCAAGATATGAACTTTTTGATATCCCGAGAAGCAGTTTTAAGAGATTTTGTCCTTTAGCTAACTATTGATCAAATCGTCCTACTTTGCTTTCAGCCCTAATAAACTATCGAAATAAGTCCAAAAATGCATCTTCATGATCATTCTAAGACAAAAATAAAATATAAGAGATACACCTAGGAATAAGGGAGTTTAAGCATTTAATTAAGCCATGTGTGTAAGTGTTTGAATTGCTAACTTATAATAACAATGATCTCGTTTTTAAGCTTAGTTTGGGGAACGTGAAACTTGAGGGTGATAAATCTTCGCAGCACCTAAGCCCTAATGTAAGTCATCGATTTCTCTTCAAGTTATTTCCATGTAGCTATTTTCAAGTGAAAATGGTCTTCTATCCCTTTGTTACCTTTGAAGTTTTATTTCTTTAATTTTTGTTTAGTAGAATTTTAAATAAGGCCAAGGTTGATTAATTATGAGAAAAGTGTAAACTTGCTTTATCACTAAGCATTGCATGAGGGCATGGCAATGGTTAAGTGTAGGGGATTTGATAGGTGTGTAAACACCCATCCTTTTACCACTTAATTCGGGCTAAAACGAGACCAAAACACGTATTTAATATCATTTGTTTGGAATTATGCGTGGTTTTTGTGTTTATTGTGTTTTCAGAGCCAACCGGATAAATATTGAAGAAAACATGGGATTGCACGGGTTTTACTGAAGAAAAAGACTCAAGATAAAGTCTATTGTCCAAGAGATGCAAAAGATTTGAAGTCGCTGGGCCTATTCGAAGATTTATCGAAGAAAAGGACCAAAGATGGAAGATTTATATAAGTCGAAGAAACTCAAGTCTATTAAACGAAGAAATTAAAAGACGAGTTGAATTTAATCGACAACAAATCCCGAATCAGAATCGAAAACGAAAACTTTTCTGAAAAGACGAAAAGACACGAAGAACGGGAGAAAGCCCACTCACCAACCAAAGGAAACACCTATAAATAGGCCATCCCACACACATTTTGGTAGCTAGCTAGTTTTTCTTTCTTCCTCCCTTTTCTTTCCTCCTGGTTCGTAGAACACCATCACCACTAGGGTGATTGGTGATTTTTGTTATTAGTTCTTTGATCTTGTAATTTTAATCCTTGTTTCATCTTGTCAAAACATTAATCATTCAATTCAAAGTTCTTATTTAATCTTTCATTTCATCTTGTTCATCTCCATTTTTATCTTCAAGTTCTTAAGTTTTATTTTTCCTGATTTGATCTTCAAAAGTTGTTTGGATTTGTGTTTTTATTAGTGGGATTTGTTGTTTATATTGTCTAAATGATTTGTGTTTAATTTGGTAAAATCTTTTTAAGTATTTGATTTGATTTTGGTTAAAATCTGTGTCCCGTGTTCTTCGCTATACTGTTTCTGTATCTGGGTTTCCAAAGTTCCGAACCAAGACAAAAAGTTCCGAATGAAGGCTTCATTCGGAAACTTCCGAACCAAACACTAAGTTCCGGATCAGTGACTTCCGGATCAGCAACTTCCGAATCAACCTTCATCCGGAAGGTTCCGAATCAGGCCATAAGTTCCGAACCAGTTCTTCATTCGGAAGTTTAAAACTTCCGAACCAGTGACTTCCGGACGAGACAAAAGTTCCGAATCAATCTGAAGGTTCCGAATCAGCAACTTCCGACTCAGCAAGTTCCGAATGAACATTCATTCGGAAAGTTCCGGATGAGTATGTTCCGAATGAGCAAGTTCCGGATGAGTGAATAGTGTCTTCCGAATCAGTTAGTTCCGAATCAATTATTTTTGAGTATTCTAATGCTATTGTTTTACTGTTGATTAATTTACTGTTTCTCTACTCATATTTCACAATTCATTTGTTAACTTTAATTTTAATTTGATTCTATTTTGAACTTTAAATTTTCAGCCAAGTTTTTGTTAATCTTAATTAGAGTAATTGCCTTTGATTTAAACCTTCATTTCCACTTTTTATTAGAATAGAAAACCAAACCCCTTTATTTAGTAACCAAGAACAATCATTCCACTTAAGGCCTAGATCAATTCGAGAGGATATCGAGAGACATAAAATCTGAACCCATACAAAATCAGGTATCATCCACACAGCTCTAGAGTAATCATCCACAATGGTAAGGAAGTATCTATACCCTTCCTTACTAGGAACTTTGTAAGGGCCCCACAAAACCAAGTGAAAAAGATCACCAAGTTTACTGGATTTGTAATCACTCATGGGAAAGGCTTCCCTTGTTTGTTTTGCCCTATGAGAAGTTTCACAAACAGAAATGGTGGTGTTTTTGGAAAGTTTGAGGTCAGTCTTGAGAGCATTGAGAACTTGGTCAGAGGGATGACCAAGTCTACAATGCCAAATATCTTTAGCGGTGTTAAAAGTCATGGTAGTGTTAACAGTACCTAAGCTCTTAATCTTAATGTCATCAAACAAGTAGATCCCCCCAGATTCACTAACAGTCCCTAGAGTAGTCTCTTTGGCTAAGTCCTGAATATAACATTTATCCTCATCAAAACCAACAAACAACTTGCTATCCTTAATAAGTTTGTTAATAGACATCAAACTAACACAGTAACCAGACACAACCAACACATCATGGATAACAACATTATTAGAAAGTTTGAGGTCACCAATGTGAATAATATTGGCAACAGTGCCATTAGGATGACCAATAGAAATGTTGAGGTTGGAAATATCAACAACATTAAACATACCAACTGTGGAAGTGGTAAGGTGTTGGTTTTCCCCAGAATCTATAATCCAACCCAAAGTAATGGTTTTAACAAGAAATTTAGAGTTCCCACAAAAAAACTTGGAAAAGTTAACATTGAACCAAACATTAGCATTAAAAAGGAATTTCTACCTGCCATATTGGACTGAGTGTTGCCAGGGGTGTCATTGATCAGATTAAAAAGCTTCTGCATTTGTTCAGTGGTGAAAGAGTTTGGAGAGTTACAAGTTGAAGTCTATTTTTCTCCTGTTTTAATGTCACAATTAGCATTAAAATTAGATTTAAAACCAGTTTGCCTTTGACTATTACCCCTTTTTTGATGTAATCAGCAGGATAACCAATCAATTCAAAGCATCTATCAACAGTATGACCAATTTGATGGCAATGAGTGCACAAAAGGTTAAGAATAGGACCCCTAAAAATTTTGGACCCACTGCCCTTGTTGGGGTTCTATTAGAAGCATTGGAAGTGCTTCTCCAATTTTAATTAAAGGTCTTAGCAGCAAAAGAAATAGCATTCAAATTAGCCTCTGTATGGTTTGAGTTATCACGAACACCCCTATGGGATTCCTCTCTAGATATAGTGACATAAGCTTCCTTAACATCAGGAAGTGGATCCATAGTGAGAAGTGCAGTCCTAACAGGTTGATAACAGTCATCAAGCCCCATAAGAAACTGCATAAGCCTCATGATTTGCTGATGCAAAGCTAATTCAGTGCTAGCAAAACAAGAACATTTAACGGCACACACACATTTACGTATCTTAGAGACAACATCAAACTCTCTCTAAAGAGAGTTCAACCTGTGATAGTAATCAGACATAGAGCTACCCCCTTGTTTAACAGACCCAATTTTCTGAAGTAAGTTATAGTCAATAACCATCAACCTTATCATAAGTTTCATTAAGCTCTTTCCAAACATTAGTAGCATTTTCAGAATAAACAAGGCCCATATACACATCACTAGAGACAACATTCATAATCCAGGTAAGAACCATAGCATTACATCTATCCCTTTGAGCACACAAGACATCATCAGTATAAGACTCCCTTAAACAAGAACCATCAACAAAAGCAAACTTGTTTCTAGCTTGTAGAGCAAGTCTCATAGCATTGTTCCACATTCTATAATTCTTAGTCCCCAATAATTTGAAAGGGACAAGGATAGATCTACTATCATCACTATTGTGAATATGAAGTGGGTTTCCAGCATCCAAGTTGCTAATGAGAGCAACTAGATTGGTAGTGGTTTCAGGGGGACCCCTACCACCATCATTACCTCCACCACCATTGGGTGCAGGAGGTGCACCACCAGCACTCATGATTCACACATGAGAGAGCAACGCAGGTAAACAAACAAGCAGCAAAAGCAAGGAAAAAACAAGAACCAAGTATAGCAAGTATAGCAAGCCAAAAAATAATCACAATAAACACTCAGAAAATGGGCACCATAAATGTTAAGCTGCGGACTGGGATTGGCCAGAGCAGGTATCCACACCAGTCAAGACTGGAGGGTCAAGGTGTTAACCGAATCCGTTTGCACCCACAAACTCAACAACAGTAGCTCACAAAGTAACCAAGAGAGAGACAAGAAGGAAAATGAAAGAAGACTTATAGTGGAAATCAGCAACCAGTATCTATCAAAATTAGACCCAATCTCTAGATTCACTTACTCTAGAGGATGGGTGAGCCACCAACAGGAAACCCCCAAAAAAAGTAACAAATTAAGGTTAGTAAACCCTAATTTAGATTTACACTGAGTCATGTCCTGATTCAGTTTTCTCATAATAATATTGTTTTTTTTTCTCTAGTTTAGCTTAGTTATTCGGTTTTCCGGTTATTTAAACATCCTTATCTGTAAATCTACTAAAAAGTGATGGCCTGATGGGTCATGCATGCAAGACTAAATAACAATTCATTCTTTTTTACAGAGTACAATATTATGGTAGGAAACACTTAAATAGGAAACTCGTTTATTCATTCCTGAAATAGATTTTATTGAATTCGATTCGCATAATAATGTCGATATAAAATAAGTCACGCGTGATTATTCCCCTCTATAAACTCTAATCCGACGTTAAAATCGTAGCTCAAGATTTCTGGGATTCTAAAGTTTTAGGTATAAATTCAATCTTTTTTATCGTCATTGTTTCTATCACAATAATCTTTTTTGTCGTTATTTTTATCAAAACTTAGATGCTTAGGTCAAAAAGTAAGTTATGCCATCATGGGTGAATTATATATCGTGACTTTCATTAGCTTAATAGGTTCTAATTCACTCGTCACTAAAAAATATCGTAATTTTTATTAGCTTAACTCTAATTCTATCTTCGTCAAAAAGTATCGTTATTTAATTTATATAGAGCATCATCCTTTCATTATCTTAGTTAACTGTATAATATTGTTATCAACATCTCAGATGGAGCTAAAGCACAATGATGGTGGTTCAGTATGTGATCAATTGCTTCCTTTCGCTGGAAAATATCCATGGTTTATTACTCAGAACCTAGAAGGCGAAAAAGACAGTACTACTTTTTACACTATTCATGACCCGCATATCAAATATCAATGTCAAATTCCTGAGCTGCTCGGGAGACGTATTCAAGGGTATTTCCATGGTTGGGTGATTCTTTCCCGCCATCCACAAAACGTAAAGTGGTCTCTTTGGAACCCACTCACTTCTAAGATAATTCATCTCCCACGTTTGATTTTGATAATGGAGATTTAGAATCTATCGCGCAATGTTGTTTGTCAGCTCCTCCTGATGATCCAACTTCAGTTCTTCTGCTAACAAGAACCAACAAAGCGACCCTTGTTTTTTGTTATCTAGGTAATAAAAGAAAGAAGCTAAGATGGACCGAAATGTCATACGCTAAACAACTCAAGAGAATAACCGGTAAAGATGATGTGTTCATAAACAACTTAGTTTGTTGCAACGGTAAAGTGTATGCCTTGAGTCTCGAGAATTCTTTTGGTAATATGGTCATACAGATTGACATTGTGGTTAAGGATAAAGAAGTTTTGATAACATTATTGCTCTTAGGGGCGAGTCCTTTTGGTCCAAGTGAAAATATTTTTTCTGAAAGGACTTTTATTCTGAAAGGTTTCTGTACTGACTTATTTTTTATTCATTTGGGTTTCAATAAGGAAACACTTGGAAGAGTACATCTTTTTAGATTAGACATGACTAGTGTCAAGTCTGAAGAAATGGAGAGATTTAAAGACTTGGATATGACTGGTAAGGACTGGAGAGAAGTGGAAGACTATACCGACTTCGACATGAGTTTTGATATGTGGGAAGAAATGGTTGACCTCAATGATGCTATATTTTTTGTGGATCTTGCTTGTGACAACTCGGTGTATTACAAACCTGAAATTGCCTCACAGTTAGGGGGTTATGTTTACATTCGTGACAGATCGGGCAAAATATTGTATACATACCATTTCAAAGATAAAACAGTCTCTTTATCTTGTATGCCTTCAATAGTATTGCCAACCAGCTATGTTTCATTATGGGAATGCAGGTATTCTTCAAATTTCGATTGGTGTTTATTTATCGTAATTGTTTTATTGCAGTGAGTTTGTTTTCTTAAGAGCATATTTGTGCAGGTTAGAAGAGGTTGAGTTTAATGAATGTCACCTTCTCAATCTTCCATTAGATATTTTAGAAACGATTATGGAGCATTGTGTTGCCGTGGAATACATGCATGAACTTCCGTGCTACATGTAAGCGTTGTCATGTAGCAGCACCCTTGATACAATGGAGCAACGAAACTGCACTAAGGAGATTGCAGAATTATTCATTAATCTCACCATGGTTAATGGAGGTAAACAAGGATAAAGGAATTATAACTTTTACAGATCCAATGTTTGGTGAAAGCCACTTTATGAAAAATCTACATGTGAGGCTTGTTTATGACGATATAGGTTGCTCGAGGTTCGGTTGGTTGTTGTTTCGAAGCACTGAATACGAATATGATCGCATATTATTCTTTAACCTGTTCACAGGTGAACTCCGCAAGCTTCCACTAGTAGGTTGTTATTTAAATAATGTATGTTTCTCGGCGCCACCTACTTCTGCTGATTGTATGGTTGTTGGATTTTCATCAAATGTTCAATCGCCTATTTATATCCACTATGTAGATCGGGAACCATCTTGGCGTACACTCGGTGTAGGTTTTAAGCTATATAATATTCATTTTCCAACTTTTTTTGGACGAGATCTGTATGCCCTGGATGGCGAGGGTGCACTTATCAGCATTAAAGATTTGGGTGAAGAAGATGACGCCACGCCGTTTGTTGAATCTAAAGCCCCATTAAGTTGTTGCAGATCTCCATCACATTGTTATTTACTGAGATGTGATCAAGATCTTTTAGAAGTCATTGTGGGCGAATTTGGAGTAGCTATTGAAGTATTCAAATGGAATGATTCTAAACACGAATGGGAGAAAATACATAGTTTAGGAAGGTACATGATTTATATTTGTGGTTCAACATGTCTAGGCATGGAAGCCAAAATGCCGCAAATGGAGAACAAGATCTACTTTCCACTACGGCATTCCAAGAACGGGAAGATAGTGTTTTATTCACTCGAATCAAATACATATAACACATTCATTGGCGGAAACATTGATCAACATTTCAAGGATTTTACGGGGACTACTTATAATCATTTTCCCCATGCGTGGATTGAACCAAGTTGGTGATAGCTGAATTCATATTTATTCATCTTTTGTATTGTTTGACCTATGTTCATGTGATATGATGGAGTATTATTATTGTATTATCATAGTATTCGTTTTGTTAATCGAAATCCTCCATTGCACATATCCAAGAGAACGAGAAATAACTCGGGGTCGCACTTTTTATTGTTAATTCACATATGTCCAGTTATTTGTTTACTTACATACATGTTTCATAGGATGTTAGTTAAATTTACACATCACAACAACAAATGTATCCAGGAAAAAAAAATAGTGCATACCGTTCAAAAATAGTATTAGTAACTAAATACTTTTTGTAACAATTTAGGCTGTGTTTGTTTTTTATAAAAACATCTCACCCGCGTTTCATTTTAACCAGTCTCGCGTGGTCTTGTTTTTAGAACGGCAAATTAGTACATTTACTAAGTTAGTTATTTGATTTCACAGTACTTATCGAGAAGATAGTCTCTGCCCGTCTCGACTAATAATTAGCGATTGAATTTAACAGTACATGCCTAGAAGATAGTCTTTGTGAGCCTCGAATCAACGCATCTATGGGGTAAAACCCCACAGATTCTCGCATTGAAGGAAAACTCCCATAGAAAGACTTAAACCGAAGACCTCTAGCATGTGGTAACAACCTCTTTAGAGACACTTTGGTGGCCAACTATGCTAAAACAAATGGTTGGTCAAACATTCTAGTCGTTTTTTTTTAAGCATTATGACGAAGATTAGCTATACACATCTGAATGGATCCGACTTGATGGTTTTGCCTTAACGCATCTGAACCTTACAAACTCTCACCCACATCCAAATTCTTAATGGAAATTTTTTTATGATAAAGAACCCAAAAAAATGAATACTAGAATTTCGGAAAAAGAAGATAAATATTTGGAAGAAAAATATACATTGAGAAGGGTGAAATAATAGTACAAGATGAATATATAATGCAATGTTGCTAAATTCGTAAATCGCTAGCCGGTCGATCGACCGACTTATAACTTGTAATCGGTATAGGTTAGATTAATCAGTGCTTACAACTCAAAAAATATTCAAAAAAGTTTCTGCCGTACAGGCCCTTGTTGATCTTGTCTTTTAACTAGATACACAAGCTCTTGTAAACATAATCACCCCGAATAAGCAAACCCAAAAGCAGTGCAAAACGTTCATGGGTCATAATGTACAAAATTGTATCTTATAACACGTATGTCCTGCTTGCCTTGAGAGTGGTACATAAGTGAGCCTTAGCCGAAGATCAATCATAACTCAAAGACAGAACCAAGACACAACTGGGCCAGGTGCATATATGGAAAACTATACGAAACGTGAAATTCCTAACTTTATGCCAATTGTAATACTATAACTCCTGTAACCAAAGATTAACACACAATATTAACTTTTCAATCGTGTAATGCTTTATTGATACTAACAAAGTATTACAAAGTGTTATGTATCACATGTGTTGAATGACAATGTATGAAAACCGTTGAACGAGTAAAGTTGATTTGAATCATCAAGTTTACAAGTGAAGCTATGTAAGTCACTAAGGATACAGTCGTGTAGTTTGTAGGTTCAACAAAGGAGAAAAAACTTACCAACAATGCAACAGTAAGTGATACTTTTTATCCCCTTCACATTCCCTATTTATAGTGGTACGAGGTTGTTTCCTCAGTGGGGGCTGTTAACATGTGTCGACTTTTGAGTAGAGGACGTGATAACATTAAATACATGTCCATTCTTGGACACTCTTTAACCACATTTTTGTGAGCACTTCTTCCAAGTATTCACTTTCTTCACTAGGTCGTACTAGTCTGCTTTAACTTGAATATTCATTTTATCCCGTCGAAAGTGCTTTAACATATTCTCGCCTAAATTATTAATGCTTGCTTAGTCTTCAAAGGTTCTGGAGTAACCTCGGAGTATTGTCACCTCTTAGGTCCTCGAACAACCATCACATTCTATCTACATCCTAGTTGTTATCCACTACAGCTGGTGAGTATGTCTTTGGATAATTTTTTACTCCTCTAACAATGTCTCTGACTTCAATGTGTATCGTGTGCCATCTGAGGCTTTGCCTTCTGGTCCTTGTCTCTAGTTACTCATAACACTTAGTCTAATTTAGATCATATCTAGATAGGGCCACATGGAACTTTCCTTGTCCAAACAATCTCCCATATTTGAATGTAAATTATACAAAGTCTGAAATTATTGTGAGTGAGCACACAACTTCTTCTTACACATAATTTGGAGAAACAAAAGCTTAACTTTTATTGAACACTTAGTATATTACAAAGGTATTTCATTGTGTACAAAAAGATAGAAGTCTTCGGAGATAGTGTACCGGTTATGTTGTCCCAGTTATGTTGTCCACCTCTGGTGTCCCAACTTTAGTGTACCAACTCTAGCATACCACCCTGGATGATTTGTATTTAGGTATTCAAAAATCAAGTTTGAGTGCAATAGTTCTTTCAACTTCAGCCTTGTCATGTCTAGAGTCTATCATGAATTGGATTTCATTCTCCACATGCTTGGTAGATGTATAGTCTACCTTTAAAATCTGCTTGAGTTTGATGAGTTGAACAGTTGGTGCCAGCATCAGCTCGTTCTCCCTCTGAAAATAGTAGTATCTATTTTTGTTCATGAAAACCATTCCCCTCTTTGGTTTAGTTAGGGCTTATTCTTTTACTGGCCCTATGATTTCCTTAGGAAGGATGATGTTTCTGTACATCCCACCCACCACTATATCATCAGTAACTAACATCTCTATTAGGTTGCGCATTGGATTCTTTCGTTTCCTATTAGTCTTAGGCTCAAATTAAGATAGTTGTGACGGAATGGGAAGCTTCAGCTTTTGTGCGGTTTCTTTGATCCAATTAAGCTTGGCTTGAATATATTTCATAAGTTTGCCCTAGTCCCAGACTTTTTAGAAGCAAACGAAAGTAGTTCCAACCACTTTGAGAGTCCCAAACTCTTAAGCTTGAAGTCATTACCGACTTTGAAGTTAGTGGGCTGGTTGCTTCTATAGATCGTCAGGTTGACTCTCTTGCTCTTACTTGTAAAGCATGAGTACTTGGTAACTGGATCATGGTTTGGTCTGTTGTTGACCAGGCTGAGGTACTCATCCTTAAGCTTGTATCTCTTAGCCTCGATCTATGCAAGTTTTCTTCTTTGAGCTTCTTTTTGTGCACGAGTCATCTTCTTCAGAGTCTCTTGGATTTAAGTTTAGCTTGCTTGAGGTTAACTAGTCTCTTTTATTCCTTCATATGGAGTTTGGCTTATTATCGAGTCATGAGCCTTTCACCAGCACTTATGAATTGATTTAATTCAAAGGTTTTAGGTGTTGATCCTCCCTCCTCTAAGAGAGGCATGATCTTTTTTATTTGATCATCCTCATTTGCAATACTTTTGCCTTTGTATTTGGTATCATCATGAGGAGGTGATGGAAAGAATTCAGATTTCTTTGGTTTGAAGAGGTTTGTAATAAATTCTGCGAATGAGTCATTTGCCGTCTTCAGGGATGTTAGGGATTTTGGTTGAAGGATTTCTTTAGAGGAGACCTTGAGTTTCTTTTGGGTGAGGTTCTGTAGTATCATCTTTATATATGGTATCTTTCTCCCCCTATTTGTTACAAGTTTTAACTCCCCCTGAGATGTGTTACCAGAGTGAGAGGACATATTGTGAACCTCTGGTGTACTTGTGAGGGCTTCTTTGGGTTTGTCATCAGATGGTGAAGTTTTATCCCCCTCAGTTCCAGCACTAATACGGGCTTGAACTGTTTCGGCCATCTTGATAACCCTAGTGACGAGTTCCACCAACTCAACGAAGTGTTTAGACATGTTAGTGAGAGTGGTAGACATATTACTCATGAGATCAATCGCTGGGAGCTTAAGATTTACAATCTTTTCAAGGAGTTCCATATTTTCATAACATGTTTAATGTAGTCCTGGTATATGTATGTGATCTTTGAGAGCTCAACTTTGACAGAGTGTCAGAATGTCTTCTTTGGAGAAATTTTCATTAAGAGAGATTTCTTTTCCTCACCTTATTTCTGATCAACGAACTCGTTGTGCATGAAGTTTAGTGCTTCTTTCAACTCCTCTTGTAACAAGGTTTTCATGCCATAGGAAATGTGGGAGTTGACAACTTAATTTACCATGGGGTGAGTCTACGACAACTTTTGAAACGATACCAGTGAGTTGTTGATGTAAGCATTGGTCCAGGACCTCTGGTAGCTTGGTGGATAGAACATCACCAAAGACTGTGGAAGAATGGATCTGAGACAGCTATCAGTAGTCTTGGACATAGAGCTTAAAACTAAAAATTAATAAAATTTATCGAAATATATTGAATTAAATAGCACAAAATTTTAGAATATATGGTGAATTTAGATTATGAATTTAATAAATACATACAAAGATATTTCAATTTAAAATTAAAAATGTTATTTACACAAATTGTTATAAAAGTTTGTTACAAAAGGTTGTTAATAAAAGACCTAACAACATGCTTTGTATGTTAAGTAAAAAAGTATCTTCAGTCTTCCAAAATGTTATTACAAAAGTTCTAAATGGTTTATAATATAGTAAGATAAGATAATAAGATTATTGGCATTACCATTTTTTCTTCTCGGTAGTTAGATTGGTTTTAAAAAAATAGTACTCCCTTCGTCCCAAATTAATAGTCCAGTTTATTATTTTTGGACGTCCCAAATTAATAGTCTAGGTCCAAAAGCAGATAAGAAATGTATATAAAGTTTACTATATTATCTTCACTTGAATGTATTATTACAAACAATAAAGAAGTTTTAACTTAATTGGTAGGGGTAAAATTGTCATTGTGTAAAAAGTTATAGAGATAAAGTTGAAAAAGTAATATTTTTATTAAACGACATGTTTTTTATCGGTGGTGTATAATTATGGGTAGATGGAGTAACATATTATGTCCAAATTCTCCATTGCATTTAGAACCTCTCTGTTTAGTATGGATGCACTCCTTTAGTAAATGTTGCTTATATGCAAAGATATAGAAAATCGCTAGGAGCTAGTCAGGCGGTCGTTCATCTTCGAGGCGGAAATTGTTTAGGCGGCTAGACGCCTAGACGGATTAAAATTTTATGCATAAAATGTAAGTTTATGGACTTATATTTAATATTCGTGTGATAAGATCGAACTCGAGATTACGGGATTGCACACAATATGTAAAGTGTTCATTTATTTAATTAATATATTTATTATATTTATTAAATTAAACCGAGAAAAATAACTATATAACTTGAACGATCGTTAATTAATTAATAGTTAAGTATTAACGAGTGTTAAATAATATATCAAAATAGGTATTAAAAGGAAGAAGGACGGAAGGTTCCGGAACACCCCATAGAGGGGTGTTCGTCGGTCGGTTAGGGCTCCAGGGGGGGTGCAAAAGTTGCCTTTTATTTACTTGGGCTACATTGGATTTTAGGCCTAATACACATCCTTATCCCTCATAATCTTCACAACTTGAATCTCTCTTCCTCTCTCTCTCTTTGGCCGATCGCAAGAACTCCCACGAAGGGGTTTTCGGTTGGTTTTCTTGGTTGATCGACTGTGTTGATAATCTAGTCCTAGCCCCTCTCTAGGGTTGTTGGGTAGATTATTTACAAGTGTTGTAGCTCGGTTTTCACGTGCTAGAATCACGGTTAGCTCGTTGTATTACGTGTTTACAAGATCGTAATATAGTCTTAATCTAGACTATATCTTGGTATACTACGATATAAACCCGAATTGGTTATTCGTTCTTCGTCTTGTGGATTTGCTTTAGCGTAAAGGTATGTAACCTTAATTTGATTAATTATAATTGTGTTATTATTATGATCTTGTTAAATCGCTTCCGCTATATGTGCTTTGATCTCGTTTAGGGTTTTATATAATTGTTATGATATTAATAAACCTTCAGTGGCATCGAGAGCCGTTTTAACATGTTATAATTATTGAAAATCTAAAGTTTTTTAACTAATAGTTGTTTTGAGTTAAAACTACATGTTTTTTAGGTTTTCATAAAATTAGGGTTTTTTTAAAAAAAAATAGGGTTTTGGCCAAATTTTTAACAAAAAAAAAGAATTGGTTTGAAACCCTAAATTACATGTGGGATAATTTTAGATTAAATTGCATGATTAATTGTTATGTCATGTATGGTTACAATCCGTAGAGATTTAATTGTTAAGATTTGTGGGGATTTCATGATAACGTGTATGTTTTCATGGATTATAAAATTATATGTTTATATGATTTTATGTGCTACGTGATTATTTGATTCGATAAATCTAGAATTAGGGAAGACTTTTATATGAATATAAAGACTTAGATTTCATGATTATTGAATAAATCGTATGCATGTGGCTATTTGATTCATTTATTGCACATATAAATTGTTATTATGTGTTTATGATTTAGTTTTTTTTACTTGTTTATATTAAAAATTGTTGAATTTTTGTAAACAAGGGTTTTTTTATGAAAAGAAATAATATGGACTTAATCATATTAAAATAGTGATTTGCTAGAGATTTAAATTACATAAGATTACGTTGATTGGTGAATTACAATAATAATTTAACGGCCTACTCCTTTTGACAAACTATAAAGTGGGTATAACGCACCGCTGGTCATGTACCCGGTTAAGGAAGGAGGTGTTATGCCATTAGTTGCTGACCAAATTCCCGGTTCGCCTGTGCGTCAAATTGAAATTACACACTATTATTAATTGAATTATACCTTAAGGGTGTTTTACCACAAATTCACATCCGAAACACAATAATTAAGGGTATTGCTTTGTGCGTATCCGAGTTCTAGCAAAAGTACGTTGTGAATAAGTTGTGGGTAAATTCTTTAATTGGTTTAACCAATACCGCAACATAATTTATGAAGAAATTTAATCTCGTGAAAGAGTTTACTAAATGTTTTATTAAACTTATGCTATGGAGTTGTGATGCAGGACTGCAGGAGTATTATTTGTCTGGTGATCTATGTCTTTCATTTAGTTTCTTTAAATGATGCATGAACATTATTTTTATGTCTGCTGGAGATTATATTTATGCCTACATTTTATTTACTTTTCTTATTTTAGTTTTCTAGAATAATTTGTTAAATTATTGTCCGAGTTAAGTTTATCCTATAAAAATAGGGCTTGGGTTTATTATATTCATTTTTGAGTTATGAATAAAAATTACAGACTTTTAGTCTTTTATTAATCAACTTAAATCCAAGTTAGGGTTTATTGTTCGATTTTATCCAAATAATCGGGTATTCATTGAATCAACGATTGTTGGAGTTTACCCGATTATCGGTATTCTTTTATAATCAACGATAGTTGGAAGAATTGTTTCTGGCATTATTTGGTATCAACAGATCCAGTTACTTATCTTTGTTACTTTGGTTTTTTTCACTACATCAGTTGGTATCAAGAGCCGAAGTTCCTGATTAAGATGTTAGAATATCCGTTTTTTGAGGTTGATGGTTCATCTTCTTATGAATGAGAAGATTATGGTGCGGTTGGTGATGATTATGATGGACCTCCCATATTTGATGAATATGAAGAAGAGCCGATACTAGTTTATGATACAAATATTAAAGATGCCATTGAGGAAAAAGAATGATTTATGGGGAAAAAATAATTTGGTGAGGAAGAAGACAACATTGAAGACACTGTAGTTATGGCTAATAATCTTTGTTCTACAATGATCCAAACTATCATGGTCAATACATTGGGTTTGAAGACAATTAAGACTCGAGGTCGAGCCTTTTCAAAGAAGGGGAGAATGATGCAGGAGTAATATTTGTCTGGTGATCTATGTCTTTAATTTAGTTTCTTTAAATAATGTATGAGCATTACTTTTTTATGTCTGTTGGAGATTATTTTTATGCCTACACTTTATTTACTTTTCTTATTTTAGTTTTCTTGAATAATTTGTTAAATTATTGTTCAAGTTAAGTTTATCCTATAAAAATAGGGCTTGAGATTTATTGTATTCAGTTTTGAGTTATGAATAAAAATTACAGACTTTTGGTCGTTTGGTAATCAACTTAAATCCAAGTTAGGGTTTATTGTTCGATTTTATCCAAATAATCGGGTATTCGTTGAATCAACGATTGTTGGAGTTTACCTGATTATCGGTATTCTTTTTGAATCAACGATAGTTGGAAGAATTGTTTTTGGCATTATTTGGAATCAACATATCCAATTACTTATCTTTGTTACTTTGTTTTTTTTCGCTACGTCAGTTGGTATCGGAGCAATAAACCCTAACTTGGATTTAAGTTGATTAACAAAAGACTAAAAGTCTTTAATTTTTATTCATAACTCAAAACTGAATACAATAAACCCCAAGCCCTATTTTAGTCTTCTAGAACAATTTGTTAAATTATTGTCCAAGTTAAGTTTTGTGACAATCCGCCAATTTATGGTTTATATTTTATTCTCAATATTTATTTGAAAACATTATTTTAATGTTATAATATGAACTCACTTATTTTTGGGAAGAAATTTGGATTTTACGTCTTGAAGTAGCATCGACTACGTCTAAACCGGAGGATTCTACATTATGTGCTTACGTTTACATACATCGTTTTTGGTGACAGTCCGACATTTCAGAAAATAAATTTATCGGTGAATATTATTTTGGGATTTTAAATTTGAGTTAGTTCATAAACTCACAAATTTACGAGAAGAGATTAGGACTTACGTGAATAATTTAATGTCCTTTACGACTAAACCAGAAACCTTAGGATTACGTATTTACGTTTTCGAACTCCGTTTTTTATGAGACAATCTTTATTAGATTCGTTTTGTGCCGTTGAATCATAATTTATAAAAATGTTTTTCGTAAAACGACCCGAGGGCACGCAAATCGAGGAAACTAGAATCGAGAAATACCAGTAAATTAGTGGGATGAGACAAAACAAGTTTTTCCCCACACCACTAATATGGGACGGCAACATTAAGCCAACACACACCATGAGGTGTCAAGATATTAGCTTACAAGTTACACTTGTACTTAGCTTAACTTGTAAGCACCAAAACCACAAAACCACTCACTCCAAAACCATTTCTCCATTTACATACATGCAAACTACTCATACTCTCCTCCCTCTCTCTCTTAGTTCGTCCTATATCACCCCTAAACACCCTCATTTGATCAATTTTAATCATGAAATCATGTGTTATTCACACATATAATGAAGCCCTTTTGAAGCTCTATAGATTCGTGGTGATTTTAACATCCAAAGAGAAGTTTGCAAGATGAAGTAGGGCTGATTTTCAAAGACCAACATCTCCCTTGGTGATCTTGAAGATTTCATACAAGAGTTCATAAGATTTGGTGACCCACAACCAAGTCTTGATCCTTCAAACTACTTAATCTTGGTGGTATAAAGATTGTTCTTCCTATCCTCTTGTTATTTTGATTTTGTAATCTTCTAATTTCCTTATTAATGTATATGTATATGATGATGAATGATGATTAAAAATATTATGTGGGGATTTGGTGTTGATAGATTTGATAAACATGGGTAAAAATATGGAAAAACCACATGTAAAAATGGTTAAATCATGGCTAAATTAGGAGGCTGTATAAAACAGTGAATACTCTTATGATAAACTGATAAAATTGCTTGGATAAATTAATATACAGTAAGCTATGAGTCTTGTACACATGTGAGAGTTGGCCATGCAATGGAATCATAAAAATGAGTGAGATATGATCAAAACAAGTTTAGAGTGCAAATCTGACTACACTGTTTTGGACGAATTTTATAAAATACTTAGAGGTTGATTCATCAGTAGCAGGAATAAAATAAAGCACATATCATTTAGTTTCTGTGATAAAAATTTAGGGTTCTATCTCCATGCAGAACTCTAGATATGACCATTTTAGTGAACATAAAATTTAGGACTGAATTTGTGAAATTAATGTTTAATATTATTATATAAGCACTCAAATAAATATAGTATAAAATATGAATTAAAACCCACTAACTTATATATTACATTTATATAAATATGTATAAGGATAAATAAATGGACATTTTATAAAAATGGTAGTTTGGTAAGTTTTATAAGTTATAAAAACTATAAACATGATTTTTACGTCTTTTCGGCTAATACCGTAAAATTAACGTTTTTCGTCAATTAAAACTTAGACGGTCGGAACCGTCTAATGTAAACTTTTTAAAAGTCATATAATGATATATATAAGTACTTAATACAAGTAAAAACCGATAAAACCCGAACTATATAACATATAGACATTAACGGGCCAAAGTAGCCTTATTGGACTATAAACCCGACTAGTTAGTAAAACACTTATAAACTTACTTATTGGGCTTAACCCATTTGGGCCCAACATGTAAAGTATAATACTGATAATAAAAGTATAATTGGGCTAATATAATATATTGGGCTTGTAATGGGCCCATTGGGCCTCAAAATGTAAACAAGTTGAACTAATCTTGAAAATTTCCAACACATAACATTATAATGTGGAATAAAGATGTACAATCCCACTTGATTATCATCATATGTATAAAGTCATCATATATATACATAATTGTTATTTTGATAATGTCATTGGACAAAACTCTAAGACGAGTATTATTTGTCTAGGTTTCCGTGATTGAAGCACGTACCGTACATCCGAATTACCGATAACCCGCTTTCCCACATCAACGTGATTTCATAGCCTCGCACTCTTTTAAATGTTTTTATGAAATGTTTTATAAAACCGCGAGGGAGATAACATGTTAGTTTTTATGAAATAGGACACTAGTTGTCCGGATTGTCTGTTTATTGATTTGGACCCGAATAATTGTATGACCCGATGAATGATTAAATGACCCGATAGATGAAATAAAATAGATTATTAAAGTTAGGTTATGTCACTAAAAGTCCCATTAGCATGAATTGTGAACTACCGGGATTTGGTAGACGCTTATGCATATAATAGTACTATTTGGGGACGATCACCCCAGTTCGCGCCTTGACGGTTGATCCTCGTCGTGCCACAATGATTGGTAAGCGAATTTATGTATGAGAAGATTTACACAAGCGTGATTATTGTGACGACACGCTAATTTAGATGGGCAAATTGAGTTTCGGGCTAGCTACCCGTTGTTTGTTGTAGTAAGGTAACAATGTCATGCGGCTTATAATAACCCAAATAACGAAGTACTGCTATACGCACTAAATTACGATATATTGCCAGACTAGCAATACGGGGTCTTACTATTGATATTATGTTCGTGTTTTGGTTTTTCATAACCATATTCATATAACGGTTTTTATTTAACTCTATACAACGTTATAAATCGTATTGTATGATGTTTTTACGACAATGGCTCGTATAATGATTTTGAAGGCAAAAGCCTATATTATGATTTTTTAAAAGGATTTGTATAAAATGACTTTGGCTATTTTATGGCCTATTACAAAGATTTGTCCAAAATGATTTTTGGTAATAATTTTATACCGATGTTATATTGATGGATTTAATTAAAACTCTATGAATTCACTCGGCGTTTTCGCTGACCTTTTCTTTTAACATGTTTTATCTCAGGTACTTGAAGGTAATTCTCGGGAAGACAACAAGAATTCATGGCCCGCACTTAAATAATAATTTCCATTCAAATGCTTTGTAAAATTTGTATGAAATAATATGACTTGGGACCTATGTAAATTTGATATTTATGAATGGAAATGCTTTATTATTAAACGACGCGATTTTTAAGCGTTGTCTATGATGTGAGTAATGTGCTAACCCGTAACACCAACGAGTCTTCCGTTGTATTGAATTGTAAAAATTTGGGGGTGTTACAGTTTGGTACCAGAGCTCTCGTTATAGAGAACGAAAGATTTTTAAAACCAAGGTTTTGAATAAAACATTTCAAAATATTTTAACTATAAACATTTTTCTAAAAATGTCTAAAAATCTTTTGACTATAACGGTGCCAAAGAATTCCCGAGTTACCGACAAGGCCAGACTGAGAAGTGTTACTTTAATATATATATATATCTTGAATTATATATATATATATATGATGTAATTTGATTACATGATTGTTTGATGATTATTTCAATACGTATACGAGATATTTATACGACGTAGATTGTCACAAGGAACCCTAACTCCCCTAGCAAATCAATCGAAGCTATTCCCGTAGGAATTCTAGCTATTCCAGATCTAAACCAAGTTATGGATATTTATGATCCCAACAAAAAGGTTGATACTCGTAGAAATGTAGATATTAGTTGATTGTGATAGTGAAAAAGAATTGGCAAGATTAAGTTTGATATCGATGTCATGACGATCTTTTCTTATAAAGTGGAGTTTTACCACCTAGAAAGATGTCATCTGATTCGTTGTTACCCAATTCTTAAATTTAAAATCGAAAGGGTGAATGTTGCACTTGACGCTGTCATTGTAACCATTACCCAAAAGCCTCATGCCACTAATACCTTTCCGAGAAGTCTAATTGAATGTGTGAGTCATTTCATACTAGTGACTCATTTGATAACTATTGTTGTAAGAGCTATAGGATTGGAAATTAAGTGTTGTTCATATCGAGCTTTTATTTCCCTTTCAAGGTCTAAGAATAAAGTTGAAAGTATTGGAGAATGAGGTAGGATATCGAATTGAGTATAAGTTGGTTGAAACTTGAATAAAGTCAAATTTAACTCGTATGGAATATGAGATTATTAAGAGGAAGTCATTAAGTCCTGTGATTGAATTATAAAGTTTTAAATGATTGTTAGTTTGTGTTAAGAGTTGTTTCTAAACCATTGTCCAATAACGAGGATGCCCAGTGTCCAATAAATAAATTGAAGAAATCTTCTTCTGAATTGGGACCGATGGATCTTTCAGGACATGTGGAACACCTAATGACTCTTGTAGATTAGTATTCATTGTGGTATCTTTTAAAAATAATCCCTAACTTAACTGAGACATCAGTTGGTAGGATGAGTTCTTGGAATTGTATGACATAGTGACACATAATGTGTTACGGTACAATTTTGAGTTGTTTGTGATTAATGAAAAGACTACCATTGATTGCTAAATTCTACATGTATCGATGTCATCTATCCTTTATTGCTTCATCCTAATGTTCGCATTAGTGATGCAACCATTGAACAAGTACTCATCTCGAATTGAGTTACGTTGTGGATTATTCTTTTTGAGTGCCATCGAGGTCATGCACCTCATGATTAATTGGCTAAGCTCATTTTCTATTATATTGTGGTTAGTTCTTGGTAAACAACTTTTCATCACTCCTTTGCAGATCACTGATTGTTTTTATAAGTTAAAACAGTATCCCTTGAGAAAAATTGGGTTTTCATCACCATATGGATTATTTAAAGTGAGACTTATAAATAATCATTATCGAAATGAAGTTGTTTATAAAATACCTTAGAAAACTTAATTGTTTTCATAACAAAGAAATCTTTGTAAATTTATTTTTGATTCTTATTTAAGAATTAAGCATGAAAATGTTTTTATTATAAACATGATGATAAAATTTTGACGAACTGAGTATTGCATCGTTAATCTTGAAATTGTATATAGTTGCGCGCCTACATACAATTTGGAATGGACCATGCCAGGCTGATTAGTAGTCACCATAAAACTAATGAATAAACACTACATTTTCTTTGAAGATTGTGAAAGATTAAATTTTATGAGATCTGCAAGAAATGAAAAATAGGGACATAATGTTAGGGACACCTACATATGTGCCTGTAGCATCTATTCTTCCGAGTCGAATTTACTCATCTGTGGAAATTGTCTTATTTGACAATTGACAATTCTTTCTTGTCCAATTCTTCCGTAGTGAGATTCTTAGGAAAAGTATCTGATTACCGAGTGTTGATACCCGACTGGATGTATCGACGTTCCTATCATTTCTTTTGATTTGAATTCATTTGAATGACCTGGGTAACGATCCGAGGAGCTTTCGAATGCGTACTCAAATTATGAAAACATGGGATATATTTATATTCGTTAAATGTTTTCGTTTGTATCTGATTTGAAATTCTCTCGCGTAGATTATGCGTTGACCATACTCTTTTAATGGTAGTTGTGTCTCCATATATCCTTGAATTTGTGAAGGATTATGAGTTATTATTAGTCTTTTGAGAAGTTCACATCTTATCGGCGGCAATAAAACTAAAAAGTTGGTAATGCCAGTAGAATGGATTGATTGATTATGACATGACGACATTGTCTTAATTGATGGGAACTCGAGTAGAATTCCCCCAAAAGATAAGATGTTGATTATCAAAAGTGATCTAAATAATTCTTGATGGGTGACCATATCCTGCATTTAGACTTGAAATTATACCGTGAAGGGTTGTGAATAAGTCATATATATTATAATCTAGAAAGAACTTAAAAGTGAATGTATTAAAAGATGTTTCCATTATCTGAAACTTTAGGAGGTATTTGTTGGTGAATTACCTAGACTTTTGCCATTAAGGCAAGTTGAAATTGGTATTGATTATATTCCCGGTGCTGCACCTGTGGCATGTGCACCTTACGTCAGCACCATCTGAATTAAAGGAATTACCGTACAACTGAGAGAGTTATCGGAGATAGATTTTATTCTACCGAGCTCGTCATCGTGAAGAGCTATGGTGTTATCATTCCTTATGTTTATTGATTACCGTGAACTAAGTAAATTGACGATTAAAATCTATATCCACTACCCAAGATGATAGATTGTTCGATCATTTACAAGGTTCTAGCATATGTTCTAAAGATTTGATCCACGGCATGGTTATCATCAACTTCGCGTCCGCGAAGAAGATTATCTATTCCAATCACTACATCCAGAACTTGTAATGAACATTATGAGTTTCATGTTGTGTCGTTTGGATTGACCAATGCACATGTAGCATCCATAAATTTGGTGAATCACGTGTGAAGGCTGAATTTGATAAATTCATGCTTGTGATCATTAAGAACCATCTGTTTGTTTATAAGAATAAGAATGAGTTAATAATTAGTTATAGATTGCCCTAAATTGGCCGAACAATGAAAACTTGTACCTTGAATAATTAACATGTGATTAACGGCTTAATCCTTTACATTATTTGACCGTGTGATTAATATGATCATGGAATCTATATTGACCCTTCAAAAATTTAGAGCCCTTTTAACACTTTGGGTTTTACCAAAAAGAAAGTGCAAATGTGTTTTGACAAATGTTTTATCGAAAATAACTTTTGAGGGATTATTCCCTTATACCCAGAACATTTAACTAAACTCCTGTTTAGGGGTAAATGTTCGTGTATACCTCATGACAACCTAAGAGGAATTGAGGAAACCATTTAAACCATGACTTGAAATTTGAAACGACACTTTTTGCTTTTCAACTAAGAAAATTTTGACCAAAGTATAACCAAAGTTTTTTCAAACGTCTACGAATCTTATTAGTTATTTTCGATAAATCAACAAAAATTTTGTTAATTAAATTCAAAAATATTTGGAACATTTTTATATAATTGGACGGCCTATGAAATTTAAAATTTTTACGTTTACGTTTCATAAAATTGAATATTTATTATTTAATTACTTGTAATATTATCGACGCTTTAAACGTCGGATTGAGTAAAATTGAGAAAAATGATAGTGGAGACGAAACTAAAACTTAGAAAATATGAAGAAAGAAATTTTGAATGAAAACGGTCGTGATATTTATTTCATCAGGGAAGGTGAATGTAATTACTAACACATTAAGTAAAAATAAAGAATCAATTAGGATGTTCCTTAGTAATGATTGTGTGAAATAAACTACCGAACAATTTAAAAATAATTGATGTTTGTAAAAAGGATAATATAGATAATAAAAAGGGGTTCGCGGCTAATGTGAACCATTAAGAATTGAGAAGCCGATGGCGTTAAATGTTTTAAAGGCCGTTTGTGGTTGCCTAAATATGGAGATTTAGAGATTTAGTCATGTTGAAATCTCATAAGGTTAAGTATTCTATTCATGCCATTTCTGATTTAATGTATCTTTAGCTGAAGAAGTTGTACTGATGGCAAATTATGAAGGCAGACATTGCCTCATACATTAGTGAACGTCTAATTACTGCAAAGGTCATCATCTGAATTTGATTCGATTTGGGTCATCGTCGACAGACTGACCAAATCTGCTAATATCATTCCCGTTAATGATAGATTCTCGATGAAGAAATTGACTATTTGTATTTAAAGGAGTTATGTAAGCATGGTGTGCCTGTATCGATCATCTCTATCAAGATCCTTGCTTCGCATCGAATTTCTAGAGATTTGCTCAGAAGTCATTGGGAACGAACCTTGATGAGAGTACTGTTTACCATCCCAATCGAAGGGACGAGTTAAAGTAACGATACAAAACACTAGAAGTCTTGTTTTATGTTTGAATGATTGAGCTTTGGTAATAAATCGTATAATCGATTTCCTTAGGAAAGATTATCATTGATAATTATCGTATTAGGATCGAGATTGAATCTTGTTAGGATCTAAATATAAGAGCATCTGTAAGCAGGAGTTTGGATGAAGACATCCGACATACACCCACTGTGAGTTGGACATGTCTTTTAGGTTTAAGGTTTCCTATGATGGCGAACCTAACCTTACAAAATACTCGACCCGCGAGACCTGAAATGATTGTTGAAATTAGGATCTGATGATTGACTGCCGGTAGTGGGCAGGAGGTTATGTGAATATGAAATGTAGATCTTGAAGTGCCAGATGGGTAGCGAAGTTATGCCAAAAATTTTAACCATGGAAAAATGAATTGATGATCTGAAAGATCATGGGATATAAGTCCCCGTTGTATAGGACCATTGAGATGATATAAAAGTTGGTTTGAAGGGCATATAAGCTGGATCTACCCTATGACTTCAAGGGCTGCGTGAATTATGTTTCGTATATCTAACTTGATGAAATGTCTATCAAGTGAAAATTTGATTACTTCTTCATGAAGTATAGATCGGAGAAAAGTTGCATTCATCAAAAACCCGTGAACATCATGGATAGAGAAAGTAAGTCAACAATAAGCCTGATCTTATTCCCGTAGTTATGTTTGATGAAACTCGCGTATTGTAATGAATTACACTTGTGAGAAAAGACCGAATGAGGAGGAAATACCCACATGGATTTAACTCTATAAGAAGCGAGTAGTAAGATAAGATGATCTTTGAGGACAAAGATCCTGTTTAGGGGTAAATGCTGTGACAATCCGTCAATTTATGGTTTATATTTTATTCTCAATATTTATTTGAAAACATTATTTTAATTTTATAATATGAACTCACTTATTTTTGGGAAGAAATTTGGATTTTACGTCTTGAAGTAGCATCGACTACGTCTAAACCGGAGGATTCTACGTTACGTGCTTACGTTTACATACATCGTTTTTGGTGACAGTCGGACATTTCAGAAAATAAATTTATCCGTGAATATCATTTTGGGATTTTAAATTTGAGTAAGTTCATAAACTCACAAATTTACGAGAAGAGATTAGGACTTACGTGAATAATTTAACTTCCTTTACGACTAAACCGGAAACCTTAGGATTACGTATTTACGTTCTCGAACTCCATTTTTTATGAGACAATTTTTATTAGATTTGTTTTGTGCCGTTGAATCATAATTTATAAAAACATTTTTCGTAAAACGACCCGAGGGCACGCAAATTGAGGAAACTAGAATCGAGGAATACTCGTAAATTAGTGGGATGAGACAAAACAAGTTTTGCCCCACCCCGCTAATATGGGACGACAACATTAAGCCAACACACACCATGAGGTGTCAAGTTATTAGCTTACAAGTTACACTTTTACTTAGCTTAACTTGTAAGCACCAAAACCACAAAACCACTCACTCCATAACCATTTCTCCATTTACATACATGCAAACTACTCATACTCTCCTCCCTCTCTCTCTCTTAGTTCGTCCCATATCACCCCTAAACACCCTCATTTGATCAATTTTAACCATGAAATCATGTGTTATTCACACATATGATGAAGCCCTTTTGAAGCTCTATAGATTGGTGGTGATTTTAACATCCAAAGAGAAGTTTGCAAGATGAAGTAGGGCTGGTTTTCAAAGACCAACATCTCCCTTGGTGATCTTGAAGATTTCATACAAGAGTTCATAATATTTGGTGACCCAAAACCAAGTCTTGATCCTTCAAACTACTTAATCTTGGTGGTATAAAGATTGTTCTTCCTATCCTCTTGTTATTTTGATTATGTAATCTTGTAATTTCCTTATTTATGTATATGTATATGATGATGAATGATGATTTAAAATTATTATGTGGGGATTTGGTGTTGATAGATTTGATAAACATGGGTAAAAAGATGGAAAAACCACATGTAAAAATGGTTAAATCATGGCTAAATTAGGAGGCTGTATAAAACAGTGACTACTGATGAGACTGTATTTATACATAGTCTCATCGTCCAAATCGGGCTTAAAACGCTTAAAATATCGTCAAAATACCCATATATGTGCCTATGTTTGTTCATTGTGTATTTTAGGTATGGATATCGTGAATTCACCAAAAGATCAAAGGAATCAAGCAATAACGAACACGGGAAACGAAGCCGCACAAAGAACCAAGCCCGAAGAATGAATTTTGAAAAAATACCCTTGAAGTTTGAAGATTTGACAACTTTGGTCCCTTAACTTTGAAGATTTGGCACTTTTTACCCCTAAGAATGTTCAAAGATGCATTGGGGTCCCTAAAGTTTGAATTCATGCCAAGATAAGCCCTTGAGTTTTAAATAATATACACCATTAGTCCTTATTTTCACTAAAGGACTAATGGTGTAATGCCATAAGGACTGGAATTGCAAACCTAGGCTAACGGATGTTAACTTTGTGGACTGGTAATGAAATTACTAGTCAACAGCCCATTAAACCCCCACAGCCCACCAACATTACCCATTTACCCAATTCAAAACCCGGCCCCAGCCCATTAAAACCCCACGTCAGCCCCACACTTAATTAAATAAAGTTTGAAAAACTTTACTTTAATCCTTTCCCACTAAACACAGGTTTTAAAAAATCAATTACCCAAAATGGATTAAAACACTCTGTTCATCCTCCCCCACAACCTCATAAACCCTAATCCAATCATGTCCCTAATCAAAGGGTTATTCCCTAATACTTTCCAGATCCCTAATTGGGTCTGTCTACATCAAAACCCAACACCCCAAACACCCTCCAGCTCACTGTGGACCCCCCACCCACATGACCCCTGCTGCGTTTTGGCTAAGAAACAAAATAGGTGCAGAAAATCAATGGCACAAGATCAATTTCGTGCTCTCTACTCCTATTTGGACCATCAAGATCATATTGTACACTGCCATATCACATGGGACTGCCAAAGACCAAGTTTGAAGTCAAATATGCCAAAAAGATCCGAATTTCTCCAAGGGCTTTTCTGGAAACTCATAATTAGGGCTAGGGTTTATCTTTGCTTCTAGTATCTTCTTGTAAGCCTTATATAAGGCATAGTAGTATGTACATTATGTTTTGTTCCAGTTTTTTATGTAAAATTTTTAAGTTATTAATGATAATGAAACCTTGAGATTTTTAGCATAAATACTGTGTTCCATTTGTCTGTTTTTCTAGTTTAAAGATTGTTTAAATTTCAAAATAGTTTAAGGGTTTCAAAAGAGTTTAAGTTTTCAGAAATTTTAAGTTTGTCAAAGATTTGGTAAGAAAACGTTTTTTTTATTATTAGTTAAGCTGAAATCCCCATCACCTTGAAGTGAAAGTGGATTGGTGTTGGGATTTCAGCTATTTCAGTTTGGATTTCAAGTTGGTGTTTCAAAGATTTTCCAAAAAAAAAAAAAAAAAAAAAAGAGAAAAATCTTATTTTTCTTACTCACTCATTAGTTCTTACTGTAGATTAAGCCCATCACAAGCTTGACAAGCTTGTGATAAGCTTAATTTGCTTGAAGTCTTTTTTTTCTTGTTGGCTTTGATTGTGCAGGGATCAAGAAAGCAAGACAAGATCATTATTCATTTCCATTTTTTGTGAAGATATTTTGCACCCTGGACTGTTGTAGTCCTCAGCAGGGTTCTTGCATAAGCTCATAAATCCAAAAAGTTTCAGAAAGAGAAGGCATCAGCTAAAAAGGTGGCTTGAACCCTCTATCTTTAATACTTACTGATTTATTTTGTGCATGCTTATGTGATTTGTTAGAATCTGCTCTTGTGTCTATTTTATTGCTTGATTAGGCTTTATACAAGTTTGTGTGCATGCTTAGAACCTAGGAATTAGTTTGGTCAGTGTTGGATAGACTTTGGTTTGAAAATTTTTCATTTTAGAAAATTAAGGGGGTGTTTGGGTCTGCTTATTAGGACTGGATCTTGACAAAATTTTGGCTTAAAAACAGCTTAGACACACTCCATTAGGGTAGTGTTATTTGATAGAGTATTTGGTTTGAGTTTAGTGAGATGTACAAGTAGTTTGTATGTTAAAAAATTGAAACATAGCTTAGAAATCAGCAAATGCATCTATCTGCCTTGTTCTAGCTTGATTTTGGCTCACCATCTTGCATAATCTGTTAGAATCTGATATCATCTAGGGCTTGTTATTGGTTGAGTTTGATTTGATAAGTTTTTAAACAAGATTTGGCCATTGGAAATCCAATTGTGTGTCAAACACATCAGCGAACAACCATTTGCACTTGTCTATTTTAACAGTAACTGAATTAGGCCCCTTAGTGTGATATTTTTGTTTTGTGCTTGCTGTTTTTATTGTTTATATTGACTCCCCACACTTCCATGAGTGTGGGGGTGCCTTTGTTTCCAGTCAAAACCAAGTAATAAGCAATCTACAAGCACTTGAATCCACAGACCTGTTTTTTACACTATCAGTGGGAACTCCTTTCCCACTGATAGCTTGTTTGTTTCCACTGCTACACTAAAAGACAGAAAAACAAGAAGTGTCACTATCAGATTCCAATTCTTTTGTCTTTAGTGGGCATTTTTAGGAATTAGGGTTTCATTCTTTTTGCAATATTTTTCATTTTTAATTTCTGATTTTTCAGTATTATTTATTTTCCAGTTACTGTTCATTAGATAATTTTTAGATTATTTAGCTAATTTAATTACTTTTTAATTAATCAGTTTTTGTCCTTTAGTGGTAAAAATACATATTTTTCACTTTTAAAATTTTTCTTAGACTTAGAATATTATTTTAAGATTTTTAGTCAAAAAAATCAGTTACTGTTCACTTTTTAATTATTTTTAATAATTAATTTAAGTTAATTAGGGTTTAATTATTAAATAGTTTTGTCTTTTAGTGCAAATTTTTACTTTTTTCAAACTTTTTCAATTTTCTACTGTTCATTAGGGTAATTTAGGATTTTTAAAATTGTTAAATTAATTTTGGCATTATTTTATTATTTTCTAGGATTATTTTAATTAAAAAATAGTTTTAAGTATTTTAAAAATAGAAAAGTAGTTTTTAAAATTTAAGAAAAATAGTTTTTAGTCTTTAAATAATATAAGTTAGTTATTAGTTCAATAAATTAATATTTTGGGCATTTTGTTAATTATATTTAATTTTTGGGCTTTAATTAGCATTAAAAATTGAATATTTAATTAATAAAAGGTTTTAAAATATATTTGTTGAATTTTTATTCTTATTTATATTATTTAAGACTTAGATTAATCATTTAATTAATTTTTAGGTTTAATTTTTAATTTCGTCACGTTTTACGTATTTACGTTCGCGTTTTACGTTAATTCGTCGTAGTTTAAACGTAGTCGTAGCTCGTCTTTTATTTTTCTCTCTTGAAACCAAAAACGTCACTAATCCAAACATTGTTATTTCACATAATTGGCACACATAATACACACCTCCTTCGAGAACAAACCCGCATTTATTCGGTTTTACGTTTTTCCTAAAGCGTATAACTTAATACTTGCCACTCATACGCGTTTTTCCTAAAACGTGTACGAAAAAACCTACATCAAATTTTGGCGCCGCTGCCGGGGAGGTGTTTTAGTGTGCCATTATTATTAGTATCGTGTTTGTTTGAGTAGTGCGTTTTTGCTTTTCATTTTTGGAAAGCGTAAATATCGTACATACTCATTTTTGTTATTTTTCTCTATTATAGTATAATATCCAAATAAATCGTGTTTAATTTTCCTAAATTAAACACAAATCAATCTTTACTATATTGTAGATATATTGGTTTTTGTTTTTCTTGTGAATATATTATTACTATATTGTACTACGTAAGAACAATAAATATACAAGTACTCCAAATACGTGAGAAATCACAACCTTGATTCGGGATTTCATCACTCGATCATTGTATTCGAATCCAAAGCAAAAGTTTAAAGGCAAAATAGATAAATACTTTCGTGAGGCTTAATTTCAATTAACACAAACTATAAGGTGGGTATAAGGCGGTTGTATTTCACGACCTAAAGGAAAAAGGCTCTTAAGTGCTTCGCGCCGCCTCGTTTCCTCCGCTTGCTTGTGCGTGTTTTGAGAAAGAGGGCTAATCGAGGGTTTGCCGCCCAAGTATTATCTACGTATCATATATATTTGCTTGTTTTCAAGATTAAACCCTCTTGAACGTTTTGGTGTTCCACCAACGTTCTAAAGTCATCGAGAACGTTCACTCCACGTGATCGTTTTCATTCTTTGAGGCTCCTTTAATCGAGAAAGTCGATTCGAGGGGAGATTTGTAGATTTTTGTCTACGTAATACATTCAAAAAATCCAAAAAAATTAAAAAATCAATCAAAAACCAAAAAAATTGAAAAAATCGAAAAGCCGCAAAAAGAATCTTCTTTGCTACCACCCATTCTACGCTTAGTGCATGCGCACTCGATCGAAGGATTATTCCAATTCTAGTGAAGCTTCGAATCGACGCAATCGTAATCGAAGGAATCGACGACGTAGACGAGAATTAGAAACCGATGTTCCTAATATCGTTGTTGAAGAAACCGTAGAGGAGATGGCCGACAATCGTTCTATGATGGAATTGCTCCAAGCGCCCACCGAGGGTTATGGAGACGCGATCGTAATTCCCGCTATCGAGGCGGAGAATTTTGAGATCAAGAGCGGAATGCTTTCGTTGATCCAAGCTACGAAGTTTCGAGGTCGTGAAGCCGATAATCCTCACGACCATATTCGGAATTTTGATCGTCTTTTAGCCACGAGCAAGTTTAAGAATGTCGACACCGATGTCGTCAAGCTTATGCTTTTTCCGTACTCGCTCGATGGTGCCGCCAAGGATTGGTACGAGAAAGAGCCACCTAATTCGATAACTACGTGGAAGGATCTCGTCTCCAAGTTCGTTAATTATTTTTTCCCACCGTCTAAGACAACGTTTTTCAAAAACGAGATTACGAAATTTGAGCAAAAACCGCATGAATCTTTTAGAGACGCGTGGGATCGTTTTAAGGAATTGCTTAGGCAATGTCCTCACCATGGTTTTTCCGAGTTGCACCAAATCGATACGTTTTACAACGGTCTTAATTTTCACGAACAAGACTCGTTGAATTCCGCCGCCGGTGGCAACTTTTTGTGTAAGACTCCGAGAGAAGCTTTGATAATTATCGAGAACCGATCCAAGGTTTACCAACTCCGCAATGCACCGAGTGTTGCCAATGTCGCCAATGTTAGTAGTTCCAATCGCGACATTGAGAGAGTTGATGCAAAAGTCGACAAGCTTACGAATGTGTTCACGTCTTATCTCATTGAGATGCAAAAGAAAGACGCTCCCGCTACGGTGAAAGCGGTTGAGGTTTCGTGTACGTTTTGTGGTGGACCTCATAATTATTACGAGTGTGCGGCTACGGATGGCCAAACGTCGAATGTGAGTGCGTTAAACAACAATTTTTCTAATCAAAATAACGCCGGTCCATCACAACAAGGCAATTATAACCAAGGCAACAATTTTCAAAATCGAAACAATTTTCAAGGAAACAATCAACAAGGAAATTTTTCGAATCAAAATCAAGGAGGTTATAATCAAGGTCGTAATATAACTTGGCAAAATAGAGATAACAATCAAGGAAATAATTTTTCAAGTGGGAATCAAAACAATTTTCAAAGAAGTAATCAAAACCAAGGGAACTTTAATTCTAATCAAAATAGTTCGTCAAACGATTTTCAAAATTACATGAAAACGAATGAGGCTAATATGAGACGATTAGAGGGAGAAATTGGTACTTTGAAAAACGACTTTACAAATACTTTGAAATTGCAAAACACGAAGATTGAACAAGGGCAAATTGATATTAAAAAGATGTTTTCGGCCATAATGAACAAAGCCTCGGGTTCGTCATCGAGTTCGTTACCTAGTGACACCGTTGCTAATCCGAAAGAACAATGTAAAGCTGCCTCGCCTCGTGAGAAAGGTCGTGTGATTACCCCTAACCTTGAAGGATTCCGTGTTGTTTATCCCTCTCAACCCTCGACTTCTAAGACGTCTTCTTGTTCTAAAGTCGATAGGGTGAACGTGGCGACCAAGGAAAAGAGTGCACACCCTCGTGTACCTCAAATTCCATCCACGGTTCAAAAAGAGAGCTTTGTCGACCTTACCAAAGTAACCCTTGAAGAAACTTGTGCTTCAATCCTTCTTAAAAAACCCAAAAGGCGTATGCCGAGAAAGGAAAAGGATCCGGGCCAATTTCTACTACCTTGTGATTTTTCCGAGATTGAGGGATGTTTAGCCCTTGCCGATTTAGGTTCTAGCATCAATCTTATGCCTCATTCTCTTTGTAAATTGATGAGATTGCCTTCGCTTACCCCCACGAACATGACAATCGAGCTTGCAAATTGTACACCTTTAATACCAATTGGAATAGCCGAGGATGTCTATGTTAGGATTGGAAAGTTTGTTTTCCCCGCGGATTTCGTTATATCCGATTACGAGTGTGACCCTAAATGTCCCATTATTTTAGGCCGACCATTCTTATCGACGGCTAGAACCGTAATCGACGTTCACGAGGGGAGACTTACTATGAGATATGGGGATGAGAAAATAGACTTTTTCGCTAGAAAATCCCAAGGATTTTATGAGAATGAAAAAACCGAGGTTTTAAAACCTAATGATTCAAATTCTAATGATTTCAAAATGTTTACTTTAGCGGAAAGAATGAAGCTTGATGCATGTTTTGAAAGAATTAAGAAAAACGGTTTTAAGGATGATGATTTTAATGACAAAGAATACGTGTACCTAATTCAAAAGGGTATGTGTAAATTTATGGATGAAAACTCACTTTGGGATGTTTTTAGCGAAACAAGTGAACCACCAATTCCGAAGGGTGACGTTAATGCCATCACGACAATGACCAAAATGGATTCGTCTTCACCACCTTCGAAGGACCACGTCTTTGAGGCTTCAACTTCTAACTCCATCGAAGTGCCTCCTTTGCCTAGCCCAACACCCGTTGAGGCTAAAGGGTTTATCGACATCGATCCTCTCGTCTTAGAAAAGTCACCTAAGCGTAGCCCTAGTGCTTGTAAGTCCATGGTTGTGAGTGCTCACATCGACTCTTTCTTTGACGATGACGATGGCGATTTTGCCGAGCTTGATCACGTACTTAGACATCCACATGCTATTTTTGATTCTCCTAAGAAGAAACATGTGAAGTACGATGATTATGAGTTTGATCCCGAGATTGAGGAAATCATTGAACGAGAGCTAGCTCTTATGCCTTCACTTCCACCTACGAGTGAGGTCGACCTTTCCAAAATCGAGGATGAACTCAATGAGTTGGAACGTCTTATTTTTGATGATGAACCAACTCATGTGACCACCACAAATCCCATTCTCGAGGAGTTACCTAATCAACACTCCTCATTTGAGAATGACGTTTACCACATTCGTGAGGATCTAACTTATCAACGATCCCCACAAAAGAATGATGGTTTCGTGCTTGATCGTGATCTCTTCGAGAGAGTTTCTAAGATACTCAAGGAGGGGAATGACAAACCTTGGTTTGACAAGCCTATCTTTGATGAAGAAATAGATGAGATCGACGTTCATGAGGATGACGAGTATGTTGACCCCGAGGGGCGGTGTTCTTTATTGACAAACGTTTTGAGAACTTATATAATCCGCCACCCCCTCCCGCCAAAGACTTAAATGTGAGAATTTTTAGCGCGACTAATTTTGAACTAGAAACGCCAAATATTTTCGACATCATTAAATCGGGTTTTCATAAAGAGTTTTTGAACGATGAAAAAGGAAAAGATTTTAAAAATGTTTTAAAAGATTTTTCTACATGTTTAACTCCGTCATCACATCGTGTTATGAGTGCTACCACCTCGTCTACTCCTTTTGACGATGGTTGGTGTGGATCTAGTGTGGGGGAAGCCCCTAATGTTCCCTCCCATTTCTCCACCGAGAACGAGATTTACGATCCCGGAATTGCTTGTAAAGGGAAATCTCGGTCTTCCACCGATGCAATAAATGGAAAATCTTTTCGTTTGCTTGGTGTGAGTCTACCTCGAGTAGCTCATTATGTTGCCTTACCCATTGCCCCACCTTTCTACTTCTTATCTCTTTTCTTCTACCCCATTGGGGTTTGTGTTGGAGTAGCGTTGTTTCGTCTTTCATCCGAAAATGAAGACGCTATATTTGACCCCGGTATACGTTTATCGGGTTTTTAAAGTACTCCACGTACTTTTGGGCCTTGTTCATCATGTAAGCCCCACTAAAAATGACCATACCAAGTTTATCCCTAAATGATCACATTTATGGGGATTCGAGTCGAGCTTTTGACTCGGTTATCAAAAACAAGGTGCCTCGTGGGGGATTCTCATGCTTATCCTTGTAAATATTATCGCTTTCTTAGTTAATGTAACAAGGGGACTTGTGCTCTTCCTACCTTTGTTTCGTGGTTGTTTGTGATTGTGATCTATTAGGTTCATCGTCATCATTGAAGCCTCTCGTGTTCGTTTTACGGATCACTCGAGCTTCGATCGTTGCCTTTGGAGATTCCGATATCCGATGATATCCTTTTATGTTCTAACGTTTATCTTATTAGCATAATTCATAAACGGCTATAGGTTATTCGTTTTACCCTTTCCATGCTCGAGATTAAGCATTCGACTTCGTCTCTAGTATGGGGGTGTTTACACCCCTAGACTCGAAACATTGAGGACAATGTTTAGTTTTAGTATGGGGGGGTGAGTAGATACTTCACCTTGCTTACGTCAACACGCTATCCAATATTCATCTTTTTGCTATCGTTTTGTTGCAAAATAAGGCTAAAAATGGCCAAATTTTAAAATTTTTCTTGTTTTTCATAAGTGTTTAAGACACGAATGTAGGTTTTCCGATGGTGAGAACGAGAGTAATTTTTGACTCGACCGTGCGTGTTGAGCACTTAGCTTCGATTCCTTAACTTTTTAGGCTAAGTCTCTTAAATGAGGACGAGAAATGATAGAGTTATTTATAAGTCTCGTAATCGTCACTATCTTATGTGTAGTAATTATTAGCTTATTCTCCCAACGCTTTTGTATAATAAATTGTTAATAAATATTGATTTAGCGGTTTAGTCACTATTGTTGGGTTTCTATTTTGTTTTGGTAGCTTCCATGTAATTAAATTGGGAAAACATTAAGGTATCGCCAGCGTCACGGTTTTGAAGTATTGGCACCCGAATAATCGAAAGCTTCACCTAATAATAAGATTTCAAGTGCTCACCTAAATTAAGCAAAAATTTGAAGCTCACAAGGCCGAAAAATCTATGCCCAAATTGAAAGTGAATCAAGCCTTAATCTTCGAAGCTTTAAAGATCCAAAATTCGCTTTTGCGTGAGGATATACGTCTTTGGCTAATAAAACCACCGATGAGGCGGATAATAAAAGGCAAGGCAAGACCGAAGTCATAATAAAAGCTTCATGGCGAATTTGAATAAAAGATGGAGGTAAACCAAAGATAATAAGGCCCTTCCGTTAGGGGGCGTATAAAAGTCTTGGTAATAAGTCTCATGTTCAAAACCGTTATAAAACCGTGTTTATCGATCCTTCTTGTTGACTTAATTTTTTGACATCGTTGTCTATTGGGATGAATTATTGATTTGATGATTTTGGTTACACCGTTAAGTTTCTATTTTTAGACTTAATCTCTATTCACGCATAAGTCAATGATGTATCCTCGTGATCATTAAGACAAAAATAAAATATAAGAGATACCAAGTAGGAATAAGGGAGTTTAGGTTCGTAATTAACACTCATGAGATGTGTTCGTGTTGCTAACTTATAATAACAATGATCTCGTTACACGCTTAGCATGGAATTGGGTGAAAATCGAGGACGACGAAATTATTTCTAACGAAGCATTCACGTGTTCTTGTTCTATGATCCCAAAAGTCACATTCTCGTGATGAAAACAATACATTATGTCTAAAACGCATGAAGTAGTTTATTTTTATGTCTTGAATAAATGCCATCATAAAATGAATTTTGGAAGTGCTAAGATACTTAATTCTAGCATTGCGTGGGGACACGGCAATGGTTTAGTATGGGGGAGTGATGAGACTGTATTTATACATAGTCTCATCGTCCAAATCGGGCTTAAAACGCTTAAAATATCGTCAAAATACCCATATATGTGCCTATGTTTGTTCATTGTGTATTTTAGGTATGGATATCGTGAATTCACCAAAAGATCAAAGGAATCAAGCAATAACGAACACGGGAAACGAAGCCGCACAAAGAACCAAGCCCGAAGAATGAATTTTGCAAAAATACCCTTGAAGTTTGAAGATTTGACAACTTTGGTCCCTTAACTTTGAAGATTTGGCACTTTTTACCCCTAAGAATGTTCAAAGATGCATTGGGGTCCCTAAAGTTTGAATTCATGCCAAGATAAGCCCTTGAGTTTTAAATAATATACACCATTAGTCCTTATTTTCACTAAAGGACTAATGGTGTAATGCCATAAGGACTGGAATTGCAAACCTAGGCTAACGGATGTTAACTTTGTGGACTGGTAATGAAATTACTAGTCAACAACCCATTAAACCCCCACAGCCCACCAACATTACCCATTTACCCAATTCAAAACCCGGCCCCAGCCCATTAAAACCCCACGTCAGCCCCACACTTAATTAAATAAAGTTTGAAAAACTTTACTTTAATCCTTTCCCACTAAACACAGGTTTTAAAAAATCAATTACCCAAAATGGATTAAAACACTCTGTTCATCCTCCCCCACAACCTCATAAACCCTAATCCAATCATGTCCCTAATCCAATCATGTCCCTAATCAAAGGGTTATTCCCTAATACTTTCCAGATCCCTAATTGGGTCTGTCTACATCAAAACCCAACACCCTAAACACCCTCCAGCTCACTGTGGACCCCCCACCCACATGACCCCTGCTGCGTTTTGGCTAAGAAACAAAATAGGTGCAGAAAATCAATGGCACAAGATCAATTTCGTGCTCTCTACTCCTATTTGGACCATCAAGATCATATTGTACACTGCCATATCACATGGGACTGCCAAAGACCAAGTTTGAAGTCAAATATGCCAAAAAGATCCGAATTTCTCCAAGGGCTTTTCTGGAAACTCATAAATTAGGGCTAGGGTTTATCTTTGCTTCTAGTATCTTCTTGTAAGCCTTATATAAGGCATAGTAGTATGTACATTATGTTTTGTTCCAGTTTTTTATGTAAAATTTTTAAGTTATTAATGATAATGAAACCTTGAGATTTTTAGCATAAATACTGTGTTCCATTTGTCTGTTTTTCTAGTTTAAAGATTGTTTAAATTTCAAAATAGTTTAAGGGTTTCAAAAGAGTTTAAGTTTTCAGAAATTTTAAGTTTGTCAAAGATTTGGTAAGAAAACGTTTTTTTTATTATTAGTTAAGCTGAAATCCCCATCACCTTGAAGTGAAAGTGGATTGGTGTTGGGATTTCAGCTATTTCAGTTTGGATTTCAAGTTGGTGTTTCAAAGATTTTCCAAAAAAAAAAAAAAAAAGAGAAAAATCTTATTTTTCTTACTCACTCATTAGTTCTTACTGTAGATTAAGCCCATCACAAGCTTGACAAGCTTGTGATAAGCTTAATTTGCTTGAAGTCTTTTTTTTCTTGTTGGCTTTGATTGTGCAGGGATCAAGAAAGCAAGACAAGATCATTATTCATTTCCATTTTTTGTGAAGATATTTTGCACCCTGGACTGTTGTAGTCCTCAGCAGGGTTCTTGCATAAGCTCATAAATCCAAAAAGTTTCAGAAAGAGAAGGCATCAGCTAAAAAGGTGGCTTGAACCCTCTATCTTTAATACTTACTGATTTATTTTGTGCATGCTTATGTGATTTGTTAGAATCTGCTCTTGTGTCTATTTTATTGCTTGATTAGGCTTTATATAAGTTTGTGTGCATGCTTAGAACCTAGGAATTAGTTTGGTCAGTGTTGGATAGACTTTGGTTTGAAAATTTTTCATTTTAGAAAATTAAGGGGGTGTTTGGGTCTGCTTATTAGGACTGGATCTTGACAAAATTTTGGCTTAAAAACAGCTTAGACACACTCCATTAGGGTAGTGTTATTTGATAGAGTATTTGGTTTGAGTTTAGTGAGATGTACAAGTAGTTTGTATGTTAAAAAATTGAAACATAGCTTAGAAATCAGCAAATGCATCTATCTGCCTTGTTCTAGCTTGATTTTGGCTCACCATCTTGCATAATCTGTTAGAATCTTATATCATCTAGGGCTTGTTATTGGTTGAGTTTGATTTGATAAGTTTTTAAACAAGATTTGGCCATTGGAAATCCAATTGTGTGTCAAACACATCAGCAAACAACCATTTGCACTTGTCTGTTTTAACAGTAACTGAATTAGGCCCCTTAGTGTGATATTTTTGTTTTGTGCTTGCTGTTTTTATTGTTTATATTGACTCCCCACACTTCCATGAGTGTGGGGGTGCCTTTGTTTCCAGTCAAAACCAAGTAATAAGCAATCTACAAGCACTTGAATCCACAGACCCGTTTTTTACACTATCAGTGGGAACTCCTTTCCCACTAATAGCTTGTTTGTTTCCACTGCTACACTAAAAGACAGAAAAACAAGAAGTGTCACTATCAGATTCCAATTCTTTTGTCTTTAGTGGGCATTTTTAGGAATTAGGGTTTCATTCTTTTTGCAATATTTTTCATTTTTAATTTCTGATTTTTCAGTATTATTTATTTTCCAGTTACTATTCATTAGATAATTTTTAGATTATTTAGCTAATTTAATTACTTTTTAATTAATCAGTTTTTGTCCTTTAGTGGTAAAAATACATATTTTTCACTTTTAAAATTTTTCTTAGACTTAGAATATTATTTTAAGATTTTTAGTCAAAAAAATCAGTTACTGTTCACTTTTTAATTATTTTTTATAATTAATTTAAGTTAATTAGGGTTTAATTATTAAATAGTTTTGTCTTTTAGTGCAAATTTTTACTTTTTTCAAACTTTTTCAATTTTCTACTGTTCATTAGGGTAATTTAGGATTTTTAAAATTGTTAAATTAATTTTGGCATTATTTTATTATTTTCTAGGATTATTTTAATTAAAAAATAGTTTTAAGTATTTTAAAAATAGAAAAATAGTTTTTAAAATTTAAGAAAAATAGTTTTTAGTCTTTAAATAATATAAGTTAGTTATTAGTTCAATAAATTAATATTTTGGGCATTTTGTTAATTATATTTAATTTTTGGGCTTTAATTAGCATTAAAAATTGAATATTTAATTAATAAAAGGTTTTAAAATATATTTTTGAATTTTTATTCTTATTTATATTATTTAAGACTTAGATTAATCATTTAATTAATTTTTAGGTTTAATTTTTAATTTCGTCACGTTTTACGTATTTACGTTCGCGTTTTACGTTAATTCGTCGTAGTTTAAACGTAGTCGTAGCTCGTCTTTTATTTTTCTCTCTTGAAACCAAAAAGGTCACTAATCCAAACATTGTTATTTCACATAATTGGCACACATAATACACACCTCCTTCGAGAACGAACCCGCATTTATTCGGTTTTACGTTTTTCCTAAAGCGTATAACTTAATACTTGCCACTCATACGCGTTTTTCCTAAAACGTGTACGAAAAAACCTACATCAACTACACTTATGATAAACTGATAAAATGGTTTGGATAAATTAACATACAGTAAGCTATGACTCTTGTACACATGTGAGAGTTGGCCATGCAATGGAATCATAAAAACGAGTGAGATATGATCAAAACAAGTTTAGAGTGCAAATCTGACTACACTGTTTTAGACGAATTTTATAAAATACTTAGAGGTTGATTCATCAGTAGCTATAAAGGAATAAAATAAAGCACATATCATTTAGTTTCTGTGATAAAAATTTGGGGTTCTATCTTCATATAGAACTCTTGATATGACCATTTTAGTGAACATAAAATTTAGGACTGAATTTGTGAAATTAATGTTTAATATTATTATATAAGCACTCAAATAAATATAGTATAAAATGTGAATTAAAACCCACTAACTTATATATTACATTTATATAAATATGTATAAGGATAAATAAATGGACATTTTATAAAAATGGTAGTTTGGTAAGTTTTATAAGTTATAAAAACTATAAACATGATTTTTACGTCTTTTCGGCTAATACCGTAAAATTAACGTTTTTCGTCAATTAAAACATAGACGGTCGGACCCGTCTAATGTAAACTTTTTAAAAGTCATATACTGATATATAAGTACTTAATACAAGTAAAAACCGATAAAACCCGAACTATATAACATATAGACATTAACGGGCCAAAGTAGCCTTATTGGACTATAAACCCGACTAGTTAGTAAAACACTTATAAACTTACTTATTGGGCTTAACCCATTTGGGCCCAACTTGTAAAGTATAATACTGATAATAAAAGTATAATTGGGCTAATATTATATATTGGGTTTGTAATGGGCCCATTGGGCCTCAAAATGTAAACAAGTTGAACTAATCTTGAAAATTTCCAACACATAACATTATAATGTGGAATAAAGATGTACAGTCTCACTTGATCATCATCATATGTATAAAGTCATCATATATATACATAATTGTTATTTTAATAAAGTCATTGGACAAAAGTCTAAGACGAGTATTATTTGTCTAGGTTTCTGTGATTGAAGCACGTACCGTACATCTGAATTGCAGATAACCCGCTTTCCCACATCAACGTGATTTCATAGCCTCGCACTCTTTTAAATGTTTTTATGTATGAGAATTGTCGTGCCACATTGATTGGTAAGCGAATTTATGTATGAGAAGATTTACACAAGCGTGATTATTGTGACGACACGCTAATTTAGATGGGCAAATTGAGTTTCGGGCTAGCTACCCGTTGTTTGTTGTAGTAAGGTAACAATGTCATGCGGCTTATAATAATCCAAATAACGAAGTACTGCTATACGCACTAAATTACGATATATTGCCTGACTAGCAATACGGGGTCTTACTTTTGATATTATGTTCGTGTTTTGGTTTTTCATAACCATATTCATATAACGGTTTTTATTTAACTCTATACAACGTTATAAAACGTATTGTATGATGTTTTTACGACAATGGCTCGTATAATGATTTTGAAGGCAAAAGCCTATATTATGATTTTTGATAAGGATTTGTATAAAATGACTTTGGCTATTTTATGGTCTATTACAAAGATTTGCACAAAATGATTTTCGGTAATAATTTTATACCGATGTTATATTGATGGATTTAATTAAAACTCTATGAATTCACTCGGCGTTTTCGCTAACCTTTTCCTTTAACATGTTTTATCTCAGGTACTTGAAGGTAATTCTCGGGAAGACAACAAGAATTCAAGGCCCGCACTTAAATAATAATTTCCATTCAAATGCTTTGTAAAATTTGTATGAAATAATATGACTTGGGACCTATGTAAATTTGATATTTATGAATGGAAATGCTTTATTATTAAACGACGCGATTTTTAAGCGTTGTCTATGATGTGAGTAATGTGCTAACCCGTAACACCAACGAGTCTTCCGCTGTATTGAATTGTAAAAATTTGGGGGTGTTACAAGTTTATCCTATAAAAATAGGGATTGGGGTTTATTGTTCGATTTTATCCAAATAATCGGATAAGTAATTAGATATGTTGATTCCAAGAATGCTAGAAACAATTCTTCCATCTATCGTTGAGTCAAAAAGAATACTGATAATCAGGTAAACTCTAACAATCGTTGATTCAACGAATACCCGATTATTTGGATCAAATCGAACAATAAACCCTAACTTGGATTTAAGTTGATTAACAAAAGACTAAAAGTCTGGAATTTTTATTCATAACTCAAAACCGAATACAATAAACCCCAAGCCCTATTTTTATAGGATAAATTAACTTGGAAAATAATTTAACAAGTTATTCTAGAAAACTAAAATTAGAAAAGTAAATAAAGTGTAGGCATAAAAATAATCTCCAATAGACATAAAAAATAATGCTCATGCATTATTTAACGAAACTAAATAAAAGACATAGATCACCAGACAAATAATACTCCTAATTGACGAACTCTTGAAATTACTTCGTCATCAAATGAGATTTTTGGGTGATGTTGTGATGGAGAGAAAACCGTTTGTAGAATGAGAATTCGTATGATGGTTTTACGTTACTCAAATTAGACGAATTAATTATGTTACTCAGTGAGATCTGGAAACTTAATGCATTCAGATGGGATGAAACATGTTTACAATGTAAAACATTTTTTGGCAATGTAAATCCCTTAAATGTCTAGAAATTGAAAATTGTTTGTCAATTGAATTGTTCGACTAGTCGCTATGTTGAGTCCATTCATTACAAGCTGATCAACTGATGTATTGGATTTATGTCAATATAGTTCTAGAATTCAAGGAAAATGTTGGAATGATTCACACGACTTATAGAATAAGAAATATAGATGAATAAGATCAAGATTAAAACTATGAATGGAATATTAGATTAGATGAAGAAGAACTAGAAAGATACAAGGTAGATGATTCTAGTGAGAGAAACTAAGGAGAGTTTCTCTCTCTAAAACAAGAAGAAGAGAAGAGATACAATGGGAGACACACACACAAATGAGGATGGTTATGCCTTTTATACTAAGGCTTACATGAATAGGAGGCCTTCCTCATTTGTGTGTTCGGGACTAATTCTCGTTACATACATAAGAATGACATAGAACTCTCGACACCGTTGAGTAGCATTTTCCACGAGCTTTGCAACGGTATATTATATGACCATCACTTTAAATACTTCTAACAATCTCCCCCTAAGGGGTGGTCATATAATATGTGACTTCACTTCTTTGACCATCACTTTAAATACATCTAACAATCTCCCCCTAAGTGGTGGTCATGTATTATGTGACTTCACTTCTTTGTTGTTGCAGACTTTGAAGCTTGTTGCCTTGAGAGTTCTTGCATAGTTCCTTTCATGACTTGTGATCTTGGATCTTTGATCTTTTCCTTGACTTGATCTTGAAGCTTTGCCAGCTTGTGTTCTTGTGTCTTTCTCCACATACTCATGTTTTGTGTTGACTTGAAAGCTTGTAAACAATCTCCCTTGATCATCAGAGTAGCGGAAGTCTTTGTCTTTAGATGTTCTTGAGCTTTCTTCAATAATCCTGAATATGTGGCCTTGAATTGCGACTCTTGAGATAACGCCACCGTTTGCATTCCACCGGATTCCCGTTATACAGTACGAATACTGTACCTGTGATCAGGTAAGTTCAAAGAACTTCCTTGACAGGATTTCCTGCTGTGGTAGCCGTTCTCAATACTTGAATATATCGAAAGATAATTCAAAGTAAGGAGTGAATCATGCAGTTCCATTCTGCTGATTAAGTCGTCAATTCACTTTCCTGGAACAAGTCTGAATCAATTAAGAATCAAACCATCGTTGCTTTCCAGTTGACACAAGTTTGATTCATATAGAATCGCACAAGTTACCTACCGCAGTGCTGTTTGATGATGACACTGGAAGGATTTCCATTCGTCACTGTAAATACTGAAAAGTATTACTCTGAATGTTCTGGCAAGATCATAAAGATATTGCGTCGAGACCTGGAACGAGTTTGAATCAATTAAGAATCAAACCACTGTTGCTTTCCAGTTAACATATGTTTAATTCAAGTGAATCTTACATATGACCTACCGCAGTGCTGTTTGATGATAACACTGGAAGGATTTCCATTCATCACTGTGAATACTAAAGAGTATCACTCTGAATGTTCTAGCAATACCACAAGGATAGAGCGTAGGACTCTGTAACCTATCTCTTGTGTTCTGATGATGAACAACAATTTATATATGGAATAAGTGTCCTAATGAGATTTTCTGATGAATCTTGTTGGCTCTAGACTCTATAAGTGCACGTTTATTTGGTGATCGGAGGCTGGAGCAGACTGCCACCTATTCAATATCTACTATCTCGGAGTGAGAAAGTCGATAGAAATGAGTTGAACTCCGTGACAATAAAACAAAACTTCTTTTGAGAGAAGCTTGAGTAGGCTGGGAAGGGTTGTGCATTGCATCACTGGGTCCATGATGCTTTGTCTTCAGTATCAAAAATCATCAAAGTGATTCTGATAATAGATGTATTGACCCGGTTTCTGCCTAAGTTGTATGGAGGGCTTCTTTCTTTACACCCTTTATCCTTACATTTCTTTTTCATTCTTCAACCCCTTCAATGCTTACCAAGACGTCATAACTAGCACCTTGTTGTGATTGTTCCAGTGCTAGCTTAAGTCATTAGTTGGCATTTTTCCCGTACGCTCAACTACTCCATCTTTCCTAAGGACTTCTAAGTTCTAATGGATTGTCCCTGGGAAGATCCCTCCGGTTCTGGTTGGATCATAGGACGAATACCTAACCACCTTTTGACACCAATACCATCGTGAATTCATGTGTTGAAGGGTATAGATATCGTAACCAGAAAAATCAATTGAAAGTGCAGTCAAGGTGTTGATAAAATCAATGTTTACACCTTGAAAGTTTTCTATATCACCAAAAACGCTCCCCCTACATATGTGCATCATAAAAAAGGAGAGATTTTTGCACATATTAGGAAGAGAAAGCACTTATATCAAAGATCTTATTCAAGATAACACATTTTAATCACTATTCTCCCCCTCAAAAATTGCATGAAATTGAATTTTTTTGTGAAACTAGTGATGAAACATAGAGAGAATAATATGTCATGAAACTTTGGAACAAATGTTTATGAAATCATTATACTCCCCCTCGAGAAGAGATTCTATTTAAATAGGGGAGTATATGAGCACATTGTTTTGAAATACTTTGAAAAATTGTGCTCAAAAATCCGAGAGAAATTGTGTTCATGAGCTTAAAACTTTGAATGTTTTGATATAAGCTCATGACCGAGAAAAATGAATTTCTCGTTGTTGAGGATAAGTCAAAGACTTTCCTTTATTTGGGGACCGGGTTATAGTCTGACATGTGACTATAAGCCATTATGTTGAGCTCAAAACATTGAATGTTTTGTGACAAGCTCAACCCGAGATAGATTGCTCTACCCGTTATTAGGATAAGTTATCTTTAAAAATACACTCTCCTTTATTTGAAGTTCGAGTTACAGTCTGACATTTAACTGTAAGTCGTTTACATGAGCTTAAAACATGGAATGTTTTTATCGGAAGCTCATGACCGAGAAAGTTTTATTTTCTCGTTGTTAAGGATAAGTTATCATCCGTGATCAACTTTCCTTTCTTTGAGGCACGAGTCACAATCTGAGGTGACTGCAAATCATTTGAAGAAAGAGGAAATGACATGTTTTGAAAAACATTTAAACTCTCATTCGAACTTTATGTACGTACCCGTGTCGTTTTTGAACAACATTTCTAAGTGCGTCCATATTATCGATGCTGAGAGACATGTCGAAGAAGAATATTTTTTGGTATTTTTGAAAAATTTTCACATTTTTTATTTTGTTTTTATAAGTTTTATATTTTTGTATTTTGATTTTCAATGTTTTCGAAAATAATCCAAAATAGACCTTTGTACAGCAGAAGAAGGTGATGTCGAATGTACAGAATTGGAACCCTTTGAAGAAATGGATTCAGAATCTGCTGAAGTACCTGCAATGACAGAAGAAGAATTTGCACAAATACTAGTGTTAGGAGTAACAAATGCATTTTCTACATTCAGAACACTCGCATTAGTGCTGGAGCAAGTATCATCACTCTTCTTGATAGGAATCCACTTAAGACCGACTTCCTTGAAGATCCTACCCGTTGGTTTCCATTGAAGACTAGATTTAGGAGTAGTGTTCTCTTGCACAGCGGAAGACTTCTTTGGAGAGAAACTAGGTCCTGTATTGATACGCCTTGAGGATTTATTGTCATTGCTTTTCTTTGTGACGGGTGGGAATCTCCTTGTTGTCTTATGGGATTCTGCATTCTTTCTCTGTGTGAAGGCACGAGAGTTTACCTCATAGAGGTATTGCAGAATGCAATGAGCATGGTTTCCATGGTGAATTCCCTTTTTGCACGTGGGACATACAGGGAGTTTGGGATTCTCGAAAGACCTTGTGTACCTAGGGTTTGCTGACCGTTCAGGCGCCATGTTCGAAACACGACTATTCATTTGTGGTTGCCAATTCCTAGGTTGTTGGGAAGGAGTCCTAGGTTTTGGTTGATTACCATTAGGAGTGTGTAGAACTCTAGCGGTTGTTGGTTTACTAGGTTTTGAATACACATGGTTAACTTTCTGAATGTTCCCTTTTTGCTTACCATCCCCTAGGTTGTTGGTTTGACCAACGTCATTTGAACCTTTAGATTCCTTTGTGGGCGTAAGAGTCACACACTTGGGAGTACTCTTAGAAGTAGTGCAAGGTGCATTCACAGAGTTGTGTTTAGCAGGAGTGGGTTTTCTAAATGGAGGAACATAGGGTGAGATGGCTGGTTTTGGTACAGTCGATGGCGCATCGGTATTAGGAGGTAACCTAGAAACATTAGAAGGCGGTTTTCCTAAGATAGATGGCTTTGGTACTTTGTACGCATTGGGTTGTCTAACAACTGATTTTACAACCTTAGCTTCCACAATTTTCCCACCCATCTTTCCAACAAGTTTCTGCAACTCAGCAATCGCGATGTCTTTGTCTTGCAACTGAGCTTTCAGATCAGAAATATCCTTACTCTTTTCATTCAACTCACGAAATGATTCAGAGAGTTTTACTTGTAAATTATTGTCATCAGGAACTTTTCCAACTTTGGTTTGCAAAGCAAGTTCAAGAGAATGACAATGTTTCTGAAGAAAATCATATCGGTGTTGAAGAATCGTGAACTCTTTTTGATTAACATTTGTTGAAGGCTCACTGTCGCAACATTCACTTCCTAACTGAGCTCGTAGTTGTTCGATTGTTTGTTGCAGTTCATTGTAAGCTTTATCATACAAGAGTTTGTCATCCTTACATTCATCACATTTTTTGACATATTTATTCCAAAGATCGGTGAATTCGTTGTCCTTTTTGATGACATAAGACTCCATTTTCTCTTTCGTACGATCAAGCTCATTTTGGAGGGTTTCATTGTCTGACACAGAGATGTTTACCGCAACGGGGTTACTATCAACACAATCACCACTGTCACTTGATTTCGAGAGACATGCGAGGTCGCTTTCCAAAACTTTAATTCTATCAAGAGATGCATCTGCCTCCTTCGCCAAAGATTTAAAGTCTTCAACAAATTTGGCTAGTTCTTTTAGAAAAGCGTTCTCAAGATTGCCTATCCTCGCATCAACTTGATTAATAATCGGATTGATTTCAGTATGAAGCACTTTTTGTAACTCGACATGAACGGGTGATGTAAAGTTTCCTCCAGTCATTTTGGCATTAACAACACGTTTCAGAATGACAAAATTATCTTTTAGCTCGTTAAGAAATCGTCGTGCAACACTCGGTTTAGGAGGATCCTCTGTCAATTCCTCACTAGGTAGCAAAAGCAATTCGGTACTAGTTTTAGATCGAACAAAAACTGTTGGAGGATTAACTTTTGGATAGTAAACAGGTGTCACTTCTTTATCAAGCTTTTTCATTCTTAAACGAGTTTCTTCAGCAAGTTCAGTAGTTTCCTCAGAATCATGCACACTAGGAGGATCATGCTCATCAGACAGGAGCACACTACCATTATATAGAGTTTTATTTGTGGCCTGAACCTGCTTAAGATATTCTGGATTGGGAGGAAGAGGACAACCTAAAGCCATTTTGTAACGGGTGTAATTTATCTCATTCACTTTAGGTGCGAGCATATTGATCGTCTGCATAGATTGTCCACGTTTTACCAAAAGGTTGTCTAAGTCCCTAATCCTATCCTGAGCATTGCAAAAATCCTCAAGAAGCCCATCTTCTCGAATTTTGAAATCATGTTTTAGCTTTTTTATTTCTCCTTTTAAATCAGAAACGATAGATTTTTCAGTTGAAAGCTGTTTATTAAGAGAGGTGATTTCATCATTCAATTCGCTTATCTTTTTTGCACTACTTAAATGTAAGGCATTTAATATCTTAGTGGTGCATTTTTCTTGATAAACCGATGTAGCATGAGCTTGTTCAAGTTCCTTGATTTTAGCATGATGAATCTCAAAACTTTTCTCCCGTTCCTTATATCCCGTAAGCTCAGTGGTCAATTTGGCATTAGTTTCTCTAAACTTATTATTAACCACATTCGCATGAGCAACATCCTTGGCAAGCTTATCAAATAATGATTTATAATACGCATGCGTCTCGTCAGGAAGAGTTGTAGGTTGGGCTACTTGATCCCCACTAAGGTCCACACTGGGTGCATTAGAAATAATATTGATATTATTCGTTTGAACCCCGTGTGTCTCAGTGGAAGGCTCAAGTGACTCAGTATACTCTTCCTCCTGATTAGACATATTATATAACTCATTATCATTGAGACGTGGGTGTACCTCAGAGGAACCGTCTGAATCATACACAGGAGCTCTGTCAGGTTTAACTACCGATGTGGATGATTGCTGTGAATTAGCCATCAAGATGGAGTCGGTAGTCACCTCTTCTTCCTCATCATATGCTGCTGCAGATGCCATGAGATCAAACTCTTTAGCTAGAAGTGGAAATCCTGCTTCTTCCTTTTGCGCTATAAGAAGCTGAGACTGGAGATGGGCAGCATTCCTCTTCTTTCTTACATGGCTATCACAAAGCTCAAAATCCGCAGCATCATTGTCTTGTTGATAAGTCATAGTAGAAGTCGTGTGATAAACAGGATCTCAATTCGTAGAAAGCGTGTGTTGGGGTGTCAACAAAATCAAACTTTGCCTAAATTTTCCAGCCCGACAAAAAATTCCTCAGTCCGACAAAACGGTAATCCGAAAAATTTTGAAACACTAAATTTTGAAATTGAGTTAGAAATAGCCAATAACTAGTAGGGAAAAAATTTGAAAAAATGAAATTTTTAATGAAAAATAAAACCTAAAAAATTTGAAATTTGGCCTAAAAATTTGAATTTTGGTCCGAAAATTTGAATTTTTGGTCGAAAATTTTTTCGCATTGCCAAAATTTGAAATTGAAGCTTAAATGGCCTAAAAATGGTCTAGGAAAAATTAAATTTTTTTTTTTTTTAATCTTCGTGTAAACTATGTTCCGAGACTAGTCTAGATAGTGGCTAAGACTAAAAATTACTCAAACAAAATTTCCATCGGAATGCCCATCGGAATATTCTATCGGAATGTGCTTCTATCGGAATGTCCTACGATCGGAATGTCCTTCTATCGAAATCCTAGATCGCAATGATGACCTGTCGGAATGATTTCAGATCGGAATCTTCAGATCGGAATAATTTCAGATCGGAATATGTTCAGATCGGAATAACTTCAGATCGGAATATGTTCAGATCGGAATGTGGCTAGAATCAATTTGGCAGAGTAACGTCTCAAAGTTCCTTAAAAACCGTCGGAATCCCAGATCGCAAAGAACGATCGGAATGTCCAGATCGGAATAAGGTATCGAAATCTTAGATCGCAAAGTAGAACCTAGAGGTTATTGCGATCTGGCCACACTCCCTTTGTACTTTCCGATGGTAAAACTTGCAAGAATTTCGGAAAGATGAAAAAACAAGAAATTTCTCAACTTTTGATCCAAAAGACTTGTTTTTAAGCCAAAACCAAGATGCCCAAATCACTACTACACGATTAAGGAAGGTATACGACTTGAAGAACACCAACGAGCTATCCATGAATCCCTTGGCGAATGATACCACTTGTTGGAATGATTCACACGACTTATAGAATAAGAAATATAGATGAATAAGATCAAGATTAAAACTATGAATGGAATATTAGATTAGATGAAGAAGAACTAGAAAGATACAAGGTAGATGATTCTAGTGAGAGAAACTAAGGAGAGTTTCTCTCTCTAAAACAAGAAGAAGAGAAGAGATACAATGGGAGACACACACACAAATGAGGATGGTTATGCCTTTTATACTAAGGCTTACATGAATAGGAGGCCTTCCTCATTTGTGTGTTCGGGACTAATTCCCGTTACATACATAAGAATGACATAGAACTCTCGACACCGTTGAGTAGCATTTTCCACGAGCTTTGCAACGGTATATTATATGACCATCACTTTAAATACTTCTAACAGAAAATAATATGGTTTTTATACCAGGGTAATTTTATTTTCTTAAAAGTATTTTGTTATCGAAAATACTAATATTTGATCTTATTTTTGTAGAAATGGCTCAACCCACCAATAACACGATAAGTTCCGCGTTCAAAGCTTTCTTTGAACGTCTTGAACTTACTGGCCCAAACTTCAATGATTGGTATCACTCGCTAAGAATTGTCTTGAGAGCAGCGGGTACTATCGATATCTTGACTACTCCCTATCCAGAGGATCTTGCTGGATGAGCATCTGATGCGCAAAGGCTTGAACATGTTGCTAATGTTAAGAAGCACTCTGAGGTGGCTTTCTTAATTCTAGGAAAAATGGATCCTCCACTTTAACAGAAGTATGAGCTATTTTCACCTAAGCGAATGCTTGATGAGCTCAAGGCTATGTTCGAGAAGCCATAAGTTGTGGAGATCTACGACTTGGTAGATGCTTTACATAGCAGCAAGCAAGCTCCAGGAAAGTCTGTAAGTGCCCATTACTTGGAGATGAGGGGTTATATGGAACAGCTCATTGCACTAGGACAACCCTATGATCATAATATGTCTATCAACTTGATCAATAGGTCCTTTAACAAGTACTTCAATGATCTCGTTAGAAACTATAATATGCATTGCATATGGAAGATAGTTAATGATTTGCATGCAATGCTCATTGACTATGAATAGGGTTTGAAAGACAAGGCATCTACTGCTACGCCTTCTGTATTGACCATACAAAAGGGTAGATTGAGTAAGCCAAAACCACAAGCGAATAAGAAGGCAAAGGCAAGGGTGATAAGGGAAAACAAGTTGCGACTTATTCGAAACCTAAGAAGAACTTTGTCAAGAACAATAGATCTCAGAAGAACTTTTCACCATTGCAAGGAAAGTGGTCACTTGAAGAGGAATTGCCCTCTTTACCTCGAAGAATTGCGAGAAATAAAGAAGAAGCTTGAGCAGAGCGCTGTAGCTTCAGGTACTTTATTTATGACTGAATTGTTCAATTTAACATACAAATTAAATTCCTAGGTATATGATACGGGATGCTATATTAACATTTGTAATACACTGCTGGGATTTAATCTGGAAAGGAAGCTATCCTAAGGGGAACAATTTCTGCAAGTGGGCAATGGCGCACAAGTAGCGGTTAAAGCTATAGGAACATGTAATCTAGTTTTACCTTCGGGTTTAGTACTGATTTTAAATGATTGTCATTATGCACCTACAATTGTTAAGGGTGTTATTTCCTTTTCTTGTTTGTTAAATAATGGATTAGTTCACACGATTGATAATAATGGAATTTCTGTTTGGAAAAATGGTATTTTCTATTTTAATGCAATTTCTGTGAATGGTGTGTTTGAATTAAACATGCATGATAATGAATCCAAGAATGATAAATCTGTCTTTAGCATGAGTAAGAAGAGAAAGTTTGACAAGAACCCTTTTTATCTTTGGCATTGTAGACTTGCCCATATCGGGAAGACTCGTATACAAAACTTTAATGTGAAGGTCTTTTGGAAAATATCAATGATGAATCATTTGATAAATGTGAGTCTTGTATCTCTTGAAAGATGACCAATAAACCTTTTAATAGAAATATTGAAAGAGCTACTTATCTACTTGGACTAATACATACTGATGTGTGTGGACCACTTAGACATGCGTCAAGGAAAGGTGCTAGCTACTTCTTAACATTTATGGATGATTATAGCAGTTATGGTTATGTTTATTTACTTAAGCATAAACATGAGGTATTTGAAACATTCAAAGTGTTTAAAGCAGAAGTAGAACTGCAATTAGGGAAGAAGATTAAAGCTCTTCGTTCTGATAGAGGTGGTGAATATTTAAGTCAAGAGTTTATAGATTATCTAAGTGAGAATGGAATTGTTCAGCATCTTACTTCTCCCTATACTCCACAACAAAATGGTGTATCTAAAAGGATAAATCGTACATTATTAGATATGGTACGATCTATGTTTAATCTTACAGCTTTACCTTTATCCTTTTGGGATTATGCTTTAGAATCTGTTGTTCCCACTAAGAAGGTCGATAAGACACCATATGAACTATGGCATGGCAATAAGCCATATTTATCTTATTTAAAGGTCTGGGGTTGCGAGGCGTATGTGAAATGTGACTCGGGTGACAAACTCCAACAACGATCTGTAAAATGTATCTTTGTAGGATACCCTAAGGAAACTATGGGTTACTACTTTTATTATCCACCTAAGAACAAAGTGATTGTTTCTAGGTATGGAGACTTCCTTGAATCTGATCTTGTAAATCAAGAATTCAGTAGGAGAAATTATGATCTTGGAGAGAGTCATATAGATACATTACCTTCTTAAAACATTAGCGATGAAATTCCTGTTGAACCAGAAAGTCTGGCGGTTCCACCGAAATTAGTTCCTCTGCGTAGATCCAAAATGATTAAAAACGCAAATGTCAAATTATGTCTTAACATAGAGGATGATGATGAGTTAGGGAATCTTGGTGAACCCGCTAAATATAAATATGCCATATTTGATCCTAAGAAGGATAAATAGATGCTTGCTGTAGATGAGGAAATGAAATCCATGAAAGTAAATGATGTTTAGATTCTTGTAGGACCACCACCAAATGCTAAATTAGTGAGACATAAGTGTATGTACCAGAAGAAAACCGACATGGACGGAAAAATTCAATCCTATAAAGCTCGTTTAGTAGCTAAAGGTTTTACTCAAACTTTTGGCGTAGACTATCAAGAGACATTTTCTCCTGTAGCAGACTTAAGAGCTCTTAGGATTCTCATAGCTATATCAGCATACTATGACTATGAGATATGGCAAATGGATGTTAAAATTTCCTTCTTGAACAGTCGCCTAGATGAAGACATTTATATGCAGCAACCAGAAGGGTATGTTGATCCTGAGAATCCAGGACATGTGTGCAAACTTCAAAGATCCATTTATGGATTAAAGCAACCTTCACGTCAATGGAATAAAAGATTTGATGGAGAAATCAAAAACTTTAGATTTATTCAGAATCGTGATGAGCCATATCGCAAAGCTAGTGGGAGTGATGTAGTATTCCTAGTCCTATATGTTGATGACTATTAATCATGGGAAGTAACATTCCAAGACTTAAAGTTGTTAAGGATTAACTTGGTAAATGTTTTTCTATGAAGGGTTTAGGAGAAGCTACATACATTCTGGGAATTAAGATCTATCGGGATAGGAAAAGACGGTTAATTGGTCTATGTCAAGATGCTTATATAGATAAGATTTTGAAGAAGTATAATATGCATAATTCCAAGAAAGGTTTTCAACCTATGGAAGTTAAGCATAATCTGAGTCATGAGATGGATGCATCAACTCCTGAAGAGGAGGCATACATGAAGAAGGTGCCTTATGCTTCGGCTGTAGGATCTATAATGTATGTTGTTAGATGTACAAGGCATGATGTGGCGTTTGCTCAAAACTTGGTCAGCAGATACCAACAGAATCCAGGGAAGCTCCATTGGACTGCTGTTAAACATATTCTAAAGTATTTAAGGAGTACGAAAGATATGTTCTTGGTATATGGAGGGAAATCAGACACAGAACTGAATGTTACAGGTTTTTGTGATGCCTCATGGCAATGTGATAAAGATGATACAAAGTCTCAGATGGATTACGTTTTTGTTATCAATGGAGGAGCAGTTGACTGGAAGAGCAAGAAACAGACAACGATTAAAATGCATGATACTCAGTCTGAGTACATGGCTGCTTCATAAGCTACAATCGAAGCTGTTTGGATTAGGAATTTTATTGAAGATCTTGGAGTGATGCCTCCAATTAAAGAACCTATAGATATGTATTGTGACAATGCTTCCGCAATAATATTTGCCAATGACCATGGAGTCATGAAAAGTGCCAGACACTTTATGCGTAGACATCACTACGTCGGAGAACAAGTTGAAGCTCGTGAAATCAAATTGATCAAAGTTCACACAGATGATACCTAGTCGATCCTTTAACTAAGGCTTTTCCTAGACCAAAGTAGTTAAGCATGCCAAGGCGATTGGGCTGCAACTAGCTAGCGAACTCATGCAATAAATCCGTGATTAGTATTTGGGTAAAGGATGTTATGACATTATTATATAATGAAATAAAGATTGGGTTTCGTTTATTCCTATTATATAATAAGTGTATCCTATTTTACATGTTTTAATCCATGAATAAATATTATGGTAAATGTCCGTTGTCGATTAGTAATATGGGAATATTATTAAAGTAAGACAAATCAAAATTGCTATAGAGTATACTTGAAAGTATATTGATTGATTTTGGATAATATTCGATGAATCGAATATTATACTTATCCCAACTATATGTTTTTTCTTTATGGATCTTTGTCATTAAGAAAAACATAAATAGTTATCCTTAGACTTGAGATTCCAGGAAACTGTTGTGAATCTAGTGCATCTCTGTGGAATAATCTAACGCTAACATAATTGGTAGCTATAAGGATTATTTTCGGAAATGTTGCAAAATTCATAAGTTTTGCTCGTAGTCAATATGGGATTTATTTCCTCCAATTTTGTTTTGGAGTTTAATACAGTTGGGCCCCTCGTGGGATTAGTAAGATGTTTGTGTGGCCACACCCAAATTTGTTTTGGTAATCTTGCTGAATCTGTGAACGAGAAACATAATGATTAATGAAAGGAATGCCTGAGATCCATATCCTTATTAACGTTGTATTATAAATAAAAGGATAATAATAACGATGCAGAATCGTTAAAAGGTTTTGTCCAGGAAACCTTACTCGAGTTGTACTAGAAACATTGCTAAGTGTAACTAGATGCTAGTCAATGTAATCACGATATTAAAAATATGTCCAAGTGGGAGCTGTAAGTTTATGGACTTATATTTAATAGTCGTGTGATAGGATCGAACTTGAGATTACGGGATTGCACACAATACGTAAAAGGTTAATTTATTTAATAAATATATTATTATATTTATTAAACTAAACCGAGCAAAATAACCATATAACTTTAACGATCCTTAATTAATTAATAGTTAAGTATTAACGAGTGTTAAATAATATATAGAAAGAGGTATTAAAAGGAAGAAGGACGGAAGGTTCCGGAACACCCCATAGAGGGGTGTTCGTCGGTCGGTTAGGTCTCCAAGGGTTACTTGGGTTACATTGGATTTTAGGCCTATAAATACACCTTCTTATCCCTCATAATCTTCACAACTTGAATCTCTCTTCCTCTCTCTCTCTCTCTCTCTCTCTCTTTGGCCGGTCGCAAGAACTCCCACGAAGGGGTTTTCGGTTGGTTTTCTTGGTTGATCGATTGTGTTGATAAACTAGTCCTAGCCCCTCTCTAGGGTTGTTGGGTAGATTATTTACAAGCGTTGTAGCTCGGTTTTCACGTGCTAGAATCATAGTTAGCTCGTTGTATTACGTGTGTACAAGATCGTAATATACTCTTACTTTCGACTATATCTTCGTATATTACGGTATAAACCCAAATTGGTGATTCGTTCTTCGTCTTCTGGATTTGATTTAGCGCAAAGGTATGTAACCTTAATTCGATTAATTATAATTGTGTTATGTTGGGTCAGTATTTACTGACCACGAAGCAACTCTTGGATTTGAATATAAAATCCCCCTAAGTGTTTGATGCTCAGTAGTAAGGCCAGTCTGCTGAAGGATGACCAGAGGAACAAAGTTCCTACTAAAGACTTTATAGCAGAAGAAAGTTCAGCACTCCCCTTCTAGTGAACTTAGAAGACAAAGGAGTCTTCGCTTCAAATACTAGGCGGTCTAGTTGCTGAAGAACAAGGACTGAAGAAGGGCTTTCAGTTCAGTTTGGTTTGACAATACCAACCTGAATGATGTCGATCTCCTCTAGGATACTGAAGACTCTTTAGTATTCTGATGGTTTGCATTAGGCGGGAAAAGATTACTTTAAGTCAAAGTAGGTTACTTGTAGACTTAGATATTAGTACAACCTTTATCTTTTCCTAGAATAAACTAATACGTACTTTGTACTGTTTATCCAACATGGGCATCAACCACCCACTGGATAAACCCTTACATTGAAACATGCAAAATGCAAACCCTAGTTTACACTGCCTATAAAAGGAGTGTACATTGAGAAGAGAAGGGTTAACCAATACAAGAGCTTAAACTCTAGAAAACCTTTCTCTCTCGATACCAACTAAACCATATAGCCAAGATGCATATGAACGTTTAGATTGGAGCTTAGACTTTAACTTTTGTTAGACGTTTAAGTAGAGGAGATCAAAACCCATTGTCATTCAATCACTTTGTTATTCCGCAAACAAAGTGGGTTATAGATTCTTTATTTGATTCTAATAAAAGTCTATACGTTGAAAAGTATATTGGTATTGTTGTTTTAATCTTACATAGTTCTTATCTATTGTTAAAACAACTCACTTGAGTCGAAGTAAAGAGTTATTACTTAAGATAATAAGTAATAACGAATTACAAGGGACCAACAAGTGGTATCAGAGCAGTTTGATTAGTTAAACTCTTATTTTATTAAACTGCTCATTTAAAAGTTTTCAAATCAAGATCCAAAAATGGCTCAAGTTATACCAGAAACCCTAGAATATAGGGGTGGCCAACTTAATGCTGCTCCTATACTAGAGGTAGCCAATTTTACAAATTAGAAGAAGAGGTTTCTTATCCACATGGTTGCATTTGAACCTCAATTTCTTGGAATCATTGAAAATGGTCCTTTTGTTCCATGGTTGGGGACAATAAAAAACCTGAAGTACAATGGACCGCTGATGAGAGAAAAGTTGCTAACCTAGATCAACGTCTAAAAAGTCTCATCATGTCTGTGCTCCCAGATGACTAAATGAATTCTGTTGTAAATTGCAAAACAGCCAAAGCTACATGGGACCCTCTGATGTAAAAGAAACCAGAATCATCGATTTAAAGCTTCAATACAACACCTTCAAGCACAAAAAAGGGGAAATCCTAACACAGACATTCACCAGATACAAAGTACTGATGAATGAACTTGTGAATGATGGTGTTGAGCTTTCAAAACTTGAAATCAACACAGTTTTTGTTAATGCATTGCCAAAGAAGTGGCTTAGTTTCTGTCAAAGCTTGAGAAATGCTAATCACATTAAAGATTGTGATCTAGCCTCTCTTTTTGGTAAACTTAAATATGAAGAAAACCTAGTTGATAGGATTTATGAAGGCTCAAACAAGAGTAAAGCATTAACCATGACTACACCCTTGTCCACAGCCTTCTTCAGTGAGGCTGTCATTCAAGACTACCAAGATAGTCCTGATGATGAGGAAGATACTAGATCTAATGAGGAATATCTAAATGACCTCAAAGAGGAATTTCATAAAAGAGCACTTCTGGCCAAGTCTAGAAGGTTCTTTAAGAAAGGAGGCAAGTTCTCCAGCTCCACAAAATCTTTAGCTGATACTGAATGCTACAAATGTGGGAAGGCTGGTCACTATGCTAGGGATTGTTATTCAAAAACATCTCCCCCTTCATATTCCTCACCAGCTCAAACAAGGCCATCTGGTCAATCATCATTTCAGCCAAAACAAATTTCTTCTACTTCATTTCAGCAGAACTGGGTTGAACTCAGACCAACAAAAAACTTTGAGGCCAAATACAGAGAAATCAAGACAAGATTGGCCTTAATGAGTACTGAAAACTCCTCATCCAAGACTTCCAAGCAAGACAAGAACAAAGGGCTTTTTGCTGAAGCCTATGAATGGGATGAAGAATATGTCTCTTCAGATAATGATGAAATGGTTAATGTGAAAGTGCTTATGGCACTTGCTGATGAGGAAGGGGCTAACTCAAACGTTGTAGCCAGAGAAAGTGCTAGAAATGGTGAATGTGTCAACATCACAATAAAAAAGGTACAAACTCTTCTTGAATTAGAAGATAAAGATGACATTAAATTTGTCTTTGATTACTTGTGCATTGATTTAAAATTTGTTGAAGAACAAAGAAACAATTTGCTTGAAAAATTTCATAAACTTGTTCTAAAACTTGAAGATTTTGAAAGTAAGCAAATAGAGCTAAAAGTAGCCAAACTTGACATTCTTACTTTTCAACAGTTGAACAAAGAAATTTTGTAAGAAAATAAATCCCTAAGAGTTGAACTAAAAGAAGCAAAAGACATTGTTAAATCTTGGCTTAGGAACTCTGATAGGGTAAATCAATGCATAAGTGAACAAATACCTGCTCAAAAGAGAAAAATTCTTGGTGCTGAAGGATCATCCAACACCAAATCTATTGTATTTGTCAAAGCCTCAAATGAGGATGGTAGCTCGATCCCTGACATTGAAAGGTCAGGTGAAGAGAATTTACCAAATCATGATACTAGACGAATTCTTCTTCCTGAGTTTCAAGCAAGTGTTGGCACCGCAACACCAGTTGAGTCCTCAGTTACTGAGGATGACTCAGATGATGATATTGAGAATGAAGTAAGTACCCCCACTTCCTCCTCTGGAGAAGCTGGCTGGTGCTGAACCCTCTACTGGACCCAAATTAATCCAGTCAATCATCATTTTACACACCACACACAAAGGTAGCTTTTCCAAACATGTCAAAATTGACACTTCAAAGAACTCTTCAGCTCCTGCTGAAGGTTCGCACATGGGAACTACCTCTTCAGTTTCATCAATTAAACTGAAGAATGCTAGATCTGAGGAAGATGAGAGAATGTCTCTTGTCATGCAAGAGATCAATGATCTCAAATTGAAACTCAGGCAGCAGCAAACACCTACACGACTCCGAGATGAATCTTCAGATTATCCTCATCTTAAGTACAAGACACAATTTAAAAAGGCCTATGATTTATGTGGTCTAAACAGCCATTTCACTGAAACTTGCCTAAGAGTGATTTATTATACTAAATGTGAAAGAACTGATCATCGTACTTGTGAACACACTCAGTATATGTTGGTCAAAACAAGTGTTGATGCTCACAAAACCGAAGCATCTCATTCCAGGCAAAATATGCCTTTCCCACCATGCATTCATTGTGGTATGAGCAATCATCTCTCAAATGACTGCCACTACTACCCTGTTTGTAATATTTGTGGAAGTTATGACCATGACACTCATGGACATAATCGTATCATCTCACTCAGAGGGGGTATTGAACCAAGAAATCCAAAACCTTTTACTAAATGTTGTGAAACTTGTGGAAGCGAGTTCCACACTACATCTGATCACAACCATATAGAGTGGTTCAGGAGAATGAAGCCCTCCAGGCTAAGAAAGCAAAAGCTGTTCAGACCTCTTCTTCTGAGCCATCACACATACCCTCTACAAGAGGACCCTTCAGATCTAGAACATCCTCTAGATCTAAAACCCCCACCCAACAAAGGTGATTTCAAAACAAAACTGACCATTTCCTTTACTTGTGCAGTGTGATCTCAAGAAGCCTATTTGGTACCTAGATAGTGGCTGCTCAAAGCATATGACTGGCACCAAAAGTTATCTGCACAAGTATAAGAATGAACAAGGTCCTAGAGTTGTTTTTGGTGATAACTCATCAGCCACTACTAAAGGATTTGGTTTAGTGAACTACATTGGTATAGTTTTCTCAAGGGTAGCATATGTCAATGGATTGAAGCATAACTGATAGGTGTGAAAACACCCATCCTTTTACCACTTAAAACAATTAAAAACGAGACCATAACGTGTATTTTATGTCGTAAAAGTCGGAATTATGCGTAGTTTGTGTTTTTGTTGTGGTTTAGGACAAAAATGTGAAAAAGGAAGAAAACACGGGATTGCACGGGCTTTTATCAAAGAAAAAGACAAAAGACGAAGTCGAAAGACCAAGAGTGCAAAAGAACGGAAGTCGATGGGCCTATTTTGAAGATTTATCGAAGAAAAAGTCAAAAGATGGAAGATTTACAAGTCGAAGAACCCAAGTCTAATTAATGAATAAATTACAAGACAAGTTCAAGATTTTATCGACAAAATCCCGAGCCAAAGTCGAGACCTTTAATTTAATTTAAGGACGAGACGACTAAAAAAAAGAAGAAAGGAAGAAGGAAGGAAGCAACCAAGCCACCTACCAACTCCCCTATAAATACTCCACACCCATTTTCATTTTCTCTTGTTGGCTATTTGACGCATAGTTCTTCCAATTTAATTTCTTGTCATTTTAATTCTTGTCTTGCACCTTATATTTCTAAGTCCTTTAATTTTTACTTTTAATTGTCGTTGAATCTTTATCTTTTAATCAAGTTTTATTTTTAATCTCATCCTTCCTTTCTTGTTTGGTTTAACTTAGTGTTTGGCTTGTTGATTTGGTTGATTTGGTTTTGATTAATCAAGTGGGTTTCATAGTTTTAATGATTTTGATTTCATAAAGTTTATTGATTTAGATGTTTTTGTGTTTGGTAGATCTTAATTAGTGATTTATTGTTTTTAGTTTTATTATTTTTGGTTGATTTTAGCTTTAATTAATTAAGTGGGTTTTGAATAATTTAGTTTTAATTTTTAGTTTTATTGATTTGGTTTGATTGATTGTTGTTAGTTGATTATTAGTGGTTAGTTTAGTTTAATTTTTAGATTGATTATGGTTGATTTTGGTTAAATTCATGTTCCCTAGAAAATAGGATCTAAAAAAAACTGTTCGTCTTTTGATTTTTCATTTTCCCGAGTAAACCCGTTTTACCGAGTCAACAATTTTCCCGAACCAAGTTATTTTCCCGAACCATGTTATTTTCCCGAACCAAGTTTCTAATTTTCCCGAACCAAGTAAAATACCGAATGAAGGATTTTAAAAAAAATATACCGAATGAATTTTTTATTTAAACTTTCCGAATGAGTTTTTTTTCGAATGAAGTTTACTTAAAACTTTCCGAATGAAGCTTTGTTTATCTCCAAACATTCCGAATGAAAGAAATCCCGAAAGAGTAAATTTCCACCAGCTTGCCTACTAGCTTGATACTTTTGCGCCAAAATCAGCACCCTGCTTGGTAGCTTGAGCTAGTTGCCTCCTAGCTTGTTTATTTATTATATTGTTCTGTAATTGTTTAGTTTAATCTGAAAGTTGTTCCGATTTTATTTCTGAAAGTCACGTATTTTTAGTTGAATTTTTTTACCAATTTTTAGTATTAGTATTTTTTCCAAAAGTTTAAGTTTTATCTTTTATTTAGTATCCGCTTTAGGTTTTGCCTCGTTTAGCTTTAAAGTACCCTCTTAGTTTTATTTCCTCCTTTTTCATTAAGTTAATTTTATTTTCGAGTCGAAAGTTAATTTCTTCTTCTAGTTTTATTTTTATTAATTGTTTCGTTTTAATTTACGTTTAATTATTCGTTTTGCTCCGTTATTATTAGTTATTTGTTTTTGGTTTATTTTTATTACGTTCCGCTTTTACCTTTTTACTTAGAAATAGAAACCCAAACTTCCCTTTTCGTTACCAAAACTAATTGAGACCACTTTAAACCGGAGATCAATTCATTAAGAAACCGAGAACGAACAAAGATATAATTTTTTAAATATTAAAAACACATATTAAAATGGCGCTGTTGCCGGCCCTTTTCGTAACGATTAACGGTTTTTGTGAGAAAAATGGATTTTGGGATCCGTTCTCTTTGGAACGTTATTTTCAACGCATTAAAATTTCAAAAATCCTAAAAATATATATATATAATTTTCAAAAAATCCAAAAAATAAAAAAATAAAAAACCAAAAGTATTTTGTTGCATTTTCTTTTTAGTGTATGTGTACTCGATCTTCGTCTAATCTTGAGCCCGAGACTCGTGAAGACTTAGACATGGCCGGTGTGCATCACAATAACAATCCACCGCATCCCGGTGTGAACAATAACAACCCTCAACCCGACCTTCGAACGATGGAGGAGCTTTGCCAACCAACAACGAATGGACGTGGAGGACCGATTGCGCCGATGCAAATCACGGCTCCTGAATTTTCGTTGAAGCATCACATGATCCAACAAGTGCAAAACACTTGTCCTTTTCGCGGATTACCGGATGATGATGCCAACAAACACCTCGACAAATTCATTATCGTCACTCAAAGCATGAAATTACCCGGTGTTACCATGGATTTTCTTCGCCTTCACCTTTCCACACACTTTATCCCACCATGCCAAAAAATGGTCTGATCGTCTTCCTAAGAATTCAATTCATACATGGGACGACATGACTCAACGATTTTTGTCACGCTACTTTCCACCATCCATGGTAACGAGCCTTCGGAACCAAATTAGTGGATTCACTCAAGAAAATGATGAATCACTTTTCGATGCTTGGGAACGCTACAATGTTTTGATCGACCGTTGTCCAAATGATAACATGCTCCCCGTCACTCTTATTGATACTTTCTACAACGGTCTCACTTTTCGTGATCGTGATACGATTAATGCCGCCGCCGGTGGCACTTTTATGAAAAGGAGACCGGAGGAGTATAGAGAGTTAATTGAAAACATGACTACTCACCACAAGAATTGGGATTCATCCGCATCCTTAAGATCAAACCCGAGAGTCAATGTTTCTTCTACTTCTTCAAACCCTGATATGACCGAATTGACCCGCGCAATGGTCGAAATGAGCAAAAATATGCAACTTTTGGCTACTAACCAAAATCAACAAGCTAAAGCTGTTGCTATTTCTTGTGAAATGTGCGGTGGTCCTCATTCTTACAATGATTGCCCTTCTACCCAAGACAATCTTCGTGCAAACATTAACGCGGCATACGGTACCTATTCCACGGGAGGCTATCAAGCTCGCCCTCAAGGAGACCGTAATTTTCTAAGTTATCGTTCTAATAACTTTCTTTCACCACCCGGTTTTACTCCTCCAAACCAAAACCAACAAAACTTCAATAGAAATAATCAAAGCCAACCTCGTGCTACCAATCAATATCAATCCCAAAGAAACCCATATCCACCTCAAGGAAATACTCAAGCTTACCAAGCCCCACCTCTCAATCAACCAACAACATTGAACCAAGACCTCGAAACTTACATGAGGACCAATAGAGAGATGGTGACGAACCTTCAAAGCCAACTCATTAACTTGAAGGGTGACATGGCGAAACAAGGGAATGATATTCGAGCCGAGCTAAGGAACGACATGCAAACTTCGTTGAGCAATCAAACGAACGACTTAAGAGATATGATGGCTTCGTTTTTCCAAAGTAATCAACCCTCTTCTTCGGGTTATCTTCTGAGTAACACCGTTGCTAATCCAAGGGGGGAGATGAAAGCAATCACCACTCGAAGTGGAAAAGGTTATAAGGAACCCGAGCTTCCTACACCTACTCCCGTGATTGTGACTAAGGAAAAAGAACAACTTTCCCCAACTCCTTTACCCTCCAACCCCACCCCCCACCACCCAAGGATGTGAGCGACTCTTCTACTCCAAAGCCTTCCTCTCAACCCGATATACCTTATCCATCAAGGTTGAGGAAAGAGAAGCTTAAAAGCAAGGATGATATTCAAGTTTCTAACTTTCTCAAAATGTTTAAACAATTGAATTTTAACATCTCCTTTGCTGAGGCTCTCGCTCACATGCCAAATATGCGAAGATGTTTAAAGATCTTCTTAGTGACAAGGAGAAGCTTCTTGAAATTTCTCAGACCCAACTTAATGAGAATTGCTCTGCGGTTCTTTAAAGGAAATTACCAACAAAACTTGGTGATCCGGGTCGTTTCATGATTCCTTGCAACTTTCCTGGGGTAGAGAATTGTATGGCCCTAGCCGATCTAGGTGCTAGTATAAACTTAATGCCATTAAGTGTTTGGAAACAATTATCTCTCCTCGAGCTAGTCCCCACCAAAATGACTTTGGAGTTAGCTAACCGTACGGTTGCTTATCCAGTGGGGATAGCCGAAGACGTCTTCGTTGGCGTTGACAAGTTCACCTTCCTGGCGGATTTTGTTGTCGTTGACTATGGGATGGACCCACGTGTTCCATTGATCGTTGGACGTCCATTCTTGAGGACCATTCGCACTCTCATTGATGTAGCCGCGGGCGAATTAATCATGAGAGTTGGTGACGATCAAATTGCCTTCAACATGGGTAGGATTCTAAGCAACCTTATTCATATGAGAGTGTTAATTTCATTGATGTTCTCGATGAGGCTTGTGAAGAACACTTTCATGATGCTTGCAAAAGTAGTCTTTCTTCTCTTCCCAACATTGAGATCGTTGCCTCAATTGCTCCGTCATTGACTCCTTTTGGAGAAAGTGACTTTCTTTTGGATGAATTTGAAGCTAGCTTAGGTACAATCGATCTAAAATATGATGATTCTCCCACCGATTGGTAAGAAGACATTCGTACCCTAGAGAAACTTCTCAATGAGGACTCTTTCTCGCCTCCTTCTCCTAAAGAGGTAACTAATGATGATCCATCGTTAGTTACGCCATCTATTGAGAAGCCTCCTACTCTCGAGCTTAAGGACTTACCTCCTCATCTCGAATATGCTTTCTTAGAGGGCATTGATCAACTACCTGTTATCATTGCTAAGGACTTAAAGGATGACGAGAAAACTCGTCTCATTGAAGTTCTCAAGAAGCATAAAAAAGCTATTGCTTGGAAAATCTCTGATATTCGTGGAATTGATCCTCACTTTTGCACACATAAAATTCTCATGGAGGACGACTTTAAACCCACTATTCAAAACCAAAGAAGGGTGAATCCCAAGATCCATGACGTTATCAAAAAAGAGGTTATTAAACTTCTTGATGCGGGAATGATCTACCCAATCTCGGAATCACCTTGGGTTAGTCCGGTCCATTGTGTGCCTAAGAAAGGCGGAATCACCGTTGTGCCCAATGAAAACAACGAGTTGATTCCTACTCGTCTCGTTGCAGGGTGGAGAGTTTGTATAGACTACCGCAAACTCAATGATGCTACGAGAAAGGATCATTTTCCCCTTCCTTTTATGGACCAAATGCTTGAATGTCTAGCGGGTAATGAATATTACTTCTTTTTAGATGGTTTCTCGGGTTGTTTTCAAATACCCATTGATCACCAAGATCAAGAGAAAACAACATTCACTTGTCCCTATGGCACATTTGCTTATAAAAGAATGCCTTTTGGCTTATGCAATGCTCCCGGGACTTTCCAAAGGTGCATGTTGCTTATCTACCATGACATGGTTGAGTAAACCATGGAAGTCTTCATGGATGATTTCTCGGTCTTTGGGGACTCCTTCTCTTCTTGCCTTGCCAATTTGGAACGCATGCTTAAGCGGTGTGAAGACACTCGCCTTGTTCTAAATTGGGAAAAATACCATTTTATGGTAAAAGAAGGCATTGTGCTTGGACATAAAATCTTAAAAGCCGTTCTTGAAGTGGATCGTACTAAAGTTGATGTCATAGCCAAATTACCTCCACCTTCAACCATGAAGGGTGTGAGAGGTTATCTCGGGCATGCGGGTTTCTATCGTTGATTCATACAAGATTTCTCTAAGATCGCTCGCCCGATGACCTGCCTCTTGAAAAAAGATACTCCCTTTATCTTTTCTAAAGAATGTATCCTTGAACTCATCAACATAAGTCATCAAGATACTCATCAGCATAAGTCAACTTTGTGATGCAAAGTATCTTGTGCTGTTTGATGACAAAAAGGTACAATCTTCAACTCCAATCATGAAATTGTGATGATTGCTCCAATAGTTAAAGATGTTTATGTCATGAACATGAACTCTACTCAGGAGACGTGCTTCTTTCCTAAAGCCTCCAATATTACCAATTGGCTTTGGCATAAGATGCTCTCACATCTTAATTTCAAAACAATAACTCTGCTGGCAAAACAAAATATTGTTATTGGTCTTCTTTCACTTGTCTATTCCAAGGAAAAACCATGCTCAACATATGAAAAAAGGAAGCACCATAGGGCCAGTTTCAAAACAAAGCAAACTTTCTCAATCAAAGAAAGTCTTCATTTGCTTCACATGGACTTATTTGTCCTAGTATCTCCCAGGGCCATTTGTCATGAAAAATATACACTTGTCATTGTTGATGGGTACTCTAGGTACACCTCGGTATATTTTCTGACAAAGAAAAGCCATGCACCAGATGCCATTATGTCCTTCATCAAAAGAGTTGAAAATCAAAATGACACTCATGTCAAACAACTCAGAACTGACAATGGCACTGAATTCAGAATTCACTCACTGATCAAATTCTTTGATGACAAAGGAATTTCTCAAAATTTCTCATCTCCTTACACACCTGAACAAAATGATGTGGCTGAATGAAGGAACAGAACTTTGATTGAAGTAGCAAGGACAATGCTTGTTGGATCTGCTCTCTCTAAGCATTGTTGGACTGATGTTGTAGCCATAGCCTGCTACACTCAAAATAGATCCATCATTGTGAAGAGACACATGAAGACTCCCTATGAAGTCTTCAGGGGGAGAATTTCAAACATTTCATTCTTACATGTGTTTGGGTGTCCAGTATTCATTCACAATCACAAGGATCACCTTGGAAAGTTTGATGAAAAATCTGATGATGGTTACTTTCTTGGATACTCTCTAGTATTTAAAGTATACAGAGTCTTTAATACAAGAAGACAATGTATTGAAGAAACCTACCACATCACGTTCAATGAAAGTTCTAAAGCTCTCACTTTTACAAATTTATCAGATGATGAACTTCATATTCATGAATCTCACAATTATCCATCTGATGAATTTCAACATTATGAGCCTTCTCAAAAATATCAAACAAATTTAGTCCCTCATATTGATCCATTTGAAGATATGACATGTCCTACAAAAGGAAATCCTTCAGTATCACATACTGATGGTTGTCAATCAAATAATGATCAGTCTCAAAATAATCAGCATGATGATACACATGATCAAAATGATAAATCATATGCAGCTGCTAATGAACAATCTAAGCCCCTTGCTCAAAACTCTCCTACCATCTCTAGGGAATTAGGTCTTGGATATGTTGCTTCTGATCAAGAAGTAAGCCCTCCATTGATTGAACCCTTGTCCACTGAATATCCTTCAGTAGACACTAGAGACATTCCAAGTCCAAGTCCATGTCATGGACTTCCAAGCTCTAGCTCTAATCATGATACCATTACCTATTCTCCAGCTCCACAAAAATCTTGGACTCAAAATAGTCACATACAGCTGGTGAACATAATAGCTAATCCTGGTGAAGGTAGAGTCACTAGATCTATGGCAAAGAAACTGAGTGCTGCTTCATCTGGAGAATGTCTGTATGCAAATTTTCTCTCAGAAATTGAACCTACAAAGGTTTTTGAAGCACTCACACACCCTGGATGGATGGATGCCATGCAAGAGGAACTCAATCAATTTTAAAGAAACAAAGTCTGGAAATTGGTTCCTCTTCCATATGGTAAATCAACCATTGGCACCAAATGGGTTTACAAGCTCAAAGAGATGAAACCAATGCAGTGACCAAAAATAAAGCTAGGCTGGTGGCCCAAGGATTCAACCAGGAGTCTGGTGTTGATTTTGATCAAACCTTTGCTCCAGTTGCACGTAAGGAAGCCATACGTATCTTCCTTACTTATGCCATATACATGAACTTCATCATCTACCAAATGGATGTCAAAAGTGCATTCCTAAATGGTGACCTAAAAGAAGAAGTTTATGTTACTCAGCCTCCTGGCTTTGAGAGTAGTAAATACCCAAATCATGTCTACAAGCTTTTCAAAGCTTTGTATGGACTGAAGCAAGCTCCAAGAGCATGGTATGAAACTCTCTCAACATTTTTTATTGAACATAAATTTGTCAGAGGAAAAATAGATAGCACCTTGTTTATCTATAAATCTAAAACTGACACCATTCCGGTACAAATTTATGTGGATGACATAATCTTTGGTTCTACAAGCTTGAACTTTGCAAATAATTTTCCAAGCTTATGACCAGTAAGTTTGAGATGAGTATGATGGGAGAACTCACATACTTCCTTGGTCTTCAGATTAAAAAATCTGGCCAAAGAATCTCCATCAATCAAGAAAAATATGTCAAGGATCTGCTGAAGAAGTATGATATCAATTGTGCTTCAGTGAAGACTCCAATGGTACCCCCTAACAACTTAGGACTTGATCTCAATGGAAAACCAGTTAGTGAGACTCAGTATAGAGGTATGATTGGATCACTCATGTACTTGACTGCAAGCAGACCTGACATTCAATTCTCTACTTGCCTTTGTGTAAGATACCAAGCAGATCCAAAGGAATCATACCATACTGTTGTAAAGAGAATCTTCAGATACCTAAAAGGTACACCAAGTCTAGGTCTTTGGTACCCCAAATCCTCAGGTTTTGACCTAAAAGGGTATTCAGATTCTGACTATGCTGGTTGCAATTTGGGTAGAAAAAGCACTTCTGATGCCTGCCAATTGCTAGGTGGCAAACTTGTGTGCTGGAGTGCTAAAAAGGAACAAACAGTTGCCATGTCTTCAGCAGAAGCTGAATATGTGGCAGCTGCTGGATGTTGTGCCAATGTTCTTTGGATGAAAAGCCAACTGGCTGATTATGACATACAATATGAAAAGGTACCAATCTTTTGTGATAACACTAGTGCTATTGCAATATCCAATAATCCAGTCCTCCACTCAAGAACAAAACACATTGATATCAGATATTACTTTATCAGAGATCACATTGTGAAAGGGGACATTGAATTACATTTCATCCCCACTCAATACCAATTGGGTGATATCTTCACCAAACCACTGGATGAACCAACTTTCAAAAGATTGATAATGTAGCTTGGTATGCTAAACATTGATGATACAAAACCTGAACCTTCAGCATTCACTGAAGAAGCTTGAAGGTTCCGTAATTCTTCAAAGTTTTTTTTATCAATTATAAGTAGCAGTGTCTGAGTAAAGGAGTGTGCAATGTCATGTGTCTATATCACAAACGTGATTGTGTATATGATGTTTTGTCGCCTTATCTGATTCACTAAAGCTGAACAAATGATCACGAGTCATCAAAAGCTTTCCTCAGCAAATGTTGATCAAATTTTAATACAACTGAGCAGCTAGGCCTGAGTAGAGGAGCGTGCAACGTCATGTGTCTTGTTCACTTATGTGAACATGTATATGGGGTTTTGTCGCCTCATCTGACGCATTGAAGCTCACAAGTATTGCCATCAGCTTCAGTATATCTGAGCAACAACATTTAATACAAATCAATCATGTGATTCAAAGGAGGAAATGGCATTAATTTTTCTTGTGAATAAAACAAACATTCTTTCAAAAGGTATCACTTGTTAATTAAGGAAATTTCAAACTTCTCCATCCACAGTCAACAACTCCCTGACACATAGGGGCGTTTCATTGTTCAAAGCAACAGAAAACCATACCTTTTTGCAAAACATTAATGAGAAAGTTTGTGCCAAATATTCAAAAGAAACCCTAAAAGATTTATAACTTTAAATGGTTCTAAAAACTTTTTAAAAATCAGTTCAAGTTTTTATATAATCCCTAACAATTGGATCTCATTCCACGCTTACAAATCTTTCATAAAAAACAAACACAAACTTTCTCTCTTTCAAAACACACACATAGAAACATCAATGGTTGAATCATCTTCTACACCAAAGACTGCTAAGATCACTCTCAACCCATCAACTCATGTTAAATATCCCATTGATGATATCTTTTTCCAACCCAACAACATCACCTTACTCAAACCCGAATCCATTAAGTCTGTTCCTGGGGAACATGTTTTGACTTATCTATCCAAAAGTGTTTTAAGGTATGATTTATTTGAGGATCCTGGTATGATGTTTCAAAATGTGCTAAAAGAATTATGGTTTACAGCAGAGGCTTCTAACAACAAGAAGTCCATTGAGTTTGATTCTACCACGGTTGGGATTCATGGTAGATTTGGGTTAAAGGTATTTAGAAAAGTTTTGGGTTTAGATTATTTGGAAAACCCTAGTGACTATGAAACTATACCTGATGATTTTATGGTTGTCAAAAATTTCTTTAAAGAGATTGGGTATACTGAAGAGATTACTGAAAAAGGGGGTTTAAAAAGAAGTTGTTTACCACCAAGGTGGAAGTTGCTGATGTCCATCTTATTGAATGTTTTGGGGGGGAAAGCTGGAGGCCTTGACCTGATCAACCAAAAAGATGCTATTATTTTATACTGTCTGGCCAAGGGTGTTAAAGCTGATTTTGGGAGGCTTATTTTTGAAGATCTCCATGGGAAACTAGAGAAAAAGACTAGAGAGAAAAATGTTGTTTACACCAGATTTCTATCTCTCCTTTTTGCTGACCATCTTGGAAATGAATTTTCAAAAATCAATGGAGAGAAACTAAAATTTAAGACCTTTGATCTCACACTCTGGAACATTCCAGTCAGTTCCGTTGATCCTCCTCTTACACAACCTATGCTGGACATCTGCTCAGCAGATGGTCCTGCAGTGTATAAAGCTCCCAAAGACACTTCTCTAACTGGAGAAGGGGATCTAAAAGGAAAAAAGCTGGAGCTTCATCTGGACCTCGTCAGAATCAAACATCAATTAATACCAAGAAGGTTAGACGTGTGTCCAGAAAGAGGAAAACCCTCACACAATCTTCCTCAAAGAAGATTGATGATGATTCCAAAGGCCAAGCTTCGAAGAAACTAAAGTCCTCGGCCAAGGACCAGAACCCAAGCCAGCCGCCACCTTCAGTCTCTGCTGGAGGTGACATGCATAAAGAGGCCCAGTAGGCAACCCCTCCCTCAAACTCTTTAGGAGGGAAGGGTGAAGATAGAGCTCACCCTCAGCTCAGTAGTGTGGAGTCAACATTGGATCCATCAGGTCAAACCAACCCAGGTGGTGAAGGGCTTGAAACTGATCCACACACTAAAGATGTTTCTTAGAAGTTCACCAAGGAAGTGAATCTCACCACTGGCGCCAAAGTGGGACACTTTCCTACGTTTGTTGTCAGCATGTCTGGGGATGATTTGGAAAAACAACTGGGGTTTAGTGAAAGAATTCCAGTCAATCTGGATGACAGTGAAGAAGAACATGCTGATACAACACAAAAGCCACCTTCCCCTATAACTACACAGGTAAACGAATTAACAAATCAAGTGTTGATTCTTAAATCACAGGTGGCCAAACTGAAGGAAGAAAAGGTGCTTGCTGAAACTCACATCTCAACTCTCAAAGCAAGCCTGAGTCCTCCTTCTGCTGAACAAATCAAGGATGTCTTCCTTACTTCTTTAAAGCCGTTGGTCCAAGATGTGGCCACCACCACTTCCTTAAAGCAAGAGATGTCCTCTCTTCTGGACTCACTCAAAAGGGCTTCCATGGAGTTTCCACCAGAATTCACACACATTCCTGGCCAAATTAATACCTTGTGTGATTTTGTGTCAAAGATCAAAGACAGAGTGGCGTTGCTGGAAAAACAAAAGCTGGCCATCTCTGATGAAGTTCAGCATAAGCTACAAGCCCTTGAAACTGTTCCAGCCATACTGGCCAAGGTTCATGCCACTCTTGATCACCTTTGTGACCTCTTCCCTGATGGTGGGTCATCAGAAGCTATTGGGCAGTCTTCTGCTGAGGGGGAGAAAAACACCATCCAGCAGCTCTTTCAAAAACATGCCCAAAAGAAGGCTCAGAAACAACATGTTGTCTATGAGTCACCTATCACTGAAAAGAGCCCATCAAAGGGTACGGGGGAGTCATCAGCCAAGAATGATCATATGGATGGGCTGACCACAAGTGGGGTTACAACTGATAGTGGTTCACCTCCTTTAATACCCAAAAACAAAGGTGATTTCACTTTTAATGATCGACTGATCAAAGCTGGGGTGGCCACTCAGGAAGAACTTGACAGACTGTACAAGCTTCATCAAGAAGAAAAACTAAGAAATCTGAAGCTGAGCTTGTATGAACAAATAGGGAAAGCTGAAGTTGAAAGTCTTTTCAAGAAAAAAGTGTTATATGAAAAGTTTTGTATAACAAGGCTGAACAGAAGAAATATCTCACCAATCACCAATGTTGATACGATGACAAGCAAAGGAGATATTAATCTCAAGATTTATAGGAGTGATGAAACTGATGAGATTATCAAAAACTTCCAAGGAAAAGAACTTTCTTACACTGAGTTGACTGAAATGAGTTTGAAGATTGAGGAAATAAAATCCAAGAGATGGGATGAAGTCCGAACCAGAATTGAGCACGTTATGAGTAATCATAAAAGACTGGGTGAGATTCTGAACATCAGCACTCAAGTTTCTCTGGAGGATCAAGATCCTATGCTGGAGCTGAACAAAAGCGAAAATCTGATACAACCAGGAGTGGGTGACATTTTTGTCACTACAAAGAAATACAAAGACACTATTCAGTTTCAAAATCATTTCCCTGGCCATGTACTAGACGAACCAGAACTGGGAATGATTATGTTCAATCATCAAGAACGTCAAGACTTTGTGGGTATAAGTGACCTTGGTGAGATGAACAATGAACTTCTCTCATATGTTCAAAGGATTTTTTACTCTCAGCATGAAGGTCCAGGACGTACTGATGCTGCAAAAAACTTCAGCATGCGCTTGCTTGCTAATTAGGACCATAGAAACTCAGACCCCTCAACTCGGACTTCCATAACTGAAGAACTTAGGCCTAAGGAGAACTGAATAATCATTTGTATTGGTTTTGTTGTAATTTGTAATGTTATTGAATAAATGATTATCTGATGTTTATAAGTTTTAATTATTCAGTCCAAGTAAGAAGAAGTTGTTATGCTCACTTACTACTGACATTAGACTTAGGCTATTTGTATATCCAAATAGGGGGAGATTGTTGGGTCAGTAACTCTTGGATTTGAATATAAAATCCCTCTAAGTGTTTCATGCTCAGCAGTAAGGCTAGTCTGCTGAAGGATGACCAGAGGAACAAAGTTCCTACTAAAGACTTTATAGCTGAAGAAAGTTCAACACTCCCCTTCCAGTGAACTTAGAAGACAAAGGAGTCTTCGCTTCAAATACTAGGCGGTCTAGTTGCTGAAGAACAAGGACTGAAGAAGGGCTTTCAGTTCAGTTTGGTTTGACAATACCAAACTGAATGATGTCGATCTCCTCTAGGATACTGAAGACTCTTCAGTATTCTGATGGTTTACATTAGGCGGGAAAAGATTACTTTAAGTTAAAGTAGGTTACTTGTAGACTTAGATATAAGTACAACCTTTATCTTTTCCTAGAATAAACTAATATGTACTTTGTACTGTTTATCCAGCACGGGCATCAACCACCCACTGGATAAACCCTTACATTAAAACATGTAAAATGCAAACCCTAGTTTACACTGCCTATAAAAGGAGTGTACATTGTGAAGAGAAGGGTTAACCAATACAAGAGCTTAAACTCTAGAAAACCTTTCTCTCTCGATACCAACTAAACCATATAGCCAAGATGCATATGAACGTTTAGATTGGAGCTTAGACTTTAACTTTGGTTAGACGTTTAAGTAGAGGAGATCAAAACCCATTGTCATTCAACCACTTTGTTATTCTGCAAACAAAGTGGGTTATAGATTCTTTATTTGATTCTAATAAAAGTCTATACGTTGAAAAGTATATTGGTATTGTTGTTTTAATCTTACATAGTTCTTATCTATTGTTAAAACAACTCACTTGAGTCGAAGTAAAGAGTTATTACTTAAGATAATAAGTAATAACGAATTAAAAGGGACCAACATATTTTTATTATGATCTAATCAAATTTCTTTCGCTATATGTGCTTTGATCTCATTTAGGTTTTATATAATTGACAATTGTTATGATATTAATTTTCCTCCATACGAATATTATAAATAATACATATAACATAATAAAATACATCTAATTTCAAATAATTCAAAGTTCACATAGTTTAATATGGATGTACTCCTTTAGTAAATGTTGCTTATATGCAATGATGTAGAAATCGCTAAGCGCTAGTCGGGCGGTCGATCATCTTCGAGACGGAAATCGTTTAGGCGGTGCCTAGACGCTGCCTAGGTTGTTTGGATTTTTATGCATATAAATATGATAAATAATACGTATAACATAATAAAGACCTTTAATTTCAAATAATTCAAAGTTCACATTGTTTGAAGTTGTAAAATAGACAAATAACATAACAGTTTAAGTATTTAAAAAACTTCATACGTGGATATATAATTCAATTGGTTCTAGTTTCATACAAAAACCCATTACCTTGTGTTTACAATCATTAATTTACCTTTTATTTTAAAATGTTGTGTTAAATAAATATGAACATTGTATACTAAAAAGAAAACCTTTAATTTTTTGTAAAAATATTGACTTTTTGTTGACTTTTTGTGACTTTGTTGACCGCCTAGCTCCACCTAAGTGGATGTTTAACTGCTTTTTTGAATTTTCCGTCGAATTTGACCGTCTAGCCATAAATCAAGACGGAGTATGGCCACCTAGCGCCTAGGCGCCGCTAGACGGACGCTTAACCCGCTTTTTACAACACTGTTTATATGAAAAAAAATGTTTGTCAAGTCGAACTCATAACAGTAACTTATCAAGTACATATAAAAAAATTTACAAGTATCGAGGGTTCTGAGTATAGTTGAGCATGACGTGGTCTTAGTCAATTTTTTTTATAGTACCAAAAGTTTGGTTATAAGTTTTTTAAAAGCAAACCTCGAAACAAAGTTTTGCTTGTTTTTTTGGTTCTTGGTTTTTTGTTGCTACGTTTTCTACATTTTCATTGAATGCTATATCTTGTGCAAGTTTGAAATCTGTTTCACACATAATTATCGTGTGATTTGGACACTTATTATAAGAGTAATATCATTAATTTTTGTAGGCTAAAATATAAATATGAAACAGTAATTTTTGACTACAAATTTTGTTGTTAATTTAAATAATTAAAAGACTTGTTAATAACAAGATATATCATGAATTTGGATATCCGAAATTTGCGATGACGATTTTATGTTATGCTCATTATTTTATCAAAGTTTTTAGATTTTAGATATCATAAATTTTGAATAAAATTTTGTATCTACGAGTACCTAAAATTTCGGAATAAAAAGTATTTACGTAACACAAAATATGAGACCGGATTCATTTAGAAATAATCTCAGTTAAGTCTATGTTATGATCATTATTTTAACTAAGTTTTTATATTTTAGATATCCTCTTCTCATTCGTTGTTGGACATAGGATATTAAGTCTTATGTAATAAGATGGATATATATTAGGATATCAATTATTATGTAATAAGATGGGAGTTATCTTCTAAGCATACCCTCGTACGTACTTCGTGAACTATTGTGAACAATTTAGGGTTTATTTGTGTTGGAAAAATTTATGATTTGCTTTATTATATATGTAATTGCGTCTTGTGAAATTGGCTTGTTTGGTGTTATGGGTACGTATTATTTATGCGTGGGATGGTAATTATATGAATGAGAGAATTACATTCTTGTGTGTGATTTGTTAAATCTAACACTTTTAATCTCTAAATATATATTTCATCGATATTTGTACTCGTGGTTTTTTTCTTACAGATATAATACACATTTTATATTTTAAATTAAATACAAATAAAACGGTAGGAGTATTTTGGTCTTTTTTTCAAAAAAGTATCTTTTTAAAAATTATATTTTGAAAATTATATTTTTTATTTCAAAAAGTAAATTATTTGAAAAAAAAAGATTCAGTAAATATTTTTTCAAAATTTACTTTTTTTTGAAGAAAACTCTATATTTTTCTTTTGATAATAAAATTTTTGGAGAAATTTATTTTTTTTAAGAAAACTTTATACATTTTTGTTTTGGTTTATTATTTAAAAATACTTTTTTTTGAAAATATGTTTTTTTTCAGAAAATACTTTTCCCAAACAAAGTATTTCTGAAAAAAGTTTTTGGAGAAAAACATTATAGTTTTTTATAAATTTAAACTTTTTGGAGAACAAAATTCGAAAAAATATTATTTGAGAAAAGTATTTTTGAGAAAAACATATTTTCAAAAAAAAAATAGTTTTTGAAGTAGAATGTAATTTTGAAGAAAAGTATTTAAAAAATAAAATAATAAAAATGTATAAATGTTACTACTGTATAAATTTAAATAAGTATATAAAATTATACACATTTACTATTATATAGATTTTTCTCAATAACTTTTAATTTTCGAACTTCTTCAAAAATAACATTTCTCAAAAAAAAAATTAAATAGCACAAAAAGTTTTTTTTTAAAAAAAGGATTATTTTCGGAAAAATATTTATTGAAAAAAAAATTAAATTTTTTTTTTCTAAAATAAATTTTTTTTTTGAAAAACAAATTTAAAAAAGATAATATTTTGAAAAAGACTAAAATATTCCTGCCTTTTTATTTGTATTTAATTTAAAATATATATAATATACTAGATCTGTAAGAAAAAGGAACAAGGAGAACTAATAGTGACGAAAAAAACTTAAAGACTAAAAATGTAGGATTCAACAAATCATAAACCTTAAAAACGATTTATGTAATTCTCTCTTTATTATAGTTAGGTCTCGAACATCTTTCGCAAACAATGTAGTTTCATTCAATATGTTTTTTTTAAGATTATATGCTTTATTTAAATATATGGAAAATACGAGTTAAGATCTATATAAACATTTAAATTAGCATATACCTATCCAATCAATTATAATAACCCATTTTTTGAAAAACCCACTTCCCACCACTTTTTTAAAAATTAAATATATCACAAACGGTAAATCGTCAAACAAAAAAAATACACAATTTTGACGAGAATTAAAACATCTATCTATCGAGGGGCACATATATATACTTTCGACGAACTTTTTTTTCGACTTTTTTTTCTTAAGTCACGTCTGGAGAGAATCATATATGATTCGTCACGAATCATATATGGTTCGTCACGAATCATATATGATTCGTCACGAATCATATATGATTTTCAGAAAATCATATATGATTCGTGATATGAATCATATATGATTTTCTAAGAATCATATATGTTTCGTGTCGAATAATATATGATTCTCTCCAGACGTGACTTAAGAAAAAAAGTCGAAAAAAAGTTCATCAAAAGTATATACATGTGCCCCTCGATAGATAGATGATTTAATTCTCGTCGCGATGATATGTTTTGTTTTATGTAACGATGAACGGTTTGTGAGATATTTAATTTTTAAAAAATGACTTTTTTTGTTACATGATAAAAATGGATGGTTGTGATTGGTTGGTGAAGTTTATGCAAAACTAAAGGTATATAAAGATCTTTTTCTTGAAAAATACTGGTTCCATATCATTTTGGGCCAAAATACGAAGTTACTACGCCTGGTACCAATATAAAAATTGTTGTGTAGAGAGATGCAACAAGTTTTATGAGCCCCCTCTCTAGAAATTGGGCTTTAAAAAGAACAATTAGAAATTGGATGGAAAATAGCCGAATTAAATACTGTAAGTTGTTATTACCAATGTTTTAAAACTCGGGTTTTAATCGATCCGGTCGAGCCACCGGGTCACCGGATCACCGGTTCAACCGGTTGGACCGCCAGGTTGACCCGGTTTTCAATTAAAAAAAATTATTTATATATTTCCAATATTACTATATATATATATAAGTAAAATCATGAATATTTCATATATTTGGCCCAAAAAACCATTTACTAACAAATATAACACGTAAAAACAAAGTTACGTTATAAATACGTATAATTATATCGCGAAAAAACGAAAAAAAAAAACAAAAAAATCGAAAAAAATCAAAACCCGGCCGGGTCGCACGAACCGGGTCAACCCGGGTCGCTTCAAACCCGGCGGGTCACACCGGGTTTCCAAAATGTAAGACCCGGGTCAATTTGACCCGTTTTTTCGGCCGGAACCGGTCCAACCGGTTGAACCGGCCGGGTCGACCCGGGTTCCAAAACATTGGTTATTACTACTTTTTTGCTTTTGACCCAACTCATGCAAAAGATTTATAGGAATTCACTTTAAACAACTCAAAAATGTTTTCTCTTTCACTAGGGGAATCGATCTTGATTCGACACGATATTGACGACGATCTTGAATAATCTCAAAACCTATTTGTTGAATGAAGGTTACTTACGAGTCACTTGGTGGGGTTTAAACCTTCGATCTCTCATAGGCCAAAACGGTTAACATGCCGACTCAATCCACGGCATGTTTCGAAGTGGTTATTCATACCATTTTTTTGGTTTTATCTTGATATCACAACAAAGTTTGTTTTAACTCTAAACTAATGTTTTAAAAACCGGTTTTTTAATTGACTCGGTCAAGCCATCGGATCCGGGATCACGATTCAACTGTTTTAACCGGCGGTTCAATCGGTTTTTTAGTCAAAACCGGTATCCGATCATGCAACCGGGTCACGAGTCAACCGGTCGAGTCAACCCAGGTTTTAAAACATTGCTCTAAACCTTCAAAGTAATATATTCCAGCAAAAGAGGTTAAAATCCATTCGCATTTATTATTCAATGATCCTATGTAATTTGTTCTAAGTCACTAATATCTTGCTACCTTTTAATATGAATCAACGTTCAAAAGAAAAATATATAGATACATTTATTATTCATTGAGCTAGTTGGCCAGATATATAGATACATGACTAGCTAAGTAGTTCAAGTTAATTTCTTTCAAACAAACTTAATTTGTTTCACTAAAATAAAAATACAACATACAATACGATAAGAAAACAAACTACATTTAAGGCGATACATAACAAGATAATTAAAATTGTATATAGATCCACCCGATCGGGTCCAAATCAGATTGGACGCCAAATTCCAACTCGAAGAACTCCTCATGACCTACATCTTCTCTAAATCTCGCATCCCACTCATCTTCATTTTTTTCTTCTAACGTTTTTCATAATGCATCTTCATCAAAAATTACTTGAGGTTTTTCTTCCTCTGTAAGATTAAATTCATCACCGACGTCATGTTCATCAACTGATTCGTCTTTCATTGGAAATGAAAAAATAGGAGACCATATCCGTCTATGAACAGTAGTTTGGGTTTGTGTAAGTTGTGGGGGATTGCTTCACGTAGTTTTCATGTGTCGAGAGATTGCTTCAAATAGCTTTTTGTTTGCTTCGCTTGGTGTTTTCGAGAGTGTTTTCTGAAGTGTTTTGTGAGATATTTTTCACGTCTTAGATTGACCGATAATGGTTGTGTGTGAAAATGAAAGGCTGATAAAGGAGTATTTATAAGAAAAACTAGTCGAAATTAAAACTAACCGTTGAAATTAAGATCCAAAATTACAATACAATATTTAGAATTGTGAAAGTACAACATCCCAATTATTAAAGTTATAAAAACATAATACCTTTAATTTTATTTTTGATGTAGCCAACTATTTGTCGTTCTTCCGCCTTTATAAACAAAGCATCATGGCTTCCTTAATATTACTAGTATATCATATTCTTGTTTCAACATAGTGTAGATCAAAGCACAACTTTCTTGTGCAATAAAAGTAGGCTTTCCTCAGATTATCTTTAGCACTGAGGTATTCTTACATTGCACGACTAACTTCATAATCGCTTTATGACGAACATTATATTCGTGAATTAGTTCTTTTATCAAAATTTTCATTTTGTCGATGGAAAATGGAAGCGAACAAAGCATATCAATTTTTATGTTTGAGATAAGTGTGTAAATTTGAGATAAGATAGTCTTATTTGAGAGAGTGGATACTTTTTAGTGTTAATAATTTTTTTGGGCGTCAAGTAACTTGGGATCCACTCTTTTCTTGTTAATAGCATAGAATATCATCACGACTTGAGAGGTCCCCGAAAACACAACTTAGTGGCACGAGCACGATATCGCACTTTGTGTTTTCAAGTGTTGAGCCATCATCACCACCACACCAAATGATGAAGGAAAACGCCAAATGCTGATAACAAGACCCACACCACAACTGCCGTTTCAAGTATATTGTGGCGTTTTAAGGTATACTTTTTAAATATTTTACTTTTTTTATATTTTTATCATTTAAAAGTATTATTATTATATTTATAAATGAAAAAGAATTTAGGATACATATGTTGAGAGAAGTATTTTTGGTGTTATGAGGGTATTTTAGAGTTATGAAAAATATCTGATTGTAATTTTCTCATAACGTCATTTGATGGAATAGAGGATATGCTCTAAGGGAAGAAAATAGCCAGACACTATTGTCTCAAGAAGTGTCGAGCCAATTTACACCAAATTTAATGTAGTGTAAGACTAAATTTCTGCATCAAAAGACGTATTATAGTGTAAGACTAGAGATGAATATGGTTTAAAAATAATCTACTATAATTGGGTCAGAGACACATTCTAAGACCTTGTTCTCAACAATACTAAGAAAGTTCTTTGGGTACATTAAGATATGTCATATTTTCTCAGCAAGTCGTAACTCGTACGATCAGTCACAGATTCATATTGATTGCAAAAACATATATCTAACACGATAGTATACATGGGGTTAACTCCATGTAATAAGAAGATACTTTTCAGACATACAAATAGAATTTTAAATGATACTAATATCGTATACGTACTTATAAATTCGTCTCGATATCATACCTTATTATTTTATAAAACACTAATATCATATACGTACTTTCGAAATGCGCAAATGCCTACCATGTATTAACGATTTTCATTCTACTATACATGTACAAGTCATTAAGGGCATAATTATAGTTTACTTGAGGTCTAATCACAAGCGCCATGCATAATACTACGTACTACGTAGTATTAATCAAGGAGATGTTAATACAATGGGTTAATTTCACTTTATTATATATTCAACTTGATAGTTACTTTTGCAAGACTATACTAGAGAGATTTTTTCAAATAAAAAGATGTATGATATATTGATAAGCCTGACCATCCATCAACTCATTATCATACGACAGGGACGAAGTATATATATATAATATATATATATATATATATATATATATATATATATATATATATATATAAATATATATATATATATATATATATATATATATATATATATATATATATATATATATATATATATATATATATATATATATATATATATATATATATATATATATATATATATATATATATATATATATATATATATATATATATATATATATATATATATATATATATATATATATATATATATATATATATATATATATATATATATATATATATATATATATATATATATATATATATATATATAGGGTGAGGTTATTTTCAGAACCAAATAAATGTACAGAACTGCGAGAACCACCTTTTTACTCTTAAAATGCACATGTATAATCATCGGGTTAGTTCATTAGGTAGAAATACATGAATTTTCATTGTCGTAGGTCACTAGGAACATGTATCCTTGGACCATGCACATGTATTTGTTTTGTATGTATTATAACTATATTTTCTTTGGATAATATGAAAACACATGTGCACTCTTCATATCGCTCATCATACTCGGATCTATAACCATTAAAATAAATATTAAATATTAATTTAAACATAATAATGAAAATACATACGCATTATTAAGAGTATAAAGGTGGTTCTCGCAGTTCTGTACATTTATTTGGTTCTGAAAATAACCTTACACTATATATATATATATATATATATATATATATATATATATATATATATATATATATATATATATATATATATATATATATATATATATATATATATATATATATATATATATATATATATATATATATATATATATATATATATATATATATATATATATATATATATATATATATATATATATATATATATATATATATATATATATATATATGTGCATGCTAACGTGAATATTAGACCCGTCATCGTAATCTTGCCTTGATTTCATTTAATATTATTTAACTCAAGCCTGAGAGCAAGTTGTAAATAGTACTAATGAACTAGGACAATTATAACTACTTGCCTTAAAAGAGCTTTAGAATTCACTAAAAATCTGCCTCACATCTTACAAGTTTACTTATATTCCAATATTTCAGTGTAAAAATATGAATGAATATGGTATCAGGGTTGGATACATGCCGGTTGCAAATTGTAGTGACAACAACACAAGAGTTTAAATTATAACCACAATAAGGGCATCTCCAATGCAAAATACGATAAAGAGTTTAATACACTTCCACATCACCGCCACGTCAACATATCAACTTACACACAAAACATCCACAAAACTTAACATAGTTCAATACCATGTTTACAAAATGTGAGGCTTTTTTTATAAAATCATAGTACTACTGTGTGCAAAGGTTGAAAAACAAAGAGCAATGAATTGATTTATAAAAGAAACAAAATACACTGGCCCCACCATACCATACAATAACCGGTTGTACAGAAAAATACTCTCAATATACGAACGCATATGTGGCATCATCTGCAATGCATTATACGATACAATAGATCTATTATGCGTGTGTCATGATGGCCTATTGTGGATGGCCTAAGTGAGACGTTTAATTTTTTAGTTGAAGTAAAAGAAAAGGAGATGTTGACAGTGAGATAAGATTGACCTAAGGGCATCCACAATGGATACCTTTTGATCGGTCAATAGATGCTTTGTCATCGATCAATCGATTGTGAAATTCCACGTCTGCTCGTTCATTGAATGTTCGTATGTTACTAAAGAAATGGCTATTTTATTTACGAAAAGGGGCTACTACCAATTTTTTGCATTATTAAAACAAAGGGTCCAGCTAAAAATTTATATAGTATTATTATATACCAAAACAAGAAAAGGACCCACCTCTTTTGTGATTCAAAAGTACTGTAACAAAAGAATTTATAGCAAATATTTAAAAGACTGTTTCATATGAATTTAGTGATTAAAAAAGAAATAATGATGTGGAAATTTATTAAATCATGTTGAGTTCAATGGAATGTGAAGGTTTTATGTGAAGGTTGATATGTTGACGTGGCGATGATGTAGCGATGTATTAAACTTTGTATTACACTATGGGTTGGAGATGCCTTAAAGAGCACAAGGGTTTTAAATTGATGTGTATAGTGAAGGGAGTTTTAAACGCAGGTGTTTTGTGTGGATAAAACATCCGAACAACTGAGATTTGGTCCCATTGGTCCCCTATCTCTTTAGTGTTTTATACACCTAACATGAACAATACTACTTGAAAAAAACGTTTGGCGTTTTTTTCTTTCCATTTTTATACTTTAGAGTTACGGGTGAAAGTTTATGAACTTAAATTTAATAGTCGTTTGTTAGGATCGAACTCGGGATTACGGGATTACACACAATACGTAAAGAGTTAATTTATTTATTAAATATATTTATTATATTTATTAAATTAAACCGAAGCTTAACTAACGTTCGTTAAATAATTAAGAGTTAAGTATAAACGACCGTTATGGAATTAAATAGAAGAGAAAAGAAGAAAAAGGAAAAGTTCTGGAAGCCCTATGTGGGTGGGCCTTATGCGATGGCTACAAAGGAAAAAAGGGAAAGAAAAGATTTTATTTCCTAATTGGTTTATTAATTGGAGAATAAGATTTGCCAAGGCTTATATAAACAATCCCATAGCTTTCATAATTTTGATCTCATTCTCTCTTTTCCCTCACCCTCCTGCGATCACCTAGCCAAACGCACCTTAGGGTTTCGCTTGGTTTATGTGATTTGTTTGGTTTCTATTGCAAATCAACTCCAAAGGAAAAAAATCTTTTTTAGGGTTCCTTTTATTCTTTGGTTTTTGTTTAGCGATAATCTAGTCCTAGCCCCTCTCTAGGGTTGTTGGGTAGATATTCCACAAGCGTAGAAGCTCGGTTTACACGTGCTAGAATCACGGTCAGCTCGTTGTATTATGTGTGTACAAGAACGTAATATAGTTTTACTTTAACTATATCTTGGTGGTGTTCGTGGTAAACCCTAATTGGTGTTGGTTCCGTTATCTTGTGGATCTTCTTTAGGATAAAGGTATGTAACCCTAGTTCGATTAATTATAATTGTGTTATTATTATGATCTTGTTAAATCGCTTCTGCTATATATACTTTGATCTTATTTAAGGTTTTAAATAAATTGTTATGAAATATATAAACCTTCAACGGGTACATTAACATTACCCATAAGACTTATCAAATAAACAACTAATATCAAATTTTATAGCTATTTAACTGGAGTGACCGCAAATAATGCTTAAGTTGACAAGCATATGGTAAATAAGAGATTGTTATATTTTACTAGAAGCAGATATATGTATAACAACTCTAATAATTTATTAAGCTCAAAATTTAAAGCAAACACAGGATTTAAATCTTGGTGTTTTTTAACATAATTTCTTTTTCTTACTAGCAAGAACAGTAGATGCATCATCCATGGGACGTTTTTTTCTTGGTGGGATATTTCCATTTTAATTTGTTGATTTTTTTTTTCCACCTTTAACTGGTTTTTTGGGACGTTCTTTTGGTTTTGACCTAAAAGGACACTTGACCATATTCACATCAATCACCAGTGGCGGAACTAGGAAATTAAAATGTGGGGGGCAAAATTTTTTTTCCAATTGCAAGGTGAAAAAGACATGAATCGGAACGAAAATTCGAGTATTCTTTCTTAAAAATAAAGAATTTATAAATTTTGGAGTGTCAAAAGTTGGACTTTAGTGTGTGAGTGGAGGGCATTTTGAGTTTCGAGTAAGGGGCAATATTAAAAAACGCTTAAAATTACACTAAAATCTAATCGTATCGGGCTAGCAATGGGGGGCGCTACCCCCACAACTACCACATGCATCTGCCCCTGTCAATCACACGATCATCGTTAATTCATCGATGTAAAATTTATACACGATTTGTTGTGTGTTGGAGAAACCACTTCACCACTCCATCGGGAAGGCCAATAAGTTATCGAAATGTTAAAATAATAAGAACACATAATATTGCCGACATAGTATACCATCAAACTCACAATTCTTGCAACTACGTACACATAGTAATATTAACGCCCCAAAAGACCGCATGCTTGTCGCATGATGATGCTTGACTAATGTTTTGAAACTCGAGTCGATCTGATCGGTTCAACAGGTTGAACTGGTTCTGACCGAAAAAATGGGTCAAATTGACCCGCCTCTTGTATATTAGTAACCTGGTGCGACTATAAGTGCCTTTAGTGACTAACTGTTTTATGACCACCTAATATTGTGTCTCTAAAATCATTGTTTAGGTCACTGTATTTTCATCATTGTTATAGAATTAGTGATAGTTTAAAAATAGTGGGTGTCACAAATGACAACTATTAGTGACCACAAAAATAATTGTCATTCATTTTTATGATTAGAGACTAAAAATAGTGGTCACTGGTGTGATATATGCCATCGACAAACATTTGAAATAAGTATTATAAGTTGGGAAGAGATCCTTTACACACCCATATTTAACATAGTCTTGATAAACCAATCCACACCATCCATCTTACAATGATCCAATGGTTATGATTAAACCCACTTTTCATATAACTTTCCTTATTTTTCAAAAAAAAAAAAGAAAGAAAGAATCCCGACCCAGTTTCATTTCCGGCGACTCAGTCCATTTTCCAACGACCACCACCACCAACCCCCGTTTTTCCAATGACCACCATAACCACCCCCGGTTTTCCGGTGATCTCCACAGTAAACTACCCATATCCGACGAGATCTGCAACAAAACCGTCATTTTCCGGCAAGATCCACAAGAATCCACCAATTTCTGGCGAGTTCCACAACAAACCCAGTTCTCCTGCGGCTTCCATAACAAATTCACCATTTTTTGATGAATTCCACAAAAAACCTACTTTTCCGGCGACCTCGTCACTGACTCATATATGAGTCAACAAGATGACTCATACATGAGTCATGATGACTCATACATGAGTCACTATGACTCATACATGAGTCACTATGATTCATACATGAGTCACCAAGTTGACTCATACATGAGTCATGGTGACTTATGTATGAGTCACCATGACTCATGTATGAGTCACCATCGTTATCGGCATTAGCTTTGACATCTTCAGATTTTGTTGTGGAGGTCGCTGAACTTCAAGACAAGAAGAAGTTACTCACTTGTGAGACCATCCATGCCAGGGCTAGGGGACAGGGAAGCTCAAGCTGCTAAAAAACAAGCCGCTGCTGCATCAGCTGTTTATTATTATTATTAGTCTAGTATGTCCTATCCTATTTTAACGTTGTCCGTTGATACTCGATTCGATCTTCGATTAATCACTAATATTATATCATTATGGTTGTTATTTGTAAGTGATTTGTTGCGAAAGTCGCCGGTAAAGGGTAGTTTATTGTGGAGATCGTCGGTTAAGGATGGGTTTGTTGTGGGGTCGTCAAAAAATGGGTTTCTTGTGGATCTCGTCAGAAAAATGGTGAATTTGTTGTGGAAGTCGCCGGAGAACCGGGTTTGTTGTAAAAGTCGCCGGAAAATGGTGGATCATTGTGCATCTCGCCGGAAAGGGGTGAGTTTGTTGTGGTTGTTCGAATCGGAATATATGGTGGTTAATAGGATCGGAATACATGATTGTTGATCTCTGTGTGTAAAAGAGTAGTGGAGGTTAGTGAAGAGAAATAACGGGAAGAAGATGAGTGGTTTTTTTTTTAGTCGTAGGATGATAATTGATCGGATGGTGGTGGCAAGTCTATTAAGACTTTGACAAATGGATAGACTTTAATGAACTTTTGGCATTGTTAAAGATCAAAAGTGGTGGTCACAATGTTTATAAATTAGATACGAAATTTCGTGATCACTAAGTTTTAAGTTAAAGATCAAATATGATGGTTATAGATTATAAATATTAAAATAAAAAATAATTATAAAAAAATTTAGTGGTCACTAAGTTTAAAGTCCATTTGAAACTTTTTCAATGCATATGGAGTCAACAAACGGTGAGCTTGTTCTTTTGATGGTGACTCTGGCCTCATAAAAGAACCTTTGTGTTTTCCGAGCATAATATCAAATAGTTGTGTTTGTTCGACATGTTTTATTGCAAGATCAACTTAAAAATAGATTGATTTAACAAATAAATATTATTAGTAATGATAAGTATTATAAAGTAAATGAAGTATATGATATTAAGCTTACTTGTCTAATAAATTATGTTAGACATGTCTTTAAAGATATAAATCCTTTTTTTAAAGCTTATATGCTTTCAGATCTTCCGGTTGTTATCATACCACTAAAAAAGAAACCCACGAAGATAAGCTGGTTCCAAAAATACTTTAATATGATACAAACCAATCATCTGCTTATATTCCTTCATATTATACTTTGTTGTGACACACGATCGTTATTGTTGAAATTTTTTGATAGTGTCCATTTTATATAAACTACAAAATTCTGAGCGCCAACTTGAGTATCACCTCCTAAGATTGAATTGAACGAACCATAAAATTTAAAAGTGACGTGACATATGTAAAATGCATGTTTTGTAGAAGATATCTCTTTAGGAATTGCTTTAGTAAGCCATGGATCTTGATCTGTCAATATTGTCTTCCATGGACGCGACACAAGCGTTACAAAATTATGCATTTTTATTAACAAACAATTAGATATATACATTCGTAATTTTTGCAAAATAACAAAATATACTATTTGCAATACCTTTAAGGGCCATTTGAAAGTACTTGTTGTCTCATTTTGTAAAAGTGTACATCCTACTAATATAGTCTTCCTATGATTGTAAACACTAACAAATATACCAAACGACATGTCATAACAATTCACTTTGTATGTTCTATCGAATGACACAACATCCCCATATTTCTGGTAGCAATCGAAACAATGAGGAGACCAAAAAATATGCTCTAACTTTTTTCCCCGTCTTACACACGTATTGAAATTTATGATCTTCATACTTACTTTGTACGCAATATTCTAATAGCTCTTTTACATCATTTTGAGAGTGCATTTCACGTATTTTACTTAAATAGTTATGAACATCCTTACTTAAAAAATGAAGTTGTCCATGAGGTACGTCTTTTTCTACTTTCATGACATGCATAATTTGTTTTACGGATAAACCACATTCGTCCAACATGTCTATACGTTTCTCATCTTTTTTTCTAGTAGTACGCTATGAAGGAAGAAAATGTACCTCTTGCGTGGATAACAATTCATGATTATGCTCCACGGAGAAAGTCGCGACATGCCACTCTTCGGGAAAAATTACGTCCGTTCTTCTCAATGCTACTCGCATATGGGCCTTGTAGCCACATGTCAAAAAACCTCGATTCCTTTGTTCTTTAGAGGGGTCTACTTTTTTGGGTCCGGCTTTCCTTGATGATGACAAAAGAAATCCTGCCTATTAATTTTCCCATATTTGTCGTATGTAAACCTGCTTAAAAACCCGTTATATTTTGCAAATTTTTGGTAAAAGGCATAAGCTTCTTCTTAACTAAAAAACATTAATCAATGAAAGGTGCGTCAATAATTTCCTGCGAAACACCATCATGAACAACTGCATATTCTATGAAGTTTTCGATATTATCATGGAAATAAGTTTCATTCAAATCAAATAGAACTTTTTCTTTCATTTGTGTCAAACACTAAATTATAATTTCTTCTCCCCTCACAGTCTCACATCCCTTTCACAATCCCTTCACGTAGTTATCTCTACTCTCACATACAAACATTTGCCCTCAGTTCCGTTCTTAGCCCTCTTAATTAACGGATCCCGTTTATTGACTCCTTGGTTCCATTTCTTGACCCCTTAATTAATGGAAGTTTTTTATTTGGTGATTGGGTTGGCCTTTGGTGTGTGTTGCCCTTTAATTATCGGTTGTCTCCATGTGGTGGTGGCTACAGGACTCTGCCTTCATTAATTAATTAATGGTTCCCTTTGGTGATTAATTCTGGTTGTCTTGGTGTGGTAGTGGATACAGGAATCCCATCCCAGCCGTTTATCATCTACTCGTGGCTTGATTTGGCCCGTTGATTGTTTTACCGTTGTAGCCATATATAGCATGGTACCAGCAAAAAAATGTCATGTGGCTTCATTATTTATGGGTTTTCTACATTTCCATTTTGGTTATTCATCTCATACGTTTCTAAACGCATTCGGTTGACATACTTTTGTAAGTTGACATCCTATCATTTCTTTCTTAATACATTTTATAGGACCTCTGTCGTACACCTGTTATATTTGCTAAGTAGACCACGCCGGATTGCTCTGCTTTATTTTTGATTGTTGGTATGAAATTAGCAGTAGTTGTTGTTTGGTGTAGCAATTAGGTGCCCTAGTTTCGGATTGCCCTGCTTTATTTTCGACTGTTGGTATGAAATTAGTTGTGGTTGTTGTTTGATGTAGCAATTAGGTGCCATAGATTCCTTTTAAATTAGTTTCCATAGGTTGCTTCTGTTTTAATATGTTTAGAGCCATTGATTCCCCATGCTTTTAGACTGATTTTTCTGCATATCTGTTATCTTAGACATTTAGATTCCTATGCTTTTCCCGGGTTTTTTATCCTCTCTGTTTATCCAGTTAATGGGGAAGGAAAAAAAAATCATGTGCATAAACCACTTATATTTGCTCATTTTTTGTCTAGGGTGTGTTGTAAAAATCTTTTCGTTTGATGATCTAAACCTTATTTGGTAGCCGTTTATACCTTATATCAAACTCTCCATATGTTTTCGACCTGCTGCTTTGGGTTATTGTTATGCATTAGTTTTTTGGTTGTTGTTGGTCGTTGCAATAGATATGGGTCTGGTCCGTCTTCCTCAACGGCCTCCCCGATGGATATATGTGTCATATGTGGTTCTCAAGGGTTCGCTCGTGTCTGCTCCGAATGCTTGGCACTAGATCGTGTTGCCGGTGGAATAAACCCTAACATAAGAGGTACGTATTATTAGCATCTTTTACCATGTGAATTGCATTTAAAATACAGCTTTGCCCATACTTATGCTTCCCATTAACTAACTCTTGCTATTACAGCTGCCTCAGAGTAATATATTGCCGAACGCCGCCTTTCCTTGCTCCCACAACCACGTTTATGGTCTGATATAATGAGTTCGGCTTTAGTTATAGCCACAAGCCGAGTGCTCAAGCCTTCATTGGCATCCGTGTGTCATGGCTCGCCCTCTAGCCAACCGCCAATGACTGGCAGAAAGCGCCAGTTTTCATTTGAACATGTGGCAGCAACGGTCACTGACACGTCCCAAGGTTAGCATGGTCCTACGACTTAAATGCCTTATTCTCCACTGTTATTTGGTTTCTGATTGTTTTAGTTAACTGCAGTAACTCCCCTTAACAGTCGTCAGTCCTTATCCTATTGATCGCTTGTTGAACCAAGGGCAAGACCAAGCGCACGACGCAGGCTTTTGTTCCCGTCTGCATCAGCCGCACCCGGACCTGTAACACATGGTTAGTACCGCGTGTTTATATGGTGTGCTACCTTTTCCTTACATTTTTATTAGGGTTTCTGTGTGTTAATGCAAGTGATGCCTAAAAACATTATTAGTGTTAACTAATCTTTCTTAGTTTTGATCACAACAAACTACACACACACATTTAGTGTAAAACTCAAAACGAATTATTTAACTAACACTATCATCAAGGTAATAATCATATCACTAACTTTTCTTAATCATACTTAGTGATCATCAAAGTGATTATCCTTAAAACTCACTTTTGTTAATATGACAAAAGATTTTTTAATAAACTTTCTTTTTAAGAAAATGTTCTATTAAAATGGAAAATGTAAATTTGAAAATGGCATATTCCATATGTCATTAGAATATCCTTTGAAGGTTTAAAAACCTCAGATATTCCTACCCCACTAACAGACAAAAAACGGAGCGTAGTCTACTGGCGGAACCTTAAGTAGCTAGGCGGTTCTCTAGCGATAAGGAACCGCCGGGCTAGATAAGGTACCGCGCCCAGCTAGCCATTGCACTTTGTCTCCTATAAATAGTGGATCAAATCTCATTTTCCAATAAGCCTCTCTGGACGTTTTTCTCAGCCCCTTTCTCTTTTCTATAGCATAATCATTAGTAAATGATCACTTAATGTGTTAAGTATGTTTACATATGATTATCCTCTTGATCCCCTCCTTTACCTTGTCCAAAGAGAAGATCACCCACTCACTAGTGTTGTGATAAATATGAACCCATGAATTAGTCATGTTCATCATGTTAGCCTTTTTGTTTTATGTTAATCCATTGTATTTATAAATACTTGGACTAGTTGTGTTCATTCAAGCTATTTGTGAATACTTGGATTTGTTGTGTACATCCATTGCATATGTGTTTGCTTGGATTTATGTTGTGTAGATCCAAGCTACATGTGTGTACTTGGATATGTCTAGTTGAGTTGTAATATATTGATTAGTAGTTCTCACTAAACTATAAAGTGATGTAGTTGTGTCTTGTGAGTTCTCACTTAACTTGAAAGTGATTAGTAGTTGTGTTGTGTGAAGTTCTCACTTAGCTTCAAAGTGAAGAGTCGTGAAGATTGGTTCTAGCTTTGGATTAGAACTCGACATCTAGCCTTGTGTCGTAAAATGGTAAAGTAGGCAACGTCGTGAAGATTGGTTCTACCTTGACATTAGAACTCGACATCTAGCCTTGTGTCGTTAAATTGTGAAGTAGGCAACGTTGTGTAGATTGGTCCTAGCTAAAGATTAGGTCTCGACATGTAGCTTAGTGTCGGAAAGTAATGCAAGCGACGATGTAAGGTTTTCTCCGCCAAGAAGGGAGCTTGTGGATATAGTGGAAATCTCGAGTAGGTGTACTCGAGGAGTGGAGTAGAAACGAGGATAGAGCCTCGTTGTCGAACCACTATAAATCTTGGTGTCTTCTCACTAGGTTGTCTCTTTTCTTTACTCTTTGCTTATTTCATTATCATTACATGTACCTATTACCATTGCTAATTCATTTGAATTGAACTTAATCATTATGCAACTTAGCTTCAAGTAAAAGATAGTTTTGATACAAACCTAACTGAAAGTAATTTTAATTAGGTAACTAATCGAAGAGAAACTATTCAACCCCCCCTCCCCTTCTAGTTTCCACAATTGGTATCAGAGCGATGGTCACTCAAGATCTTTGAAGTATATTGTACTTTAAAACTTGGATCGATCCATTATCTCCTCAAATTAGAAGGTCAAGTTGTACTAAAGTTTCTCTTTGGTCAAAACTACTTTTTCTTAGAAAATAGGTCTTTTAATTGGTAATATTGCATCTCTCTTAGATTAGTAGAGTTTATGCATTTTAGATCTACTCTTGAAATGTATCTACTAGTTTGCAATCTTGCTTTGTGTAGGTATTCATGAAGATCAATCATTTAATTGGTTGTGAATTGAGTTACTTGCACTTGTAGAAGATTCATATTCATTGATCTTCAACATCTTTGAATGATGATATCAAGATGATTGGGAATGATACTACTAGTCCTTGAAGACTTAGTATTCATCATAGTCATTGTTGGGACTTGCATTGATTCCTTGATGGATTGGAATGCTCTTTGTGGCCAAGGTACGTTTTCGTTCTTCCACACGCCCTTTGATCATTCTTTTGATCATTACTTGACTATGTGCTTGTTCTTGGCATCCTTGCCTTGACATTTGTTTGTGGTTTGTGATTCTTTTCTTTTATCCTCTCAAACCTTCATTGCTTGGATACTTGACTCACTATGGTGATGTAGAGTGAGTTAGTAGTAGCTTAAAGTATCAAGCATGATATCCATGGTTTGCACCCATACGGTTAGTAGGCCCTTTGTGGGAGAGAAAGTGAATTAATACCTTGCTCATATTTTGGTTTAGACTAAGACTATTATTGAAAGTGATCTTAGTCTATGCATCAATATTTGCTTTGTGTTTATTCATTACCAAAGCCGTTTAACACTTCGCCGGAAAGGCACGTCTTAAACCACTATATATGACACAAGCTCTTCGTCTCCACGATTTGAAGATTGTCATTAATCCCTTGAGCATTGGTATTAGTCTTGATTCACTTCCCTTGACTTCTCTCTACTTTGGTTTGTTCGCTACGAGTAGTCGTTTGTCCGTTTCGGTTCTTTTCGATCTCGATTCAACTCGTAATCCTTCATTAAGACATATTGCTTAGTGTTATGATGATCCAATGATATTATAAAAGGTTTAAGATATATTTTTAAGTATTTTAGAAAAACTTGGTTTTCAAAATTTGGCGTGTTTTATTGATAAAAACCTGCCTCTGTGGGCGGTTCTTTATCTCTGGCGGTTCAAACCCGCGGTTCTCTATCGATAAGGAACCGCGGGCAATAAAACTTGTCAGAGTGCCAGTTTTATTATTTTAATCTTTTTCAAACAACACTCTCTCTCTCCCAAAAACACACAGTCGACGGGTTACCCTCTTTACACCATTGTTGTTCAATCACTCAAATTAATTGATTTCAAGTTGTGGGTTTCACTCATCCTTCATCAAACATCAATTAATTGTAATTATTTTCTTTCAATTTCATCTATTTTGCTCTAGGGTTCATCCTTTCATAATTGGAGATTTTTAAAATTGAAATTGAATTAGAACCTTAATAGGAATGTGGGTTGACATGGTTATTTTACTATGATTCCTTAGGTTCATATTCCATGAGATTTCACTAGAACCCACTTGTAGAACAAATCTGAATTTTGGCTAAATGATTTTGATTAAAAGATGGATTTGAGATGAACCCATGAACAAATAGGTAATGACATTGTTAATGCTTACCTAAAAACCATGTTTTGAAAAACCAATGTTCTAGTCCATTGTTGATCCAACATAGTTCATATGTTATTGATAAATAATGGAATAGATACATTGTGAACATGAGAATGATATGGATTCAGTCCTTTGTTTGTCAAGAAATTGATATAACACATTCTCATATTTTGATTTTTGATCTTAGTTTTTCATATGAGTGATTGGAAACATATTTTCTTGTTTGTATTTAGGTACTAATCATGCCTTCACAATACCAAAAGGATCATCAACTCACTAAACAATATATGCCAAACATTTGCATCCATTCAACTTCAAAACTCCTTTTCATCACTTTCAACTCGAAATTTCCATGAGGGTAGAGTTGTTGATGAAGGAATAACGGGTTATGACTATATCAAATCTATGTTTGAGCATATTGGGTTTGATTGCTTGCTCTACATAGACGAAGATATATACCCCTTGTTTCTTCTAGAATTCTTTAGCTCTTACTCTATGCTTGAATTCAATGGCGAAATCTTCATTCGATTCTTGTTGAATGATCAAATTATTCAATATTCTCTCGATGATTTTGGTGATATTCTTGGTGTGCCATATGAAGGCACTTGTCGTTTAACGGACAAATGGAGACTTGATGCTCTCTTGGAATCCAACGACAAACCTCCAAATGACCACGCCGAAATTGATCTATAATTTATCCTTGATATCATTTCGAAAGAGCGTGATGGAAACGTTGTGAGAAGCCTTCATACTAATGTGCGGTATGTGAATCGCTATGAAGTGCTCTCAAGCGACCTTAAGGATTTTATGGTCCAATGGGCAAATATCCTTAGGGAGAATGTATTTTGTCTTGGTAGAAACCGAGATCATATCCCGGCTTGTATGGTGCATATGTTATTTTGCATCTTTACATCAACCAAGTACAATTTGGCATTCTATATCGCTCGACAAATAAATGATGCCCTTTCAAAGCCCAAAACAAACCTTCCCTATGTTATGCTTCTTACTCTCCTTTTCAAAAGGGTTGTTCATGATTTTCCTCATCTCGACCTTTCTCGCTTTCACCCGGTTCATCGGGTTATGTTGCCTATTCAAGAGGTATATGAAAGAAAGCCTAGAAGTGATCGAGGTTCGCGAAAATCCGATCATCAAGAGCCGGATGATGAGGACACCTATATGCCAACAAGTGATGGTGATGGCATAGGTACTAGTTCTCATTTCAACTCTTCGAGTAATTCCCACCCATCCTCAAACCCATTCGAGGATGGACTTGAAGACTTAGCTCCTCTACCTCATTTTTCCTCTAGTGAAGTACCGGAAGATCTCAATATGGAGCATCTCTACCGTGAAAATCTTAGGACTCGAGGTGAATAACATGAACATCGGGTTGAGTCAAAGAAGGGATTCAAGTACTTGGGAAACATGATCAATGGATTGGGCAAGAAAGAAGGTGAAGACTTTGAATTGTTTCAAAGTATACATGTTGCTAAACATGTTATGTGATGTTTAACATTTGCTTCCTTTTACTTTAGTTTGGTTGTGTACTAACTAATGCTACTTGTTTGGATTACTAATTATTTTAATCCTAAATGTTGTCTATGCCATCATGATTATGATTTGCATAGATTTGTGCATCCTATCTGTTAGTTAGCTTCCTAGATTTTGGTCAGTAGTTAACTTTGGCTTGTTAATCTTTTGGTAAAAATCTGGGCTAACCAAAGTTTGAGGATGTGTGATTTTTGAACACCTCTGGTCGCGGTTCCATATCGACCGGCGGTTCCTTATCGATAAGGAACCACCGATCCTAGATAAGGAACGGCCGGCTACTGTGTCTGACAGAATCTTTGCTTTATACTATTTTCTTCAACCTGTGTAAACCTTGCATGATTCTTTGCAAAAACCTGCACATTTCCTAAACTAGGTTACCTAAATTCATTATTCACATAAAATGATTTTAACCCATTACTAGTTTGGATCATACCCTCACCCATTTAAACCCACCTTGTTAGCCATGTTCTCCACACATCAAACCATCCATCCCTAACCCTTAAACCACTCTTTACAACCATGGTTTCTACAAAAACCTCAAACTCGTCCAAAACCTCCACCCCAAAGAAAACCCTTAAGATTGGGATTAAGGTGCCCAAACTTAGCTCTTCACCCTTTCACACACCCAAGAATGAGATTGTTCCAATTCTCATTTCTTCATCACCTTCACCACCTCTTGCACCATGTAAGACAACCTCAACCCACGGTACTAACCATTCTCAGGGTTCTACCTCCTCTTCATTTCACTCAAGAATGAATGATCTAACTTAACCCTTCACTCCAAGTACTCCCTTGGATGTGACTACCCAACCCCAACCCATCCAAAGCATTCCTTTTGTGAATGAATTTGATGATACCTTGGTGACTTCACCATTTACCCCTCCAAACTCACCCACATCACCCATCTCAACCTTGGAGAACATACCTCCACACTCACCCATTTCACCCTTGGAGAACTTGCCTCCACACTCACCCACATCACCCTTGGAGAACATGCCTCCTCCACCTCCACCTCCCTAAAACACTCCAATTTTGGGTGTCCCACTTTCCCTCCTCATGGGTGATCCTTACTATGGGTTCCAAGAAGCTCATGGTCCTAATTGTCCATGTTGCCTCTACAACCACTACATCATCCATAACCTTAGGATGGAGATGTTTGGACTTCATAGGAGGTTGCAAGCGTTCTTGCTTGCCTTTTTTCCATGCCTCCTCCTAGGAGATGAATGATGAGTTTTCTTAATAAGTGTTGTTTTTTTCAAGAAAAACCAAGCCAAAGAAGACTACTCATCTAGACCTAGTTTTAAGCTAACTTTGTTTTAGTTAGTTGTTTCTTTTTTTTCCTTATTGTACTTTCTTACCTTCATGAGTTTTTCATGAATATGATCTATGGATTTAGCCTTATGTGTTTCTATCTTTATGTGCACATTAATCAACTTTAATTTTAAATTAAAATTGAACCTAAATCTATCACAACCTCTAAAACTTGACTAAAATTGGTTCAAAATATTATTTAAATATTTTGTCACCCTTTGTCAATACATTCTTTGTGAATGTGTTGCTTTTATGCAACCCTAGCATAATTTAGTGCTAATAGAGGTAAAAATCAAAGATTTGTAATTTTTTGAAAAAGTCTTAGTTTTTCTCAAAACCTTAGAAAATCATGTTTTCACGTCCACTGTATGCGGCTCGCTAAAAGTCGCGCGGTTCCTTAAGTGATAAGGAACCGCCGGTCCCTATAAGGTACCGCGGACAGATAGCCATTTTTTGACTCGTTTTTTTTTTTGGTCAAAATTTTTTTCTTTTCTTTAAACCCTATCCCCTGTCAAAATTCCATGTTTACTCAATTTGGCTAAACATTCTTTGACACTTCACATTTTATTTTCAAATCTTTGCCTTGTCTACATTCTTCTTATACCCCAACCTTGAGATTTCATTCTCACACCTCAACAATGCCTAACTCCTCCATTCCTAACCTTGACATTTCATTGTCACAAACCTCCTCACCTAAAGCTTCCTCATCCAAGCTTTCAAAGAAACCGAAAATCTTGGTTCGACCTATTTGGATCAAGAAAAATGAACCCTCTTCTTCCAAACCACCCAAGAATCCCACCTTCTCTCCAATCAAGTATTGGAATGAGACCTACACCATTAACCCCATCACCGGAGCAAAGGAAAATGTTCCCCCAACACCACAATCTTTCAACACCCCTCACCTTAATGACCTTTCAACCTTCCTAAACCTCACAAGGCATTGTGAAAACATTTCCTACCCAATCTCCCCACCACCACCAAACCCTAGGTTTGATGACCTTCCCCCATAAGCCGATTTTGTTTTGCATCATGTATCCTCGTGTGCTTGTTGTCGATTTCAACAAATTGAACTTGCTCATGTGTATGAGAAGTTAAACTTTCTTGAATTCCTCCTCACTCGACCTCCACTCCAAGTTTTCGTTCCCGTGGACAAAACTTCGAATGATGCATCGTCGTCTTATTTTTCCAAATAAAGGACTAAGTACTCTTGGAGTCTTTAATACTTTAGTTGTTTTGGAGTCAATTACATTTTAAGCAATCTTGGAAAATTATCACTATTAGAATAGCTTATGCTTTGTGGTTTATTTTTCATATCTTTTGCTTTAGATACTCATATTGTGTGTATGACTATCTATCTTGTTTGTTTCCTTCATTTCTTTTAATATGTAACCTTTGTGTTGTTTTTGTTTTATTTCTTTGATCTTTCACTCTTTTTCTTTTGAGTTGATCGTGGTTAATCTTTACATTTGATTATGGGTGATTCCATCAATTCTAAACTTTAACCCCTTGACAAATTTATCATCTTCATTGGTTGGATGTTTCTTTTCTACCTCCATTCCACCAATTGAACTTTGATTTTGTCATTTACCTCTTTGGACATACTTAACAAAATACTTGCTTCTAATTTGAGATTTCTTCTCCTTCTCCCTCTCAAGTTACTTAGTAGGTAGTGATTATATATACATTGGTGTTTCTTTTCTTTCTACTAACCTTTGTATAGCATGTCACCTTAGCTCATACACTTGGTGCCCCAAGCAAGGGGGAGCAACCACCAAGGGGGAGCTACTAGCAAAGTCCTGCTTTCTTCAAAGACTTGTGCTAACCTTTTTGCTACGACAAAGGGGGAGAAATGATAGTGATAAACTCGTTAATAATTCGATATTTTGTGTTTCTACGTTAATGAGTTTATAGTTTGTCGTAATCAAACAGGGGGAGATTGTTAATGCAAGTGATGCCTAAAAACATTATTAGTGTTAACTAATCTTTCTTAGTTTTGATCACAACAAACTACACAACACATTTAGTGTAAAACTCAAAACGAATTATTTAACTAAAACTATTATCAAGGTAATAACCATATCACTAACTTTTCTTAATCATACTTAGTGATCATCAAAGTGATTATACTTAAAACTCACTTTTGTTAATATGACAAAAGATTTTTTAATAAACTTTCTTTTTAAGAAAATATTTTATTAAAATAGAAAATGTTAATTTTAAAATGGCATGTTCCATATGCCATTAGAATATCCTTTGAAGGTTTAAAAAACCTCAGATATTCCTACCCCACTAACAGACAAAAAACGGAGCGTAGTCTACTGGTGGAACCTTAAGTAGCTAGGCGGTTCTCTAACGATAAGGAACCACCGGGCTAGATAAGGTACCACGCCCAGCTAGCCGTTGCACTTTGTCTCCTTTAAATATTGGATCAAATCTCATTTTCTAATAAGCCTCTCTGGACGTTTTTCACAGCCCCTTTCTCTTTTCTATAGCATAATCATTAGTAAATGATCACTTAATGTGTTAAGTATGTTTACATATGATTATCCTCTTGACCCCCTCCTTTACCTTGTCCAAAGAGAAGATCACTCACTCACTAGTGTTGTGATAAAGATGAATCCATGAATTAGTCATGTTCATCATGTTAGCCTTTTTGTATGTTAATCCATTGTATTTATAAATACTTGGACTAGTTGTGTTCATCCAAGCTATTTGTGAATACTTAGATTTGTTGTGTACATCCATTGCATATGTATTTGCTTGGATTTATGTTGTGTAGATCCAAGCTATATGTGTGTACTTGGATATGTCTAGTTGAGTTGTAATATATTGATTAGTAGTTCTCACTAAACTATAAAGTGATGTGGTTGTGTCTTGTGAGTTCTCACTTAACTTGAAAGTGATTAGTAGTTGTGTTGTGTGAAGTTCTCACTTAGCTTCAAAGTGAAGAGTCGTGAAGATTGGTTCTAGCTTTGGATTAGAACTCGACATCTAGCCTTGTGTCGTAAAATGGTGAAGTAGGCAACGTCGTGAAGATTGGTTCTACCTTGAGATTAGAACTCGAAATCTAGCCTTGTGTCGTTAAATTGTGAAGTAGGCAACGTTGTGTAGATTGGTCCTATCTAAAGATTAGGTCTCGACATGTAGCTTAGTGTCGGAAAATAATGTAAGCGACGATGTAAGGTTTTCTCCGCCAAGAAGGGAGCTTGTGGATGTAGTGGAAATCTTGAGTAGATGTACTCGAGGAGTGGAGTAGAAACGAGGATAGAGCCTCGTTGTCGAACCACTATAAATCTTGGTGTCTTCTCACTAGGTTTACTTTTTCCTTACTATTTACTTATTTCATCATCATTACACTTACCTGTTACCATTGCTAATGCATTTGAATTGAACTTAATCATTATGCAACTTAGCTTCAAGTAAAAGATAGTTTTGATACAAACCTAATTGAAAGTAATTTTAATTAGGTAACTAATCGAAGAGAAACTATTCAACCCCCCCCCCCCCCCCCCTTCTAGTTTCTACACTGTGTGCTGACCTCCTTACTGATTACATTATCACCGCCATGTGTTGAGCATCTTTCATCAGTTGGGCCATCTTCCTCGCATTGTCCTACCACGCGCCGAGCCAGTCCATGTGGATCATCAAGTAGCAGAACATCGTGCGTGGGCACAAAACGCAAGATGCCCTTTGAACTCGCAACTGCTGTCCCCGCCTGCGCGCCAAATGGTTTGCCCCTTTTACCACACATCTTGCCCTATTTCCCATTGTAATATGCCTCTAATTGGTTTGATTAAATTCAACCATGCTTAGCCATGTTGAGCACTTTAATGGGTTAGGACTATCTGTTCCATGCGTTGCTACCCACCCCACACCCCCCGTCCCAACAATCATCCGCTGAGCCGAGGACAAGAACAAGAACATGACGTCGAATTCTCTTGCCAGCTGCATCAACCGCGCCCGTGGGCACCACTCATGGTTAGCATTTTCTTACACTGAATAGGCTACCTAAGCTGTTGTTGCTACTGTCTACCATTCTATTCCTTATAATTGTATTTAACGTGTTTTCACACCCGCAGACACCCCTTTGAATCGGTACAATGTCCCCCATGTACCAGCAACCGACCCCGCAACAACTGCTGGTCCGAGCTCTTCTACGGGTGGACCACATATAGTCACCATTCAATGTTGTCTGATGTAAGAGGTGTCACCTGTCACATGTTACAGGTTAGGTTTCCTCCTTTCTTGTTTACATGTTTCTATTCTATGGTTTACATTTGTTCCAACGGTCTTTTCCCCCCACAATCTTTCCAAGGAAACCCGTGTACAACGACCTCGGGGATGGCACCCACCGCTGCCAGTTTTGTAGTGCATTATTTTGGCAAGGTGAACGACTCAGATCAGCACAATATGAGACATCCGGAATACCATGCCAGTTGTGGCGGTGGAAAGATGTTCATCCCTCAACCACCACCACCCCCAGCTGTAATTCAACAAATGTTTGCCAACAGACACTTCATGGATAACATCTGTGCTTACAACCAAATGTTTGCAATGACGTCCTTGGGTGCGACAATTGATGATTCTGTCAACACATCCGCAGGCCCTTATGTTTTCAAGATATCAGGCCAAGTATACCATCGCATTGTGTCGTTGTACCCTGAAGAAGGGATGGTGCCTCAGTTCTTGCAACTCTACATATACGACACCCATCACGAGGTTGGTAACCGGCTTGCCCCGTTTGGTGGGGAGTTCTCAACCTCTTTTAACCACTTATTGTACAACATCTTATAGAAGTGTTTGACCAATCGAGCGGTTGGTTCAATTGTTTAGAACAACCCGGGATAAGTGTGGGGACTGGGATATTCTAGACTTCAGACTGCGCCTCTACAATACGGGTGGTGCCCATGGTTATGAACTTCCCACTGCAAGGGACATTGGCGGTATAGTGTTTGGAAACGGAGAGCGATGCAGGACTGACTTTGATGTTATTATTGAACCTCAGGGTTGCCCACTCCAACGTGTAAACAAGCTGCACAAATCGTACATGTCTCTCTAGTTCCCGTTGTTGTTTGTATTTGGCAAGACAGGTTATCACCCAAGGTGGGTTTTCGATAGGCGTGATGGCCATGGGCAGGGGTCAACAGTCTCGATAAACAAATACTATAAGTACCAGCTTCACCCGCGCGCGTGTGACTAAGGGCTTATTTTTAGAGGGGGCATCTGTTCTAGCAATATGTTGTTACTGTGTATTGTTCTCTAGAACAAGATCGGCTAGACTGGGTAAGAACCCACCAGAACGACATCGGTCTGACTATTTGGCTGGCCTATATGATTCTTTAAAAAGTGGAGACCGAGAGGGAATCCAATGTGGCCAACAGATTGTTTTGCCGATGTCTTTCACTCGCGGCCCGTGTTACATGTACAACCAGTACCTTGACACATTGGCGCTCTGTCGTGCTTTGGGAAACCGACAGTTCTTCATTACATTCACGTGTAACGCAAAATGGCCGGAGATCGAACGTTACATGGCCCAATTCCCGTTGTTGTCGACAACATATAGGCCAGACGCTGTTTGCCGGATTTTTGAACAAAAGGTGAAAAAAAATGTCAGGTTTTTGAAGTAATCAAAGCCGTTTGGATCTGTGACAGGAGGTATGGTTGCTTTAGTTATTTACTGTCCTTTTATACGAACCACTGTATCCATTAACCGTGTTCGCTCCTTCTGTTGCAGTTTTGTACACAATTGAATTTCAGAAACGCGGGCTTCTACACTGCCATACACTTTTGTGGTTACACGATAAGGATAAAATTCTTGACCAAGCACAGCTTGATGCACTCATCTCAGCCGAACTGCCTGACCCTGATACTGATCCAAATACGTTCTCCATTATGTCTGAAATGATGCTTCATGTGCCTTATGGCGCAACAAACATGAATTCGCCTTTCATGTAGGATGGTGTTTGTAGTAAAAAGTTTCCAAAGAAATACAACGAACATACCTTCTTTGATGATAGGGGTATGTCCACTATCGTCGTTAGGACTCTCGGATATGTGTTACCAAAAGAGGTTATGAACTGGACAACTAAAATGTCGTGCCATATAACAGAACTCTTTCGTTGGTTTTCAACGCGCACATAAACGTTGAGTACTGCGGGTGGAGCATGCTGATTAAGTATATGTTCAAATACAGTTCTAAAAGGCCGGACCGGATATTTTCCAAAGTCACAAAGCCGGTTGGTGGCGCAACAACTTCTTCTCAGCCTCAGCCAACACCAAGGGACGAGATCCAAGATTATGTTGATGGGCGATACATATGTCCACACGAAGCTTGCTGGCGTATTTATGATTTCCCTATCCACAGTAAGGAACCCGTTGTCCAAATACTTGCAGTACACTTAGAGAATATGCAATGAGTCAACTTCCGTGAACACGATGATGTTTCTATCGTAGTTAATATGCCTGGAAAAAAATACAACCTTGACTGAATGGTATGCCTACAATGCAAACAACGTGGATGGGCGACACTTGACCTACTTGAAGTTCCCAACATAATTCGTGTGGTATGCAGACTCTAAGGGTTGGAGACGACGGGCTATCAGAACCAAACACTCTTTTGGGAGGCTTGCTTTTTTCCATCTGAGCACTAGTGGACTTTTTAATTACGGATTCTACTATCTCATCGAATAGGTTATACGTCGCCAATAGAAGTTGGGACCATCAACGGTCGTGTTTACCATACCTACCGCGCCACGTGCGAGGCGTTGTGGCTTATTGGGGATGATTGTGAATGGGACATAGCTCTAGAAGAAACTGTTGGCCATGCATCCGCATCTGAAACAAGAACTCTTTTTGCACAAATGCTCCTGTTTTGCGAGATTGCCGACCGCCGAAAGCTATGGGACAAACACTGGGTTAATATGTCTGATGACACTGGAGCGAGCGTGTCCGCAACGGTTGGTATTCCAAACTATTTTGTGAATGACGCTGAAAAAAGGGTATATTTAATATGACATCCTCTCCATTCTCACATACTATGGTAAGACATTAGTCGAATTCGGGCTTCCAGATCCTCCACAACGACTTATGGACCAGCTTAAAAACAAATTGTTGATCGAAGAAAAGGGCTACAATCAGGAACAATTGTTACAAGAAACCATTGAGGCTCTTCCCAAACTCAATGTTGGACAATGAAAGATTTAGGATCGTATCATTTCATCATCCGAAAAAAATCACCAGGAACTAATATTTGTATATGGTCACAGAGGAAACGGCAAAACTTTTTTTGTGAAAACCATCACAGGTTCGTTGAGGTCACAAGAAAAGGTCGTCTTAACTGTCGCTTCGTCTGGTATCGCGTCCCTACTCCTTCCCGCTGGACGGACCGCTCATTCAAGGTTTAAAATACCTTTAGAATAGACAGACGAGTCAATGTGTCATATTAAAAAGAACACGTAGCTGGGGCATTTTTTGGGTGATACAGACGTGATTATTTGGCACGAAGCACCCATGAATAGTCGAAGATGTTTCGAAGCGTTTGATCGAAGTCTTAGAGACCATATGGGTAAGCCTGCCTTTGTCTTTGGTGGGAAAACAGTCGTACTAGGCGGGAATTTCCGCCAAGCTCTTCCGGTTAAAAAGGGGTCCTCCAGACTTGAGCTCATAACCTTATCCGTTTCTCAATTGGCGTTGTGGAAAAATTTCAAAGTTTACACACTCACTCAAAACATGCGGCTCATGAGAGATGACCTAACGGCATCGAAAAAAGACAAGGCCCAACAGCTTGCTGATTGGCTGCTAGCAGTTGGGAACCGTGAAGTAGGGAAGCCAGATGAGGGGGACCCTAAAAGCGGAAATTGGAGATCCATACCAGATCAGTATTGTGTTTCTAAGGACGATTTCGGCCTTGAAGAGCTTATAGACTTTATATAGGACAAAGATACCCTAAAAACCGACGGCAAGTTCTTTTCAATCTAAGGCAATTGTGTGTCCTACAAATGAAACTGCAGACGTTATCAACGCTCGGATACTATCACAGATCCCCAGGGAGACAATCACATACTTGAGCAACGATAGTGCATTCCCGAACAGAGGTGATACATCAGAGATAGACATGCTATATCCACTAGAGTTTTTGAACGCGTTGTACTTTCCCGGTTTTCCCGCACATGAGTTGCAGCTAAAAGTAAGGTCTCCTACCATGCTGTTAAGGAACACAAACTTGACCGGAGACCTGTGCAACGGTACACGGATGATCGTACGATCACTTAAGTCAAAGCTAATAGAAGCTCAGATCTTTACCGGCACACGAGTTGGGGAGAAGGTGTACATCCACAGAATTCCCTTGGCTCACCATGATCCGAACGTCTCTTTTACTTTTGAACGGAAACAATTCTTGGTTAAGCTATGTTATGCCATGACAATAAACAAGAGTCAAGGGCAGTCCCTGTCAAAGATTGGGGTGTACCTACCAGAGCCGTATTTAGCCACGGTCAGCTGTATGTTTCCATGTCGAGAGCCACTTCCCCCGACGGGTTGAAAATACTTATCCATCAGCAAGAACACATGCCTCCAAGCACCACCATAAACATTGTTTACAAAGACTTCCTACAAGTCTACAACACATACAAGCACACTCATTTTTGCCAGATTTATGCATGATACCCATAGGAATGAGTCCATATTTACTATTATAAAACTTCGTTCCATATGCTGCTTAATTTTAAGATGCTACATCCCATACGTGAACTACCCTTATTGCACTTTATGCTACTGTTTGTTATATGCATTTGATATGATCCATGTACAGTCCAATCTTTGTCCTTACTGGTAGATAGGTCGGATATTTTCCTTGCTTGTCCCCTGTTTAGCACTCTCGCTAAATAACTTTTACAAAAAGATACACCATGTATCTTGTTATTGCGAATACTTACCACCCTTTATATTTATTTTGTTTTACAGGAGAGGTTTTCTTATGGCTGGCGCAAGTAAAACTGGATTAGTGGTTGCATAAACACCAATTGTTGAATTGGTGCCCGGGAAAAGAGGTTGCGTTCTTGAGGCAAAGGTGTATCGTAAATGGATGGCAGAAAGCATGACAACAAAATATGACCCTACAATGAAAGATCTACATTATTGTTGTATCCTTATCGACAAACAGGTACTTTTATTTTTGCATTAGCTTCGAGCCACAAAACTATAAAAATCATTAGACCAGTTATGCACTTCTTGCACGTGCTTGTAGGGAGATGCAATTCATGCCACCATGGAAATTATCAACGCCCCCTAGTTTGACTCCCAGCTTGTGTATGAGAAAGTCTACCGTATTTCACGGGTTTTCTGTGAAAAAACAAGCCCTTACCAACAGACACTTCAAAGGCAGACTACACTTAGATTTGGTATGATTACTAAATTCGAGTGTCCGGAAGGACACCAAAAAGAATACCCGTTGCATTACTTTGATTTTGTTCCTTACATCCAACTCAATTCCAGATTGCCCAACAAAGATGCATATGACAGAATGGTTTACCCACGCCTAACAGGTATAAATATAACCTTTACTATCTCAAATTTAAGTTCAGTCTGGCTGACAAGTTCGTTGCTGCTGTTTTAAGATTACGTAGGTTGCATCCGCTCGATAGGCGACTTCCCTAGGGGAGGTACCACTAGACAGAAGATTGATATTGAATCTTTGAAATACGTATACATCCCGTTCTCCCCCCCGCCACACACACACAAATTGTTTCTTACACATTTACAATTCTTTTGCTTACATGTATATTTTTTCCATGTTCTGCCCACTTTTTTAGTAGCCCCGTTATTAGATTGACTCTTTGGGAAAGTCTCGCTATGAAATTCGAAAAAGAAGGAATAAAAAGATGCCTCCTCCTGTCATGCTTGCTGTAGCAGCCTGCCGAGTAGTCGACTACAAAGGTTTGTTGTGAACTACAATTACTTAACGTGATGTAATGTTTAAACATTAAACCTCAGCATGGCCAATTGTAGGGTTGAAACTTCAAGCACGCCTGCGACTTTTTGGTACATTAATCCAGACACACCCGAGGCTGAACATCAAAAACAAGGGTGCGACTTCCAACTTTTGTAACACTTACTACAATAAACACTACAACCATTCCATTTATTATCACGCGTGTCTACAAATGACCAATGTGCAGGTTTATCGAAAAATTTAAGACAACCCCTATGCTACAGGTGACTAAATACCACTACCGAGAACCAGCGAGCCAAAAGAAAGCTAACATCCAGTCTCGATCTGCTTTGTTATTACAAGACCCTGGCTGTTACAAGGTGAACACAGTTATGAGACCATACAATATACCATGTTCCCTTGACACTTTAATAACAATTTTTTTCATTTGTTTTACTTAGGGGGTTGAATTCACCCGTGACGCGACTATAACAGATGTTGTCCAAAACAGGATATGGTACTATGTAACATGCGGAAAATGCACAAAGAGGCCAATGGAATTTGAGGGGACGTATATCTGCGAGGACCACGGAGAACGAGAAACCCCCGATTTCAGGTATAGAAAAGTTACTTATAACACATCGACGGTGACTACTCAACCTACTCTAACAACCATTCCAACTGTCTATGCCATCCAACAGGTACAGTTTAAAGACCAGTGCACATGTTGGAACTGCCAAGGCCAGTTTCACATTCTTCGGTCCAATTGGGTTCGAGTTCACCGGCCACCGTTGCTCTGACTTGGCAACCAAGTACAGAGATGTTGAAAGGCGGACTGTTCCAAGTGAGATTAAAAATATAATTGTCTAAATACAAACATTTTAAATCTGTTTTACCCAGAAACAAAAAAAGGTGTTCGAGAGTTCATCATAGACAATGCGAGTGAAAAAAAAAATTTCATGCATTGGAACAGCCAAAGACGTTGGAGGCCGTAAACACCAAGTCAGACATGCCAGAAACCGCCACATCCTCATCTATTTCTATCTCCGCTGGTGGAATTGTTACGGAAGTCAGCCTTGATCATAGAGTACAGAAACGTGAACCATGTATCACTCCCTCCCCACTCTGTTATAAGGCAATACTTATATTTGTTTCGTATTATTGTATTGCTGGTTTGTAGATACGAAAAAATACTACCACAATCACATGCACAAAACACATACACCAGTACATTAAACCAAATGACACTGCATACACGCAACTGTCAGTACAGACATTTTTAGCCACCCAAGCACACATTCACTTAATTAGCCTTTCTTAGATACTCGATCAGAATAAATGTTATTAAAACCGGTGACATAGCCACTTTATTCAGCATATAAACATACTTAACTCCACACTTCAGTCGGACTCATCCCCTTGCAGCCTTCGAACAAACCATTCCATACGCCGAATGCGGTTGCCAGTCGCAGCCGCTTTTGTTGCCAGCTAGTCACGGAATGCATAGTCTGCGTCTTGCAAGTTCCCTAGGAAAGCCACCATTTGATTGACCACCGCCTCCCCTGCAATAGTCCGTAGCTCCTGCACAAGATGCGTCCTATCAACAACTCACATGTTCACCTGTCGCCACATCTGTCCAACCCTCTCTTTCCAAACCCTTTCTCCTTGCACCTCATCTTACAAATGGCACACAAACATGTCGGCCCATTCGACAGCTTGGCCTGCTTGCTCCAATATAGCGCACCTAGGACGGTATGCCATTTGATACTTTCCTTTTCTAAGTTAACTTCAGTTGTATGTAAGCGTTTGTGAGACCAACCCTTTTGGAACCCCTTTATATAGCACCTCCTCCATACTTGGAATGTATGGTGTCACGCACTAACAGCCATTCCTATCACCACAAACAGTAACCACAGCCAAACTTTAATGGTTGTGTGCACATCTTTCCAAAAGTAGATAAAAAAAGACACTAGCACCAGTCACACATTGTTCCTATACTCTATTATTATGCCTGCTTTTTTTTCCAACAATGTATATGGTATTATATTACATAAATACCATTCAGAATCCACATTCATTCATATGCATCACATCAAACCCAAAAGAAGGCCAAATAACAAAATTCCATTCTTGGGAGAGACAAACATCAATATACTCGCATTTTAGAAGTTTAACACAAATAGCTTAACAGACAATAAATACTTTGATTCCAATATTAAAAGACAAACATAATATATTACAAGCAACCCACAGTACACTTTCAATAAAAGAACGTACAACGTTCTTTTAACGCATAAAGAAAAAAAAACAACACAACCAGGCACACGATATACACGTGAATAACTCCTGCTTTTTATTCAGAACATGGAAACAAACACCATCTTCTCGACATTCATTAATTTTCCTTCCATTGATCACAAGGAACGCATGAAGAGCTCAATGGAATGAATCCGAGCATCATATTCATCATTAATCCCTGCAACTTCCAAAGCTCCGCGACATCACGTTCTTTCATCTCATTCAACAAACCAATGATTTGGTGCACAACGCCGGTCTGGGTCAAGGCTAGAGAGCTCCAGTATGAAACCAGTGCTCTCATCAATTGCTATTTTCTTCTGCCTATGAAGATGTTCAATCCTCTCCCTCCGGTTCCGCTCATCTTCCACCTTCCTCTACAGGTAGAAGTAAAAGCAATTGCCATAGTCGTTTGAACAAGAAAGCAATTGCAGAGAGTTAAGCACTGCTCGCCAGGTCATATTTTCTAAGGGATTTTGGTTGGGCTATTGACGAGGATGTGTTGCAACCAAATACAATTGCACCCTTAAATAAACCTTCACCTAGGCACTGTTTGCATGTGACATTAGATTCCCTTTCTTTTATTATTGGACCTTAACTCACCATTCAAATACTCAGTGAATGACACAAATTCCCAATTGCAACAAAAGCTGACTCAATTCAACCACTCACAACTACAAATTAATTAAACCTGCCTAAAAATTCGTCATGCATTGCAATGTGCAACTAAAATAATCAAATATTAGACACCAAATACACTTAAAATAAACAAATTTCAAATCCACAAAGAGCCCAAAGTGTTCAGAACGTTATTACAACAACATTTAAAAAAAAGCCCAACGTACAGACAGCCATTGGTGTACTAAACAAGGAACAACAAGGGTAAACACACATATCCCTTGCTTATGGTACACATAGACTCTTAGAGAGCTTTAATATCACAAAGCACATATTAAAAAAGAAGATGTTAAAAGCTAATGACCCATGACACAAACTTCCCGCTTTATTAGCATTGCACAGGACCACACCTTAACATGTGTGCATTCAACCAGACCCGGTCCTGTTAACTTTTCCATGTACACTTCCTTTTAGCGGATGCGCTGTGCAGCCGCCTCAACCTCCGCCTCAAGTCTGTCACGAAAAGGGCACTATGTATCCATTACTTTCCTCAAGAAAGCGACCATTTGGTCAACGCCACGATCGCCTTTCACTGTTCTAAGATCTTGCCGTAAGTTTTCACGTCCAACGACTCCCATACTTGCCTCCTGATACATAGCTTCAACTGTTACCTTCCAACTCTTCTCGGCTTGGATGTCTTTCCAAAGATAACAAACAAACATATCGGACCAATCATCCGATTGAGCTTCTTCCTGTAACTCATCACACCTGGGACGATAAGCCATTGCTTTCGTTTTTTTAATTATTATACAATAACTTCTATAAGTGTGAAAAACATATTCTCTTTCGACCCCTTAAATAGATCAGCAACCATTCATTGCTAAACTCCATTATCAACATCCACTATCATTCTTATCTCTATACAAAGTGTCCACCTGCACCCCATAGTAACACCACTTTCCATTTACATAGTGGTCTGCCAATTTTTTAAAAAGTGGTAGGAAAAAGTAAAGCCTACACACAACCATGTCCACATTTGGAAAAACAAATCCCTTATATTGCCAAACACATAGGGCAAAACCAATATTGATAGTAGGTCACTGTTCCCGCAAACCTTTGCCTTTGTAACCTTCAAAATTGATAAAGTCTGAAACAAACTAACATGTACTACATCAAACTAACATGGACAAACAGATGATACATTAAGATTGAAACATAGCCCGAATTAAAATACAACCAACTACTACTTAAACATTTCGCATCATAAACACATGTGGGTATAGCACCGGCCTAAACTACCAGAAATACACACAAAATAAAAACGACATCGACAGAACATAAAGAACCAACGGCATTGTTTCCATGCACCGGAAACCACCTTTTATTGAAAAGTTACAAAATACAGACATCCACTTCCCATGCCCTGCAACGGCTCGCGCTGATCATATGTTTTAGATGAAGAACTCTATGTCGGTCACATGATCGTCAGACGCATCCATCAATGCTTGCAACTGGAGAAGCTCCGCCTCATCGCGATATTGCATATCCCGTAACAGACACACCATTCAGCTCAACATCGGTTCTAGGCTAATATTGGATAACTTGCTTATGACTCTATCCCTTTCAGCAATTGCATCCCTCTTCCGCCCATACATAGCTTGAAGCCTTCCCCTCCAATACATCTCATCGTTCACCCATTCACGCTGATAAAACCAGAAACAGTTGCCAAACGCCCTAGAACCACACAACATTTGCAAAGCACGTAGCCTTCTCCGCCAGCACATTTTTCTCTCAGCCTATAGGTTACTCTATTGTCCTAGATGTATTGCAATTGCTTGTCCTATCACATTTATATACAGATGTACCAACCTACTGTTGCCACATACCATTTGGATACTTTATACTATTTTAAAGTATACACCCAACAAAATCTGCCACCCTTTCACGACCACCTTTACCATCATGCTTCAGTGATATGTCACTGGTGCCACAAACTCCAACCCAATGGCATATACATGTGCAGCTACATGCATATAAATTAATGGGCCTTTGACTGAATCCTAACCACAAATCAACACTGTAACCAATAGCTATGCTATGTCTTCATATTAAGTTTTTTATACATGCCAATACAGCTCATATACCTATGCCTTTTGATTTCAAATAAGTAGATACATTAGCCCTTACTACTTGCACCTAAATCCAACAGCAGCAGATGTTGCTGCCATTATCATTGTTGTAAACGTTCACTTAATTGTTTACTGTGTTATTATAAATAGGCACCCCACCAACAGATGTGCTAGAAAGAGTTGCAGAAATGGTTGTATCGGCGTTCAAAAAAACAGAAGGCTCGGGAAAAACAAGAAGCTCAAAAAGAAAACTCCTGCCTCACCTCGAACAACCTGTCAAGAAAGAGAAACCCCAATAGCTGAACAACTTTGGAGCCTGTTGTTTTTGTCAATCGCTTATTATCTATTATCTAGACACCTCATATGATCTCTTATGATGTTATGTGTAACAAACAAGACAATGGTACGAATTTTAGGACCTAATAACAAAATATCTATATGTTGTCTAGTTTACAAGTCAATCTAAAAAGCCATTCGTACAACGTTCGTTCTCCGCCACAGCGAAGCGCGGACACAAATCCTATATATATATATATATATATATATATATATATATATATATATATATATATATATATATATATATATATATATATATATATATATATATATATATATATATATATATATATATATATATATATATATATATATATATATATATATATATATATATATATATATATATATATATATATATATATATATATATATATATATATATATATATATATATATATATATATATATATATATATATATATATATATAAGTTTAAATTGCGAGAATGTTGGAGGTAAAACAATCTGGTGACAATGAAAATTAAAATCACGAGGGACATTGGTGGTCAAATTGTGTTTTGGAATTAATTAGCTCTTCGTTTAAAAAAAATTACTTACAACTAAAATTGGAACCAAGTTGTCCATGGCCCATTTCAATAAGACAAATAATACTATTAAAGTTCAAAAACAAGTCAAATGCACTTTTAATTTGTACTCGTATATGGTAAGGCATGCAAAAATAGAAATAAGAAGTCACAAAATTCATACGCTTCTCATTTTTGCTTTTGAGACATGGTCCTACGGACTGTAAAATTTCAGAGATGCTTTATGGTTCCAATACTACAAACATTTTGTTGCCTTATTTTGCCACTAAAGTACTACTGTATTGGTTTTGATAAGTAGTTTTTGTAATATTTTAAAGGGAAAAAGACCAATTTGGTCAAAATCACCTCTCCAAAGTAAAACCATGGTCAAGTTTTTTGATGGGGACAAATTTAGTCATACACAAGTGCACAACTGCACAACTCCATCCAATTACCGCCATGTGTCCCTCCAACTTCATTTTAACATGGGACCGGACCCACACATGTCCCCATTTACTATGACAATATTTGTCTTATTATGTTATCAAATGCACAACTGACGTCGCTCAACTTGCAAATGCTCAACCGTATCAGTACTTTTTTTTCTCGATATCCGTTCTGAGATTTTCAAATTTAATCCTTCCAAATTAATAAACGTTACACATTATACCCAAATACAACTTATTTCGTTGTTACGATTTCATAGTATTTCAGTTACTATTTTCCAGATAATCTTAATCATGGCCGTTTAGATAATCCAATGACTCTTTAAACCTTCATCATTGTTCATCGTGGTGATCTGTTTCCAGATTTGTGTATAACTATGGCCGGTTTTGTACAGGTACGTTCTTCAATCATAATAATTATCTTTAATTGAATATCCCACTTTGTTTATACAAAGTTTTTAATAATTATGTTTAATTGAATATCCCATCTTGTTTATACATTAGGTTTTTAATAATTATGTTTAATTGAATATCCCATTTTGTTTATACAATAGGTTTATGATGCGAAGGTTGGGATCAGAAGTAGTTTAGATTATTTGACAACTATAAAATGAAAATTGTCTATGAAGGCCTCGCGGCAAAATCTGTTCAGGAAAACAGTATTTGGGCCTTGGTTGGATATAGGAACAGTGGAACATGATAATCATTTGATTAACTATCTTTAACAACATCAAAGATACATTGAGAACCCACCTCCTGATAAGTCTTTTTACTTTGATTTCAACATACCTTGGAGTTTAGCCAAAAGGACTTTTGTTTGCTTACCGGTTTACGTTTTGGTAACTGTTCCTTATAACAGTATAGTAAACGTGAATCGGAATTCAAGAAATGTGTCTTTCCGGACATCTCTAGAGTAAAGGGTGACAAAATTAAGAAGCTTATTTTGGACGATTCTGCTTTTAGTAATTTGACCGATAAAGATGTTGTGCGGGTCTGTCTACTGTTTGCATTAAATTGGGTGTTCATGGGTCTTCAACTACGGGGAGTTGTTTCAGAAGAGTTGTTTAATCTAGTCGAGAATATTGACTCTTGGAACAATTTCCCTTGGGGTGAGTATATGTGGGACGAGTTTCACAACCGGGTATACAATAATGACAGATAGTACCGCAAGGATCATTTGGACAAGAAAGTTGCGCTTGGCCCAACTTATCTCCCCATGTATACATTGCAAGGTTTTGTATTTCCATTAAAGGTAGGTAATTTTCTGTTTATTTCGTACATAAATCCTATTAGCAAGTTTTCTGCATACAATGTTTATGTTTCCCATTTAATCCAGGTTTGGATACTGGAAAAGTTTCCGGTTTCAAGATGTTGGTGGTCTAAGAAGCTTGATGTATTACCTCGGTGTGTTGCATTGAGTGATGCGAAGCCATTTTCAAAATCCGATTCTCCAATTTTATTTGATTTTAGAAATCCCATTTATAAAATTGAGCCGACAAATGTTGAGAAAATACAACCCTGGTGGATTGCTAGTTTGGAATATTTTAAATCAGGTTCACGGTTGTCGTTGTCTACAGAAAAGTCGAACAAAAGAACCCGTTATAAGCGCAAGTCTCTAAAGTCACCTAAAAAGGCCACCGCAGAAATCACTCCTATGGAAGTAGATGTTGATTGCATTCAGCATGGATCTACATCATCCGGTGTTGTAGATATTTCCAAGGAGGTTGCTGATTTGAAGTGTGAATTCAATGATCGTATACGTAACCTTGAGCTTATATGTAGCAGCCCCTTTACAAACCACGTAGACAAAGTTGATGTTCTTCAAAAGATTAGTCAAATCAAAGCAGACTTAAGATACGTTTAGCAGAACTAGATGATCTCGTGAAGAACCCTTTATCTGGTTACCATCAGAAGGTATAGTTAAATTAACAACTGTTTGTATAAAATACAAAAAAGTAAAATACATTATAAGTTTATGTTTTTTATTGACTTTTTATCAAGAAAACGATGACTTAGGCGGTTCAACATTGGGAAGTTACACCACTGCTTTCGATATATAATTTGTTCTGTCAACCCTGCAGGCATCCAGCCCTTTTAAAGCTAAGGTGATGATGGAAGAACATCCTGTTTCAGTTAATGAGAATAAGTGTTCAAACACATCTGAACACAACGAGGGTAAAGAGGCGTGTAAGGATATGGAAGTTGATACACTTAAAACAGCTGAAGTTGAAGATTTTAGCTCTTCAAAATCTAATGCATCAACGATTAATGACCCAAATCATGAATCGCTTCATAATGAAAAGGTAACATTTTTGTTTCCATATATCTCTTTGGGTTATGAAAAGGTAACATATCTGTTTTCTAAATATTTTTTTCATCCCTGTAGGCATCCAGCCCATTTAATGGTAAGGTGATGATGGAAGAACATCCTGTTTCTGTTAATGAGAATAAGTGTTCAAACACATCTGATCACAACGAGGGTAAAGAGGCGTGTAACGATATGGAAGTTGATACACTTAAAACAGCCGAAGTTGAAGATTTTAGCTCTTCAAAATCTAATGCATCAACGATTAATGACCCAAATCATGAATCGCTTCATAATGAAAAGGTAATATATCTGTTTTTAGATATCTCTTTGGGTTATGGAAAGGTAACATATCTGTTTTCTAATTTTTTATGTCAACCATATAGGCCTCCAGCACAATTGATTCGTATATGGACACTGATTCGATTGTTCCACCTAACACAGAAGAGTCTCCCCTTAAGAAAGAACATACCGAGTCGCTTCCTAATCACAATGTATAGTATCTCACTTCCCCCTGCTAGTCATACTATTCTATTTAAACTTCCCCTAGTTATAATACTTTATACTGCTAAATTCTCAGCGTTTCTCCAAGGATGAATTAAATCAAACGAAAGACGGAAAAGTGTTTTTGTCTAATGACTATTCTTGTATCCAAGATGATCTTTTAGTTTTCGAAAACACTCAGGTAATAACTTGATCTTCATACATCTTGTTTGATTTAAGTATTCTCATCCCTTCGAGAATTTATACAGACACGAGAAATGAGTTGTGGATATGTTGCATCCCAGACTTGCATTTTATCGGACGACACAAAAGGCTTCTATCCTATAGAGAAACTCGACGAACTAGACTTTGGGCTTGCCGATGTTTTACTGGACATAAACTGTGCATCAAAGCTTTGTAATAACCATTTTCTTTCTGATGAAAATTTGGCGGATAATGCTGATCAAATTGAAGATGGGTCAAGTACGATGGATCAGTCAGTTAATAACGCAAATGATAGTGTCCCGGATGTGGCTTTACTTAATGTTGATGAACAACCAGCCCTTAAAAGTCAACGTGAGACTAAACTTAGTAAGTTTCAAAAAGACCCTTTCATCACCCCCCTGAGTCTTCACAACCTAAGCCTAAGGTTCGTGCAAGGACCAAGAAACTTAAAAAGTTTACAATACCATTGATTGGTCCTGATAATCATGAGATTCCCGAATGGTCCGAGGTATGTATTTGTACATTTGAATTTTTTAGTGAAATATATTAGAAAGTATTTTTTTTAATATATACTTTTTTATGAAGGATTTATGGCGCACAACAAATGCACCAAGAAGCCGACCCCTTGTTCCTAAATATATTATGGACTTGATTATAAGCCAAAAGGATAAGGAATTCTATTTCCCATGGGGTCCTGATTCAATAACTGTTAAAGCTGCATTTTGGGGACGATTATTGGGTATCGGTCGTGGACGAGATTGTTGGCTTTCGGATACTGTAAGTAGAACTATATAAACGGTTATTCGATATTATAGTTATTTTTCATATAGACGAATTTGGTCATTTATAAATTTATTTTTCAAATGACAGCACCTGGAACTATGGATTTTATATTTGTGTCACTATAGACTGCCTGATGTCGATTACATACTTCATGGCCCATTCTTTCATACCTCTAATTTTACTAAAGAGACTCGTTCCCATTTTGATTCTGGTGTTACTTATGGTGTCCCATGGTCCGATGTCGGTGTTGAAAAGGTTATATCTTATTTAATGTTTTATGTCTAGGTTCAATATGGATTCTACTTACAGTTTATTTGATATTATAGGTTTACTTTCCAATCAATGAAGATGATATCCATTGGGTCCTTGCTCAACTACATTTACGTTCTGGTGTCATAACCATTTACGACAGCATGCTTCCTAATCACTTGCTAGAAACTCAAGTTGAGTATCGAAAATGGTGGCTGGCCTTGGCTGAAACATATCAATATGTCATTCCAAAGTATCTTGAGGACAATGATGTAATGAGTAAGAAAGGGATTGATCCTAAAAATTACACAATCACCTTCCGTTACGCTGCTAATGTCCCTACGCAAGCTGGCCCTTTAGGCGATTGTGGAATTTTGAGTAATGGGAAATTTGTTTATGCTGACAAAAAATATGCAATTGGAGGTGACTAATCCATTGCTAGCAGGATTAGCCTATAGGGAGCGTTTTGCAGACTTCTTTTGGACATACAAGATTCCCACTAAGTGTGCAAACAACAATGCAGACAATTGATCGTCTTGATTACTTATGTAACTTTTCTATTATCAGATATTATTCCTAAAAATGTTGGTCACAGTCTTTTGGACAACTTGATTGTTGAACTTTTGTTTATATTTATGTTAAATGCCATTTTCAAATGGCCAATATATTTTATCTATTGTGCATTATATTTATGTCCATAATAAATATAGACAAAAGCTAAATTTCCTTAACTGCTAAGTTGAAAACAAGCTTATAACAAAAGTTGAAAATTAATATAAGCTGAAAACAAAACACCCCTTGTATACAAGCCCTAGGGAAACTTTATCAGTAAAGACCCTAGGGCATGACGGTAAGGTGTGTGTGTTGTGGTGTGTGTGGCGCAGGTTCGAGTCCTGGCTACGTCCAAATATTTTAAAACTTTTTTATTTTATTTTTCTTTTACACTACTGGTAATCCCAATACCAATAAACAAAATTTAAACCTAAGATTAACAAGATTAAAAGCTAAATTTCCTTAACTAATAAGTTGAAAACAAGCTTATAACAATCGAAAATTAATATAAGCTGAAAACAAAATACCCCGTGTATACAAGCCCTAGGGAAACTTTATCAGTAAAGACCCTAGGGCATGACGGTAAGGTGTGTGTGTTGTGGTGTGTGTGGCGCAGGTTCGAGTCCTGGCCATGTCCAATTTTTTTAAAACTTTTTTATTTTATTTTTATTTTACACTACTTGTAAACTGGTAATCCCAATACTAATAAACAAAATTTAAATCTAATACTAATAAACAAAATTTAAATCTAAAATTAACAAGATTAAAAGTTGATCATTTGTGAAAATTGTGCTACGGTTGAGCACTATTGCATTTGCTAAATAAGATTAAGAACAGTACAGACATTAAACAAAACAAACAAACGAAATGAAATACAATACATCATTGATATCACTAACAGACATAACATAGCATGGAGAGTTATATAATTTCACTTGGTGGACTGTTAAGAAGAAATAACGATTCCTTGTAGGGGCCGACCATGAAAGAACCGGGTACTCCTTGAATAGCTAGGTTGTTTACCCATTGACCGGTTGGTCTGTGCCATGTATCTAGGATGTGAGGAAAACCAACAGGGTTTACACTTGTCACAAATATCGGCTCATTGTTATTTGTAAACCCTAACAACTTTGGCACTAGCTCGATATCCCTTTCGTGAAAGTAATTCACTCCAGCCATTGAAAGCAAGCCATCCACCACATTTAATTGCCAACCACAAGTAACTCGTCCTCTTAGAAAACAACTGTCCCTGAAATTATGAGACGATTGTTTAGCTTTAAAAGTGTGTATGGAGGTGGAACGGCTCTTGTTATCTCCTCAGGGATATCTTCCAGTATAAACTGGTGAGTATCCAGTCCAAAGGACAAAATCATAAATCTTCTGTGCTCTTGTTCATGGTTACAAATATAATTTTCAGAACACACCCAATAAATTCTTCCGGCCACCACCGCCTGGCTGCCCCTTTTGATTCGTAGAGATCCCCGGGGCGAATCTTCGGGTAACAAATCAATCGATACACGTGAGGACATTGTAAATACAGAGACTGAGCATGGACCTTCAACTACTGGATTAGTTATCTTCACTATGGTAGGTTCATGTGTTGCCTCAGAAACACCAAACCCAAATACCTTTTTAGAAAAAGGAGCCTCTAGATATGGTGCCAAGATGGTCACATTTTTTTCCAATATTGGGTTCCAGAGAACAAATGCGATTTCGCCTGCAACAACAAAACACCATATACCTTCAGAAGTGTATAGTGCATCCAGTGAAGCAGAATTTAATCCAGAATTCTCAACTAGTCTGCATTCTATGTCCCTATTCACCTTATACATGATACCATTGCCCAGAACCTCTTGCTTGTATTGAAAAATAAAGCTGCAATTAGCAACCTCATGAGACCCGTATTCACGAATGAAATCTTCTGCGTCAATGATAGCTTTCAGTGACTTGCATATCTGACGACATCTGCATACGTCTCTTACAGGTAGTCTAAGCATGATTTCTCTTTGTATTTCTATTGGAATGTATTCAGACATTTTTTAAGGAGGTTTGTGACAAAAGAAACAAACAATTGGTATGTTGTATCTGATAACAAAGTTTTTGTCAACATACTTATAACCTAGTAAATGCAGAAAAAAACTTAAAGAACATAGTAAAATTTCATTAGTTGACTTTGTATCTTGACAAGACAAGTCAAAATAAATACAAGTTGATCACTTGAGCACCGTCAGTTGCTCAATTAACCAATTCCAAAGAAAAAAAATAAGAATCCTAAATTAACATTCAGGAAAAGATTATTTTCGCATGCCTGTTCTTTTACAAACAAGTATACATGAACTAATAAATCCGAAAGTGATTACTTCCGGTTTCCTCTTTTGGTAAAAACGTTCGCCCTGTTTTGATAAATATTTCCCCCTGTTTTGATAAATAATTCCCCCTGTTTTGAGATAAAATTTAACTAATAGTTGATAACGTGAGCACCGTTGGTTTATCACTTGCCTAAGTCTACGGTTGTTGAATTAATTTATGACTATTAACTAATGTTGTTACATTATCACTAAGAAAACCTTAAAGAACAATGCCTACACTTAACACCTTTTCTGAATAATCTATATCTAGTTTCTTGTTGCACATATTTATGACCATTAACTTCACTGAAACTACCCTAAATAATAGGGTTAAAAGTCCTAGAAGCCATTTGACTTTCCTTGTATACAAGTCAAGTGTTCCATTACAAATTTTCTTTCAAAATGAAACAAGGATTCAGAATAGTGAAAAGGAAACATACATTAAGTCATACATTATACGGTTACATAATAAATACCCATACTTTCTAGTAACGGGTAAAGTTTGCAAAATGTTACATAATATTATACCGTTACATAATAAATACCCAGTGACGGGTTAAGTTTGCAAAAGATTACATACGACAAATATACTAGTTGTCGCGTTTACCTTTACCCTTAGAAGGCTTAACACGCTTTGGCTTGGATGTTGCATCAGAAATAAGATCATCTGGGAGGTTCTTTTTACCCTTTGAAGCCTGTTTTGACTCGTCATCGCTGTAACTTAGGAAAGGGATTTTATATATGGGTTCCCCCTATTTCTCACTTTCCGTGCCATCATCAGAACTGGTATCATCAACATTTCTTAGTTTGAGTTTTTTTGGCTTCAAAAAGAAGAACTCTGGTTCATCTTTCTCTTCCTCTTCATCAAACCAATTGACGAGGTAATTAAATGGACTTTTACTAGACACTTTTTCCATTTCAACCATAGAACTTGATGAACTCGATGAAAAGCTATCATTTGAATCCCATGTTAAGTAGTTTGATCCCTGAGAACTATTTTGATTATCTGAATTTGGCAACAAAATACGAAGTTAAGTACCAACAACATAAGTGTTCCTTTTAATTGGTATTCCTTAATTTTAAAAAAGAATCTCCTAAAATATACCAAGAACATAAGTGTTCCTTAATCTACCAAAAATATACCGCATCTTTAATATACCAACAACATAATCTACCCTAAAATATATCAAAAACATAAGTATTCCTTAATCTACCCTAAAATATACCAACAACATAATTGTTCCTTAATCTACCATAAATATACCGAATCCTTAATAATCAATATACGACAAAAACATATCATATGTGTATCTCATATCTAATTATAATATTTTGTATAACAAATTAAAATTGTAGTATTATACGGGGGATTAAATTAAATTGTCTAAATTTAGTATAAAAATTTATTAAAGATGTGACTTACCGTTATGATTTGCCATTGTTCCTGATCTTGGGGATCTGATTGATTTGGGTATGGGATTGGTCGTAAATTATGTTTTGATCGGTTTTTATGTATTACAATCATTAACCGCTTGTAAACAAACTTATCTAAACTGTGCAAAAATTACCCTTCAACTTTAATTAATTTTATTGTACATATATAAATTGGTCTTTTTCCCTAAATTTAAACATTGTTATCTAAATAACAACTTTTTTTTATGTAAATAACAACTTAAGGTGACTAGTTAAAAAAAATATTACTTTAGAATTAATATGTGAAACTACCCCTCTCTAAACGACTTGATATAAACACACTAGTCTAGTATAAATCTTTGTAAAAGTCTAGCCCGTCTGTTTCCACCTGTTGTAGTTACTATTCCCCCTGAATTCACAATTACTAACCCCTGCGAAAGTCGAGCATCTACCCCCTATTAGTTGAGCACTTGTAAAATGTCCTTTGGTTGTTGAATATCATAAAGACCATTAATAGTTACATGAACTTTGCTATTATATAATCAAGAAAAATGAGTTTCCTTTTTAGTTTCTTGTTACAAAAAATAAAAAAAATGACTTCTTCCAGGAAAGAAATTAGTGTGTTTTTTGATTACGAAGGCTTAATTTTTGGTGTTAGCCTTAAGAAAAGCACAAATTACGAAGAACTTGTCTCTTATGTGAAGAAAAAGTTCGAAATTAACCTGCATTCCGATATCACGTTTACTTATGAACAAGGTTCAAGATTGGTGCGCATACACGATGATGATGATGTCAATTTCTTCATCAATAATGTAGGTCACAAGAAAGGTAACCCGCATACAATATTTATAAAAAAAATAGACATGACTTCTAGTCCTGTTAAGAAGAGTGATTTGGATCCTCATAAACATGATATAGATGATAATAATAATTCACCTTTACCGAAACAAGAAACTTTAGACAAGTATGAAATAATAGATTGGGAACAAAATACATTAACAAATATAGGTAGTCCACCAGAAGATATAGATCAGTACATGATTGAAGAAGGTCACTCAGGTGAATCAAGTAAAGAATTAGTTGATCGAACTGTGTCACAGGGTGATAGATTTGATAGTAAAGAATTATTAATGCGTAAACTTGGTGAAAATATCTTTTAGAAGGATACCAGTTTAAGCCTAGGAAATCAGATCCCTTTAGATATGATGTAATATGTGTGCACGAGGGTTGTGGTTGGAAAATAATTTCAAATAAGCTGACATCTTCCAATGAATGGATTGTTAAAAAAGTAAATGACCATCACACTTGTCCAAAGAACCAAATTGGTATGCATCACCGTAATGCTACCGCAAAATTGGTGGGTCATTTATTACAAGATAAGTTAAAAGAAAATACCACTCGTATATACAAGGGTAAGGACATTCAAGATGATTTAAACAGTCAGTACAACATCGACATTACCTACAAACAAGCATGTAGATCCAAGAATGTGGCTTTGGAAGCTATAGCCGGTTGCCCTGTTGCCTCTTTTGCACATTTACCGTATTACTGTCATAACTTTATGTTGACAAATGACGGTACTGTAACACATATCGAGACTGATGACGAAAAAGATTTAAGCAAGTGTTTATAGCTTTTGGTGTTTCGGTAAGCATTTTTATTTGTATCTAATTTTTATCAGTATAAATAAACTTTCAGTATAGCTAAACTTTTTTAATTAATTTAGATTCGGAGCTTTAAGGACCATATGAGGCCGTTGTTGATAATAGATGGAGCTCATCTTAAAGGGCCATTCCAGGGAACTAATTTGACAGCTGCGGGAATGGATGGCAACAACCAAATTATACCTATTGCAACTGGTGTGTCTCAGGCTGAGAGTGCAGAATCATGGACATGGTTTTTGAACCACTCGAAAGAATGCATAGGGGAAAATCCTGAATTGGCTATCATATCAGATAGACATGATGGGATTTTATCAGCTTGTGTTGCTGTTTTCCCAAATGCATTTCATGGGTACTGTTGTAGGCATCTAATGATGAACTGTAAGTTGAGCGGTGATGTACTTGAGTCAACATACTGGAAGATGTGCAAAGCTTACCTAATTGAAGATTTTAATAATAGGATCAGTGAAATTAGAGGCAAAAGACCGCAAGTATACAAAACCCTTATAGATGCTGGTGTAGAAAAGTGGTCTAGGGCACATTGTACTAGTAATCGTTACAATTACATGACTTCTAACTCGGTTGAGTCAATCAATGCTTTAACAAAAGAACTAAGAAAACTTCCAATTACAAACCTAATGGAGTGGTATAGGAAACTGGTTCAGAAGTGGTATTGTAGTCGTCGCCACAAATACAAAGGTACTATTATTGTTCTGTTATCTGTAGTTTTATAACTAATCCTATTTTTTGATAAAAAGTCCCCCCTGTTTTGATAAAAAAGTTCCCCCTGTTTTGATAAAAACGATCCCCCTGTTTTGATAAATAGTTCCCCCTGTTTTGCCCTAAAAAATGCAGTTGACATGTAGTTACTCTATTTGATGAATAAGGAATAATTTAACTAATGGTTGATTATTTGTGGAATAGTTGAGCATTTTTACAAAATCTGAGAATTTGTGCACAAGTAAAAGCAGTTGATCATTTACAAACTGAGTATTATTTTTTAATTTTTTCAGATGCACAACCAAAGGACAATGAACTAAGTAACTGGGCTAAAGGAAAAATAAAAAAGCGGTGGCGAAAAGGCGTTAGTTAGACTGTGACAGGCATTGAGAAGTTTAAAATTTACCAAGTTGATGATACTCGTAGAATCCATACTGTCGAGATATATAATTACTCATGCACATGTCGAGTTTGGCAACTTTCAGGTTTGCCTTGTGCCCATGCTTTGGCAATATGTAGAGTTCTTGGGTTGACAGAGTTTAATCACATGGCGCAAGGCTGGTTTAAGAAAGCAACGCTAAAAGCCACATACCAAGGAATGGTTTATCCGGTCGGAGAAGTTTCAAGTTGGCAACGTCCTAATTACTTGCAAGTTGTTAGGCCACCAATTATTGGTAAAAAACAACCGGGCAGACCAAAGAATAAAGATCGTATTAAATCACAAGGTGAGGAAAAGCTACCTGTTAAATGTGGAAAATGCGGTAATCGTGGGCACAACACACAAACTTGCAGAGAACTGTTACCATCCAAAAAGGTAAGCTCTTTATGTTGTTTTTATATTTTATATTTTATATTTGGGTACGTGGGTGTTTTGTCATTTATATAATTTTTTACATATGTTTTAGGCAAAGACGTGTGACAATGAAATAAGGCAGGGAGCACATAACGGCACTCAGCAGTCAACGTCGTACTCTTTAGACGTTGTTAACTTTGATGAACCATAGATTGCATCAACTTATGTGGTTGTTAATGAACATTGATTTGTTGTTTATGTTTAAGAACTTATTTTCTTGTTTTATTTTTTTTTATCGAACAATGTGGGTTGATTTAAATTATCTATCAAACTGTCTGTTAGTTGATGATGTTTCATATTTGGTTAGCTTCACCATGAAATTGAATTAGTCTAAACAATTGTTGATAGTTGCATGTTGATTGACCATTTTGTCCCTGTTTTTATAACCGTTGAGTGAAAGAACCGTTATTGGATAAACAGATGTTTGACCATTGACTTTTAACGGCGGTTTGATCATCAGTTGGTTTAATAACCTTCAAAAACAATATATTGATAATTTCTTTTTTCAATTCAATCAAATCCGTCCACTATTAATTCTTCAATCTGCATATAAAATTTCAATTCCCTTTTCTGGTTCATGGTAAATTGCAAATCAATCATAACCCACTAGCAATGACTACTATTAAATTTAAGGATTATCACAACATGGTTGCCAATTTGAAGAAGAGTGATGATCACAGGGAATTTGATGATATTGTGGCCTATCTTCGTGTTTCCTACTTTAAGTTCGCACTTCAGGTAAATCCTAAAATCTACACTTCACGCATTAAGCAGTTTTGGAATAATTCAAAGATAAAAACTGTCGATGGAGAAGTAAAAATTAAGAGTAAGGTTGATGGAAAATATAAGTGGGTAACTGTTGATTCAATCAGAGACTCACTTCTATTGAATGATGCGGATGGTGTCAGTACTATGCGTGAAACCGAATTGTTTCGACATATTTCATTGTTGGGCCATAATATTGCTGATAAACAAAAATCAAAGTTTTTAAAAGGACAGTTTGCACCCCACTGGAAATTTTTAATACATGTTATTCAACAGTGTTTAAGTCCCAAAACAACCTCGTTTAATGAATTCGGGAGTAATATTGCGACGGCACTTGTATGTTTGGCAACAGGGAAAAAATACAATTTTTCGCAAATGATTTTTGATGCTATGTTGAAAAATGTTAAAAGCAAGAAAAAGTTTTGTATGTACCCAAGATTTTTGTCAGTGATTTTAGACATGGATGGGGAGATCAAACACAAAAGGTTTTACAAGATGGCCAAACACGAAGCCAAATTATTCAACACCTTGAAACCAAACACACAAAACTTTTTTGGGAGATATGTCCCATTAACCAAACCAATTCTTGATATAATTCAGTGTGAAGCTTCTGCAAACACAGCAGAAGCCCATCAAACACCCTCGCATGAATCATAACCTCATCCTGACCCTGTATCATCTCATACCAAGTCGATCAGGGTACATTCAGTTGTAGAAGAAGACACTCATACCATAGGTGAGGGTAGTAAGCAAAAGATGACTGAGCCAGGCTTTGAAGGTAGACATGAAAGTGGCAACACAGGTGAGGGTAGTATGGAATCCTTGACAAATACCGAGTTGACTGTTTTGTGCACTAGTCTGCAAAGACAAAATGCACAACTTGAACAAAAAGTAAAGGATCAGGGTCTGGAAATTGAAATTTTAAAAACAAGACTTGAACAACTTGAGGGGACGAGAAGTAAAAGTTTGGTTGTTTCCTCTAGTGATGGCAATCAAGATGATGATGCTGCCAAAACGAATGAAGATTCAAAGGAGTCAAGTGGGACTGAATATTATGACTATCCCACGGAAAATATTGAAACGGATACTTTTAATAAAGGAAGTGATAACGGAAGTCACAACATAGATGATATTGCTGATATATTGGCCAAAATGGCACAAACATCTGATCAAACACAGCAATGTAAAAGAAAATATGAGAGTGGTTGTCCAGGTACGTCTAGTTTTGTTAGTCAGCGTAACAAACCAAAAAGAATGAAAAGGATGGAAAATCTAGGGAAGTTTGCTGCTGATAACACGGGACCATCTGATGAGGAGATTAATAAGAAATTGAAATTAGTTCTTCCTGATGACTTCAAGTTAGATTCAATCTCGACAAAGTACTCAGTTTATAAATATGAATCTGTGATTGATAAGGGTATGAGTTGGTGGAAGGTGTTTAGGACAAATGGTGATTGTGAAGCGTATCAAACGTTTCCAGAAATGTTTGAGGCTTTAGACAGAGAAGATCTTGATGATCTTTGGAGGGTTTTGAAAGCAAAATTCCTGTCTAAGCCACCTACAGAAGACATGGAAAAAGATTTTGACATGTGGACTACAATGAAAAGAATGTACGAGCATGATCAAAAAGATGCCATTTGGGGAAATCATACGGATTCAAATATGATATTCTGGAGGCTGTTTTCTTCTTCTGCAGTTATTGAGGTAATTATGACAGAGATGATTGTCTACTTGCTAGTCGATAGGATGTATCCCCTCACACAGGAAACTTTGAAGAAAATGCTGGAATTTGATTTACAGGTTGATTGTATCAATCATGTAGCTTATCAGTTGATCAGGTTTTTGCACTCTCAGATTCTCCCTTGAAGAAGTTACTTTATTTAATGTAATTTACTCTATTTTCTGAATATTTAGCAAGAAAATGTTGGAATTTATTTAATGTAATTTACTCTATTTTAATTTTCTCTATTTGCACAAAAAAATCCCACTGTTTTGTCAAAATATTCCCCCTGTTAATAGTATTTCATTTGATGGAAAAGTTGAGCATTTGTTCATTAAGCAACAAAAGTTGAGCATTTGTGCGTAAGCAGCAAAAGTTGAGCAGTTGTGCAATATCCAACAAAAAGTTGAGCATTTGTGCATTAGGAAAACAAATAGTTGAGCAGTTGTGCAATATCCAACAAAAGTTGAGCATTTGTGCATTATCAAACTAAAAGTTGAGCAGTTGTGCAATATCCAACAAAAAGTTGAGCATTTGTGCATTAGGAAAACAAATAGTTGAGCAGTTGTACAATATCTAACAAAAGTTGAGCATTTGTGCAAAAAGTTGAGCAGTTGTGCACTATGAATCAAAAAGTTGAGCATTTGTGCACTATGAATCAAAAGTTGGTGCATTAGGATCACAAATAAGTTGAGCATTTTTGCACTATGAATTAAAAAGTTGACCATTTTTGCACTATGAATTAAAAAGTTGACCATTTGTGCACTATGAAACAAAGTTGAGTAGTTGTGCAATATGTGAAAAAAGTTGTGCATTAGTGCAACATTTGACCAATATTTTTAAGAAACAAATGTAATAGATAAAGTATCACAAAACAAATAATAAAACAAAATAAGTTAGAAGTTATTTGAAGCCATTCAAACATAACAGTTGATTAGAAGTTGCGTCTAAGACATATGCAGGAACTACATTGCTATCTTGTGCTTGAAAAAGAATTCCAGCATTTTCTCTCTATAGGCAAGTGCGGTTTGTATTGGATCTTCAACGTAGAGCGAGATACCATGGGCTAACCTATTTATATAGCAAAAAAAAATAAAAAATGTAAGATCTGACAAAGGATATATAAGAAGACAATGAGTTATACAAGGATATACCTGTAAAGGAAAATGTAGAGAAATACGCCACAGTCACCAAATACCCCACCTTGGATTGGGACATTTTTTGCTCGACAGAAGTTAATAGAGTAGGAATTTTTTTCAATACATTTGCTTTCAAACACCCTGTTTTTTTTCTAAAAAAACCGGAAGTTTATTCCCTAAACACTCCATTACTGACAAATACCAGTCACTACATTCATCATTATAATTTTCACTGTCATATATCGTAACATTTCCATATGTGATGTGAAACTGTGCTAAGAACCAATGTCGTTTGGATTGATTAATTGGAATGAAGACCTATAAATATTATTATACATAAAATTAAATTAAAAATAATATATGATTTGCAAATACGATTTTTCAAACTTGAAATAATTACCTGTTTAACATCTCTCCACGACAACGGGTAAACTTCATCCGTTGCATAAAACAGTGGCATTGATTCGACCATCAAAAGGTTAAAAAATAACAGCTAACCATTGACCAGTCATGCGATGATTGTCTAAAATGCCACATGTACCATACCCATAGATCAATGTGCTATAACAAGATAAAAAAAATATAATTAACAAAATTAAATGTATCTTAAAATATAAATAAAATATAGATCAATGTGCTATAACAAGATAAATTAAAACATTTAGTATAAGTACCTCATCCAAATACCAACCAACTCGTTCTTCATCCAAACCAACAAAACTATCCCAGAAACTACGATCTATTGAAATGTCATTGCACCATGAGAACTTGCAACGAGGAATTGGTAAGTTGTTGAGGGAAAACACCGTCGGGGAATCACAATAAATTTTGTCAATACTTTTAGATGGTCTCCTAAGATCCTGAGAATAACAAATTATCAGTAAAGACAGTTAAGTTAACAAAAAAGATAACAAGAATTAATTTGATGCCGTGAATGGAGGACAAATCTCTTTCCATGGTTCAAGATTCATGCACATTTTAATCATAAATGCATCAAGAACGTTCTTCTGATTTCTTAATGCATCCATGCTGGGTAACACAATATCTAGATTGCTGATTCCCGGTTGCCTGACCACATTAACATACCTCCTATTGGTGTTGCTTCCAGTTTTCTGTAGAGCAAGTTTCATGTGACTGGAATTCGATATGTCTGTGGTCTTCATGCTTCGTTGTTCCTCTTGCAATGATTTCATCCTTTTTCTCTTAACCTCATCCAGCCTGTTCTTTTCAGCCTCTAACTTTTGCGCTTTGGTGCGAGAATTTAATACAAAATTTTTCTTCTTAGAACGGTGATCCTGTTTAAAGTTATATATACTTGTTAGAATACGCTTAAAAATATATTGGAATACCGAAAAGTTGAGCAAAAAACATACCTGATTATCAAACTCATCTAAAGCTTTTACCAAATCCTCAACAGGGTCTTTGCTTGATCGTACAATTGGAGAACAATTAAATGAAAAATATTGTATTTCATCATCACTCAAATACTTGTCTCCAAGATCACACGCCTTATCAAGACTAGGCAACTTATCCTGTTGATTAATTTAAGAGGCTATTATTATATTGTATTGTAAACCAATGAATAAGAGGAGAATTACCTTTTGGGAAACTGTTTTAGTCTTATGTTTACGAGTGAGGACCTAAAACATTAAGATTAATGAAGTTAACATTAAATTAACAAGAGAATGTGTAAAACAACTTGATAAACCATGTTTTAAAACTTACATTGATAATAGTCTCAAGCTTGTAAACACGTGATTTCAAACTCTTTGTCTCTTTCGGTAGAATCATTAAACTGTTTGATAATTTCTCTAGAGCCTGAAGACGGTTCTCAATTGATGGTTCTTTGCTAAGTGTACCTTTTGATGACTCAGCATCTTCCTCCTGGGCTTTGCGGGCTTTCATCAATTTTTTTAAATAATCACCAAATAGGCCACCGTATTCAACAGGAGGAGCTCTAGGTGTATACCACTTGAAATATTTATTACTTCTTGTATACCAACCAGTTTGCCCCTCAACTTTGTTTGGATAAATGTCAAAATCTGTCGCTTTTGCCTAAAGGTAAGGACATACAAAACTTAGAATGCCTATTTGATCAATTAAACCTGTACTAAATAAAACAAATATTCCCGTGTATTGTCAATAAATTCCCCCTGTTGTGCATTAGGTTACAATTTTTGGCCTGTTTGTACAAATATTCCCCCTGTTTTCAATCAACATAACTTAGAATGCCTATTTGATCAATTAGACCTCTAGGGATCATATCAGTTGAATCAAATTATTTAGTAAATTATTAACATAAAACATAAAACATAAAAATAACCTGGGGGAAAAGTTTGTCATAATCCTCAATATTCCTATGCTTTGACCAGGAAACGGCTCTAGGGATCATATCAGACATTTGGGACCACCAACAACCGCTCACTCTTGAAGACTCTAAAATCCAAATCTATAATTTGTAGATGTAAAAAATGTTATGGTAAGGAACAACCAATGAATATGGAATACTATAAAATCAATACTCACTTTGAAAGCTAAGACAAATCCAGACAATGAATACGACGGAACAAAGTTAGGATTTCTCTCAAATGATTTACAGTGAGTATCCTTATACCTGGAACTATCATTTCTAATGGAAGTATATAACTCCCGCCATATATACTCACCCTAACAAAACTCATTCCAAACAGCAATATTTTCCACCATCCGCAGAAATACATCATCAACAATTGCTCCCAACTCGTGACCCATGAAAATAACTTCCAAAGACAAAAGTAGACAAACTCTAACAGAATCTTCATCGGACAAATTGGTAAATCGCTCTTCATCCTCAATGATAAATAGAAGATCCATGTTTTTTACATATTCACCAATCTTCTCTGGTAACACTCTATCACGGAAGCTGATTTCGCCAGCCCTATACTTACTGAAGCTTTGGTGCCAAAATTCAAAAGCAGTTATAATACAGAATTCACGACGACCAAAGTGGAGTGTACTGCCATTAACATGATAAATTAAGGGCAAATCTGAATGATCACTATCTGAATACTTCTGCTTCTGAAGCATATAATGTATCAGACCATCGTCATTATCAACATTATATAAATCCAACCAGCGACCAAAACATGTGGACCTAAACAACTCACACCGTCTTAAACCTAATCTCTCTTTCATCAAACGAAAGTAATGGAGTTTGCTTTTTATATGAATCTTCGCAACATATTCCTATAACCATAAAATAATAATACTATATCAATTCAACAAATTAATCAGTTTCATGGATGAAATGAGACATACTTTTGGAAAAAAAAAGTTAATGAGACTTACAAGTCGATTCATGGAGCTTCCTGGATGAAAAATAAGGATGCCAAAATAAAAATATTATGTGAAAATTAATATATATATGGTTTATAACCGGGGGTAAATTGAAAATAAAAGGGGGTAAAAGTGAAATATATTCCGGATATCAAGGTTATGACAATAGTACATAATTTTTCAATTTCCAATAAAGTGAAACACAGAAGTTGTGCATTTGAGGGTTGAGCGCCGTCGGTTGAGCATTTAAAAAGTATCTTTAGTGGGACACTTGTCACAATATGAATGGTGATGACCATATTTGTCCCTAGTTGAAAAGTTGACCATGATAAGGTTTTTAAATGCTCAAAATGACCATATATGTCTTTTTCCCTATTTTAAAAGGCTCCTAAAGGGCATCATAAGGATTTCGTAAGGGTAATTTTATTACCTCTTTTTCCATTTTTCTATCATAAATAAATATCCCTTTAATATTCGGTATACTGATAGGAACTGATAATTTTTATGTTTTTTCGTATTTTTTACAATTTATAATTTTTAAACCGTAATACTTTATTATCTTAGTGTTGCATATTTTTCAGCAGTTTTACTCACTTTATTAATTGGAGAAGACAGTTTACGGCTCCGCAGTTTTCCTGTTTTACTGCTTTTGGCTTATCAAACTTTATAATGTTCGTTCCGTTTTTTTATTTCACAGTTTTATAATACAAACAAAATTAAAAAAAAATAAAAAAAGAAAAAGAAAATAAAAAGTTTAAAGGGGTATTACTTGTAAAAAAAAGGGTACTCGTAACCAACCCGTTTGGTAAATACGTGATGCTTGATTTACACGTCATGCAATAGACTAAGGTTTGAGCTTAAAACTTGAAATGAGACGATAAGTAAAAAGACTTGATAACTCGCTATAAAACAAAATGAGTGATTGTTTTTTAAATTCAATTTAGATAAAAAGAATCACATTTTTTATATAAAAATAGAAAACATTACATTCACAAATATTTTGTTAACTTTATTTTTTATATATTAGACTTTTTATGACATCGATATATTTATAATTTGATTAAAATATATAATTGTAGGAAACGGTGTACACTTTTATTATAAAATCGAATTTACAATAAAATAACATAAATTAAATTGACAGAATTTAAATGACAGAAAGTAATTAAGAGTAATGAAGAAAGCAGTAAAACAAAGACGAGGCACGTGTTTAACACGCTTTCCTTAAAACAGATTCGTCGTCCGTTTCCCAGGGTACAACGTCTAAAGCTGTTGTTCAGCCGGACTTAACAAACTTGCCTAAAAGATTACGGAAGCCTTGCGTGTTTCTGATCGACAAGCTGCTGGAAAACTGTCTGATAATGGAGTAAGGAAAAAAGTGCGTTATTTTTTCTGATGATCTTTAACTGAATGAGAGAGGTTATATTTATACTAAAAACTTTACTTGTTCTCAAAGAAAATATATACCACAGTCAGGAAAATCTGTTATAACTAAAACAGATTTCCTGTCTGTCTTTTTAACACAAAATATTCCGTTTCTGTATCTATTCCTATAATAGATGTACAAAATTTTCTGGAAAAACAAATCGAATTCGCAGCAAAAAAGATACCGAAATCTGCCCGCACCCACGCCAGTTTTCGGAGCTGCATTCGTGTCCGCAGGTCGCGCGCTCGTGCACAAGTTCAGTAGCTTCGAACCCGTTTTTGGTCTAGAAATCCCACTTTCTGCACCCCCCCTGCGCGCGTAGGCGTGGGAGTAAAAACCCACAAATGAATATTGTAGGGTAGAAACTAGGATTTCCTTATAAACATGTTTTCACTTTATGTTTCAAGCGATGTGGGACAAATATTTTTCCAAATATTGTGTTTCACGTGACTCACTTTGAGACACGATATCTCATTCATATTAACTCCATATTGGACATATTTTAGCTCGTTGTGAAGCACTCTTCGAGGAGAACGCAAAGCTACTAAGTACTACGACTATATATAACATATACATATATAAAATTATGTCCAAAGTATTGCAAAAACCATATTTTGTAAAACATTTTCCAACAATCCCCCACATGAATGGGAATCGGTCGAAAACACACGAAAGTTTCGACAAAATTTATGCGGTTAAGTCCTGCATAGGATAGGTAGGTGTAACTCTTTGAACCTTCCCTTGTGAGATGCACTTAGTCTCCTAGATCTGAGTAGACGCGATGTCCTTGAACTCAGCCTCTGTTTACGTAGACGACAATACACACTCACACAAGACTCTCCCTGACCTTGTCAAGTCTTCATAGTCGTGTTCGTTATGGTCATGAACACTCGCCTGGTTCTGTAAGAGCTCTTAGAAATTGCGCCCCCATAATTTCCTTCGAAGCGACCCCACTTCTCTCTCACATAGGTGATTTCATCTTGAATCATTAAAAACATATGTTTTATGATTTCATCTTGAATCATTATGCTTTATGATTTCATCCTGAATCATTAAGCCATATGTTTACCCTCTCAACATGTCACATTGTTCTAGGAATGGACTAGGAAAGTTACTGTATTAAGTAACTCCCCCACATTGACGTGACTTCCCCCACATTTCTATGATTAGGTTCTCATATTGAACCCCGATCTTGGAATCTCCAGTCAACTGGGTTAGGTTTTCCTTCATAGAAACTCATTCCTTTAAGGGCTTTAATCCCATTCCTTTAGACGACTTACTAACTAACTCTCTACTTAAGCCTTTCGTAAGCGGATCCGCGATGTTATCCTTTGACTTCACATAGTCAATTGAGATAACTCCTGTTGAGAGTAGTTGTCGTATCGAATTATGTCGACGACGGATATGTCTAGACTTTCCATTATACATTTTGCTATGAGCTCTGCCAATTGCCGATTGACTATCACAATGTATACTAATGGCTGTTACCGGTTTAGGCCACCTGGGTTCCTCTATGAAATGACGTAGCCATTCCGCCTCTTCTCCGCATTTATCTAACGCGATAAATTCTGATTCCATCGTGGACTTAGCTATTACAGTTTGCTTGGAAGACTTCCAAGATATAGCGGCCCCTCCCAGTGTAAACACATATCCACTGGTCGATCTAGAATCCTTTATGTCAGATATCCAATTTGCATCACTGTATCCTTCAATAACAGATGGATATCTAGCATAATTCAGTCCATAATCACGACTGTATCTCAAATAATGAAGTACCATAGTCATAGCTTTCCAATGTGCATCACTTGGATTACTAGTATATCTACTCAGCCTGCTAACAGCATATGCTAAGTCAGGCCGGGTACATGTCATCAAATACATTATCATGCCAATAATTCTTGAATACTCTAATTGGGCAACACCTACGCCTCTATTTTTAGATAGATGCAAACTGGTGTCTATTGGAGTTCTAGCTAGGCCGAAATCCCCCGCATTATGAGTATTAAGAATTTTGTCCACGTAATGTGCTTGAATTAATGCAAGTCCACTTTGAGTTCGTATGATCTTTATTCCAAGGATTACATCAGCCAAACCCATATCTTTCATGTCAAACTTTGATTTCAACATGTCTTTAGTATACTTGATCATCTTGTCGTTACTGCCAACGATAAGCATATCGTCGACATAAAGACACAAGATTACATATCCACTATTTGTGTCTTTGACATAAACACACTTGTCGCATTCATTAATTTTGAATCCACCCTCTATCATGGTGTGATCATACTTCTGATGCCATTGTTTTGGAGCTTGCTTTAAGCCATACAATGACTTAACAAGCCTACAAACTTTGCTCTCTTGTCTAGGAGACATGAAACCCTCGGGTTGGTTCATGTTTATTTCTTCTTCTAAATCTCCATTTAGAAAAGCCGTTTTCACATCCATTTGGTGAACTTCTAAATTTCTTAATGCGGCAATAGCAAGAATCATCCTAATAGAAGTTATTCGCGTAACAGGCGAATAAGTATCAAAGTAATCTAGACCTTCGCGTTGTCTAAAACCTTTGATCACCAATCTTGCTTTGTACTTATCAATGGTGCCATCAGCTTTCATCTTCTTCTTGAAGATCCATTTATAGGCTAGTGGTTTACAACCAGGAGGTAAATCCACGAGCTCCGAAGTATGAATTTGTAAAATAGACTCTATTTCACTATTAATCGCTTCTTTCCATCGAGGCCCTTCCGAGGAATTTACAGCTTCTTGATAAGAAGTGGGTTCATTTTCTACCATAAAAGAGACAAAATCGGGTCCAAATGATTTCTCGGTTCTCGCCCGTTTGCTTCTTCTAGGTTCAACCTCTTTTTCCCCGAGTTGATCTTATCTCTCATCTTGGAGATCATTATCATCGCGTTGTCTCTTATCTTGGACAACTGCATCATCTATTCTAGATGTGCTTCCATTTTCCTTCTTTAAACAAGGAAATATGTTTTCAAAGAAGGACGCATTCCTTGATTCCATAATTGTGTTCTTGTGTATATCTAGATTTTTCGAATCATGTACAATGAAACGATACGCACTACTATTCTTAGCATATCCAATAAATATACAATCCACATATTTAGGTCCAATCGTTTGGGTCTTAGGTGTCGACACAACTACCTTGGCTAGACACCCCCACACTCGTAAGTACTGGTATGATGGTTTTCTTCCCATCCACAGTTCATATGGGGTTTCCTCTTTATCCTTACGAGGTATCTTGTTTAAAAGATAAGTAGCCGTTAGAATGGCTTCCCCCCACATGTCCCGGCTCAAACCAGAACTTAACAACATGGCATTAACCATCTCTTTCAAGGTACGGTTCTTCCTTTCGGCAATACCGTTTTGCTGAGGTGAATAAGGAGCAATAAACTCATGTCTAATTCCATGTTTCGCACATAGATCAGCAAAAGGAGACACATATTCACCTCCTCTATCACTTCGTACAACCTTGATTTTCCTACCAAGTTGATTCTCAACTTCGGTTTTGTTTAGAACAAACTTGTCTATAGCTTCATCTTTACTTTTCAACAAGTAAACGTAGCAGTACTTTGTGCAATCATCAATAAACGTGATGAAGTACTTATTGCCACCTTTTGTGGGTAGTGATTTCAAATCACATATGTCTGTGTGTATCATATCAAGTGGTTCGGTTTTTCGTTCAACCGATTTGAAAGATGATCTTGTAAGTTTGGCTTCGACACAAGTTTCACACTTATAATTTGAATCAATATGAAAATTTGGTATGCCATTAAATTTAATCAAACGACGCATTGAATTAAAATTAACATGTCCAAGACGGCCATGCCACACATTAGAAGACTCAATCAAGTAAGCAGAAGAATTCATTTTATTGATATCATTCTTAACAACTATTACATTCAGCTTAAACATACCATTTAGGGCATACCCCTTACCAACATACATTTGATTCTTAAAAAGTAGAACTTTATCAGACTAAAAAACAAGACGAAAACCAAACTTATTCAAAAGCCATCCGGACACAAGATTCTTGCGAATCTCCAGAACATACAAGACTTTAGTCAACTTGAGCTCTTTCTCGGATGTAATCTTCAAAATAACATCTCCTTCGCCCTTGATATCAGCAGTTGCAGAGTTGCCCGTGTACAGCTTCTCTCCATTGTCAACCGCTCTGAAAGAGTGAAACATACTCTTGTCAGCACACACATGATGGGTTGCCCCAGTATCAACCCACCAATCATTATTATTAGAACCTACCAGGTTAACTTCAGAGATCATGGTAACGACATCAGACACCATAGCAATCATGTCCACATTATCATTCACCATATTAGCCTCCCGTGGAGTCACCCGCTTTGGCGCTTTGCAATTAGTAGCACGATGACCTGGCTTGTCACAGTTGAAGCAATTTCCTTGGAACTTCTGCTTCGCAATTCCAGCCTTAGGAGCAAGGTACTCAGACTTCCCTTTGCTCTTCTTGTCATTCTTCCCTTTTCCAAAGCTCTTGCTTTTAGACTTTGAAGAAGACGAACCATGCTCAACCATATTTGCCTTGGTAGAATCAGGTGTATAAGTGTTTTTCTGAGCCAGCTTGTTGTCCTCTTCAATACGAAGACGAACAACCAAGTCTTCAACAGTCATCTGCTTTCGCTTATGCTTCAAGTAGTTTTTAAATTCTACCCAGCTTGGAGGTAACTTTTCAATGATAGCAGCAACTTGAAAAGTTTCACTCAAAGTCATACCCTCAGCATGAATGTCGTGTAGCAAAACCTGCAGATCTTGACCCTGAGTTATCACACTATTTGAATCAACCATCTTGTAATCCAAAAAGCGAGCTACCACGAACTTCTTTGTACTAGCATCCTCAGTTTTGTACTTGCGTTCCAACGACTCCCGTAATTTTTTGTCAGTCTTAGTCTTGTAGTACACATTGTACAAAGAGTCCACCAAACCATTCAGAATATAGTTGTGACACAAGAAGTCTGAATGTTTCCATGCTTCAACAGCTTGCACGGCTTGTTGATTTTCGGGTACACCTTCTTTAGGAGGTTCCACCTGAGGTACAGTCTCCTTTAAGAACTTCGCAAGGTTCAAAGTAGTGAGATAGAAGAACATCTTCTGCTGCCACCTCTTAAAATTTTGTCCATTGAATTTTTCTGGTTTTTCAGCATGATTAGCAACTGTGTGGGTAACTAGCGCAACAGTTACTTTCACAGTAGTAGTTGCAGAAGTTTCAAGAGTGCTAGTAGACATTCTGAAAGATCAAACAAGATCAAAACACAAACAGTTAGACAACTGTTATAAATCTGTATATAAGAAAGTCAGTCGTGATCTCTATATACTTATAGTGGATCTGCTTCAAAGAAACTCAATCTTGGTTTCAATGAATCAGATGCAATTATCAAAAAATATCAGTTTAACAGAAACACAATCTTGGTTTCAATAAACTGATTAGAACAACTGCTAAAAAAACGTTAACTGTTAATAAAAATCTGTAAATTAAAAATGATTTCCAGTGAAACTCAATCCTGGTTTCGGCAGAAACAGTTTATAAATAAATCTGATAAAATTATTAATCTGATTTTAATAAAAGTTTTAATTCTGTTAAATAGAATCTGTTTTAAGATTGTAGGAAACGGTGTACACTTTCATTATAAAATCGAATTTACAATAAAATAACAGAAATTAAATTGACATAATTTAAATGACAGAAAGTAATTAACAGTAATGAAGAAAGCAGTAAAACAAAGACGAGGCACGTGTTTAACACGCATCCCTTAAAACAGATTCGTAGTCTGTTTCCCAGGGTACAACGTCTAAAGTTGTTGTACAACCGGACTTAACAAACTTGCCTGAAAGATTACGGAAGCCTTGCGTGTTTTTGATCGACAAGCTGCTGGAAAACTGTCTGATAATGGAGTAAGGAAAAAGCTGCGTTATTTTTTCTGATGATCTTTAACTGAATGAGAGATGTTATATTTATACTGAAAACTTTACTTGTTCTCAAAGAAAATATATACCACGGTCAGGAAAATCTGTTATAACTAAAACAGATTTCCTGTCTGTCTTTTTAACACAAAATATTCTGTTTCTGTATCTATTCCTAAAATAGATGTACAGAATTTTCTGGAAAAACAAAGCAGCAAAAAAGATACCGAAATCTGCCCGCACCCAAGCCAGTTTTCGGAGCTGCAATCGTGTCCGCAGGTCGCGCGTTCGTGCACAAGTTCAGTAGATTCGAACCCGTTTTTGGCCTAGAAATCCCACTTTCTGCACCCCCCCCCCTGCGCGTGCGTAGGCGTGGGAGTAAAAACCCACAAATGAATATTGTAGGGTAGTAACTAGGATTTCCTTATAAACATGTTTTCACTTCATGTTTCAAGCAATATGGGACAATTATTTTTCCAAATATTGTGTTTCACGTGACTCACTTTGAGACACGATATCTCATTCATATTAACTCCATATTGGACATACTTTATCTCGTTGTGAAGCTCTCTTCGAGGAGAACTCAAAGCTACTAAGTACTACGAATATATATAACATATACATATATAAAATTATGTCCAAAGTATTGCAAAAACCATATTTTGCAAAACATTTTTCAATAATCCCCCACATGAATGGGAATCGGTCGAAAATACACGAAAGTTTCGGTAAAATTTTTGCGGTTAAGTCCTGCATAGGATAGGTAGGTGTAACTCTTTGAACCTTCCCTTGTGAGATGCACTTAGTCTCCTAAATCTGAGTAGACGCGATGTCCTTGAACTCAACCTCTGTTTACCTAGACGACAATACACACTCACACAAGACTCTCCCTGACCTTGTCAAGTCCTCATAGTCGTGTTCGTTATGGTCATGAACACTCGCCTGGTTCTGCAAGAGTTCTTAGAAATTGCGCCCCCACAATTTCCTTCTAAGCGACCCCACTTCTCTCTCACATATGTGATTTCATCTTGAATCATTAAAAACATATGTTTTATGATTTCATCTTGAATCATTATGCTTTATGATTTCATCCTGAATCATTAAGCCATATGTTTACCCTCTCAACATGTCACATTGTTCTAGGAATGGACTAGGAAAGTTACTGTATTAAGTAACTCCCCCATATTGACGTGACTTCCCCCATATTTCTATGATTAGGTTGTCCTATTGAACCCAGATCTTGGGATCTCTCCAGTCAACTGGGTTAGGTTTTCCTTCATAAAAACTCATTCCTTTAAGGGCTTTAGTCCCATTCCTTTAGACGACTTACTAACTAACTCTCTGCTTAAACCTTTTGTAAGCGGATCCGCGATGTTATCCTTTGACTTCACATAGTCAATTGAGATAACTCCTGTTGAGATTAGTTGTCGTACCGAATTATGTCGACGACGGATATGTCTAGACTTTCCATTATACATTGTGCTATGAGCTCTGCCAATTTCTGATTGATTATCACAATGTATACTAATGGCCGTTACCAGTTTAGGCCACCTGGGTATGTCCTCTACGAATTGACGTAGCTATTCCGCCTCTTCTCCGCATTTATCTAACGCGATAAATTCTGATTCTATCATAGACTTAGCTATTACAGTTTGCTTGGAAGACTTCCAAGATATAGCGGCCCCTCCCAGTGTAAACACATATCCACTGGTCGATCTAGAATCCCTTATGTCAGATATCCAATTTGCATCACTGTATCCTTCAATAACAGATGGATATCTAGCATAATTCAGTCCATAATCACGACTGTATCTCAAATAATGAAGTACCCTAGTCATAGCTTTCCAATGTGCATCACTTGGATTACTAGTATATCTACTCAGCCTGCTAACAACATATGCTAAGTCAGGTCGGGTACATGTCATCATATACATTATCATGCCAATAATTCTTGAATACTCTAATTGGGCAACACCTACGCCTCTATTTTTAGATAGATGCAAACTGGTGTCTATTGGAGTTCTAGCTAGGCCGGAATACCCTGCATTATGAGTATTACGAATTTTGTCCACGTAATGTGCTTGACTTAATGCAAGTCCACTTTGAGTTCGTATGATCTTTATTCCAAGGATCACATCAGCCAAACCCATATCTTTCATGTCAAACTTTGATTTCAACATGTCTTTAGTAGACTTGATCATCTTGTCGTTACTGCCAACGATAAGCATATCGTCGACATAAAGACACAAGATTACATATCCACTATTTGTGTCTTTGACATAAACACACTTGTCGCATTCATTAATTTTGAATCCACCCTCTAGCATGGCGTGATCAAACTTCTGATGCCATTGCGTGTTTCTGATCAAACTTCTGATCCCAGGGTACAACGTCTAAAGCTGTTGTATAGCCGGACTTAACAAACTTGCCTGAAAGATTACGGAAGCCTTGCGTGTTTCTGATCGACAAGCTGCTGGAAAACTGTCTGATAATGGAGTAAGGAAAAAGCTGCGTTATTTTTTCTGATGATCTTTAACTGAATGAGAGAGGTTATATTTATACTTAAAACTTTACTTGTTCTCAAAGAAAATATATACCACAGTCAGGAAAATCTGTTATAACTAAAACAGATTTCCTGTCTGTCTTTTTAACACAAAATATTTTGTTTCTGTATCTATTCCTAAAATAGATGTACAGAATTTTCTGGAAAAACAAATCGAATTCGCAGCAAAAAAGATACCGAAATCTGCCCGCACCCAAGCCAGTTTTCGGAGCTGCATTCGTGTCCACAGGTCACGCGCTCGTGCACAAGTTCAGTAGCTTCGAACCCGTTTTTGGCCTAGAAATCCCACTTTCTGCACCCCCCCCCCCTGCGCGCGCGTAGGCGTGGGAGTAAAAACCCACAAATGAATATTGTGTTTCCCGTGACTCATTTTGAGACACGATATCTCATTCATATTAACTCCATATTGGACATACTTTAGCTCGTTGCGAAGCTCTTTTCGAGGAGAACGCAAAGCTACTAAGTACTACGAATATATATAACATATACATATATAAAATTATGTCTAAAGTATTGCAAAAACCATATTTTGCAAAACATTTTCCAACTATATTCATAATTTGTGACGCTTTAAATTACGTTTTAATAACGACATGGCTTATCATGGCTCGTAAAGACGTGAAATTTGACTATATCGTTACTTTACGCCTCACGCTGTTTAAAGTTTTGTTTTTTTATATTACTATGTTTGTTAATTTATTCAAAATGTTTGCTTAGGCTATATGTATTTGTTTTATTATATTTCTGATAATGAACGTGAACGTTTTTGTACGAGGAACTTTCTCGATAGCCATCTTATTTTCACATTTTGTAAGAACTCAAAAGTATGGATTGGTTCAAAGTAGTATCTAAAAAGACTCGAGGGGTAAAAAGAATGTAAAAGGTAAATTGAAGCAGGTATATTTAATGGTGAGTGGATTCACAACACAATCAGTTGGTTGACAACATGTATTGGAGCAGTCTGTTGGTCTTGCGTCTGAATACGCGGCTGGTGCTAGGCCTCCCAATAAAAAAAGGGAAAATATCAATATGGTCAAAATCAACCCTTAATAGTTAAAACATGGTAAAGTGGAAAGATTTTGACGGATTTGGTCATATATAATTGCACAAATGCATAACTCCATCAAATAATTGCCACGTGTCCACTAACATAATATTTTATTATATTATTAAAATGATCAAATGTCTAAAATACCCTTATATATTCTCTTTTTTTTTCTCTTTCATCAAAAAAAAAAACTATGTCAGATCTAAAACCTTGTATCATCAATGTCATTAAGTTTAAGTATGACACCAAGCTCTAGACCGATGTATCCTCCCCCGACAACAACAACATTCCATTTTTCTTTGATTTGTGACCCTCTGTTTGTTAACGTTTTAAAACAAACAGGTTGATGGTGGGGTTGTTTATAGATTATGCATTATTTAATATAGAACTTTTGGATTCATATATGGTTATTGTTGTTAGAAGTATAAGTGAAACTAGACAATCTTTAACATAGTTACCGAAACATGAAAGTAAAATAAAAAGTAGCAATCAAATAGTAGTCATAGTTGTCTAATGGTTTGAATTATGCGTTTTTTAAAGATATGCTCACAAGTTAATGGTTTATGTTCACTCCTGTCAACAAACGTGCTATTTTTTTCGCTTTAATTTCTTCATTCCACGAAAAAAAACTCCGATTTTTAACCCAAAGTACCCGAAAAATTCAATTCTAACACATTTTGTAGTCCGAATATAATACAAAATTTCATAAAACCATTTTGGCTTACAAGACAAGTTCAAAAATTAAATATTTCGGTTGTAACTAGTCTTAGGCTACCCGCAACGCACCTGAAAATTTTCGGTCGCTAGTCGGTCGCGACCGAATCTCCGCGTTGCGGCGATTCGGTCGTCGTAGTCGGTCGCGCACAAAACGACCCTGGTCACGACCATGTTATGATTTGTGTCTCGGTATGATTTGTTTCCAAAAAAAAACGGTAACATTTTTCTAGCCACATTTTCAAAAAAAACCAAACTGTAACATTTTAAACATTTTCTTTAAATACCCTATCTTATTATCAATTATCACAAAAAAGTAACACACAAATCTCCAAAAATGTCTTATGAATTGTTTTTTGCCGACTCTTCCGACGACGAAGAAGAAGTTACTAGTGAGTTAGAAGCTTTTACGCAAGCTTGCGCACAGGCTTATGAAGCATCACGCCCCAAAAAACGGGCGTATATATAGAGATTATCAGGGTGCACATAATCGTCTAGTAGATGCGTATTTTACTGAAGGGCCGCAATATGTTGCAGAGACATTTCGTGAACGATTCCGAATGGATCGCGATTTATTCTTACAAATTGTTGACGATTTGAAAAATAACTATTCTTATTTTCGAAACTCAACGGATGCTTTGAATCGAGAATGTCTTTCGCCCTTGTTGAAGTGCACATCCGCTATTCGTCAATTGGCGTACGGAGCTGTGCCTGATTCTCTAGACGAATATTTGCAAATGGGTGCGACAACAGTCCGACAGTGTCTTCGACGGTTTTGTACCGGCATAATGCAATTATATGGTACAGAGTACTTGCGAAAGCCTACTTATACTGACATCGAGAAACTTTATGCTCGTCACGAGGAATAACACGGGTTTCCTGGGATGCTAGGAAATATCGATTGTACACATTGGCCGTGGGAGAATTGTCCCGTTGCTTTCAAAGCTCAATTTAGTAGGCGTGATCAGGGGTCAACACCGTTCATTTTATTGGAGGCGGTTGCATCGCAAGACTTATGGATTTGGCATGCATTCTTTGGTGTAGCTGGGATGAATAACGACGTGAATGTTTTACGTCAGTCCCCTATTTTTAATGATCTTAAATCGGGGAAAGCACCTGAACTGGGATTCGTGGCTAACAACGTGCATTATCGTCGAGGATACTATCTTACTGATGGGATATATCCGCAATGGTCGGTTCTTATTAAGTCTATAAAAGATCCGCCGACAAATGATCAGAAACGAAGATTGTATAAAACGAAGCACGAAGCAGCAAGAAAAGATGTTGAGCGAGCCTTCGGTGTATTGAAAACAAAATGGAAGATGATTGATATCCCGGCCCGAGGATTGTCAAAAAGTCGACTGTCAGACATAATGTACACATGTATCATATTACACAATATGGTTATTAAACATAGGGGGCGGCGATATCACCCATTTATCATCAAGTAGAAGAACATGCTGATAACGATTCGATGAATACGCATGAAGAAAGGCTACAAATTACTCAGCAAATAGTCGACCCACATCTACATCTCAACCTAAAAGCCGATCTAGTGGAACACATTTGGAATCATCGCAATGAATAATGGCGATATCACCCATTTAATGTTTAATGTTTTTTAAGTTTGAATAATTGTGTAATGTTTTTTTAAAATAAATGTAATGTTTTTTATTAAATTTATTGTGTTTAAAAAAAAAATTTCAACTAGGTCGCCGGGTTGTGGCAAATAGGTCGCACTAGGTCGCCGGCCGAAAAAACTAGGTCGCGACCTTCATGCGTTGTGGGTAGCCTTATACAATTACAAATTTCTTATACAAATATTTTGGACTTTTAGAGTGTGTTTTATCTTTGGCCCATACAACTACTAAAAATAACTTATAAAAATAGGCCCAAAAATACATAACCTAATATAATGCTATACTTTCAACCTTTCACACCAAAATAGCAGCCGTCATAATTTTTTTCATCACTTTCCTTCTCTCTTTATCTACCATAACTCTTCTCTCTTTCTCAACTCTTTTATATTATTCCATCAAAACATAAAAATGTATAAAAAAGATACCTTTGTAAGGGTTATGATGGAGGAACATAAAAAATAAACTGGTTATTTAGTTTAATTTGTGGTATCTTTTATTTAGTAATCTTATTTTGTGTTTTTAAGAATAATTTTTATCTTTTTTCCCAAGTTTAGTTTTCCTATAAAACTAGGACTTGAGTTTATTGTATTGGATTATGAAGTTATGAATAAAAAAACAGACTTTTAGTCTTTGTTAATTGACTTGAATCCAGGTTAGGGTTTATTGTTCAATTTTCTCTTAATAATCGGGTATTCGTTGAATCAACGATTGTTGGGGTTTACCTGATTATCGGTATTCTTTTTGAATCAACGATAGTTGGAAGGATTGTGACTGGCATTCTTTGAAATCAACAGATTCAATTATCTATCCTTGTTTTCACGCTACATCAAAATCACATAAGGTCCAAGTATTGTTTCTTAATAGAGCCTCAGTTTCATTGTCCATAGCCTCAACCCACCTACTATCCTTCACAGCTTCATAGTAGGTGGATGGCTCAATAAATTGATTAAGAGTGGTAGCAACGCAAAAATTAGTAGTGTTCAACTTAGAGTAATTAACATGCTTCTCAATACCATACTTAAGCTTGCTATCAAGAACAAAATCATTAAGTTTAGCAGGCAGTTTAGTGGGTCTACTAGACTTTCTAACAGGCTGCTCCTCATCTTGAGGGTGGTCCCCACTATGCTCAATAAAGGAGTTAGAAGAATTTCCATTTTCAAAATTTCCCTCAGAGGAGGATTGCACATTTTCACCTATAGTGTTTGTAGAGTTCTCCTCCTGATGATGCACTGAGGCATCATCAATAATGGGGTGAACCCTACCATCCACATTAGGTGTTGCTCTCTCATCATCATTGGGACTTACATGTGTTTGGTTATCAAAAAATGTCAAGAGATCAACATCACTTGTAACAACTACATCAGTTGAGTCCTTTCCACTATTGTTTTTCATTTTGAAAGGAAAGACAGTTTCATAGAATTTCACATCTCTAGAGAAAAGAATTCTTCTATTATCCAAGCTAAACAGTTTATAAGCCTTTTTAAAAGAAGAGTAACCAATTAGAACACATTTCTCAGACCTAGATCTGAGTTTGTCACTGTTATTAAGACAGGTAGAAAAGCACAGACATCCAAAACACTTTAAATGAGAGAGGTTGGGTTTTTTGCTATAGAGCAATTCATAGGGGGACCTACCATTTAAGACAGAAGAGGGGAGCCTGTTGATCAAATAAACAGCAGTTAAAATACATTCAGACCAAAAATTAATAGGAATCCCACCCTGAAACATAAGACTCCTGGCTACATTAAGCAGGTGTCTATGTTTTCTTTCAGCAGTCCCATTTTGCTGAGGGGTATGAGGACAAGAGGTCTCATGGATGATACCCAAAGAAGAGAGCATTGTGTGTACTTTGTTATTGACAAATTCAGTCCCATTATCAGATCTAAAGATTTTAATTTTGGAATCAAACTGATTTTTAACCAAATTAATAAATTTAGTTAACCAATCAAAAACTTCATCCTTAGATTTCAAAAGATAAGTCCACATAGCTCTAGAGTAATCATCAACAATGGTAAAGAAGTATCTATACCCTTCCTTACTAGGAACATTGTAAGGGCCCCACAAATCCAAGTGAACAAGATCACCAAGTTTACTGGATTTCTGATCACTCAAGGGAAAGGGTTCCCTTGTTTGTTTTGCCCTATGACAGGTTTCACAAACAGAAATGGTGGTGTTTTTGGAAAGATTGAGGTCAGTCTTAAGAGAATTGAGAACTTGGTCAGAGGGATGACCAAGTCTACAGTGCCAAATATCTTTAGAGGTGTTAAAAGTCATGGCAGTGTTAACAGTACCTAAGCTCTTAGTCTTAAGGTCATCAAACATGTAGAGCCCCCCAGATTCACTACCAGTCCCCAGAATAGTCCCCTTGGCCAAGTCCTGAATATAACATTTATCCTCATCAAAACCAACAAAAAACTTGCTATCCTTAATAATCTTGTTAACAAACATCAAGCTAACACAATAACCAGGAACAACCAACACATCATGGAGAACCACATTATTAGAAAGTTTGAGGTCACCAGTGTGGCTAATATTGGCAACAGTGCTATTGGGGTGACCAACAGAAATGTTGAGGTTGGAAATATCAACAACATTAAACATACCAACTATGGAAGTGGTAAGGTGTTGGTTTGCCCCATAATCAATAATCCAACCCAAAGTAATGGTTTTAACAAGAAATTTAGAGTTCTCACAAAAAACTTGGAAAAGTTAACATTGAACCAAACATTAGCATTAGAAAAAGAAATTCTACCTGCCATATTGGACTGAGTGTTGCTAGAGGTGTCATTGATCAGATTAAGAAGCTTCTGCATTTGTTCAGTGGTGAAAGAGTTTGGAGAGTTACAAGTGGAAGCTTGTTTTTCTCTAGTTTTAATGTCACAATTAGCATTAAAATTAGATTTAAAACCAGATTATCTTTGACCATTACCACCCTTTTTATAACCAGCAGGATAACCAATCAATTCAAAACATCTATCAACAGTATGACCAATTTGATTGCAATGGGTGCACAAAAGGTTAGGGTTAGGACCCCTATAACTTTTGGATCCATTGCCCTTGTTAGGGGTTCTATTAGGGGTATTAGGGGTACCCCTCTTATTTTGGTTGAAGGTCTTAGCAGCAAAAGAATTGGTATTTAACTTGGCCTCTGCATGATCAGAGTTGTCAGGAGCACCCCTATGGGATTCCTCTCTAGATACAATGACATAGACTTCCTTCACATCAAGAAGTGGATCCTTGGTGAGAAGTGCAGTTCTAACAGGCTGATAGCAGTCATCAAGCCCCATTAGAAACTGCATAAGCCTCATGATTTGCTGATGCAAAGCCAATTCAGTTCTAGCAGAACAAGAACATTTAATATCACAAGTACACTTAGGAATTTTTGAAACAGCATCAGACTCTCTCCAAAGAGAGTTCATGTGATAGTACTCAAATATAGAACTACCCTTTGTTTAACAAACCCAATTTTTTGATGTAAGTTATAGACAATGGAACCATCAACCTTATCATAAGTTTCATTAAGCTCTTTCCAAACATTAGCATCATTTTCAGAGTAAACAAGGCCCATATAAACATCACTAGAAACAACATTCATAATTCAAGTAAGAACCATAACATTGCATCTATCCCATTGAGCACACAAAACATCATCAGTATAAGACTCCCTTAAACAAGACCCATCAACAAAAGCAAACTTGTTTCTAGCTTGTAAAGCAAGTCTCATAGCATTGTTCCACATTCTATAATTCTCAGTTCCAAACAACTTGAAAGGGACAAGGACAGAGCTACTATTATCACTATTATGAATGTGAAGTGGGTTTCCAGCATCCAAATTACTGATGAGAGCAACAGAATTGGTAGTGGTTTCAAGGGGACCCCTACCACCACCATTTCCACCACCACCACTGGGTGGTGGAGGAGGAGCACCACTAGCACTCATGAATCACACAAATAAAAAAGCAGAGCAGACAAAGCAAAAAACACAAAAGCAGGGCAAGAAAATAAACCAAGTAAAGCAAGCCAAAAGAAAAGCAAGGCAAATATAACCACAATAAACACTAAGAAGGTGAGCACCAGAAATGTCAAGTTGTGGATTGGGATTGGCCAGAGCAGGTATCCACACCAGTCAAGGCTGGAGGGTCAAGATGTTAACCAAATCCGTTTGCACCCACACACTGAACAACAGTAGCTCACAATAGTAACCAGGAGAGAGGCAAGAGAGAAAATGAAAGAAGACTTACAGTGCATACACAACAATCAATATTTATCAAAAAACCACCCAATCTCTAGATTCATTTAGTCTAGATGATGGGTGAGCCACCAACAGGAAACCCCCAAGAAAGGAGCAACAAATTAGGGTTAGCAAACTCTAACAACGATTACCTATGCGAGCTAGCCAAAAATGGTAACGGCACCATCAAAGGTGATACCAGGATAACAAGTAAAGAGAAAACCCCAAAAAATTAAATTATGGTTTCAAGAAACCCTATCCAATCTTCAAGATTTTTAACGACACCACCGAATTAAGTAAAGGCACCACCAATTAAAGCTTCCTGGGCACCACAGAATCAAAACCCCCAAAAAATAAAATTAGGGTTTGTGAAAACCCTAATAATATTTTTCAAGAAAACGAACGACACCACCAATACAAGCTTCCAGAGACAACAAGAGAGCTAGAATCACCACCCAAAGTATAAAACCCAAAAAAATAAATTAGGGTTTCGCAAAATCAAAAAATTGATTATAATAAAAGAAAACGAGAGAGCTTCGATAGGCTGAAAGATCTACAACCTGAGCTCTGATACCATGTAGAAAAACATAATATCATAGAACGAGAGAGATCTTACACCCAACCAACCACCCCTTGGTGTATTTTATTATAAATAAAAGTACGAAAACAAAACAGATAAAGATTAGTCCCCAAAAGGATGCTAATCGAACGATTACAAAAGAAAAGATGAGAACGTCCCAACTAGGTTGATCCGTTCTCCCTCACATATAAAGATCACTAAATCACACACACTGTACAAGATGAAATAATCAAACTCCCAGGTCAACCTCCATGGTATGAGTGAGAGAGAGATGAGAGAGCTGCGCACACACAGATGTGTGTGTGTAATATGAATGATAAAGAAAATCCTGGGCCTCAATGGTTCCAAAAGCCCATCAAGAGAAAACCAAGCCCACCAAGATAAGTAAAAGCCCAAATATCCAACACCTGAAATAAACAAAATAACACAAGGCATAGAACACACATATCACACATATAAAAGATTGCCAAAACAACAGAGAGGCTGACCAAACTACACAAAAGACCATTAAGATCGATAATTAAACCTAATCTCATTTATTATCACATTTTCAAGCTTATTGAAATAAAACTAAGAAGTGACAACAAATAATAATTGAAAAAGAATAAAAACTAACGATTCGATTATGTAACTAACTTACCATAACCTTCTCAATATAACTTTAAGTCATATCTATATATATTCTATAGTATTTTATAAAGCATTTGGGACCTTGTTAAAATAATTCAGACTTTTTTTCCTACTAAATAAAGCAAGTTGTTGATATATTCATCAACGTTATATAATATAATCATTTCTAACAACCTTTATTAACAAACTTTTGTAACAACCTACTTAAATAACATTTTTCTTTTAAAGTGAAAATTTTTTTTATTTAATAATTATTTTTATAATCTAATTTCATCATATTTTCTAAAATTTTATGCTCTTTAATTCAATATTCATTTTGCTATATTTTTATTAACTACGGAGTATTAGTTTTTTTTTAATTTAGAGGTTTTTTTCGATTTTTTACAACTTTAACAATACAAACTTAATGGGTAAGAGATTAATATTTGTTAGTCTCAAAAAATGATTATGAGTACTCGCCCCACGTTGCGCGGGTCCATGCTAGTTTTTAAAAAATAGTTAATTATTCTATATGATTTTTTTCAAAAGATCAATTCGAGAGTTTGAGGATACATAACATACAATTATATTCAATTCAAGTTTAAAAACAAATTGAAAAGTTAGAGCAGAGAATCAGATCATACCTTGTGATTTTCATCATCAATACATAACAAACCCTCAAAATTAAATTGATCCTTATTAATAACCTGGACATTACTGTTGATTATCTTCATCAATTGTTAGTTTCTTAAGAGTTTTCTTCTCTGGTTAGTGATTTTGGCAATTTAGGCGTCGAATTAGAATAGTAGATTGAATGAAATTATGAGTTGGAATTATCGAGTATTTTTGTTTGAATTTTTGTTCTGGCCCTAAAATTTATAAAAGTGCCCCGCTTTTTTTAAAGTATTAAAAAATAACATTGAGACTTATGTGTATTTTGGATTTTGATTAAAAAACGAATTTTAATAAGGGTAAAAGCTATAAAATACCATCTTACTTATTAATTTGTGCCGACTTTAAACACTTACTATTCTATCTCGTGACTTTAACTTTCTACTTTCAAATTCGTTTCGAAGTTACCAATTTAGTAACTTGTTACCGACACGGTGGCATGATAATATCCACGTCATTTTTTTTATTTTGTTTAATATAACCACGTCTGATTTCCACTACCAACATATGGTGACTATAATAGTTGACTTATTTCATCAATCTCTTTCCCACAATTCATTTCATTTCATCATTATAATTTACTAACAATCCAACATTAACCATAAGCAATCCATTTACTAACAATCCAACATTAATCATTTTAATTCCAGTATACCCATTCATTGACAACTATTGATGCAATCAGGCTTCTCTTGACTAGTTTGTACGACTCTTAATACAATCGGGATTTATTTCCGTCTTCCACCTCGAGGTAGCTACTTATGACATATGAGCACAAAATGGTCACAACCATGATGCTTTGACAGCAACATAAGAAATTATGTTCAGGCCTGTGTCTGAACCTGCACATTTGGCCACCCCTACAAAAAATCTAGCGAAATAGATTCAAAGGCCGACGGATGGAACAATAATAATAAAGAGCGACTAAACGAGTTGAAGAAAAACAAAATCCTGAAATGATCTGAAATGATATAGGGATTCCCGTACCACCTGACGACCATGTAAGAATTTGAGATCTTGTTAGAGAATAGTAAAAATGATCTGAAATGATATAGGGATGTAGATATAGTGAATATGTTAGGACTCGGTGAAAAGAATTTGTTGGCAAAAATGATCTGAAATTAAGAATTTGTTGGCAGTGGATCCAAAGTTGTGATTATGTTAGGACTCAGTGAAAAGAGGACTTGCAACTTAAAAAGGAAGATGATGACTAGTGAAGACAACTCCTAACTCCATTATGGATATAATAACTGATTTTTTATTTTTTTTTTAAAATGAATTTAATGAAATGTAAAGTAACCGGTCATAATGGTAATATTGTTACAAAACAAACAAGTAAAATGGTAAAGTCATGAGATAAAATAGTAAGTGTTTAAAGTCGGCACAAATTAATAAGTAAGATGGTATTTTATACCTTTTACCTTTTTAATAATATTGATTTCAAAATACTGAAATAGTATTCATAAACTTTCTAAACTAAGAACTATTAAGCCATTGTTTATATATTTAAAAAAATCTAAAAAACCAAAAGTCCAAAAAAAAATACTAAATAAAAAAAGTTCCAATAAAATTTATCCCAAAAAGTGTTTTGCATTATAAAGAAAAAGATTCGGCACTAATTAGTTATGCATATCTTAATTTATCTTTACCACATAAATAACTTCACAAAACTTGTATAATATTGCATCAAAGGTAACAACAAAACACAGATATAAGTATAACTATTATCGGGCTAAAGTTAATCAACTAATGGGCTTAGGAACTAAGCTTAAAACTCAATTTGGGTTGTCGCATAATTGGGTTGTATATACATATTTTCAGACTCGTAAGAAATACAGTAACCTTTTAAGTCTTGACTCTGAAAATTTAAAATTTTCATCGATTGTCTATTTTCAATAATTGGCATTTAGCGACTAAAATTCTAACTCAATTTTATCTTTTCCCTCGATCACGAAAAGTATTTCACAAAAGTAAACATATATGGTTATTTTCATGTATTTAATTATTTTTGTACTTTTAATAGAATTAATCCTAGTCATCCTCCGTTCACTATGTTCCCAAATAATTTGATTAATGTCGTATTTGTCCATCAAAAATATATAACAGTAGGTGTACCCAAAATAAACATAAAATTTGAAAATATTTTAAAGAATCGTAGTAATACTCAATTTTAAATGTATATTACATTTTTTTTTGTGAGTTGTTCGTGTATATATTCGAACTGTTCAAGTTTGGAAGGCTCCGCCCGGATGGCCCAAATCTGGAGGACCAAGTTTGGATAATCTAAGTTAGGACGATCTAAGTCTCGACGACTCAGCAGTCAAGGCAAAGACACTAGCCCGAAATTTAAAGGATCTTGTTTGCTCAACAGATTTATGGCCCATCGGCCTAAGATACATGGCCTTGCGGCCGAATAGAAAATAGCATAAGTGATTAGTATAAATAACCTCTCTTGAACTTGATAAGCATTTTATACACATGACTCTTTATTTTCTCTCTCTATAATGTCATTCTGGATCCTTTATTCCGGGTCGTTCATCCCGGATTCCTACCCCGGACCCTCCATCGTGGATCCTATCCCGGAGCCTCCATCCCAGCCTCCATTCCGAAAGGCTCACTCTCTCATACTTATGTCACTCACACACTCATATGTACGCATTATAGATGTATTTCTCTTTATTAGAGTTCTAAATTAACCGCAGAGGGTGGTCCTAGAGCTCCAGTCTTTGATCTTCCTTTAACAGGTTCTTTCATGTTGACATATGATTTCTGAATGTTTATGGACTTAAAATTAATAGTCGTGAGATAGGATCGAACTCGGGATCACGGGATTGCACACATAACGTAAAGAGTTAATTTATTTATTAAATATATTTTATATATATTTATTAAATCAAACCAAAGCTTAACTAACGATCGTTGATAAATAAAAGTTAAGTTATAACGACCGTTATGGAAACTAAATAGAAGCTAAAAGAAGGAGAAGGAAAAACTACACAAACACCCCTTGGGGGTGGTGTAGCCGTCGGCCAAAACCAAAGGGGGGAGAAGGAAACTTTTTGTTTCCTAATTCTTGTTTAATTGCTTGGAGCCCAAGATAACCAAGCCTATATAAACAACCCTAAGGCCTTCATAATTTTTGTCCCTCCCCTTCTCTTCTCTTCCTGCGATCGCCACACCCTCACTATCTTAGGGTTTCGGTTGGTTTTCGATTTAGCTAAATATCTAGTCCTAATCCCTCTTTAGGGTTATTGGGTAGATATTCCATAAGCGTTGAAGCTCGGTTTGCTCGTGCTAGACTCACGGTTAACTCGTTGTATTACGTGTGTACAAGAGCGTGACATAATCTTCCTTTAGATTATATTCTTGGTGGTATTCGTGATAAACCCTAGTTGCCGTTCGTTCCGTCGTCTTGTGGATCTTGCTAGGATAAAGGTATGTAACCCTAATCTTGATTAATATAATTGTGTTAAATTAATGATCTTATTAATCGCTTCCGCTATGCGTTCTTTGATCCATATTAGGGTTTTAAATAATTGTTATGAACTATATAAACCATCAGTGGCATCGAGAGCCGTTTTAACATGATTATAATTATCAAGATCTAAAGTTTTTTAACTAATATTGATTTGTGTTAAAAATTACATGTTGTTTTTTAGGTTTTATGAAAAATTAGGGTTTTGTTTTTATTGTTTTTTTTTAAATCGACTATGTCGAATTTTTTATAAAAAAAAATATTTTTTGTAAACCCTAAAATTACATGGTAATTGACTTTAGATGTTTTGCATGAATTAATTGTTATGTCATGTGTGGTTACGATCCGTAGTTTTTTAATTGTTAAGAGAATGTGGGAGATCCGTAATAAACATGCATGTTTCTTACGGATCATATAATTTTGATTGCTATTTGCTTTATTTGATTCAAAGTTTTAAAATTAGGGAAGACTTTTTATGTTTATAAAAACCCTAGATTTGATGTTCTTTGAATAAATTGGTTTGCATGTGGCTATTTGATTTAGTTTTTTTTTTGTACTACTTGTTTTCATACGTTTTTTTTAATTGTATGTTGTAAACAAGGGTAATTTTTTCCAAGAAAAATAATATGGACTAAATCTTATCAAAATTAATGAATTGTTTTGAGATATAAATTTCATATGATTTGCGTTGATTAGAATTGTAATAGCAACTTAACGGCCTACTCAATTTTGGCAAACTATAAAGTGGGTATAACGCACCGCTGGTCATGTACCCGGTAAAGGAAGGAGGTGTTATGCTTCAGCGCTGACCAAATTCCCGGCTCGCCTGTGCGTCAAAATTGGAATTACCTACGGTTGTTATTGGTAAAATTCTTTAAGGGTGATTTAACTACATTAATTCACATCCGAAACACAATGAATAAGGTTATTGCTTTGTGCTATAACTAAGTTCTAGAAAAAGTACGGTGTGAATTTAGTTGTGTGTAAAATCTTTAATTGGTTTAACCAATACCTCAACTTGCAAGTATATGATGAACTTTTAGTCTCACCAAAAATTTTACTAAACGTTTTATTAAACTTATGTTATGGAGATGTATGCATGCTTCTCCGTACATGATTTTGACACCAAAATCTATACCCTAAATTTAATTCATATGCCCTCTAATTGACGAACACTTGAAGTTACAATTGTCGTCATATAAGATATCGGACGATGTTGTAATGGAGAGAAAACTTCATGACTGAATAAGATTGCACATGAAGGTTTTACGTTCTTTAGATTAGTCGACTTAATTGAGTTACTCAGTGAGAACTGGAAACTTAAGGCATAAAGTAGGAATAAAACATGTTTACAATGCAAATGATTTTGGCAATGTAAATCCCTAACATATCTAGAAATTGCAATTTGATTTGGCAATTATTGTTCGACAAGTTACTATGTTGAATACATTTGTCACTAGCAGATCAACTGATGTGATGAATCTATGTCAATATGGGTTCTAGTTTTTCAAGGAAAATACTATGGTTTTATTACCGAGGTAATTTTCTTTTCTTGAATTGTATTATCGAAAATACTAATGTTTGAACTTATTTCTGTACAAATGGCTCAACCCGAAAGCAATCTGACAATAAGCTCGGCGTTTAAAGCTTTCTTTGAACGGCCTGAACTTACTGGCCCGAATTACAATGACTGGTACCGCTCACTAAGAATTGTTCTGAGAGCAGCGGGTACTATCAATATCTTGGAAACTCCTTTCCCGGAGGATCTTGCTGAAGGAGCATCTGATGCGGAAAGGCTTCAACACGCTGCTAACGTTAAGAAGCACCATGAGGTGGCTGCTGTAATGTTAGGGAGAATGGCTCCATCACTTCAAAGGAAGTATGAGCTATTTCCTCCTAAGCAGATGCTTGATGAACTCAAGGCAGTGTATGAAACGCCACACGCTGTAGAGATCTACGACCTGGTTGATGCTCTACATAGCTGCAAGCAAGCTCCTGGAAAGTCCGTAAGTGCTCATCACATGGAGATTAGGGGTTATATGGAACAACTCATCGCACTAGGACAACCCTTCGATCATAATATGGCTATTAACTTGATCAATAGGTCCCTTAATAAGGACTTTGGTGATTTCGTTCGTAACTATAATATGCATTGCACGGGGAAGACAGTTATGATTTGCATGCAATGCTCATTGACTTCGAAAAGGGTTTGAAAGATAAGGCATCCACTGCTACGCCTCAAGTACTTTATGTACAAAAGGGTAGAGTGTCTAAACCTAAACCGAAAGGGAATAAGAAGCAGAAGGGCAAAGGCAAGGCTGATAAGAGCAAGAAAGTTGCGACTACATCTAAGCCGAAGCAGAACTTTGCTAAGAAATCTCAGAAAGATGAGACTTGCCACTACTGCAAGATGACTGGACACTGGAAGAGGAATTGCTCTCTCTATCTCCATGAAATGGCAGAACATAAGAAGAAGGCTGAGCAAGTTGCTGCAGCACCATCTTCAGGTAACTTATTTATGATAGAGTTATTTAATCTTTCATACAAATCAAACTCCTGGGTATATGATACGGGATGTGGTATTAACATTTGTAATACCCTGCAGGGATTTGAGTTGAAGAGGAGACTTACCTATGGGGAACAATCTCTGCAAGTGGGCAATGGCGCACAAGCAGCAGTTGAAGCTATAGGAATATTTAAATTTGTTTTACCTTCGGGTTTAGTACTGTCTTTAAATAATTGTCATTATGCACCTACAATTGTTAGGGGTGTTATTTCCTTTTCTTGTATGTTGGATCTTGGATTTACTCACACGATTGATAATAATAGAATTTCTGTTTTCAAAGATGGTCTATTCTATTTTGATGCAATTTCCGTGAATGGTGTTTTTGAAATTAACATGCATGATAAAAATTCCAAGAGGAAAAATAATTCTGTTTTTAGCATGAATAAGAAGAGTAAGTTAGACAAGAACTCTTCTTATCTTTGGCATTGTAGGATTACCCATATTGGGTAGACTCGCATACAAAAGCTGCAACGTGATGGGCTTTTGGAAAGTATCAATGATGAATCATTTGATAAATGTGAATCTTGTATCTCTGGAAAGATGACCAAGAAACCGTTTAATAGCAATATTGAAAGGGCTACTGAACTACTTGGTTTGATACATATTGATGTGTGTGGACCACTTAGACATGTGTCAAGGAAAGGTGTTAGCTACTTCTTAACGTTTACGGATGATTATAGCCGTTATGGTCATGTTTATTTACTTAAGCATAAACATGAGGTATTTGAAACATTCAAAACGTTTAAAGCAGAAGTAGAGTTACAACTAGGAAAGAAGATTAAAGCTCTTCGTTCTGACCGTGGTGGTGAATATTTAAGTCAAGAGTTTAAAGATTATTTAAGTGAGAATGGAATTGTTTAGAAACTTACTTCTCCATATACTCCACAACAAAATGGTGTATCTGAAAGGAGAAATCGTACATTATTGGATATGGTACGATCTATGTTTAATCTTACAACTTTACCATTATCCTTTTGGGATTATGCTCTTGAATCTGTTGTTCGTATTCTAAATATGGTTCCCACAAAGAAGGTAGATAAGACACCATATGAACTATGGCATGGCAAGAAGCCATATTTGTCTTATTTGAAAGTCTGGGGTTGTGAGGCGTATGTGAAACGTGACTCTGGAGATAAACTCCAACAACGCTCAGTAAAATGTATCTTTGTAGGTTACCCTAAGGAAACTATGGGTTACTACTTTTATTATCCGGCTGAGAACAAAATAGTTGTGGCTCGGTATGGAGACTTCCTTGAAAATGATCTTGTAAATCAAGAATTCAGTGGGAGAAATTATGATCTTGAAGAAATTCAAGAAGATACATTGCCTTCTGAAAATACTAGCGATGAAATTCCTGTAGAACCAGAAAGTCTGAGTGTTCCACCAGAATTAATTCCTCCACGTAGGTCTCAAAGGACTATACGTGCGCCGGAAAAACTATGTCTATACATAGAGGATGATGAGGATGAAGTAGGGGATCTTGGTGAACCTGCTAACTATCGATCCGCAATGTCTGATCCAGAAAAGTCAAAATGGATAGTTGCGATGAATGAGGAAATGAAATCCATGGAAATCAATGATGTTTGGATTCTTGTAGACGCGTCTAAAAATGCTAAAGTAGTGAAAAATAGGTGTATCTATAAGAAGAAAACTGACATGGATGGTGATGTACAATCCTATAAAGCACGTTTAGTGGCTAAAGGTTTTACTCAAAGTTTTGGCATAGACTACGAGGAGACCTTTTCTCCTGTAGCAGACTTACGAGCTATTAGGATTCTCATAGCTATAGCAGCATACTATGACTATGAGATATGGCAAATGGATGTTAAAACTGCCTTCTTGAACGGTCGCTTAGATGAAGACATCTATATGCAACAACCGGAAGGGTAGGTTGATCCTAAATATCCAAAGCGCGTGTGCAAACTTCAAAGATCTATATATGGTTTGAAGCAAGCATCACGTCAATGGAATAAGCGATTTGATGAAGAAATCAAAAAGTTCGGATTTATTCAAAATCGTGATGAGCCATGTGTATACCGCAAAGCTAGTGGGAGTAATGTAGTGTTCCTAATTCTGTATGTCGATGACATATTAATCATGGGAAGTAACATTCCAAGACTTAAGGAAGTTAAGGATTATCTTGGTAAATGTTTTTCTATGAAAGATTTGGGAGATGCTGCATATATTCTGGGAATTAAAATCTATCGAGATAGGAGTAGACGATTAATTGGTCTTAGTCAAGATGCTTATATTGATAAGATATTGAAGAAATATAACATGCATAACTCTAAGAAAGGTTTCTTACCGATGGAGGTTAAGCATGAGTTAAGTCATGAGAAAGATGCATCATCACCTGAAGAGGTGGCTTACATGAAGAAGGTGCCTTATGCTTCGGCAGTAGGATCTATTATGTATGCTGTAAGATGTACAAGGCCTGATGTGGCGTTTGCTCAGAACTTGGTCAGTAGATACCAACAGAATCCAGGAAAGTTCCACTGGACTGCTGTTAAGCATATTCTAAAGTATTTGAGGAGTACGAAAGATATGTTTTTGGTATTCAGGGGTAAACCAGACACAGAACTGAATGTAACAGGGTTCTGTGATGCGTCCTGGCAATGTGATAAAAGACGATACGAAGTCTCAGACGGGTTACGTGTTTGTCATCAATGGAGGAGCAGTTGACTGGAAGAGCAGTAAGCAGAAAACCATTGCTATGCATGCAACTCAATCTGAGTACATGGCCGCTTCAGAAGCTGCAATGGAAGCTGTTTGGATTAGGAAGTTTATTGGAGATCTTGGAGTGATGCCTTCAATTAAAGAACCTATTGATATACATTGCGACAATTCTGCGGCAATAATATTCGCCAATGACCCTGGAGTCATGAAGGGCGCCAGACACTTTAAACGTAGATATCACTACGTTCGAGAACAAGTGGAAGCTCGAGAAATAAAATTAATAAAAGTTCACACAGATGATAACGTAGCTGATCCTTTTACTAAGGCTTTATCTAGGCCAAAGGTAGTTAAGCATGCCAAGGCAATTGGGCTGCAACTAGCTAGAGAATTCATGCAATAAATCTGTTGATTAGTATTTGGATAAAGGATGTAAGACATTATTGAATTGATGAAATAAAGATTGGATTTCGTTTATTTTTTTGTTATTTGATTTTGTATCCTATTTTACATGTTTTAATCCATGAGCATTTTGATGTTTCTAAACGTCCGTTGTCGATTAATAATATGGGAGTATTATTAAACTAAGACAATTCAAAATAGTGACAGAGTATACTTGAAAGTATATTGGAAAATTTTGGATGATATTTGATGGATCAAATATTGGAATTATCCCAACTATGTGATTTTACTTTATGGATCTTTGTCATTAAGTAAATCATAAATAGTTATCCTTAGACCTGAGATACCAGAAAACTGCATTGAATGTAGTGCATTTCTGTAAGGTAACCTAACGCTAAACGTAACTGGTAGTCATAAGGGTTATTTTCAGAAGTGTTGCGAAGTTCATGTGTTTTGCTTGTAGTCAAAATGGGATTTGTTTCCTTCAAATTATTTTTGAAGTATAAATACAGCTGGGCCCCTCGGGGGAGTAGTAAGATGTTTGTGTGGCCACACCAAATGTGTTTTGGTAATCTTGCTATATCCGTAAACGAGAAACAGAATGGTTAATGAAGGAATGACTTAGATCCATATCCTTATTAACAATGTATTTGAAATGAAAGGATAATAATAATGATATAATCATTAAAAGGTTCTTGTCCAGGAGACCTTACCCGGTTTGTACTAGTGACATTGCTAGTGTAACTAGACGCTAGTCAATGTGATCACGATATTAGAATTTTGTCCAAGTGGGAGCTGAAAGTTTATGGACTTAAAATTAATAGTCGTGAGATAGGATCGAACTCGGGATCACGGGATTGCACACATAACGTAAAGAGTTAATTTATTTATTAAATATATTTTATATATATTTATTAAATCAAACCAAAGCTTAACTAACGATCGTTGATAAATAAAAGTTAAGTTATAACGACCGTTATGGAAACTAAATAGAAGCTAAAAGAAGGAGAAGAAAAAACTACACAAACACCCCTTGGGGGTGGTGTAGCCGTCGGCCAAAACCAAAGGGGGGAGAAGGAAACTTTTTGTTTCCTAATTCTTGTTTAATTGCTTGGAGCCCAAGATAACCAAGCCTATATAAACAACCCCAAGGCCTTCATAATTTTTGTCCCTCCCCTTCTCTTCTCTTCCTGCGATCGCCACACCCTCACCATCTTAGGGTTTCGGTTGGTTTTCGATTTAGCTAAATATCTAGTTCTAATCCCTCTCTAGGGTTATTGGGTAGATATTCCATCAGCGTTGAAGCTCGGTTTGCTCGTGCTAGACTCACGGTTAACTCGTTGTATTACGTGTGTACAAGAGCGTGACATAATCTTCCTTTAGATTATATTCTTGGTGGTATTCGTGATAAACCCTAGTTGCCGTTCGTTCCGTCGTCTTGCGGATCTTGCTAGGATAAAGGTATGTAACCCTAGTCTTGATTAATATAATTGTGTTAAATTAATGATCTTGTTAATCGCTTCCGCTATGCGTTCTTTGATCCATATTAGGGTTTTAAATAATTGTTATGAACTATATAAACCATCAATTTCTAAGCTTGGGGTAACGACGAACGACACATGAGAGTCGTCGAGATCAAGCCAGTGCAATAAATTACTTAAACATATTAATTAGCATTATATGTGGGATTCGTTATTCTATCTACCCAAGCTAAAAATGACATGTCTCACTTTCAGTTCTCTTTTTCTAAGGTTCTAGTCATTCGGAATATATATATAGTTCCTTCGGCATACAAAATCAGAACAAATTTTGTTTCATTTTAGTTTCCTAAACATTAACTACTGGACCACACTTCGGCTCATTCTAAGTATTAATACTAAACAATGATGACATGCGGGCTTCTGTAAACGTCGTACAAAGGTGATGTGATGTTATTCAGTTAGGGTCGTTGGCATGATGTACCATCCTGTATCGTAATGGATTGTATGTAAGGTGTATTTCATCATTCTTTTGGCAAGGGACGTTTGAGAGTATCTCTCGGTATCGTTGTAAGGTTGCGCGGTATCGTAAGAACCCTCTGGGGACGGTTCAGACATCATCCTTTCATAGAAAGAACACATAGCTCGAGAGTCTCGTATCATTCAAGACGGACATCCAACGTGGATGTCGTGTATGGGGCCGTTCGGTAACATGCCGTTCTACATAGTCTCTTTGTTGAACGATGGTCAACTATGTGCTAGGTTGTGCGCATTAAAATATTGTCATTCTCCTGGCAAGGGCGCTCTACATGCTATCCAGCGGAATTTCCTTGGATATCTGGGAATCTCCTTTGGCACTCTTCGGTATACCAAAAAGCATACCTAAAGCCATCAATTTGGCATGTAAATAAATTCACTAACCACGTGACGGTAAGTAAGAATGTCGACTGATCCTAGACTATAAATATGACTATAATATGCCATTTTTTGGTTAAGCGGATGGTTTCAATTTGTTAAGCAGCATGCATCATGCATGCATGAATTTGGTGTCTCTTTTTGCAATATAAAATTAATATTTAGAGTAGAGGGTATCGTCTCGTGCTGTTGTGTATTGATATAAAAAAAAGTGCATTTCACAATTGCGAAAACACAACATGAAAAGCGAGGTCGGTGTAGCCCTCGCGCCTTTGTGTCGTGTTTTTCGTGAAAACGATGGCTGGCGAGTACGGTGTGAGATGCGAAAACGTCATGTGAGGTGTGATTTGTGACGCCGTATAGTGGCGTTTCCGTGAAAATGTCAACCGTACCCCAGTCTTTTAAGCATTGGTAATTGAAAATAGGATGCCCCTCCGTGTTTACTCCGGTCATTCAGTTTTGACTAGAAGCGCCAACTTTAGGCTACTCGCAACAAATGTCTAATGCGACTTTAACACGTCAGCGTTCTCTTTTTTCCGACCTAATACGACCTATTTGCCTCAACAAAGCGAGCTGGTGTGACCTAGTTGAATTTTTTTTTTCACAAATCAATTTTTCCTCTTTACAAATACCAAATTTTCACACAAAAAATTTTCACACACAACTTTCATTATTTTTACACACAATTTTCTGTATTTTCACACATAATTTCTAAAATAAAAATGGCATGCCCTTCTCCCGATCCACCCATTCCAAACGACTCAAATGACTTACTTACTGACATTCAGTTTCGTCAACTTTGCTATGACAAATACGTATTTAAAGAAACAACAGAAGAACAAGATAGGACACAGATGCGGAAATTATGACGGAAGACGATTACCAAGAGACTATCCGTTAAGAGTCATTTGGTCAGTTATCGGATTCGGATTCGGGAACTGACTAATCGTACTATGTATTTTTATTTTATCTATCTCGTACTCTATTTTCTTTCCTATTGTATATGCATTCCAGTATTTAATGTTTTAAGTATGGATTACATGTTTTAATTTTAGAATAAAAATTGTTTACGTTTACGTTTTTATTTATGTTTTTAATTTACGAATTTAAATAGTTAATATGAAAATAAAATAGGGTATGATTTGGCGGTGACTTTCTCAGAACGAGTAACGGTATAGGGTTTAAATTTTAAATTTTGAAAAAAACAGTTTTTTATACTAAAAAAACACAGCACAAACACACAAACACAACACAAAAAACACAGCACAAACTCGATCGTTCTGGGGGTCGTTTTGCTTCGACCGAATTGCCCGAATCGATCGCCACAACGGGCGACCGACTGCGAAATCGATCGCGACCTAAAAGTTGTATCGCCGTTGCGGGTAGCCTTAAGGACCAGTGTCGACGAATGCTTGTTCGTTAGCTTTGATTTTGAATTCCGAGCTCCAGCAGGAGAGAGATTCGACTACTTCCTCTGGTAAGACCCATTGTGTCATGGCTTTAACGACATACATCTGGTCTTTCGGATCGAATATGTCACTACTACACAAAAGCTTAAATAGATCAATTCATATAGAACGATTTTCATAAAAACTGTTCTAACTAATGAAAAAGAAAGTAAATGTAATGAGTAGATCAGTTTTAATGATAAAAAGTGATCTACTTAATTTCAAACCCAAATAGATCAGTCCTTAGTTTATAAAGTGTTGTATTTCACATGCCTTTTCCTCAAAATCCCACAGCCTCACTACTTTAGGAAACAAACCCTAACCATTTTTCAACATTTTACCATTAGTGATTCAACAAAGAAATTGATTTAGCTTCTTCATTTCATTTAGCTTATTGTTCACCCTTTTGTTGGGAATAAAATGTAGTCAATACACTTGGACGCTGACAAGAGCAATCTGGATGTTGATAAGAAGAAATCAAGCGTTGACAGGACAATCATTGACAGAAAGAAGTCAAGCGTTGATAAGAAGAAGTCAAGCACTGATAGAAGACTTAGTCTACACGTATTATATTTCTAGTATGTTTCTAGTAAAGATATGTTCGACAATGCATTTCTTATGTTTATCTTTACCTAAAATAGCTGATATGTAGACTCTTGTACAAGGCTCCTTAATCTATAAAAGGAGGCCTTTAGGTTTTAGTTTGATATACGTTTTTAACACTTTCATTATACGCAAGTTCGATTTATCAATCAAAGTGAAAGTTTGGTTTACATTGTTTATGTGTTCTTATTTAAGTATTAATTCCGCATAATACTTGAATTGTTACATATACAACAAAGTTTCTCTACGTGTTTAACTTGATTTAATCTCGTTTACACAAGCTAAATCGATCTAAGTTTGGGATCAACAAGTGGTATCAGAGCTTGTTGAGAAACTTTGATCTAAAGAACACAAAAACCCTAAATCACCAAAAACCCTAATTTTCAAGAAACCCTAAAAACAACATGTCTACTCCAGAGTTAACCTCATCCTCCTCCTCAACCCCTAACATCAAGATTCCCATGCTAGACCCATAAAACTTTGAGCTGTGGAAGTTTAACTTTGAACAGTATCTTCAAATTCATGACCACACTCTATGGGAAATTATTGAATATGGAAACACATTCAATAAGGCTGCCAAGATTACAGCTGCAATCTTGGTAAGATCAACTCCAGGCTCTATAGAAGAGGATCGAAAAGAAAAGCCTGAAGATGGAAGAGCTGTCTCAGTTGAGGACGTTGGAAAAAGAAGGAATGACATGAAAACCCTCAGCATCCTCAAACTCTCCTTGGGACAAGCCAATCAGCACTAGTATAGAGGCTATGATTCTGCAAAAGATCTATGGGCAGCCCTTGAAGTTGCTTATGGTAGTAATGCTGATACTGTACAAGAGAAAAAGAAGCAACTCTTGCATGAGTATGCTGTTTTTAAAGCTCAACCCAATGAAAAGCTGAGTGGAGTGAGAAGCAGACTTCTTGACATTACAAGCAAGCTGTCCTTTATGGGAACAGTGCTTGGTGATGTTGATATCATCACCACTTTTCTTAAAAGTCTTGGTGATGCATGGAAGATTGACGCAAGGTCTATGATTGCTAATAATACTAACAAGAACTCCACTTTTGATGATGTTTACAATAAACTGAGGCTTGTAGAGAATGAAATCCTTTTGGATCAAGGAAGCAAGTCTACCAATGGAAACACCCCTTCTTCTCACACAGTGAAGGACAATTTGATCAAAGGGAGTCATACATGCACCCCGTTATTGGATCATCTTGTGTCAATGCTGGATCAAGCTTTGGCAGCGCCTCTCATTCAAACGTTGACACATACAATGTTGACTCACCAAGAGTTAAGCCTGCTGGTATTGATCTAGATACTGTGCGTGCATACATTGCTTCATTGCCCAATGGTTCAGTGATTACATATGAGGACCTTGAGCAAATTAGTGATGAGCATTTGGAGGAGATGGACATAAAATGGAATATGGCTCTTGCAAGCATAAGGGCAAATAGATGGAATCGAAGATTTAAGAAGAAGATGACTTTTAATGCTAAGGACACTGTTGGATTTGATAAATCCAAGGTTGAGTGTTATCATTGTCATCGAATGGGACACTTTATGAGAGAATGCAGATCTCCAAGAAGATCTGATGCTGGAAAACCCTCAAGCCAAATCATCAAGGCTCAGGATTCCAAAGCTATGGTTTCCATGCAAGACATTGATGGTGTTGGCTGGGATTGGAGCTATTTGGCCAAGGATGGGGAAGAAAAAAAAGCTTTGGTTGCAGAAAAGGAAGAAGAAGAGCATGTTCACTATGCTCTCATTGCACGCTCTTCATCTTTATCAGACAATGAGGTATATGATGATGCATTTTGTAGTAAGGGTTTTCATCTAAACACTAAAAAACTTAACAAATAAGTTTTAAAATTGACAACAGATGTGGTTAATGAAAGATGCAAGTTATCTAACTATCAACTTGCTCTTACTCAAACTGAAAAGACTGTAGCGGAGTATAAGAAAATGGAGTTTGACCTAAAAGATCAAATCAATATTTTAACTCATGATTTAAATGCTAGTGTTGAGGTTAGAAACATCATGGAGAGGGCCAATGGTGCTTTACATGCTAAGTTAGATGAGGCTATCAAAAACAAAGATAATGTAGATCTTAAAATTCAGAGATTTGACAAAGCTTCACAAACCCTAGAAAAATGTGTTAGTGAACAAAGGGATTCTAGGGATATGACTGGGATTGGGATGAAATAGTATGTTGGTGTTCCACCACCTGCTGAGAACTTCTATGGTGTCCTTAGAAAGGACTTGTCTTGGACTGGTATACCAGAACTCAAAGAAGAGGAATTTATTCCTCCACCAAGAGTTCTTACCCCAGTAGAGGAATACAAGCAGAAGTTGACTGATTTGGACCAATAGAAGAAAGCCAACCCTACCTTGTTTGTTAAGGGTGGCATGCTTAGTGACAACCCAAATGAGTCTACACCCATAAAAGTGACAAACCCTACCACTGGCAAGACTGTTGACCTTGGGTTAAGCGTTGATAGAAAATCTAGTGTTAAATATGCAGAAATGTATAGAAAACCTAGGTCACCAAAAAGCCAAATTAGTGATAATGGGACAAGTTTCTTTTCTTCTAGACCTAGAGCTATGTCTAGAAAAGCATGTTATACTTGTGGAAGTTTTTCACATTTAGCTTATAAGTGTGTCAATGCTTCAAAGGTCCACGATGAAAAAATGTCAAACACTGTCAAACCCAAACCTTTTGTCCAGCAAAGTCAACAAGTTGTTAGACCAGCCCCGTTCTTTACTAAAGGGTCTAATACTTAAGGACAAAGACCTTTTCAGAAGACCAATACGTGGTCTAACAGACAATGGGTTCCTGTAGCAAACCCTAGGTTCAACGATGATAAGGGTAATTTCAGCATTGACAAGAAAAATTAAACGCTGACAGGAACGTTGCCAAACCAAATAATGGAAAATATTTGCAACCTGAGAGAAAGGGGTCTAAAGCTTCTTCTAGCTTGACATGGAGACCTAAGCAAGATCAAAACCCTAATTCAGATGGGATTTCTATGACCTATAACATATTTCATTATATTTTAAAGGTCATAATAAAATTCGGGTTAACTGGGTGTTTAATCCAAAAAGGGATGAACAAGAGGTTGTCATAAGGACTAAGTATGTTCTTGTTGAACAACCAAATGAATCCAAGTCTGCTCAGGCTTGGGTTCCCAAAGAAAACTAATTTGTTTTCTTTATGTGCAGGGCATTCAAAAGCATGTTAATGATTATGGCTATTGGGATAGTGGATGCTCTAGGCACATGACGGGGAAGGAAGATTATCTGACAAATTTTATCCCCATTAAAGATGGTGACAAAGTGTACTTTGGAGGTGGATATGGAATTATCACTGGCAAAGGCACTCTTCTCACCAACAAT